>OX453316.1:4358000-6758000 GCA_949710035.1 Crambus lathoniellus | reverse complement strand
CTACAACTCCTCTAACCACGACAAGCACGTCTACTTTACCGACAACCACAACTACTGTACCGACAACCACAACTACTATACCGACAACCACAACTACTGTACCGCCAACCACAACTACTGTACCGACAACCACAACTACCATACTACCAACTACAACAACTTTACCTACAACGATAACTTTACCAACAACTACAACAACTTTACCTACAACGACAACAACTTTACCAACAACTACAACCACTTTACCGACAAGGACAACAACTTTAAAGACAACGATAACAACTTTACCTACAACTACAACAACTTTACCAACAACCACAACAACTTTACGAACAACTTCAACATCTTCACCAATAACTACAACAACTGTACCAACAACTACAACAACTGTACCATTAACTACAACTACTTCGCCGATAACGACAACTACCTCACCTACAACGACCAGTACTTTACCGACTACTACTACAACCCCAAAAACCGTTACCAGCACGACAATCTCACCAACCAGGAGTACAACTGAAGGTACGCGACACCCCACGAGAACAACTACCATTTCTACTACAGTTAGTAGTTCTTCTGAAACAGTAGAACAAAGTAAGGAAACAGTAGAACAAAGTAAGGAAACAGTAGAACAAAATAAAGAAGCTTCCAGCGAACTATCTTATGAAGTGGAAGGTCTGCCTTCCTCTGATGAAACAATAATTAACCCTGTCACATCGCCAAAAACTGAAATAATTACTGCTAGCACAGAAGAAGAAATATGTTGCGATAGGCCAAAGACTTGGGAGACGACTGTTTCTGATGATAGCATAGTAACATATGTGTTTGAAATACTTGAACGCAGGACTACTCCAAACACATCTACTAGTAGTACTACGCAGGTTTCTTTGATTACTGAAGAACAATTGCCCACTACTACGAATGCCACTAAAGAATCTACGATAACTACAAGTGCAATTGAACTACCTACAAAAACAACAATTTCTCCCACAACAAAAACATCTAGTAGTACCACGTCTATATTTTCTATCATTAAAGAAACACCGCCAACAGTAACAGAAGTTCCTGAAAGCACAACTTTTGCTACTAGTAAAGTGACTGAAGATGTCCCGAAAACTGATGAGATAACTGCAGAAATAACTACTATTTCTACAACCACAGAACATCCTTCAACAATCATATCTAGTAGCCTATCGACTCTCTCTTCTACTACTGAGGAAATATCAACAACACTTATGACAGATATAGAACCTCCTACTTTAACTGAAAGCACTCCGACTCCAGGCAAAATTTATAATGATTATGAAATTGTAACTTACGTTACAGAAGCTACAGAAGACGATTTCACTGGATGCTGCGACAGGCCTAAAATTGATTGGGATCAAACTGAAGTTGCAGACACATCAACGATAAAAACGGAAACAACGTCACCTTCTACAACGACACTTACTACAATGAAACTTTCTACAACGACACTTACTACAATGAAACCTTTTACAACGACTACGCCAAAAACGACAACGAACATTGCAACAACTGTTTCAAATTGTTCAGAGTCTTGTAATAATGAAATTAATTCAGTAGAATATGAAAAATGCTGCGATAGACCACAGACTTGGGAAACGACAGAGGAACCAGCACCTTCCACTGTGTCTCTTGCTCACTCAACTACAACCGTGAGTGAGACAACAGAACCAAATTGTGTTCCAGGGCCGTGTAATTCTGACGAGAACAGTAACTGTTGCGAAAGACCAAAAACTTGGGAAACTACAAAAGAAACACCAGCACCTGTGACTCATTATCATTCAAGACCAGACGACACACCTTACAGTACAAAACTCTCTACTAGGCAAACAGCAGACACGACTAAGACAATCTATATCTATGAAGATGATCTAATAACTGAACCTAAAAAAACAGAACCTCCTACAAAATCTAATCCTACTACCACAGTACGACGTACTACCACTACTGAGCGGAGCACTACCACGGAGCGGACGACTACCACTGAACGGACCACCATCACCAGTAAGCCTACGACTACAACAGTGGAACCTTCTGCTGATAATGAAATTTCGGACGAGATGATGACTTCTAAGATGGTTCTAACATACCGCTATCCACGTGACCCCACACAGGCATCTACCTGGTGGTATCCAAGCTATTGCCGGTCTGACAACTGTAGACGACCGGTCACATGGGAAACGACAAAGCGGAGGACTCGTCGAAGGCGCTATTGAATGTGTAAATAAAGAATTTCACACTACTAACTGTAAGTTTTATTTTTGCCCCTTTAAGTTTATTTTTTTATTTTATCACTAATGTACTACTTTACTATAATGTATTACTAACAGCATCGTTCTTGTTTCAGGCTATAGTTTGTCACCCTGCAAAGGTTGCTCTTGTGGTACAGGTTGCGTTAAACATTGTGATAAAGGATGTTCATGTCCATCAAAAAAGCTATGTCCATCACAAAAACCATGTCCATCAAAAAAGCCATGTCCACCAATAAAGCTCCCAACTACTCCTAAATTGATAACATTAAAACAGATTACTCCAAATTACGCAGTTAATAATGATACTGACAGTAGTGGGTACCTCAGTGGAGAAAATAGGAAACCTTGTGAAGATGACGGTTGCGACAAGCCTCGATATTGGGTGACAACTGCAAAAGGAGAAACCAGAGATTTTTATCGAATCCTACAACACGTTAAACCTTTCAATGGTGTGAAATATATTAAATGAAACACATAAAGTAACGATCAAACAATTTATTTATACCCTAATCATTATTATCTAAAACTTTGTACAAACGAGGTAGACATAATATAAGTTGTTCTATGATAAAAGTAACATTGTAGGTAGAGTATTTAGCAGTATTTTAAATACCAAAATATAATAGTAGTACGAACTTTTGTCTAAATTATACAAATTAATTTATATTGATACAAATAAAAAATATTTTAAAAATAATAAGTAACTTTAAAATATAAAATGGTGTTACTATTTATTTTAAAATTAATTGCAAATATTTTGATAATAGCATTGTGTCAAAAAACGAACACTACAGTGCAGTAAACAGTTATATCATAGATAAACAACTGTAAGATTAAATTAAAGTAACACCTAATAATTATTATTATAATTTGAAATAGTTTACATTTTATTCTTTTGTCAGGTTCTTGATAGATTCACTTTCTTCAGATTGTTTTGTCAAGAAATAAAAAAATACTTCACAATAAAATTCAAAGGTTCTCAAATGTTATTTTGAAAACTATTTGAATATAGTATATGATTAGTCTTCTATCAAATAAGTATTTATTTGACTAGTACCACAGATGCTTGCTCTGTACTGTGGCTTCGTTTCTTTCTAAAAGCGTTTATAAGGAAATCGTCAGCAAAAATCTTTCTTTCGCCTTTGTAAAAAGCTTCTATTTCTAACAATGTTTTGGATTCAGTTTCTGGTAGAAAGAAGTATAGATAAATTGTTCCTATAAGGCCACAAGCAGAGTACAAGGCAAAGGTACCGCTTAGATGCAAATTGGCTTCGAGGTTGTAGTTGGTTTTTGATGATACGAAGAAAATAACGTAGCTCAAAGCGGCTGCTAGGCTTGTTGCGACACCGCGACTCCTGAAAAATATTTGAAACAGTATTAAATCCAAATATTTTGATAATTACACAAGTGAACGACAATTAATACAAAGATCTCGTGGCGGAATTAGTAGTGGTTCAATTTCAAGTATTATGTACACATCAATCATCATATATAAAATCCTTTGTCCTGAATCACTGACGGATAAACGCACAGCCTAAGCCGCTGATCGTAGAGACCTGAAACTTTGAGGGTGTGTTCCTTGTATGATGTAGGCATCCGATAAGAAAGGATTTTTCGAAATTCTACCCCTAAGGGGGTGAAAAACGGGGGTAAAGTTTGTATGGGACAACGTGATTCCTTTGTCCAATCTTCTTCAAATTTTGCATAAACATTCTTTAACAGAAATAATCGAAGATGTGTTTCATATTTCATTGAAACTCATTGCCTAACAGGGTTAAAAAGGGATAGAAAATTATTTTGGGGGTGATTTGCATCGAAGTTGATATCGATACTCCTTAGTGCTTTTGATTTTTAATTTCATTTTGTTTTGACACATGTTTGAAAACTCAATCCGTTTTTACATCTATGGTTATTACAGTGCGACGTACAGTGCCACAAACTTTTCTGTGCCGGTGGCCAAAATGTGAAAATAGCAAGGAATTTATAATACAACAGGAAGGTGCACTGCTGCTACAAAACGGTCCTAATGAGATAGCAAGAACGAGGTCAGTTTATCTCACTCCATTCCATTACGGCGGCCACGAACATGCGCGACGGGCGGCGGGCGACGACGAGCGAGTTGCGAACTTGACACAACGAAGACGGAAAACGTCATTCGGCTTGTACTGTTGCCACTTTAACATTCTGAAATCTATCATTCAAATTCTTTTCTAGGATAAGCCATAAAAAACTTATACGACCTAATACATTTTTATGCTTAATACGGTAATACCTAAATTAATATGCGATGTTTTCTATTGACTAAAAGTAATACGAAGCGGAAATTTTACGAAATTTAATTTTTATAACGAAAGTTGTGAACCATAAATCTGTGATAAATCTACTAAACCTGTTATTTAAGAGTGCTGGCAATTTCAGAGAAAGGGACACCCCATAAACTTATTTATACTAGGGGTAATAGACGGACAATGGTGCGAGTGAGAAACCAGTCCTTACGGCAGAAGCTATGTGCGAGAAAGAGTTGGAAGAAAATGACAGCAGAACCCGATTTGACTTATTTAGCGTCTTTTATCATCTTGATGAAAAGCGTCCACTCGATTATTTTGTGATTTTTATCGCGATCGCGTCTATTTGGCTCTTATAACTATATAAATCAATAATGGTGTAGTGTTCTGTGTTGAATTGTAATGTTACTTACGACAATAAATCAAATAAACACTAATTTCACAGGTAAATAGGATTGTACAATTACCATTTTCATAGTTCATATTTTAGTTGAATATTTTCCCAAATACACTAAGTGACACATTAATATCATACTATTTACCGCCTATTTTCTAAATAAAGGCTGATTTTTAAACTTTATGTGTTAGATAAAAAGATATTATATCCGTGAACTTGAGAAAATATGACGTAGAGGTTGATCAAAAATTATCGATATTATTATCGATATTCATGTCGATGGTTTCCAATATAAGTTTGTTTGTCTTTGTGAACACTGATAGTTTTATTTAAAGCTGATTTTAACCGAAACTTTTTAAATAGTAAATTATACCTACGTCAGTACGAATTTTACAATATTTTCAGGTTTCCTGTAAATCCAGTGATTAAGTTAAACTGGATAAAATTAATAAATAGAATAGACTGGGAGCTTCGCCAAAACTCTGTGGTGTGCAGCAAATATTTCAAGCAAAACTGCAAAGAAACCTTGAGAAATTATTTAAATAAAATCGTTCTCTTCAGAGAACAATAATTAATGTGTACCTAAATGTTCAATGGTTTTGGGAAAGGTATTTTTATTTATTTATTTTTAAAATATATACATTTTAACTTAAAATATGTCATAATTTTTTTTCCGTAGCCCTTCAAAATACTTCAGAATGAATTTTTAAAGATTCGTAAAAATTACCACCAAGTTATTTAATTTTTTTAATTTTTGCATGCACAATGCAGTTTTTATTATTGAAAAATTGAAAATGAAGTATTTAGAAAAAATCGACCCGTCTCACAACCAGCTCTGATGGGACTCGAAGCAACGACCTTACGCTATCCGGGCGACTGCTCTAACCACTGAGTCCTGCCTGACTCAAACACTCTGTCGCGTGGGCAGGCTGGATCGGAAGTGGCGAATATGGCCGACACGACACGGCGAGATGTTGGTTTACCCCCATAGGATCAAAGGATAAAAATGATGTGAGGGTAGAAGTTGGGTTAGGGATGTAGCATCGGTACAAGTCTAACTCGATTGATAGTGAAGTGAAAATTATTGAATATGACATGATGAGTCTAAATCTACCAACTTCATTTTCAATTTTTCACGTGTTAGTGTTTTCGTGACAGCCACAATGCGTGCTTGAATAATACAATATTGTATAGTCTTATACAATATTGTATTATTCAAGAAAATTATCAACATGTCTTCACAAAGTACCTAAGGTATTTAAATACTGTATTGTGCCTCTATGTACGAATACTTCGATCAAAACGCAGAATAAAAATATTTATTCGTAAAAAAACGAAAAATTTGGTGCAATGCGATGAAAAGGGACTCCAAAAACTCCAGAACTAGTTTTATTAAAAAACAAGATTTCAACCAGTGCAGCTGTGCGAGTAGGTAAGTATGACCGGCCTGTGCGGTATACGGGCGGTCGGGAGGAATGACGTCGAACGTGGTAAAAGCCGATTGCTAGCGAGCAACCGAGGCAATAGTGTTTTAAGCAAATTAATTTTTACAATAACTTTGTAAATACTTATCGTATTGAAGTGAAATGACCATTATTATTGAAAAATGGAAAATGAAGTACTTATTTAGAAAATAAAATCCATTTTCCATTTTTCAACAATAAAAATTGCATTGTGAATGCAAAAAAGTAAAAATTTAAATAACATGAACTTTATTTTTAATTTTTCCATGTCCGTTGAAGTATACTTCATAATCATATCATATGAATTATTAAATCTTGTTTGTGTTTTATTTACATTATTGTTATCGACAACATATAATGGGCTTCAGGGCAGCTCTAAAACTCACACACACGTTTACAAATTACACACACTAGCTCATGTCATTTTCGGTCTCACAACCAAGCGAACTCTGTCCGTCTATTACTAGAGTATAATAAGTTTATGGGACACCCTCACCTCGTTCTTGCGGTCTCAGCTGGACCGTTGACATTTTGTATTGAAATATAAACCTTATCTCTTAAAATTAAAGTGTATTTTTAAATACACAAAAATACGGAGTGCACCTTCCTGTTGTACGTAGTACTTATAAATTCCTTGGAAAATAGCGTGTTTTTTTTATGTCATTTTGCTGTCAAGTTGATGTCCAACCATAGCGCTGCTAGCGGCTGAAGTTCTTAGAAGTCAGGGCCGGTTAAATTGTTACAAAAAAAAGAAAATCGTACGTAGCGCCGCTGTCACCGGAACAGAGAATGTCCGAATATTATTCAGACGAAAGTAGCTATACTGTTTGTCTAGGTCTAAGAAGAAACCACTGATCTGACTTTCATGTTTGGTATAAAGTATAGATAGGTAGCGTGCTCGGCCTGCGATCGCTGAGGTTATGTAACTTTCGCAGTGGCCTTTCACGGGATGGCAGTAAAATGATGGTTCTTCGGAAGACACGATAAGCCAATGGTTCTCGCTGCATTTGGATTGGTTAATACCCCATAACTGTAATGGGCCCGTGTGGAAGGTCATGGTCCATTCTCCTTATCCATCAATATGAAGGCCTGTACCCCAGCAGCGGGGACATTAAAATGGATTGATGATGGTACTGATGAGACCTTAGAGAACGCCTATCTACCTACTTTTTGACATGAAATTTTGCGATGTACCTACCCAATTAAATATGGTCGTCCAAATCAAAAGGGACCTTATTGCGGCCGGCACATACGTCTTTATTGTCGTTTGTTTTGTATTCGAACAACAGCAATAAGGGCGTAAATGCCGAGCGCCACAAGGCCCTTTTGATTTGGACGACCACAAATTACTCACGGACGGACGTAGTCGCGGCCGGCCAATCATATTCATATTTCTACTATCCGTAATATTATTATAAATGTGAAAAATTATGTTTGTTTGTCTGTCTGTCTGTATGTTCTGTTTTTACGCCAAAACGGCTAAACCGATTCAGATGAAATTTGGAATGGAGATATTTTGTGACCTTAGGGTGATAGTTTAAGTTAATGGAAATGATTATATTTAGAATAGAGACAGTTTAAGGCCCTGGGAAAGACATACTTAACACTTTTTACCGCGGGAAACATCTCATTCCCATACGAAAATCATTTTAAGCACGAGCTAATTTGCGGCCAGAAATTGGTATCTATTTAAGTAAATTATTTGAGACCCTAGGAAGGATTATAATAGGCTACTTTTACTTTTTACCACAGGAAAGTATCATATTCCCACGGGAAAACCAGTAGTAGGTATTATTTGTTTGTCCGTCTTTCACGTCAAAACGGAGCGACGGATCAATGTGACTTTTGGTACGGGGGTAGATTGGGAGCTGGACAGTGATGTAGTTTATCCCGGAAAATATCACATTCCCTGAGGATAATGTCGTGTAGTACACGCGGGCGAAGCCGCGGGCGGAAAGCTAGTAGATAATACAAAACGTACATATTAATATAAGTAGTTCATCACATAAATGTTTGTCCTGGGTGAGGATCGAACCCACTACCCCTTGCTCAGTACGTACGGTATGTTTACCACTACACCATCGTCCGTCAAATCTTACTTTAAAGAAAACAACAGCACCCAAGATATCCCCGCTGCTGAAGCAGACTAGCAGCATGAACAAGACTAGGTATTGACAGGACTTTTTAACGTCAGGAAAAGTGTGAAATCTTTCCGTGTTCTGTGAGTGTGAGTCTCAAAGGAGAAAATGGTGGAAGGCAGTCTGGCACCGGGGAACATGCTGGTGCCGATACTGCAGAAGCTACTCTCGAACAGGGCTCTTAGGATCAGCTTGACTATGACAGCAAATCTTAATATATCAATAACAAAGATATCTTACCTGAAAGGGAACACCTCCGATAACAGCACCCAAGGTATCCCCAAGCTGCTGAAGCAGACGAGCAGCATGAACAAGACCACTGGCAGCACTTCCTTTACGTCAGGAAAGGTATGGGTTTCGTAGGAGAAGACAGTGGAAGGCAATTTGGCGCCAGCAAACACGCTGATGCCGAGACTGCAACAGCTGCTGGCGAACAGGGCTCCGAGGATCAGCTTGCGCTTGCCGATCAACTTGACGATGACGGCAGAGAGGAGGTTCATCACGATGAACACGACGCCCACTAAAACCTAAAAACATATTGCAGAATAAATATATATTTTCACTAAATCCACATAAAGCATAATTTTAGAGGTCAACCAGCATTGAGTACGTCGGGTAAGAACATCCTCCTTATAAATTCAAAAAGAAGAACTGAGGGCCTAGACAAGTGACTTTCTATTGTTGATATCGTCAGTAGAATATGTGTAATGTATGGGATTGTCATTAGCGATTGAAATGTCACGTGACCGCTAATGTCAATCTCGGGCATTTTCTTTCAATTCTACTGGCGATACGGATCGAGAAAGCCACTCTGTCTAGGCCCTCTGGTACCTCAATAGCGGGGTTGTTAAATATGGCTTATCATGGTTTATGATGATGGTTTATGGTCATGTATTTAATAAAGATGACTTTATTTGAATACATGACAAATTTATAGGTAAAATAATGTACACACGGCGGCACATCAGACTATACATGTTAACCTTGAGACCGCTTCTATGCCCTACGTAATAAAAGCTGTTATCGCAGTTCAACTGTTTGACTTGATGTGCTTTCGAGAGTAAATGGTTAAAGTTGAAATATTTATTCTCTGTAATGGTTGGACCACATCTGTCAGCACGGATCAGCAATTTCCTATGCTGCTATTCTTTTCTGTCTCAAAGATCTCATTTGCTAGAAAGAAAAAGAGCGCGGGTGTGCGATCGCCTCGTCGATTCCGCCGCATGCTATAGCATTCCGCTCTCTTTCTCACTCTAGTTATTGACGGTTCGGTGCAACAGAACAGGATAGCATCATAGGAAAGTGCTGATCTGTTTTGACAGATATGGTCCAACCCTTAGACTACATTCTAATATCGAATGAAGGTAGTGGACAGGCAGCGCATCTAAACCATAGAGCAAAGAATACTAAGTTATTACTACGTACATAAAGTGAGCCTACTGTTGTACATTTTTTTTTTCGATTGCATAAGATAATCATACTAACCACAATAGCCTTCGAATCATACTTCATCCCCAAAGCACCGCAAATATTCACCATATTTGGTCTAATAGGTATCAACCCACTCATGGTATGGAAGAAAAAGTACGCCATTACTAGAACGAAGGGTCTTAGCGTTTCTTTTACTAAGAACACATGCTTCAATTTCATGAGCATCTTTCTGAAGAAGTTTGTGTTGTCGTGTTCGCATGGACGGTCGTCGGATTTGCCTTCCTTTGCGCAGATGATGCATTGGTGGATGACGTCGTTGTAGCTGACGAGTTGGTCGAACTCTTCTTTGACGTCTTCTGGTTTGGCCCAGCCTCGGAGACGACAGAGGGAACGGAGAGCCTCTTTCTGACGACCCTTGGATAGCAGCCATACTGGGGTTTCTGGAACCTGTAAAATAAAAAAATAAAAAAATTGGTACCTTACTTTGAACATAACTATTTAAGGAAGAGCGATTCCTAGCACTTTATCAACAGATTCTACTGCTCTTAGAAAATAAAAACATCTTTATGATGTGATTGTGATATAACCTATAATTTCCCTAGATCCTCCACTTACCTCCATGACCTTCTAGTCTAGACAAAGGTTACGGCATAAATGAATATTACTAAAGAATAAGTCTTTAAATCGAAAAAATAACAGCTATCTATAGTCGAGTTGGTACAAAGGCGGGCAATGTCAAGGGGTTTAGTTTGAAACGATATGTAATAATTGTTAAAAAATAAGATCAAAATTATTTATTTACTCTACAGGGTTACATCTTAAATAATGTGAAAGACAAAAATCTCAAATCGATTAAGAAATAAAAAATTGAAAACCTCTGACCTATCTTGTTTGAAAATGCATTTTTCATTTTCCTTTTAATATACGAAAGCTTGTTAATGAAGAATGAACATGACTTTACAGAAGTAGGAGCCAATTAAACCAAGTTTTTCTAGAACTCGGAAGTGTTGATTATGTTTGTAAATAACTCAGTTATTGTTGACAGAGATAAAGTTTATATTAGGTATATTGATTCTACTATTTGTTATCCTGACAACAGATTAACCTTGGCTATTTTACCTATCCATATCATCTGTGGCATTGAACAGACGTAAAAATGTACGTTATAGGAAATTTAACTAGGTCAATAACTACAATTTATTGCCGCATTAGAATGGTTGGTATTTATTCAAGTCATCATTTGAAATTCATGAATAACGTGAAAATTGAAAATTTTAAACGAGATATCTACATTCTTTTATAGTATGTTTTTATTATTTCAATCGTTTGCAAAAATAAAACGAGCACTGCTTTATTTTCGTGCAATCATGCTGACTTCATATCTCTATTGCAAGTACTAATCTCCTCGGTATTTCTCTACACTACTATCAAAATGACTCGTCTTCCGAATAAAAGCCTCAAAACAAGTACAAAATCTTCCCCATTTCCACACAGCGGTAAAATACTGTAAGTTTGTCCACGTTCCATACATTGGTGTATGAAGCTCGATTAATGTTTTACATTTTAGGAAGTTTGGGAATAGGAAGAGATTAACAAAGTAGTTTCAAATGATTATCCGAAAAACAAACATTTATCCAAAACGTTTGACATAGAAATTATTATAGAAATATACTGACAGTTCTATTTAAATTACCATGAAGTTAGCATTTAAATTACCAACAAGTGCCCGTTTCTCTGCAAAGGGTTTATTACTCCGTGCTTGAAGAATTGAATAGTTCGGTTACACAAAACTAGAATTACAGCTTGATTATAGTGATCTATGCTAGCTTGCTAGCTCACTATCACAGCATTACTTAAGCCTGTCCCTTCATACCTAATACAGTCAGGAACACTATCGGTGAACCACTTCTTACTTCTTTTCGTGTCGCTGCCACCGTCTCACCGTTCAACTGCAGTCCCTATCTCTAAATTTGCTTCATGCATTATAATTTATGCCGGAAATACACGGTTCACTTTTGCCTTTCAATTTGGATGAAGCAACCAAAGTGAACAATGTAAATTCTACTATCTTCCCTATCGTCGACTATGGTGATGTGTGCTACCTCGACCTGAATGCAGATCTACTTAATAAACTTGACCGTCTTTTCAATAACTGCATTCGATTCGTATTTAATCTACGTAAATATGATCATGTGTCCGCATACCGATCGCAGCTTAAATGGTTACCCATTCGGCAGCGCAGAAGTATGCGGGCTTTGACCACTCTATTTTCTCTTTTAAGCTCTCCTAATGCTCCCTCTTATCTCACTTCACATTTCCAATACATATGTACTTCGCATGATAAAGATCTTCGTTCCTCTTCTAACCGTCTACTTAGCTGTCCCTCTCATCACTCTGATACCATTCATTCTTCTTTCTTCGTTCATCCTATTCTACTGTGGAACGCGCTCCCTTTAGATATCAGATTGTCCACCAGTCGGTATTCGTTCAAGACAAAGTTGCGCAAATTTTTAACAGAACAAGCAGATCGTTCTTAAAACTTGTTGTTTGTTATTAACTTATTACTTATCTATATATATATTTCAATATATATACATATATATGCATATATATTGTATTTAATTATGATTTAATATTTATATTATATTTTATTTGTAGTATATAGTATTATATTATATTTCTTATGTATCGCAATTGTAATATATTTTATTTTAAAGAGTATACATTATTCTTCTTGTTCCTTTTTTTTTCTTCTATAAGCTGGTTGTGCACCCTACCACATCATAGACTCCACATCACCCTAAGGTTGACTGGTAGAAAATGCCTAAGGCATTAAGTCCGCCTCTGTACATTCTTTTTTGTGCATAAAGTGTTCAATCAATAAATAATAAATAAATAAATAAATGTCAAAGTGAATCATTCAATGTCAATGAGGGTGCCTAATAATTTACAGGGTGCCAGCTATTTTTGTGGGCAATTGCTAATATTAATATTTAATTAAAATGAAATAAAGACTTTAATACTTTAGCTTTACTGATTTGGTTTTGACAAATAATGTCTGAAATAAAAATTGTTCATTTTCATGCATCATTTTATTTGTCCTTCGATAATATGGCGTTCGAAGAAATGTACTATCGGTGATATGAGTTTTCAGTCAAATGACTTTTCCATGAAATGACCCATGGGTAAAATAACCCATTGATGAAGTGGACCTTCGATGAAATGGCGGGTGGACAAATGCCATTCGACGAAATAACTTTCGATGATAAGTCCTAGATCCAATAGGGTAAAAAGGTCTGCTTGTGAACGGCGAGGCACCAGCCACACGAAAAGAAGTAAGAAGTGGTGTACCAAAAGTATCCCTGACTATACCATGGGCATGAGCACCCTGTCTGCAAAGATCTTTTTTTTTTGGTTACGTGTTTTAATGACACGACGACTATTGAATATACTCATTGATCAATGTCACCATTAAATTCCTCTTTTAAACCTTATAATGGCGAACCTTTAAAGAAATGCAAGTTATTCATATAGAGCAAGAAATGAGGTCAACTTTAGGTTTCGTAATTTTAACCACTATGAAGATAAATATTATCACTAACCATCGACCTTTGATTATGGTAATCGACAGAATTCTTATCAGACACCATCAAATACGAAATATTTAAAAAAATCTGGTTTTATTACGATTTACATACAAGTAAGCATTTGATAATAAAGTGTTAATTAATTATTTTGAATATATTTATTGTTTGAAAACTTCAAACGGTAATGTGTTCTCATTATTTTATTTCTGTGACAACATTATTGTTATTTTGTAAAGTGACGTAATAACACAGCGGGGTAGCACTTAGCCTTAATCACACCTGTAATGTTAAGTGGTGATATGGCTTAAGGTGGAAGCGCACTACCACAAACACTACTCCCGGAATCCTCAATCACTAAAGAACTGGCCATCTTATCTCTAACTGCCGAAACACAATAATGCTGAAAACATCATTGTTATGGCGTCAGAGTTAGATAAGATGTTGGTAGCTGGCCAGGCGGATTACAAACCCTACCATCAACTAAACCGAATACATTATGTACCCCCACTGGGAATTGAACCCAGGATCTCTGGGTCTGAAATACCACTAGACGACCGAGGCGGTTAAAACTTAATTTAATGTGTTCATTCTATAGTTACATTTTGTAAAAATAAATAGAGTTGCCTCTGTAATGGCAAGAGCGTCGTCAACGCATGGCTTAGGGGGCAAGAAGCTAGCCCATGGCCCAGGCTGCCCTCCCTGGCGACGGCCTTGACTATTGGCAGACTGGCTAAGAGACCAGCAGATACAGCTACAGGTCTCTTGATGACTGTCCTCTGGTCACCTTTCACAACACGGTCAGCCAGTAACTACATGTTAGGAACTTGCCAACAAGTGAAGCTGTATTATGTTGGCATTACTTACAAACAACACAAGAAACATAACGAGAAGAGGGACAACGCGGCCAGAGCCGCTTTTCACCACGGCAGAACTGATTTAAATAAGAACATGCCAAGAACCTGTTAGCACGAAGTGGTAATAAGGCTGTATTACTTACAAACAACACAAGAACCATGGTTAGGAGAGGGACTGTAAGAGCCGCAAGTGCCGCTTGCCTCCACGGCAGCACTGATCCCAGTAAGTACGCCAGGAACATGCCAGTGGACGTAAAACTATTTGTCAGAGTTGTCAGGATACCACGGACTGAGGGGTCACTGGAATCAGAAAGAGAATCTATTGATTATCATTATCATTAGTGGTCATGATTAAGTTTTCCTACGTTTGGGACACGGGGGTGGGATTCTGGAAAGAAATTCCGACACCACTTCACCTCCACTCCACATCCGAAATCGAATATTTATGTCAAAGTAATAAAAAACAAGTGAAAAACAAGTGTAAAAGAACGTTTGTTTTGCCAATCAAATTTACAGGCCCTTCAGATATAGAAATAGGATACGAATGTGAGATACGGGAGAGATAAATGTGTGATAAACAGCCCTTGGCCAGTTTCTTGCTGATTCTTCTTTACAATGCCTCCCTCTGAATGTTTCACGACCAGTGAACGCATATACTGGGTGGTTGGAATGTTAACCAATATATTTTTCTTGCTCCATGCTAGGCCATATTAAGTTAATTTATTAAGTAGTTCCTAAGCACCTACGTTAACAAAATAGCAAAATATACGGTTAGCAAATGACGCCTTGTTTTAATTGGGTATTTGACTGATTTTTTTTATTGACTTAAAATGTTCATTGAATTAGTAGCAACACAACATAGGTATTTATTAATAGAAATGTGACGTCACATTTCTATAGCGCCATACTCTCGCCATAGTAAATTTCGTTTTAGAAAGAGATAGCTAGAGTCACAATTAAGTAGCTTATAGTTCGCTTGTTATAATACAGATTGAATTTCTTTTTACACATTTAATTTTGTTATTCAATAATGTTATATTTCTAAATGTCATAATTAAATATCTACATTTCAACAACAGTCAAATACCCAATTCTGGCAGTTGTAAGGAGTTATTACCAAGGTGGACTATAACTTATGTATTCTTACCTAACTTCCCCAACGTATGTTATGGACGGAGCTTCCATGATCCCAGTTCCAATCCCCAGCAGTGCGTTCCCAACGAATAAAGACGGGACATTCCACGCGTAGTAGATGAGCAGCCACGCGATTAAATGCGGTACGTTCACTATGAATAAGGCCTTCTTTCGCCCGAAGTAGTCTAGGAGAGGCCCGGAGAATATGCTGCCTATAGGCTGGCAGAGGAACGCTATGGAGCCTGAAACAAGAAAGATAATTTATATGAACAATTATTTCCAAGTTACCTACATTGTTACGAGTGACTGATGGGTAAGATTCATGTAAGTAAGTATAAACATAGTCCAACATAACCATTTGGTATGCTTAAAGAATGCATTCTCCTCACTCTAATAAAAAAAGGTACATTAGAACCGTGCGAAGCCGGAGCGAAGCGTTAGTTAAAAATGTAGTGTTAAGTAGTTATAGTAGTTAGTTATCGTACGGCTGAAATGATGATGAAGTAGTTATTAAATAAAGTATATATTAGTAAAGTATACTTTTCATGAAGTAAGTTCCGGCGACCGCTCAATCAATAAAAGGAACTTACTTCATGAAAAGTATAACTACGTAGGTATCTTTTTGTAACTTAACATAATCAAATTCACTCAGCCTAGTAATCCTACGTAAAGCTTTATCAAAGCCATGCGATGCCATAAAGACCACAAAATTCCACTTATCCTTACATCAGCATCATTCACAGACTATTGCGAACCAGTTCTCAAAAGAAGACAAATATAGCTTACCTATTATAGGTATGCGTGTGCTAAATTAGTTATTAAATAATATTGTGTAACATATAACCTGTTTGTCTGGTCATGAGCCTACAAAAACAAAGACTAGATCTCGCCATAATGTCTGCAAAAACGCCTGTGAATATTTACGATGCTAGTTTGATGGATATGCAGACGACATTCGTGTTAAAATATAAATAAATCCAATTTGTATTAGTTGGCTGGATTCATATTTGAACACAATTTTCACGTCACTTAGTACTATCATTATATTCTGTGACGTCACGTCTATTTTGCCTAATTACACTGAGGTTGTAAAATTATGAGTCCATACTATAAAACTATAAATGTGAAAGTGTGTTTGTTTGTTTGTCCGCTTTTCCCGTCAAAACGGAGCAAAGGATCGATGTGATTTTTCGTATGAGGATATTTTGGAGGTTGGAGAGGACTTAAAGTACTTTCTATCCCGGAAAAATATCACATTCCCGTGGGATAACGTCGTGTAGTCCACGCGGGCGGAAAGCTAGTCTTATTATAGTTCGTTAAATTTCAAATATCTTTCCTACTTTATTCAATACTGGACATAAAAAAGAGACAGAAAGAGATTTAGGAGGCTCCAATGCAAGAAGTATCTAAGTCCATTTTGGGCATTTTTGAACTGGCAATGCACGTCTATTAAGCATAGCTAAGAGTACTTTTTAAAACTAAAATATACTATTACTATTATCGTTAAGTTCTTCTAAATGTATTTTAAAATTTAAATTCAAGTTTATTTTACAATGCAAGAAGTCAATACAATCCTGGAAGTCGTTAAGTCCGAATAATACAAAGGAAAAAGGAGGAGGGTGTTTTCTATGTATATTAAGTATGTATTTACAAACAAAAAAGTATTTAAGTACCATATATTTATCCGTTATCAAGTTCACATAGACACAGTTTCTTAAGAAATTTACTATGAGCTTGGATAATTGGTGTGATTGTAAGAAAATATTTATTTATTTATTTATGACCTCGAAAAGTTAATTACTATATCTAAGTAATAAAATAAGCTTCAAAAAAAAGGTTGTTGTCAATTTTGTAGAGCATGACCTGCTGGAGTGTAGAGTTTAATTCAGTAATTTTTTATGTCCAAACCAAAAAGTAAATAAGTGTTACTGTTAAATTTCATAAATATCTTTAAAAAAAAGTATATTTTTGAAAAAATTGTTTTATTCTTAAAATCATACATATCATCATCAAAATACCCTGTTTTCGGGAATCATCGCCTTAAAGTTAACTGGCGTCTCTGAGCTAGAATAAGTACTGATAAAGTCAAAGTATAGTATTATATTATCTGTGGTCAAAGTATTTTTTTTTATATTTATAGATGAAATAAAATTAATCCTTATGAATCGTCCAAAGTTTTTTACCTACCACCCGGTGACATCAATCAACTGACAAGAAAAACGGCAAAAAAATCTCATCAGCTTTAAAAGAAGCAACGTATTTACAAAATAATTATGTCGTTGCTAGACAAAATGCTACGATAATAAAAAAATATAACGACTGACCAGACGACGAGAGCTGGTTGTGAAACGGGTCCATTTTTTCTAAAATATTTCATGTTCAATTTAAAAAAAAATAAAAAAGCTAATGCTGAAGGAACAACAACATCTGTAGTGTTAATGAACTACGTAGGAGTAAGTAGGAAAAAACATACATATAAATTTTTGTTTTGATTCTATGTCCACCTTGTATTAATTTACATTTTATATTATTGTTTATACTCTTAATATACCAAGTTAATTACTAAAATATTCCTAAACATAACCTAAGCAATAAACAAACTTAACTATTTAATCGTGTTTACGGTTTACACCTTACGCATCGGCGCATGCATGGGCATGGCTGTCTTCACTTAGAAATGACCTAACCACCTGCAGGTGTTCACCACAAAAACCATGTTACTTAATATTTAAATACCTATCTACATTTCTTTCGTTTCGTATCATGATTGATTTTTTAACAGTTTATAAAAAAGCCAAAATGACGAAGTGGGTTGAAATGGCTAGTGAAGTTGAAGGATTTCAGAAGAACCTTGATATTCTCTATAAATTGTATTTTAACCAGTTGTTATTTGATCTAGACTCTAGATTTACATAATCATCATCCGATTTTTTTAGTGAGAGATGCAAAAAAGATTAAACAAGCTGAAATCAAATTGATGTGGAATCGAAAACCTTACCCTCCCATCTGTCCAAAGATAAAATGACAAAATGGCGGATCTGTCAAAATTTCAAAATGGCGGCAAGATTTCGCTGATTTAACGCGATAAATAGGTGAAATAGAAGTGTTTGGTTGAATCTTTGACATAAAATCTATATTGTATATACAGATTATACAAAACACACCACAAGTGAGAGTATCGAAATCGAGCTATAATAAACAAAGTTATACGCTGATAAATAAATATCAAAGTCACGGCCCTCGCGAGGCCATTTTCTGGTCTTGACAGATGCGCCATTTTGGAAAACGCCACAGAATGGCCTCGGGACAGACAAGGCGAGTATATGAAACACAGACCGTGGGCACAATTTTGTGCCGTGGGTGTGTTTGTTTGGAGTAAGTATTCTATTTGAATAATTACCATGCCATGGGCAATTGCTTCGTGACAACATAAAAACTCTTAATAGGTACTTAGTAAAAATACAAAATTTCTCTCTCGGTCGGGGGACCCCCAAAACATATACCCCTTTAACACCCTTACCCTTAACAAACATTTTGATTCAATATTTTTAGTCCCATAATAAAAGTTGTTGGTTTTCATGAGTAGAATAATCCCTGAAATTATCCGGGATAATCAAAAAATAACCGTGTATAAAAGAGATGATGAACTTGAATGGTCTGAACAGGGTGCCTACCATCAACTTTAAGACAGCGATTCAAAAATAGCGCGATGTAGAATAGGTTCCTAAAATGAATTGCTTTCTTTCGTACTATGACCTTCTAAAAACTGGATCGCAAATGAATTGCTAAATGTGAATGACCGAACGATTTGTGTCCTTATTTCTTCTACCCGTCTCTTTCACTCGATTCTGTCATGCCCGGAGAGTGAGAGAGTGAGAGGTGTCATGTCAGCTTGGCCGAGTTATAAGTCAAATAAGAGTAAATGACAGCTTAGCGGCTGTGAAATGTCATTGAATGGTCACTGAATCGCTGTCTTTGATATTAAGCTGTCGTGGTACGAATAAGCGAAGCAGATCAGTTTAGGTCCTAAACAAAACCGCAATAAGAGTTGATGGTAGGCACCCAGATCTTACAAATTGTAGATAAAACCATCTCGATCACGTCAGCTTTCAAACAGAACAAACCGTATAACAAATTCGGTTTCCTGTAAACCACATCAAAATCGGTTCAGCCAAACACGAGATTATCGCGGACAAACTTACATACATACATACAGGTCAAACTGAGAACCTTCTTTTTTGAAGTCAGTTAAAAATAAAATAAATAAAAATAATAAAAAATAAAATCGGTACATTCAAGCTACGATGTCACAGACAATATACAGACAGACACATGAAACACCCCTTTTCACAAACAGTCGGTGTTTAAAAACCATGCCTTCTAGTCTCAATACATTAACGATTGCCGATGTATCTAAAAAAGTTATCGTACTATGTAGATGTTAAGTAACACCATTATGCCAGGTCACTGCCCGTACAAATTATCACCAAATCAGCAGATTACATCGCAAATAATCCGGCACGCTAGGCGCTAAAGTATCAATTAGAGTGCCCAATCCGGATAGAGATGTAAGGTTTCTCGTCGGAAGTAACTTGATACTCGCGCACCAAGCGTGCGGTTGACGAGGTGAGCCATTCGTTAGGATCTACTACCATTGCGAGCGGAGACGACTCCGTATGGACTACTTTCAAACACTAATTTTAAAAAAGGCCTATATAAAACCTAAAAGGCCTTTTTTGGCCTAAAAAGGTAAGGAACTTAAGGGGCCCACAGACTATCAGCCTGCCGGCAGGTCACCTGCATAGATTGAATAGGCCGCCTCACATTTGGTTTTTGTATGTAAAACTGTGCATGTATAGCCGATCTGGCCAACTGACAGGCCGTTGCTTGATAGGGCGCTTGTGAACTACACTGAATTTTACCGTCCCGAAAAAAAAACGGATGCTTGTATTTTAATAATAAAACATTTATATTGTATTTTAATAATGTAAGAATTTATTTATTTCGTGTAGTTTCAATGTTTCAAACCCTAAACTGCACGAAATAAATAAATTCTATGATTTATTATTAAAATATAAGCATCCGTTTTTTTCCGGGACAGCAAAATTCAGTGTAGTGCACAAGTACCCATAGTCTGTGTGGGGCCCTTAAGGCGCTACTCGGAAAAAGTATGGACTTTTTTATTTAAAACTATGGGACGGTTACAGTTGTTACAAATCTGGTGATAAGATATATATATTACTTCATACCTTTATCTAGAATCGTATAGTTGATTTTATGATTTTGCCTCGACACTTTTTCTTTTCGAAAATACTTCTAAAAAATACGAAAATTCAAGATTAGTCTTAAATTAAATGGGCTTACTTACACTATTGGAATTTGGTTTAATTAGTGGACACTAATAATATTTAGGACAGTATAGAAGCATTTTTTAAAAATCGCTGTAGTTTTTTAATACGAAGTGATTTTGTGTTTTTTTTTTGCCTAATCTGCAAAATCGGTCTCGCTCCCGCGCGCGTCGTTTTCTCATTGCTATCTCGCTTCAGCATAATTTTTCCGAGTATCGCCTAAATGGGCGAACATCAGTATTGGTGGATTAGCATTGATTTACTATAAACTTGATTGTATCTTAAACCTAGGGATCCCAGAATATCCTAGAATGTTCACTTTACCAGCATTCTATTTTATTCAAATTAAACATTTAATAAAGATTTTGTCTAAAGTAATTTAGTGTTATTTTTTACATCTACAATAGTATTTTATTTCACAATTAAGTATATTGAAAATGAAATATTAGAAAGAATGTGGTTCTTACCAGTCCCGCCGGAGCTACTTGGGAGAGGCGGGTAGATTTTTACTAATATTTTATTCTTATTAAATGATAGAAATAAACTTGGTAGCTAGGTACCTATATCGTTCATAGTAAGCCTGGTTGAGAATTGAATGTTTGTACATGAGATTTTCTATTATAGTACAATTGTTTAAATTTTAATTATTGTTGACTAACTGTATAAATATCTGGATAAAAATTTGAAATTATAATAATTACTGGATTCACATTGTAAGTGCTATTACATAGTGATACATGAGCGCTGTTACTGTTTACTGTTACCACCATTTTATACCATATTGTTTCATGCAAATAAATGATTCGATTTGATTTGAGAATATTGAGAATGAACATTGCCAACGTACATTCTTAAATGTGCCCAATTTATTAGTCTACTATGAAATTGATGTAAATACCTAGATGATTTCTTCCTTCGTCTTCAGTCAAACTATAAGTGTGGACGCTAGGACTATTTTATTGGGTTGTATCACAGATAATATGGTTATATTTAATTGATCACCAAACTCACCCAACCTAACCCACAAAGATACTAAGTTAGCACCTAAAAATACTAAAACGGACACTAAACTAAATTTTGTGTGCATTTCAGTATTTTAGATTCTATCGTAGTATTTTTTTATGATCCACTAGCTTTCCGCCCGCGGCTTCGCCCGCGTGGACTACACGACGTTATCCCGCGGGAATGTGACATTTTTTCGGGATAAAAAGTAGCCTATGTTCTTCTCCAGACTACAAAGTATCAGTGTCCCAAATTTGAGACAAATCCGTTCAGCCGTTTTGGCGTGATTGAGTAACAAACATCCAAACATCTAAACATCCAAACATCTAAACTTTCACATTTATAATATTATAAGTAAGAAGTAAGATTAGTAAGATTTATTATTTTTCTATTTTATTCCGCTCCTCGCCCCTTTCTCGCTCATCACTATTTCGCTGTGGATGACAGGCCTAACTTAGATCTAATGAACTTTGTTCTTGCTCCACATTTGCAACTAGTTTTACCTATAGTCTACTTAATGTTGATCTAGTCTTAGCACGTTTCAAGGTTTTGCATAAGTTGCTGTTTTTCACCTGCGTCGATAAGATAGTGCAAGTGGAAAATGCAATAGTTACATTTTGTACTAGAAAAACAACTATATCTGTCGCAGGGATTTTGTCAAAGCCGTGATATTATAATTCCACTAGTGAAATTATAATTTCTCGTTAAATTATGAATAGACAGTACGAGGCACACGGCTGCGAGCTCACGAATTTGCCTCGTAAAAGTCCAGGGTGCATACCATCAACTTTAAGACAGCGATTCAAAAATAGCGCGATGCAGAATAGGTTCCTAAAATGAATTGCTTTCTTTCGTACCATGACCTTCTAAAAACTGGACCGCAAATTAATTGCTAAATGTGAATGACCGAACGATTTGTGTCCTTATTTCTTCTACCAGTCTCTTTCACTCGATTCTGTCATGCCAGGAGAGTGAAAGGGACGGGTATAACCTGCAGGTGACATGTTAGCTTGGCCAAGTTATACGTCAAATAAGAGTTGATGACAGCTCAGCGGCTGTGAAATGTCATTGAATGATCACTGAATCGCTGTTATTGATATTAAGCTGTCGTGGTACGAATAAGCGAAGCAGATCAGTTTAGGTTCCTAAACAAAACCGCAATAAGAGTTGATGGTAGGCACCCTGTACTCCTCGGAAGTCCTGTAGAACACGTGATAGGTTAGAAATTTAAGGCAATCGCTTCGCTTCGCTTGTATCCCAGAAAAATAACACATTCCCGCGGGATACTTAACGTCGTGTAGTACACGCGGGAATTAATCTTGCTAATGGTGAAATAATTTTTTCAAATTGGTCCAGAAGTTTTTGAGTTTATCCATTAAATAAAATATTTCTTTCAACTAACAAATCTTTCCTCTTTATAAACTTTTTATATAGGTAATTTTGGGCGAAATTTGCCACTATTAGAAAAACCTATTTCCAGGTTTTAAATAAATACAGTAACCTAAGTAAGTAGCTGCGGAACCAATGTTTATGGGACTATAGGAATTGTCGAACACCTAGGTTATCAATGTCATGTCACTTTTACAAAACGCACTTTTACGTTAATTATAAAAAGTTAATTATCTCACCTAAGGCTTTTGTCAACTGACTGAAAAGGATTAACTTCTGAAAAGGATTAACTTTTTAAAGAATTAATAAAGCGTTATTTTTATTGTTTGTCCCAAATATAGGATGTCTGAAGAACCGGGAAAAACTCAAACAGGAGCCAAAATGTCTATTCGATTCCGGATAAATCTGTAGTGTCATCTGACCTAAAGTGTGCTGTAACAACTTAAAATCTGTAGAACACAGAACACGGAAAGATTTTTTTGTGCTGTAGAATTTGTCGTGACACTAGGCTTAGGCTATCAGCGGACTATGTATATAAAAGTATCTTGTTTAAATAAAGACACAAATCCCAGACGAATAAAAACATTAAAAACATTAATGTTAAAATCTTTCAAAACCGTTTTATTTATACTTGGTTGAAAAAGTTTATTTAATTGTACTTACATAAAACCTGCTTCGACCTTGAAATCTGACCCCCATACGGAATGTCGTATCATGGTAACTATTAAAAGAGTATCACTTTTCCAGTTTCCGTCATTGTTGACCTCAAATATTAGGTTGTTTTTAAATCAGATCACGATCGATCGATTGTCATCGTCATCAGTAGGAAAGTCAAAGTAATATTAGTTTCTTTATAAATCTGTAAATCAGACAATTTTATTACTTTGGTAAAGTTAATATGAGTAGAAATCCAATGAAATGTTAAAACATAAAAACCTATCTATCAACATTCCAATAATTTTAGCGAACATAATAGTAGATGTAGATTATGCACCGAGGCGAGGGGATAAAGCAATGTTTTATGACACGGGCGCGATATTGAATCCTGACCAAGTGAGGATCTTCGGATTTAACTCCCGAGCGTAGCGTATCGTAGTAACACCCTGTTAAGAGTTAATTCCTGAGCGAAGCGAGGGTATTAAAACGGAGCCCTGAGTGCAGCGAGGAAAATAATCTACTTTATCCCAAAGGAAAATACTCTACTATTTGGCGAGATGTGCCAAATTCTATGCTAGAATGACTAATATGATTGTAAGGTGAAGCCTTGATATTAGATACTCGATATTCGAGTTCGAGTCGCTAACAATACTTCTTCGGTATCCTATGCCCTTTTTAACCGACTTCATCATGGTGAAAATCATTTAAAATGACCATTTTGACATAAAAATTTGTCCACGCGCGATATTTCACAAAATATTCTTTTAAATAAAGCAATGAGTACTCACGTTAGTAGAATGAAACATTACTTGTATAAATATATATAAATTTCAATGTACCTTATCAGTATTTAAAAAATATACTCCTATATTCGCTCCGAGCCCGGATTCTCTCCATACAAAATAATTTGTCCTCTTCGTGACTAGCGTTACAAAGTACACCTAAATAAATATTATAAAAAACAGTATTCAAACAAATGATTATTTTTTGTTTAAGACATATGATTTGTTGCTGATATCGGGTTAAACTATTTTATTTTCTTATTTTTATAAATAAATTTTAGTCCTCAAATAAATGTCCAATAATATGTTCATTTTCGTTATTCATTTTTCTAACGATATAATTTAGTATTATTTGTTGTTTACCAGAGGGAAACACTTGCTCTCTAAGGAGCCAATCAGATGCCAGAAGCGATTATGTGTCGGTCATTTTGTCATCGCATGAAAAAGTGAGTGAACGCGTGGTTTTCTGTCTCCGAGCGAAAATTACAATTTTGATTCATCATTTTTGTTGTCTACCATACTATGCAGGTAAGAAAATACTTATATATTTAATTGATTCATATAGACGGTTTGTTTTCGAACTTGATTGAAATGCAAACAGCTTTTACTCATGACGTTCTCGTTTGGCTTAAAATATTTTCGATTCTATTCCAAGTAGTAAGTTTGTTCACTTTTGTTATGTTTTTTTCTCACGTAACAAAAATGACATAACAAAAATGAACAAAAGCCGCATTCACAAGACTGATTTTTTTTACCCAACCACGGTAAAGTCCAAAATGAGGGTTATGTGTTTAATCTGTGTTTTTATGTATTTCCAGACTTTAATTAGGTAGTATCCATGCTGTTATTGTGCTGTTTGCTTATTTGTCCATTTTGTTTTTTACTAAAAATATTTTTCGTATTAATTTTTTTTACTTTTTTGCATTAACAATGCAATTTTTCAATATTTTTCTTTTTAGAATGCCGATATCAGGAGCCGAACGCCAGCGTCCTTGTAGACAGAGGCTGAAAGAACAGAATGCCCATAAATGTTTTTTGTTTACATATTATTGATCGTGACTGTACAGAGTTTAAGTGTCATTGACATTGATTTTACCAACCAGCTACCAATGAATGAAGCCTTTGTGTTCATGCAACTTTAAATATTTTATTTGTTATTATAAGTGTTTTTTTAATAAAAGAGTCATAAAAATAATACTTTTTATTGTTCCTGGAAAAAAACCAGTTTTATGTGACTTGTGAAAAGACCCTAATATTTCAGCTTTGTTATTTTTTGTTACGGGTTTCATTTTTGTTACGTTATCATTTTTGTTTCATTTTTGTCACAATGGTCATTTTAAATGATTTTCACCCATCATTCAAACTTGCCTTGATATTTTTAAACATATTTATTTTAGTAATTTAAACTCACGTAGATAACTATTGTAGTTTAGAGCTTCAATGTCTTACAAATAAAAAAAATATTTCTGAGATGAACATAATATTTATGTTCTTATCTACTTGTGCGCTACAAAGATAACTAAGTAGATTAATCTTATTACATATTATGCGTATAAACATGAAATGAATGAAAACATTAATTAATGTAGGTTAGGAATCACATACTAAACAAACTTTAATAAACCACTCTATTTATGTATTTTACGATACCCATGTTAATCAGAATATCTAAGTAAGTAGTCTGACGTTCTTATAAAATTACAATATTATTATGCTTGCTAAACTTACGTTAGTAAAAATTGCAAACTTTTGTTTTAAATCGATCATATTTCGATAAAAATGTGAAGGTATATAGATAATACGAATGAGAAATTAGTAAATGAAGAGATGGCAGGTAATAGAGTGGTGTGGATTAGAAGGACGTACTACGCGCAGGCTTTTTTTTTGAGGAGCCCGTGGCGCAGTGGATAGCGCGCTTGGCCTGCGATCGTTGAGGTTAAGCAACGTTCGCAATGGTTGGTCACGGGATGGGTGACCAAAAACTTTTCATCTCGAGCTCCTCCGTGCTTCGGAAGGCACGTTAAGCCGTTGGTCCCGGCTGCACTTGCAGTCGTTAATACCCACCACTCCGCACTGAGCCCGCGTGGTGGGTCATGGCTCATTCTCCTTATTCATCCATAAGGAAGGCCAGTGCCCCAGCAGTGGGGACACTAAATGGCTGGTGATGACTACGCGCAGACCCCAAATAGCTACTTATATTAGAAATAGGATAAGGTCAGGAAGATGACGATAATTTCGGTAAGTGTCAAAACTATAAAGGTCAGTGTTAATGACAAAAAGTGAGAATTTCGACTTTATTGAAATACTAGCTTTCATATGACAGTCAAATCTATTTTCCATAAAAAATAACCATTTTTATTTTATTATTTTCCAGAACAAAAAGTAGCCTATGTCTCCAGCTTCCAAACTATCACCATACCAAAAATCAAGTCGATCAGTTGCTCCGTTATGACGTGAAAGATGGACAAACAAACAAACACACTTTCACATTTATAATATTACTAGTATGGATTGGATGAAGAAAACATTATTTATTTTCTGGTAGGTACTCACCAAACCACGACGCCTGTTCTTTGGTAATTGATAGCCCTTTAGGTGCGTTGAGCACCGCCGGCAGCACCATGGTGACGAAACTTATGGACATGCCCAGCCCAATCAGAAGGAAGTCCAGCGCCAGACATGCCAACACCTGGAACGGAATTATAAAGGATTTTGGTAGAGAAAGATGTAATTAAATATCTAGCTTTCTTTTACACAAATAAAACAAGCAAGATACGAGAAAATAATTGCAAATGTAAGGTATTTTTAGTCATTTTTGGAAAATACTTTGCACCTCTGCAATCGTCCGCGCCTTAACCGGCCACTGCAAACTAACAGGGTGCCTACCATCAACTTTTATTGCGGTTTTGTTTAGGACCTAAACTGATCTGCTTCGCTTATTCGTATCACGACAGCTTAATATCAATGACAGCGATTCAGTGATCATTCAATGACATTTCACAGCCGCTAAGCTGTCATGTAGGCTTATTTGACTTATAACTCGGCCAAGCTAACATGACACCTGCAGGTTATACCCGTCCCTCACACTCTCCGGGCATGACAGAATCGAGTAGAAGAAATAAGGACACAAATCGTTCGGTCATTCACATTTAGCAATTCATTTGCGATCCAGTTTTTAGAAGGTCGGAGTACGAAAGAAAGCAATTCATTTTAGGAACCTATTCGGCATCGCGCTATTTTTGAATCGCTGTCTTAAGTTGATGGTAGGCACCCAGGCACCAACTTCACATCAAATTGAGTGACACGGATGTTTGCCGCTACTGTAAACAGGAGAGAAAAACGCTCAGGCACCTTTTGTGTGACTGCCGGCCCCTTAGTATCCAGCAATATGCAATATGCATAAATGCAATATCTGCACGCTAATGGTTAAACGCAGCCACACGAAAAGAAAAAACCAGCGTAAGAAGTGATAAGATGGGAGAGTCCCCGAGTGTACGTAAAATTGCTTAGAACCTGTAATTTTTTTACGTATAATATTTACGATTTCATAAATGTGTTTCTAATTTTAATGTAAAATTTGTAGCTTAATCAAAAGACACACGTTCACGGAAGATGAATAAATTAAACAACATCATTTAACTAAACACAAACAAACTTCCACAGATTTATCAAAGAATAATAACTATTAAGCATATATTAATAAATAAAGTTAAGTAGGTGCTCTGATTTCTTAATATTGTAAGATTTCCAAGTTGCAATTGCAAATGACGGTTATCTTGGACCGATTTTAAAAATTCTTTCATCATTATAAAGCTACATTCTTCCTGAGTCTCAAAGGCTTTCTTTGAAGCTAATATTCCCACGGCAACGGGTACCACGCGGGTAAAACCACTGGGCAGCACTAGTCTAGTAGAAACACAATCGACGAAATTAGTGACCCAAAAATTGATTGACTACCGACAAAGAATATATACACTTGCTACCGATGAGGTCGAGTCTCAAACCTTGTGCCTTACATACGTTCTCTCACAGCCTATTTAGCAAAGTAGGTTAATTTTCCGTCATTGCCGATTAGGATGCTAATCGAATAATAGCATCTGACAACGTCTTTACATTCCACATCGATGGAAGGACAATTTGTGCTAGAAATTTGATACCGAGCACGTGTTAAAGACCTTAGTGGTTCGTTATAGATAACTGGTATGAAGGGTTCGTTTCCTGGTTAGAACCGCAAACAATATGACTTTTTATTGATTTACTAGCGGTCGCCCGCGGCTTCGTTCGCGTGGACTACACGACGTTATCCCGGGGAATTAAATTAATTTATAAGATTTAAAACTTTGTTGTCGGAGGCCAAGATCCACTTCGGGTCGCTGAGCCAGCGAAGTAAGTAAGTAAGTATAAGATTTAAAAAGTTAAATTAAAAAGTTACAGTAGTTCAAAAAGTCTTGAAAGAAGCTAAAAATGTTCGCTTATATCTTCGTTTAGGTAAATTTTAGTCAGATAATATTCGTCACAATGTTGTAGAGAATTAAATTTCTTATTATTAATGTTTTTAATATTTCTTGGACAGATAGTTTAGGAAGATATGGACTTATTAAAACTGCGCGGGCACCATAGGATTTTGTTAATTTTCCGGAAAATTAGATTTTTTCAATCTTTTAAAAGTGCATATTTCCGAAACTATCTGTCCTAGAAACAAAGTTTAAAACATCAATAGTAGAACATTTAATTTCTACAACATTGAATGAAATCTTTTCTGGCTAAAATGCACCTAAACGAAGATATGAGCAAAATTTTTTAGCTTAATTCAAAACTTTTGGAACTACTGTAACTTATTTATTTTTCATAACTCAACTTCGTCACTTTATAACAAAATGTTATAATTATTCATTAGTATACAGTGCCACAAACTTTGCTGTGCCGGTGGCCAAAATGTGAAACTAACGTGTTTTTTTTAATGTCATTTTGCTCTCAAGTTGATGTCCAACCATAGCGCTGCTGTTTTAATATACTATATCTATGGCTGCTGGCGGCTGAAATTCTTAGAACTCAGGGCCGGTTAAATTGCTACAAAAAAAAAGAAAAACGTACGTAGCGCCGCTGTCACCGGAACAGGAAAGGTTGTGGCACTGTATATTAAATAAGGCTTTAAAGTGCTACGACCTTAGGCCCATTTTGCATTTTCTTTAGAAGTTTGCAAAATTTCGGGAAAATCAATTTTTTTTTAATTAATATCTCTGTAACTATCTGTCCTAGAAACAAAATTTAAACTGTCAATTATAGAAAATTTAATTTTCTACAACATTGTAAGCAATTGTTTCTGGCTCGAATGCACCTAAACGAAGATATAACGAAGATTTTTCAATATGGTGGCGGGTGCGGAGGGCGAGGAATTGTGCATTTTGCATTTTTAATACTCAAAAACCATCCTAGACAACATATCATAAATTCAGAACTACCGGACCACTTTTAAGATAACCCTCCTTTAGTTTAGTCTCTATTTACTGGACTATTTACCACGTGGAGGTACTCACAGCTTATGTTATTTACAAAATGTTTATTTTTCTATGCATCCATGTATATATATAATAATATGTTTCAATCATATTATTTAATATCTAGCACTTTTCTTATGTGTTTGTTCCGTTTTTAATTTTTTTTTCATGGTGTTGTTGTCCGTGCTGTTTTAAGGCCCTGCCAGAATAACAGCGCTTCTGGATTATTCTGACCATCTACGAATAACCCAGGAGACTTTATGCTGAGGCAGGCATAGCTAAACACTTTGTACTTGTTTTATTTCTGTTAATTTTTCTCAGGTGTTTTGTAACTACGTACTTTGTGTGTCTTAATAAATGTTTTTTCTTTCTTTCTTTCTTTCTTTCAAAATCAAAAAAATGTTTTATTTGAATGCTCAAGATAATATTTAAGAAATTTGTAAAAAGTTACAGTAACGCTGTGTTGTGTGGTTAGCATGGTTCTAAGTATCTTTCTCAATATCTGGAATACACAAACAGATAGTGATCATTCGCTAAACAGCTTAATCTGGGCTCTTGGGGGACATCAGGTATACCAGACCTTAGATTATTGTATCTCAATAGAAAATACTTATCACGCTGAACAACAACTCTAAATACGCTATATTTGTATCTCTTATAGTTTAGCTGGGTTGCTATAGTTCCACATCAGGTATTTCGATCTTCAAATTAAATTATAGCCTATATGTTGGCGAGGACCAATACCTGTATAACAAAAAATGTTTTATCAAAATCCGCTCAGTAGTTTTTGCGTGAAACGCGGACAACAGGCAAAGTGCTATCCCGTAGTAGATAAAAAAAAAGACAAAAAATTCTAAAAATTCCTATTTTTGGTAAGTATCTGATTCGTTTAATTAAGAAGACCCCTGGAGGTATTTTTTTCAATTTCTTTTCAATGTACAGAATTGGCTTCTTTACAGTTTTATTATAATTATGTAGGAAAAATAGTTGCGCATCAAAAAGTATTTTCTAAGTTTAGTTTGCAGGTAATACGCCATTCTTTAGATAGATAGATAGATAGATAGATGAACACTTTATTGACCACACAGAAATACAATACAAAGTAGGTACATCAGAAAAGGGTAAAAATTATGTGGGCAAGGGCGGTCTTATCGCTAAGAGCGATTTCTTCCAGACAACCTTTGAGACATAGGAAAAAATATAAAGAGCGAGAGGTAGTGTACAAGCAAAAGGCAAAAATATACGAAGTTTATTACTGCTATTAGGTTTGTTCACGCCGCGCGTGATTCATTCATTCACGTTCATTCGTGGGTTCGGCGCCAAGCGCCGTCCGCGCAACACCGCGCCCAGTTCGCCGTACGCCGTCGTGAGGCTAGGTTGTGTGTTCCTGTAGCGACGTGCCGCGCCAGGAAACCTACAGACTTGTGACCCGTGTGTGTTCGCTTTGAAAAGCGCCGGGAAAGTTTTAGCTGTCTATTAGGGCATTGTGTAGTTATAAGAGTGTTAGCTATAAGAGTTTCCCATTGGGGGTTGAGTGAAGATCTTAGCCAGGCGCGCGCGCCGGCGAGACAGCGATCAGCCCCCCTGGATTACGGACACTATCTTCTCGTGAAGGTAGGCCTAGCTTTTAAGTAACTTAATTTTGCATGAGAAACCTCCGTTTCAATAAACTGTGGAACACAGTCGATGGTCACCACAATTGTGCGTGATCATATTTTTGGTAGCAGAGCGTACCTAGTTAGCGTACCTAGAAATACCTAAAAAGCGTACCTAAAAATAAAATTTTTTTTTTTTGTTGAAATCTCGAGGGTATTCAGAAACGATTTGAAGTACTAAGAAATTGTTCTAGTAAATTCTCGAAGCGAATGTTTCTCACTTGGTGGATCCGATAATAGATAGACACTTATATAATTGTGGTCACATACTAGTGATTTGATACGAGTTTACTCGCCTAGATGTGTATATTTTTTTTTGTGTGTCCGGATTTATTTGACGAATAGTTTCGTTCGAAAGTGTTGTTTATTAGTACCACATACTAGTGTTTGTTCCGAGTCCGCTTGCCTAGTTAAAAAAGTGGAACTAGTTTTAATTATTAGTAGTATTAAATTACGAGTATTATTATTAAAAATAGTTTTGTTTTTGTTTGTTGATAACGGTTTAGTAGTTGATTTGCGAGGTTGACTTGGCCGTGCCGTGTATGCCATACCGTTAATCCTATACGTTTTGTTTATACCGTTATATTGTTAGCCCTTGAAATTGGTAAGTTGCTAATAATTTATGAAAATAGTAGGGTCCGTGTATGTCGTCCGAATTTTAATTGTGTTTTATATTATCGTGACGCGACCTATTTCTATTGTTTTTTTTTTGTTGATGTTTACCACTTTTATAATTCTTTGTTTGCTTTGTTTATTAAACGGAGTATAAATGGCTCCTACGAATCCGACCTCCGTATCCAGGGCTGGCATCCAAGGAGTTTTGCGTTGGCTTGCTTGTGCGGTCACATTAATAGACCGAGCCGACCGGGTAGGCGCGTTGCTAGCTCGGTATGGCGGGCTGGCAGCTCGGCTGCAAGACCTGGAGCGCCACGCCATGGAGTGTCGCGCGTATTATTTGGAAAACCCCCCAGCTGATGATGCCGTGTCGGAACAGCTGGAGCAGGATGTAGCCCAGGCCTATGAGCTGGCTGACCAGTTCACGGAGGCGGCTGAGAGGGTCCTGGCTGTTCGGAAGGGGGAGCCGGTTTTGAGCGGGGAGGTCAAACCTACCCCGACGGCGTTGCTAGGCCGATTGCCTACTTTGGAGATTCCCACTTTTAATGGGGATCTGTCAGCCTGGATGGGCTTCATTAACCTGTTTGACAGCTTAGTGGATTCACGACGGGACTTATCCCCTAGTGAGAAGTTGGCCTATTTGCGCTCCTCCCTGCGAGGAGAGGCCAGCGCGGTAATCCAGCACCTGCTCATCAGCGACGACAACTACCAGGTGGCTCGCCAGCTTCTGGTTAGCAGGTACCAGAATGTCCGGTTACTGGCGGACGGCCACGATTTTGGCCCTCCCGCGAATCACGCGGGTACACCTGTTACGGAGGGAGTTGCTGAACCCGCTACTGTCAGCGGTCAACTCCCTAAGGCGATTGGACCTGCCGGTGGATCAGTGGTCCTTTGTACTGCTGCACATAGTCCTCGCCAAATTGCCCGCTGAAATGAAGGGGCGTTTCGAGCAGAGGTACGGAGGCGACAGCGCCTCGTATCTCCCGCCCTTCGCGGACCTCCTTCGTTTTTTGGAGGACGAATGTAGGGTGACGGACCTCCTGGAGCCCGCCCCGGTTCCAGGTGTTGGTCGTATGGTGGCGGCGAGGGAACAGCCCCGTCGCCCGACCAACCGGTATGCTGCCTTCCAGCAGTCCCCTCCCCCCGCACCGAGTGAGCGGTGCAGGTATTGCAGGGGAGATAGGCACGTGGTGCACGAATGTGCCAAATTTAGAGGCCTCCGCCCAGAGGGACGGAGGGCCGTTGCGAGACAGCGCCAATGGTGCTATAGGTGTTTGGGGGGACACATGCAGTCGGCGTGTCCCCAGACAGAGGATTGTCGTCTTTGCGGAGGGAGGCATCACCCCCTCCTTTGTTTGGACCGCAAGGACGCCGGGAGCGACCGGGGTTCGAATTCCTCGCGCACGGGCGGGGGCCCGGCAGCCCGGAACCGGTCCCCTAGAGATTCGGCGGGGCTTAGCCCCCCCGTTCAGTCCCCCCCGGAGAGGGGGAACTATAGGAGAGACGCCCCCGCCACGGGCGGGGGTAGGGGGGTACCACAAGAGTACGCCACGGTGGCGATGGGCACGGGCCCTATTTGCTACTCCCCCCCCCTAATGGAGAGGCCTCGATTGGGGTACTATGTACCGAGGCACGCCCCACACGGGTATTACCCTGCACCTAGGAGTGCTGTTGGTCGGGGCCAGTATGTACCCGATTGGGACCCGCTCGCCCGGTACGAGCGTCCCACATTTGGCGCGCCGACTCAGGCGCGAGGGGGACAAGTACCCCCCCAAAATTTTTAATGGCGCCCCTGTCGGACCCAACCACCCCTCCGGAGCTTGTGCTGTTGCCAACAGCCTCCGTGAATGTTTGGGGACCTAAGGGCAATGTTGTCACGGTGCGTGCCCTTTTGGACTCAGGTGCCCAGGGGTGCATAATGTCCAGGTGGCTTGTCCGACAGCTGGGTCTTGTGCTTTTGCCGCATCACGAAGCGGTACGGGGGGTGGGAGACTCGCGGATCCCTGATCCGATTGGTCGAGTTGAGTTCTCCTTCTCCCCCCACTTCACGCCAAGGCCGAAGATCGGTGCTTCGGCGATAGTTTTTGATAAGGTGGTTGGACCACTCCCGCAAGTGCGAGTGCCGCCATCCACGATTGAGCTGACGTCTGGACTGGCTTTGGCTGATCCTTCCTTCCACCGACCGGGCCCAATACACTTGTTGATTGGTGCGGATGTCCTCGGTCGTGTACTGTGTGGAAGCAAGCGAGTTTTGCAGACAGCCGATCTTGTCGCCTTGTCCTCGTCGCTGGGTCATGTGGTGATGGGAAAGGTACCACAGACACCAGAGACCCCGTCGGTAGACCGCCAGACCATTGTCGGTTCTACTTTGTCCGACGTTCTCCAAAAGTTTTGGGAGGTGGAGGAACCTCCCACTGCCAAGCGGTTGGATCCGTTAGCCGAGGAGTGCGAATTGTTCTACCAGAACAACACTGGGCGCCTCCTCTCGGGTCGCTTGATTACCCGCTTGCCCTTCTTGGCGGTTCGCCCTCCTTTAGGGAGCTCCCGACCGATGGCCGAGAAGAGATTGTTGTCCATGGAGCGTAGGATGGCCAGGGATCCCGCATTCAAGGAGAAGTATATAGACTTCATGCGGGAGTATTTGGACCTTGGGCACATGTCCATCTCGCAGTTGGACTGGCGTAATGTGGAACATTACTTCCTGCCACACCACGCTGTTTTGAAGACTTCCAATGGGAAGATCCGCGTGGTCTTTGATGGTTCAGCGCCCACGTCAACCGGAGTGTCGTTGAATCAGTGTCTGCATGCGGGGCCGAAGTTGCATCACGATGTCTGTGATGTTTTGACCAACTTCCGCCGGCACGCTGTCGTCTTTGTGGCCGATATCCGCATGATGTTCAGACAGACCGTGATTCACCCGGAGGATAGACGATACCAGCTCATCCTTTGGCGTGAGGATCCCCAGGATCCCATGTTGGCTTACGAGCTGAACACCAACACTTATGGTTTGCGGTCGAGCCCCTTTGTGGCGATCCGTTCGCTTTTGGAGCTCGCAGAGCGCGAACGGCTACGCTATCCCCGGGCATCTGCTCTTATTGAGGGGGGGGCCTTATTTGTCGACGATATCTGCACGGGGGCCTCGAGCTTAGATGAGGCTCTCGTCTTACGTGATGAGCTGATTGCGCTCTTGAGGGCTGGTGGCTATGAGTTGCGGAAGTGGCTGTCTAACTCACCGGACCTATTGGCAGATTTGCCTAAGGACCACCAGCAAGAGCCGCTCCTCTTTGAAAATCCGGAGACTCCAGACATGCTGTCTGTTTTGGGAGTCCAGTATCGACCAGTCCCGGATTTGTTCACATATAGATTGGAACTGCCAGACCCAAAGGTCTGGACTAAACGCACGGTGCTGTCCACTGTAGCCCGTACCTTTGATCCGAACGGTTGGCTCAGCCCTGTAGTGTTTTCGATGAAGTGCTTCCTACAGGAGCTCTGGGCTGCGGAATTGTCATGGGATGAGCCCCTCTCTGGTAGCCTCCTACGAGAGTGGGTGAGGTTCGTGTCATCCCTACCCGACGTCAATCGGGTTTGTATACCGAGGCAAATGCTGCCTTCGGGAAAGTTTAAAGCCTCCCTGCACGGCTTTTGTGACGCGTCCGAAAGCGGATACGCGGCAGCCGTTTACATCCGAACGGTGGATGCAGCAGGCGTTGTCGCCGTACACTTAGTTACGGCCAAGAGTAAGGTCGCCCCCCTTCGGACTAGGCTAACCATTCCGAAGTTGGAGTTGTCCGGCGCCACTCTCTTAGTACGGCTACTCAATCATGTTGCCGACACCTTGGGAAACGGTGTCGACTTGGAGTCGATATTTGCGTGGTCTGACAGCCAGGTCGTCCTTTGTTGGCTGAAGAGTTCAGTCCACACCCTTGAGGTTTTTGTGGCCAACCGGGTCTCACAAATTCAGACTTCAAAGGCCCCGTTGATTTGGCGCCACGTACCGGGCGAATTGAACCCCGCAGATTGTGCCTCCCGCGGCTGCGAGGCGCCTGAGTTAGTGGACCACCACCTATGGTGGAGTCCATCATGGTTGTTACGGCCTGAGCGCTCATGGCCTGCCACCCCGGCTGTGGCCAGAGTCCCAGACCTAGGCATGCGTGTTCACGCCGTGGAGACGGTGGCGGCTCCGCAGATGGAGTTTTTGTTAGACCGCTACAGTTCTCTTGATAAGTTGCTCGGCGTGACTGCTTGGATGAGGCGCTTTGTGCGAAATTGTCGCCAGCCTCAGGAGAAATCGTTGTCTCCGGTCCTCGCCCCACAAGAGCGGCAAGACGCTCTGTTGCATTGGTTGCGAGTGACGCAACAGCGAGAGTTTGAACCGGAGCTGAAAGCCCTGCGCTCAAGTAAGCCCAAGCTGAAGGGACCCTTGGTGCGGTTGAATCCCTTCTTGGACAGTACCGGATTGCTGCGTGTCGGAGGTAGGCTCAGACATGCCAACCTGCCGTACGGATCACGCCACCCTTTGTTGCTCCCCAAGGATGGACCGTTAGTTAGACTGTTGATTACAGACCGACATGTAAAGAATGCTCATGCCGGTTGTAATGCTTTGACCGCGCTCCTCCAACGAGAGTTCTGGATTTTGTCAGCGCGGAGAATAATCCGATCCGTTATTTTTCGTTGTCTCCCGTGTTATCGTTTGCGCGCCGATACGATGCAGCCCCAGATGGGTGATTTGCTTGCCGATCGAGTGAACGAATCGATGCCCTTCTCAGGAGTTGGAACGGATTTTGCGGGGCCATTTACCGTTAAGACATCGCGGCTTCGTAATGCTAGAACGGAAAAGGCTTACTTGTGTGTATTTGTTTGTTTGGCCACTAAAGCGGTCCACCTGGAGGTAATTAGTGCCCTCACCACAGAAGCCTTTGTAGCCACGTTGAATCGTTTTGTGTCTCGCCGCGGAATGCCGTCGTTAATAAGGTCCGATTGTGGAACCAATTTCAAGGGCACCGATAGGTATTTAAAGGAAGTTTGTGAATTTTTGGATAGGAATAATTTTGAGATCGGATCCACACTCTCTCGCAGAGGGGTACGATGGCAGTACTCCCCGCCATCCTGCCCCCACTGGGGAGGGATTTTTGAAGCAACTGTAAAGGCCGCTAAAACTCACCTTCGTCGCGTTATTGGGGAGACGGTCCTCACGTTTGAGGAACTCGCGACCGTATTTTGTAAGGTTGAGGCGGTCCTCAACTCGCGTCCGTTGTGTCCGTTGTCTTCGGACGCGAATGATTTAGAGGCCCTTACGCCGGGCCATTTTTTGATTGGCAGACCGCTTAACGCCTTGCCGGAATATCCTTATTCCGAAGTGCCCTCCGGACGGCTCTCGCGATTTGAATTGCTCCAGCAGCTTACGCAGAGTTTTTGGCGCCGTTGGCATCTGGAGTATTTGCACATTTTGCAGCAACGCGTTAAGTGGTCGGATAGGACGACCCCACCCAAGGCCGGAGACCTCGTGTTGGTAAAGGATCCAAACCTGCCGCCCCTCCGCTGGCGTTTAGGACGCATTGTTCAGCTTCATCCGGGGTCGGATGGTGTGCCCAGGTTTGCCGAGGTCCTGGTGGGGGACTCTGTTTTGAAGCGAGCGATCGCTACCCTCTCTCGCCTGCCCTTAGATTGAGTTGGCGGACAGTTTGCTACTGTCCGGGACGGGGGGATGTTCACGCCGCGCGTGATTCATTCATTCACGTTCATTCGTGGGTTCGGCGCCAAGCGCCGTCCGCGCAACACCGCGCCCAGTTCGCCGTACGCCGTCGTGAGGCTAGGTTGTGTGTTCCTGTAGCGACGTGCCACGCCAGGAAACCTACAGACTTGTGACCCGTGTGTGTTCGCTTTGAAAAGCGCCGGGAAAGTTTTAGCTGTCTATTAGGGCATTGTGTAGTTATAAGAGTGTTAGCTATAAGAGTTTCCCATTGGGGGTTGAGTGAATGCCCCCCTGGATTACGGACACTATCTTCTCGTGAAGGTAGGCCTAGCTTTTAAGTAACTTAATTTTGCATGAGAAACCTCCGTTTCAATAAACTGTGGAACACAGTCGATGGTCACCACAATTGTGCGTGATCAAGGTTAAATAAATATAACTACATAAACTACTTACTAATAAAATATATGTAACTATATATTATATATATATATAACTTTAATATTTAAATATTATATATATATATGTAACTATGTTATTTATATATATTAAATAAAATAAAAATAAAAACAATATACTACATATCCATAAGGTAGTAGTTGCAAGCTATGATTTCGTGAGTAGATGAGAATGCAGATTGGTCTTGAAAGTGGCGAGTGACTTTGAATGGCGGATCTCATACGGAAGGTCATTCCAGAGGCTGACTGACTTAACTGTAAAGGAGTCTTTGAAGTATCCAGAGCGGGTGAGGGGACTTTGCAGCAGGTTGTCAGTCTTCGACCTATGTTGACGACTGTGCTCAGCTCCAAGTAATTGAAAACGTTCCTTAAGGTAAGGTGGGGTACGAGGGTCATACAGGACATTGGACAAAAGTGTAAGTACGTGCTCCTCGCGTCGTAGTCTTATTGGAAGCCACCCCAATTCGGTCCTGAATTTGGAGACATGATCGAACTTGCGCAAGCCAAAAATGAAACGTATGCAAAGGTTCTGCAGACGCTGAAGTTTGTCCAGAAGATTTTCATTGAGGTCAATGGCACACACGTCAGCATAATCTAGAATTGGTAGGAGAAGCGACTGCGCAAGTTCAATCTTTGTACTCACAGGGAGTAGATTTTTCCATCTCCGCAAAGCTCCGGCGGCAGCATAGACCTTCCTACTAACCTCCGCAATATGTGGGGACCAAGAGAGCGTGGAGTCAAAAAGAACACCCAGGTTTTTTGCAACATCATTGAAAGGAAGTGGAACGGAGTCAAATAGGAGAGGAGGTATATTGATGGACTTAAGCTTGGCAATCTGCTTTGAACCGCCAATAATGATCGCCTGCGACTTGTTAGGATTGACCCTAAGGCCATGAGTTCGACTCCATTCATGTATAGTCGCAAGGTCAACATTTAGCGAATCAATCAAGGAGTCTATATCTTTGATGGAGGCTCGAGAGTAGATTTGCAGGTCGTCAGCATACAGGTGATATTGGCAAGAGAGGAGAGGAGTAAGGAAATTGATAAAGATAGAGAAAAGGAGAGGGGAAAGGACACCGCCCTGAGGTACGCCAGCAGATATATCGCAAAAGGCAGACAATTTATCATCAACTCGGACACTCTGCCTTCGGCCGATAAGGTAGTTTCGGAACCACTCAACGACCACGTCCGAACCAAAAACAGACCGGAGCATCGCCAAGAGTACGTCATAATCAACAGTGTTAAAGGCGTTGCTGAAGTCTAAAAGAACCAAAGTAGTGAGCTGTTGATTTGACATACCCTCACGGACATCATCGGCCACCTTTGTTAAAGCGGTCACCGTGCTATGCCCTGGGCGAAAACCAGATTGAAAGGGACTAAGCAGATGGTTTGCGTTTACAAACACACTGATCTGGTGGAGGACAAGGCGCTCGAGGACTTTGGAAAGGAAAGGTAGAATGGAAATAGGGCGAAAATGAGAGGGCGAAGAAGGATTAGAGGTTTTGGGTATAGGGATGACTACAGCCTGCCGCCAGCAGGTCGGGAACGTTGCGGTTTTGAGCGAAAAGTTGAAAATGTGGCAAAGAATAGGGATGACACCAGCCATGCTTAGCTGAATCATACGCCGACTGATTCCGTCTACTCCCTCTGCATTAGACTTGATAGCCAAGATGTTTTTTTCAACTTCACGCTCAGACACCGGTTTAAAGGAGAAGGTAGGGTGACGTTCTTTCTTAAATTATCTGTGATTATAATGAAAATTGTTTGATATAAATGATTCGTTGTACCTTACATTGCATTTTATTTTAATTTTTTGAATTTATTTTCTCACAAATGTACTATTTTTATACAATAAAAAAAATTTACATATCGCGACTTGGTAATTTGTCGAATCGGTCGTAACTTTGAGGGTCGTAAGTAGGTACTGGGTACCTACCATCAACTCTTATTGCGGTTTTGTTTAGGACCTAAACTGATCTGCTTCGCTTATTCGTACCACGACAGCTTAATATCAATGACAGCGATTCAGTGATAATACAATGATATTTCACAGCCGCTAAGCTGTCATTTACTCTTATTTGACTTATAACTCGGCCAAGCTAACATGACACCTGCATGTTATACCCGTCCCTCTCACTCTCCGGGCATGACAAAATCGAGTGAAAGAGACGGGTTGAAGAAATAAGGACACAAATCGTTCGGTCATTCACATTTAGCAATTCATTTGCGATCCAGTTTTTAGAAGGTCATAGTACGAAAGAAAGCAATGCATTTTAGGAACCTATTCTGCATCGCGCATTTTTTTTTTAATTTTTTTTAAGTTCATGGTAGGCACCCTGAGGGCCTACCACAAGCTCTAATAGCAGTTATTTTTAAGTTGAGAGAGTGAGACGCCGCTTTACACGCCGTATAGCGGCGTCTCACTCTCTCAACTTAAAAATAACTGCTATTAGAGCTTGTGGTAGGCCACCTGGTAGGTATATAGAATTGTACATTTCGAGAATCGGTCAATTGTCGACTATGTAGTCTTTTCGCGAATTGGTCGCTATTCGACTAAACGTTGATAATGATTTTATAAGGAATCTCGTGAGATAGATATATATGTATAGTGAGTGACAGAGACAGTACATTCCGCTGTCGGGAGCATTTCCGGCGGTTCGTGAATCAAGAGGCAGATTCTGTGTTATATGATGTTACTTTAGAAACTTTCACGGTCATTAACAATTAACAAACATTGTATGAAACCATCAATATCGGGGCTCCACAACAAATTAAAACATGTTTGAAATCCCGCTTTTTGTAATATTCTATGATAATTGTTAGCATTCATATTTCTTTTTTTGTTTTAAGTAGGCAAGTGTAAATATAAAAAACCTGAATGTGTGGTAACGATATTTTATTCCAATGTATACTATACGTGGAATTTACTTTTGAGAAAATTGCTTGACAATTGGCTCATAAAAATAGGTATATCTATTTTATAATTTTTCTCAATTTTATTTCGTCCACTTCGTTCTTCCAAAAATTTCTTAACTATTAGTCAAAGATAAGTATTTATAACTGATATTAAGATCTGTAAAATATTCTGAGCGTCAAGAGCATTCATTTGTCCAATTAACAAACATTGTATGAAATCACCAATCAAATCGATTGGGAATTGGAACGAATTGCCGATGTCTTTGGCCTATTAATAGAACATTTTGTCGGCAATATGAAAATGATGTCTTGTCAATTTTGCGGACCCTTTTAGGCTTGCGGTCGCCTTTGACTTCGTCCAGGGAACTATAATATACACTCTTTGATGTCTTACAATGTTATGTTATTATTTACATATTTTTATTACGTATTGCATTTTATATTATATTATAAGACACTTTAAGATTGTTTAGGTAAAATCTTTTGCTATACTCAATAATAATATACTGTAGGTACCTAAGTACTTAGTGTAACTTGAAATGAAAAAATATATAATAAGCACATCTTAGATTTCTGCGCGAAGTGTTCATTTAAATACAACACTTTTTTACGGAATATATCACGCTTTTATTAACACATTAAGTTAAATTTATTTGTGTTTTTGAGTGGGTAGTTTCCGTGACCACAGCCCCTGGAAAGGTGCCGAAACGTCGGAACAAACTAAAAATCTTTTAAAAACACAAATAAATTTAACCTGACGTATTAACAAAAGCGTGATATATTCCGTAAAAAAGTGTCTTATTTAAATGAACACTTCGCGCAGAAATCTAAGATGTGCTTATTATATTTTTTTTCATTTCAAGTTACACTAAGTACTTACCTACAGTATATTATAAATACTTAAATTCTTAAACCCAGAGTACCATCGGAGCTAGTAAAGTTGTGATTGTGAGACGGGTCGATTTTTCCTAATAAGTATGTAAGTAATTCCTTTTCAATAATTGCTTTGTGAACGCAAAAAAAAGTTAAAATACCTACTTAGAATATTTTAAACTTGAAGAGGTTTCAGTAACAAACAAGTTCAGGTCAGTTAAGTTAAAACGGCAGTTAAATATTTAATTGCGTGAGATGACGGAAATATATTCAATCGTTTTATGGCTGTATGTAAAATATGTGAATAACAACTTTTAAAAGATGCGCCGTGGAAAAATTTAGGTTACTACGAAAATCTTTTAATGGCTCAGTAAGTATACTTTACGTTGGATTTCTTTCATGATACCTGTAGGGAAAGTAATCGAAATAATCAAGATAGCAAATTTCACTGAAAGAATACACTGCTTTATTTTTGTAATGAAACAAAACTGCTTGTAAAGATTTAAAAAAAAACTTGCCACACCCAGCAATCGAACCGGCTAAAATTCAAAACAAACAACATTCTGTACTTTTATGTAATCACTCGTCAGGGTAACTCATAGGGATTAAATCTCTCTTAGAAACATGACAAGTAAATGAAAGGAAACAATTAAATGGATTCAATGTCGTGTCGAGTCGATGTGTAAGTACTTTTGTATGGAAAAGATAAGTTAAAAAAAACTGTAAATGCAGTTTTGTTTCTTGTCAAAAATAAAGGAATGGTTATATCAAATTACTTATTATTTTAATTACTTATATCAAATTCGTTCCCTTAATATTATGTAATAGGTAATTCAACTTTATTCCACCCTGTAGAAGCGATATTTTACTGCAATCATAACTTAAGATCTGTACTTAATCTAAAGTTATGATTTTCCTGGTTATATTGTATTCAATGATAAAAAAAGCTGCAATAATTTCAATTATTGTCATCGACATGATAAAAAGAATATATATAATGCAGAAAAAAAGAGATGATATTTGAGGCAGAAATCTAACCTTAAAAACGTAAGAAAACGAACTATAAATTTTACACAAATTGAATAGAAAAAGCTCTTTGGAGACCAATACATTTCGGTTCTTGATTCTAAAATTTTTATTTTAATATCTATTTCGGAAGTATCATTATACATCTTAAAATGAACTAATAAATATTTTTAAGAATTGGCATTGATTGAAGCCTTGACCTGACATAGTTTGGTAAAACAAATAAATGCATTTAATCAGACTTATCAAATCGTTCTTTATTTACGAAAAGACTAGGTAGTTTAAACAAATGAATGAAAACATCACGACAAAAATCTTTTTTATTGGTTCTTACTAATTAGATCAATAAAAAAACGCAAACTTACCTGAGATAGCACCACCCTGGATCGCGAACATGTGTTGCCATTTTTTACTGGATTCGTCATTTTAAAAACAATTTGTTTTCACTTTTATTGGTGTCACTCACACTTCTACTATTAATTCATTTAACTTACGAGCGTTGCACTTTTTATTAAACGTTTATCACAGACTATGTATGCACAGTTTATTACAAGTTAATGTTCTTTATCTTTGTTGTTGTAGGCGGAAAGTACTTGATTATTGTTATTTTAATTTGTTATGCTAAGGTATAATTATGCTGTTGACAATAGAGATTGCACAGTTGACTGATTTACACACAAATAATGACAGTTAATTTATAAGTTTACGTTGGAAATATTAATTGTTAAGATCAAAGTAGTTATGAATCAAGGTTTTTTATTTTTAATAATGAGACTACAATCAACCCCTAAGATAATGAGTTACCCTTGCGACTTATTTTTAAGTTCTAATTCATTTTTAGAAGCAGTAATTTATCTAACAATTAATTGCACTGTTTGATCTTTTTTTAAGAAATTAGTAGAACAGCTAAAGTTTTTTTAAGTTAAGTTTAAGTTTTTTTAAGTTTAAGTTAAACTATTAGCTATTACCGAGGAAGAGCCCGGATAAGCAAAGGTTGCCCATCTGAGGAAACATGGAGACGATTTATTTATCGGTTATGAAAATTATCTACGACCTACAGCATTAACTTGAAAAATTGACAAACAATCCAACAATGCGACATGTAACAACTGAAAAAGTAGATGAAAAAATATCAAACAACTCCTTTTATTCTTCATTCAATTTCATCTAACTTAAAACTTAGAAAAAACAAACAAACACTGTGATTGAAATTAGACTCTATTTTTAATACGATGAGGCCTATTTTGTGATTGCTGGTTTAATTAACGGCTGAGATGAGCGACTCTAAACTGGTATTACTAGTATATTTGTAACTAGCCACAGTTTTAAAGGTTTCATTACGAAATTACGGAATCTGTCACTTCCGAGATTATTCGTAAGAAACAATATGTAGTAAACGTAACTTTCATTGGTCAAATAAGTAAACACACTTTAAGATTCAACAATTTTAACAATTTGTAAAAAAAACTGATATTTTAAATGATATAAAAATCTACTCGATGTATAGTACCTACCTAAAACATGTATGATAACACCGTATTAGAAAAAAACGAACCGGCCTACAACTAGCTCGATCGTTTTTTTTTAAACTATATACCTATAATTATAAAAATTGCATTGTGAATGCAAAAAAGTAAAAATAATTTGAAACACCGTTTTATTTGATTTTTTATTATACTTGTGTTTATGTACTGACTTCAAAAGGATGTCACCATTTGACGAATGGGAAAATAGATAAGTACCTACCTATCCAAATAAAATTAATAATTCCTACCAAAAGTAGACTTTTATAGTAAGGAATTAAGTCACCATTTGACGAATGGAAAATAGAAACCTAACTAAAATTAATAATTCCTAGCAAAAATAGACTTTTATAGTAAAGCAGAGTCACCATTTGACGAGTGATAAAATATCATACCTAAATTCCTACCACAAATTTTATAGTACCTACAGGGTGTTAGGGGCACCGTTGCAAAAACTTTAACCATAGCTTCAGGCCATCATGCTGAACACACAGCGCATAGCAAGATTTTTGTCGGAAATGAAAAAAATATTTCGACTCTCCATACAAAATGTCCCGATTAGTTGCTAAATTTGTATGAAAAGTCGATTATTTTTTCAACTCCGACAAAAAATTCTTGCTGTACGTTGTTCAGCATGATGGTCTGAAGCCATGGTTAAAGTTTTTACAACGGTGCCCCTAACACCCTGTAGGTACTTTACTTTAAAGTAGGTACTATAAGAAATCGAAATCAGTTTTATACACGGATTACGGACTATTACTCTATTTGTTATATTTTTGTCCTTCTGATCACTTCAGGAGAATGTAACTAGCTGATTGACAAATATGCAGCCTTAATTTTCGCATCACTGACTGCCAATATCATATTAACTTTTTGACATATCATATTAACATTTCATATAATTTAATACATAAAACTAATTGAACTTTATAGTACCTAAATACAACTCTAAATTTTAATTAGTATAAAGATTTAAGAGGATGATTGTGTCCATCAATTCAAACAATTTTTACTATGGGGTCAACGACGGAATCGCGAAAAATATATCAGCTGTTCCATTCAAAAGTACTAACATCGAATCGACTGAAACTTATGTATGAACTATAACTAATATACAATAATCTTTTCATAGTAAAATGTTTTAAATTTATTAATATTGAATTATTTAAAAACAATTAAGTAATAATTTTTATTTAAACATACATGATAAAAATACAAAATATTTAATTAAATTGTATGCTCTCCGTCACACGTTCATACCTATTCTTACGCTATGCCTACACAGGTAACGTGATGTACTGTAAAATTGTAAATTCCAGCTTGTATCTTGTATCACTTCATGAAATGCAATAAATAACTTGAAACCTGAAACCAGCTTAATTTTTTTTCGCTTTTCCTTGGATGCCCCCATCATTATCATCCTCTTAAATCTTTGTACTATTTAAAATTTAGTGGTGAAGGTATACCTAATTTAAAAATTTTAAATAAAATTTCTGCGTATTTAATTATCTTTGTGTTATTTTTTTTGATAATCTTTTATAGAAACAAACATTGCTTAATAGTTTTAAATGAGAATGTTATTGAAGTAATTAACTTTTAACGACAAAAAAGGTTGATAAAAATCCATAAAGAATTAAAATTTATGTAACCGCAAATGGAAACAATTAACCACGCATCATTAATTAATGCCGAAATAATGTTTTAATGTCCATATTTGAGAAAGTTTAGGAATGTAAGAAAATAGGCAAACATTAAATATTGACAAATGATTACTCAACATTAAATTAAATAGCATAATACATCTATTTTATACGTATCAGACAAAACAATACACGTCTGCAAGTTATCTATGTCAAATAAATTTTCTGAAATAATATAAGGTTGTATATAAAAATACCGGATATCTTAGTAATCAATATAGGAAGGACTATGTCGGCACATCTATTTATTTCATTTCATGACTTTATAAAAAATCTCTAATATTAAGTTAGTCGTACCTACATAAGTTTTTTTATTAGGTACACTACCTACTTTCAAGTTTCAATAAAGTGCATTTTAACGTTACAGTTAAATAGTAGATTGTACAACAAGTGCATAAAACGTATCATTTTACCCGAGACGTATAGTCAAGTCGAGGGTAAAATGGGTTTTATGTACGAGTTATACACTCTCCTTTTCACTTCGAATGTGAGAAAAATAAATAGCAATATTGCAAAAAAGAAAAAATAAAGACTTCGCCATATTGGCGAGAAGACATTCTTTTTCTTTTTTTTTATACGTGGCCTTGGCAGCACAGTGACTTTAGCTTAGATCGTAGTCCATAATGCTCTTGAAATACTTATTTCTTAGAAAACTCATTAATTTTGCCTAGTTTTATTAATTTAGTAATTTAACATGGATTATTTACAAAATAGAAGAAACAGAATGAAATAACAAGTTTATTTAAAAAACGAAGTTTAATTGCGTGTGTGACTGTTTACCTGACGACCTTAGTCTTAGAGTCTGAGACTTCAGACGAAGATTTTACTTTATGTACTAAAGCATAAAAAGCGATTTTATGCAGCCTATACCCAACATAAACACGAACTTTACGAGCATGAGAAGTGAAAAATAAATTATATGTCAGATATAGGTTTGATAATGTAATGTTTCTGAATATTATATATTAAAACGTTAATAATGGAACTCTATCCATCGATCAAGGTGTTATTGTTGATCGAAGACTATCACATAGATTAAAATCAAAACAAAATGTTTTTATTACAAAAACCACTTAAGTGGTTATTTTCCAATATAGCTAGATTATGCAGTTTCCGATGAGGTTTTCAATAATATTATAACATCATCTGACGCAAAAAGAAACCAATTTGCTTAAGATCTTTAGATTTCTATATTAATACATTAAAGTTACATTAAAGTTTGTTAAACGCGTTAACATCTGTAAAGGCTAGTCAAATGTAGAAAAATTAGGTTATTCAGGCTACATTTTTTAACGAAAATGTTTATTGAATTTCAGAAAAAATAGATGAAGCCGCAAGCAGTCGCTAGTCAAATTTATTCACGCTAATGGATTTGATCGATATTTGCGTAACAAAAATAAACAAATTATGTATGTTAAATGAGACTCTATAAAAATAGTTATAACTGTTCTAATAAATAAGACTTTATTAGAAGCGGTGTGTTATGTATATTGGTGATTTGTATGATAATTAGGTGTCTATAATTTTTGATTCGATTGTGTCAAGTTTCTAATAAACATGTGTTATAAGAAGCAGAGGGTTATTTTATTCGAAACGAACAGAATAGAGTACGCGCCGTATAACTTGGCGCGTGTCAATATCTGCAACTAAAATTATGACATGGGATTATAGCTTATTTTTACGACCGACCACGACGATCAGCGCCCTCTGAAAAATGCCAAGTTATGTGGCGCGGACTCTTACATAAATTAGTAAATATTTTGGGGCATCATAACAGTTCACCATGTCAGCCGAACGACGCCCACTGCTGGGCATAGGCCTCCCCCAAGGATCTCCACAACGATCGGTCCTGCGCTGCCCGCATCCAGCGGCTTCCCGCGATCTTGACCAGATCGTCGGTCCACCTTGTAGGGGGCCTGCCCACGGAACGTCGTCCGGTACGCGGTCGCCATTCGAGAACCTTTTCGCCCCATCGGCCATCGGTTCTCCGCGCTATGTGTCCCGCCCACTGCCACTTCAATGATGCAATCCTTCGAGCTATGTCGGTTGTTTTAGTTCTCCTGCGGATCTCATTATTTCTGATTCGATCGAGCAGGGAAATACCAAGCATCGCTCTCTCCATTGCTCGCTGGGTGACTTTGAGCCTTCTTATGAGACCCATAGTAAAAGACCACGTCTCACTTCCATAGGTCATTACTGGCAACACACACTGGTCAAAGACTTTCGTCTTGAGACATTGAGGTATTTCGGACGCGAATATATGCCGGAGCTTCCCAAACGCTGCCCATCCGAGCTGGATTCGACGAGAGATCTCTTTCTCAAAGTTGGACTTACCTAACTGGACCGTCTGTCCTAGGTAAACATAGTGGTCAACAACTTCGAGTGTAATGTTCCCAACATTAACTGGAGCGGGTGCAACATGGGCATTAAACATGATTTTCGTCTTGTCCATGTTCATCTTAAGACCCACTCTTTGCGAAGCATTACCGAGATCTTCGAGCATTGTGTTCAGGTCTTCCAAGGTCTCAGCCATAAGAACTACATCATCGGCAAACCGTAGGTGTGTTAGGTACTCGCCATTGATGTTGATGCCGTATCCTTTCCAGTCCAGCAGCTTAAAAATATCCTCCAACGCAGCTGTGAATAGTTTGGGAGAGATGACATCTCCTGTCTCACACCTCGCTGTAGTTGGATAGGATTAGAGCTCTGGTTCTGTAATCTAACCGACATGGTGGCGTTTTGGTATAAGTACCTCAGCACCTCGATCTACCTGTAGTCTATTTGGCACCTCTGGAGAGACTGCAGCACCGCCCAAGTCTCAATCGAATTAAAGGCTTTCTCATAGTCCACGAACGCCAAGCAAAGTGGCAAGTTATACTCTTCAGTCTTCTGTATAACTTGCCGCAGCGTATGAATGTGGTCTATGGTACTGTAGCCTTTCCGGAACCCGGCTTGTTCGGGAGGTTGGAAGTCGTCGAACCTGCGAACGAGACGATTCGTAATGACTCTCGAAAACAACTTATAGATATGGCTCAGAAGCGAGATGGGTCTGTAGTTCTTCAAGAGAGTTTTATCACCCTTCTTGAAAAACAGCTTCACATCGCTTCTGCCCCATGCCTTTGGCGTTTTGCCCTCAAGGATGACTGAATTGAAAAGCACACACCACACTCATAACAGTTACACAATACTATTTAGTCCCAAATTAAATAGAGCTTGTACGATGGATAAAATACTTATTTCTTATTAGTAAAAACAAGTTCATACCGACGGAAGAAACATAGGTTGATGAACTTGAACGACAAAAAAAACTATTAGCCATTCGAAGTTGTGTGAGACAAAATTTGGCATAGTTACTATTTTTCAAATATCAGTGTAAAGATTGCTCTACATGACAATACATAACATATGATATGAAATGGTAGAGATTTCTCGTAAGAAAGTATAGATCCAAGATGTGTGATAAAAAAATATTGAGAAATTCAAAGTAAAACAAAGTTCCTAAATAAAATTAAAGAGAAAAAAAAACAAAATAGTTCACGATTACTAAGAAACAAAAGAAGTTAATTGTTTTCACCACCACAGAGCATAGGAAAAAATAAGTGGGCAGGAGTAGGCAAGACACCAACATTACAGCAAACATTTTACCTTTCTACGATTTTGAACTTCTTCTGTCTGTCTGTCTGTCATGGCAGTATCCTCTTTCCAATTTCACTCACAATAAATAACTATTATAGTATTCTTTGGTTCCACACTCCTGTCTGTTCCGGTGACAGCCGTGGCAGAGGAGCCACTTGCAATACGATAATATTAACTCTCGTATGAAAACTGTTTTAGTTCCAAAGATTATCACCGGAACAGAAATGACTTTGATTCACTAATTTTAGTTTTTAGCATTCATAATGCATTCTATTGAACATGAAATATGTATTAGAAAAAATTGAGTTTGCTAAAAAAGAGTGGTCTTGATGTTACCTATTGCATTGCATCAAAAATATTTTCATTATTGTTTAATGTTTTATCACGTTAACTATATTTTAGGAAGTTTGTAGATTTTCTATTTTTTTGTATGTAAGGTTAGAGATAAATAGATAGGTAATATCCTGTTTTATAGTTTGACTAGCGGCCGCCCGCGGTTTCACCCGCGTGTTTCCGTTCCCGTGGGAACATCGGATAAAAAGTAACCTATGTTTTAATCCAGACTATCTACTATCTGTGTGCCAAATTTCAACTAAATCCGTTAAGTAGTTTTTGAAATAGAAATAGAAAGAAATATCTTTATTTGCTCTAAATAGGGTTTATAGGGTGTTGGGTACAATATTATATTTTGAAAACAAAGTGGAGCTTAACCTATTTAACCATTTTACATAGCATGCAAATATACAATTATTGATTTAAAACAATTATTATTTAAATTAAAAATAACAGACTGATCAAAATGTCATAAACTAATATAGAGAAAGTCAAAACAATTAATTAGTAAAAAAAAAAAAAAAAGTATCATAATAAATTTAAAATGTCAAATAAGAAATAAAATAAATTCACATGTCAGGCAATATTATTACGTCAATACAGGTTTGATAAAATACATTGCAATGTCACGATACTTTTCTTTTACTCGATACTCGATACTGTCGGGAATCATATAAATGATACCCGACAATCGACATATTTTGAGACTTGATTCTCACGTGCACAGAACACTAATACTCCTAGCTCACGTGTTAATGTATGTATGTGACGTGGCACGTAGCGTGGCCGACAGCACATGGCAGCACAGCACATGTACAATGGACAATTCTGTTTGTTGGAGGTAGGTTTATTAATTATTATCGCCTAAGAATTCTTTGACACTATAGAACAACCTATCAGAAAGCCAATTATACAATGCAGTCTTAAACCTGCTAAAGGGTAATTGTTTTATACTTTCAGGTATTTTATTGAAAATTGAGATGGACATCGAGTTACAGTTTCTCTGATAACGGGTGCTCCTAGGAACCGACTCAGGGGTTTGCGTGAAAGAGTAACAAATCAAATCAAATCAAATATTGGTTTATTCACATAGACATAATAAGCATGTACTTATGAATCGTCAATATTTTCCTACCACCCATTCAAGACGTTTTTAACTGACAAGAAGAATGGGCGCAAGAAACTTGCCAGCGCGTTTCGCAAACATCCATACTTCCATCCCTAATCACAAACTTTCGCATTTATAATATTAGGTAGGATATTGAACACCTTCAAATAAATAAATAAATATTGGACACCATCATAAACATTGTTCCAATACCAAAGTATAGTAGCCTAAGCACTAGTATTATGAAAATTGGAAACAACGACGGGTATTATTACCACATACACCCAGACCCGAGGCAATATTGAAAAGTTAGTTTTCAATATTTACCCGACCGGGAATCGAACCCGTGACCTCCAGAGATAGCGACACCCTGAAAACCGGTGCGTTTAAAAACCACGGAAGTCGTCTAAAATATTATTGTCAATAATATTAGTAGGATTAAAACGATTCCTAGAAGCTGTGTTCATTGGCATAAAGCTCTAGGTATTTTACTGACCACTTAGTGTCTGTGTTGGTCAAGAATTTGGTGAGTTATGAGTGCCATTAAAATTAGGATAATTAATTACGTCATATTTTTTTTGTATTGTGAATACGTATAATTTGTAAATGTTGTCTGATGCTATGTAATGCCTAAAAGATAAAAAATATGGCTAGGATTCCCGAAAATAGGGTATTTTAAATTATGGATTACATTCAAATCACAAGTACTTACTCAAAAAATTTTTCATCTCTCATATTCTGAAAGTCACTCATATCTTGCCTAAAATGCGGGTTGAAAGTGGTATGTGGCGGCCCTAGGGCCGTTATGAAAATTAAAAAAGGAACAGGAGGGGTCATGTCAAAATCTGTAATAGCATCTACACACGTTCCGATTTGGTCAAGGAGCAGACCGAATCGGAGGTCGGATAGGAACGTGTGTAGAGTCTTTAAGTCTCTCTTTGGACGTTTATTTACCAAAGGTATGCAGGCAAAGGCACAGAAACCTATACAGCCATGTTTTGCTATTATATAAAATATTTAATATCGTAGAATTATTATTTTAAATCTAAAACATTGTTTTTTTTAAATACGTTTTTAGAAACAGATTAAACCAAATAAGTTATTTGTAACATAAAAAATCAGGCTATTATTTTCATGGAATTGCATAGAGTACGGGTCAAACACCAAACAAGACTGTATGGACTTAGTTTCCCTTGCCTTCCCTAAAACAAAGAAAATGAACAAAAAAGTTATAAGTAGATAGTCTTTCGAAAATTCCGCGGTCATAGGAAAAATATTCTTTAGATTATTTCTGTTTATTTTTACTTTCCTCATATTCAAAATGAAAAGTAGAGTGTTTACTTCGGGCGTATGGACCCATAACAGTCTCGAACTATCGGCGCCCTCACTTCGTTCGTGCGCCAAAACACTCGACTGTTATGGGTGCCATACAGCCCTTGCTAAACAATCTACTATTTCATTTTGAATATGAGGAAAGTAAAAATAAACAGAAATAATCTAAAAAATATTTTTCCTATGGCCGCGGAATTTTCGAAAGCCTATAACTTTTTTGTTCATTTTCTCTATTTTAGGGATGGCACGGGAAACTAAGTCCATACAGCCTAGTTTGGTGTGTGACCCGTACTCTATGCAATTCCATGAAATTAATAGCCTGATTTTTTATGTTACAAGTAACTCATTTGGTTTAATCTGTTTCTAATAACGCATTCTTTAAAAAAATCTATGTTTTAGATATTAAATTAATAATTCTACGATATCAATTATTTTTCATGTCTCATATTCTGAAAGTAACTCCTAACTTGCCTAAAATGCGGGTTGAAAGTGGCATGTGGCGGCCCTAGGGCCGTTATGAAATTTAAAAAAGGAATAGGAGGGGTCATGTCAAAATCTGTAATAAAGCATCTACACACGTTCCGATCCGACAGCCGATTTGGTCTGCTCCCAGACCAAATCTGCGCTACACACGTTCCGATTTGGTTTGGGAGCAGACCGAATCGGAGGTCGGATAGGAACGTGTGTAGAGTCTTTAAGTATCTCTTTGGACATATAATTACCAAAGGTATGCAGGCAAATGCACAGAAGCCTATACAGCCATGTTTTGCTAGGAAATAAAATAATTAATATCGTAGAATTATTATTTTAATAAGTATCTAAAACATTGTTTTTTTTTAAAGAATGCGTTTTTAGAATCAGATTAAAACCAAATAAGTTATTTGTAACATAAAAAATCAGGCTATTAATTTCATGAAATTGCATAGAGTACCTACGGGTCAAACACCAAACAAGACTGTATGGACTTAGTTTCCCTTGCCTTCCCTAAAACAGAGAAAATGAACAAAAAAGTTATAGTCTTTCGAAAATTCCGCGGCGGAAAAGTAATTTTTAGATTTAAACTGTTTATTTTTACTTTCCTCATATTCAAAATGAAAAGTAGAGTGTTTACTTCGGGCGTATGGACCCATAACAGTCTCGAGCTATCGGCGCCCTCACTTCGTTCGTGCGCCAAAACACTCGACTGTTATGGGTGCCATACATCCCTTGCTAAACAATCTACTATTATATAATAGCAAAACAGGCTGTAAAGGCTATGTGACTTTGCCTGCATACCTTTGGTAAATAAATGTCCAAAGAGATACTACAGATTTTGTCATGACCCATGACCCCTCCTATTCCTTTTTTAAATTTCATAACGGCCCTAGGGCCGCCACATACCACTTTCAACCCGCATTTTAGGCAAGTTAGGAGTTACTAGTAGAAAGAGACTAGTGACGCCAAGATAGTAGAAAAGAATATAATGTCATTGAACAATACACACTCGGAAGGTTACGACGGTATTGCCACTAAAGTAATAAAAGCGTGTAGAAAAGAAATAAGTGACATTTTAGCTTATTTAATTAACTTGTCATTCGATACTGGAACATTCCCTGACAAATTAAAAGTTTCGATCATAAAACCAAAAAAGGGGGCAGAAGGTTGATTAAAAATTACCGTTCCTTATTCATAACACCAGTACTTTCAAAGATTTTTGAGAAGGCTATGCATTATCAATTGATGACATATTTCAAGAAACATGGTATTATAAAACGAGCACAATATGGTTTTCAGAAGGGAAAATCAACCTCTCTAGCCATGTTTGAAGTAGTAAATGAAATCTTGCAAAACACTAATAATAATAGATATAATCAGTTCTGTTTTTGGACATGACTAGTGCATTTGACCTTGTATCGCATGGTCGATTGCTAAATAAACTTGGACACAGTGGTATTAGGGGGCCAGCTTTAAAATGGATAAAGTCTTACTTGGAAATCGGCTTCAGTTTGTCGAAATATCATATCTTGATATTCAGAATGTTTCACAAATTAGTAAATCAGATACTAGAACAAATGACATTGGTGTACCACAAGGGAGTGTGCTCGGGCCACTTTTGTTCTTACATTATATTAATGATTTACCTGATTTCGTTGCACACAAAACAACTCTATTCGCTGATGATGTATCTATTGTAATTACTAATGATAAGAACTCTTCTCTTGACATACATACTCTTGACATTCACAATACATTGACATTACTAATTAGATGTTGATGTTGATGATGTTGATGTTAACAATTAATAATTTGAAAATTATTCTGACTAAAACAAATTTAATTAATTTTAATAACTTTAAATTCAGACATGTTGGTATAAATTACAATGATCAAACAATTAGTAGTAAAAACGAGGCGTTGTTCTTAGGTATAACGCTAGATTCAAAATTGGACTGGCACATACATGCAGACAAAGTGCGCAAGAAAATAAATTCATTTTCTTATGCATAATACAAACTTGGGAAAGTAGCTGGTAGAGAGACGTCCATAGTTGCATACTATGCACACGTAGAATCAATACTACGATATGGTGTTATATTATGGGGAAATAGTGCTGGTGCTAAAGGTTTTTATTGCCCAGAAGCGATGTGTGAGATCTTTATGTGGTATTGCTCCTGACATATCATGCAGACCATACTTTAAATCTTTAGCCTTACTAACATTAGCTTCAATTTATATACTAGAGATTGGCAAATTTGTGAAATTAAATTATGAATTGTTTACTGAAGCCAAGGACTGTTATAAGACTAACTCTAGAAACCCACATAGACTTGTTTTTGAGTCTACACCAAAAACAACGCGTTATCTGAATAATTGTTACGCAATGTGCATAAATATTTATAATAAAATACCAGGACATATAAAAGAATTACCATTTACTAGGTTTAACTTGACATTACGCAATTGGTTAATAGAAAAAAGAATAACCATTTACTAGGTTTAACTTGACATTACGCAATTGGTTAATAGAAAATAGCTTTTATCTACACTCATGTTATAATTTTCGAATTATGAACTCATGCCTGAACGTATACTGATACACTTTATGCCATAGTCAACTTTAAAAAATAAAGCTGCTGTATCCGGGTGTTTCATAATGACCATTATGCAACACCCGGATACAGCTGTCACTCATTATAAAACACTTATATTTCTTAAATTTACAGTCTCCATGGCAACAGTAGGATTTACCGGCCCTGACTTCCAACTTTTTCAAGCACTTCTTTAGCCGGCAACAATCAGAAACGTTTTTAAAATTAGAATTTTGAATTTAGAAGGAATAGACCGTATAGACTCCTATGAGTGGGGTTTGGCACCAATTCACATTTTATAATTAATATTGATTTGCTTTATTTTTGAAATATATAATAAATGTAATGAGTGTAGATAAAGTAGTGTATGAGACTGCACATAACTCGGTATTAAAACAGTCGTGGAATACTATTAAAAAACTCGCCAGGGCTCGTTTTTTAAACTCCCACTCGTGTTTTAATACCCCTCCTTATGCGACAGTCACATAAACTACTATTATACAATTGACGAACTTATTAATCAGCAATGTAATGTATGACATAAAATGTACCTATCGAAATATTTGTTAATTAATTGATTTTGTTTTTGTAATTTAATTGTAAGTATTGATTTGTAATTTATATTTTGTTAATATTTGTATGCTGACATGTTCTGCTAAATGTGCGTTTTTCAAACTTACCTTCCACCGTTATCATGTACCACATTTATTATAAACTAGCTGTGCCCGCGACTTCTTTCGCGTGGAATAGTGACTTTCGGCAGCATTTTTCATTTTTTAGCTAATAAGGTTTTTCGTTTTTTTGTGTATTTATTTTATATATATTAGTTTAGCGCTATGATACATACTAACACATTAAAAAATTATTTCACATAGCCTTCCGCCCGCGGTTCGCCCGCCTGTACTACACGACGTTATCTCGAGGGAAAGTTATATTTTCCCGGGATATCAATTAGTCTTTGTCACTCTCTAGCTCCTAAAATATCCACATACTAAAAAAACACGCCGATCCGTTGCTCCTTTTTGACGTGAAAGACGGATATACAAACAATACAAACAGTATGACAAAGGAAAGAACTTATCACGCTGAACAACTTCTCTTAAGATGCTATCTCATATAGTTTAACCTGGCTGCTAGGGTTCCACATCAGCTGGCCTAGCATGAACGGCTTTTATCATGCGATATGATATAGCACGTCATGCTGTCTTGCTTACCTACCCCACTAAGGTGGAAGCAAGACAGCAAGACGTGCTATATCATATCGCGTGATATAATGATGGTAATGCTAGCCAGGCAGGTGTACCAAGACCTTCAAACTTTGTACGTCAATAGAAAATGCTCATCACATTTAACAATTTTCCATAAAACGGTATTTTTATATCAATCAATCAATCAAATCAATCAAATATTTATTTGCGTTAAATAGGGTACATTACAGTGATGTTAATAAATAATAAGTTAGTGCTTAAGACCTATTAAGCCATGTCTAATAGCATGCAAATTTAACCTTAGGGATACAATTCAAATAATATTACATTATTAACAATTCTGACAAATTATAATATTGCAAGTAATAACATTTTAATTATAATAATAATGCATGCCTAACTTATAGTGTATGTGCCTAATAAAAAGAAAAATCAAATGTCAAAATTAATATTCAATTATTATAATGTCTTTCAAATTAATAACATTTAAATATATCTTAAATTGCATGTCATGAAAATTAAAATGTCAAGATTAACAGAGTATTCAATGTACCTAAATGCAAAATAATATTTTATTAAAATCTAGTGCAAGTCATAAAAATTAATGTCAAGATTAAAAATTGATGCATCTCATACATTTCTCTCTCATATTATCTCTCATAGTTTGGCTGCTATGGTTCCACATCGGCCATTTCGATCTTCTCAATAAATTATAGCCTTCCTATAAGTTGGCGACAACTAATAGCTATATAACAAAAAAAGTTTCATTAATATCTGTTCAGTAGTTTTTGCCTGAAACGTGGACAACAGACAGACAGAAAAAAAAAATCAAAAACTTCCGTTCCGTTTAAGAAGACCCTTGGTGGTATTTTTTTCTATTTCTTTTCAATGTATACAGCCCCTGTACCAGCAAAAAAATATGGATATGGACATGGGCTTCATTTGACATTTGATGCCCAGGCTTTTAAGGGCATAATATGGGCTTCAAATGTCAAATGAAGCCCATGTCCATAACCATAATTTTTAGCCGGTAGCCCCCTGAATAGGATCGCATACAGTTTTATAATAAGTATGAATTATTTTATTTATTTACATAATATACACGGTAATTTTTTTATCACCTCGGATAAAATTAAAAGAATTATTCTGCTCATGAAAACAAACAATTTTTATTATGGGACCAACACTAAAATCGCAAAAAAACAGCTATTCCATACAAAAGTGCAAAAATATTTAATCAAAATGTATGAAACAGCTGATATTTTTTCACGATTTCAGTGTTGGTCCTATAATAAAAGTTGTTTGTTTTCATGATTAAAATAATCCCTAAAAATATCCGGGGTGATAAAAAAATACCGTGTATATTACATAAACAGTACCTACGTATTAACACATAAAATTTATATCACATAGCCTTCCGCCCGCGGTTTTGCCGCGTGTACTACACGACGTTTTTCCGAGGGAATGTGATATTTTCCGGGATGAAATTAGCCTATGGGACTCTCTAGCTCCTAAACTATCCACATACTAAAAAAACAGGTCGATCCGTTGCTCCGTTTTGACGTGAAAGACGGACATACAAACAAACACACTTTCACATTTATAATATTAGTATATATTGTATGTCAAAAGAAAATACTTATCACGCTGAACAACTTCTCTTAAGATGCTGTATTTGTATCTCTTATAGTTAAGCTGGGCTGCTAGGGTTCCAAATCAGGAGTACCAGACCTTCGATATTTTTCCGTCAATAGAAAATGTCCATGACGTTAAACAACTTTTCTTAAGACGCTATGTTTGTACCTCATATAGTTTAATCTGGCCGCTAGGGTTCTACATCAGGTGTACCAGACCTTCAAACTTTGTACGTCAATAGAAAGTGCTCATCATGTTTAACAATTTTCCTTAAAACGATCCTTATATATCTCTCATAGTTTGGCTGGACAGCTATGGTTCCACATCAGAAATTGCGATCTTCAAAATAAATTATAGCTATATGTTGGCAAGGACCAATAGCTGTATAACAAAAAAACTTTCATCAAAATCCGTTCCGTAAACTTTTTTGCCGACATCATCACACGAAAAAATTCATCCCCTGTTTTCACCCTGTTTAGGGTAGTTTTTTTTACAAACAGTAAATGTCGTATTTATTTATCTAATCAAAAGCCTGTAAAATAATTTTGAAACTTCAAGCTTTAAAAATGACGTAATTTCCATACAAACTTTCATCCCCTATTTCAACCCCTTACAGCCCTTTGTTCACATAAAAAAGTAGCATATGTCCTTTCTCAGGCTCTAGACTATATCTGTACCAATTTTTATTCAAATCGGTTCCGTAGTTTAGGCGTGATTGTGTAACACACAGACAGACAGATTCGCATTTTCGCATTTATAATATAAAAAAAGTAAGGATAAATAATTATCTTATCTTATCTATCTATCTTATCTACTTTCAGAATATGAGACATGAAAATTTTTGAAAAGATTATATGTTATTTTACAGTCTTTTATCTAGTGATTCCGGCCATTCAATTCTCTATTAATGATACTTTACTGCATCAAATAAAATTTCAAACATCCGTCTAATCGTAATTCAAATATCCTATTACTTGCTTTATAATTGGTTTTAGTTAATGAAAAATATACGAAAATAATTGTCTTTGAATAGCCGAGGGATTCCGGCCGTCATAAGTTCAAAATTTATAAAATGAATTCTTCATTTTCAAAACAAAATTACCTTTTTTGCTAAGTTTATTGAGACGAGCGTGGTTCCCACCGATATGCGATGTTCTTCAATTGTTTCTGCGGTCGGGAATCCTCGCCTTATCACTATTATTTGTATTTACTTATTAAATTATTTAGATGTGTGCTTTGAGCGTCAAACTCGAATTACAGAGAAGCAGTAGGCGTTATGCGTTTATTTTGGAAAATTAAAGTTTTCATTCATTCTGTGTCATGTCATGACTTCTAACCCCAAAGATTTTTATGGAATAAGTTTTAGTTATTTGTAAGAACTTTTCCACCTATAAATTAACTTGATAAACATTTAATTTAATGTAAAAACAGCCAACTCTGACAAAATACTTACACATAAAAATTAACTAACACAGCACATTGAACACTAAAGTTACTTCTTAGCATTTTGTAATTAAAGGTTAAATTCGTAAAACAACTACTTCTAACCGGCGCGGTCAGTACGCACGTGCGTCGTACCGACGTTTGGACGTGACTGACCGACCATCTCGAGTATCCGAGTAACGAAGTAACATTACTAACGCACAGAAAACAAATTAAGTCGATTAGGTTGTTTGTATGTAAAAGGTTTTTCAAACTTTCGTTGGTAATCGATAGTCAAACGTCATACCGTAAACTGGGGTTTATATCACCCCAGTATACACCGTAAAATTTTAATGGTTGATTTCGCGAAAATTACTTGAAGTACCTACTCATCAATACAAACAACTTTTACTATGGGAACAACTCTGAAATAGCGAAAAAAAATTTGCTGTTCCATACAAATTTTTAAATTAACTCGATTGAAATGTATGGAACAGCTGATTTTAGTCGTTAGTCAGAGGTTAGAGCAGTCGCCCGGATAGCAAAAGGTCGTGGCTTCGAGTCCCATCGGAGCTAGTTGTGAGACGGGTTGATTTTTTCTAAAATACATCATTTTCCATTTTAAAAATTGCATTGTGAATGCAAAAAAGTAAAATTTTAATAACTTACCTATGGTAGCCTAAATAATAAGGGTTAAAGTATGAAGTTGCCGTTTTGTCCTTTTGTACATATAACTTAACAACTTTTATGATATTAAAAATATATAATTTCTTTAATATTGCGTTACATTAAGACCGTATCGAGCAACTTTTGATAATTTAATAACCACGATATTTGATTATTTACATAAAAAAACTTATCCCGAAAGTTACGACTATTTTTGTTTCCAGAATTTCGTACTTTATTAGTTGTAACTTAGTGAAAATATTTTTTTTTCTCTTGACGAATATGTCATTTAGTTGTTAAAATGTCCATAAATACGTGTGTAAAATTTTGTAAAGTTACATCATATTAGTCGTTGAATAAATTACAAAAACGTTAGTATGGAAAAAATCATAATTACAAAAATCTCCATACAAAACGGCAATTTGATACTTTAACCCCAATAATATATAACTATATATAATATGCCCATTTTTACAAATAATACGGTTTTAAACCACATTATAAGGTACCACAAAGTAGGTATTTAATAATTCATAATTTCCTAAAGTAACCCCAATCTATAGAGAAGCGAGTTCAAGACCTAGGGTACAGTAGCCTTATCACGAAAATCTCTCATTATGGTAACCGTTATCGTTATCGTATTATTTTGTATGAAAACCGGAGCAGCGCCTAGCAGCGCCTACAGTGCCATTTCAGTGCCATATACGACCGAAAGCGGTCGTATATGGCACTGAAATTCAATAGGTGTTTGGCAGCAGCACTAGGATGCTATTGTTTACTATTCGATTACTCGGTACTAGGTGCCTACCATCAACTTTTAGACAGCGATTCAAAAATAGCGCGATGCAGAATAGGTTCCTAAAATGAATTGCTCTCTTTCGTACTCTGACACCCGTTTGCACTAAACTTAAAAATCGCCTAAGTCTTTTCCTAGCTAACTTAAGACATTCTTAACAAAAAATTGCTTTGCACTAACCTTAGGACATTCTTAAATGCACTTTTGGCTATTCTTAACTTACGGGCCCAATATCGAGCGCCTAAGGCTTAAGAAATACCTATATCAGTGATTATTGTCTGTGGCATTGTGAGCAAAGAGTAGTATTTCTGTTTCGGTGATTATCTTTGGAACTAAAACAGTTTTCATACGACAGTCCATTTTGACAGCTAATTTCGTATTGCAAGTGACTCCTGTGTCACGGCTGTCACCGGAACAGAAAAGCTTGTGGCTTTTGTATTCTTGTTTGCTAGATAGAGACACAACACATGTGACATACGTCATTCCTCATTTATTTAAAAAAAACATTACAGATCGACAATCTTTTCTGTTCCCATGACAGCGGCGCTTATGTTTAGCAGCAAAACATGAAAGTATTAGCAAAATGACATTAAAAACAAAACTTGTTAGTTCTAGTTTTGGCCACCGGAACAGAAAAGTTGCGCACTGTATTTATGTTTTTCCTGACTGTTGAGCTCAGTTGACTTTTTCTTTTCGCGGTGAATTACTCCTACCAAATAAAATAGACAACGCCTTAGCTTTTGTCTCCTTTTAACTTACGAAGGAATCAATGAGAAGTTTCAACCAAAAAAATATCCAGTGACCTACTTTACCTCGCCAGGTTTAAAATCCATAAACAATTAATATTTGAATTCATTCATTCATTCTTTTAGCAAGGTGATGACTAATTTACGACGTAGTCTGTCAGTGCAAACAAAAATTTTAGCTCGGCTGTTTTAGGCTGTTTCTAAGCTAAGAAGCTTTACACCCGTTTGCACTAAACTTAAAAATCGCCTAAGTCTTTTCCTAGCTAACTTAAGACATTCTTAACAAAAAATTGCTTTGCACTAACGTTAGGACATTCTTAAATGCACTTTTGGCTATTCTTAACTTACGGGCCCAATATCGAGCGCCTAAGGCTTAAGAAATACCTCTATCAGTGATTATTATCTGTGGCATTGTGAGCAAAGAGTAGTGCGACAAGCTTTTCTGTTCCGGTGATTATCTTTGGAACTAAAACAGTTTTCATACGACAGTCCATTTTGACAGCTAATTTCGTATTGCAAGTGACTCCTGTGTCACGGCTGTCACCGGAACAGAAAAGCTTGTGGCTTTTGTATTCTTGTTTGCTAGATAGAGACACAACACATGTGACGTACGTCATTCATCATTTATTAAAAAAAAACATTACAGATCGACAATCTTTTCTGTTCCCATGACAGCGGCGCTTATGTTTTGCAAAATGACATTAAAAACAAAACTTGTTAGTTCTAGTTTTGGCCACCGAAACAGAAAAGGTTGCGCACTGTATTTAGGTTTTTCTGACAGTTGAGCTCAGTTGACTTTTTCTTTTCTCGGTGAATGACTCCTACCAAATAAAATAGACAACGCCTTAGCTTTTGTCTCCTTTTAACTTACGAAGGAATCAATGAGAAGTTTCAACCAAAAAAATATCCAGTGACCTACTTTACCTCGCCAGGTTTACAATCCATAAACAATTAATATTTGAATTCATTCATTCATTCTTTTAGCAAGGTGATGACTAATTTACGACGTAGTCTGTCAGTGCAAACAAAAATTTTAGCTCGACTGTTTTAGGCTGTTCCTAAGCTAGATTGCATCTTATCTATGACAAGCTCAACCCGAGTTTAGTGCAAACGGGCATGACCTTCTAAAACCTGGATCGCAAATGAATTGCTAAATGTGAATGACCGAACAATTTGTGTCCTTATTTCTTCTACCCGTCTCTTTCAATCGATTCTGTCATGCCCGGAGAGTGAAAGGGACGGGTATAACCTGCAGGTGTCATGTTAGCTTGGCCGAGTTGTAAGTCAAATAAGAGTTGATGACAGCTCAGCGGCTGTGAAATGTCATTGAATGATCACTGAATCGCTGTCATTGATATTAAGCTGTCGTGGTACAAATAAGCGAAGCAGATCAGTTTAGATCCTAAACAAAACCGCAATAAGAGTTGATGGTAGGCACCCTGGTATCGTTATAGATATCTTAAAAAGGAGCACAGGACAAAAAAGCCGACTAACTAACTAGATTGCACGAGGGGGAAGTCGCAGGCTTCCTATACTTACATTTTTTTATATATCATAACTTACATTACATTTTCGATACGTTACAATATAATATAACGATATATATATATATATATATAAAAATAGAATACGGACTATATTTTGTCGCAAATTTGAAAAATGTAGATTCATACTTTTTTCAGTAGTACGAAAAATCATTTATGATATAAATGTTCCTTACAATTTTTAAAGACTATTTTTACACTTTCATTTCCTCTTATCTACGAGTATTCATTATTCAGATTTCTTCGGTAGTTGCTTAATTAAAACTGTTGTCAATACTAAATGTTTGTTTATAGTAATGAACTAACTTTTTTCATCGCATTACAATATTTAACTTCCATTAGTAAACAACCTGTATTCATAATATTATGTTTTTGTAATCATTTGAGTATGAGATTAACAAATGGAAAAAGATATACTCTTCCCATATTATTCTCAGCTACGGTGCGTCCGTTGGGATTTGTTCCGCGGACAAGACCGCCCGAAACTTGCCCCTCTCAGGATGTAGAGACTACCTCTACCATTATTATAACAGCAGAAAGTGCAGTGAAGGTGCGCAATAACTGAAGTTAGTGCTGGTTAACCACGCGGGCCCAATGCGGATTGCAACTGTAAATACAGCCGGGACAAAGGGCACGTGAAGCCATTCACGTGCCTTCCCGAAGTTCACGAAGGAGAAAAATACATAGTACATTTTAGGGAAACTTTCGTAATGATCTGTCACGGGGACCGACCATTGCGAAAGTTTCTAACAATCTTAATCGCAGCCACAGCGCAAGAACTCTCCGTTTATATTGATTGTACACTTCCTTAAAATACTATTATTTAACCTTTAAAATATTGCACATTTATTTATCAGGAGGTCAAGATCCGTGTTTATATTAAAACTGAATTCTAGAACACAACTGGACAAATCTAGTCGCAACTTGTGCTTGTATCCATTTTTAATTTATCATTAGTTTGACCTCACTCAATTATATGCGTGTTATAAGTAGCAGGCAAACTTTTTTTTAATTCCAGATAGTGCTGTGGTGAAGATCTAGCCACAGGCCAGGGGAGGATATAAAAGATGATGACTTATTAACTTCTCCTCTATTATCTTATACCCCTGCGTGCCTAGCATGACCATCATTATATCACGCGATATGATATGATACGTCATGCTGTCTTGCTTACCCCACTTAGGTGCGAGCAAGATATAGGCTCTTTATCATGTGTCAATAGCCGATAAAATACGCTCATGCTAGGCCGGCTGAAATACGGTGTATTCCACCTTGATCACAAAATTATATCACCCAGGTGATCAAAGTTGAATAGACCTGAAATACAACCTACTGTATTTGTGTGTTTGAGGTGTTAAGGTGTGTTTGGTAAAAATAAACGAGAAATTATAAGCTCCACGCACGAATTCTTCAACGTTTGAAATGCAAAAGAAAGGCATCACGTGGCTCGTCTGCTCGTTTGCCCCTTTTTAATATTTAAAAAAAAGGCGCCATTTGCAAATACAAAGCCAACCACAGAAAATATTTAAATGCGTAGACACTAATGCGATTACTACCCTCCGCGGTCCTTTACTGTGCTGTATCATATTACTTCAGGCATTCTCCCCCCTTGTATCGTGTCAATGTCCCATGTGTGAAGGGTAACTCATAATCTGAATGGGATTTAAAACCAACTGATTTACATTTAAAGCACAAAGTAAAAAAAAAACCTACCTACATACAGTAAAAAATAAACACAGTAAGTATTGCATTAACAGACGACCTAAAATTATTATATTACTAGCTTTCCGCCCGCGGCTTCGCCCGCGTGGACTACACGACGTTATCCCGCGGGAATGTGATGTTTTTCCGGGATAAAAAGTAGCCTATGTTCCTCTCCAGGCTACAAAGTATCTGTGTCCCAAATTTCAGCCAAATCCGTTCAGCTGTTTTGGCGTGATTGAGTAACAAACATCCAAACATCCAAACATCCAAACATCCAAACATCCCAACATCCAAACATCCAAACATCTAAACTTTCACATTTATAATATTATTAGGATGTTCATAATTTGACATGAGAGCTTTTCTTTAGTTTTGACATCCGCAGTACAAAGTGATAATATGAGTAGACAATACCCACGGCAGGAAGAAAAGTAATTAAAAAAAATCGGCCAAGTGCGAGTTGGAGTCGCCCATGAAGGGTTACGTACCCACTTAACGTGCATACCGATTGCCTATCCTATTGGGGGGGGCACACTTTTTACCACTCTGGAAGGCTCTATCTTTCAAAAGATTGACTTTGAGAAAAAATGGTTTGAGAAACCTTTATGTCATTTTTAAAGGCCTATCTATAGACACCCCACACGAATATGTATGATTAAAAAAAAATATTTTAGTTTCATTTTCATGCATGGAAGTCCCTCTTAATTTAATATTTTTCTATAAAAATCGTTAAGCGGTTTACAGAATACTTTTACCTACCACGTTTCAACTGTGTAGTTTTTATGGTTTTGGAATAAAGTGGCTGTGACATACGGACGGACAGACAGACAGACAGACAGACATGACGAATCTATAAGGGTTCCTTTTTTTGCCATTCGGCTACGGAACCTTAAAAATTAAACCAACTTCAACAAGTATGTACCTACCTGTCAACTGAAAAGGAAAAATAATATCTTCACTACCTTATTGAAGTCGGTACTTTTTCTGGCCTTTCTTTTGCTCCGGGCTGGCACTGACACCTCAAAAAGGTAGGTACTATTTTTTCCTTTTCAGTTAACATGTACTTTTCGAACCTATTTTTTTATTTCATAATTTTTATTGTAGATTGTACCATTACATACTTACCCATATCTCTAAAACTACTGAATCTATTTGCATGAAACCTGAACTGTTCCCTAAGTTGGAATACAGCGGTTTTAAATCAAAAATAATCATCTCGATATGACTTTTAGTTTTTGAGAAATTTGTGGACAAACATACAAACATACCTAAAAACTGACATACATACACTAACGAAACATTACACACGTGCTAGGAAGCCTAAAATGTAACGCTTTACTCAAATATTATAAAATTCCAACAATAACAGGACAAAATTATAACCTGCTCTTTTGAAGTCGGTTAAAAATGGATGGTGTTATGTTACTCTAGTGCGATACTAACACCTCATCTTTCAAGCTTTTTGCAACAGCGATCATCTTCTCAACTAAATGACTATAAAGGACCTAAACTTTAAACCATAACAGTTCTCTAAACTTAACTACATCACATACGGCATTGCTAAACTACAATTAATAATCGAAGAGCACACCATGTCCTTAAAATTACATTCCGGTTACAAACAATGATGAATGACAATTTAATTACACCGCTCTGTAGTTCCCGAAGGCCAAATGAGGATCCGAAACTTTGTAATATAAAGCTGGTTTCAGATCAATAATAATAATAACTAGCTGTTATAAAATAAATTCTTGCTCGACATACTGTTAGGTGGGTATTTAGGTACAATATCACAGATCGTCAGTACACCTTGTATGGGGTCTGCCCACGGAACGTCGTCCAGTACGCGGTACGCATTCGAGCACATTTACACAGGTACATTTCCGCCTCAACGCCCATCGGTTCTCCGTGCTATGTGTCCCGCCCACTGCCACTTCAACCAACGATGCAATACTTCGAGCGATGTCGGTGGTTTTAGTTCTCCTTTCCTCCTCCTCCTAAGGGAATAACTAACAAGAAATCAAACAACTTCAATATTATGTTAAAATATAATTTAATCAAACTGGCACAGCATAAATTTAAAACAACATAAATCCTTAATTGATTAATTACTTACTTACAAATTATAACTATTTTTGACCGCCTCTGTGGTCTAGGGTACTACACCACCCGGACCCGGAACCTCCAGGTATGAGACCCGGAGGTTGCGAGTTCTGGGTACATATTGTATTCGGTTTTGGTTGGTAGGACTTGTTCTTAGTTCGCCTGGCTAGCTTAGAGTAAAAAAGATGGCCTTTTAAATTATAATGCATTGGGAAATATAACTAACGCTTGTATATAAATATTAACGTATATCTACTATGATATTATAAAGAGGAAGAATTTGATGTTTTGTTTGTTTGTTTCTTTGTAATCTTTGTAATGGAAGTTCTTCCACCTAAGAAAGCTATATTTTTCCTGAGTGACATAGGCTATATTTTATACCGATACTCCCACGGATCGGGTACCACATGGGTAAACTGCACGGAGCTCCTAGTCAATATATAAGTTGAAGTTAAGATAATGAAAATAAACGCCTTGGAAAATAAACTGAGCAAATAAGAATTGCAATGTTAGTATGTAGGTAATGTGATTACAGGAAGCGCGGCATTGCTACGTGCTAGTGCTTTTTTAATTTGATATTTAACTAAAATATTAATTAAAAAGTACGCATTAGTTCTTGAACAAAAATGTTTTCAGGAAGAAGATAAAGTTTTTTCTATGGCCTAAAAATTTTTAAATGCAAACGTAAGTTTGTGAGTTTACCTAAAATTAGCTCAGGCGTTACCTATAGGTTAAGTTAATGAAAATAAACGCCTGGGAAAAGAAACTGAGCAAAAACGAATTGCATCGTTAGTAGGTAATGTGATTACAGGAAGCGCGACATTGCTACTTGCTACTGCTAAGAAATTTTGTTTTTTAATTTGATATTTAACTAAAATATTAAAAAGGACTAATTAGTTCCGAACAAAAGTGTTTTCAGAAAGTAGATAAAGGTTTTTATAGGCCCTACATAATTTTAAATGCAAACGTGAGTGTGAGAGTGTACCTAAAATTAGCTCAGGCGTTAATAACCCTACTACTTCAAATAAATGAACTTAAATCTAAATCCTATGATGGGTTCTTTTCTTGGTATGTTATTAGTAACTGATATTTACCGTAACTAACTTAGCTTACTGTATAGCTTATTTGCTGATGCAAAATAGTATAATGAAATATAAATATAAAGATAAGTAATAATACTAACCAAATCATGATTATTTCGGAAATTTCGTAGAATGAGAACTAAAGTAATCAGTCTCTACTTTAAAGAAAACGTATTTAGTGGAAGTAAAAAAATTCAGAGAAATTAAACGCTTTTTCTTGTCTGTAAAAACTACATCATATTTTCTAGTTATTGCCCATGAAAAGAGTCAAGGCGCACAAACCACGCTTAAACTTTTACTTGTTTGTATTCACAGTGCAGTTTTTTATTGAAAATGAAGTTTAGAAAAAACCTACTAGTCTCACAACTTGCTATAAGTATGCGATTTTTCACAAGTGAAAGCTGCAAATATATGTTTAGTTAAAATATTCTTAGAAAATGCTTTTATCTCGCCACAGAAGTCAAAATAATTTTACCAAAAATGCCATAAAACAATTTAATAAATACATGTATAATACAAAAGTCTAGTAGGAATATGAAAATTGTCTACTTATAAAATTAGTTTAGTCTTTTTACCCCATTGCTGGTATTCATTGAAAGTGTTAGATTTGTAACTTTGCATTTTACACCCGTGTAATAGTAATAATAAATTATTGTATTAGTTATGCTGTACTGTACCCTTATTACGAAATACGATTTAAACGATTGTAAGGATAAATCTTTCTCGTGAATAAATTACCTATTGAATCGCTGGATTCTAATGTTGCTTCCTTACAGATTAAGAGGTGATGGCATAGTGGTACAGTGATTTTCCATACAAATTAAATTTCATTTGTAATAAATTTCTTAAGATATTTCGTAGTAAGAGGACCAACTCCAAAAACTAAAATACGATAATCGACAGACGTCCCAGTAGATTTGTCACATAATATAATATTAAGAACTGGCGGCCGCCCGCGGTTTCACCCGCGTGGTTCCCGTTCCCGTGGGAATATCGGGATAAAAAGTACATATAAACCTTCCTCTTGAATCACTCTATCTATAAAAAAAAATCGCATCAAAATCCGTTGCGTAGTTTCAAAAATTTAAGCATACAAAGGGACATAGGGACAGAGAAAGCGACTTTGTTTTATACTATGTAGTGATAATGGCACATTTACATTGATCCAGTACATTGCGCGAATTTTCCAGTAATTAGGCAGCCGTTTTACTCCATGACAGGTCTGGTGCCAGTGCTGTACTGGCAACCAAAATGTTAACATGAAACTAGCGTTGGATTGACAGTGACAATGGCACCAGCTTCAGAATCAATGTAAATCTGCCATTAAGTCCATATTAATGAATCGAACTTGGAAAACAGTCCGATTTGTCGTGGTTTGTTTTAGTATAAGTCCTCTAGTCTTCAAGTCCTAACGTCTTCTGATTTCGTTGTCAGCAGCACGAGCAGGTGCAGCAGTGGTAGTCGTGGTAGTCGTGGTGGTCGTGGTAGTCGTGGTGGTAGCAGGGTCGAGACCCTTGATCTCGAATTGGCCTCGGAATAGAGGCCGGAATAACCGCAGGAAGGTCTGGTAACGCACTGCGCTGTTCTGAAATGCAAAGAGATAGGTTATAAAAAAATTGTTGACGCCTTTAAATGAACTGAAATAATATGATATGAAAATGAAGTATTTAGAAAAATCGACCAGTCTCACAATCTTCATTCTTTCTAAATACTTCATTTTCCATTTTTCAGTGATAAAAATTGCATTGTGAATGCAAAAAACTAAAAATTAAAATTTCAAATTTGTAATCTTTGTGACATTGCTGGTAAATTTGTAACACGGAACTGATCATAAATATAAGTTTTATTTAAAGATAATATTAACATTATTATTATTTGAAATGCAAAATAGTGTTGACGCTCTGCGGCATTGCTAATAAATTTTGGTCAGGAGTTTTTAAACCCTGTAAAGTTTTATTTTCAGACAGTTTGAAATTATTAGCTGTTTCTCAATATGAAAAATATGTAAATAAGTCTACTATTGTTTAAGGTGAAATTTGTGTCAAAAGTGAAAGTCTACTAAGAATTAAATACGTAACCAAAAAGCCAACATTCATCGTCACCATCAGAAGGTATAGGGTAATATTTCATTTTCCTTGTGGCCTTCCTTTGCACTGATAAAGGAAATAGGCCATAGCATAATCCAACAAAATGTAGATGAACTACTGGGAAACATTGCTTAAAGTTCTTTTGAACGAAGGAGCCGTTATTTTGGAACAAAAAATTATCGCCCATCGCTTTGACCTACAATAACGAAACTTACTTGCTGCCATCACGCAGCGCCGTGTTCCTATCCTAAGGGCGTTTGTGCACTACACTGAATTTTACCGATCCGGAAAAAATCGGATGCTTGTATTTTAATAATTAATCATTTTTAATAGTAAGAATTTATTTATTTCATGTAGTTTCAATGTTTCAAACCCTAAACTACACGAAATAAATAAATTCTACACAGACTATCAGTCCCCCAGCAGGCAACGGTCTGTCAGTTGACCGAAATCCATGATACCTATTCGGTTTTTGTATGTAAAACTGTGAGTGTGTTACCGATTGCGGCCAACTGACAGACCGTTGAATGCTGGCGGACAAATAGTCTTTGGGGCCCTTAACATACGACTGGCATTGGCTGTTAGTGATTATACTTTCAAATATTCTGATATTCACAACAACTATGAATCACTTAGGCAAGGAGTCTTTAACCCTTTAACTTAAACCTCAAGTCATTACAACCCACCTCTGTTCTGATTCAGTTATTAAACAACCTCTCACTTTTGTATGAGCGATTTGGTTTTAGTGCCAATGACATCCACTTTAGTGCTTATTGCAGTCACTGGGTTTATAAACGAAGGTCAATTATTGCTTACTAGCTTACGCCCGCGACTTCGTCCGCGTGGACATTCGAAAAAATACTTAGGGGACCTATTGGTCCCCTAAGTATTTTTTCGAATGTCCTCCCTCACCAAGCGAGCAGCCTCGTGCGAGGCAGAACGTTTGCCACGTGCGGCGGGCCTCGCACGAGGCTGCTCACTTGGTGAGAGAAGACCCGCCTAATCACGTAAAAACGGCTGATCGGATTTTTATGAAATTAAAACATAGAATACTTTTTATTTTGGTTATTGGTCCCCTAAGTATTTTTTCGAATGTCCACGCGGACGAAGTCGCGGGCGGAAGCTAGTAAATAATAAATGTCTGTTTCACAATCAAAAAGTTAGTTCTGAGTAGCTTAGGTACCAATAACTTTTAAGATGATTTAGGTTTCTATACCCTATTTACCCCCTGGGTTTGATTTTCGGAAAACTACGAAATAGGTTTTAATATTTGTTTTAAGAAGTAAGCCTACAAAGTTTCAAGTTGAAATGTCTATTTTACCCCCTGATTTTTCATTCAAAACTTCACCCCTATTTCAACCTTTTAGGGGTTAAATCATGTTCAGCGTGTTAAACATCAACATAAATGCCATTTTTGCAATCGTCATCCCATAAAACCTCAATAACGACATCCATATCCATTTTTAGGTTTATTTATCCCATTTAACCTCTAAGGGGTTGATTTTCGAAAAAATACGAAATATGTGTTTGCTTATTTGTTTTACTTTCCGACCATAAGCCTAAATAATAAATTAAATGAAGGACTTTCCAGATACAACATTTCATCCCCCTCTTCACCCCTTCGGGGGTGGAATTGTCAAAAACACTGACACAGGAAAATATTAATTTTCAATTGCCAGCCTAAATACAAAATTTGAAGATCCTAACTTCAAATCTGACGGACTTATATACACATATTCATCCCCTATTTTACCCCCTGGGTTTGATTTTGGGAAAATTAGGAAATGGGTTACCTATAGAAAAAAGCCTACAAAGTTTCAAGTTGAAATGTCTATTTTACCCCTGACTTTTCATTCAAAATTTCACCCCTATTGCAACTTTTTAGGGGTTGAATCATGTTCAGCGTGTTAAACATCAAAATAAATGCCATTTTTGCAATCGTCATCCCATAAAACCTCAATAACTACATCCATATCGAGTTTTAGGTTTATTTATCCCATTTAACCTCTAAGGGGTTGATTTTCGGAAAAATACGAAATATGTGTTTGCTTATTTGTTTTACTTTCCGACCATAAGCCTAAATAATAAATTTAATGAAGAACTTTCCAGATACAACATTTCATTCCCCTCTTCACCCCTTTCGGGGTGGAATTGTCAAAAACGCTGACACAGGAAAATATTAATTTTTAATTGCCAGCCTAAATACAAAATTTGAAGATTCTAACTTCAAAACTGATGGACTCTCATACAAACATTCATCCTCTATTTCACCCCCTTAGGGGTGGAATTTCCAAAAATCCTTTCTTAGTGGATGCCTACACTGTGTAACGTATCTATGTGCAAAATTTGAAGTCTCTAGGTTCAGCGGTTTGGGCTGTGCGTTGATATCTCAGTCAGTCAGTCAGTCAGTCAGTCAGTCAGTCAGGACTTTGAATTTTATATATATAGATATAACTTAACAAGCAGTTCCTCCCGTCTCTGTTCGTGTGAATATTTTTCCATTCCATTTTTCCCTTATGTTTTAGCATAATTTCGTTTAAACAGATTTCGTTGAAATCTTTTGGTCTAATACTTATTTCTCCTTGCTGAAATTCGACCGAACTACATAATTCAGGAGATTAACACCCGAATTATCAATTTTTTCTCCACTTCAGGATATCATTAAACATCATGGCATATAATAATATTTAATACCAATGACATTTTAAGCGACATTTAGATGTTTAAAGAAGCTCTCAAAGATTTAGCATTAATGTTTTTTAAACTGTTATTATGCATGTATAAAATACCTACTAAGAATCGATTAATCACACTTATGTCTTACTTCATCACTGACAAATTCTAATATTAGGGCCATAAGCACTGGAAGTTGATGTCATTGGCTGTAATTTTTTTATTTACCTGTATAACGTCACCGATAGTCTTAGTGGTGCGAATCAGGAGCGACAGTGTAGGCCCAAACATGCTCCCTGGGAATTCCAGGGACACCTTGTTGCGATCGAAAACGACGATGTCGTCCGTTTGACGGGTCCCTCTGTCCGTACCCGCCTTGTTCAACGGGTTCGTTGACCGCGACATTATACTGCCCGTATTCGACGTTATGCTGGGCGAATGCGGCGTTACGCTGCGCGACTTCGGCGTTATGCTGGTTGATTGCTGCGTTATGCTGCGCAAGTTCGGCGTTATGCTGGAGGAATGCAGCGTTATGCTGCGCGAATCTGGCGTTATGCTCGGCGATTGCTTCGTCGAGCTCGATGTCGGGAACAACGATACGCGTGCTGGGCTCCCGTCCGTGGACCTCGCCTGGCGGTGGGACGTAATGCCATCCTGAAGTTAATCGAACATAAAACACTGATCTTAAAATATTAAAAGCTAAGGGCCTGTATCACAATGTCTATTCTGATTAGCAGTTCTTTGGCAGATAGGCCATACAAAACATACAAAACTGCCATACAATTTAGTAAACTGGAAAGTATCTCCTAATCGGACATTGTGAAACAGGCACTAATGCCCGAATACTCGTACGCTACTTATCTTTGGGAGCGTCTCAAACATCATGGCATCTCTTTCATACGTTTGACATTTAAAGTGACAGGGCGATGTTTGAGACGCTCCCAAAGATAAGTAGCGTACGAGTATTCGGGCATAAGAGACCTAATCGGTAATTTAAACGATAAAACCAAACCAAAATGAACAATGTATTTTTATACTCGTATACTCAATTTAAAAAAAAAATGATCATGGTTAATTTAATGTAAATGAGTTCCATAGTTTTATGCCAATATATTTTTTTCGGTATTCTTAATCTCTCTTTTTTAACAAGTCTGTAATGATAGAGACTAGTAACTTTTACTAAGTATATAATTTGCATTCACAAAGTAATTTTCGTTATAGAAATTGATTTGTTTGTTAAAACACGGCCCATTCTCCAAGTAGCTCCGCCAAAAATTGGGTACAAAATCTCGGGTTCCGTTCCCGGTGAAACTACTTGGAGGATGGGTGGTTTTCTTCTAATATTTCATTTTTGACAAAGACTAGGTTTTACCGTTCAAAATTAGTTCGGTTGGGCCCCTTGTATCGTTAAAGATGCAATAAGATCTAACTCTTTAATGATTTTTTCATTTAGTATTAGCATTTTAAACTTACATGGCCAATAAGACTTTAACTATTATGAAAAACGGGAATTTTACAGGGGTTTTTATTTATATCGGGAACTCGAAAAACATGTTTAATTTCAAATTATTTTTACTTTTACTTTTTTGCATTCACAATGCAAATATTACTGAAAATAAAGTTCATATTAGAAAAATCAACCCGTCTCACAACTAACTCCGATGGTTAGCTAGTTGTGGCTAGTTGTGAGACCGCTCGTTTTTTTCTAATACTTCATTTTCAATATTTTCAGTTATAAAAATTGCATTGTGAATGGAAAAAAGTAAAACTAAAAACAAATTAAAATTTAACCATGGTAAAACTCCCGTTTTTCATAATAGTTATATTTCTCTTTGTGTCGATATAACTTTTTTATTTGTCTTTTACTACTTCAATGACTTACTTAACAACAGAGACCAGCTCCCTTACTCTTAAATGAAATTGCATTGGCTAATATAGATTGAATTAGTGTCAAACGTCAAAAATAAGGACTTTATTGCAAGGCGATAAGGTTCACTGATTCAATGTTTAACATTACTTTATAGCACAGTGTGACCTAAGCCCGCACTTAGGTAACGCTTAGCCGTGACCTAAGTTGCCCTTTATTACACTGTATTTATGAATCTTTATAACACTGTATTTATGAATTCACTTAGATCCTGAATATTAGGATAGGATAGGACAGGATATGGTAGAATAGGATTAGGATAAGATGGGATAGGATGGGATAGGATGGGATAGGAAAGGATTTCTTATTTTTGGTATTTTATTATTTTTTTAATTATTTTTTTCGATCTCTTTTCATTTTAGTGGTCTTTTTGTTCTTATCATTTTTTCTTATCTTTTGATCTTTTCTTTTTTATTGATCGTTTTTCTTTTTTTTATCTTTTTTCTTTTTTGTCTTTTTTTTATATTTTTTGATCTTTTTTATTATTTTTTATCTTATCTTTTTATCTTTTATCTTTCTATCTTTCTATATTTTTATCTTTCTATATTTTTATCTTTCTATCTTTCTATCTTTGTTATCTTTTTTTATCTTTTTGTCGGTGGCGCGGCGGGCTTATGTCACTCGTGCTACAAAAGTATACGATACGCGTGACTTAAGTGGAACATAATTGCACGGCGCAATTATCACCAGTGGTCGGAATAGGTAGTGCCATTTGGGGTGAATGACCTCAAACATTATCAATAATATGGACATAGGTACCCCCGGGCCCGGGATCCCGGGATTCTAAAATTATTTATTTATTATTTTTAATCTAAGGTCCACTAACTAATATCATTTCGTTTTAAGGCCTTGGCCTTGGTTTTAAGGCGCGATTGGTTTCTCACTCGTCTCGTGCCTTTTGTGTTAGATTTGTCCAATGTGTCTGCGCTAACCGTTTTCAATCGGACATTTTTCGTTTAATATCAAGTACATAACAAATTTATTTTCTTTTAAATTAATAATTAAATGCGAATCTGGGATATCAGTATCAAATCACGGAATAAGGGCATGTCCACGTTATGCTAGCATTCATGAATCCCGCGAAATGGCACTACCTATTCCGACCACTGATTATCACCCTCGCTTAGGTCACTAGTATTGTAGATTGGCTATTGGAATTTGTTTCAAGAGTATGGGGTATATTGTGGTCATTAGTTCGTATTCCAATTTAAATAATTTAATTATAAAATGGTATAATCTCATATGCTCTCTTTCTTTATTTGCTCCGAGGCTCAGAAAAATAAACACTGTCTTGAGATTTTAAATCATTTTTATGCATTCACAATGCAATTCTGTATAATAAAAAAAACACGAGCCCTATATAAGTATCCCGCCTGAAAGCTACTTATAGGGCTCGTGGTTTTTTACTATCACATTTTTCCTAAACACTGTCTTGTTTTTATTACCCTCAGAAACTTTTAAAATAATCAATCAATCAATAATGAATACCTAGTTGAGCTAATATTAATATTGTCACCATACTAAATATTGCCTTCTAAGTTCTCAGTAATATTTACTACAGTCATAGGGCTATTTAGTCGATTAAATTATTTTTAAATACAATTGGTAATAAATTTAATTGTTACCTACACTTTCTTACGAAAACCTCTTGAAGTATTTTTTTTCTGGACATTTCTTCTTTTCATTCAAAAGTATGGTAAAGATTTTGCTTGTTTGTCATGTAACTACTTAAATAAAAATTATGATAAATATCTACATAATTATTGTTATTTATTACGAACATTTAAAGCCATTAACTTAGGTATATACAAACCATAAATACGATTGTCCTTTAGTTTTTTTATGTTAATATTTGTTGCAAGGTGAACAAATATTTGTACCAAGTGAATACTTTAAATATTTAATAAAGTCAGTAATAAAATAAAATAACAGAAATAAAATTTAATACTTTTTATTAATCAAATTACATAAAAATATTTACGAAGTATGTATATTTTCACGTAGGAACACTTTAACACTGAATAATTGTAGCTATGAACGATTATGGAAAGGAATTACGGTGCATTATGTTTTACTATACAAAAAATACCTACTTACTTACTGTGCTCGGGACTAGAAATTCCTACTGTGTGAGGCTACTTAAGTGCAAAAAAAATTAAATTTGATTAAAGACGAAGATTTTTAAGTAAGAATACTTAATTCATTTAGGTATGCTTAAGTTACAACAACAATTACAACTTTTTATCCACCTACATGCCATTATTAGGGGCGTTGCAAAGCGAAAATATAAGGAAGGTAGTGACGTGTTTTTCACCCTGGAGTTTTTCCATCCGAAAACAACTCCCATTTTTCGATATTAGGCGTAGTTTCCATCTTGGATGCTTTAAGCATCCAAGACTCATAATATTAAATTAAAATAAGTGTTACTTCATCATCATCATCATCATGTCAGCCGAACGACGCCCACTGCTGGGCATAGGCCTCCCCCAAGGATCTCGACAACGATCGGTCCTGCGCTGCCCACATCCATGAAGTGAAGTGTTACTTACTTCAAACAAAATATATAAATTTCGTGACGCTTAGTCAACACTATGTATTTTGTAGGAGGAGCTTGCCCCATCGGGTTCTCCATATTATCTACTAGAGAGCAAGTAGTGAAGAGTTTAGTGGGTTTTTCCCTTTCTCATTCCCCTATAGAGTCCTTGTCACTTGATGGAGGATCAGAAAGTGGACAGGCGAGTCCGACATAACCATCGTACGCACACAGCAACGGCGTGGTACGGGTACACGCATATTTCAATTAAAATAAATATATAAAAACCACCTAACTACATTATTAAAACAAGAAAACGACTAGATAGTACAAGTGCAGATAGATCTAATAGCGTGACTAGAAGCTATGGGACTATTAATTACCACGTGATTATGGAAATACTTAATGTGATCGCGAGACACCGTCAGATGCAACATTGTAGTTTACAAATTGATTTAAATTTACTTCCCATGAAGACAAAACACGACATTTAAGTCACAAAACTTTTTGGTAGAAACAAAAAAATACTAATTTGCAGAACTTAAATTTCAAATTAAGAACGAAACTTTTTGATTAAAAATATTAATAATATAGGTATGTAGTTTATTTTGTAAAACTATTTAGTTAATTAAAATGACCAATCTATAGTTTATGTTCGTTAATTCATAACGTCTTTCGCAGTAACTAACAACATAATGATGCGTAAGGAATTAGAACGTGAAAAGCAAATGTATATTAGTAGGTTTCTCTTTGCATAAAAGTTTATTTAACATTTTAATATATTAAAAGTGCGAAATTAATAGTTGTTTTTGGAATTTTTTAACAAAATATAATTTTAAAATCTTTTACTAATAGGTACTAACGTTTAAACGTTTGTTTAATAATAAATAAATATCACATGATTGATCTACTTTAGAGATGGCATAATAAGTTTTACGTGGCTGTACCAATATACAAATTATATACATTTGAAGATAAATAACATCCAGACACAGAACGAAAATGACTGTTTATCACATGCATATTTGTCCTGTTTTGGGATCGAACCTGCGATCCGTGGCTCAGCAGACAATGCCAGTACCACTGCGCCATTAGCCTCATCAAATAACTTTTGTCTATGACACTCTAAACTACCTATAAAAAATGCTTCATTCGAATATGTTTTTAAATACTTGAATGAAGACCTTTCGTCAACCAAAAAATAAATAACAATAGATTTATTATTACTATTTATCATATTGCTTTTTCTACATTCGGCACACTCACACCGTTTTTGATACATACATGGGCTCACTCATTGTCAAACTGTGATTCATTCTTATATTTTTTAATGTTTGGATGTAGTCAACATTTTGTTAGATACAGTCACCAATCAAAAAATAAATAATATAATAGATATAAGTATGTATTATCATTATTACTTTTCCTACAGTTGGCACAATCAAACCGTGTCAGGTACTTACTGACTTGACTGAGTATACTAAGCCAGTGTGAGCTAGCACGCTAGTTATAACACTGGCTTCGTATATACGAACGTAAAGTACATAGAGAGTACGTGAGAAATTTAAATGTCCAGGGCTACCCGACTTTTCCCTACTTCGTGCTGGAAGCATTGAAGCTAGTTCTGTTTACACGAAGACTTACTAGTTTACTATACTGGCTTGAAAAACTAGCCTTGTGTAATTCTGACATTATGTCTGACTTACTTTCAAGTGACATGTGAACTATAACCTTAATAACTCGTAACTATGTAAGGATTAAGACTTTTAAAGTTTAGACTAGTAGTTGGAAAGATAATTTATGGCTTTCTATTGCTATATTTTAAGCTTTTCGATTGAAAATTGTGCTTAATCGTGTAAGACTTCTTCTACTTGTGTTGTTTACTGTGTTTTTCTACGTTACAACGTGTGTTACGTGTTATACAACACGTTGTGAAATGTTAACACATTAACCTGATTTTTTTTATATCCTTGTAACAAACTACACAAATGTGTATGTGACTAAGTTATCTACTGAATAAGATACTTTTCTGAATTACAAGTTCAATTACTTAATTTATAGTAGGTACTTATTTAGCAGAAAAAATGTAAGAATGTTGAAAAAACAAAAATGTAGTAAAAGAAAGGTATGCTGCAAACAAAACTTTAGTTTCTTTTTATTTTATTAATTAAAAAAATGTCATCATTTGTCGTGGGTAATATTTCATTAGTAGTAGAAGAAATAATTATTGTATGAAACATTCACCCATTTTTGTTAATGTTTATAGCTTTTTCAGATATTTACAATTATACTTGTAATTCAGAATCATGTACTGTTATTGTTATTTTATGAAATCTGTGCTCTTTCTACAATCTACGCTCTACGGGGTGCAAAGTGCGTTGTGCAAATAAACAAACAACTTGGAGGCAATATTTATTAACACCAGCGATCTCCTAAATCTATTTACAACATAAATATAGTATTAAAAGTGCATTTTGATAAATCACTGTACAAAGGAAAGGGACACAGGGAAAAGGATCCGTATCTATAGCACGAAAAACTATGGTCATGGTAATCGTACAGTTAGCTATACCATCCGTCAAAAGCTGTCAAATTGCTTTTGTCAAATATCTATTGAATTTTAGTTCCTTATACGATCAAAAGAGGCACTGCTCTGCCATCTCGATAGTTTTTCGTGCTAAGGCTACAGAACGTAATTTTAAATTCGACACTAACACAATTATTAATGATTACAACACGCATAATTTTGTGATGAAACACCATTTCATCATTAAACACTGGATTAGATTTGCACAACATCTGATATATACAGTTTTAATAACAAAATGACAATTTAATATGTCGTCAATAGGCAAGGCCACTCAAAGTAGGTTGAATGTGATGGCAAGATTCTTTTAAGTTGAGAATTTGTTAGAAGGATTTGATCATAATACAGATATTCAACAAAAAATAATGACAATAATAGCTAACGACTTTGCTCATTAAAGACATAAGGGAAGATTTTACAAAATTAAGCAATATTTCTTAATAAATACACTTTTGAAAAGTTTATGGCATAAAAATCATAAATAAAAAAAAATGGTAAAGTATACACAATATGATGTTATATTTACAAACTGAAAAATTTGATAATTCTAATGATCAATGATTCATTAATCATTCCTCAAGTAATTGGGTGCAGCAGAGAAGATGCAAGACTTTAAAAAAAAATCAAGATTTCGTTTTCAATTAGGTCTACTTTTTACTATCGTTGTGGATAAGTTAGATAATAAAATAATGTTTAAATCTACTTTTCATTAATAATTAAAAGTTACATTGGTGTGTATTATTTGTTTAAAAGGTTTAGTTCCAAAACGGTCATATTAGGTTAGGTTAGGTTACAAAAACAAGCGCGAGCCAACCTAGCTTAAAATTTGATATATTTCTTGCACCACCTTACTACACCCAGATTTCTCACCTAAAAATTTTAAGTAGGCACTTAATCTAATAGCCCCTATGCCTTCAAACATCCAATCACACTGGGAGAAAATTATTTACAGGTTAGTGTCGTAAAAGATGTTGAATCACGCGTCATCCTCTTCTTCGGAGGAGTCGACGGTTTCAACGGTGCCTCCTGCGCTCGCGCCGCCCCCGATCGAAGAACCAGACAGCGACGTTATGACAGACAACAGCGATCCAAACCCACTGCCAGCCCCACCTTCGGAACCTCCGGAGCCAGAAGAACCGCTAAACAGTGAGGAAACTGCTTGGATCTTCGGCCCTAAAAGCTGCAGCTTAGGGGTCAACACTTGACCCACGATTCCACTCAAGGAGGCAAGACCCCCCCCTTGGCTAGGAGCCTCTATCCCGTACTGCTTGTTGATCTCAATATTCTGCTTGTCGAGGTTCTCCACCAGTCTAGTCTTCGCGTCGATTATCGAGTTTATTTTCTATAAACAAAAGAAAAACAAAAGCTTGCGTCAATTTTTTGAAGGTCAATCTATGATTTCTGATTTTGCTAAAAAGAGGTTTCATATCTCTTCTACTAGTATTATTTGTGTAACATTGTATTTTGAACTTGGAACACTTAAAAAAATAAAACATTTTATCCATATTAGTACAGATTTGCACACATACTTTTTACAAAGCGCTTAAAACTTAATACTCACCCCAAAAACGAAACCTAGTAGTGCGTTCTTGACGCCGAACTTTGCCTGTGTGATGCCCTCGAGCTTCCGCTTCTCCCTGGTCTGCTCGTCAGTGTCAGCATCCTGCAGACAGGGCACACGTCACTACCGATACTTGTCACTTCCACCTTTCCACCATTCCATCACCATTTAACCAGAAGCGCTCGTTAGTTTGCAAGCCCGTCGCTTTTTTTTCGAAAACCTAAGTTCCAACTTTAAAGGTTTATGCGTGTTTTTGTCCCTTATGCCTGGATCACACGTACAGAGTATATTGGCGAGACAGCGCGCAGCCGACTCAATGTTGTACCGAGCTCGGCCAAATACTGTGTTCATGTACCGAGCATTCGGCCGAGAGCACTGTCTCGCCCGTTTACTCGGTACGTGTAATCAAGGCATTAAATTAGGAAAATAATAAAAAAAGAATGTATTCCTTTAAAAACATGTCTTTGAAACCTCAAGACCTGAAGAAAGCAAAACTTTAACCTACCTAGCTAAGCTCTATTTTTCTATAAGGTCTTGTGACATGCTAGCGGCCGCCTGCGGGTTCACCCGCGTGGTTCCTGTTCTCGTGGGAATATTGGGATAAAAAGTAGTCTATGTTAATTCCAGCCTACAATCATATCTGTTGCAAATTTCATATAGATCCGTTCAGTAATTCTTACGTGAAAGAGTATTGCTGGGGCTTCACCTGCGTGACGCCTAACGGCGTTAATAACGGCATGCGCGTCTTAGCGTGCTCTTTGTATCAAATTAGTGCGCTAAAACCCGGCTACACCTGCGTATTATATCAAATAGCGCGCTAATTAATGGCATTAGACGCAGGTGAAGCCTAACAAACATAGTAAGTATTGCAATAAGTAATATATGTGTTCTAACGCATACTGCGTTAGAACCCACAAATCCTCGTTAATGAATCTGATTTATTTCATATTGCGGATCCTCACGGTTTTACGCGCGTGGTACCCGTTCCCGTGGGAATATCAGAGCCTAGGTCACTCGGGAAGAATGTAGCTTTCTGATGGTAAAAGAATTTCCTAAATCGGTCCAGTACTTTCGAAGCCTATTCGATGCAAACAAACAATCGAATCTTTAATTAATTAATATTAGTACTTATAGAAAAATAAGTAATACTCGTGTAGCAATATCCAAAATGACACATTAACAATTCAAACGTTTTTTCTTCAAGAGGATTTTCCCTTGGTTTCAAACCTCACTAAGTACATACTACACGTCTCTTTTTATTTAAAATTCACTAAGAAACGTTAGGCTAGAAGGTCAGGATGGCAGCGGTCGTGTTTGGTAAGCCGGTGGCGTAAGCGACCTCTGGTTGCGCAAGCAAAACCAGACGTATATATTATACATACGCTATCATAGTTCCCTACAATAACTTTGTATGTTTAGTTTTGTTGAAGAATAGTGCGTTTTATGTTGATAGCGTAATAAAAGGTTGATTTTATGCTGTAGGAAGCTTATTAGATCTTTTCTATTTAATTATCACTTTCATTCAATTACTTTTAGCATTTCTATGTAGTTAAATTCATTCTGTACTGCTACACTGAATACAATAGTTTGTAAGAATATGGTATTTGAAACTTATAACAATACCCACTTGGCACTTAGAAGTCTATCAATAAGTTTTAATAATATAACTTTAATGAAATCTTAAGATAAAGAGGATATTTTAAACTTTTTAATAAATAATTTTTACCTAAATGGGATTTAATGATAATATACATAGGCAAATATTAGCTTCAAGAAATATTAATTATTCTACAGATAACAAAACAAATTATACTGTAAGTATTCGCATAAACATTTGTTTAAATGCTAAAGAGAATGTGAAATAGAGGAAATATCACCCAAGTGCGGTTTAGCCATTCTGACGTAAGAACCTGACTCTTAAATAAGTAAGGGCTGTCTACACTGGCAGTTTATTCATGGATGGTGAACAGTATTCAACCTTAAACAGTGAAACTCTGATCGATCTTCTTTACATAGTAAAATAAGTTTTTTTGTAAAAAAATCATTTTCATGACAAACTTTTTTGCTGACTGTACTTAAATATTGTATTGTCGTCTAAACCAAACCTGTATACAAAATTTCAGCTCCATCGGACACTGGGAAGTGGGTCAAATTAAGCTTGCAAGATTTGTCCCCCACTAACTAACTAACTAACGTGTAATAAAAAGTCACCTTACGCGGTCTGTAACTTCGATCAACTGTAACACCTAAGTCTAGATACATAGTTGAAGTGACAAACACGGCTTTACGTAGGTACCAATACTCTATTTTATAGTACGGTTGGCAACCCTGAAACATGACCTACCACGTGGACCCAATGAGAATAGGTGGGTATTAACAACTGCCAACGCAGCTGGGATCAACGGCTTAGCGTGCATTCTTAAATCATTATTATCAGCCGTTAGTCCCCGCTGCTGGGACACAGGCCTGATGGATAAGGAGAATGTGTCATGAGACACCACGCGGGCCCAATGCGGTTTGGTGGGTATTAACGACTGCAAACGCATCCGGGATCAACGGCTTAACATGCCTTCTGAAGCGCGGAGGAGCTCGAGATATTAAATTTTGGTCACCGATCCCGTGACCAGCCTTTGCGAAAGTTGCTTAACCTCAACGAACGCAGGTTGAGCGTGCTGACCACTGCGCCACGGCTCGCATTCTTAAGGGCTGGATCTTCCAAAAACTCTGTCTTTGTCTTTTTCCTTACGTGTGAAGAGTAATGAAAATAACTTCACATTTTCATTTTTTCAATGTTTTTGTTGTTATTTTGAGCATAAATTCACATTTTAAAAAAGTAGCCTGAGCCATAGTCTACAATATGTCATTACCTATTTTTCTATATATTATTCGTGAATTAGAGATTAATAATCTAAGTATCAAACCAAAAAAATATAAAAATTATAAAAAAAAATTCTTTGTTTTTGAATTTTTTTATTGTCGAGTTACGATACGAATATCGTGTTTCTAGCCACAAAATAATCAAGATCGTTTATGAAACTTCAACATTATATTTTTATCTGCTCAAAATAAAGAATATTTGATTGTTTACTTTTGAATCAAAAATAGGTTGATTTCGATAATTTGGAAGTACGTGCCCACGGATTAATAAAAAGTAACTAACGCCCGAATTGGGTATTTGACTGTTGTTGAAATGTAGATATTTAATTATGACATTCAGAAATATTCTATTATTGAATAACAAATGTGAAAAAAGAAATTCAATCTGTGTTATAACAAGAGAATGATGAGCTACTTAATTTGTGATTCTAGCTATCTCTTTCTAAAACGAAATTTTCTATGGCGAGAGTATGGCGCTATAGAAATGTGACGTCACGTTTCTATAGCGCTCTCCTTGTCTAATTAGAAAGTTTGATGCTCTATATCGCTAAAAATATGCAAGATATTTGAAAATTAATACCTATGTTGTGTTGCTACTAAATAAATGAACAATTTAAGTCAATAAAAAAAATTCAGTCAAATACCCAATTCTCAAACGCAAATCATCTTTGGGAGCGTCTCAAACATCACGGCATCTCTTTCATACGTTTGACATAAAGTGACAGGGCGATGTTTGAGACGCTCCCAAAGGTAAGTAGCGTACGAGTATTCGGACATAAGTAATTTAGCCTTACCTACATTATGATTACTTATTTATTTTAAATTGACCCTGCGACTACCTTATGTTAAAATTACTGTTTGCCCGCAGTATATATGTTTTGTTTCCATAATCATTAACTCTTAAAAGAAGTTTTAAGTGCTGCACTTAACAGAAGCGTAACATCGTTAAAAGTGCTTTTGTTAGGCTTCTATGCTCTTTCTAAGAATGGAGAACAAAGGTTTCTTTTGAACACTTGACATTGAACAAGTCATTTTGTAAGTGTTATTATTATTATATTTTATGAACTTTGCACCATGCATTTGACTGATCCTGATACATTGCCCTGATACTTTTTTGTTAAATATGTGTGTTAAAAGAAATCAGTTTTATTAATTCTGACAAATTTGGTAGACATTAAAATTCAAACACTGATTTCAGTTACTTACTCCATTATCACCAAAATATTTTTCTGCCCCCAAATGAAAGGAACTCACTATGCACACTGGTTAGGATTCTTTGAGTTTATTTAACATGACTTTTATAAAACGTCCCATAATTTTACATAAAATACTAAGTTGAGTATCGGGAATAAAAGTCGTCTTATAAAGGACCCCAATTCAACTCAAAATTATCATGTTAGGCCTTTCAATGTCAGAACAAACGAAGTGACTGTAAATAGTCGTAACTCTGCAAAATGATCAAAGTCCACCAACTCGATTAAGATAGGTATCTTTACTTTCATGAACGAACCTACCTCAAGGATATCTTCGTACACCAACCGGCATAACGGCGAATGTCACAAGATTATATACCACATGAAATACAACAGGTCCATAAATTCAGCGGGTCGAGGTTGCCTGTCACTTTGCAACCAAACTGACCGCAAAGTGTTAAAAACAGATTTGACAGATTCATTTTCAGACGCCCGTCAAGTTACTATAAACGATTTCTTAGCATCTGCACTTATGATGTTAATGCTACTGTCATAAAAGATTGGCAGCTAGCTACAATCTAGCAGTCAGTAACCATGAGCAAAAAATATCAAATAACTACCGCTCCGTCCCGGCTTCGAACGGGTGCAATGTAGATCCATAATAATATTATAAAAGATTTGTTTTGAGTTTGTAAGGAATAAACTCAAAAACTTCTCGACCGATTTTAATAATTCTTTCGCTGTTTGAAAGCTACATTCTTCCTGAGTAACATAGACTATATTTGATCCCGGTATTCCCACGGGAACGGGTACCCCGCGGGTGAAACCGTGGAGAGCCACAAGTACATTAAATATTATAATCCTCTTAAATCATTCTGTCTATTGATGAAAACTGCATTAAAACCCGTTGCTTAGCTTGAAAGATCTGAACTTACAGACGGCGAGAAGCGACTTTATTTAGTCTGTGACTGTGCCGCGGGGATATTTTCATCCCTTAATAAATTAAAGCCCTCCCCATAATTGCTTTTCCCATAGTTTATTCTTCTTTGAAACTGAAATACATAACATAAAGATTATATGCTTACAAAGATTTTCAATTTTACTTAATACGAACCAAAAATGCAAATATAAGTAAGTATTAACTTCCGCAAGGTTCGAGGACCGATCTCACGACGGTCGATCTCATAGTGATGGTTGCATGAAATGCGTCATCAAGCACTGCATTCCAGTTCCATCAGAATGAAAAAACTCCTAGACTACCACTAGTAAAATAGTTGCACTATACCAGTTTAATTTCGCACTGTGTCTGTGTGTAATTTGCGAGTGCTTACGAATGTTTGTGTGCCACTTGTAATCAGTGCGTACTGTAATGTAACCGACCGGTGCGTGGTAGAGAAGCGGGCGGCCTCGACACACAGTGTCGGGTGTTCGACTCTTTTTGCCACTGCAGAGGCAAAATTAATACGCGCCCGAAAATTGATTTTTGGAGTGGTGGGAAAATGTAAATAACTTTTTTATTAAAACTGCAATAATAATTAGGGATAAAACATCATTACTAAAAAGAATAGCTTTTTGTATTTTGCTTCGTTCTTAATCTGTGGTAAGAAGAGAAGTAAAAATATAGAGTCAGGTCGGGTAAGTGTGCGCACTTTTTCTTCAAAGTAGTGGTCAAATTAAATGATAAGCATGAAAGGAAAATAAAAACATGTATCTGATAGAGTTTTTAATAAGGTATCAAATCAATAAATTTTAATGTATATTGCCTAAAATCCTAAATATCTTACGGCTGAATATACAACAAATAAATTTAAATGACCCGAATTTCAAAAAAGCATTAAAAAATATTCTATAGATAGCAATGCACCCGAGTTCATTCTATAACATCAAACGTCATGGTGTGAAACTGTGCGTTGTTGCATCTTGTATGATTGTAAATGATGTTTGTACTTAATATGTTTTAGTTTTATCTTTTTAATTAAATTACCTTTGTCCTTTTATTGTCTAACTAAAGCGAACTCTCCAAGGCACACAAACCCACGAGGTTTTGCCGAGAATAAATATGTTTTGCATGTAATATTGTGATATTTTTTGAACAATAAATAGTAATAATAATAATAATCAAGAAATAACCATTATAACCTTAAGACTATTTAGGCACTGAAAGTGTAGGTTTTACTCGTAATAGTTTTTTTACTTATTAATTACTCGTATTATTATTTTTTTAAGTTTCGTTTATTTCAAAAGGATTTTTTGCCAAATCAAGTATACTTTTGACAAAGTAAAAACTTACTCTTCCACTTATAACATCATTACTGATCAGTATTACACCAATTATTTCCAAACAACACAAACTAAAATCATTCTCATCAAACCTGTCATTACACATTAGGTACTAATAAAACTAACATTCGCTTGCCATTAACGGGTAGCAAATTTGCTAATCATTGTTACGAAATTTCAAATGCGCAAGCGCATTGAGTCTGGGAACTTTTATAAAAACTAACTAATATTCAGATCATTGAACTCTCATAGTATATAGCTTTGTTGCTACGAATGCAGTTTAGAGACACATACAAACTGCATTTACGCGTCTTACCCAAGAACTATAAATCAGAACGAACAATGTATAATTCTTTGTTTATATTGAGTTTAATAATTATTTCTTAACTTGAGTAGTTTTACGTCCGTGTTATAATAGCCGTAGACAAAATAGACATTTAATTGATGTTATACATTTATTATACCTTTGGTTGGTGGTAGGACTTGTTCTTAGTCCGCCTGGCTAGCTACCACCGTCTTATCTAAGTCTGACGCCATAAAAATGAATGTTTTCAGCATTATTGTGTTCCGGCAGTTAGAGATAAGATAGCCAGTTCCTCAGTGATTGAGGATTTCGGGAGTAGTGCGCTTCCACCTTCAGTCTTATCACTACTTAGCATCAGGTGTGATGAAGGCTAAGAGCTGCCCCGTTGTGGATAAAAAAAAATATACCTAAAAATAATTATTACAGACATCATACAGATATACACAGATAAGCTCTAAAGTGCTTAAACAAAACGTCTTTTTATTTTTTTATAATAGGTCTTTACCTATGAAATTGCCGTTTTGTATGGAGATTTCTGTAATTATTTTTTTTCCATACTAACGTTTTTGTTATTATTTAACGACTCATATTATGTAAATTTACAAAATTTTACACACGTATTTATGGACATTTTAACTACTAAATGACACATTCGTTAAGAGAAAAAATTTTTTTTTCACTAAGTTACAACTAATAAAGTACGAAATTCTGGAAACAAAAATAGTCGTAACTTTCGGAATACGTTTTTTCTATGTAAATAATCAAATATCGTGGTTATTAAATTATCAAAAGTTGCTCGATACGGTCTTAATGTAACGCAATATTAAAGAAATTATATATTTCTAATATTATAAAAGTTGTTAAGTTATATGTACAAAAGAAAAAAACGGCAATTTCATATGTAAAGACCTATTATATCTGTTTGAAAAAACTAACCCATCAAATAAAATATAAGTAAATATTCTAAAAGGTGTACTGACTGATAAGGTCAATTACCTTTTGCTTGAAACAGAATCTTTTGAACTATGAAACAAGGTTTCCTATCGATTGTGTTTATGAAGTTAAGGTTGAATGTAAAATAGTAAATTGCATTTGCTTATGAGGTTACCTTACAGAACAATGGGCGTTCTTATAACACATAATAAACATGCTAATATTATGCTTTATGGTCATTTAAAGACATGAAATAAGTCAATTTAACTCGATGATACTTTGCGTTCGCGTGTTCTCAATTTGCATACAAATTAATCATTTGATAAGGCTAATTAACTGCTAGATTTTAATGAAAAGTTTGAGAACCATTAAAGTTTTGACGTTTGTATTATTTCGAGGACCCAATCAAAAGTTGCAATTCAAAAAGCTCTAGAGTGACAACCCTGTACTAACGTATGAATTTAATTCCCGGTTCTTTCATATATATTTTTTTACATTACACACATATTATAAAGATTTAGGTCTGGAAAAAATACAGTTTTGTACAACTCAAATTATGATATTATAGTTTTTAATCAAAATAAATTATAACTAGAACAATTATGATGCGTTATTAATTAATAACTTCGAGATACTTAATCATTCATTAAGACAAACATGTAATGACTTGTATTATTTTCAAAACATCATGAAACGAAGATCTAGATGTTATCTCTGCCATATTTCTCAACACATTGGAAAGGTAGAATGATCTAACCACAAGTATAAAAATAGATACATGATCGTACAGATTAACTAATTTCGTTCGTCGCCGATAAAGTTCACATGTATACAATTGCAATATTTTATTACGCAAATAGTATTTACTTAGAACTTGGCAACACTGATTCGTGTTACAAGTTACGGAAGAAAAGGTAATTGCGAATATTCGCTTGGAAACATCTTGAGAACGTTCGCTTTAGTAGAATGTCTATTGTTTTGTTTTGCGCGGGAATAGTTCGCAAAGAGGTTGACCAATCACGATTTAGAGAATGGTGTATGAGTTTGATGATGGACTTAACTAGCTATTAAAAATTGTATGAATTATTAAGTGCTGCCTTTTGTTAAAACCTTTACTTGAGATCGGCTACACAGATTTGATAACCATTTTTTAAGAAATCTCAAAGGGTGAAAGGGAGGAAATCATGAACGGTCATTTCATAGTTTTTTTTGCAAAAACTCAAGATAGAAAAAAGGGGTAAGTAACTCATAAATTCGAACTACGGATGTGCATTTTTTTCTCAGATCATATAATAAGTACTTTATTTTTTATAGATAAGAAAAAGTTATTAAAAATATGGCATAGTTTTAAATAATATGCAAAAACAAAATAAAGGCTTGCCGTGTAGGTCCTTCCCATTGACATTTCACAGCCGCTAAGCTGTCATGTACTCTTATACTCAATCAGTTATAAGTCAAATAACAGGGTGCCTACCATGAAGTTTGACTTAATACTCTGAGGTAACTGGAGCTCTCACCCTGAATAAAAAAGTGTCGCCAGCAAATTTGACATTTATGTATGTAGTGGCAGGTAGTGGCTGTCAGTTGTCTCATATGACCATACGTATTTTTTTAAAGTGTAGGTGAGACGGAAGACAGCCACTGTGTTATTAGTGGTATTCAAAAAATTGTTCGTACTGCACTCTCCAGTTACCTCAGTATTAAGTCGAACTTCATGGTGCCTACCATCAACTTTATGACAGCGATTCAAAAATAGCGCGATTCAGAATAGGTTCCTAAAATGAATCGCTTTCTTTCGTACTCTGACCTTCTAAAAACTGGATCGCAAATGAATGGCTATGTGTTAATGACCGAACGATTTGTGTCCTTTTTCTTCTACCCGTCTCTTTCACTCGATTCTGTCATGCCCGGAGAGTGAGAGGGACGGGTATAACCTGCAGGTGACATGTTAAATCGACCGGGTTATAAGTCAAATAAGAGTTTCTGACAGCTTAGCGGCTGTGAAATGTCATTGATCGATCACTGAATCGCTGTCATTGATATTAAGCTGTCGTGGTACGAATAAGCGAAGCAGATCAGTTTAGGTTCCTAAACAAAACCGTAATAAGAGTTGATGGTAAGCACCCAGTACATGACAGCTTAGCGGCTGTGAAATGTCATTCAATGATCACTGAATCGCTGTCATTGATATTAAGCTGTCGTGGTACGAATAAGCGAAACAGATCAGTTTAGGTCCTAAACAAAACCGCAATAAGAGTTGATGGTAGACACCCTGTGCACCCTTTAACGCGCCATCATTTACCTTCACCGCACACGAGGCACAAACGCCCTACCACTTGAAGCTAGAAGAAGACACCAGTGACGACTACCGGCGGCGTTCATGTATACTCAGGGACACATCTAACCGCCCACCCCGTTATTTTAACGTGCAAATTTTAGCGTCTCATGGATAGGAAACTATTTGCATCTGTGCAATGATTTAAATACGTCAATAAAGAGGCAAAATGCCCAATTATCGAATTACTCTTTCAAAAATCTTCAAACTGTCTTCAATTTTGCGAAAAAGAAAAAAGAATAAACCGAACTTATCGCTTCATATAAAGTTATACGGGAGATAAAGTTTGACTTATTGTTTATCATTTTTGGGAAAATTCAGCGCTTTTTGTAAATATTTAAAACTGTGATTCGATAAATGGGCGTTTGCCTCTTCATCGACGTAAAAATCATAGCACAGATGCAAATAGTTCCCTATCTATGAGACGCTAAAGTGTGCACGTTTGTATGAAATTAACAGGGTGGGCGGTTAGATGTGCCCCTGAGTGTATAATATAAGAAAACTACAGGGAAAAGGTCGATGGCGGCGTTTTTCAGTGGCCAGTTTGTCTTACGTGTGACGCCATGGAGCTAGACTTTATACTGAGGTAACTGGAGTTCTCACCCTGAATAAAAAAGTGTACCCAGCAAATTTGACATTTAGTATGTAGTGGCTGTGAGTTGTCTCATAAATGACCATACGTATTTTTTTAAAGTGTAGGTGAGACGGAAGACAGCCACTGTGTAATTTGTGGTCACAAAAAAGTGTTAGTACTGCACTCTCCAGTTACCTCAGTATTAAGTCTAGCTCCATGTGTGACGCTAACACATCATAGACAAAAACTGCAAAATGTAACTTTAATTGCACAACAATAAACTCAAACTTAACACGGCCAAAGTGAAGTTTGCGGTGTCGTCCTCAGTACTAGACATTACCTAACGTTGTAGTTAGATAATGGACGATAAACATTGACAGGTAGCGAAAGCAGATAGGTTCAGTTGGTATCACCGGCCTATGGCTACTCAACTATTTGAGTACGGCAGACGAAATTGTACGCTGAGAAGTCTTAAGTCAAATTAAGTTAAAAAATAAATAAATAAAATAGTTAACAATGGTTAAAAAATAAATGAGATAAAGTAAAGGAAATATTATTCGTCCCGAACAATGATCGTGTAGATCTTTTTACAACGCAAAGAATGGGTAAGTACTCCGTATAAGGTGCCAAATATCTATTAAGTATTATAAGGCCGCCTGCAACAACGTACCAATAGATTTTCCAATTGATTAGTAAAATTTAGTTTTCTTTTTTTAATACGCTTATTTGTTCGAAAGCTCTATTTAACGTACTTTTTACTTAATGTAAAGTATTCTTTGCCAGTCAACCTTTAGGCGAATAAATGAAATGGGTATTTCACACCACTCAAACGTTTTCATGACTTGTCTTAATGTTGAAAAAAAATGGAATTTTCTTAGATAACAATATTAAAATAAACACACTCTTCTTGTTTAAATATAACTTACTTACATCACCCTTGTCCTCACTTAAACTAATTTAATGTAACGTTAAAAGGAAGAAACTCACATAGAATACGTATAATCGATCGAAACGACGGAGTACGCATGTGAATGTCATATAATTCGATCGAAAATGATGACCATTGGCCAACTTCTGAAGATAGCTATGACCTTGCACGCGAAACCCATCTTTATAAGTATGACAGTAAGTAACATAATAACATAAAGACATAACGACGTAAGTTATATGTATATTAAAGTAATTGTCATATGATTACAAGTAAAGGGAACCTGCAGTTACGCTTTTGCAATAACTCCTTAAATCATGAAATTTAATGATATCAAGGAAATTGTAAATTAAGCCATTGTTTATGGTCTAATGTTTTGTTTGAAATCTGAAATCAACATCAATATTTCCTTATTTATTTGGTTCTATTAACCTAATCGATATTATTATCAGTTTACCCCTTCGGACCTGAATTAATAAAACGACTTAGAAATAAGTTTTAGTCGATTTCAAGAGCATTATGGACTACGATCTATGCTAAGTCACTGTGCTGCCACCATGCTACTACAGGTGATCTGTGGCTGCCTGCCACTACCGCGTATAAAAAAAGAAAAAAGTATATCGGCGGGAAGTCTGTATTATTTCTTTTTTGCATTATTGCTTTTTAATTTCCTCACAATCGAAGTAAAAAGCAGAGTGTATAACTCGTACATAAAACCCAGTTTACCCTCGACTTGACTATTATCATTATTTAGACCAAAATAAATGACATAAGGTAAAATTTTTTTCACGAATAACTTACTTACATTAAACTACGCTTTTTATGAAATAAAAATCTATAGGAAAAATGTGATAGTAAAAAACCACGAGCCCTATAAGTAGCTTTCAGGCGGGATTTTTTACTATCACATTTTTCCTATACTTACAGAATTGCATTGTGAATGCATAAAAATAATTTAAAATCTCAAAATAAAAATCTCATAAAAGCCCTGAATACACTCCATGAATAAAATCAATTTCTAACTGTATTTTTTTCTTAGAACAAGCGTTAAAATGTAATGTCCATTGAAATGGACACCAGGACCGAAAGGGTTAAGAGAACTTTTAATGTTTCATCTGTAGACTTAAGACGAAAACTGTCGTTATGGTAATCGTAATAGTAAACTATACCATCCGCTATCATCATTATTCATCAACACGTATTCGTTCACTGCTGGACATAGACCTCTCCTAATTCGCGCAACTGGGCCCGGTCCTCAGCTCTTCGCATCAAAACCCCGCCTGCCATCTTTCGCAGGTCGTCGCTCCACCTGGTAGTAGGGTGCCCTATGCTACGTTTGCCTAAACGCGGTCACAAACATTAGCAATTGGTTGTCCTAGTATTTAAAAGCAAGTAAAATTTAATTTTATAAATATATAATCTAAATGCTATATTATAATTCGACTTAACTGCAATAACGAAAAAACCACGTGCAATATGTATTTTTTTCTTCATTAGATTAACCTTGATGCCTAATTAGAAAGATACAAATTACTTGATCTATTTATTATAAGATAATTATGTAATTTATTCAGATTATTAACGCTAAGGTTTAAGTTATTGACAGGTGCAATATAACCTTGGTTAAAATCAGGAAATTACATGTGGTTTAAAAATTACTTTTTACTTTCAATGTAATCTGGTTCAGTCTATTTTAGGAAATAAACAATGGAAATTTTTACTTCCTTAAGTGTAATCCAAATTGATGCATAGCCGATAATTTAAATAAAATGCAAAGTTCAAAACTTCTTTTGAATTATTTTAAATTAAGACTTGTAGCTGTGTTTTGGTTAGAGTGTGGTTCCTTAATACCTGCTGCTGTGCTGAATTAAGGTCTCAAAATATTGATTAACTATCAGTAGGTACTACTTAGTGCGATTATGCAACGATTTATCAATACTTGCAATCTGACTCATAAGTACGGAGCTAATAAGGCGTTTCAAATCTACAGATGAGTTAATTTTGTTTCAAAGTTTGACAGCACTCAGCTGAGCACCCTATTTCTATGAGTGTGTACCCAAGTTTAAAGACTTGAACGGAATGTCATATTTGCTAAGCTGTACACCCAATGCAATCTACGCTCTAAAACGCATAATGATGATTTGTTACGTTAGTGGTTTCGTTTTCATCGACAATTTACGAATCATCGCATATATTTTATGTACATAATTGAGTTTCTTAATAAAAAAACGACAAATTTCAATATTGTGTGCATAAACGGTTCTTTCAAACACACATTCGTTAATGGAATTTTTTTAGTTTCTTATAAACAAATTGTTGCTTTAAACACCACCTATTATGTGATTACAAATGAAATATAATGCACGTAATCGCAATTAATGAATTAAATAAATAGCGGAAGATACTCTAGCCGAGGTCGAGAATTTAACAAGGTTCCACAAATACTTCACGCTCAACAATTTCAAATCAAAATCGTATGAGAAAACATAGAAAAGAAATAGAAAACACACCACATAATGCAAAGAAAATAAAAAAAAAAATATATTTTTAATATCAAAGGGGGTAGTAATAACTACACATTGATGATATGAACGCTGGTTAACAGCGCGTTAGAAGTATTGGATCACTTCGACGCTTATCCCAGCGACTCCGTAGCTCAGTAGTTAGAGCATTCGCCCGGACAGTGAAAGGTCGTGGGTTCGAGTCCCATCGCTCCGATGTTGTGAGTACGGTCGACTTTTTTCTAATACTTCATTTTCAAAAATAAAAAACAATAATGATACAAGTAGGTATTTTTGCTGAAACGGCATCTCAGCTTATGCCACAGCTGAGGCCGCGACGCTGGCTTTCAGATGCAGCCGTTTTGTTAGATGACACTATTATGTATCTTATTATTATCTTTATCTTTATCTTTATGTATTATTTTCAAATTGTACCTTTTGGATATGACATAAGTGTTATTGAGTGACTTACCAATCATACTGACATACCATACTAATACTAACCCATACCACTAAACCAATTCTGATAAATACTGGCAAAGAGATAGAGCATTCATACGAAATAAGGGCAGGGAGAAAATAGGCCCTAGATGAGTTTCTTGCCGGTCTATCTCGTTAAAAGAATTCTTGCATATATGGCTTTTTAAACCGAGTGTAGTTAACACGGGATCCATCCATAAAACACGAAAGTAAGAAGTGGTTCACCGAATTTGTCCCTGACTTTACGTCAACCCGTTATTTGAATTGAAATTTACAAGTGTTAAGAACTAGACTAGCTAGACTGAAAAGATCCCCTTGAGTTTGAGTTTCAGAGTAGATGTAAGAGTTAAAGATCTTATTTTAAGTAATTACGACTGTTTATTGTTTTCATTAAGTGAATTAAAAATCATCTTGAAAACAATCGAAGCATTAATATTCGAGACACTTTTGGAAGCTCAGGGTGCCTACCATCAACTCTTATTGCGGTTTTGTTTAGGAACCTAAACTGATCTGCTTCGCTTATTCGTACCACGACAGCTTAATATCAATGACAGCGATTCAGTGATCATTCAATGACATTTCACAACCGCTGAGCTGTCATCAACTCTTATTTGACTTATAACTCGGCCAAGTTAACATGACACCTGCAGGTTATACCCGTCCCTTTCACTCTCCGGGCATGACAGAATCGAGTGAAAGAGACGGGTAGAAGAAATAAGGACACAAATCAATCGGTCATTCACATTTAGCGATTCATTTGCGATCCAGTTTTTAGAAGGTCAGAGTACGAAAGAAAGCAATTCATTTTAGGAACCTATTCTGCATCGCGCTATTTTTGAATCGCTGTCTTAAAGTTGATGGTAGGCACCCAGTACTCAGTAGTCTAATTATCACAGATCGATTAAAACTCGATTCACACGACCCAGTAAACTGAATCAGAGCACGTGAACACATAACAGATGCAGCCGAGTTCACGAGACATTCGGAACACAGTGTTACATCACTGCATCTCAGAACGCTCGGCGAATTTGCTCGATTTGCGCAACGCTACCGGTCCGAATCGTGCGGTGCACTGGGTGCAACGGTATAGTTTTTGAACGGTCTTAAATGGAGGCTTTTGAATGAACTCGGCTATGTAACCGACGGTAACATAAAAACCAATGATTATTGTAATCGACGATAACATTTACAAAAAATCTAGATTTGAACTCTTACGTTCGCTCGCAATTAGTTTGTTTTTTTCAGGCGTGTTAAAATAAAAAGAAATGGATATGGATATTATAAGTAGTAAAATGCAGACCTTTCAATCAAATAAAAAGTGCAGTTGGCCAGCTTGATACATAATTGTGCAAAATCATTACACTTAAAGCTTTCGATCCAAAGTATTCATAAATGAAAAATATTACTTTTAAAATATAAAAAATATGAGCTTTTATTTCAAAGTATGCAACATTAAGAGGTTGTATTCACATCGACAAAAGTCGAATTATGTCAAGAAAGGACAAATTGTTTAACTCAAGTATAAAAAAATTCTTAATACTATGTCACGACTGAATATTAATGTCATTTGTATGACCTTGTATATTTTGTGTTGTCATAGGTATATCAAATATGATAAGTTGATAACATTTATAATATTATGGTTATAAATTGGGATTTTTTTTGTATTAAATAAATGATGATTACTGATGAGGTGAAGAAGTTTATAGAAACTTCTTATATATGAGTATCACTTACGAGATTTTATTATTCATGTTTAAAGTAAAATTTATAGTAAATTTCTGCTTAATTTTCCATATTAAAGTTGATTGGTTCAACCTTTTCTAATAGACACTAGAATTCACTAGATAATTACTGACGATAAACTTATTGTAATAAGTAGAGGCAGGTACATTGGTTAGCACATATTTTGTTCAAGCTATTAATGCGTTGAACCTAAGATGGATGGGGCAGACTTAGTAATTAAGAAAGATATGACGAAACTTTTCTTGATGAGATCCTACATACAATGAGATAAACTAATAAAGAAAAGTTTTTCTTTTTAACAACTGTTGAAAGTGATTTGGGCGTACAAAAAAATACTACTTTAAAAGGCAAATTATCGTAATAAACATTTTATAGCACTAGAGCAATATTATGAATTTGCAGCTAGCAAAGGCTAGATTTTTACAACATAATGTCGAAACGTTAAGCATTTGTGATGCAAAACCTGTCATTTTCGCATAATAAGTTAAATGGCACCATTAAGAACTTTAAATGACTGCCAGTTCATCAGTTAATTGTGAAATGATTCATGGCTATTGCAACCGAAGTGAATACTGGCGCTTATGATTAAACGATTTTGGCTCAAAAAACCAAATATACTCAGTATTGATTGATTGATCATTATTTAATCTTCATTGGTAAGTGAAACACCATGATTTGGTTTTCAAAAATGTCCATGTTTGAACTTATCAGTGTCAAGACACCTAAAAGTAAAAGTATGTACAAATGTTATTTTAAGTAAAGCGTAGGTATCTCCTTCTCATTTATTAACTTAAGATTAAGCTTTGCACTTTAATCACTAAGTACTATGTCAACACATATTGTGAAACCATTTAAGGTCAAGCTAGAAGTGTGAAAACTTAAAAAGTCATTTGTATATTTGTCAAAAGCAAATGACTTGAGGTCATTCATGTCTTGACATTGAACTTTGTGATCCTAATGTAACTGTACTGTACTTTCAATGTATCACATAGGTATGAAATCATTATGCTTTACATGCATTACTTTTACTTATGTGTAGCATAGCTTTTATACATGTTAGTGTCTTAAAAGAAAATTTGAGTTTGAAAGTAAAAGTTTCAATTATTTTGATTATGTTAGGTACATTCTAAGTAGATAATAATGAGAATTAATTTCACCAATTCTTCTAGTAATGAACGACATACAAATAAACATTATACATAACTGAAAATAAGATTATATGAACGTAATACATAGTTAGTACACAGCTGAAAATAAGAATAAAATGGTGAAATTAGCTCCTATTAAAATCTCTATTGTGAACACCGGCGTAATAAATCAAAAATATTAACTAAAACCACAACAAAATTTACATTGATGAACTAAAATTTGGCACGCAAAGGGTTTTCCAAAATTTTGGGGATGAAACGAAGGTCTAAAGTTTCTATGAGGTTCCCAAAGAGTTTAAAAGTTCTATAGAGAGAACTAGCAATACCGCGGGCAGATGCTACTGATTCAGCAAAACAAATTGTGAATTGATTTCAAACGCCGGTGCCCAACCTTTCACGTTTACACACACATACCTCAATAGGCTGCAGCGTGTTGTCGTCAGCCAGCTGTCTGCGCGCACGCACATGCTGCGGTGCTGCCGCTGCCACCGCTAACATCACCGACAACAGAACCGCGAGCGTACGTGAGCTTACCATCGTGCGCTACTATAGACTGCGGCTTGCGATGTTACGCCGCGTCGCGTGCGCACTAACAGTGGGGGTACGGGCCCGCTTGCACAAACTGTTACGCACCACACGTGTACGGTTATCGGCTGTTTTTGCGAATGATGAAATTACATTATTGTCTTTATAGTGATTAACTAAAATTTTGGTTTTCTATTCTCATTATTTATTAATTTTTAAATGTTTGACTACAGAATCATTCTCACATGGCTTTTTTTCGAATAGAACCAAAATGGAAAACAATGCATTTTCTCTTGAAGCACCATATTAAATGCATAATGTTGTTGAAAATTAATTAGGTACCTATTAGAAAAAATCAACCCGTCTCACAACTAGCTCTGAAGGATCTGTTGTGAGACTGGTCGATTTTTTTCTAATATTCATTTTCAATAAAAAAAATTGCACAGTGAATGCAAAAAAGTAAAAATAAAACATAATGTTGTTCAAAAACGAAAATTTTGCTTTCCCAACTCTTAAATATATATTTTTTTTAAATGAGTATAGTTATTCACTAAAAATCAAGCGATCAACGATTTTCAACTTATAACAGTATGCGGGAAAATGCAAATGTAAACAAAAGGTTAGGATTTCTAATACGCCTAACGCGTTGATATCTTTTGTATGAAATAGTAGTGCATTAATTACTCGTGCATATTATTGAGTGTGAAATGTACATGAGGTACACAAACTCATCTCTCATACACCTAAAAGTACATGTGGACTTTACTCATCATCATCATTTCAGCCGTGGACTTTACTAGACACCTTTAAAATAAGGAAAAAACGAAAAATCTACGCAGAAGGGACGGACGATCTCGACTCGCGTTAACAAATGACTGGCAAACGATAGCTCAAGAATGGAGGAAATGGAAGAAAGGTGGAGAGCCTTTGTCCTGCAGGCTCTCCGAAAAGGTTCTCGAATGGCGACCGCGTACCGGAAGACGTTCCGTGGGCAGGCCTAGTCAAGGTTGCGGGAAGCCGCTGGATACGGGCAGCGCAGGACCGATCTTTGTGGAGATCCTTGGAGGAGGCCTATGCCCAGCAGTAGGCGTCGTGCGGCTGAGATAATGATGATGGAGTTCTAATTATGCCCAATAACACCTATATTATTATTTCTATAGCTATATTTTTCTCATCCCTAACAAGACTTTACTATCTCTCTTTCAAACTATAAAACTAAAAATGTATTACTTATACTGATATAACTTAAACTGGTAATTTTCATTCATAAATTTTATTTTAATTAGGCTTATTAAAGCAGAGATACTAATTGAGATATTCATAATTACTGAAATGATAAAATCTACTGAAAATTTCAGCGGAAACATTATACGTAACCTCTAGTATTATTTAAATGTCTGTTTTATACGTGTAAAGATAAAGACTAACTTGAATTTTAATATCAACAAAGTTTTTTTTGGTAGAACTTGTTCTACGTCAACCTGGCTAGCTACCACCATTTAATATGACGCCATAACAACAATGTTTCCAGCATTATTGTGTTCCGGCAGCTATGTTCAAGATAGCTTCCTCGGTGATTGAGGATTCTGGGAGTAGTGCGTTTCCACTTTTACCCTTATCTACACTTACATCATTAAAAAAAGTTTATGCATAAAATATAGTAGTAAACAGTAGAGCGATTATTGTAATGTAACGTTGCTGCGAAATCTCTACACTGTGTTCGGCGAAATTAATATAGAATTGCTGAATAGTAAATGGTTCTAGTTTACAATGTAATCATTTTCATTTGAGGAGCTCTTTGGCGCAATCGGGGCAGTTGCCCTGTCCTTATCATGACAGAAGCTACAATATCTGACGACCGAATTGGCGCAGCGGTAGGCTACCCATCTTCTGCACCAGTGGTCTCGGGTTCGATTCCCGAACAAGACAAATATTTGTGTGCATGAACATGTATATTTGTCTTGGTCTGGGTGTTTACTATGTATATTAAGTATGTATTTACAAACAAAAAGTATTTAAGTATATATTTATCCGTTGTCAAGTTTTCCATGATACAGTTTCTTAATGAAATTAAAATGGGCTTAGATAATTGGTGTGAATGTAAGAAGTTATTTATTATTATTAATATATTATCTGGATTAGTACATGCTTACGACTCTGTTTGAACAGGTGTTTTTTGGACGCTTAAACGCGCGTTTTTTCTAGAACTAACAATAGAATAAGGGCTCCGACTGTTTTTTTTTTATTTTGTTTTTAAATGTTTTTATTAATATCAGAAACACGACACAAGTATTATTTCCATAGTTTCGGAGATATAAGTAGCTCATTAAACTTCCTTATTAGACAAGGACAGCGCTAGCGGACAGCTTTCCGCCCGCGGCTTCGCCCGCGTGGACTACACGACGTTATCCCGCGGGAATGTGATATTTTTTCCGGGATAAAAAGTAGCCTATGTTCCTCTCCAGGCTACAAAGTATCTTTGTTCCAAATTTCAACCGAATCCGTTCAGCCGTTTTGGCGTGATTCAGTAACAAACATCCAAATATCTAAACATCCAAACATCTAAACTTTCACATTTATAATATTATATAAGTAGGATTAAGTAGGATTACCAAGATAGCATAAGGCATTCAAGCTCATATTTTTTTTCTTTTCCGCGCAACATTATTAATTATATTTTTATTCCTGTAAATATTATTCTGGCAAATGACAATCACAACAAAAAGAATTATTTAATGTGGTGCAGTCGTTCTGAAGTGATGCACTGACATACATTTTGGCGATCCTTTTTATATACATACTAGCTGACCCGGCAAACGTTGTTTTGCCATATAAATTATAGTTTTATACACCAAAAGTTGCCTAGACCAGACAACAGACAGCGCTAGTTAGGTACACACTACCAATAAAGGGGCCCAAGATTGGTCTCTATTTCCTACATATAAAAATTACTCTGTGAAGTAGAGTGAGTGTCAGATAAGTCTGCGCGCATGCGCGACTGGGGCATTTTTGGCGCTAGTTACAGTTCATTTTTATTCTAAGCTTATGGAAAAGATTAGTATTCGATTTTGACCGCGCAGACGTCAGTGATTACATACTCTTTGGAAACGGTAATGGAAGAAATGACAGTTTTGTATCGAAGGTACGACATTTAAACGATTTTTCATAGAAAATTACAATTTTTACTCAATTTTCCGGAATAATAAGTAGCCTATGTTATTCTCCAGCTCCCAAACTACCCCCTTACCAAATATTACGTCGATCCATTGCTCCGTTTTGACGTGAAAGCAGGACAAACAAACAAACAAATAAACAAACAAACAAACACACTTTCACATTTATAATATTAGTATGGAGTATGGATACCTACATAGATAGATTAAATAAATACATAATTTATTTGCCAGATTTTAAGAAAACCATGATATATAAAAATAACTACACCTATCTAAACAAATTATGGTGATTGATTAGTCCACACAATTGTAATTATTTCATTTCAATGCAACTTCACAAAACCAGTGGGCAATAAAATTAAAATTGCTTTAGTTTTCTAAACGCTTTAGAAAGGACAGAAAACCAAGATTTAACCTTCGCACCAACAGTAATTAAGCCTGTCGGACACATTAGCTCGCATAACGCAATATGCTAATACTAACTGCTATTTTATAATCCAGCTTTTATTTCGTAATTCAAAAATATAAGAAAATGATTTTGTTACTCCAAAATGATGAAACATTTTGAAAAAATCGTACATGTCGGGGTCAACTACATGAAATTAGTGTCTCTAATAAATTACCATTACCGTTGCCACACACGAGCCAAACGCGACAGCCACAATCGCCGCCACTTGAAGTTAGGAGAAGAAACAAGTGAAGACTACCGGCGTCAACCGTGTACGGCGAGTTCATAATAATATGTATAATAATTTAAAAAAAAATTAAGACCTCCGACAAAAAAAGTCAAATAATTAAATTTCTCTCTCGGTCGGGGGACCACAAAAAGAGAAGTACTAAAAGGGTATATTATACGTTGGGTTGGTTTTTTTTGTCGGAAGTTTTAAAAAAAAATAAAAATTAATTTTCATTTCAACCTTTTTAAATTACCACACAAAATTTAAAAAAAACCGCAGTGAAATCGCTTGATCTGTTTAGGCACTACGAATATAATTACAGTACAGACAGATATTCATTTTTGTTGCCGCCATTTTGTTTTTTTTATTGCATCTTAATTTGCCCAGGGTGTACATTATTTTGGTCAAAGCACCACCTCTGTACCTTTTATTACTATTTCGGCAGGCAGACCATCTCCATAAATGGCCGGATGGATTTTCATCAAACGTAGCTAAAAAAAAAAGTTTTAAAGCTTTTTTTAAAGCTTTCAATTAAAAAAAACCGCTTCATAATCGGCCCAGTCGTTCAGAAGCTACGTTGCCTCAGACAGACAGACAGATACACACACACGTCAAAGTTATAACACCCCTCTTTTTGCGTCGGGGGTTAAACAACAGGGGGCCAAGTCTGCTAACGTTAAGTCACAATCGTGTCTTAATCGTGTTTCGATTGTAGTTCTGTTGTAGTGCTTTATTCCACACTAGTTACAAGAAATATGTACTTTTTTCACAATACTATTGACAGTCACACCACACACTACATTCACAACACATCATACTGTCCTAATTCTTGTAACTAGTGTTTAAAAAAGCACTACTACTGAAGTGGTAACTTTAACCGCCTCTGTGGTCTAGTGGTTCATACCACCGATTTCAGACCAAGAGGTCCCGGGTTCGATTCCCATTGGGGGTACATATTGTATTCGGTTTGGTTGGTGGTAGGACTTGTTCTTAGTCCGCCTGGCTAGCTACCACCATCTTATCTAAGTCTGACGCCATAACAATGATGTTTTCAGCATTATTGTGTTCCGGCAGTTAGAGATAAGATAGCCAGTTCCTCAGTGATTGAGGATTCCGGGAGTAGTGCGCTTCCACCTTCAGCCTTATCACCACTTATCATCAGGTGTGATGAAGGCTAAGTGCTACCCCGTTGTGGATAAAAAAATAACACGATTGAGACACGGTTGTGACTTAACGTTAGCAGGCTTGGCCCCCAGGAAATAGGTCGGTGACGGGCGGCGCGTTTCATGGTTGTGGTCGGTGTCCCGTGTGCGGCCAGTCTTAGGCCGCATTTGATAAACTTTAGATAAACTGGAGCAATTATTTATTCTAATGATATTTTATTGCTCTGATTGTTGCCCAATCGACAGCCTAACCTAGTTTTTTTTTATTCACTACGGGGTAGCACTTAGCCTTCATGATGTTAAGTGGTGATAAGGCTGAAGGTGGAAGCGCACTACCCCCGGAATCCTCAATCACCGAGGAAATATTTACAAATATAAATTATAATCGATAATAATTCACAGCAAAAAACAAAATGTAACCTTCATGACGTTTAATCTTCATTCTTACCATCATACCATCCGGTTAGTTAAAATTCAGACTAGGGACTATTGATTTTGTTTTTAATTATATCTTTTGTTTTACCTCAATTTGTTTATTAACTTTTAATAAAATCGTTATCCAGGGCTACTCGGGTCTACGTTTCAAGAATATTTTTAAATCGTGTTATTTCACTAATAGAAAAGAGATATCTAGTTTAGGCACAATTTAAAAAAAACTTTATATAGTATGCCCATGCCCATAGACTCACTTAATTATTGTAAATTCAAATCACCTAGACAACTTAGCATAGTAAAATAGAGTTTAACTGAATTAGTATTATTGTTATTCCGGGAGTCTGATTCCGTATGAGCAACAATAACAGCTAATAAATTGATCATTTGCTTATTTATGATAAAATTCAAATGAGCTTTTTTTGTATGATTACCGTAACTAAGTATGATATATGTCACGTACTAACTTACATGCCAACAAGTCTCCACGAGTATATAATGGGTATTGTTACCATTTTACGAACGTTCAAGTATAATAAAAACGACTAAACAGTGGGAGTATGCTAAGGATATTTCCCCAGAGAAATGAGCACTTGCTACACAGTTTCGTGGGATTTCATTGCATTAAGTTTAACGCGTAATTAATGATTCCGATTCGATATTTTCAGCTTAAAAACTAAACCAATATTGCGGAAGAGTAAGCAAAGGCGTAACTAGTTAATTTGACACACATATTAATTTTGTTTGATCATCCTCGATTTATAGAATCTACTTATAATAGGTCTTTACATATGAAATTGCCGTTTTTTTCTTTTGTACATATAACTTAACAACTTTTATAATATTAGAAATATATAATTTCTTTAATATTGCGTTACATTAAGACCGTATCGAGCAACTTTTGATAATTTAATAACCACGATATTTGATTATTTATATAGAAAAAACTTATTCCGAAAGTTACGACTATTTTTGTTTCCAGAATTTCGTACTTTATTAGTTGTAACTTAGTGAAAAAAAAAATTTTTCTCTTAACGAATGTGTCATTTAGTAGTTAAAATGTCCATAAATACGTGTGTAAAATTTTGTAAATTTACATAATATTAGTCGTTAAATAATAACAAAAACGTTAGTATGGAAAAAATAATAATTACAGAAATCTCCATACAAAACGGCAATTTCATAGGTAAAGACCTATTATAAATAAAAATTAATGTTGCTAATCGCAAAACTCAAGAACGTCTGGACCATTTCGGCAATTTTTTTTCATATGTTTCTTACATCCCGCGGAAGGTTTTTATGGAGAGAAAAAACATAAAAATTGTGTGGAAATAGTAAAAACCACACTTTTCTTTTCCCATACAAACCAGCTACTAAACTTTTGACGTAAATCGTGTATCCGTCTTTCACATCAAAACGGAGCAACGGATCGATGTGATTTTTGGTTTGGAGATAGTTTGAGAGCTGGAGAGTGACAAAAGCTACTTTTTATCACGTAAAAATATTAGTTTCCCGCGGGATAACGTCGTGTAGTCCGCGCGAGCAAAGCCGCGTTCGGAAAGCTAGTATGCAATAATTGTGACAAAAGTTTTCAATTTAGGCTTAATTCTGCAAAATTTCAGACTCAGTTCAGACCTTATAATCTATATCTATTAATAGAAATAGAAAAAAGATACTTATACGAAAGAGATACCAGAGATATGGTATTTGGGATTTTTTGTCTGTTTGTCTGTCTGTCTGTGGTCCGCGTTTCACGCAAGAACGGATTTTGATGAAACTTTTTTTTTGTTATATAGCTATTGGTACTCGCCAATATAAAGGCTATAATTTATTTTGAAGATCGAAATACCTGATGTGGAACCATAGCAGTCCAGCCATATGAGAGATATAAAAATACTGTCTTAAGGAAAATTGTTAAACGTGATAAGCATTTTCTATTGACGTACACATTTTGATGGTCTGGTACACCTGATATGGAACCCTAGCAGCCAGGTTAAACTATACGAGATACAAAACATAGCGTCTTAAGAAAAGTTGTTTATCGTGATGAACATTTTCTATTGACACAAAAATATCAAAGGTTTGGTACACCTGATGTGGAACCCTTGCAGCCCAGCTAACTATAACGTCCTCTGAGAAGTAGTTCAGCGTGATAAGTATTTTCTATTGAAATACAAGTGTTGAAGGTTTGTTACACCTGATGTGGAACCCTAGCAGGCAGGTTAAACTATAAGAGATACAAGCATAGCGTCCTAAGAAAAGTTGTTAAACGTGATAACCATTTTATTTTGACGTAAAAATATCGAAGGTCTGGTAAAGTACCATTTGAAACCCTAGCCTAGCTAAACTATAAGAGATACGAATATAGCATCTTGAGAAAAGTTATTTAACATGATGAACATTTTCTATTGACGCAAAAATATCGAAGGTCTGGCACACCTGATGTGGATCCCTGGCAGCCCAGCTAAACTATAAGAGATACAAATATAGCGACTTAAGAGAAGTTGTTCAGCGTTATAAGTATTTTCTATTGACATACAATAATTTAACGTCTGATACATCTGATGACCCCAAGTGCCCAGATAAAGCTTGTTGCGCCTTAAGGAAGGTTGTTCAGCGAATGAGCTCTATCTGTTTACGTATTACACAGCGTGATATTACAACTATTCTACGTGAGCGAAGCCCCGGGGCACAACTAGTTTTCATATATTTTTTTTATGTTATCCCATGAAAACCACTTAAAGTAAGTGAATGTGCTAATAAACGTCGTCGACAAGATATAAGAACTGCACATTTTGAATTATTGACCTTAATTGTAACTTTATCTCCACGTATTAAGAGTTGTTTTAGTAAAGCAATGGCAAGCATGATGGGCTGTCGGTTAAATATAAATAAACTATGACTTTAGTTAAGTAACTTTGTAATAATGGACACAGAAGGGCAACTCTTCTAATTCACAAATGTGTTTTATATTTACTGACCTTGAATTAAAAAAATACAGTGCAAGTCAAAATCAGTACCCATTACTTACATCAGGACATTGGCAAAAGTACTGTAATTATTTGTGTTATTAATATTTTTGTGGGTTTGCTTAGTCATGCATTGTAATCGTATTGCCATTATTTTACAAGGAAACATAATTGCACCTTACTTTCTTAAGCAACACAATAATAAGCATAAAATACTAAGTATATAATTTAAGTACTCTGCAACTTTATTAGAAACTGCATAGGTAGAGACACCAAGGAGTACGCGCTACCAAAGAGTACGCAGTGCGTTTAGTCATATGCAAAGAGCTTAGACTAAATACTGAGGTAACTGGAGAGTGCAGTACTAACACTTTTTTGTGGCACTATGGCCGTCTTCCGTCTCACCTACACTTTAAAAACATACGTATGGTCATATGAGACAACTGACAGCCACTACGTACTAAATGTCAAATTTGAGGGGTACACTTTTTTGTTCAGGCTGAAAACTCCAGTTTCCTGGTACAAAGTTTTTGGTCATATGCGACAAGGATCATATTTTGGCACATGGATAACATTGACAAGAGCGCTAGTTGACTGATCGAATAGCTAGAGATGAGTTAGTTCCCATTTCGATCGTGTGTCAAAAGATCCTTGTCGCACAGTAAAACTACTAAACACATTGCGTACTCTTCAGTAGCGCGTACTCTTTGGTGTCTCTACTATATATTTTAGAGCCGATTTAACACATCTAAAGTAAACAGGTATTTACTATCTTTCTTACGTATATTTTTTTTTATTTATTTTTTCTTACGTAGGTACTTATATCTTACAAGCTAATATCTTTTATTTAACTTTGTAAACTACATTCGACGGTACCACAACATGAATTTAGGTACAACTAGGGCACGAATCATCATCATTGGGTAGTTGTACGTCAAAATTTAAAGTAGGTGCTTAGTGTAAAAGGAAATTTCAGTCCAACATCTACACAAACGAAATGGCAGTTCGCTGGTAAAAATGTAAAAAACCATTCCAACACCATTATTGGCACCAAACCACACACATATTTATAACTAACAAGACTTGTCGGTATTACAAAACAGCCCATCATATATTCAACTATTTCATTTTAGAGTTTTCCATGACCTTACCGGTTTCCCTTATTTCACAGGCTATTAGTCAAACTTGTTATTACTTAATCCGCATAGTAAACCGAGAGACTAGACAAAAAGATGCGCCCCAGATGCGCGCGGGAGCATTGCGCGATATGCACTTATGTTACATAAACGCATTTAATCTCGCGTTTGTTTTGTGAAGGTAAGTTTTTTTGTGAAAAAAATTAAGTAAATTCGGATGTGAAAAATAAGGCTTCGTTTATGTTACAGATGATTTTAGTCAATTTGTGTAATTAAAAAGAAAAAAATAACATATTAAGTACCTAACTAAAGAACCAGTGTTATGGTAATTTAAAACAAAGACGGGTATTAGTACACCACATAGTTACACCCACATACGAGAAAATCTTGAATGGTAGCTAATGTAAGAAGTTGCAGAAAAAATAAAATAATTATTCCTAAATGCAGATTAACACTATTTAAAAAGAACGTGTACTTTATGGCCATACAAATATTCAATAAGCTTCCACAGGACCTTACAGATTATTCGTTGGTTAAAAACACATTTATAAAGTCACTATATAGGTGGCTATTAGAAAAAAACTTCTACTCTGTGAAAGACTATTTGGATATGTAGTTTGTTATAGAAAAATGGAAAATGAAGTATTTAGAAAAATCGACCCGTCTCACAACTAGCTCCGATGGGACTCGAACCCACGACCTTTCGCTTTCCGGGCGACTGCTCTAACCACTGAGCTACGGAGTCGTTACGAAAAGCGTCGAATTTATCCAATACTTCTTACTCGCTGTATAGTCAGCGTTAATTTCATCAATGTGGAGATATTACTACCCCCACACGTGAAAGAAATACCTTTCCAGGTATTTGGCAATCGCTAAAGATGAAATTACTATTACAAGTTATTTTAATTTTTAGTTTTTTGCATTCACAATGCAATTTTTATTATAGAAAAATGGAAAATGAAGTATTTAGAAAAAATCGACCCGTCTCACAACTAGCTCCGATGGGACTCGAACCCACGATCTTTCGCTTTCCGGGCGACTGCTCTAACCACTGAGCTACGGAGTCGTTACGAAAAGCGTCGAATTTATCCAATACTTCGAGATATTCCGCAAACCATTTTATTAAATTCATATTAATAATTCTATCTAAAGGTTTATTGATTTTAAATTAGTATTCAGTTATTTTCTCAAGTACCTAACGCTTGTTAAGTAGTTATACTAAAACTGTTGCTATTGATGATTAATCTAAAAATCATTTTCTTCTGTTCCAACATATAATAATTTTCTAATGCTAAAACAAGGTCATTGCGAAATATTCCGAAAAATTCTCAGACATCAGTGTCCAAATTAAATGAACCTAATGAATAGCGCATAATTACATGTGCCAGCGCATATGAATGCGCGGAAACAAAATAGAGTGCATCACACTCCGAGTTTTATGATAATGCGCTTTCGCTGAATTAATAAAGAGTCATCTACATTGTACACATAATAACCGTCTCTGTGGTCTAGTGGTAGGTACACACCACCGGTATCAGATCAAAAGTTCCCGGGTTTGATTCCCAGTGGGGGAACATAATTCCCGTGTTCGGTTTGGTTGGTGGTAGGATTTGTTCTGAGCCAGCCTGGCCACCATCTGCATGGCTAATCTACAGCGTGACAAGAATAACTTAACGTTCCAGCGATGCCGCTCCTTTTTTGAAGTCGGTTAAAATACCTTGAGTATAGTATACCGATTTAGATGATTCTTGTTTTGTTAAAAAGGGGATACCTTTTTAACAAAACAAGAATCATCTAAATCGGTTTATAAACAAAGGAGTTATGCCTAAAGATACGTATTAAATTCACATAAAGTGGTAACGAAAACGACAGTATTTTCACGATTTTCTGAAAACTACTGAACTGATTTCAAAATTTCAAAAAGTGGGACCAACTTGGAAACTAACCTGATGTAATAACGTTTGAATCATTTCAATCGGTCCATCCGTCTTCGAGTAATCGGTGGACATAAACAAAAAAAAAACATACATTCAGACGAATAGAGAACCTCCTCCTTTTTAACCGACTTCTAAATCAAAAAGGTTCTCTATTCGTTTGTATGTATGTTTTTTCTCTTTTTTTTTTTTTTGTGTATGTCCACCGATTACTCGAAGACGGCTGAACCGATTGAAATGGTTCAAACGGTATTACATCAGGTTGGTTTCCAAGTTGGTCCCATTTTTTGAAATTTTGATATCGGTTAAGTAGTTTTCAGGAAATCTTGAAAATACTGTCGTTCGTTACCACTTTATGTGAATTTAATACGTATCTTTAAGCATAACTCCTTTGTTTATAAACCGATTTAGATGATTCTTGTTTTGTTAAAAAGAGGATACCTCAAGGTATTTTAACCGACTTCGAAAAAGGAGGTTTTGAGTTTGATCACATACCTATTTACCAGAAAACACGTAAATTGCCTGCACGATGCACTAAAAAGAGTGAAATAAAAATTATTTTTATAAAAAAATAAAACCGCCTTCAAAAAAACCACATCAAAAAAGTAAGAAATAATTCCTCACCAAATAAATAACGTAAGTACTTTGAAGTCGGGCGGGTTTTAACAAAAACAACAAAAAAATGTACATGTTTCACGCCCGACTTCAAAGTACTTACGTTATTTATTTGGTGAGGAATTATTTCTTACTTTTTTGATGTGGTTTTTTTGAAGGCGGTTTTATTTTTTTATAAAAATATTTTTGATTTAGAAGTCGGTTAAAAAATGAGAGAAAAGACCCTCATAATATTGTCAAAATTTGTTCTTTTTTCCTCCATGAGAAACAGTCACTGAGTCAAAAATTCCCTAGAACAGCAATATCGAAACGTGTTGTAAGAGCTAGGGGCCAATTCTGCTAACGTTAAGTCAAAATCGTGTCTCAATCGTGTTTCAATAGTAGTTCAGTTGTTGTGTTTTTTTACACACTAGTTACAAGAAATGTGTACTTTTTCACAGTAGGTACTACTGATGGTCACACCACACACTACATTCACATCACATCATACTGTCATAATTCTTGTAACTAGTGTGTAAAAAAGCACTACAACTGAACTACAATTGAAACACGATTGAGACACGATTATGAATTAAAGTTAGCAGGCTTGGCCCCGTGATTAAGGTAGGAAGAGTCATAAAAGACAGTAAGAAACATATGAAAGTATACAGACTGCGGTACCCAATCCGCCAGTAAAACGTTTAGTAAAAACCAAAAAAATATACAGGATATTTATTTACATTTGTCGGATTGTCGTTTGATGGTTGTAATGCCATCTAGCGGAATTGGCGATGTACTACTTTATTAAAAACGCAATAAGTACTAATTGTCATCTTTCCACATTGTCTTTTGCTGTGTTACAACTGTTTTAGGTATGTTATTGTGTTCTTTTCATAAAACTGGAAGATTAACATTAATTTGAATAGAAAGAATCTATCGATTGAAACGAGTTTTTGCTCCTTTTTGGTAATGTTCAGGGTTACCATAGGTACGTGGTTCCCCGGATTTATCAAGGAAACATTTTGGAATGCAAATAAAATGAAATTGAAAATTCAATTGAAATTGGTAATTTGTGTTAATTTAAGTAATTATTTCTGACCAATTAGAAAAAATTGGTACTTACGTTAAAACAACTAAGAAAGCTTTTACTATTTTATGTGAGTATATTTTTTATTTAGCCATAGAAAACTTTTCCAGGTAAAATAATACGGGTTTTTGTTCCAGGAAAAGCTTATTTTGGTTTTAAAGGTGATGTCAATTATACATTAGACTGCACATGGAATGGACCAATCCAATAGGTACCTACTCAATATCAATACATTCGGGGACAACTTCTTACGACAAGAAAATTTTAAGTTACTAATGCCCGTTTGCACTAAACTCGGGTTGAGCTTGTCATAGATAAGATACATCTTAGCTTAGAAACAGTCTAAAACAGCCGAGCTAAAATTTTTGTTTGCACTGACAGACTACGTCGTAAATTAGTCATCACCTTGCTAAAAGAATGAATGAATGAATTCAAATATTAATTGTTTATGGATTTTAAACCTGGGCGAGGTAAAGTAGGTCACTGGATATTTTTTTGGTTGAAACTTCTCATTGATTCCTTCGTAAGTTAAAAGGAGAAAAAAGCTAAGGCGTTGTCTATTTTATTTGGTAGGAGTAATTCACCGAGAAAAGAAAAAGTCAACTGAGCCCAACTGTCAGGAAAAACATAAATACAGTGCGCAACCTTTTCTGTTCCGGTGGCCAAAACTAGAACTAACGAGTTTTGTTTTTAATGTCATTTTTCTAATACTTTCATGTTTTGCTGCTAAACATAAGCGCCGCTGTCATGGGAACAGAAAAGATTGTCGATCTGTAATGTTTTTTTTAAATAAATGATGAATGACGTATGTCACGTGTGTTATTGTGTCTCTTTCTAGCAAACAAGAATACAAAAGCCACAAGCTTTTCTGTTCCGGTAACAGCCGTGACACAGGAGTCACTTGCAATACGAAATTAGCTGTCAAAATGGACTGTCGTATGAAAACTGTTTTAGCTCCAAAGATAATCACCGGAACAGAAAAGCTTGTCGCACTACTCTTTGCTCATAATGCCACAGACAATAATCACTGGTATAGGTATTTCTTAAGCCTTAGGCGCTCGATATTGGGCCCGTAAGTTAAGAATAGCCAAAAGTGCATTTAAGAATGTCCTAAGGTTAGTGCAAAGCAATTTTATGTTAAGAATCTCTTAAGTTAGCTAGGAAAAGACTTAGGCGATTTTTAAGTTTAGTGCAAACGGGTGTAAATGTTGCGATTATACCCCAAGTTAGTTTCTTACACTTTGGGGTGTAAGGCCAGATAGAACCTCCACGTGTGCCCACCTGCTGTTCGTCCCAGTTCATGTTCGCATCGACTGGGAAGAACAGTGGAGGGGACGGTGCACCCCGGGCGCCACTGTAAGTAATTTCTCTCTTCAGTAGGAAATTGCTTACAGTGGTGGCAGATAATCTGGCACCCAATCCAAGGTGTAAGACGTACCGTGCCGAAGGATGCGTGGCCAAGGGGGTGCTTGGTCTCAAACGAGTGTCTCTCCAGCGAGATGGCAATCCTGGAGCAGTAAGTGGCCTTACCCGGGCAAGCGGGGCTCTGCTCGGGTGGACCGTTTAGATCCCTCGCTATTCGTGGGACCAATATGGAACCGAACCAAGAAATAATTAATTTAAATTTAGATTCAAAGCCTAGCAGACGCGCCGAAAGTGAGGAGTCACTTCCACGAGCTTTTGACGCGTCTCTTAGAATAAGAAGTGGAGAGGAGGTTAAAGAGGATGTCTTGCTGGAGTCTCCAACCCCGTCCCCTAAAAAGGATGAGGACAGTGGTTCCGGCAATGACAACAAGTGGCAGATGTCAAAGAGTATGTGGAAGCGGGAGAAGCGCAAGCTCGCTCTGAAACTTAAGGGGGGCCAAACAACTTCTGGATCGCAGGTCCCGCCAACTAACCCGGCGGGCTCTGCGACCGAGAAGCGACAACGGCCACCCAAAGTTAAGAGACAGGGGACGGATCCTGATGAAGGACCATCGCAGCAGCGTCCGCCCAAGCGGCAGAACCGAGGCAGCGACTGGGTGGAGGGACCGCGAGGCTCCGCCAAGGAGCAGAGCGATCTCGCCGTCTATGTGTGCCGAGGGGATGGGGCCAGGGTGGACGAGGCTGCGGCGGCTCACATCAGGAAGAAGCTGGTGGGTCTCATCAGGGAGAGGCTGCTAGCCCGGATAGAGGGGGACAAGGGACGATCTACTGCCTTCGCTACGTCCGGTCTGGTGTCGGAAGGATTTTTCCTTGTGACACCATACACGACTGAGGCAAGGGAGTGGATCCTAACTTGTGACCTGGGGGAGTATGAGGGCACTACGCTCGTAATTAAGCCCCTAAATAGATGCCGAGTAGCTGTGTGGCTGCCCGGTTGTGAAGAGAACCACGCCGATGCCCTAATGCTACTGAAGCTCGCCAACGAGCACCAGGAGCAGTTGAGGATCCAAGATTGGACCCTCCTCTACGGGGAGAAGTTGGCGACGGGATCTCGGCTGGTTCTAGGAGTCCCAAACGAGGTCTTTGGGGAGAGCAAAGACCATGCCTGGCTCCATTACGAGCTCACTAGAGTACAGGCAAGGGTATTACGAGCGGGGAAAGGGGGTAGCCATCCACAGACGGGGTGCTCTGCCTCAAACACAGCTACACGGACAGAGCACCCAACCACAAGCGCCAACACACGCACATACACAAACATGTGGGCCGCCTGGCGATCGGGGCAGAGACTGCGGGGACAACTGTGAGGCGTCAAGACGCGCCCCACAGCCCCTGCGGTCCAGTTCCCTGGTTTTCGGCGGAACCAACCCACATGCCACAAGCATGAACCCGGACCCTGTGACAAGCATCCTGGAGTCGGCACCTTCTGGCACATCACCCGATGCCCAGAGGTGCACGACCTCGGGGGCGAATCATTAGGGTTCAGGAAGACTCACGCAACCACCAAACACAAACAGTAACACTCAACATGCACAACAACACACACAAAACACAAACACATAAACAAAAAAAAATAAAGATACTTCAGCTAAATTTGCATCACTGCCGCGAAGCCATGACCGAGCTTTGCAGATTCGTGGTTACAAATGACATAGACATCGCCCTGCTACAAGAGCCTTATGTTAACACTGTAGGCCGTGTGGCTGGCATCGGATGTCTGGGAGGGACTACCATCTACTGTCGGGATGGTGAGTCGAATCCTAGGACATGCATATATGTCAGCAAAAGGGCAAGGGCGTTAGGCTTAATAGAAGTTGAATGTTACAGAGATCTTACGGCAGCTATAGTCACAATATGTGAAGCAGATGGGCGCAGGAAAAGGATGGTCTTCATGTCGGTCTACATCCCGAGTGAGACGGACTATGAGCCACCAGGGACACGCCTAGAAGAAACAATAGCGAGATATAGAGGTATGGACATCCCCATTGTGGCAGGCTGTGACGCAAACTCTCACCACACGGTGTGGGGCAGCACAGACTGCAACAATAAGGGTAACTTATTACTTGAATATATCCTTAGTACTAACTTAGAAATAATGAATGTAGGTAACACACCGACGTTCGTCACAAGAACAAGGAAAGAAGTATTGGACATAACACTTATGTCCAGAGAAGAAAGTCATCTGATGAAGGACTGGAGGGTTGACACCTCACACTCCTTCTCGGACCATCGCAGAATCACCTACAGTTTGACTTGTCAAGTCGAAACTGTAAGCTATAGAAACAATAAGAAAACCAACTGGGAAAAATTCGATCAAGAAATGAATGAATGGAAACCCGGCAATGGCAGGCTAATTAATAACACAATAGAAATCGAAAAAGAAGCAGACAGACTGGAAAAGGCCCCGAAAGCCTATCTATCGGCCTGTCCGCTGAAACAAGTTAAGTCAGGGAAGGGACAACCCTGGTGGAACAAAGAACTCAAGAAATTAAGGAAAAGAACCAAGAAGGCACTCAGAATTGCCCTAGAAAAGGACGACGACGAGAGCTGGAACAAGTACAGAGAAGAACGAAATAACTTCAAGTACACAAGCCGAAAAGAAAGCAGAAATGGATGGGTAGCCTTTTGTGAAGGCATCTCTGGACAACCTGAATCGGCCAGGTTAGTGAGGATGCTAGCAAAAGACAACACCTGTAAACTAGGAAGTCTTAAAAAAGATGACACTATCTTAGTGGACCCTAAAGAAATACTTACTGAAATGATGGCCACTCACTTCCCGGACTGTATAGAGCATACAGAGGAGGAGATGAACACTCTGTCGGCAGATAATCTATCAGATGGCGAGGGGGAGGTTAGAAAAGTAATTACAGAGGACATGCTAGCGTGGAGTATTTCTTCCTTTCAACCATATAAAGCAGCAGGGCCAGATGGCATCTTCCCAAAGATGCTACAAGCCGCTTTAAGGTTTATAAAGGAGGACCTCCTAGTTCTATATCGAAGCAGCCTAGCAACTAACTATATACCTAGTTGCTGGAGAAAAGTCAGGGCCGTCTTCATACCGAAACCAGGGAAGGCCACGTATCAAGAGGCGAAGTCCTTCAGATGCATCAGCCTTTCCTCGTTCCTACTGAAGACACTGGAAAAGATACTAGATAGACACATAAGAGAAACCATAGGCAAAAGTAAAAGACCACTACATGACAATCAACATGCCTATATGGAAGGGAAATCCGTTGAGACAGCCCTCCACAACATGGCAGTCAGAGTGGAAAGATCAATCACAAACAAGGAATACGCTCTAGCGTGCTTCTTTGATGTCGAAGGCGCCTTTGATAAAGCGTCTGCGCAATCCATCGTGGAGGCACTAAACAGAGATGGCGTAACAAAGCAAATATCAGGTTGGATCACCAACATGCTACAACACAGATCCATACAAGCAGAACTAGCAGATATCAAATACACCATCAAAGCCAGGAGAGGCTTTCCCCAGGGAGGTTGTCTGTCTCCACTGCTTTGGTGTATCTTAATAGATGAACTAGTAACTAGAATCACTGCTATGAATATATACATCCAAGCATACTCGGATGATGGCCTGTTACTTGTAAGAGGCATCTAAGCGTGGTCAGAGATATAATAAGAAGTGGAATCATGACAACATTGAGATGGTGCAGGGACAAGGGATTGAACCTCAACCCTAGCAAAACCAAACTGATGTTGTTCACTAACAAAAGAAAGATTGATAGCATGATCCCAATTAACATTGAGAATGTAGAACTCGAGACAGTAAAGGAGTTTAAATACCTAGGGATAGTCTTAGACAGTACCCTAAGTTATAGGACCCACATAAAAGAAACCAGTAAAAAGGCAATGACAGCTCTCATGCAGTGCAGAAGAGCCGTTGGCAGGAACTGGGGCATGAAACCCGAAGTGGTCCAATGGATCTATAGGGCAATCATCCTACCGAGAATCCTCCATGGAGCACTAGCATGGTGGCATAAGGCAAAACTAGAATACAATAAAAAAGAACTCACTAAGGTACAAAGACTAGCTAGCATCATGGTATCGGGAGCCATGAGAACAACTCCCACGGCCGCCTTAGAAATGATACTAGGCCTTAGTCCAATAGATCTTGAAATCGAAAAGAAAGCTACAGAACAATGGTTTAAACTGAAAAGCACTAACCTATGGATAGGAAGGCACAATGATCAAGGTCACGCTGAAATAGGGAAAAAGTACGAAGAAAACCTTTCCATGATACTGGTCAACAATGACCTAATAAAAAAGGAAAGGATCTTTGACAAAAAGTACAGAATAAGTATCAGACCCAGAGAAGACTGGAAACTAGAACATGACAATCTGGATAGCACTGTAGTATGCTACACAGATGGGTCAAGAAAGGAGTCAACTGGACTATCGGGAGCTGGGGTATATATAGCTAAACCCAACACTATAAGAACTACTTTTAATCTGGGCAAGTACGCCAGCGTGTTCCAGGCGGAAATATTTGCGATACTGGAGTGTGCGAACACGATTAAAAGTGAAATAGGCAATTATGACGTGGGAAGGGTGATAATATATAGCGATAGTCAAGCTGCCATCAAAGCCCTTGACAAAACGGAGACTACCTCAGCCTTGGTGAAAGAATGCAAACAAAGCATTCAGGAGCTTGCCAACTTGGTTGAGGTAGAAGTTGCCTGGGTGCCCGGACATGAGGGTAACGAAGGTAATGAGGAAGCTGACGAATTAGCCAGGGGAGGAGCTGATGCACCCTTCATTGGCCCTGAACCGAGACTACCAATCGCATATAGAATTACTAAGAACATTATCGAGATTAGAACAGTCAAGGAAGCCAACCAAAGATGGATGAGAAGAAAGGACTGCAGACAGTCTAAGATCTTCATCAAATCGGTTGACAAAAAGAAAACTAGAGAACTTCTGAAACAGAGTAGGAGAAATATAAGAACGATTGTAGGTGTACACACTGGGCACTGCCCACTAAACAGACACCTATCAGTGATTAAACGGACAGAAGACTCTATCTGTCCGCAATGCAAAGAAAGAGAAGAAACAAGCTACCACTTCATGGCAGAGTGCCCGATGTACGCATCACTGCGCTGGGAGCTCTTTGGAACGGACAAGCTTAAGGAAGAGGATCTAAAGAAGTTAACGATAAGTCAACTCAACAGGTACTGTAAGCGCACAGGTAGGTTCGAGGGTCCGACGCCGGTGGGGTAAATGATAACCCGCCTCCCCCCCCTGATTTTTCAGCTTTTAGGGGACTTGGGGAACTGGGTGAAATGGTCCCGACCTAGGTGACTGATCACCCGTCCGGCTTCGCTGGCGTCCCCCCTATAAATAATAATAATAATAGTTTCTTACACACTCACGTAGGTACAATTGGTAAAGATTGCGACTCCGCCACTTTGCACCATAGCGTAAATAACTATGTATTTCGCAATCCGGATATTCTCTACTAAAATTATTTGTATAATTACACACATTTCCTGCACACATATAATGTTATCTGAAGCAAGGCTTTGCGACTTAACCCCATCCTTCCGCTAAAACATACAAACTGAATTGAACCTTAAACGCATATAAAAACAATACAAATTGCTTTGATTGATTTCTATGATTTCCAACAATACAGACTTGCATAAGTTTTTTTGTTTCTTATATTTTTCACCAATCACTCAAGAGGTTTTTTTAAATGTCATATATTGCAAACTTATGTCACTATACAAAACTTGATAATTTAGTCGATAATTATGTGAAGGTTCCATCCTAGTCATGTGAAGTTGACACACATCACATTTTAAAAATTTATCAATGACCTCCTTGATTGGGGGGGGGGGGAACATTTTTCTTTGGTTCCCGCTGATTCAACGCTCCCACGTTGACAACATAGACTACAAGAGCTAATTTGAAAGTTAATTTTAAAGCCCTTAATTAAATCATCTTGAGCATTTATAAAAATGAAATTAAAAATTTGCTCCATAAAGATTCTGTTCTCCTGGTAGTTTTTCTCTACTATCCAATATATTTTTTAAGATTTTCACTTGCACTTGTATGCTGCTAGCCAGGGCCACCTTAAGGCGCTACTCGGAAAAAATTTGACTTTTTGATTTAAAACTATAGGACGGTTAAAGATGTTACAAATCTGCTAATAAGATATATATGTCGTCATACCTTTATCTAGATTCGTATAGTTTTTAAAATCGCTATAGTTTTTTAATACGAAGTGATTTAGTGTTTTTTTGCCTAATCTGCAAAATCGGTCTCGCTCCCGCGCGTGTCGTTTTCTCATTGCTATCTCGCTTAAGCACAATTTTTCCGAGTATCGCCTTAATATTTGCAAACCAATCTACGCTCACAGAGTACCCATCTCTATTCAAACGTTAAACATAGGGGTGCTGCGAGCAATAAAACTTTAATATTTTTTTTATTGTGAAGCGCTCCTTTTATTAGCAGTTATTAAAAGGAGGGCTTCGAGGAATAGTTTTGGGGCGCTTCGTTGGGAGCGCTCCAAATTGGGAGAGCTTCGAGGAATACCTCATTATTATACACTACCATTGAAACGTGTGGAATTTGTTGTTGATCATTTCAAATACCCAAGTAAAAACTTAATAACTTATTGTGGAAATGCGTCGGGGGAGGCTTAGGCCAAGAAGTATCCACGCAGTTACTGGCATGATATAAGAAGATATTATTAATCTATAATACACTTTACATATACTAAAATTGATTGGGAACCTGAACATCCTTATTTGATTCATAAAACAGTTTACATTACGCAAAATTACTGCAATATAAAGTGGTTACGAGAATCAGGATCTAGTGTAGTGGCTGTGAAGTTAAATTGAGACTAAGATATTGTAACACTTGAGTCAGCTGTATGAACCAGATTGTTGCAACACTTACCGGTGAGAGAGGTCGGGGAAATCCAGACGGATATACTAGTGAAGGTCTGTTAAATCAACAATTGGGTATAATGATGAAATTCTAGCCTTCCCCCCGCGGCTTTGCACAGCTTGTAATGTAATATTTTTTCCGGAATTAAAAGTAGCCTATGACAATCTCTAGCTCCCAAACTATATCCATACGAAAAACCACGTTGATCCGTTCCGTTCGCGCTCCGTTTTGACGTAAAAGATGGACAAACAAACAAACACTTTAAAATTTATAATATTAGTATGGATGGGTGGTAGTATATTAGAGACACCAAAGAGTACGCGCTTTTGAAGAGTACGCAGTGTGTTTAGTAGTTTTACTGTGCGACAAGGATCTTTTGACACGCGGTCGAAATGGGAACTAACTATTTTCTAGCTATTCAATCAGTCAACTAGCGCTCTTGTTATCCAAGTGCCAAAATATGATCATTGTCGCATATGACTAAACGCACTGCGTACTCTTTGGTAGCGCGTACTCCTTGGTGTCTCTACCCTATTATTGGGATGTAAGAATTGAAGATGCGTAGCATTTTAGTCAACTCTTAACCCTGCTTAGACCGTGCTTATTTTTATTTTTATTATTATTTATTTATTTATAATATGTTTCAATAGGTGGAGCACGTGGCGCAGTGGTTAGCGCGCTCGGCCTGCGATAATCAAGTTGCGTTGCCTACGAAAAAAAGATTATCTTTAGAATAAAATTTGCAAATGGCCACCGCGTACCGGACGACGTTCCGTGGGCAGGCCCCTAACAAGGTGTACCGACGATCTGGTCAAGGTCGCGGTGCGCCGCTGGATGCGAGCCAAGCAGGACCGATCGTTGTTGATCCTTGGGGGAGGCCTATGCCCAGCAGTGGGCGTCGTTCGGCTGACATGATGATGATGATGATGATGAGACTATCAATTTAGACCTAAACAGATATTTACCTTTGTCATTGTGTTCATTTTATTCATGCATCTGGACAACAAAAGGTTGCGAATTCGACTTCCATCTGACCAATTAAATAACAGAATGTTTGCGTTTTTTAGTTTTATCTAAGCTAAATATCTATAAGAAGTTGACAAATATTGTATCTTAATGTGCCAATACCTCTATCTTACCACATATGTAATGTAAGGTCAGATCCTGAACCTGATAAAAAAATATATCGAATCATTCGCCGTTACGGATTATGCAAATTATCGTATCAACATTTTATAAAAAAAAAACAACCAACTTGTCAAAATTGATTCGATAATCGGCTAGAATGAATGGATGAATAGACACACAAAGTTCATGTGCATTATGAGTACAAGACCTAGTATGTATTTATTTTTCTTTTCTAGAAAAATACCTTTGTAATGAACAGTTTTTAAAATAATATTGCAGCTTTTAGAAACAATTAGTATAAACTACGAAATTATCTAAATTAAAAATCAGTAAGTATTTGTTCTCTTCGTAGCTTATATTATAACAATCAAACCCAGTAGAAAGTGGGCCCAGTCGCCGGACGGCTCCAATATCACCCGCTAATCAACTGACAACTGATAACAAGGACGTGTAAAACCGCAGAAGAGCTGAAAAAGGTTTCTTGCAAATTTTATGAAGAGAATAAAAGACGAAACCATTTGTGAAGGAAGCGAAGTGAAAGAAGATAACATTGTAACTATTACTCTTTGTTACGCTCTTATGGTGTTGTAACATGAGGAAAACAACAAAACAAGTTCACAACCCACCTTTACCCCTACCATAGGATTGTCTATACAGGGCGTCCCAAAATTAACTCACATGGAGGGAAAGTACCTTAAATACTGAAGATATAAAATTTTACTGAAAGGAGACTTCATTTTTATTTATAAAGAAAACGAACTGCATTCAAAGAATTTTGAATAATCACTTGTCTGAACTGGGAATCGAACCCGCTGAATGTAAAAAAAATATTTCTCTAATTTAATTGTACCGATCGAAAGACTCGATTATACCTAAGCATTTCTTCTAAATAACATAGCATCTTAAATGAAAGGAAGACTACGAAATTTAACATTTAATGTTGAATAACAAGTTTGTGCAGCGTTATGAATAGCCTTTTCTGTGACTGTGTTCTATAATAAGTGTTTGATAATGTGATAAGTAACACCACCTCGATTGGTTTTAAAAAATTTGAATAATTTCGTGCGAGTTCGATTCTCGGTTTGGACATGCTATTATTAAAAAAAAATTGAATGCAGTTCTATTGTTATTTAAATAAAAATAAAGTCCTATTTCAATAAAACTTTCTATCTACAGTATTTGGTGTGGTGTATGCCACCATGTGACATAGTCATTGGAAGCCCTGGGGGCGTCCCACGACTATGCCATATGTTGGAATAGACCGCACCAAAGTAACTATTCAAACATTTTTAAACCAATCGAACTGGTGTTACTTAACACATTATAACTTTATCAAACACTTTATGAAAATTGCTCCAATCTTCACTCATTAGTAATACATTGAAATGTTAAAGTTTTGAGCACGACAGTCACAGGAAAGGCTATCCATAACGCTGCACAAACTTGTTATTCAACATTAAATGTTAAATTTCGTAGTCTTCCTTTTATTTAAGATGCTATGTTATTAAGAAAAAATTATAAGGTATGATCGAGCCTTTCGATCGGTACAATTAAATTAGAGAAATATTTTTTTTTACATTCGGCGGGTTCGATTCCCAGTTCAGATAGTTGATTACTTAAAATTATTTGAATGCAGTTCGTTTTCTTTATAAATAAAAATGAAGTCTCCTTTCAGTAAAATTTTATATCTTCAGTATTTAAGGTACTTTCCCTCCATGTGAGTTAATTTTGGGACGCCCTGTATAGTCCTTATGTTATGTTGGTAGGATATCTGCCTTCTGCGCCAGAGGTCTCGGGTTCGATTCCCGAACAAGACAAATATTTGTGTGCCTGAACACGCCTATTTGTCTTGGTCTGGGTGTTATCTATGTATATTAAGTATATATTTATCCGTTATCAAGTTATCCATGACACAGTTTCTCAATGAAATTTACATGGGATTACACACAGAACACGGAAAGATTTTTTTCGGATTACATTTAATTTACATTGTAAAAAGTTATTTATTTATGTAAATTTTATTTATTTTTTATTTGTTTTTCGATTCCGATTGTCAGTCAGAGAAGGACTGCAGAGCAGAACCACTCCATTTCTAAGATTTTACAATAGTTAAAATAAAAGATAAATGTCTATCTTTGATTTTCACAAAAAATTCTAGAACGTAAGAACTAGAATCTACACAATCTTAGTAGGTATTTACCTATTTTGGTAACGCTACTAATAAAAAAAAACAACAAAAACTACGTACTACGTAGGTATTTGCTATATTAAAGCTTCGCTTGAATATTACGTTACTTACCTACTTACATTTTATCTCTATGCTTTTTAAATGTAGGGCAGGCGTACCGGTTTTGGTGCTTAAGATCTTAAGTATTTTAGAGAAAATTTATAATGTAGAGTTATAGATAGATATATATATATATATTTATATATAGATAATTTATCGACCTTTAAGGGTACAATCTACAAATTAAAAAAAAACAATTGTTTTTTTTATTTAGAACAAATTTTGCGGAGGGGGCCAAATACACCGTTTGCATTGGTTTTGGCCACTTTCATAAAATTACTATATTTATAAGTTGAGTTTATGCTTAATTGATGTCTCATTAGAGTTCTGGACTAAAACACTACATGAAATAGTATTTCAATCACAGCTAGCTCCTTACTACAATTTTATAAGTATACCTTTATCACTTGATTAAAAAAAAAAATTGCGGATTGAGGCTAGTGTAGGCTAGTGCCTACACTAGCCTCAATCCGCAAATTTTCTAGTACGTTAGCTAACACAAGTGAGTTGTGAGTCTTTTAAAATAAATGAACTTTATGATAGGTTGGAAACTTTCTACTAATACCAAAGTGGCCAAAGGTGGCACAATGCTAAAATTTCTAGCCCCACTTTTGGCCACTTATTGTTTCCTAACTTTTTGTAAGAACAGTGAAAAAACAACACTTAATCCATCTAGAAGAAACATATTCCAATATGATATAAAATATTAAATAACCATAAAATAATTTTATTGTAGAAAAAAATGATTTTACAAAACCTTTACCCTTAACATTTTGATTAAGAATTTTACAAAATGTTAACTTTGAAACATAACACGTGTTTATTTCTAAAATATCGTACTACATAAAAAAAGGTAAGTGCTGTAATTATTAACTAAAAGTCCAATCTTTTATTCGCCATTAATAAATATAAGCAATAGTTATTTAATTCCTATTTATATAACTTTAAAGTGAAAAGTGACCAAAACCGGTACAGTGGCCAAAACCGGTACGCCTGCCCTACCTATTGTAATTACTTTGAATATAATAACTATTTCACACGTAGTTCACACTACGAGTATTTTATTAAGAGTCCTAAACTCATTAACTTGAAGTACGAGGAGAACATGGCGCAGTGGTTAGCGCGCTCGGCCTGCGATCGTTGAAGTTAAGCAACTCTCACAATGGTCGGTTACGGGATGGGTGACCAAAAACTTTTCATCTCGAGCTCCTCCGTGCTTCAGATGGCACCTTAAGCCGTTGGTCCCGGCTGCGTTTGCAGTCGGTTATACCCATCAAACTGCATAGGGCCTGCGTTCATGGCCCAATCTCCTTATCCATCCATAAGGAAGGCCTGTGCCCAGTAGTGAGGACTTATAATGGCTGATGATGATGATGATAGTCCAATAGTAGTAGAACTAAACACATTACTCTGAAAGCATTCTGACGTAACGGAAAGTTTATGTAAAGTCAACACAGATAACATCATAAAGATTCCTATCTCACCATTACACCATTATTAAACTAAAGATAACCTTTTTTAAAACTGCACAGTCATTTGTCAACGAAACTTTGGTTAGTCTTTTACGGTACTGTCACCTTTTAATGCATGTTATGGTTGCGTTAAACTAAAGACTAAAGCAATAAGTATGATACCTCCGTGGTCGAGGGGTGTACGCACCGATAGTGGCAACTTGAACCACTACATCTAAGGGCCCGGGTTCGTGCCACCTTGAACCACTATCTCTGAGGTTTTGATTCCCGGACGGGTGAAATGTTGAAAAAGAACTTTACAATATTTTCTCGTGTCTGGGTGTATGTGATAATACCCGTCGTTTTTCTCAATTTCCGTAACACAGGGGCTTAAGCTACATAATAGGGGATTGGTGGGTGTAGCGAGGTACGGGCAGGGAGGGGCAGCTGCCCCGATTTTTAGCCCAAAATTGAATGTCCCGCTTTTCGGGGATTACTCGACGGTAGATAACTTATATGAATAATTTAACTTGTTGATATCATCCTTGAATATAGTAGTGGGAAATTGTAAATACACTAACTGCACAGAAATGGCACCAGCTCTTTAAACAGTTTCCAAAAATGGGGCCAAGAATATGTTTAGACTAGTTTCCTTCATATAGGTATGGTGTTTCCAGAGCGCATTCATTGTAAACTTACACTGAGAAAAATGGGGCACTATAAACTATTGTGAATGCACATCTTTTTGACCAATTGTGCAACCACGTTAAGTTACACTGCCGACGGTGCACACAAAATTATGGTTCCACCGTAATTTAGTGACGTCACAACCTTATTTGCAGCCCGCACTATAAAAAAGAGGTCAAGAAATCATAGCGTTTAGCCCTAAATAAAGAAAAGATATAGTGCACTGCATCAAAATACCTAATGACGGCATTTTATATTATACTGTTTTGCGATTACTCATAGTTCCGTATCATTATACTATTATGTGCGTTTGCACTTAACTTATTGGTGCCTACCTATAATATTTTGTGCCTGCCCATGATATTATATGATTGCTGGAAGCATATCTTATGTGCGTTTGCACTTAGCTTATTGGTGCCTACCTATAATATTTCGTGCCTGACCATGATATTATATGATTGCTGGAAGCATATCTTTACATGCCAGTGCACTAACTGTTATAGTGCCTTTTTATCGGCATGATCTTTTTACGTGCTCGAGCACATTTTTTTCGCACTATTTAATATCGTGATGGCATGGATATTTTTCAGGATTAGCATAGCACTAAATCTATTTTAGGGTGTTTCCGCACGATAAAATAGTATAATCAAATTAGTGATCGGAGAGGTATCCTGAGTCAGGCTGATAGGTCAAACGAAAAATTCGGTTACCACATAAGTACAAACTAGCGCCCCGTTGGAACTAGTAAACGATTTCTATGGGGAGTCGAAAAAAAATCCGAACTTTTTTATTTGACCTATCAACCCTGCCTGACTCAGGGTACCTCTACGAACACTAATTTGATTATATTATTTCATCGTCGGGAAACGCCCTGTATGGATCTAGTGCTAATCCTGAAAAATATCCACGTACCTACATCACAATACATAAAATAAAATAAGTAAGTACAGAAAAAATGTGCTGAAGTCTTCGGGTAGGTATGTAATTTAAAAAATCATTAAAATTATACATACATTTATTTTTCATAAAAATTAGAACATCCAAAAGATAGTATAATTAGAAAACCATCTATAAAAAGGTGCACAAAGATTTCACATTGGTCATTATAATAAATGAATTTAAATATTACTATAATAGGCAAACTTACAGTTAAACATATACAAATAGAATCAGTCGTAAATACTAAAAGCCAATTAAAGGTTTCTACATCTGGAATTTTAGGTACCTATTAACTCTCTTCATGTGGCAAGCCCGTCAGCTGCGGCTGGGTAGAGAGTCTTTAATCAGGAGCCTCCAGCCTTCTGAACCCTTCAGGACAGGATACAGGTTCAAATATTCCTGGACCTTGCTCGCTTCATGATAACAAGTATACAGTCGGGCTCTAACAGTTTCTGACCACAGTTCTTCGATTCTCGGCCAGGGAACGCTCACGATATCTCCCTTGAGCTGGTCTACGGCAGTTTGTACTAATTCAACTTCACCTGAAACAAATTGCCCATGGTACATTGAAAATTCATGTTTTTTCCCCATATAACTTAAGTAACGTTACTTATTCTATTTTTTTTCAATACTGACCACGAACACGAACGCGTCTGACGAAACGAAAAATAGGTAACTGGTAGGTACTTACTGGCAACGTGTTGGATTTCTTCATCGAAGCCCCACTTTTGAGCAGTTCTCCCATGGGATCCATTTATGTAAGATTTATAATAACACAGCAACTTAAAAAGCACAGCAACAACACGCAACCAGAAATATGAAACGCAACCGCACGTTCGGTCACGATGATGAAATGAACGAGAGAGAGAGATTATTTGCGTCGGGCCGGGCCGGGCGACTCGCCTACCTCCCCCCGTCCCCGGACCCCTGCCCTGGAAACCCCCGCGTTCGATGCATGCACGTAATCTTTATGTGCATACGCCATATTTTTTAATTTATTTTGAAACTTTTTTGTGTCGATCAATATTTTATCAACCTGGCACGATTTTTTAACGTGCAATAATATCTATAAGCACTGAATTTTAATGTTCCTCGTTGTTGATATACTTATTGTGCAAATAATGGAGAATGCCAATAACAAACTTGCGGCATAGTTTCATATATTAACATGCATTGCATCAAATCTAATGATTCAACTCTTTGAACCATAACTTTCTACGCAAAAAAACGATATTTAAAAGTGCATTTATGACGTTGCTAATTTATTGTGCTTTGATCACTGTAGATTATGATGTATAATCCACAAATTTACTATGCATTAGTTCTTGCACGATAAAAGTTAAGACATTTTGTACTTTAAGTTTTGGTGAGGTTACTTGCACATTGAAGTTTGATGCCCAGCAAAATAGATGTACATTCGTGTCACTATTTAAAGTGTTGCGCACTGTTTTGTTAGTGGTAAGCAGGGTATTTTAAAATGTTTGCATAATATTTTACTACGTCGACTCCAATCCATTTTTCTCAGTGTAGTTTGTTTATAACTTAGATACAAGCATAAGTACTACACGACGTTATCCCACGGGAATGTGATATTTTTCCGGGATAAAAGTAGCCTATGTTCCTCTCCAGGCTACAAAGTATCTGTGTCCCAAATTTCAGCCAAATCCGTTCAGCCGTTTTGGCGTCATTGAGTAACAAACATACAAACATCCAAACGTCTAAGCTTTCACATTTATAATAACTAGCTGACCCGGCAAACGTTGTTTTGCCATATTAATTATAGTGGACCCGGTAAACTTCGTATCACCAACATCTATTATAGATAGACAGATGAAAATAAATAATCGCGAAGAAGTTTTATACACGGTTTTTTATACAATAGATAATCCAAAGCGGCTAAAACGAAACGTCACTGATTACAATACTTTTTGACATACCTCTTTGGAAGCGGCTATGGAAGAATGACAGTTTTGTATAGTACAGTGCCACAAACTTTGCTGTGCCGGTGGCCAAAATGTGAAACTAACGTGTTTTTTTTTAATGTCATTTTGCTGTCAAGTTGATGTCCAACCATAGCGCTGCTGGCGGCTGAAGTTCTTAGAAGTCAGGGCCGGTTAAATTACTACAAAAAAAAGAAAAACGTACGTAGCGCCACTGTCACCGGCACAGAAAAGGTTGTGGCACTGTACGACAGTTTTTATCGATTTTCTATACAAAATAATCATTTTTATTTTATAATTTTCCAGAATAAAAAGTAGCCTATGTTACTCTCCAGCTCCCAAACTATACCCATACCAAAAATCGAGTTGATCCGTTGCTCCGTTTTGACGTGAAAGACGGACAAACAAACAAACACACTTTCACATTTATAATATTAGTATGGATAGTATGATTTACGTTTTTTTTATGTGTCCCGCTTTCGACAAAAGGTTTCTGAATTCCGCTTTGCCCGAAAAATAATCTGGCAACGCTGCTACCAATCTGCATTAGCCCCGCGTGAACCGTGGTGGATCATGGTTCATTATCCTTGTCCATCCATAAGAACGGCCTTCTCTAGTAGGGGAACTACAAATGACTGCTGATAATGATGATATGATGATGATTGACATTGTGGTGGCCAGTTGATCATTTGATTTAACTATTTAATAAAGACGTAATTAAGACTTAATAAATAACCACAGCTCCTCACATCAGTTCTTTTCCAACAGCAATAAAGATTTACAATCAAATGAACAATTGACAACTATTAATCTAATATAAACCGATAAACCCAGCAACATTTCGTAACAACAGTCCTTCACCCAAGCCTAGTTTTTGTTATAGTGAGTCTATACAAAAAGGTCGGTCAAGTCTAGACTTTTGACGAAGTGTTGAAGATTCGAGTTAATTTTACTTAAAATATATGATGATTGACATTCTGACGATATTATTATATTTTATCCAAACTATATTGTCAATGCGAAAGTAACTCCACGTCTTTCTGTACTCCAAGCGCGATAGTTCTCGTTCTCGGAATCGTATAAGTATTATTTTGTATGAAAACTAGAGCAGTGCCGCTTCAACGTTACGTCAGCTACATTCGTTTAAGGCTGTTAAATTATGGATTACGCAATCGCAAATACCAAATACTTCAAATTTGGAAAAAAAAAAAAATTTTCGATTGGTGATCTTTTACTGTGTCAAATAAAATCCCAAACATCCGTCTAATCGTAATCCAAATATCCTATAACTGGCAGTATACTTGGTTTTAGTAAATGAAAAATATACGAAAATAATTGTCTTTGAATAGCCGAGCGATTCCGGCCGTCATAAGTTTGAATTTTTTATTATTTAATTTTTGAATTTTAAGTGATTTCCGACTCGCGGGGCGCTCGCGAGTTCACAGTTCACTGCCGGCTGCCGCTGCGTCCGCGTGAAGTGTATCGCGCGCAGCCGAGCAAGCGTTAGCGTGCCTATTTCGGTCGGGAATCATCGCCTTAATAAAATTCTTTATGCACTTTGATAACCATCGCAGGTCGGGCGCGCTAACCACTGCGCAATAAGCTCCTCCAGGTTAATGTAAACGATACTTGTTTAATTGAAAAATTGAATATGAACTAACTATTTAGAAAAAATCGATCCGTCTTACAACCAGCTCCGATGGGACTCGAACCTACGGCCTTTCGCTATCCGGGCGACTCTAACCACTGACTATACAGCGCCAGGCCTATTTCACTCTCCGTGTCGGCACAGAATGTGTCGGCTCGAAAACGCGGCGGCAACGCCGGCGTTGTGAATCCATAGAAATTAGGTCCGCAAAAGAGCTAGAATATATGCGATAGAAAGAGATGCAACGACAACGAGTGGCCGTTCGTAATTTGCCTGCGCCGTACAAGCTGAATTCTACTTTATTGCGTTATAGTTAGAGTTGCTATTTATTTAAATGACTTGGCGGAGTGAAATATCTGTTACATAGTAACTATTTAGTAATCTGTGACAGCGTGCAAGCAGTATTGGATAAATTTGACGCTTCTCGTAATCGTAACGACTCCGTAGCTCAGAGGTTAGAGCAGTCACCCGGATAGCGAAAGGCCGTGGGTTCGGGTCCCATCGGAGCTGGTTGTGATACGGGTCGATTTTTTCTAATAACTTCATTTTCAATGTTTTGATAATAAAAATTGCATTGTGAATGTAAAAAAGTAAAAACTTAAATAACACTTGTTAAAGGCCAATCTTTTTGTTTATTTATCATTATCCTTCCTCCTTTCAGTCCACTTTTGAATCAGCTGAGTCACAACGTAGTTTCATCGACCAGTAGGCGTTAATTATTTTAGTCAACGTAATTAACCATAAATAACGAAAATATATTCACAGTTACATTATTACTAAACATTCGTCGAGCGGACTACGCAAAAACGACAATATTAGCAATACTATACTATATTTCATAGTAATAGGAATTAGTCTCATGGCACACAAGGTTTATTATGTAAATATTACGAAAAGCGGGATTTTTACCATGTTTTGATTTGTTGTCGATCAAATGACCAATCAGTTACTCTGTGATCATGGCGTGTGCAACTACGCCGAAATATCGGGGACTCGACAACTAATCATAACATAAAATAATTCCGCTTTTCATAATATACAGTTAAAGACCATGAAAGTTTAAAAAGGTTAATTGTGTAGGAACTAAATTATATTAAAACATTTTATTAACATTAATCTGCACAGGTACTTACTTACCACATACCTACACATACACAGTTACAACATTACGAGGACCACAAATAGCATTTTTGCATTTCACGCAATGGTGTTTCGTTATTCTTCGAGCTCACCGTAGGACCGTAGGTGACGAGATGGTCATAGGTCACTACTGACCGAACGTGTGACCGCGATTAACGGCCAGAATTAATAACCTATCCACAGATAGGGATAGGTGCGATCCAGATTAGTTGCTAGGCAACACCTAGCAACACCCTGGCAACTGTCGTTAATTCTATGTTAATATCAAGCGTTGCATAGCAACTAATCTGGATCGCACCCATCGTACCTATCTGTGGATAGGTTATTAATTCTGGCCGTAAGTCGTCGGAGGAAGGTAGAAAAAGCGGAGGTACGCGTAAGTAAGAACTCTACCTTTGAGGGAAGGTGCGTCGTCGCGCGGACGAATGTTTAGTTATCTAGGTTAATAAAATCAAATGTAACTATTGTAAGAACAATAATGGGTTTGGATCAACAGCGTTGTGTGCAGAAGGTGTCCAAGCTTTTTTTAATACACAACATCATAACGCTTAGCCTTAATCACACTCGATGTTAAGCTATCATAAGACTAAAGCCCATAAGCACGAAACTGTAAGCGATCGCAAAATGGTAAAGGAGCGACATGGTTAAAGAGCAAAATGGTAAAAGCGCAAAATAAAGGTGGTAAAGCGCTGCTCCTGGGATCCTCAAAGATTTTCCAATTTAGGAATTATTTTATTAGTATCAAATAAAATAAGTCAATTAATTTTCGTCATGTCATCACTGTACCCAATAAAGTAACATCTTTCCACCACTTGAATCTTCTCGATAGCTATTAAATTAATTATTTATGCCTCATATAATATTTCGCAAGTCCTCCAAGCCAAACTACGTAACGCCAATTTGAATTAATTATGTCAAGATTGCTAGACTTTTTCTAGTATTCAATTTAATGTGCCTAATTTCATTCTGAGCTAACTTAAAGCGCCCTAGACCGCATTCCATTTAAATTTCGGTAATTTTGTCCTAGTTTGCTATTTAAGATTTACATTTTAAATTCACGTTTTTTGTGTTTCTAAGATTTTCACATTAAAATATAACAACTTCTCCACCTAAACAAATAAAACAGTATTTGAGATTTATCTATATGTCGCAGGAATATGATAAAAACAGGGATTTGGTCAATTTACTAAGTGATTTGATCAAGTCACGGAGGATGTTAAAATTACAACACGATTTTATCATTTCCCTAAACAAATCTAGTGATTTGAACAAATCTCTAATTTGGTTCAGTGAAATGACATCTAACATACATACTGTCTGTAAATTTCCTAAAAAAAATACCAACGAAATTTAAGGCGATCGCTTCTCTGCGCTTCGCGATCACCTTAAATTTCTAACCTATCACGTGTTCTACAGGACTTACCGGTGACATTTGTCACTTGGAGCTTCAAGAAATACATAATTACATGCATATATTCATGCCTACTCAGCATAATGCTGAATCCATATCATCATCAGCCATTTAACGACCACAATGGCACATGGGCATAGGGTCATGGTCCATTCTTCTTATCCTTCCTTATGGATGGAAAAGGACAATGGACCATGACCCAACACGCGGGCCCAGTGCGGGTTGGTGGGTATTAATGACTGCAAATACAGCCGGGACCAACGGCTTAACGTGATTTCCGACAGAAGAGCTCCAGGTGAAAAGTTTTTGGTCAACCACGGGATGGGTGACCATGACCAAACATCACCGACCATTGCGAAAGTTGATTAACCTCAACGAGCTCCTCCAATCATATTAATAGATAGACTATTTTGAGGTCCCGATCATTGGTCTTGTATGAACTTCCAGAATTATTTATATACAAGATAATTTTTTTATCAGTGCACAAGTTTTTAGGATCGACTCAGAATCGGTAAGTGAACAACTTTCTCCTAGAAACATAGGTCGAAATATGACAAAAATTTTTTGACCTTTCATACAAATCGGACTGATCACGTGATCGAATTAGTATGGGAAGTCCAAAAATTTTTGTCGTATTTCGACCAATGTTTCTAGGAGAAAGTTGTTCACTTATCGATTCTGAGTCGATCCTAAAAATTTGTGCACTGATAAAAAAAATACCCTGTATACCTACATTATTGACAAATAACCTATTACTATCATAAGTTGAGTAGGTATGTGTAAATATTCATTTATTTAAACAAGTGGGACTCTGTAAAATTGCGTTTATTTGTAATTTTAACACTTCCATGATAATTGATACTACGGTATTAACTTAAGGTATTCACTCACTAACAGGTGCAAAGGGCAAGCTTCTTCCTGTGAAACCCGTTTCCTTTAAGTGTACGATCACATGAAAGTAATCGCTACATAGCCTTCAGATAAATCACAAATTGCTTAATAGCACTTACTCCGACGAAATAAGGATTATGTTACAAATAGTAGATTGTACAACAAGAGCATAAAAGGTACCATTTTACCCGAGACGTATATATCCATCCGAGCCGTAGGCGAGGGTGGATAGTCAATTCGAGGGTAAAATGGGTTTTATGTACGAGTTATACACTCTGCTTTTCACTTCGAGTGTGAGGAAAATAAATAACAATATTGCAAAAAAGAATAAATAAAGACTTCGCCATATTGGCGGGAAGACTTTCTTTTTCTTTTTTATTAAACGGGCATTGGCAGCACAGTGACTTTAGCATAGATCGTAGTCCATAATACTCTTGAAATACTTATTCCTTAGAAAACTCATTAATTTTGCCTAGTTTTATTAATTTAATAATTTATCATGGATTATGTACAAAATTTAAGAAACAGAATGAAATACGTTAGTTATTAATAAAGTTTATTTAACGAAGTTTAATTGCGTGTGTGACTGTTTACCTGACGACCTTTGTCTTAAAGTCTGAGACTTAGACGAAGATTTTACTTTATGCACTAGAGCATAAAAAGCGATTTTATGCCGCCTATACCCAACATAAACACGAACTTTACGAGCATGAGAAGTGAAAAAATATTTTTATGTATACTAACGGAAACAAAAAATTACGATTTTTTTTGACATACTGAAGTATGATTGCAACATATTACACAAACAAGATGTTTGCATTATCGCGCATTTACAGAAAATTGGAACACACGCGTAGCATTCTCAGCAATCTAGAATAAGATCGCTTACTAAGATAATGTATCTTTAATTGTACTCAATATTATTATCTCAATATACATCTTGACACCGAACAAGTCACATCTCTTTTATTACCTTAGCCTCGGTAAAGCGTCATACCTCTTCATGGCGACCCTTTGCCAACCGAACTTATAAATTTTTGCGGGAAAATCATTACTACATGGAGCAGCAAAGCAAAATTTTCAACACCATACTAGCAGCAGTCTTCGTTGCGGTGCTATTTGGCTCTACACTTCTGTTCATCGCATTACTTGGGAAGACAAAACAATAATATGGGAGCACCACAAAGTAAAGAAGAAGTTATCATCGCACAAACCGCCAGCGGCGACGCCCAAGCAACGCAGAAAACTTCAAGCCAGCTCACTACAACAGAAATTTTACTATCCGTCATACTGCTTCTCATCGTTATACTCATCATTTACGCCTGCATCCGGAAAATTTGGGACCGAATTGTCAACCGACTCCGTAGAGAATTCAACAGCGCAGTTCTAAGAAACACAATATCTTCCGTGGAACTGGCAACGACGTCGACTCAACCATCAACGTAGACCAGGAGGTGTCCAGGGTAGAAACCCGGCCCATTGTACGAGGGGCAAGGGAAATCCCAGCCCGATCTTCAGTTAGCTGTTTCAAGCGGTCCAGGAACCCATCTTAGAAGTCTGAAGATCCTACACACTCAAGGAGCATGAGAAAACCCCCAGCCCGCAGCCCCAGCCCCCACACGCCACGCCGGTCACCACATACCTACTCATCGTGCAGAGACGTAATTATTTTATTCGCGCGCTATAATGCCACCGTAAGTCGTAAGTTATTTTATACCTAAACGTTTTAAATAATATGTAGGATTACATTTTTTTTTCTCTTATTAGATAATGTCATTTATTATTTCCGATTTAAATGAATTGCATAAGAAACTATTGTATATTAAAGATAATTTAGTAAAACTAGGACCAGATAGACGTCAAAAAGAGTTAGGTTTTACGAAATTTAATGAAGCGAAACTTGAATACGCGAAATTAGAGTATATTTTATCTCAAGTACATAATTTAGTTGAAAAATCGGAGGTATCAACTAAAGATATAACTTTAATTAATAAAATAGCAAATGACATTCAGATCATTTATGACAAAATTATTTCTTTAGAGACTTTAAGTGTTAGTAGTATTTCAAAAATGGCAGAAAAAGATAAATTTGACTTGAAGACAGCCATTGCACTTTTACCAACGATGACAGGTCAAGAACACGTCACTAAATCTCTAATTGATGGTATACAATTATATAGTTCAATGATCAGCGATGCTACTCATGGGTTACTTATTGATTTTGTGATTAAAACTAGGCTCTCTCCTAGCGCAAAATTACGTTTAAAAAGTAGTTATCCAACTATTAAAGATTTAATTAGAGATATGAATACGCATTTGATTCAGAAAAAATCTGCTGTTGCTATCCAACACAAATTACAAAACTGTCGTCAAGGTCATAGGTCGATCGAGTCATTCGGCTCGGAACTAGAACAACTTTTTGTGAATTTAACCATAGCACAAGCGGATGACGACGCTACTAAGTTTGAAGTATTGCGTCCCATTAATGAAAAGGTTGCAATCAAGCGCTTTTCAGATGGATTAGTGAATCAAAAGCTTAGTACTATCATAGCATCACGTCACTTTGATTCTTTACCAGAGGCTATAAGAACTGCCCTAGACGAGCAGTCAATGTCTACCAGACACGAGGAAGTTATGAACATTAAAAAGTTTCATACTCGTAATTTCTCACGCACACCTACTAATTATCCGCGTCAGCCAAGTAATTATTCTAATAAATATAGTTACTATAATAGATTTAGCGCAAACAATAGGTACGCTGCCGGAAACACGAGACCACAACAAGGTAAGTACATGTCGCGAGACTCCCGCGCCGCGCAAGGAACACAATCACGTTCACGTGACCGCGGTCGGCCGAGCCCGCGCCCGCCGCGCTCAGCTGTGCCTTTTCAACGTGTGCAGTACGCTAGCCACGAGCAATCGACCAATAGTGAGTCACAAGCGCGTTCTGAGCCCCAGAACGATAATAATTTAGATTTTTTTCGTTCCTACTGAAAATTATGTTTTAAACTACAATAATAGTAGTACCGTAACTTTTAACGTAAGTAATAGCAATATCGATCTTTTAGTCGATAGCGGAGCAAGCCTTTGTGTTTTAAAATACGAATGGTTATGCGATTATCCGAAGTTATTGAATTTAATTACATTTGAGAAGTTAGTTATAAAAGGTGTTAGCGGTAAACTAGTATCTGAAGGATATATTTACTTAGATTTGTCTTATAATGGGTTAGTTTTTAGAGAAAAAATGTATGTGTTTAAAAATATGTCTTGTTCTGCAAATGGTATTTTAGGTGATAATTTTTTGAAACGCTATCAAGCTATAATTAACTATAAAGAAAATACTTTGCTTTTAACTAAAGATAGTAATTATGTGTCTATACCTATATTGAGTCACTATAGACATTTGATACCGCCACGATGTGAGGTAATAAAATATATACCTACATCGTTAGGCGACGATTGTGTTTGTTTATCTAAAGAGATACAGAAAGGAGTTTTTATAGGAAGTATAATAGCGAAACCTTGTAATGGTCGCATGCCAGTAAGGATATTAAACACCACTGAGAAAGAAGTTGATCTAGATCTTACCGATTTAGAGACTTTTTCATTGAATGATTTTGAAGTCTGTAATTTTGAAAAAGAGGAGGTTTCTGTCGATCGTGTAAAAACATTATTAGGATTATTAAATTTACCTGAACTGAATTTAGAAGAAAAACGAAGTATTGAAAGTATTTGCGCTAAGTACGCAGATGTTTTTCATCTGCCAGGCGACAAACTCTCTTGTACAAACCTAATGACCCATAATATAACTTTAAAACCTAATGTCTCGCCAGTTTATGTCAAGCCACATAGATTACCGTTCGCACTAAGGAAGGAAGTTCAGAAACAGATAGATATTATGCTCGAAAACGATATTATAGAAGAGGCTACGTCAGAGTGGTCTAGTCCCGTCTTGCTTGTACCGAAAAAAACAGATAGGTTAAACGAGAAACAATGGCGATTAGTTATAGATTACAGGCAGTTAAATAATCGTATTGAGGACGACAAATTCCCTTTGCCTAATATAACTGATATCTTAGATTCGCTTGCAAATAACATTTATTTTTCAAAATTAGACCTTTCGCAAAGCTATTATCAGTTATCTTTAAGCGAAGATTCACGAAAGTACACAGCTTTCACTGCTGGTGATAAAATTTTTCAGATGAAACGCTGTCCCATGGGTCTCCGGACATCTGCGAGTGTATTTTCACGTCTTATGACTATTGCAATGTCAGGCTTAAATTATAAAAAGGCTTTTATTTATTTAGATGATTGCGTAATTTTCGGGAAATCTATAGAAAACCACAATAAAAACTTAATTAGTATACTAGAGAGATTTAGAAAAGTTAACTTAAAATTAAATCCTATGAAGTGTGAATTTTTGCGAAACGAAATAATATATCTAGGACACAAAATAACTTCTGATGGAATTTTACCAGATGAAAGTAAAATTGCAACCATGCAAAACTATCCAGTGCCGATGAACTGCGACGATGTCAATCGTTTTGTCGCGTTTGCAAATTACTACAGACGATTCATACCGAACTTTGCAAACATTGTTTATCCTTTAAATCAATTAAGAAAAAAGAATGTACAGTTTCTATGGTCATCAGAGTGTCAAACGGCATTTGAAAAATTAAAATCAGCATTAATTCAACCCCCTATTTTATCTTATCCAGATTTTTCAGAAAGTAACATCTTTCGGCTACAAACAGATGCTTGTAAGACAGGTTTAGGATCTGTTTTATCTAACATGAACGGTCAAGTAGTCGCGTATGCGAGTAGAAACCTGAAACCCGCCGAGACGAGATATCCCATCATAGAATTAGAACTTTTAGCAATTGTTTGGTCTGTGAGACATTTTCGCCCTTATTTATATGGACGTAAATTTAAAATTATAACAGACCACAAACCGTTAATTTATTTATTTAACTTGAAAGACCCAACAAGCAGACTTACTAAATTCCGATTATTCCTAGAGGAGTATGATTTTGAAATAGAGTATGTTCCAGGACGAAACAATGCAGCTGCAGACGCATTGAGTCGCATACCTATTACATCTTCTACTTTAAAATCATTACATCAAAACACAGTATCAGTTTTAACTAGAGCACAAAGTAAAAAATTAAAAACCCCCACTGATTCTTCTTCAGAGAGCTCCACCAGCACTAGGCCTGATCAACCTATTGCGGTAGAACTTCTCAAGAAACCCGATGACGTAACTGAATTAAGTTTTAATCAATTAAAGTTTGACAATTATTCAAAGTCTAAAGATAGCATTATTTCTAATGCAAGTTGTTACGTTTACGTACCTTCGCAATCAGCGATATATCTGAGTACCCGATCGTCATCTACCCCAGAGGTGTTAGCGAGGGACTTAGAGTCATTATGTCAAAAAATAGGCATACATGAGGTACTTATTATTAAAGAAAAATGTAACGAGAGTAAAATCAAAAGTCTTGTACAAGCAACAAAAAGAATTAACTCTGTTACCCCGCGCTTTCTCATAACAAAAAATATATTAAGAATATATGATAGTGAACAAAAAAGAGTAATACTAAATGATTTCCATCTATTACCTACCAGCGGACACGCAGGAGTTAATAGAATGATGAACAACATTAAGCAATATTATTTTTGGCCAGGTTTGAGTAATGATGTAAAACTTTTTGTTAAAAATTGCCATCAATGTCAATATCATAAGCATAGTAATAAACATATTAAGCAGCCCTTAACCATAACATCAACAGCCCACTCATCATTCGAAAGAATTAGTTTGGATATAATGGGTCCACTCGATGTTGATGACTATAATAATAAATATGTATTGACATTACAATGCGATTTAACCAAATTCGTTGAAGCGTATCCATTACCTAGTAAAGACTCGGTCACAGTTGCTCAATCTTTTACCAATAATTTCATTTTACGTTATGGTATTCCTAGAGAAATATTGACTGACCAGGGAACCGAATTCATGTCATCAGTGATGTCCGAAACATGTTCTCTATTACATATTAAAAAATTAAATTCTACGGCGTACCATCACGAAACTGTAGGCGCTTTAGAAAATACTCATAAAACCCTAGGAGCTTTTCTGAGAATCCAGTGTAATAATTATAAACATAACTGGAGCACCTGGATTCCATATTGGTGTTTTTCTTTTAATACCACAGTGCATAGTGAAACTAAATATACGCCTTTCGAATTAGTTTTTGGAAAAATTTGTAACCTTCCAAATAATTTACAATCAGAAATCGACCCCTTATATAACTATGACAGTTATCCCCGAGAACTTAAGTATCGTTTACAACAAGCGCAATCCGACGCACGACGTAACTTGATACAATCTAAAGAGAAAAGAAAATTATTGTATGATAAAACTAGCAATAATGTTACCTATCAGTTAGGCGATTTGTTATTATTAAAGAACCAAGTAGGAAATAAATTAGATAGTATTTACAATGGCCCTTATAAAGTTTTAAGAGATATGACGTCTAATGTAGAAATTTTAAAAGAAAATAAAGCTATAATTGTGCATAAGAATAATACCAAACCATTCAATAAATAACTATTTTATTTGATACGTAATTATAAGTATAGGTACTTAATTACATACCATGTTACTTAACACTTTGTTATTGTTATGATTAAGTGTAAAATGTGAAGCTTCCGTTTTAATTCAATACCATTTCAATTCGATACCATTTTAATTAGATACAATTTTAATTAGGTATATTGTTTATATTGTAAAACGTTTTTGTATTAGTACGATTTAATAAATGAAATAGTTTTAACTTTGCTATGTTGATAATGTTTAAATTTTGTTTACTTATTTTACTTAAGTAATTAAATTTTGGTTAAGTTCGTTAAAGTCAATGTTACGAGTCTGTTCCTTTTTGCAGGGAGGGGATGATCCTTCCACTTTTTCAGGGGAGATGAAGTATGATTGCAACATATTACACAAACAAGATGTTTGCATTATCGCGCATTTACAGAAAATTGGAACACACGCGTAGCATTCTCAGCAATCTAGAATAAGATCGCTTACTAAGATAATGTATCTTTAATTGTACTCAATATTATTATCTCAATATACATCTTGACACCGAACAAGTCACATCTCTTTTATTACCTTAGCCTCGGTAAAGCGTCATACCTCTTCAATACGTCTCGGCTTGTTTTAATTATAATTAGTACATTTAATGTTTGAAAAAGGAATAAAAAATGTTATGTTGTACGAAAAAGGTCTAAGTGATATCTTATGTCGGCTATAAAACGCATCCTTAGACTCAAGGAGCTAATAATAAAGTTATTTTTATTATTGGGTCAGGGTCATTGCCATTATTATGGGTGATTACGCCACTAAGAAAGCAGTACAATATGTTGAAACTCCTTTCGAACCACGGAGATATAAAACCTCCGCTGCTCGCGTAGTAAGTATGCAAGTATATTATAAAAATAAAGGAACAAATGACGATCATCTGTCAATATTTTTCACAACGAAAATTGTAATTCATAATTCAGAGCAATAAAGCGAACCAGTATTTAATTAGTTCAAACCGCAGTTTTATTTACGGTTTCACCAATTTATGAGTACAAAACCGATGCCGTAAGGTAATGAACAATGGGCTAAAAAGACATAACGAATAAAATATGTATAAACGCTTGAAGTGATTAATCATGAAAAATATCTGCGGGGTTGTTGCTTTGCTAGTTTTTTTTTTTTTTTTTAGTGAGGGGAATGCGTTTACTCATACCCCGCCCGCGTACGATGTGTGCGGGCGGTGGTTATGTGGGACTCACCTATCCGCCTCCTGACCCCCCATCTAGCGACATGGACTCGATGGAGGGTCAGAAAGGGGGAATACTAGAATAATAGACCTAAGAAAAGTACTTATTTAAGTAATCTTTAGGCCACGAAACGTATGTACCAAACCAAACTCGTGGATTAAAATAACGGATCCATAATATGTATGTACCTATCTGTTACGGTAAATGTGCTAAGTGTGGCCTGTATAAATAATTACCGGTACATAATTTTTAATATTATCACATGAATCGGCAAAGTTGATTAATACTGTGAAGGACAATGAGCAAAAATGAATGGGCTACGTCCCCGCCTGCCAATACACATGGAACTTATAGTATGTACAATTGGGTATTTGCCTGCCAATACACATGGAACTTATAGTATGTACAATTGGGTATTTGACAGTTTTTTTTTATTGACTTAAAATGTTCATTTAATTAGTAGCAACACAACATAGGTATTTATTTTCAAATATCTTGCATATTTTCAGCGATATAGAGCATCAAACTTTCTAATTAGACAAGGAGAGCGCTATAGAAACGTGACGTCACATTTCTATAGTGCCATACTCTCGCCATAGAAAATTTCGTTTTAGAAAGAGATAGATAGAGTCACAGTTAAGTAGCTCATAATTCGCTTATTATAATACAGATTGAATTTCTTTTTTCACATTTTTTATTCACTAATGTTATATTTCTGAATGTCATAATTAAATATCTACATTTCAACAACAGTCAAATACCCAATTTGATTAAAATACTTTGTTTTAAATAAACCAGTGGGATTATACAGAATGACCCATTGAGATCGGTGAGTATCGGTAAGTCTGAAACTATAGGGCAAAGGTAGAAATATCTGTTATTAGTAACCACCTTTCTAAAATCTTTGTAAAATGCGCCAGAACAGACTTAATAGAATAGATAATTCCCTTTAAACTAGAAGGAGCTATTGCTCAAAACAGTGGACTTAGAATGCAGTATTGTTATTTGTTATTTTTGTATCTTAGTTTATATACTTAAGTACCTACCAAAACTGTATGTACCTAGTATATTTTTTATCTAGACTAATATTATTATAAAGATAAATTATTTGATTTTTGGTTGTTTGTTTATATGTTTGTACTTAATGGATAAACTCAAAAACTACCAAACCATTTTATACATTATTTCATTGTTCTTTCATCATTAGATAGCTACATTCTTCCTGAGTGATATAGGCTATTATATATTATCAGGATATTCCTACGGGAACGGGCACCACGCGGGTAAAACCACGTTAAGTCCCTACTTATTAATAAACGATACAAAAACATAATTTATCACTGAAGTATACTTACCATTGATCTTGGTACCTAGGTAATTATAATTAGTAATACATACTGACCGGTTGTTATTCATTATATTTTAATTAATCATACTTACCGTAAGATCTGGACCGTAAGAAAGAGGAGCCCGGGGCGCAGTAGTTGGCGCGCTCGGCCGGCGATGGTTGAAGTTAAGCAACTTTCGCATGGTCTGTCACGTGATGGGTGACCAAAAGCTTTCCATCTTGAGCTCCTCGGTGCTTCGGAAGGCATGTTAAACAGTTTGTCCCGGCTGCATTTGCAGTCGTTAATACCCACAAATCCGCATTGGGCCCGCGTGGTGGGTCAAGGCTAATTCTCCTTTATCCATCCATAAGGAAGGCCAGTGCTCCAGCAGTGGGGACATTACTGATGATGACGATAACCGTAAGACATCCACAGATAAGTACTTTAATGATTTAAAATCATTTCATGTACTTAGGTTCGTTTTAGGTTAGGTTAGGTTAGGTTGTACTTAGGCAGTCGTATGCAAGAATGAATTTTCACATCACAGTCTACTATCGCGTTGAAGTTTGCCGTGTTCCTTTCCTTTTTTCTTTTTCTTTTTTTATCATTGTATTGATGCCACATAAGTTTAAGACAGCGTATAATCTGTTTTGTCTTTTTAAGTTTAAATTGATCACGTTGGGAAACTCTGTAATAGCTTAAGATTATTTAACTAAGATACTCTGTGTAATGTAAATTGTAAATAAGCGGTTGAGTTTCGAAATTAATAAAATAAAAAAAATATAGGGATAAAGGAAAGCATTATGCAGTCTCCTAAATTGGCTTCACCGGAACAGACTCTAGTTTTGTAAGCGGTCACTCGATACGATACGATCTATATGCTGTTTTTTATTCAAATCCGTCTGTCGATTGACATAAATATCATGCATCTGTTGCAGATCCGCACTCTACGTAACGTAACGTGAAAGGAGTTGTGCTAAATGCTCTTATTTGGTAACCGCTCGATAATAAAGACTTCCGAATCCGAACAAGAGCACAGAATGTATAATAGTACTAAGGACAAGAGTTAATTTTACTTTTTACAGGCTTTTTGTTAACTTGCCATGTTAGTTAGTTAGTTAGTTAGTGGGGGGAAATTCTTGCAAGCTTAATTTGACCTACTTCCCAGTGTCCGTCCCAGTGAAATTTTGTATACAGGTTTGGTTTAGATGACAATACAATATTTAAGTACAGTCAGCAAAAAAGCTTGTCATGAAAATGAAATTTTTACTTAAAAACTTATTCAAATTTGTTCGTGATGAAATTTTAGGTACCCGTACTTTTTGCTTTTTTATATTTTTCATTTCTGCTGGTGGCCCGCCATTAGTACATCATTTGGCCAAATGGCCCGTGGTCTCAATAAGTCTGTGCATCCCTGGTTTAAATGTTACTTATTTAATATCAATAGTAATTATGAAAGAGTATGCCATTATAAGTAATAAAATGGACTAAATCACGTTCGGACGACGACGATCCGTGCACACTCCCTATACCAGCACGCGTAGCATGACAAACACGAGAAGAGTTTTGTTTTATCTACCTCGAAAGTCTATAATTGACAGCCGAACAATAGATTTGTCTACGATGAAATGTCATTTATAACGTTTCGATATAGACAACATCTTTCTCGAGTTCATCATGCTACCCTTGCAGGTGGACCGACGATCTAGTGAAGGTCGCTGGAAGCCGCTTGGGGGAGGCCTATGCCCAGCAGTGGGCGTCGTCTGGCTGACATGATGAAAATCACGTGCCAGGATGAAGTGTTGGGGTGTTGGCAGGTACGCCAAATGCGAATGATCTTCCCTAGGATGATAAAGCTATGTTACCTGTTTTGTTGCAAACAAAAAAATATTTCTACACCAAATGGCAGTCGCTAAATTTAATACGTGTCAGAAGTTTTTATCTTAAAACTAATATTCGTTGGAGTTAAAAATAGTTTCTTATTTATTTGCAGATCGTAGAGTATAAACTCTATTCTTACATTTTCGTGAAGTCAATTTTGCATGGTGAACTTAATTGAATGTAGTTTTGCTAAAGCTCTAATAAATTACGTATATTCTATCGATTTGTGAATCACAAATAGCAAAAAAAAAAAAGGATGGTGAAGTTCTGCGTTCAGGTAATGCTTAGTCCGTTGACCTCTTGACTTATGATGTAATTCGGTCAATTGAGACTCAGAGTCGAATATACTTAGTCATCTATCGCTAGTTATCAGTATTTATGGATGCGGAAAAGGAAAAAGTTAAACTTGGTAATGTCTACATAACAAAGTATCGTCGAAATATATCGTAGTTTTTGGAAATCTTTTATTACCTACTAAATTTATTAATTTGACTTCAGCGCATTTTAGACTACGCTATAATATAATAGCATATAGCATATAGTTCATAGCACAACAATATCGCTCACTATGCATTTATTTGGAACACGTTCACACTTAGCTATAATAAAATTCTAAATAAACGTACGAACTTCAATGCTATATGCTATTATATTATAGCGTAGTCTGATATGCGCTTTAGAAGAATTAAATATAAATCTTTTATTTTAATTTAACGGTTACTCTTCTTAATTTAATGGATGGAGAAGATAAAGAATGCCTTTAAGATATTTACATTGTTTTTTAGCATTCACAATGCAATTTGTACAGGGCTGGTGGATTTTTTTCTACTTATTACAATTTTTCTTAAAATCGATCCATACTTTTGTAGCCCGTAAGGGTGATTCTTTACTTACATTTTTATATCTTTAATTAAACAATATTTTTTCTAAAAGAGAGTTATCTTTTTTTTACTTTTATCTAATAACAACATTGTAAACTATTATTTAAACACAAATTGGTCTGTAATAATTGTTTATTTATTAGTATTTATTGCATGTTTTAAAAAGAAATCGGTAAAACATTTCCTTTTCTGCAACTTCAACTCGCTGTTTCTAATTAAATCGTAATAAAAATCCATCTACAAATCATACAATCTTATTGCAAATTTAACTAGCATTATAAATCAATAATTAGTTTTTATTAAATCCTTCTAGTTTTTGAGTAAAACTTAATTTAAAGCCGAGCGAGCGAAGCGGAGCGGAGCGGAGCTGTGCTGAGGAACCATTGCCCCGTAAGCATGTTTAAGCGTGCATAACCATTGAGTGGATAAGAAGAATGCCTTAAAACATGTATAAAATGATGGCTTACAGAGTGGAATGTAAGAAAGGAATTCAGATGGGTAAAGACTGGGTACTAAAAAATGTAACTCACGATTTTGCCTTTAGTTTGATTTTTTTTTTTATTTAATGTGATATCGATATTAATATCTTAATGACGACAGAATATTTGCATATCGCTAGCGCGGTTATACATGTAGGTATGAACCTACGTTTAATTAAGAAAATTGTACCATGTTTTCTGCAAATAAATGAATTCTTATTCTTATTCTTATTCAGGAAGATGATGACAATAACAAAATTTAAACCAATTGGGTATTTGACTGTTGTTGTAATGTAGATATTTAAATATGACATTCAGAAATATAACATTATTGAATAACAAATGTGAAAAAACAAATTCAATCTGTATTATAACAAGCGAATTATGAGCTACTTAATTGTGACTCTAGCTATCTCTTCTTAAACGAAATTTACTACGGCGAGAGTATGGTGCTATAGAAATGTGACGTCATATTTCTATAGCGCTCTCCTTGTCTAATTAGTAAGTTTGATGCTCTATATCGCTAAAAATATTCAAGATATTTGAAAATAAATACCTATGTTGTGTTGCTACTAATTTAATGAACATTTCAAGTCAATAAAAAAATTCAGTCAAATACCCAATTACTTACCACACAACCAATCCCGCTAACGCTTTTGACAACTATAATATCTCCGTTTTGTTACATACCCTGTCCAGACGCGTGGGTTATAGTATCTATATACGTTCCGATCCGACAGCAGATTTGGTCTGCTCCCAGACCAAATCTGCGCTACACACGTTCCGATTTGGCCTGGGAGCAGACCAAATCGGAGGTCGGATAGGAACGTGTGTAGACACTATTAGATTCATTTTGACATATTATATCGTATTGGCGGTCCGCGTCTTAACTGCTATATTTGGGTCAATCAAATAATAGGTCTTTACATATGAAATTGCCGTTTTTTTCTTTTGTACATATAACTTAACAACTTTTATAATATTAGAAATATATAATTTCTTTAATATTGCGTTACATTAAGACCGTATCGAGCAACTTTTGATAATTTAATAACCACGATATTTGATTATTTACATAGAAAAAACTTATTCCGAAAGTTACGACTATTTTTGTTTCCAGAATTTCGTACTTTATTAGTTGTAACTTAGTGAAAAAAAATTTTTTTCTCTTAACGAATGTGTCATTTAATAGTTAAAATGTCCATAAATACGTGTGTAAAATTTTGTAAATTTACATAATATTAGTCGTTAAATAATAACAAAAACGTTAGTATGGAAAAAAAAATAATTACAGAAATCTCCATACAAAACGGCAATTTCATAGGTAAAGACCTATTATTTCTTGTACCAAAACTTGTCCCTGCAACGAAAATTTGAAATCTCTGAAACCATCAGTTTGCTATAAAATTTATTACTAATCCAGATCCTTTATTTTTACAGATCCCTAGAATACAGTACTTTTTATTCCGTCAGTTAAATTTTACTTAAATGATAAATATTATATCGTTTTATCGGTAACTTAGGGGACTTCATTACGGTTCCATACCAAACGTAAGTCCCCTAAGTTACCAATAAAACGATATAATTTTGCTAAAAAATTTGTAAAATTTAATTGACGGATTAAAAAGTACTGTATTCTAGGGATCTGTAAAAAAATAAAGGATCTGGATTCGTAAAAATTTTTTAGCAAACTGATGGTTTCGGAGATTTCAATTTTTTTTTTTGCAGTGACATGTTTCGGAACAAGAAATAGTTGATTGACCCATTTACAGTGATATAATCAAAACACTGAAATCGCGGCAAATTTGCCCTTTCTGGACAAGCACAAAGATATCTGTTTCATCATCATCATCATCATCATGTCAGCAGAACGACGCCCACTGCTTGGCATAGGCCTCCCCCAAGGATCTCCACAATGATCGGTCCTGCGCTGCCCGCTTCCATCTATCTGTTTAATGAATAAAATTAATAATTAACCGTTATTGCGACACTGTCAAAGGTCGCGTCGAAGGCTTCATTGCAAAACTAAACGATCGCTAATCAAATTATAACATTTTCGTTGTCTACCGTTTCACCGGGCACGCCTTGACTTTGATTTTTTTAATATAAAAAAAGCTTAACTAGGTAGTTACCACCCACGGAGTAAGTTGTATCCTTTGGATGACCGAAGCTAATTTTAGTAACAGCCAGTCTCCTGGTGTGTTTTTTAAGGCTAGTTACGCAATTGTTTTAGTTCATATTGTTGAATGCTTACATTTATTCTGAACCACCGAACGATGGCAATTTCACAAGTATTAGGACTTTATTTGACAGAATAACAGACTTTACCGAAAAAGACCATTTTTAACCCCCGACGCAGCGCAAAGAGGGGTGTTATAAGTTATGTCTATGTCTGTCTGTCTGTCTGTACGTAGGTATATTCGTAGTGCCTAAACGGATCAAGCGATTTCAATGCGGTTTTTTCTAATTGAAAGCTTAATTAATTGAGATGGTTCTTAGCCATGTTACGTGTACGATTGCGTCTTCAAATTTCATAAGCCTATTTGACTAAGAAATTTTTATAATTTTGATAATGTTTCTATTGACGAATGTTTAGTAATCACGTTTTACATTTATTTTTGTCAAAACCAAATTACAATATTTTGACCTTGACACTTGATATCTCGTAATCAGAAGAGTCCCAGGTATGGCCCCGTACAGAAAAAACTGGCTTTCGGCTTTGTTAAGCTTCATGTCATACCCTGTATTTAAGATGATATTATGGTGGTGTGTAACCACTAGACCACAGAGGCGGTTAAACTCAGAAAACACTGTAGTTAACGCATTTAGATCCTAATTAAACCACAGAAATGAGATTATTAAGTCTAGCTAGTTTGTCGATTGCACAATTTTAACCATTCTCTATAATTTTATAAAAGTTTTATTACAGCAATGTATTAGATTAACGACGTTTATTCTGCTTCACAGAAGGTCAGACTAAACCATTAAGGAAAAAAGGTACCTAAGTGTGTTATAGTTCTTTTGCTGTATTTATTTTATTTCACAGGTACATTTACAGGTTACATCAATGTACATACACGAAAGATAATTACTTAAATAATAAGCTGGGATATCACCCAAAAACAATTGTACACATTTAATACTAAGTATCACGACAGAGCTAGCAAACAGATATTAAAAAAGAGCCTAATTACAATATTTAAAACTTACAAACTAAAGGACATTTTTCATTTTCGGCTAGGACATTGTACACTATTCGTACTAACAGTAAAAAATATAGTAAAGTCAAATAAAATATTAAAATTTTTATTGTCTTTCTGGATAAATGGTACAAAAATAAACTTTGAAATAAAAAGTCTTTGCCATCCATGGTCACACTGGCAACCATATTTAAATCACGTTCGGAAACTGATGTTTCTGTACGAAAAAACGATGACATTGACGACTGATGATAATGAAGAGGTATGACGCTTTACCGAGGCTAAGGTAATAAAAGAGATGTGACTTGTTCGGTGTCAAGATGTATATTGAGATAATAATATTGAGTACAATTAAAGATACATTATCTTAGTAAGCGATCTTATTCTAGATTGCTGAGAATGCTACGCGTGTGTTCCAATTTTCTGTAAATGCGCGATAATGCAAACATCTTGTTTGTGTAATATGTTGCAATCATACTTCATCTCCCCTGAAAAAGTGGAAGGATCATCCCCTCCCTGCAAAAAGGAACAGACTCGTAACATTGACTTTAACGAACTTAACCAAAATTTAATTACTTAAGTAAAATAAGTAAACAAAATTTAAACATTATCAACATAGCAAAGTTAAAACTATTTCATTTATTAAATCGTACTAATACAAAAACGTTTTACAATATAAACAATATACCTAATTAAAATTGTATCTAATTAAAATGGTATCGAATTGAAATGGTATTGAATTAAAACGGAAGCTTCACATTTTACACTTAATCATAACAATAACAAAGTGTTAAGTAACATGGTATGTAATTAAGTACCTATACTTATAATTACGTATCAAATAAAATAGTTATTTATTGAATGGTTTGGTATTATTCTTATGCACAATTATAGCTTTATTTTCTTTTAAAATTTCTACATTAGACGTCATATCTCTTAAAACTTTATAAGGGCCATTGTAAATACTATCTAATTTATTTCCTACTTGGTTCTTTAATAATAACAAATCGCCTAACTGATAGGTAACATTATTGCTAGTTTTATCATACAATAATTTTCTTTTCTCTTTAGATTGTATCAAGTTACGTCGTGCGTCGGATTGCGCTTGTTGTAAACGATACTTAAGTTCTCGGGGATAACTGTCATAGTTATATAAGGGGTCGATTTCTGATTGTAAATTATTTGGAAGGTTACAAATTTTTCCAAAAACTAATTCGAAAGGCGTATATTTAGTTTCACTATGCACTGTGGTATTAAAAGAAAAACACCAATATGGAATCCAGGTGCTCCAGTTATGTTTATAATTATTACACTGGATTCTCAGAAAAGCTCCTAGGGTTTTATGAGTATTTTCTAAAGCGCCTACAGTTTCGTGATGGTACGCCGTAGAATTTAATTTTTTAATATGTAATAGAGAACATGTTTCGGACATCACTGATGACATGAATTCGGTTCCCTGGTCAGTCAATATTTCTCTAGGAATACCATAACGTAAAATGAAATTATTGGTAAAAGATTGAGCAACTGTGACCGAGTCTTTACTAGGTAATGGATACGCTTCAACGAATTTGGTTAAATCGCATTGTAATGTCAATACATATTTATTATTATAGTCATCAACATCGAGTGGACCCATTATATCCAAACTAATTCTTTCGAATGATGAGTGGGCTGTTGATGTTATGGTTAAGGGCTGCTTAATATGTTTATTACTATGCTTATGATATTGACATTGATGGCAATTTTTAACAAAAAGTTTTACATCATTACTCAAACCTGGCCAAAAATAATATTGCTTAATGTTGTTCATCATTCTATTAACTCCTGCGTGTCCGCTGGTAGGTAATAGATGGAAATCATTTAGTATTACTCTTTTTTGTTCACTATCATATATTCTTAATATATTTTTTGTTATGAGAAAGCGCGGGGTAACAGAGTTAATTCTTTTTGTTGCTTGTACAAGACTTTTGATTTTACTCTCGTTACATTTTTCTTTAATAATAAGTACCTCATGTATGCCTATTTTTTGACATAATGACTCTAAGTCCCTCGCTAACACCTCTGGGGTAGATGACGATCGGGTACTCAGATATATCGCTGATTGCGAAGGTACGTAAACGTAACAACTTGCATTAGAAATAATGCTATCTTTAGACTTTGAATAATTGTCAAACTTTAATTGATTAAAACTTAATTCAGTTACGTCATCGGGTTTCTTGAGAAGTTCTACCGCAATAGGTTGATCAGGCCTAGTGCTGGTGGAGCTCTCTGAAGAAGAATCAGTGGGGGTTTTTAATTTTTTACTTTGTGCTCTAGTTAAAACTGATACTGTGTTTTGATGTAATGATTTTAAAGTAGAAGATGTAATAGGTATGCGACTCAATGCGTCTGCAGCTGCATTGTTTCGTCCTGGAACATACTCTATTTCAAAATCATACTCCTCTAGGAATAATCGGAATTTAGTAAGTCTGCTTGTTGGGTCTTTCAAGTTAAATAAATAAATTAACGGTTTGTGGTCTGTTATAATTTTAAATTTACGTCCATATAAATAAGGGCGAAAATGTCTCACAGACCAAACAATTGCTAAAAGTTCTAATTCTATGATGGGATATCTCGTCTCGGCGGGTTTCAGGTTTCTACTCGCATACGCGACTACTTGACCGTTCATGTTAGATAAAACAGATCCTAAACCTGTCTTACAAGCATCTGTTTGTAGCCGAAAGATGTTACTTTCTGAAAAATCTGGATAAGATAAAATAGGGGGTTGAATTAATGCTGATTTTAATTTTTCAAATGCCGTTTGACACTCTGATGACCATAGAAACTGTACATTCTTTTTTCTTAATTGATTTAAAGGATAAACAATGTTTGCAAAGTTCGGTATGAATCGTCTGTAGTAATTTGCAAACGCGACAAAACGATTGACATCGTCGCAGTTCATCGGCACTGGATAGTTTTGCATGGTTGCAATTTTACTTTCATCTGGTAAAATGCCATCAGAAGTTATTTTGTGTCCTAGATATATTATTTCGTTTCGCAAAAATTCACACTTCATAGGATTTAATTTTAAGTTAACTTTTCTAAATCTCTCTAGTATACTAATTAAGTTTTTATTGTGGTTTTCTATAGATTTCCCGAAAATTACGCAATCATCTAAATAAATAAAAGCCTTTTTATAATTTAAGCCTGACATTGCAATAGTCATAAGACGTGAAAATACACTCGCAGATGTCCGGAGACCCATGGGACAGCGTTTCATCTGAAAAATTTTATCACCAGCAGTGAAAGCTGTGTACTTTCGTGAATCTTCGCTTAAAGATAACTGATAATAGCTTTGCGAAAGGTCTAATTTTGAAAAATAAATGTTATTTGCAAGCGAATCTAAGATATCAGTTATATTAGGCAAAGGGAATTTGTCGTCCTCAATACGATTATTTAACTGCCTGTAATCTATAACTAATCGCCATTGTTTCTCGTTTGACCTATCTGTTTTTTTCGGTACAAGCAAGACGGGACTAGACCACTCTGACGTAGCCTCTTCTATAATATCATTTTCGAGCATAATATCTATCTGTTTCTGAACTTCCTTCCTTAGTGCGAACGGTAATCTATGTGGCTTGACATAAACTGGCGAGACATTAGGTTTTAAAGTTATATTATGGGTCATTAGGTTTGTACAAGAGAGTTTGTCGCCTGGCAGATGAAAAACATCTGCGTACTTAGCGCAAATACTCTCAATACTTCGTTTTTCTTCTAAATTCAGTTCAGGTAAATTTAATAATCCTAATAATGTTTTTACACGATCGACAGAAACCTCCTCTTTTTCAAAATTACAGACTTCAAAATCATTCAATGAAAAAGTCTCTAAATCGGTAAGATCTAGATCAACTTCTTTCTCAGTGGTGTTTAATATCCTTACTGGCATGCGACCATTACAAGGTTTCGCTATTATACTTCCTATAAAAACTCCTTTCTGTATCTCTTTAGATAAACAAACACAATCGTCGCCTAACGATGTAGGTATATATTTTATTACCTCACATCGTGGCGGTATCAAATGTCTATAGTGACTCAATATAGGTATAGACACATAATTACTATCTTTAGTTAAAAGCAAAGTATTTTCTTTATAGTTAATTATAGCTTGATAGCGTTTCAAAAAATTATCACCTAAAATACCATTTGCAGAACAAGACATATTTTTAAACACATACATTTTTTCTCTAAAAACTAACCCATTATAAGACAAATCTAAGTAAATATATCCTTCAGATACTAGTTTACCGCTAACACCTTTTATAACTAACTTCTCAAATGTAATTAAATTCAATAACTTCGGATAATCGCATAACCATTCGTATTTTAAAACACAAAGGCTTGCTCCGCTATCGACTAAAAGATCGATATTGCTATTACTTACGTTAAAAGTTACGGTACTACTATTATTGTAGTTTAAAACATAATTTTCAGTAGGAACGAAAAAAATCTAAATTATTATCGTTCTGGGGCTCAGAACGCGCTTGTGACTCACTATTGGTCGATTGCTCGTGGCTAGCGTACTGCACACGTTGAAAAGGCACAGCTGAGCGCGGCGGGCGCGGGCTCGGCCGACCGCGGTCACGTGAACGTGATTGTGTTCCTTGCGCGGCGCGGGAGTCTCGCGACATGTACTTACCTTGTTGTGGTCTCGTGTTTCCGGCAGCGTACCTATTGTTTGCGCTAAATCTATTATAGTAACTATATTTATTAGAATAACTACTTGGCTGACGCGGATAATTAGTAGGTGTGCGTGAGAAATTACGAGTATGAAACTTTTTAATGTTCATAACTTCCTCGTGTCTGGTAGACATTGACTGCTCGTCTAGGGCAGTTCTTATAGCCTCTGGTAAAGAATCAAAGTGACGTGATGCTATGATAGTACTAAGCTTTTGATTCACTAATCCATCTGAAAAGCGCTTGATTGCAACCTTTTCATTAATGGGACGCAATACTTCAAACTTAGTAGCGTCGTCATCCGCTTGTGCTATGGTTAAATTCACAAAAAGTTGTTCTAGTTCCGAGCCGAATGACTCGATCGACCTATGACCTTGACGACAGTTTTGTAATTTGTGTTGGATAGCAACAGCAGATTTTTTCTGAATCAAATGCGTATTCATATCTCTAATTAAATCTTTAATAGTTGGATAACTACTTTTTAAACGTAATTTTGCGCTAGGAGAGAGCCTAGTTTTAATCACAAAATCAATAAGTAACCCATGAGTAGCATCGCTGATCATTGAACTATATAATTGTATACCATCAATTAGAGATTTAGTGACGTGTTCTTGACCTGTCATCGTTGGTAAAAGTGCAATGGCTGTCTTCAAGTCAAATTTATCTTTTTCTGCCATTTTTGAAATACTACTAACACTTAAAGTCTCTAAAGAAATAATTTTGTCATAAATGATCTGAATGTCATTTGCTATTTTATTAATTAAAGTTATATCTTTAGTTGATACCTCCGATTTTTCAACTAAATTATGTACTTGAGCTAAAATATACTCTAATTTCGCGTATTCAAGTTTCGCTTCATTAAATTTCGTAAAACCTAACTCTTTTTGACGTCTATCTGGTCCTAGTTTTACTAAATTATCTTTAATATACAATAGTTTCTTATGCAATTCATTTAAATCGGAAATAATAAATGACATTATCTAATAAGAAAAAAAATGTAATCCTACATATTATTTAAAACGTTTAGGTATAAAATAACTTACGACTTACGGTGGCATTATAGCGCGCGAATAAAATAATTACGTCTCTGCACGATGAGTAGGTATGTGGTGACCGGCGTGGCGTGTGGGGGCTGGGGCTGCGGGCTGGGGGTTTTCTCATGCTCCTTGAGTGTGTAGGATCTTCAGACTTCTAAGATGGGTTCCTGGACCGCTTGAAACAGCTAACTGAAGATCGGGCTGGGATTTCCCTTGCCCCTCGTACAATGGGCCGGGTTTCTACCCTGGACACCTCCTGGTCTACGTTGATGGTTGAGTCGACGTCGTTGCCAGTTCCACGGAAGATATTGTGTTTCTTAGAACTGCGCTGTTGAATTCTCTACGGAGTCGGTTGACAATTCGGTCCCAAATTTTCCGGATGCAGGCGTAAATGATGAGTATAACGATGAGAAGCAGTATGACGGATAGTAAAATTTCTGTTGTAGTGAGCTGGCTTGAAGTTTTCTGCGTTGCTTGGGCGTCGCCGCTGGCGGTTTGTGCGATGATAACTTCTTCTTTACTTTGTGGTGCTCCCATATTATTGTTTTGTCTTCCCAAGTAATGCGATGAACAGAAGTGTAGAGCCAAATAGCACCGCAACGAAGACTGCTGCTAGTATGGTGTTGAAAATTTTGCTTTGCTGCTCCATGTAGTAATGATTTTCCCGCAAAAATTTATAAGTTCGGTTGGCAAAGGGTCGCCATGAAGAGGTATGACGCTTTACCGAGGCTAAGGTAATAAAAGAGATGTGACTTGTTCGGTGTCAAGATGTATATTGAGATAATAATATTGAGTACAATTAAAGATACATTATCTTAGTAAGCGATCTTATTCTAGATTGCTGAGAATGCTACGCGTGTGTTCCAATTTTCTGTAAATGCGCGATAATGCAAACATCTTGTTTGTGTAATATGTTGCAATCATACTTCAATAATCTGTCAATGTGAACCTTTTTTCAATGTTAGTGTGACATTTTACCGCCATATTGAATCGGGGTTGCATATTTATTAAGACTAGATAATGCTTTTGTACCATCAAACGCGTTAGCTTATTGCGATATAATTAGTTTTCAGTTATTATATTTATCTTTTGCTTGCCTATGGTATAGTGTACAAAGTCCTAGCCGAGGCTCCATACAAAACTGAAAAATCTCCTTTAAACGAACAACAATTTTAAAAACAAACAAATATATAGGTACTACTGGAAAACCAAGACACTGACAGACTGAATAAAATAAAGACGAGTATCTCAGGGCGAGTACCCATATAGTGCGAGGAATGCTTTTACGCATACCCAATGCGCGTAGGTGTGCGGACGGTGGTTATGTGGGACTCGCCCAGCCGCTTCCTGACCTACTAAACCCCTCACTACTTGCTCTCACCGCCGCGCGCCGTCTGTAGGAGTCGCAATGTGGATGGCCCGGGGTGTGACAAGCACCTCCTGCGACTCGACGGCCGGCCTGGATTCTCAGGCCCCAACGCAATGGGAGGTGGCCGAGGAAGTGTGCCCATTTCGCCAGGTTGGTGGGAGGGGACCATGCGATCCGGGCGACAGTACGGCGGCCGTCACCCGCACCACACCACCCCGCTAAGGGGGAATGAGGCGCGCAATCGGTCAAGTCGGAGCCGATCCGAGTGAGCATCCAGCTCGCGGATCCGCTCCGAAGCCTCCTTTTGCGATGCGACGTCCTCGCAAATGAAGACCGCCGCATCCCAGGATCTGTCTCTTGGAAGGTGGACCGACGATCTGGTCAAGGTCGGGGGAAGCCGCTGGATGCAGATAGCGCAGGACCGATCGTTGTGGAGATCCTTGGGGGAGGTTTATGCCCAGGAGAGGGCGTCGTATGACTGATGATGATGATGATGATGATCCTTCAGTTCAACTTTCTTAGAAAGTACTAAGACAAGTCAAGACTAAGTTTAGAACAGACCAATGACATTTAAGCAAGTTACATGACTCTATTACATCATTAGGGTATTCATTTGAACTTTACGAAACTTCTATTAAACTGTGGTCTCAGAAGCATATTTTGTATAAAGTAAACGCATAACTATTGGTACTTTTCCATTAAAAGTAGATTGTAATTATGCCTTTGACAAGGAAATGCCTATTATATATGTACCCCTAGCATGAAAAACTATCGTTATGGTAATCGAACAGTAAACTATGCCGTCCTAAGTGTTTTTTAAGTCGAATAAATTACATTTCCTTCTTTCTTTAAAGCTGACAAAGTGATGCTGTCAAATATGGATTGAATTTCAGCTCCATATACAGCCGAAAGAGGCGCTCTACTCTGGTTTTCAGCCTAGGTAGTCTAGGTACTAATATTATAAACTAGCTTTCCGCCCGCGGCTTCGCCCGCGTGGACTACACGACGTTAGCCCTCGGGAATGTGATATTTTTCCGGGATAAAAAGTAGTTTATGTTCCTCTCCAGGCTACAAAATACCTGTGTCCCAAGTTTCAGCCGAATCCGTTCAGCCGTTTTGGCGTGATTGAGTAACAAACATCCAAACACCTTAACATCCAAACATCTAAACTTTCACATTTATAATATTACTAGCTTTCCGCCCGCGGCTTCGCCCGCGTGAACTACATAACGTTATCCCGCGGGAATGTGATATTTTTCCGGGATAAAAAGTAGCCTATGTTCCTCTCCAGGCTACAAAGTATCTATGTTCCAAATTTCAGCCAAATCCGTTCAGCCGTTTTCGCGTGATTGAGTAACAAACATCCAAACATCCAAACATCCAAACATCCAAACATCTAAACTTTCACATTTATAATATTAGTAGGATATAGGAGATTAGGGTTAGGATTAGGAAGTAGGATGTATAAGTTTTTATGGGTATACGCTATTTTTGTATAAAGTAAACGCATAACTAATGGTACTTTTCCGTTAAAAGTAGATTGTTATATATCTGTACCCCTTGCAGCCCAAGACAAATATATATTTTCACACTTATGCTCTGAAATGTTAATATTATATTTGAGAAAAGAATGCAGTACGTGGCACTTTTCCGAGGTAAACATTCTAAATTTGAAAATCACTGCAGTAATGAATTTCAGTACTTACTTACTGCACTAAAATCAGTGCAGTAAGTAAGTACTGAAATTCATTACTGCAGTGATTTTCAAATTTAGAATGTTTACCTCGGAAAAGGTACTACCCAAAGATATTATTACCAACTTTTTTTCTTTATTTTTTCTTTCGTTATTCCTGTGTATAAAAACAGAAAAAGCAAAGGGACATTTGCACCATACAGCCACATTATTATTATTATTATTTATGTAATTATTATATCATAATTAGGTTAACTTTTTTTCAAATACGGTGCGCACAGAGTATATTACTTCGTATTGTACCACAAGCGCTATGTACCCTTAGCACGAACATCAATCGAAAAAACAAAATGAGATTTATCATAGACAAAATATCCTTTACGAGCATGGAAGTATTACCCATAAACTTACCTAAATAATACCTAACTTACCTAAATAATACTTCCATGTTTACGAGTAATTTTGTATGGGAAATATGTACAGCGCCATGAAGCCGCCCAGAAGCGGGTATTGAAGTTGCGCATTTTAGAAGCAAGTAGTAAGTATCAATAGGCTGTATGACCGTTCCACATGGCCTCAGAAACCAATATTTAAAAAAACGGCGGGAATGATTTTCAGCGGTTGATTTGATATCAATACAGTTTATAATGTGTAATAAATTATCAAAATGATTTCTGGCAATGAAACATATAGGTACAGACATCGTATGTACCTACTCCACCAAATATGAGAGCAGAAGCAAAATTAATTACAGAAAACTTAGGTACTGCCAGAAAAATCAAAAGAAAGATATATGAAAACCTACGATCTGATTTGGAAATGAGAAAAAAAGGCGCATACGTTTTCGGAATCTGTGTTGTTGGCGTATTTTACTGATACATCATTAAAATAATATTATGATGGGCGATTTATACATAAGTGTGCCCGGGAAAACAATAACATTTACATTTAATAATTGCCCGAACATGTGTGATATAAATTTTAATAAATATTATTTAGTTAAACAGTTTTTTTTTATTTCCTCGCATTTCTTGAGAAAAGCACTATACAAGCCTTGTACGGTAAGCAAATTACCTTGCCTCGAATGATTAAAGCCCTCGCCTGCGGCTCGTGCTTCAAACCATCCTCGACAATGTAATTTCTTACTTACCTGTCCTCGGCTGTAATGTACTATTAATGCACACAAATTTTTGTCTTGTACGGGAATTAAACTCAGGACCTCTGGCGCAGAAGGCAGTAGGTATCCGTACCCCCAGCGCCAAATCGGTCATCAAAATTGCAATTGTTTGCAGCATTACATCCGCATGACCGGGGCGGGTCGCTTGTATTGTATGTAACTGTTGGTACTTTTCCGTTTTAAATTATCAAGCAGTAACCTTAAGAAATACTAAGGAACCACTCAGCCAGCAGCAAAAATAACATTGAGCTTTTTCAGTGTTTGATAGTACCTAACCTTACTAAAATGTTACCCAACTTTCTGATTTTCATCATCATCATCATGTCAGCCGAACGACGCCCACTGCTGGACATAGCCTCCCCCAAGGATCTCCACAACGATCGGTCCTGCGCTGCCCGCATCCAGCGGCTTCCCGCGACCTTGACTAGATCGTTCGGTCCACCTTGTAGGGGGTCTGCCCATGGAACGTCGTCTGGTACGATCATCTATTTCTGATTTTGGGTACCTACCTATAGAAAAAATATTTCAGAACTCGCTGCTAATCATCACAGTATTGTACCTTTTACCACCTATGTACAAATTAGTGACCGTACCAGATAACTGCGCGCGACTGGCGCGTTTTTGGTGCTAGTTACAGTAGTGCATTTTTCTGTACTTAGATTATGGGTAAGCTACAAGTATTCAATTTCGACTGCGCTGCGTGTAGATTTATCTGGCGCCCAATAAAAGTATTTGCGCAACGAAAGCTAAGACTTATCATAAATTTATGGGTATTTCTTCTGGTACAATATTTTTGCATTCTTCTAAACCTTGGCATGCTATTCATTACCATTCCACTGATTTCCTTCCTTATCTGTGAAAAAAAGGTTTCATAATTAAAAGCCCAAATTCCAATTAAAACAATAATATTGTAAAGAGGAAAGATTTGATTGTCTGTATGTTTGAAATGGATAAACTAAAAAAATATTGAACCGGTTTTAAAAATTATGCCACCAGTAGAAATTTACATTATTCCCGAGTGACATAGGCTATATTTTATTCCGACATTCCCACGGGAACGGATACTACGCGGGTAAAACCCGGATAACTTGTCGTTTATAAAATGTTGCATGTGCACATTTCCCCTAATAATAGCAACCTCCTTTCGCTGTTATAAGGGCGTTATGCAATTAGGATATATTCGCGCGATATACTTACTTTCCAAGTGGTGTCGAGTGGCGGTGCGCCAGCACACGACTCTGTAACAGTAAAGCTGTGACGGCATAATATAATCCCATCAAAAACAAAAAATCGGTCAAGTGCGAGTTGGACTCGCCCATGAAGGGTTCCGTACACACTTAACGTACCGATTGCTTATACCTTGCCAAAATTCCACCATAATTTTTTGTCAGCAAAATATAACTTTGTTTTTCATAGTGTTTGTATGAATTTCATTTGCGGTTTTTGAAAATGTGTTATATCTCAAAAAGTACTCACTATGTGTTGTTCTAACCAATTTTCGTTGAAAGTTTTTATTAAAATCTACAGCATACATTTTTTCTAGATTTTTCTCTTTTATTTTAAAAGTTAGAGGGGGGGACACAAATTTTACCAGTTTGGAAGGCCCTATCTTTCAAAATATTGAGTTTGAAAAAAAAATATCTGAGAAACCTCCATGTTATTTTCAAAGACCTATCTATAGACACCCCACACGAATATATTTGATTAAAAAATAATTTTCAGTTTCAGTTCTATGTATGGGGAGCCCCCCTTAATTTGTTTTTATTTTTTATTTTTGTATTAAAATCGTAAAACGTTTCACGGAATACATCTACCTACCAAGTATCAACTGTGTAGTTTTTATAGTTTTGGAATAAAGTGGCTGTGACATACGGACGGACGGACAGACAGACAGACAGACAGACAGACAGACAGACAGACAGACATAACGAATCTATAAGGGTTCCGTTTTTTGCCATTCGGCTACGGAACCCTAAAAATGTGAATTAAGAGAGCGCTCCGTACGTGCCTTCCTGTGGACCCTCCTAAGTAGTCTAACGAAGAGCCAAGAGGAATTTAGAAAAAATCCTCTCTTAGTGCCCCTGTACACTCCCCAAGGAAAATACATGCCAAATTTTCAGCTTCTTGCTTAGAGATGATTTATATTAGTCCGAGAATGGCGTGGGTCGGAATACGGGATGCGGATGGGTTAAGTACCTAAGTACCTACATATATTTTTTATGAAGCAATTCATATTACACCATTCACGATCCGTGCCTCGTAATACCTATCAATTATCCCTTACATTGACGGGTTTGCATCGAGTTTGTTGAGCCTACGCGTAAAACATGCCAGTATTGTTTTGTCACTAATAAAAAAAACGTAAGACTGGCGGTTTACTTTTATTTAGTTAATTAAAGTTCAAAAACTTCTGACTATCCAAAGACGCGTAATAATAGGATAATTAAAGTATATTCGCTCATATGCTACTCACTGACTTTCACTATGACATACTTTGACGCGTTACAGTAACTTTAAGTTTATGATATAATAATAAATGCGTTCCGTGTCACCCACACCACATTTAATTATAATTAAATGAGTTTTGAATAGTTGTAAGTATAAAGAATTTCCAAATTTTGATTAATTACTTAAGTATGAATAAACAAGCAGATTCCTTCTTCTACAAACGTGTTTCTTGCAAAATCTGTCAATTATTTTATTTAACAACTTCCTTAATTTATTACATTTAAGTTGTTGCATATGTGTGTTGATCGATTGGTTTGACATATTTTTTTTCACTTGACATGAGTATTTATGGATGTTGTATATAATTACTTTTTTGAATTTCGCTGATAATACGAATGAAACGAATGAAAGACTACAGGCTTATTACTCAAAGCTGCAAATTCGCATCGCATCCATCGCATCGCAAGAATCTGCGATGCGAATTCACAGTTTCGTGTGAGAGCCCTATCACCTGCAAAGGTGCCTAACCGTAGCAAAGACTTAATTTTTAATCGCCTTTGTAGTGTAACGGACACCACTGGTATAATTGGTTTAGTTGGTAAAGAGATAAGATGGTCCATAGCATGATGACCATATCAACGATGGTCTAGCATTTTTGTATTCCGACAGTAAGAGATAAACATTACCGTCAGTGGTTGCGATTGCGAAGTCTAGGAGTAGTGCGCTTCCACCCTCAGCCTTATCTACACTTAACATCAGGTGTGATGAAGTGTAAGTTTCTACCCAGTTCTAGATAAAAATAAAAATAACAAAATCAACAAAAATAACAAAATAATAAAATCATTAAACTATTGCAATAACAAAATGTCAATGTATCATCATCATGTCAGCCGAACGACGCCCACTGCTGGACATAAGCCTCCCCCAAGGATCTCCAAAACGATCGGTCCTGCGCTGCCCGCATCCAGCGGCTTCCCGCGACCTTGACTACATCGTCGGTCCACCTTGTAGGGGGCCTGCCCACGGAACGTCGTCCGGCACGCGGTCGCCATTCGAGAACATTTCCGCCCCAACGGCCATCGGCCAATGTATCATACTTACATATTATTTTTCTAATACTAGGTACTAACAGAAATGAATTTGGCGAAAATAGAGACGTTAAAAAGAGACAACTAAATAACAACATTCTGATTTGAATCTGCGATAACTCCTAACTCTGTGTGTCAAAAACGGCCGAGTGAAGAAGAGTGCACTTCAAGGTGCGTTCCTATTTCATATCGATTCCTGTCATTTTTAAAGTAAGATCGTAACATATTGTAACCTTTTTTACGTGTAAAAAAAGTCATTCAGTGCGATACTATTTTTGCGGCCCAGAATTTGAGCACGTTTACAGCACTATCCGTGGCACGCATTATATCCTCCTTTAATTTGGGACTAACTCAAATATATTAAAATACTACCGTTCCGGTGGGAATATTGGGATAAAAGTATCTTATGTGTTATTCCAGCCATCTCTCTTATACATCCATATCCGTTCAGTAGTTTTGCGTGAAAGAGTTTCAAACATCCATACATCCATACTCAAAAACTTTGGCTTTTATAATATTAAGTATGAAGTAGGATAAAATAATATAAATTATTAATATGTACTTTCTCATTAATAAACGCAAGAAGCTTGATTAGCGTTTGAAATGTAAAATCTTGCCAAATTCAATAATTAAACAACGATAATAATATTTTCAACACACTTGCTCATAAAGTGAGCCTTATTACATCGTTCTTAGGGCCATAAACCGAACTATAACACACGCGTGCATAATAATATTACAGTACTAGTTGCGTAATAGAATTATCCCTACAAAGTTAAGTAAGTACCTAACTGCAAATTATATGTGAGTAAACAGAGACTTTTCAATTTAACCGGGTAATACAGTATCCCTACAAAGTTAAGTTTAACTGCAAGTTATATGCGAGTCAACAGAGCATTTTCAATTTCAGCGGGTAATAGATACAGTTCTTTTTTTGTAACAACAAAGAGGTTTTATACGGCTGAAAATCCATTTACGTTTTTAGAATAAATAAATGTGCCCCTAATTAAGACAAAAACATAATTAAGTATATTATTATAAATTTTTTTATAATTCACAATAATTTGTTATAAAACATTTGCATTTTATCACTATTATTATACTTAATTATTTTGAAGTAGGCTGTATGGCTGTATGTAATCAATCACCTCACATTTGGCGCGTGCAAAAAAAAAAAACTTGCGCGCTTTTTCCCTTAGTTATTATTAGGTTAATACAATATGTATGCAATAAATGTTTGTTTTTCCTCGCAAGTGTGTTGAAAAAGTGCGTATGAAACTCGTGAGCAACTTACTCACTAGACACTCGGCTGATTTACGCCCTCGCCTGCAGCCTCATGTATAATGAGGAACCTAAGCTCACTTGTATCATAATATACTATTTCAAAATTACAAAATCTTTGATTTTAAAGTGGAATATTTTATTAATTTTTATAACTTTTTAACCCAATTTTTACATAACACGTGGCGACACAATTGCCTAGTTATTTACCATGTTAAGTATAATATTTCATCGGGTGGTGAATTGGGCAAAATTAGACAACAACCAGGCCAAGGCGTTACATGGGGCAGTGTTCGTCCTAAAAATGTTAATATTACCGGTATTATTCATGAGACACAATAGACATAAGATTGGGACATATTTTTGTTTGATTTATGGGATTTACGACACGTCATTAATTAGAAAGTTTGCGTAATTCGCAATGACACCTAGCATTTCTGCGCTCATCTGCATAATAATCACTTTAATTTTTTGTAGCCCATATCCTTCTGCAAGGTCTTAATATCAGTGTCTGAGTCAAAATTCAGAATTGGTTCAGTGATTTAGGCATAAAAATTAAGATAGCCATCATTTTCGCATTTTAGTTTATTGGTATGGATTTTAAAATCTTGATTGTATTTGAACTGTTTGGGGGGATTCGAACGCGAACCTCTGGGAATCCTGCCTAATTTTCTGACCAATTAAGCTAACGAAAGGCCTTCAAAGCTCGCCGATCTTTTTCAATGGAAAAAGAGAAGAAGCGCCTTAATTAGTAATTACTAATTAAGGCGTATAGACTTTTTGTTTTAAAACTATAGGACAACCGTCCTACAGTTGTTACAAATCTGGTAATAATATATATATTTCTTCATACCTTTGTCTAGATTCGTATAGTTTCAAAAACACGATTTTATGATATTTTGCCTCGACACTTTTTCTTTTCGAAAAGACCTCTAAAAATACGAAAATTCAAGATTATTCTTAAATGGGGTCACTATTGGAAATTGGTTTAATTAGTGGACACCAATAATATAGGATCGTATAGAAGCATTTTTTTTTATTCGCTGTAGTTTTTTTATACGAAGTGATTTTGTCTTTTTTGCCTAATTTGCAAAATCGGTCTCGCTCCCGCGCGCATCGTTTTCTCATTGATATCTCGCTTCAGCATAATTTTTTTCGAGTATCGCCTTGAAGTAGTTTTGATAGAGCGAGGTGTCAAAGTTGATATGTTGTCGACAGTACCTCACACCCCGCGACCTACGACCGACATTATCACATAATAGTGTGCCTAATTCGCGGACACCTTATCTTGATTACGCAATTAAACCTTAGCATAATCATGTTTATAGTTAAGGTAATTTGGAAAACACAATGGCTATGTTGAAATTTGTGACATTTGAAGCTACAAAGTGACAATAATAATTATTATCTTCAGCCATACGCCTCTCCAAGAAGCTCCATAATTATCTGACATGCGCTGCCTTCGTCCAGCAGCAAATATCTAATAATAAGTAACTGACTTCAAAATATTGGAAAAAAGAAGAAATCATATTTTTTCACCCTATTAGTGAAAAAAATTTGAACTTGCTGGTACTATCTCTAAAAGATTCCTTTCTGCTTTTGTGTAAAAAAAATGTCTCGTTATAATGTCTGATTTTCTGTAAGTAGACCTTTTTATTTACCCGACTGCGGCGAAGCCCAAAAGGAGGTTATGTATTTGACCTGAATGAATGTGTGTGTGTCTGGTCCTGTGTTCCCTCGTAACTACTAAATGGGTGAACCGATTTTGATAAATGATACTTCGTCTAGTGACACTAAAAACGTCAATTGAAAAATAAAATGGCAGCTTTTAGGCGGCATCGGCATATTCTGTGCATTGTAAAAATATAATTTTTCAATCCCATCGAGTATCAAAATGAAGGGTTTTAAATAGCGATCCTATAAACATATGTAATCTGCAGAACTCTCCGCATTCATTTATCTAAACAAGTAAAGAATTCAGTTACAAAAAAGGTGGTTTATTGATAATGAACTACTTAAAAAGTCTAAAATAAAAATGTAATATGTCTAAAAACAAAAAACGTGTCAGCAAAGATTTTACCACTAGTAAGGAAAACCAAGCTCCTTAATTTCTCATTGCAGTCGAGTTTTCGATTTTAATGACATTTAAACAACTGCCTGAATGAATACCTACGACTACATTTCATGAACTGATTACTCGTAATCTGGCTCACTAATAATAGACTACTACTAACATTAGCTGTAATTTGAGACTAATCCGTGACTGAAAGTCATCATTAATAAGGACATTGCGACATTTATAATAACCGCAAACTTATAGAAAGGCTTTTGGACTAATTGCTCACATGATCGAAAAAATCCCAATCGACCACTTATCGTCGAAATTCCTTTGCATAAAATCTACGCGTAGCATACTGTACGAATTGCGTAGTCGAAGAGCTAACAAGCAATTGTAGCCTTAAAGTGATGGATTAGTTCTACGTTTGTACCACACCGGGAAGTGCAAAAAGTACAAGAAAGGATTTTTGCGTAACATGTATTTGCAATGAGCGTATGGAGTTATACAAAATATTATGTAATGTTCCCAAAGACTTTACTTCCGCTACAGTTGATGTTCATAATAATTGGGAGCTTTATTGAAAGTTTTGTCGAGGTATAGCTAACGAAATATCCTCCAATTTGCAAATAAACTACTTGAAGTAAAAGAGATTTTTAAATAAAAAATTACTTAGAAAATTTTGCATCATTGGCATTGAGCGAAAATCCTACATCAAAATTTGAAAAGGGGAATCTCCGACATATGCAAGATTTTTTGTTTAAATAAAACAAATCTTTCACGGATACAACTACGCTTTATTAACCACATGTAGTTAGTTATTGCTAGTTTTATAAAGGATTTTTAGTTTTTGAGTTCGCGCAGAAATCTAATGTGAAGATGTACTTTAGATTGTTTGTGTTCGATGAACCCCCTAACTCTATGTGTAAGTGTATTTCAGAAATCATGTTTAAATTTAAGATTTGACAAAGTGCAGTCACGCACCGTGATGAATTTTTATACAAAACATTTAATGTTATATAGATATTTTTATGTGCAATTTATTGTAAGTAAAAGTTATAACTGATCGTCGCTCATGAAGCTCTAAAACAATTTTGATGAATTTCGATACTGAGGCAGGGATGTGTAAATTTTGATGTATTTTGGCATGGATATAAAATAGGTTAAAATTAAAATTTGGTTCTATTTGGTACCTGGGTATGCCACGACGTGAAATAAAGTGTGATGAAAAGTCGTGTAGAGGCCTAAGTTCAATATAATTTTCTTCATACGTTATTAGTCACTAAGCTAACACGATTTCTTTAACAACATCATCTTGGAAAAAATTTAGCTATAGGCCCGAACGTATTCTAAAACGACTGATCGCTTCTCAAGTACAGTTAGAAAGGGGTGCAAATACCTACATGCAACGAATACATTCAGCCCTTTCTAACTACACTAATACCTAAGAGATGTTGAAATAGTTGGGAATTTAAAAAAAGATTACCCTAAACTTATGGTGAGCAGTTTCACATTAAAATAATGACACATAATTTTTGTTGTTCTACTTATGCCAAAAATTATTCAAGTTTTTCTCAACTGTAATTACAACATTTCGAACCTTCAAAATAAATTTAAATTGAAGGAGAATATTATCATCAGCATCATCATCGTAAGTGTTTTTATGTCCTACCTTGTGGATTGATAAAGGGTTTTAAGTAAAAATTTTATTTTTATGACAAGCTTTTTTGCTGACTGTACTTTAATGTTGTATTGTTATCTTAACCAAACTTGCATACCAAATTTCAGCTCAATCGGACACTGGGAAGTGGATCAAATTAAGCTTGCAAGATTTGACCCGAACGGACACATGCATGCATACATACATACACTGCAAGTTAAGAGCCATTTCGCACTTTGCAATTGTCTCGCTCGCACAATGAACATTTTTAAAGATTGTTTTAAACACATTGTGTTTTTTAGAAAAGTGTTTCATTATGTCCCTACAACGCAATTAGTTATACATTATTAAACATATTTCAACATTGTCAATACTGCAATAATACTAGATCTACGAGCTTAAAGTTTTCAAAAATTGAATTCCTAGATCTAACCAATACTCAGTTGAATGAATAAAATAACTTATACAAAATATCCGTAACATTGCGTTGTAGGGACATAATGAAACACTTTTCTAAAAAACACAATGTGTTTTCCACAATCTATGAAAATGTTGCATTGTGCGAGCGAGACAACTGCAAAATGGCTGTAATTGCGAAATGGCTCTTAAATAAAAGCTTGTAAAATGGGCCAATGGCATGATCTACCACGCCAGGTCAATAGGGATTGCTGGATATAAACGACTGCAAACGCAGCCGGGATAAACGTGCCTTCCGAAGCACAGAGGGACTCGAGATAAGCAATGTTGGTCATCATCATCATTTCAACCGTAAGACGCCCACTGCTGGGCATAGGCCTCCCCCAAGGATCTCCACAACGATCGGTCCTGCGCTGCCCGCATCCAGCGGCTTCCCGCGACCTTGACCAGATCGTCGGTCCACCTTGTAGGGGGCCTGCCCACAGAACGTCGTCCGGTTCGCGGTCGCCATTCGAGAACCTTTCCGCCCCAACGGCCATCGGTTCTCCGCGCTATGTGTCCCGCCCACTGCCACTTCAACTGAGCAATCCTTCGAGCGATGTCGGTCGTTTTAGTTCTCCTGCGGATCTCATCATTTCTGATTCGATCGAGCAGAGAAATACCAAGCATCGTTCTCTCCATTGCTCGCTGGGTAACCTTGAGCCTTCTTATGAGACCCATAGTAAAAGACCACGTCTCGCTTCCATAAGTCATAACTGGCAACACACACTGGTCAAAGACCTTAGTCTTGAGACATTGAGGAATTTTGGACGCAAATATATGCCGGAGCTTCCCAAACGCTGCCCATCCGAGCTGGATTCGACGAGAGATCTCTTTCTCGAAGTTGGACTTACCTAATTGGATTGCCTGTCCTAGGTAGACATAGTGGTCAACAACTTCGAGTGTAATGTTCCCAACATTAACTGGAGCGGATGCAACATGGGCATTGGACATGATTTTCGTCTTATCCATGTTCATCTTCAGACCCACTCTTTGGGAAGCATTGCTGAGATCTTCGAGCATTGTGTTCAGGTCTTCCAAGGTCTCAGCCATGAGAACTACATCATCGGCAAACCGCAGGTGTGTTAGGTACTCGCCATTGATGTTAATGCCGAATCCTTTCCAGTCCAGTAGCTTGAAAATATCCTCCAACGCAGCTGTGAATAGTTTCGGAGAAATGACGTCTCCCTGTCTCACACCTCGCTGTAGTTGGATAGGATTAGAGCTCTGGTTCTGTAGTCGGACTGACATGGTGGCGTTTTGGTATAAGTACCTCAGCACCTCGATGTACCTGTAGTCTATTTGGCACCTCTGAAGAGACTGCAGCACTGCCCAGGTCTCGATCGAATCAAAGGCTTTCTCATAGTCCACGAACGCCAAGCATAGTGGCAAGTTATACTCTTCGGTCTTCTGTATAACTTGCCGCAGCGTATGAATGTGGTCTATGGTACTATAACCTTTTCGGAACCCGGCTTGTTCGGGAGGTTGGAAGTCGTCGAACCTGCGAGCGAGACGATTCGTAATGACTCTCGAAAACAACTTGTAGATATGGCTCAGAAGCGAGATGGGTCGGTAGTTTTTCAAGAGAGTCTTATCACCCTTCTTGAAGAACAGCATCACATCGCTTCTGCCCCATGCCTTTGGCGTTTTGCCCTCGAGGATGACAGAGTTGAAGAGCTTCTGGAGGACCTTAAGTATCGGCTTACCGCCCGCTCTCAGAAGTTCTGTTGTGATTCCGTCATCGCCCGCCGCCTTGTTGTTTTTGAGCTGCTTGAGAGCCATTCTAATCTCGTACAGGCTGACGTCCGGGATATCTTCGGTATAGTGTCGGGTAAGCTTGGCTCTAGGTTCTGTAGCCTTACTTTCAACAGGTGTTTGCGTGGAGTACAACTGTCCATAGAAACTCTCAATCTCCCTCAGGATTTCAGGTGTTGATGAAATGATACTACCGTCCTCAGCTTGCAGCCTCGTCAGTTGACTTTGCCCTATAGCCAGATCTCTAGCGAACACTTTGGAGCCTTTGTTCCGCTCAATGGCCTCTTTAATACGCTCGGTATTAAATTGGCGAAGGTCGCTTGTCAAGGACTTGGAGATCTGCCTATTTAGCTGTCGATAACGAAGGGCATCCGCTGAGTTCTGTAGTTTCATTTCGTTTCTCTGATCCATGAGTCGGATAGTGTGGCTGGAGAGTTTCTTTAATTTAGGACGGTGGGTTTTGTAGTGCTTGGACCCTACCGTGCGGACAGTATCCACCACCATGTTGTATAGATCGTCCATATCGATGCTGTTCTCAAGGGCTTCGAAGCGGTTTTGGAGCTCGAGCTGAAAGCACTCGGGGTTTTGAATTTGAGCCGGTATTGGTCGGAGCGTAGATTTTATTAGTCGAGATCTTTCCAGCTTGACGTTGATATTCAATGTGCCTCTAAGCATGCGGTGATCGCTTCCCGTCTTTACGGCGTTGATGACAACGACATCATTGAATATTTGCTTCCTCGTTGACATAATAAAATCTATCTCGTTTTTGACTTTACCGTCCGGACTAATCCAGGTCCATTTGCGGCTTACGGGCTTCTTAAAGAAGGAGTTCATCATGTAGAGGTTCTCCCTCTCCATGAAGTCTGCCAGCATCTGGCCCCTTTCGTTCCGTTGCCCAAATCCAAATTGCCCCACTCTCAACTCATCACCACAGCGTTGCCCCAACTTAGCATTAAAATCCCCCATCACAACCGTGTAGTGGGTTTTATAGCTATGCATGGCTTTAGAGATCTCCTCATACATAGCCTCCACTTCGACATCGTCGTGTTTCGAGGTCGGAGCGTAGACCTGGATAACATTCAGCGAATATCGTTTCGATAATCTGAGTATCAGGTACGCTACCCTGCTCGAGACACTTCCGATGGTGATCACGTTGTTGACAAGGGATTTATGGACGATGAACCCGACACCACCTTGGGACTGTTGGTCGCCCTCCCGGTGGTATAGTAAGTTACCGGATTGAAGGGTAATCGAGTCCTCCCCCTCTCTTCGGACTTCAGATAACCCAATAATATCCCAATCCAACTTACTAATTGCCTCTTCCAACTCTATAAGCTTCTCGTCGAGCCTCAACGTGCGCGTGTTGTAGGTTGCCAGGTCAAGTCGTCGGTGTTGGTAGTCGGAGCCTACCCGGGGATTCTTAGCACCCCCTGCCCCGCCGTTACCATAGCCGCTACCGTAGCTAGGAATAGCGGGGCCGCCGGGGACTGGGGGCCGATTTTTGTTGTGTGTATCCATATCGGGGGGTTTTGCCATAATCGCCACGCTTGGCAGGCGGGTTGGCGATCGCAGTATGGCCTGCTGTTAAATGGAGACGCTGCTGCCCATCTCCTTTGGCAGTTTTCCCTCTGTCGGCTCTTACGACACCCACGGGAAGAGAGGGGGTAGTGCTATTCTTTTTATGTGCCGGCACTACACGGCACAATGTTGGTCACCCATTCCGTAACCGACCATTGCGAAAGTCGCTTAACCTCAACAATCAATATTAGTGTATTTTAACAATAAATATTAGTGAACACTTTTTGATAATAATATATCATATTATAAAATATATAGTTTAATGTAAATCCTACTAATATTATAAATGTGAAAGTTTAGATGTTTGGATGTTTGTTACTCAATCACGCCAAAACGGCTGAACGGATTAGGCTGAAATTTGGAACACAGATACTTTGTAGCCTGAGCCTCCCAAATTTCTGCCAAATTCCTCCATGCGTTTTGGCGTGATTGAGTAACAAACATACAAACATACAAACATCCAAACATCTAAACTTTCAAATTTATATTTTTTTTTTGTCCACAACAGGGTAGCACGTAACCTTCATCACATCTGATGTTAGTGGTGATAAGGCTGAAGGTGAAAGCGCACTCCCGGAATCCTCAATCACTGAGGAACTGGTTACCTTATTTCTAACTGCCGGAACACAATAATGATGAAAACATCATTGTTATGGCGTCAGACTTAGATAAGATGGTGGTAGCTAGACAGGCGGACTAAGAACAAGTCCTACCACCAACCAAACCAAATACAATATGTACCCCACTGGGAATCGAACCCGGGACCTCTTGGTCTGAAATCGCTGGTGTGAGCCACTAGACCACAGAAGCGATTAAAATATACTAATTAAATAATATTATAAATAAGTATATATTATAAATATATATTATAAATGTAATATAATATAATATTATAAAGTATATAAATAATCAAATGCAAAAAAACTTTTTCAAATATGGATGGAAGTTTCGGAAAAGTTTGTTCATATGTGGTTCAAAGAAAGGTTTTTTTTCAGCTATGATAATAATATTATAGCTATCATAGCTGAAAACAACGTTTCTTATAATAATTGAATTGAATATTTGACAAAAAATGTGTACGAGCCCTAAAGGGCTTATTACACTTATCCTAATTAGGATCCTAATTAAGCATACATTGCTTTATTTGATCTCATTTTCAGCAAGTGATGCAATCGTAACAAGCAATGTATGCTTATTTAGGATCCTAATTAGGATACGTGAAATAAGCCCTTAAGCACTTAAAGTTGTACGAAATCTTCGTTTCCGTTCAGTTACATCATACATAAGTTTCGGCATCCATTCTGTTTCCGCAGAATTTTATAATGTTCCGGTAATAACGGCTCATTTGGCCTCTTAAGGCGTTAATGTCACTGTAGCATTGATTGACCTTTGTAACTTAACCTCATAGTACGAGAAGGACGACCAAATTAGTATTTACATGACTGCCAAAAAAGGAGTATATTGTGTTTCGTGCTAATGTATTCCACCCATAAAGTTAATATACCTATCGGAATAGGTATATTAACTTTATGATTCCACCACAACTTTTAAGGATTATAATGTATGAGATGACGTATTATTAGAAACGTTGTCATCTCACCCCGACTAACACTAGTTATATAGAAAATTTTTAAATTAAGTATTTAGAAAAAATTATCCGTCTCACAACACAACCAGCTCCGATGGGACTCGAACCCACGACCTTTCGCTATCCGGGCGACTGCTCTAACTACTGAGCTACGGAGTCGTTTGACTAACGACTTCGGCAAAAAACGGTACCCTTATAGATTCGTCATTCATACAAACACTATGAAAAACAAAGTTATACTTTGCTGACGAAAAATGATAGTAGAATTTCGGCTCGGTAAAGGCAATAGGTATGTTAAGTGGGTACGGAAGGGCGTTTGTGCACTACACTGAATTTTACCGATCCGGCGGTCCGTTTTTTTACGGACCGGCGTGGCATGAAAAACACGGATGATTGGCTTGTGCACTTGTCCGGTTTTTTACTGGCCGGGGCAGCGCAGTGATCTCTTTAAAACTACACTCTACGGACGCGTTTTAAACGAGAGAAATAATGAGTTCCTTGGAACGTCGGCAATTACTTGCTTTATTGCTTTATGTACGAAGACGTAGAAGACAGAAAGAATTTTGGGTTCATCCTCTTATCAGTGAAAGGTACCTGACAGGGTCATTTTACCGAAATCACAATTAATTGAGGCAGGATGAAATTTTTTTTTAACTACTATCGAATGTCTACAGCTAGCTATATAACAAAAAAAAGTTTCATCAAAATCCGCTTAGTAGTTTTTGCGTGAAACACGGACAACAGACAGACAGACAAACAAAAATTTAAAAAACCATATTTTTGGTGCTAGATATATTACGTGTTATTGGTGAGAAATAATAATAATAATAATAAATAAATAACTTCTTACATTCACACCAATTATCTAAGCCCATTTTAATTTCATTAAGAAACTGTATCATAGATAACTTGATAACGGATAAATATATAAGTACTTAAATACTTTTTGTTTGTAAATACATACATATTTTACATAGTTAACACCCAGACCAAGACATATAGACATGTTCATGCACACAAATATTTTTCTTGTTCGGGAATCGAACCCGAGACCACTCCTGCGCCAAATCAGTCGTCAATCAAGAAAGGCGCTTGAATTTATTTTGGCGTGCGTTAATTTATTTGCGATAACTCCTAAGATATTTATTTAAATTATATGGTGTAAAAGAGTAAAATAATGTGCATGAAGTGCTTAAAGCAACTAACGTATTTAGATTGATAAGGGTTAATACTGTATCCATTTAAATAGCTTTCCAAATTACCGCATTGTTCGTAACCATTTTTTAAGAGATAATATGGCTATAATATGCTATCCTTAAAAGATAGACATATGCTATCGCGGACTTTTTTGTAGATCTATAGAAGAGGAATATCCCAACCAGCATTATTTTTTTAAACCTCGAAAGGATTAGGCAGCGTTTTTGCTGAAAGCTCCCGGGCGGCTTGCCGTTCGCCGGCACTTTCGACAATTATCGTTATATTTCTACCAATTTACACAAAACTTTCATAAATTATATATTAAAACCTTTCTAAAGAACCACGCTACCTATTAGTGAAAACCGCATGAAAATCTGTTTCGTAGTTTTAAAGATTTAAGCATATATAGGGACAGACAGACGGGAAGCGACTTTGTTTTATACTATGTAGTGATATATGATTAAAATACAACCATCCGTTTTTTTCCGGACGGTAAAATTCAGTGTAGTGCACAAGCGCACATATGTTTTTCATTGCCGTCATCTCGGAATGGAAAAAAACGGCCCGGAATGGGGAAAAGTAAAATGACGGACGGTAAAATTCAGTGTTGCCATATCGGTCCGTAAAAACACGGACCGCCGGATCGGTAAAATTCAGTGTAGTGCACAAACGCCCGAACCCTTCATGGGCGAGTCCAACTCGCACTTGGCCGATTTTTTACGTTTCAGTTCAGTTCGCTTTCGGCAGTCAAATAAAGGTGACGTTTATGCATGCTTGTTATACCTAAATTTAAATTTAGTTAGTTTTATTTTTAGTTTTATGTATCTTTTAATTCTCTAAAATGCATCCGTATTGACATCGACATGTCAATCAAAAAGGGGTCTAGTTGAAAACCAGCGTCAGCTTCAACACTGACACATGCTGAACTAGATCCCTTTTGATGCAGCCATGTGGAACATTTTATAGTGATTTTTTGTGTATTTTTGTTTATATAAGTTATGTCCATGTCCACTGTCTGTGTCAAATAAATGTTATGATTTATGATTTATTTATGTGTCTTTTATATAATTTTTAAATTATACATTTTTATTTTAATACGTATTTAATTAACATCATATTTCTGTGATTCTACGAGTTCACACAGATGTTTTCATCTTTCCTTAAAATTCACCACCATTGTTTAGTACAAACATTTTAGGGGATTAATGTGTCTATCAATATGAACATTTAGTACCTACTATGTGGCCAGATCCTTGGGGGAGGCCTATGTCCAGCACTGGGCGTCGTTCGGCTGACATGATGATGATGATGATGTGGCCAGCCACGAAATCGCGAAAAATAATTACTTTTTTTTAAGCCGTTGGTCCCGGCTGCACTTGCAGTCGTTAATACCCACCAATCCGCACTGAGCCCGCGTGGTGGGTGATGGCTCATTCTCCTTATTCATCCATAAGGAAGGCCAGTGCCCCAGCAGTGGGGACATTAAATGGCTGATGATGATGATGATGATGAACCACAACGGGGTGACACTTAGCTTTCATCACACGTTATCACACTTCATCAGATGTTAAGAGGTGATAAGGCTGCAGGTGGATGCGCACTACTCCCGGACTCCTCAATCACTGAGGAACTGGCTATCATCTTATTTCTAACTGCTGGAACACAATAATGCTAAAAACATCATTGTTATGGCGTCAGACTTAGATAAGATAGTGGTAGCTAGCCGGGCGGACAAAGAACAAGTCCTACCACCAACCAAACTGAATACAATATGTACCCTACTGGGAATCAAACTCGGGACCTCTTGGTCTGAAACCGGTGGTGTGAACCACTAGAGCACAGAGGCAGTTAAAAAATAACTATTAAAGCCTGTATAGATGAATTACCCAAAATTTAAAATAGAACTGGTTACAGTCGGCAATGAAAAAGATTTCTTTTGATTTTGTATGGGACCGGGACTTTCAAAAATGAATTTTATAAAAATGAGAATATCTCAAAAACGGTGCGTCATAGCTAAAATCTAACAAAATTTTCAAACCTCCGTAGATACTTACTAGGCATCCAATCAATCCAATGGACATAAAAAAAAAAAAACTATTATATATAGGTATAATAGAAAAAACAGAGAAGGCGAAGCCCCCCCGCCACCTTTTTTTATCTTTCTAGGAAGTTGTCTTTATTGTTTTTCTTATAGAGGGGTATGAAAAGCAGAGTGTATTTACTTTCCTTATACCTATTGAAATAACAAGTTTTTAATAAAAAAATTCATTTTTATGACAAGCTTTTTTGCTGACTGTACTTTAATATTGTATTGTCATCTGAACCAAAACTGTATACAAAATTTCAGCTCCATCAGACACTGGGAAGTGGGTCAAATTAAGCTTGCAAGATTTGTCCCCCACGAACTAACAAAGTAACTAACTAACTTGGCAAGTTAATAAAAAGCTTGTAATAAAAAGTAGAGTGTATTACTCAGCCGAAAAATTATTTTCTACTCGGGCAACGTATGTTGAATCCTTCACTGCGCTCTGGATTAAAAATAGCGCCCTTGCCGAAAATATGTTATTTTGCTCCCTTGTAATACCGTCTTGTAGTTTTGGAGCAAATTGAATAGAGGGAAATGGTAAATTTTCGTCTTCTTACTAGAATAATAATAAAAAACTATTGAAATCTATAAAAAAAAGTATAGCTATCTTTTAAATCCCTACAACAAATGCCTTTTTCTTCATTGCGCCCTATAAAAAGATAGACCACTATCAAAAGAATATACCTAATGCGATACTGTAATGCTGCGTACAGACCGGCCCAATGAACGCCAATGAACGACTTCAGGCGTTGCCCGCTGCACGTTTCTGGCCTTCGAAGATCAATCCAAAGCTAGGTAAAGGAGCACTGGGAGCGATTCCAGTTCACATTCGGATTTTCAGATCATCTGATTGAGACAGAGGGGAGAAAAGATCCCCTTAGCTGGCGTTCGTTGGCCTTCATTGGTCTGGTGTGTACGCAGTATGATAAAATAGTATTTTATTTATTTATTTATTTATTTATTTATTTATTTATTTTAAATAGGTACACTGACAGATTATGGTCAATACAAAAACAATAAAAAACACATTTTACAAAAAGATAAAAACAAGACAATAATCTAAATTTAGTGTACACAGCATGCTAACTTTGAACTTACTGCTAACTGAAAAATTATTCTAAATATTCAAACAAAGCAAAGAAAATATGAAATATAAGTAAAACTAAAAAATTAAAAAATTGGAGTAGAGTTCAATACTCAATTCTCTTCCGAGTTAAATATGTCTGACACAATTTTTTTAAAGTTTGAGTATTTATTATTGAAGACATCAATATTCTTATGAATACGATTCAGCTCATTATATGTGCGACACATTCTTACAATAGGGTTATAAAATGAGGTGTTGTTCTTATAAATCTGAATCAAAAAAGTATTCGGGCAACGAGACCTATGCCTGGTATTTATATTAATTATGGAAAGCAACTTAGCAGAGTCAATATTTGAATGCAGAATTTTGTGAAGGCAAAGCAGATCATACCTTTTGCGGCGGTTACTTAAAGAAATCATGTCAAATTTTGACAGCCTCTCACTGTAGCTATTGATACGCTTACCAAAGTTATATTTTCTCGAAACATACCTTAGGCAGCGTTTTTGGACTCTTTCTATGGCTTCTTCGTGAACATTGAAATATGGAGACCAAATTGGGCAGCAATATTCAAGCACACTTCTCACAAGGCTAGAGAAAAGGAATAATAAGCTGTTAGGCCTCTTAAAATCTTTAGTTGACCTAATTACAAAACCTAACAATTTATTAGCCCTCTTTGTGATATGTGAGTAATGAGGCCGAAAAGTTAATTGCTCATCAAAAAGCACGCCTAAATCCCTTACCACGTCTCTCCTATCCAATATTTGATCCTGCAAGCAATATTCTTGGTTCATCTTGTTTTTCTTTCTAGTATAAGAAATAATACAGCACTTCTTCACGTTAAGGTTCATCATGTTGTATGAGCACCAGTCAGAGATGATATTGAGGTCATTTTGGAGAGCTATGCACTGCCTTACGTCTCTGACATCAGTGAAGACTTTGAGGTCATCAGCGTAAAGAAGAGAGGGACATGATAACTGATAAATCAAATCGTTTATAAAAACGAGAAAAAGGAGTGGCCCTAGGTGTGACCCTTGTGGAACTCCCGAAGTAGCCTGCACAGATGCTGAAGAATAACCCTTCAAGGTAACGAGCTGAGTTCGATTGCTCAGATATGAAACAATCCATCTAAGCAGACAACCGTGGATCCCATAGTGCTCTAGCTTCAGGCTAAGCAGGTAATGGCTAACCTTATCAAACGCCTTGCTGAAGTCCAAGTAGATAGCATCAACCTGGCCTCCAGACGCGAACACCTGGCAAAGGTAGTTCTTGAACTCTAAAAGGTTACTTAGCGTGGATCTTTTTCTTATGAATCCATGTTGCTTCTCGGATAAAAAGGTACCAAGGTGGTGATATAACGGATCAAATGCCAATGATTCAAGCAGCTTAGCCATGCAAGACAACATACTTATTGGCCTATAGTTCGTACACAATGTTTTGTCTCCAGATTTGAATATTGGCACAACATGAGCAACTTTCCAGCGCGTGGGGAAAACACCTGACGTTATAGATTTGTTGAAAATAATTGCCAGGGGAAATGATAGTTCCTCAGAACAATTTTTTATGAAAATCGGAGGAATTCCATCAGGGCCAGGACCCTTACGTGCATCCAGCTGCCTAATTTTTAAGTAAATATCTCGCTGGCTAACCTGTATCTCTTGTAAACACATGCCATGAACTGGAGGCATATCGATTAAACCACAAGATTGAGTTATGGAAGGAGTATCGTAAACCGACCCAAAGCACTCGGAAAAGAGCTCGCAGATGCCCTGACCATGGGAATACGACTTGCTGTTGTAAGACATTGTGTGAGGTATAGTGGAGCCACCTTTCCTGGCATTAACGTATCGCCAAAACATTTTCGTGTCATTTTTCAAGGACTCTTCAATAGAAGACAGAAATGTTTTATAACATTCAGAAATGAGAGACTTACATCTGCGACGCAGTAAAGAAAAAGTGTCATAATCTCGAGGGTTTGAGAACATTTTGAACCTCTTATGATATTTTTTCTTTTCATTTATACAGTGTATTAATGCCTTATTATACCAAATGGGGTATCTGTTCGACCTCTTTCTAGAAACTGGTGTGTTTTTCGATATGATATCCTCGAGTTAAAATATATCTACACATTTATCAACGTCATCCGTTGAAAGCAGCTCCTCCCAGTTAATGAGATTAAGTTCAGATTTTACTTTTTTATAGTTGCACCGATTAAAATTGTAACGTTTATTAAACTTAGGCTTTAAATTTTTATCGATACTATTTTTAATAATATCTATATGGTATGCGATATGGTGACTATCCAGACGGCATACGGGTTCAGTTTCCAATACCGTAATTGATCCACAAGGCAAAGTAGACAGAACAAGATCGAGATACCGGCCATTTTTGTTGGGAATGGTGTTAAACTGAACAAGGTTACAAGTGTACATAGTCTCTAGGAGCAGAACAGCCCTGCGATCCTGAGGATTCGTAGGTGTTAGAAAAGTTGTTTCTCCTTTTTTATTCCATGACCATACTACATTAGCTGAATTAAAATCTCCAAGGATCACAAAATTTTCACCAAAGAGAGAGTCCAGTATTACTTTTTGGGTGTTATTATGGAAAGTTGCAATATCCTCAATTGATAAATCCGGCGGTAAATAACAAAGGCAAACATGTAGTGGTGGCTCATTTTTGCTAGGTAATATAGTTAGCCAAATATCTTCAACCCCGCTTTCCCAAGATGTTTGTCGGAGAACACTAATATTACTTTTAACCGCTATAAGAATACCTCCTCCTTCCTGTTTCTTAGAGAATGTATTTTCGCGGTCCCGTCTGTAAACATTGTATCTATCATCTATCGCCTCATGATCGTAAACACTACAATCAAAGTTACTCTCGGTCAGACAAACAATATCATAGTCATTATTTAAAAGATTCAAGTAAATATCATTTAATTTCGATCTAGCTCTTCCTAAATTCTGATAAAAGACACTATACATTTTGAAAATAAAATACGTACCATATAACAAAACCAAATTAAGCAAGAAACAATTAGGAACTAACACAAAAACACTATTTCATTTTATCGAGAGAGTCCGAGTTCTTAATTAGAATAGGAGCGGCCCCGTCATCCTTGCGCACGTAAATCTGACCATACTTTATCCATACATACTTAAAACCACGTTCCTTCGCTGTCCTTCGTGCTGCAGCGTGCAGGGATTTCTGCTCCGGTGATAAATGCTCCGTAACGAAAATCCTACACTGTTCTCCAGGAATTTCCAGGTCAGAAGAAGTCAGTCCACGTCCAGGATGTGCTTTATTGTATCTAGACGCCGCAGATAATACCAAGTCTCTATTACGTGGAGTAGTAAAAGTAATTACGATGTTCCTTGGCCGGCCGGAAGCGTTGTTAAGTTTTGCGACTCTACGACATGCACTCACATTCGCATCGTCCATAGGGACCTTCACAACATCACAGAGCTTCTTTAGTAACGACAGTACATTTTCATTCTTACGTTCCGGTACGGCCTGCAATTCGATATTACAACTGCGAGAATTTTTTTCCATTCCGGCCAGACGAGTAGTAGATTGTTTAGCAAGGGATCTATGGCATATGCAATTCCATGAAATTAATAGCCTGATTTTTTATGTTACAAATAACTCATTTGGTTTAATCTGTTTCTTATAACGCATTCTTTAAAAAAAATGTTTTAGATATTAAATTAATAATTCTACGATATTAATTATTTTATGTAATAGCAAAACAGGTTGTAAAGGCTATGTGACTTTGCCTGCATACCTTTGGTAATAGTAGATTGTATTACAAGGGAGCAAAATAATATATTTACGGTGAGGGCGCTATTTTGAATCCAGAGCGCAGTGAAGGATTCTAGAGTAGAATCTCGAGCGCAGCGAGGGATTCTAAAGTAGAATCCTGAACGCAGCGAGGGATTCAATATACGCCGCCCGAGGTGAAAATAATTTTGCGGCCGAGTAAAACACTCTGCTTTTCATCCCCCTCTATAAGAAAAGCAGTAAAGACAACTCAAACTACCTACCTTTCTTTGTCGTTCGGATAAATCATAGCGCTAGTCGGGCATGAAAAAAAATTTGAGTTTTGAAATAAAAAAAAAATTTAATAAAAAAAATATGTCCATCAGATTCCTTATAAGTATCTCCGGGGGCGCCGTAGGGGGGTTGAAAATTTTGTTAGATTTTAGCTACGACTCACCGTTTACGAGATATTCTAATTTTATAAAATTCCGTTTTTGAAAGTTTCTCGGTCCCGAAAAATGTCCCGGCCCCATACAAAATCAGTTGAATTTTTTTTTAAGTACTGCACACCCTTTGCTACACTCCAACCAATGCTTCTTTATTTATGTTCTAAATTCAAATCTCATCGTTTTGGACCCTGTTATGAAGCTGTTCAAAATTCAAATCTCATTTATACCCTCTTGTCATAACAGGTAAACAATGAATCGTTTTGGACCCTGTTATTAGATAAACAATCATCGCTTTTCGAATCGATAGGATGAAAATAAATGTCCAAAGAGATACTTACAGATTTTGACATGACCCTTCCTATTCCTTTTTTAAATTTCATAACGGCCCTAGGGCCGCCACATACCACTTTCAACCCGCATTTTAGGCAAGTTAGGATTTACTTTCAGAATATGAGACATGAAATAGTAGATTGTTTAGTAAGGGCTGTATGGCACCCATAACAGTCGAGTGTTTTGGCGCACGAACGAAGTGAGGGCGCCGATAGTTCGAGACTGTTATGGGTCCATACACCCGAAGTAAACACTCTACTTTTCATTTCGAATATGAGGGAAGTTAAAATAAACAGAAATATTCTAAAAATTATTTTTCCTATGGCCGCGGTATTTTCGATAGACTCGAATTCTCATAACGTTTTTGTTCATTTTCTCTATTTTAGAGAAGGCAAGGGAAACTAAGTCCATACAGCCATGTTCAGTGTTTGACCCGTACTCTATGCAATTCTATGGAATTAATAGCCCGATTTTATATGTTACAAATAACTTATTTGGTTTAATCTGTTTCTAAAAACGCATATTATTAAAAAAACAATGTTTTAGATAATAATAACAATTTCTCTTTTTGTATGGTGTCTACGATTTTAGTTATTTTATATATAGTAGCAAAGCTGGCTGTATAGGCTTCTGTGCCTTTGCCCACATTACCTTTGGTAAATAAATGTCCAGAGATTATGTATCATTTTTGTACATAAGTACTCTTTAATTTACAGATTTTGACATGACCCCTCCTGTTCCTTTTTTAAATTTCATTACAGCCCTAGGGCTGTAATTAAATTGCGCGGGGAAAAAAGGGCGGTTGAAAGTGCTGGATGAAAGGGCGGTTGAAAGGGCGGTTGAAAGGGCGGTTGAAAGGGCGGTTGAAAGGGCGGTTGAAAGGGCGGTTGAAAGGGCGGTTGAAAGGGCGGTTGGAAGGGCGGTTGAAAATGGTATGTGGCGGCCCGCATTTTAGACAAGTTATGAGTTACTTTCAGAATATGAGACATGAAAACTATATTTTTTTTATTTCCTCTATTTGCCTTCATTGCCTGTATCATTTTATTTATGTACACAAAAGCATTGAGACATTTAAATGAAATGGGTAGTATGTTTTAAAAGCACATAAAAGCTTTAACCAGATGATGAAATCAGGTTTCTTTATAATAGTGCCTTTATCAATTGTTATCTTCTTGTCAGTAACTTGAGGAAATGGCTTAACAAAATGTCTCACCCGAGTGACTGCATAGATTTGCACGTTCATTGATATTTGCAGAATCATCAATTTGCTATTAGCATTTGAGATGCGATCCCGTCCAAAACTAATCTACATATAATATAATTGCATTTTGAATACGTAAATTAAAAATCATTACAGAGCATAGTTGTTTTTTTTTAAATAAAAACATACATACACACAAACTTAGTCTGCCTGGCTAACTTCCACCATCTTATCTAAGTCTGACGCCATAATAATGATGTTTTTAGCATTATTATGTTCCGGCAGTTAGAGATAAGATAGTCAGTCCCTTAGTGATTGAGGAATCCGGAAGTAGTGCGCTTCCACCTTCAACCTTATCACCACTTAACATCAGAGGTGTGATGAAGGCTAAGTGCTGCACCGTTGTGAATTTAAAAATACTTACTTATACATATTTTTTTCTTGTTCAGTCACACAAAAAAGTCACCAAAAAATCATACAAAATGACCTGCTGCCGTATGTTTTCCCGACTACCTACAACCATACTCTTCAAGGTGCAAGTGAATAGACTTCTTTTGAATGACCTCGCTCCATCTTAGATTTTATCCTTGCCCTTGGGCCAGACGGAGGTCAAGACTAAGCCCATTTCATCAGCATCATCATCATTATTAGCCTTTCTCGACCCACTGCTGAGCATAAACCTCTCTTAAATTATGCCAGTGGCTACGGGCAATTCTCAGCCATGTGCACGCCGCGGTCCTGACAATATCGTCGACCCATCTTGCTGGTGGACGACCCCTATTTCTATACCCGTGTCTCGGTCTCCACTCGGTAAGTGCCTTGGTCCATCTGCCGTCGCTCTGTTTCGCAACGTGTCCCGCCTAACTCCATTTATGTATGTCTTTCATTTAATATTTTAAAAAAAAGTAGAGACAATGTTAGAGGAAATTAGGAATAGGAGGATTGCAAATAGGTTTAAAGTATTTCCCGTAACTACAATAATCGACAAAGCTACTAAAATACGAACAAAAAAATTTTTTAACTAGAAGTACAAAAGAGTAAATAAACGCGTTGCAATAGTAAAAACTTAGTTTCTATTAAAAGTACGTGAGAAACTCTTTAAAATGCACTCTACATACATTTCATTGACGTTTCTGGCAATTTGTTTCAAAATCGTACAAACTAAATAACCGTCAACGATTCTGTATTAGATTTACACAATTTTAATTAGATATTAAGAAATATATAATTAAATTGTTCCGGTCAAAGTGTATTATTTCAGTTAGTACTTCCATTTCAAGTCCTAAAATAAAATAGGAAGAAAAGTTAAGAAACGGATTAATAATTCAGTTCTTTATTTAGAAAATCTTCATTACCATCACAATATATTAATATAGAATTTAATTATCTATAACCAAAAGGTTTATTTGAAATATAAGCTTGATATTTAATGAAGTAGGTATATCACTACAAATTCCTTACCAAAACGAGAAATTTTTATCAACGATGCGAAGGCTAGGTCAGCAGTCTTCACCATTTAATATGCCTGAACGAATCGAGGTTACTAATTTTTCAGCCGCTAAGCACTTTATTTCAAAGAACTATGAATGAATGTTAGTCAAATATTTAGGGTTTGATAAAAAAAACGATGTCAAAGCCGTCCCAAAGAGATTAGCGCGAAAACCTATCGGAAAACGACACCCACCCCTGTTCGCGAGTGGCGGGGGTAACATGGCGGGCGGCGCGCGCGCAACCGCCACTCGCTCGCGCGCGCTCTTACCGCTCGCCCGCGTCTGTGTCCGCGCACCGCAGCTCCCCCGTACCACGGTAACGTACCCACACACTTACGCAACGTTTCCGCATCGGCGCACGTTATGAAACCCGCCCAAAACGCGATGTGAATAGTTCATCTGTAACATTATCACACACGTGGTGAAGTGATAGATCCTGGTGGCATGTCGAATGATCGAATGCAATTATGTTGGTCAATAGCGGTGCAACCTCGCCGGGTTTCGACACTCGAGCGATAGAAAACTGATTTCGATAACATTGAAATTGGACGGCCGTCGGGCGGGCGCCGTAGCGGAATTTTCAGCTTTGTCAATTTGCATGAAAGTGATCCTAGTTTTGGCGGCAAAAAAGTGTGCAAAAAGAAGTCTCATCTCGGAGATGTATTTTTACCAAATAATGTTCATGTTGTGTTGTTTTAATTGACAAACTAATATCGATGCTGAAACTAGGATCATTTGCTTAATTTTATTTATATGTTGTTATTATCTCTAAACATGTGCTTACGTATATAATTTTAAAGTGTTTGACAAATACTTTGTGTTCGTAATCATTTAGTGAATATCTTTTGTATACATTTATGTGAAGTTCGGATTTTGGTGAATTCTAATGAGTGTCAGTTTTCACACATTGTGAACGTATTTGATGTTAGTACCAACTTGTTATTGTGTTTAAAATTGTAGGAAAAGTTAAACGTTTTTTATTACTCTACTTCTTTCGATGTTAAAGATACATTGATGCGTAAACTTACATCATCGACGAAAGCCAATATAAACGTGTACAATATGCATTGTAAATATTAAAACGTTCGCAATAACATTGAATATGACATTGAAATAAGTGTTTCCTCTTTATTTAGCAATCGAGTCCTTAAAAAGGATACCGAAGGCATAGATTACAGTGAACATTATAGAACGGAAGAAAACTGCATTGTTTTCCTCGAGTTAATTATTTGAACCAACCACGTAATTATATTTAATTGTCTAAATACTACCATAATTCCTCATTCGTTTAAAAATCATTGACTTAAAGATGCAATAAATCAAATTTGACTCTTTACGAAGAGTTACAAATGTCATTTAATTAAAATTTGCATTGAATGTACGCATAAAAACTAACACGCTATAGCATCGTAACAGCAGAAAGACATATTTACATTCGTTTGTTCTTGAACTTTGAATAAAACCAATAGTATTCTCATACAAGCAGTTGCCTGCGGTTTCACCCATGTGGTTCCCGTTCCCGTGGGAATATCGGGATAAAAATATATATATAATATGGATATAATCTATGTGTTATTTCTGCCTATAATCTCTGTTGCAAATTTCATTTAGATCCGTTCAGTAGTTATTGTGTGAAAGAGTAACAAACATCCATTCATACTCACAAACTTTCGCATTTTATTATATAAAGTAGGATTTTCTTTGCTTACTTTATCAATAATTTATCATAAAATAACTAATTGACTTAAAATTTAGTTTAATAATAATGTGACTAGGTATGCAATCTTTGCAGACTAACTAAAGTCATTAAATACTTTTTGTTTTAAAATTGGCTCATCACTAAGTACAGTTGAGTCTTTAAAATAAAATAAAAACGGCTTTAATTAAAGTTTTTATCATCAATGATAAGACCGTGTCAGTTGGTACTTACGTAAAACTTTACTCGTAAAACGGCAAAATGATTTCACAACCGCAGTTTGGGTTAGATTTCATGGTTCCGTATTGGTTTGCATGGTCAAGGTTGTCTTAACCCCACCAAGATGTAAGAAGGCGACATAAGACTTGAGTCTTGAACTAGAGGTTTCGAAACGTTAAAAAACTTAATGATGCTGTAAAACTTTTTGTTGAAAAAATATTTTATTTTGAATTTCATAATGTTTTTTCATGTCTGTTTTGAATTTCGAACCATTATTCTTTTAAGCATAATATCCTTTATATTCAGTGACTTTATTTATCATACACCTACATGGAGAGATTCATTGCATTCTCTATAATTTTGTTATTTTTGGGGAACTGGGTGAAATGGTCCCGACCTAGGTGACTGATCACCCGTCCGGCTTCGCTGGCGTCTCCAATAATCATTTTGTTAATCTTTTGTTTTAACGTATGTTTGAGGTAATTCAGCACATTTTTTCTAATAATTTTTTATCAATATTTATTATTTTTCTCATATTATGTCTAATAATAAATATCAATACTAGTAAGAAGTCTTTGATAAGCTTAATATTGATTGTACAGACAACTATTACGTATGCTGTACATTTCACTTTCGTCTATCACCTTATCCGTATATAACGTTGAAATTGAGACTCTATCACAAGCAAATAAGGTGTTTAATTCAATTATACATTTCACAAGTGTAACTGTTACTCAATAACCTGTCGCAGTGCGACCAATATTTTCAAGTTTTGTAAGTGGCCATGGAAAAATAATCGGAAACTTAAACTAATTGGAACTTTTCTCAAGCCATATTAGACTTTATGGTATTCAAAATAAGATTGTATAAAAGTGATTGTATAAACAATAAAACCTTCAATTATACTTGTTGACCATTGGCTGTATATTTAGTTGCCATTGCTGAAAACTTAAATGTTCTTTTTTCAAGTATTGTGACATGAATTAGTCTGAAAGAGAACTTTACTTTAACCATGCTGATTTTTTCTAAGATTGTTCGATAGCAATTAGTAGGTCATTCCAGATATGAGTTTTTTTTTATATAGTACATGTGTGTCTTTAGTAACGATTGCAGTTTGGTTTATGTTGTACCTACACTAGCGGCACGCCCTGGTTTTGCTAGGGTGCAATATAAGAGGCATACACATATAAACCAAAAGCCTTATTCGTCAATCACTCTGTCTATGGATGAACACCGGATGAAAATCTTTCCCGTAGTGTAAAGAGCACCAGAAAGTGCGACAAAGTTTTCTGTTCTGGTGGCCAAAAACTGGAACTAACGTGTTTTTTTTTCAATCTCATTTTGCTGTCAAGTTGTTGTCCAACTGCTGCCGGCTGAAGGTCTTAGAAGTCAGGACCGGTTAAATTGCTACTAAAAAAAGAAAAAATACATAGTGATATGGAAACTGTAACGGATAAATGAATCGGTTGTTGCAGAAATTACACAAATCCAGTAAACCAAATTTTACAGGAGAGACAAAAATCCGATTTGTGCCAATATTTCAATGAATGATATTTTGTTGTCCATCCATTAATTTATAAAATACTATATCTTTCCATGGCACAAATCTCCTAAAATATCATTTTAATAACAGAATAAAGATATTTTAAAATATTGGTGAGCTATTACTGTAATACCTAGTTTAAAAAACTAAAAAAACACCCTTTCATATCATCAGACCCTCACCACCTAGTGTAGAGAATAGATCTCATCAGAACATAACAAATGAGCACAATCGCGAGGGGTTTCTTAGTAGTCATTAAGGAGTGCCATTGGCATCCTCCCTGCTTCATAATCAGATCCTCCCCACCAAATGTAGCGAAAAGGTCTCATCAGAACGAAACAAATGAGCCCAAACTCGAGGGGTTTCCTAGCAGCCATTAAAGAGTTCTAATGCCCACTTCTTGACTCCATCATCAGATCAGCTCGATGGTAGTAAATTATTGAATTGTCATCGGATTCCTATAAACTTGCAAAGATTAAAATCAATACGACGATAAGAATTAGGTTAAAATTGAATTTCTAGATTTTCTTACATTGTGACTTAGTTACAGGTGAAGCTAATTAAAGAGTGTTAAAAAGGGGATATTATGTGTGGTTTCTAAAAAAATAGACTGGATTAGAAGACTAGATAGGTATGTGTTGTTTATGTTAAACACCATTATAAAAATCACATAATTTAATATGCATAAACATGAATGTGTGTCATTTCTGCGAAAAAAGCATTCATTTATACAGAAGGTAGGTATCCTATCCCTTCGCCAAATCGGTCGTCAATTCGTTAAGGCGATACTCGGAAAAATTGTGCTGAAGCGAGATAGCAATGAGAAAACGACGCGCGCGGGAGCGAGACCGATTTTGCAGATTAGGCAAAAAAAACACAAAATCACTTCGTATTAAAAAACTACAGCGATTTAAAAAAAAATGCTTCTATACGATCCTCAATATTATTATTTTCCACTTATTAAACTAATTTCCAATAGTGTAAGTAACCCCATTTAAGAATAATCTTCACTTTTCGTATTTTTTAGAGGTCTTTTCGAAAATAAAAAGTGTCGAGGCAAAATCATAAAATGGTGTTTTTGAAACTATACGATTCTAGGTAAAGGTATGAAGAAATATATATCTTATTACCAGATTTGTAACAACTGTAACCGTCCTATAGTTTTAAATCAAAATGTCCATATTTTTCCGAGTAGCGCCTTAATAAATCAATCGTGTGTGACTCGTGCTTTTTTTACAGTTTCTTATAAACATAAATTCTTACACATTCAAACAAAAGCAACACAATTTCAACTGTGAATAACTTATTAGGAGCAGTATAACAACAACTATATAAATCTTATCTGCATAATTGCTTATAATAAAATTGTTGCAAAAAAAATCTCTAGGCACATAAATTTAACGTAATCTTTGTTAGTTAATCTTCAAAGCGTGACTTATTATTAAAAATAAAATGAGGCTTATTTTCATAACTTCTAGGCATTGGGAAATGACACAGAAAACGGGACATTTCTTAATATTGGGCATCTATGAATAGTAATGACGATGAGGCAATTATGAACTACGACCTCAGGTTATGTGTGTTATGTTACAAAAGAGTGCTATAAAATATAGTGACGATGTGTGAGGGTTAATAAATCAGGGGGCCGATTCTCAGGCAATCGAGAAAAGTTCACTTTTATAGCTCGAAATTCAAATATTTTACGAAAATAACACATTTTGTGTATTGTCAGAATTTCACAATCGAAAAAGTTCGATCGAAAACCAGTCGAACGCAACGAGTGGTACAGACCAATCGATGTTCGTATACGAACTTAGCTGTCAAAATAAATTTGTTGACATGTGGGACAGTTTAGTTTGTTTGAAACAAGTTTGAAACGTTCTAACTTTTCAATAGAAACCACAAACAAAATGTTCGACATACGAATTACCACACTGAAAAAGATCGAATGCCTGAGAATCGGGCCCCTGAGTTTTGCACGGGAAGTGAGAAGAAAAGGGCGGGCTTCATTTCTTAATTTTCTAAATTAGTTTTTTTGGGCTTTTATTGTTTTAGTGTAATGGAGTTTGTGCAATAATGTACCATTAGTGAAGAACAATGTAGTAAAAGTGAGAAATCACGTAAGACGCTCCGTATGATTCAGATTGCTATTCCCGCGTAAAACTCTCATGAGCATTGAAATGTGTGAACCACCCGCGCATTTTAATGAGTTAGGTTAGGTTAGCAAGTCATAAAATTACTGAAGACATAATTATAGAGAAAAAAACGAAAGAAAAGAAAATACTGAAGACATAATTCAAGACTGATGACTAGGCTGTATGGGCATTGATTCCTTTGCCTACCCAGAATGGGTAAAGGTTTTAAAAAAAATCTAGATAAATCGAGGAAAGCACACTTGACTGACTCATCCTTATTAGAACAGACATAGAGCAGAGAAGTTCCCAAGCACGGAAAACGGTCGTTCTCGTAATCGCAAACGATACTATTAGTCAAAAATCTACCTAAAAAGTGCTGCCTATTGTATTTCAGTACTCATCCATACTAACATTTTAATCTGAAAGTGTGTTTGTTTGTTTGTTTGTCCGTCTTTTACGTCAAAACGGAGCAACAGATCCACGTGATTTTTGGCATGGAGATAGTTTGGGAGCTGGAGAATGGCACATGTTATTTTTATACATTCAGTGTAATCTACGCGGTCGAGCAGAAAGCTAGAACTCTATATTTTTATTGCAATCATCATAAAACTTGGGTGGTCACGATATTGTCCTTGGGCTTTTAGTTGTATAAACTGAAACTTAAAATTCGAATTTTCAGTATGTATGTCTCAGTCCTTCTCACTCTACAGTTGGGACAGAATCGAGTCAAAGGGGCGGGGCTACCGATGTTTCGCATGCGTTTCAAAATACGGCTCCTGTAGTGGCAGGGGTTTTCTTAAAAAACAACACGATTAGGTACATTAGCGACAGTTTTCCGTATTTGGGGTAGATACTGAAGAGAAGCCTAAACAAAATTTTACGAAGTAAAAGTTTATGTATAAAATAGAATATTTACTTACTTTGAAAAAAATTACTAATAAGTACATAAAGGTACCAATCGACCGAAACTGTCACCAACACTTGTTGACAACACAATAGTTGTCAACTTTTGTTCGATCTTATCTTAGCCTTATGGCTAAGGCACTGAAAGAAAAATATAATTTTATCACATACGTAGATCTTGCCAACGTCATAGTTCTTAATAAAGTCCATGAAGTTTGACTTAATACTCTGAGGTAACTGGAGCTCTCACCCTGAATAAAAAAGTGTCGCCAGCAAATTTGACATTTATGTATGTAGTGGCTGTCAGCTGTCTCATATGACCATACGTATTTTTTTAAAGTGTAGGTGAGACGGAAGACAGCCACTGTGTTATTTGTGGTATTAAAAAAATTGTTACCTCAGTTACCTCAGTTACCTCAGTATTAAGTCGAGCTTCATGATAAAGTCGGTAAACTTTACCTTACTCATTGACATCCAGTAGTTACCTACTATTAATAGTTACGTGATGCTTTGTCAATAGTTAGCTACGATAGGAACGTTAAATATGCTTTCATAAAATAAAACACATAATTTTCCTTAATTTTAAGACTTCCAAGTACACAGATAAATGTTTTTATAAAGCTCAAAAATAACTTGATGTAAAAAGGAGCACAAAAATAAAAATAAAATGGTATTTGTATTTGAACAATCATTGTGTACTTCTACTATTTTTGAGCGATACATGACACGTGTTTTATTTAAAAATACCTACTTGAAACACGGAAAGCTGAAAACGAAATATTGACATATAGTGCGGCAAATATATCTGTTCCGGTGATAATCTTTGGAACTAAAACATTTTGATACAACAGTCCATTTTTACAGCTAATTTTGTATTATAAATGGCTCTTCCGGAACAGACAGGAATGTGAAACTATAAAGTAGAGTCAACGATTATGATATCAAGATTATTAATCTGTACAGATTAATAAATTGAATCTTCCGCAAGTATCAAAATGATCTTTCCACGTTCGTCCTTTTACAGATCAGTTCAAGATCTACTTAAATGTTAACCCCTTGACAAGAATATTTTAAACCACTTTAAGGAAAATTTCGCAAGTTAAACCAGACCGAGGTCAACCACCTTTTAGGCGAAAGTTCTTTAAATTATCAAGTTATTGCCAACTGCATAACGCATACAAAAATTAACAAGAGGTTTTTAAAAGTAACTTGGTTAAATTTAAAAGTTACATTTTTCACTTGCCACGGCAATTCCTTTCTTGGTGAATCGTGTATTAGGTCCTTTTTAGTCTAAAGTTTGCAGTTTTATTGCTCGTAATTGAATTCTGTAATACAATTTTGAAATTATTGCAGACCATTTGGCAAATAACAATGAATACGTTAAATGAATTGGGAACTAGCATTTAAGTCATAATTGTTGTGGTCAGACATGTTGGTGCAAGAAAACAACAATAATGTGTCTAGGGAAATCCGATTACAAATCAATTTTGATAGGCTCTCTTTATTTACATTTTGGTAACCAGCTACAGCAAAACTATATTAATTTTTTTCTTATTGCCAAAGAAACTAACCAAAATATATTCAAAGATTATAACTTCGCTAAAATTATAATGTAATACCAAAATCAACTGAAACATTCCGTAGTTCGGAAGAAACGCATGAAATAAAATCTTAATCTGTAAGTATATATAAAAATAAAAGGTAACTGACTGATCTTTCAACGCACAGGTCTAACTACTACTGGAAAAATCCAGAGGCACGCAGATAGGTATTATGACGCAGGCGTCCGCTAAAAAAGGACTTAGTAAAATTTAACCTCTAAGGGGATGAAACGAATGAAACGAAACGAAATAATGTTGATTTACTGGTGAAAGAATATTCAAAAGTCAGGTCAGAAGTTCCAGGGAGCCTACATACTACATTCAAACTTTACCTCCTAACTTTACACCCTTTACCTACAATATCAATATAGATAGAGTCATATAAACTAATTATTATATAGACGTACGATTTGATCTATTGTTTGTAACTATGTTTGTAATGGATAAACTCAAAACTATTGGACCGATTTTAAATATTCTTTCAGTAGTAGAAAGCTTAATTTTTCCTGAGTAAAATAAGTTTGATTTTATCCCGACATCCGCACGGGAACGAATACCACGCGGGACAAATCGCGGCGACCCACTAGTGAGAAGTGTACATTCTTTACCGGAGGTCAGTTGGGAAACTGACTCCAGTAAGCTAATAGGTCATCCGAAACAACAGTTTGAGTGCCAAAATCTTTGCACTGTACTCAAGTCAATGTTATGTCACATACGAGTACATCGTGCCAGTTTGCCAGCGGAAGAAGTTCAAAAATGGTCACATTACCTACTTAGGAATCGAGGCCGTACTCCGCACTTGACTTTACATGGTGTCAATATTTTGACTATGATTGTGTTGTTTGACGAGACAACGGTTAGTGGTTGCAACATACGGTCACTTCCATCCACCAAACACAAGAAAACGTTAGAAGTAGACAGTGGACCCTTTGTTCAAAACAGCTACCCTTCCATACATTTTACCTTTTTTAATATTAAATAAAAATTATAAAATATTGGACACCATCCATTTTAAGTCAATGACACCATCACATGCATTGTTCCAATACCAAATTATAGTAGCTTGAGCACTAATATTATTGTAATTTGAAACAACTACGGGTATTTACCACATACATCCTGACCCGAGGAAATATTGAAAATGTCGTTTTCAATATTTACCGGACCGGGAATTGAACCTGGGACCTCTAGAAATAGTGGCATCTTGAAAAGCCGGTGCGTACACCACTCGACCACGGGGGTCATCGGGCTTTGTATTGACCTCCATCTGGCTCAAGGGCGAAGATGGGATCTAAGATGGAGCAAGTTCACTCAAAAGTAGCCTATTTACCTTGAAGAGCCTTGGGTTGTAGGTACTCGGGAAAACAGACAGCAGGGTATTCCATTCCTTGGCTGTTCACATTATGAAGCGCTCTGTGCGTAGGTTTGGAATGGCAACCAAGTATGGATGGTAGCCTGCAGTACGTCTGAAAAGCCGAATTACCTTTGTAACATTTTTAATTTCTTGGCGTAGTCATGGCAACTTCATAGCTTGTTTTCGATTCCTCGCTTCATTCACTACAAAATGCGTGTCATGCTCCCTTTAATTCATGAGTTCTGTGAATTTGAAATATCGCTGTATTAATAATTGAAGGTGTAATCTAAAAAACAAGTAGGTATGCCGCTAAGCCATCACACAAAAATCTTCTCTCAACGTCAAACAAAACTGCAGCGAGTAGTGTCAAACCCAAAATATGGCGCCAATTTCTCGCGTCACGTCAGTGTTGCCAATACTTACACTAGTTGAATTTTGAGAATTATTTTTGGCATTGATATCAAAATTCTTAAGATAGGTACCTATTTAGAAGATACACTATTTTTGAAGTTCATGGAAAAAGTTGCGATCGGTCGCTAGCACACTACACACTAAAGTAGTTGAAGATCAAAGTAAATACCTAAGTGTGTGTGTTCTAAGGATTATTTGAACTATTATGTGTTCCGTTCACACAACGTTTTGAACGGAGATAAATGGACAGTTTGACGATATAACAACTTGCAACCATATATCTTCTATCAAGTTTACATTGACCTGAGATATCCTGTGTTACGAAGTCTTTTGAAAGGAATACGCAATTTTAATAGTGATTTATCTATCATACCAATCTCATAATAGGGTATTTTACTGTTGTTGAAATGTAGATATTTAATGATGACGTTAAAAAATATTGCAATTAAGAATATCAAATGTGAAAAAATAATTTGAATCTGTTTTATAATAAAAGAATTATAGTCTGTTTGATTTTGACTATAGCTGTCTCTTTCTAAAACGAAATCTTCTATGGCGTGACTATGACGCTACTAACCCACTGACGTCACTAAGATAGCGTCCTGTCCTTGTCTAATTATAAAGTTTGAAGTCCTATATCTTTGAAAATATTCAAAATAATTCAAAATGAAAACTTGTTTTGTGTAGCTAATATTTCGAAAAACATTTTAAAGAAGTAAAAAAAAATCAGTAAAATACCGTATTACTTACATCTTATTATTTTAAGTTATTTTAATTTTTAGTTTTTGCATTCACAATGCAATTTTTATTTTTGAAAAATGGAAAATGAAGTATTTAAAATTTTTTTAGTTTTTGCATTCACCTTTCGCTAAAGGTCGTGGGTTCGAGTCCCATCGGAGCTGGTTGTGAGACGGGTCGATTTTTTCTAAATACTTACTTCATTTTCCATTTTTCATATTATTATTTTACAAACATGCCAAATGATTAAGTTATAATTACTTATGACAACCTTTTATTGTACTCTACAAAAACAGTTTACTCAGTTACTTTACTTCATCTTTCATTTATTTTCTAAAAAGGGCTTTTTAACATTACCTACCATGAAAACTTATTCTAACTGTGTTTTAATCTATAATAATAACTTACTTTAATTACCTACTTTGGCTCGTGATACATTTTCATCAACCAATCGATGATTAAGTGTAGCGTTTCAAGCGCATAATGTGAAAAATTAGAGATTTAACCGAGCAAATTCAGGGACAAACGAATTGTCTATGAAGACGATCATTACACATTTCTTTATTGGTTAACTTTCATTCGACCCGGTACTTCATCCGCGTGGAATTTGGTTATTTCGCACTCACGATATAGGGTAAACTTTCCTTATTCTTGGCACCCATCATATTATTGGCACCCTAGAGTTAAGCGCCAATGGCAAAGCTCGTGAACGGGTGCCACCAGTGGGATGGGTCTGCTCCTGGCTTCTTGTCTCAAAATATGCAGATTTTTAATGTTTTATTGTTGTTAGTTTTGTATTATCGTGACTTGTATGGCACTGTTTATTCTTCTTCTTAATCATAAATCTTATGTTCTTAAACTATTCAAAGTTTTATTACCCTTGTTTGGCATTTATATTTATTATTTTTTGCTACGTTTTTGGTTGGTGTGTATTTTAAAGAAACTACCTTTTGGATGTCTATTTTCTTAGTTATTGAAAATTATTTACTGCTATGATTACCGGGTTTTTTTTCATCATTTTGTTTTTAAACTTAAGATTAATTTGTGATGGAAAGTGACTTTACATATTATATTATGTTAAAGTCAGTTTTCAATTTGACGACTCTGTATGAAATATGACAGGGAGAAAAAAATAGCCCTTGGCGAGTTTCTTGCCGGTTCTTCTCGTTACAAGGCCTCCCGCCGTAGGATTTACGAACCGATAGCGTAGCTTCATTGACGTTCACAAGTGCTGTATCAGCCTAAAATGAATAAATGATTTTTGATTTTGATTTTGATTTTATGGGCCAATTTTGTACAGTATAATTCTGGCCGCAGGGCGTGGTGTACCGGCCGCTTCCGTGGGACTTTGCCTAATGCCATCGATACGACGCCGCGACGCCGAAAATCATTAAAGTTTTAATAAAATTGTGTTATATATAAGTATAGGTATGTTAGTATTATTATATAAATGTGAAATAGTATTTATTAATACTATTTCACATTTAAATGCATACTGAACTTGAGTAGGTAATTTATTTTTCCTTGTTTTTGAGCTAGACTTTGGGGTGCCGACAATTAGGGCAATTTACCCTATATCAAGACCTTAGGCGGTTAACACACTGTCGCCGGTTTCCGCACCACCACCGGACGGAGATGCGGTGTGAGTGTGGTATACACTGTGAGTTTTGTATGCAAATCAAGATTCTACAGCCAAAGTTAAGAAGCGCACTACCGCAAACGGAGCGGTGTGCGGTGCAGTGTGAGAATCACCTTAGTGATCATCATCATTATCACCCATTTGATGTCTTCACTGCTGGGGCACAGGCCTTGCTTATGGATGCAAGAGGAGAATATACCGTGACGCACCATGCAGATCCAATTGGATTGGTGGGTATAACTGACTGCAAACGGCTTAACATGCCTTCCAAAGCAGGAGATAGGACGGAATTAGTTTTTGTCACCCATCTCGTGACTGACCATCGTGAAAGTTAGCTTAACTTTAACGATCATAGGCCTAGCGTGCTAACTTCTACGCCAGAAGCTCCTATACAACCAGCTCTTTCATCCGCGTGGAATTTGGTTATTTCGCACTTCCGGTTATACGCGCTCCTTAGGAATAAATTATTCACTTCAAGTTATTACAAATATTGGTGCGCATAGTGGTGTTAGTAATAATAATTATAGTGTTAATAATATGCTGCTGCTAAATATAGGTTAGACTTTAGAAAAAGGTAAAGTCTAACCTATATTTTTTTCTAAATTAATCAATATTGGTTCAGTAGCTTAAGCATGAAAAGATTACAAAAAAATAGATACAAACAAGACACGTAAAACATAGTTTTATCTCTTGGCTCAATAGTTATTACAAATGATTTTTTTATTAAGACTATAGATGGATACAGGTAGAACCACAAGCTTAAGAACAACCACTACTAACAATACCTAAGTAATTAAATTAAATTTTATTGCTCACGACACAAATTACATTGTAGTGATTGATCTATGTTATTTTATAATTAAAATGCCAAATGCTTTGTATATGGCTTATAATAACTTAAGGCGCATGGAGTCGTGAAACGATCATTTTTGAGGCCCTAAAACTCGTAAATTATCCTACTGATGAATCCAGAATGAATATATATATATAAAAAATTTGATATATAGACTTCAATCTGAGCATTTAAAAAAAACATTGAAATGAAGCTGTTTTCAACTTGAAATACGCTACTGCTTCTAATCTACAAGTGATATTTTCACGTTTCTTTCAGGAAAAGATTGCTAACTTGTTTAACTTAAAACTGAGCATTTTTCGTTCTAAAATAATACATAGTTTTGACAAAACGTGTGTTTAAGCTGTTTTGGTGCGGGTAGCGGGGCGGGAAAATTAGGCCACGCTTCTATGCCCAAGGTCGTTGGCGATACCACGGGCCTAAGATTTTCGGTGGCCCGTGTGAATTTCTTTAAAAAATCTAGAACTCATCTGCTTTTAATTACGACCGTTCGTTTCAAATTAGACTTAAATTGCTTTGCTTTTTTCCTTACACCTTTTATAGAGAAATATGTGGGGAATCTCTTTAAAAATGCGTAAAACATACTTTATTTTGTATTTAATCTTATTGTTATGTTTAACTGCTATAACATAAATACGGAAATAAAAACCTAATTTATATACATTCCCTCCATTCCAATGTTATAGAAGGCCTCATTACATTCCGTATAGCCTTGGCGAACTTAACTTCATATCTAGTTTTATTTAGACGTATCATCACAACTTGTTGCAGTATTGGTTAATTTTGACATTATGTCTTTGCTGTTAAAATGGCTGATAATGATGACCTTCAGCTAATTAATTTCATTTGCTATCTATTATTTCTTTTAAACCTGTATTTAACGTATTATTTTTTATTTTTTGCATTCACAGTGCAATTTTTATTATTGAAATTGAAAAGTCGTGAGTGAAAGGTCGTGGGTTCGAGTCCCATCGGAGCTAGTTGTGAGACGGGTCGATTTTTTCTAATACTTCATTTTCAATTTTTCTGTATAACGTATCTTAATAATTTATCCATTGAGCTTGATTTTAAGGAGTATATTGCGTCCAGAACCCAACGAAAAACTGTCGTTCAGGTAATCGTTGGTAGTAGAGATCGCCACATAACTTGGCGCGTGTCAATATCTGGAACTAAAACTATGACATGGGAATAAGGGTTATTTTACCGACTGACCATGACAACAAGCGCCCTTTGACAAACGCCATGTTATGTGGCGCGAACTCTAAAGTCAAAATTCCACCAAAGCTGTCAAAGTACTGATGTCAAAAATCTGTTGCATTTTAATTGCTTAAATGACCGCAAGAAGTTCTGAGACTGCTCTGGTTATCATTCAAAATAACGATCACGATAACCATTACGATAATTCGATCGTTGCAATTGAGTTTCAGTCTAATTAGCGATAAAATCAATTATGTAAGTAGAACAAAGGTAAGATGAGCTCACAAGGTCTGCTTGCAAGTTCAAACGATCAGCTGTGAGAATGGAGAATGATAAATGAACGGAAGAGTTCATTCAGTATTGTGTAATAGGTTCATTTGTTCAACTTTACTAGCTTTAATAACTAAAACAGGTATCGGTACATTTTGTATTACAATAACCTTAGATTTACACCTTAAATTTATCTTATTCTGGTTATAAAAAATAATTTTCATTAGTGATCTAATTGTTAAAATAACGATTTTTTCTTTTTTTAACAATGATTAACGAATTTTCTGATAGTACTAAACCTTACTCATATTGCAACGGCGAAAGTCTGTCAGGTCTAAAATCACATCGAAAACTCTGTAGGTACTTACCAATTTTTTATCGTAGATCTTAACAATGCTTATGTTCCATGTTATCAAAATGATTTACAGCTTATGATGTCCTCTTTAAGGCAATAGGTACCCAAGTTAAATAGTTGGCATTTAGGTGAATCTTACAAAACCTATATATATCTACATAAGCACGTTTCATAGTCTGAAAATATTACAAACAGCAATGATTTACATAACGCCTTATCATCAATCAATCTGCGAGTTGTCAGTTATTGGATATGTTCATCTCGGTACTTGTCAGATGAAGTGACGTAAGATTGCAATAGTAATACGTGGCTTGTAAACAAGTCATGCGCCGGCGCATTTGAACTATTATGTCGTTTGCATTAGATCATTTGAAGATTGTCATTTGTTTCAAGAATTTAAATTCATCTGCTTGTAAGTTGCACTTAATTTAAATAGCATTTAATTTTTTAAGTCTTACTTATCTCATACTCCAGAGATCGCAAAATGTACAAGATATGTTAGCTTTGACAATACTATAAAAATCTTAAAGTAATTCGGTGCACCACAGCTTATTAATAATTGAATAGATTCAATGAAATTATTGTGTTGTGTAGTTTTAGTTATCATTGCTTGTAAATTGCGTTCTCTTTCATTTAAACTGTTAATTGCTTTCCTCCGATCTCAACAAAAAAATTAACAAAGGAGATGATTATTGTTTGACAAATAATAAAATTACAACTCGCACACATTCAAATATTATTAATTGGCAAAAAGTACGTTGTACGATGCAGAGATCAATGTGCCAAAGTTTAATCAGAAACCAATAAAATCAGTATCAGAATAACGAAAACGCATAAACAGATCATACATCCTAACATCACGTACGAAACGCGTTAAAAGCACAATGTGTGTCAGCGCATTATTAAAAAAACAATAAACGCAGTGGGTCACAGTGTTAGATTCATTTACATTCGCGTCGTAACCAATGTTACGTCACCGCTACTTTCGACGGACTCGAGACAGGTTCGGTCCGTTCACCAGATCAATGCAAAACGCCGATAAGTTTGTATTAACGTTAAGAACTTAGATACTGGTACTGGTCGCCTACGGCTTTTAGATACGCATTTTGTCAGGTGAAAAAATAATAACCATTCTAATGTCATAAATACGAACGTAACTCTTTCTGTCTCTTACCTTGTCACCCTACACTACACAGCTGAACCGAGTTTAACTAAATTATACTTAAATCGAGATAGATTAGATCTTAGAGAATCATAGGAGACTAAAAGCTACTTTTAATCCCAAAAGTTTGAAGTTCCCTACAGATTGAATATAACCGAGATCTACGCGTATGAATCCCGTGATCCGTTATGTCTGTAGCGTCATAAGATAAATGGAGGTGTGTCTTCAAAACGAACTCGAAACGAAATATCTGGAGTGCAAGAAAACAGCATAGCAAAAGTTCATTTTATTAACATGGAGCCAATTATAACAGTGTATTCTCAATTATTGACTAAAATGGCCACTTCACTTACTGACATTGGGTAATATTTAAATGCAATACAAAAACATCTGCTGTTGCACACCTAAAACCTAAAATATACTCCAAAACGTAATTTTTTGAGCATTTGTCCTTTTTAGGTGTGCATTAGTATTTTTTGTAGGTTACATTAGTGGACAGTTAAAAACTAACCAAAAAAAATACCTAGTGAAATTTGGAAATAAAAATTAACCCATTTATCAAGTGTGTAATTCGAATAATTTTAATAATCAGGAGACACACTCTACATGCATTCATTCGTTTGCATGAACCATAGGTCACACTTTATGCAAGTGACAGGTGACATTTAATTTTCATTTAAATGTCACCTGACGATTGACGTCACTTGCCGACCGATTTGGCGCAGGGGTACGGATACCTGCCTTCTGCGCCAAAGGTCTGGGATTCGATTCCCGAACAAGACAAATTTGTGCACATGAAAGTGTCTATTTGTCTTGGTCTGGGTGTTTTTGCATGTATTTATGTTTTGCATGTATTTGCATGTATGTATTTACTAACAAAAAGTATTTAAGTATATATTTATCCGATATCAATAATTATGTATTAATTATATATTTATTTACTGCATGTATTTGAATTATACTTTTCTAATAAAATATTAAATATAAGTATATATCAATATTATATTTATTGATATTTGTATATTCTAGTGTGTATATATAGCATGTATTATTAGGTTTTGTACTGCATTCGTTGTTCTTTGTTTCCCAACTGGCAAAGAATACTTTTAGTATTAAGTCCGCCTTGTAAATTTTACTGTATGTATTTTGTACAAAAGTCAAATAAACTAAAATATCAAGTTTTCCATGACACAGTTCCTTAATGAAATTTACATGGCTTAGATAATTGGTGTATTAAATATAATTATTATTTATTTGTCAGACATTCACCTTGCATCGTCTATAATATTTTTGCATAAATGTTACAACAACATTTAGGCTTCGTTTTGCATAAATTACTAAAACACCAATCACTAAAGTTTTGAAACAATCAATTAAATTTATTTTATTTTGAATATTCCTAAGACTTTTTTCAAAACTTTAATCATTTTACATACTTTTATCTTTAAATATGCATCACATTTCTGAAATGACGTTTTAAAATGGAACACTTTAAAAAAGAATTAAACAGGTTCTAGAACTCATTTATCGTGTTTCATTTCCATTCCTGCAAAATGTTTTTTTTTTACTTCAATAGTCAACTATTAGTTTAAACATTAATACATTTTTCGTAAGTTCATAATGTTGCAATGCTCAAAGCAAAAGTTTTCGATTGACTTTACGACAAAATCAAAGATAAGTATTAATTCTCTAGAATCTAAACCGGCACACGTTACTGAAATTGGGTATTTGACTGAGTTTTTTTATTGACTTAAAATGTTAATTTAATTAGTATTAACACAACATAGGTATTTATTTTCAAATATCTTGCATATTTTCAGCGATATAGAGCATCAAACTTTCAAATTAGACAAGGAGAGCGCTATAGAAACGTGACGTCACATTTCTATAGAGCCATACTCAACCCATAGAAAATTTTGTTTTAGAAAGAGATAGCTAGAGACACAATTAAGTATCTCATAATTCGCTTGTTATAATACAGATTGAATATCTTTTTTCACATTTGTTATTTAATAATGTTATATTTCTGAATGTCATTATTAAATATCTACATTTCAACAACAGTCAAATACCCAATTACTGAAGCGTATAATTGTCGAGACTGAAAAAGGCGGTCAAATGCACGAAAAGTCTCACAAAATTGCATTGTAAATGCAATTGTTATGATCTTTGCAGTCAATTGTACACTGCAAAAATAACTTAAAATAAACTTTAGAATGTAGGTCAAACTAAACGCATTTTAGAATAAAAATTCAGATTTTTTTATAATTATCTTATCTTACCGATCGTTGTGGAGATCCTTGGGGGAGGCCTATGCCCAGTAGTGGGCGTCGTTCGGCTGACATGATGATCTTATCTTTGAAAAATTGAAAATGAAGTATTTTAGAGAAAATCGACCTGTCTCACAACCAGCTCCGATTATTTCTAGTCAATAATGAGAATGTAGTCTAAATAAAAAAGAACAGTGTGTTGAATAAGGAAATATTTGTTAAATTGTTAATTTAACTCTTTGCTCTCTATGAATAAAAACTCTTTGCAATTTATTTATTTATTTATTTATTTATTATTTATACCCGTATGCTGAGTTGAAACTTACGAATTTCAACGTTCCAAATTCAAATCATTTTAATCCATAAGGAACTTCCATACAATATTATTTTCATCCCATCGATTCGAAAAGCGATGATTGTTTATCTAATAACAGGGTCCAAAACGATTCATTTTTTACCTGTTATGACAAGAGGGTATAAATGAGATTTGAATTTTGAACAGCTTCATAACAGGGTCAAAAACGATGAGATTTGAATTTAGAACATAATTAAAGAAGCATTGGTAGGAGTGAAGCAAAGGGTGTGCATAACTTAAAAAAAAAATCAACTGATTTTGTATGACCGCGAAATTTTCAAAAACGGAATTTTATAAAATTGAGATTATCTTGAAACCGGTGAGTCGTAGCTAAAATCTAACAAAATTTTCAACCTTACCCTACGGCATCCCCGGAGATACTTATAAGGAATCTGATGGACATGTATTTTTTTTATTTAATTTTTTTTTATTTCAAAACTTAAATTTTTTTTCTTGCCCGACTAGCGCTATGATGTATCCGAACGACAAAGAAAGGTAGGTAGTTTGAGTTGTCTTTACTGCTTTTCTTATAGAGGGGGATGAAAAGCAGAGTGTATTACTCGGCCGCAAAATTATTTTCACCTCGGGCGGCGTATATTATTTTGCTCCCTTGTAATACAATCTACTATTTCATCCCATCGATTCGAAAAGCGACGATTGTTTATCTAATAACAGGGCCCAAAACGATTCATTGTTTACCTGTTATGACAAGAGGGTATAAATGGGATTTGAATTTTGAACAGCTTCATACAGGGTTCAAAACGATGAGATTTGAATTTAGAACATAATTAAAGAAGCAATGGTTGGAGTGTAGCAAAGGGTGTACAGTACTTTAAAACAAATTCTACTGATTTTGTATGGGGCCGGGACTTTTTTCGGGACCGAGAAATTTTCAAAAACGGAATTTTATAAAATTGAGAATATCTCGTAAACGGTGAGTCGTAGCTAAAATCTAACAAAATTTTTAAACCCCCCTACGGCATTCCCGGAGATACTTATAAGGAATCTGATGGACATATATTTTTTTTATTTAATTTTTTTTTTATTCCAAAACTCAATTTTTTTTCTTGCCCGACTAGCGCTATGATGTATCCGAACGACAAAGAAAGGTAGGTAGTTTGAGTTGTCTTTACTGCTTTTCTTATAGAGGGGGATGAAAAGCAGAGTGTATTACTCGGCCGCAAAATTATTTTCACCTCGGGCGGCGTATATTGAATCCCTCGCTGCGTTCAGAATTCTACTTTAGAATCCCTCGCTGCGCTCGAGATTCTACTCTAGAATCCTTCACTGCGCTCTGGATTCAAAATAGCGCCCTCGCCGTAAATATATTATTTTGCTCCCTTGTAATACAATCTACTATTCCCTCAGCGTTTGCAAGGGTAGAAATTACTTGTATTAATACCTTGACATTTCGTGAGATATTGAGCAAGAGGTGTGAAAATCCACCTAATTATATTATTATGTAGTCGATAATGGGACTCTTGTCATACTTAATAATAAAAACAGGCACAAATAGTCAAATTGGATGTTACTGGAATTACTAAACTGATTTAAAAATATCTTTACCAGTAGAATGTATTCTTGAGTGACACAATAGATACATAGACTACATTATACGGAAATAAATTAGCAACAATCGATATTAAAAAGAATTAACCGGACACTGACAGAAAAATACAGTAAGAGCGGTTGCGCTCTACGTCCGATTCTTATTCGATTCTTATCAGTCAAATGTCGGATCTTAATAACTCCGAATAGAATACGAATAACTGAAATCGGATCTAGTGCGTAAACTACCATACAAATAGTTCTATGACTACGCCGGACCGTCATTTGACTGATAAAAATCGAATAAGAATAGAATAAGAATCGGACGTAGTGCGCAACCGCTCTTAGTCAGGTGTGAATATAAATACAGACATACTTTCGCATAAATATTTATGTCTGCTCCAATTTTAATCTCTCCCTTTAAGTATCGGCCCAAAAATAAAATTCAACACCACTTCCTTTACGTAACATCCGGTTCAATATAACTTAAAGTGAAGCCTTGCACTTACGTCTGAAACACAACCTTGAAATTGACGGAAAATTTTACAATAACAGCTTTGCAATCAATGCAATTTACAATCCTTTCCTTACTCCGAACGGGGTAAGTGTCAAAATTGTGTAAATATCAATAAACAATAAAGATTTTGATTGACGGCCTTGTCGTTTTCCTGAACTCAGTCTTTGTAGTATAATAACCGTGTTAAGAAAACGTACATGTACGAAATGTGGGTCTTGTGATCTCAAGTCAAGTTCATTTCATGGCGACAATCGATAAATAAGAACAACACAACTTCCTTTTGTTGGGCGAAAAAGGTATATCAGTTCAATTAATTAAATACATACATAAATGTTCGTCAATTAGTAAAGATATATGTTTTTCTTTTTTTGTAAATGTCGTTACATAAGAAACGCAGGCAAGATGCGCCTGTTCTTCTTGTCAGTTAAAAAAGTCTTGGATGCGGTAGTAAATATATTTTTCATGTCTCATATTCTGAAAGTAACTCATAACTTGCCTAAAATGCGGGTTGAAAGTGGTATGTGGCGGCCCTAGGGCCGTTATAAAATTAAAAAAGGAACAGGAGGGGTCATGTCAAAATCTGTAAAATAAAGAGTACGTACAAAAATGATCTGTAATCTCTTTGGACATTTATTTACCAAAGGTATGTGGGCAAAGGCACAGAAGCCTATACAGCCAGATTGCTACTTTATATAAAATAATTAAAATCGTAGACACCATACAAAAAGAGAAATTATTATTATATTAACTAAAACGTTTTTTTTAAATAATATACGTTTTTAGAAACAGATTAAACCAAATAAGTTATTTGTAACATAAAAAATCGTGCTATTAATTCCATGGAATTGCATAGAGTATACGGGTCAAACACTAAACATGGCTGTATGGACTTAGTTTCCCTTGCCTTCCCTAAAATCGAGAAAATGAACGAAAAAGTTATGAGAATTTTAAGAGTCTATTGAAAATTCCGCGGCTATAGGAAAAATATTTTTTAGATTATTTCTGTTTATATTTACTTTCCTCATATTCGAAATGAAAAGTAGAGTGTTTACTTCGGGTGTATGGACCCATAACAGTCTCGAACTATCGGCGCCCTCACTTCGTTCGTGCGCCAAAACACTCGACTGTTATGGGTGCCATACAGCCCTTGCTAAACAATCTACTATATTATATTTATTGCTATACAAAGCATTTTATATTTATTTTTAACTAATTAACGAGCAAACTACCCTGGTTTTGAATGGATGTAATACGCATTTATTATACATATAAACCTCCCTCTACAATCGTTTTGTCTATTGGTGAAAACCCCATTAAAATCCGATGGCTAGTTTGAAGGACTAGCGTAGATATAGCGACTTTATGTTATACAGCGGATCCTCGCAGTTTTACCCGCGTGGTACCCGATCCTGTGAGAATATCGGGATAAAATATAGCCTATGTCACTTATGTAGAAATTAATGGTATCACTTATCAGGAAACTAGAATTCTTTTATTCCCACTGTTATTGTTATTAGATTGGTAAAACTCAGAGTACTTAAAAATAATGATTTTTGTGGTTTTTAGTAAGTTGAAATGCAACTTTATTATTTTGTTCGTCAAAACATAAGCAAATTATGGTGACAAACGTGGAACGAATACTTTTGCCGTGTCATGAAAACATCAAAGAGTTCAAAGTAACGAATGTCGCCATCATTAAAATTCAATTAAAATAAAACAGATAATTCACCATAAAATTTATCAATGTCTAGAAAAACGTAAAGTCTTAAGCATCCTTATGGTGATAAAGCAAGAAATGTATTTCCTCATTGCAGTTATAATTTTAAAATAATAATAACTTTAGATAAGTAAAACAATAGACTAATTGCTCAAATTATTTTTAATTAACATACTTAGTTCTTCCTATCCTCTTGCAAAACCTTTGAACCTCAAGAAAACCAATAGTAATAAGTACAAAAAATAACACAGCTGACAACCTTTTCTCTATAAAGGTTACCTTGCATAAAAGAAATCCACTTGGAGGTTACTTTACATAAAACGCATAGAGCTAATCAACCTTGAGCTATAATTAAAAAGTGCGTAACGTTAATTTTACATTCGATTCCTTTTCAAATATGCAAATCTTTAAGATTTATCGAAATGGTAATTTATCATATGAAGCAACAACTTTGATGTGTTGTTCTGTCGACAAATTCTTTAAAGCGAATAAAATTTACATATTACGAGCTTTTAATTCGCTGTAACAGTGTCGCAAATGTTGCTTTTAATTTATTCACGTTATCAAATAGCAAAATATTAAAAAAATATACTAGCCTTCCGCCCGTGGCTTCACCTGCGTGGACTACACGACAAATCACATCGATCCGTTGCTCCATTTTGACGTGAAAGACGGACAAACAAACAAACAAACACACTTTCACATTTATAATATTACTATGGATGGATAGTTACTGTTAGTTTATACACTAACTATCATGAATTGCTTCGGAGTGCAACATTTTTAACCCCTGACCCCAAAAAGAGGTGTTTTATAAGTTTGACCTGTTAGGCTGTCTGTGGCATTGTAGATCCTGAAAAATTATGATGCTGTTTATTTTTTTTAATGCTGAAAAGTTCAAGATGGTTCTCAGAGTTATAATAAGTAAGTTATAGGTAGGAACGATAACTTCTGTCGGAAAAATTGTAATTAAATTATCTAAAAAAAGAAATGATTATATATCGTTTTTGCCAAATATTTACTGTATAGGATTATTTAATTGCATTCATCTATTATTCAATAATACTTATCAACCCACACTGGTCTAGATCTGTCTTAGATATCTAATCTTGTCTTAATTTATGTGTCGTGCTACAGATAATAATTTTCTAATGTATTATCCTTTAGATGGGCTTAGTCGTGTCACATGTGTAAAGTAAGTAGTTTATACTCGTGTAGTGGTACAGTCGAGTTCAATAACATTTATGCATTTTTGGATTTTGTCGCATTAAGTTTTTTGACATCGTCTTTGACTTTCTGTACAAATTGTGACAATAATTACTACGACAAAGTTCAAAAGTACACTGTAGGCACTTATTATGCTTATTGCCAGTAAGCGAGGTTTTAAACTCTACTGCAGAAAACTTTTGTTTGTTTTGTGTCTAGGTGTTATTACTAAATACAATCTATACTAATATTATAAAAAGAAAAGATTTTATTTATTGTTTGATTTTTTTTGTAATGGATAAACTGAAAAACTACTGCACCAATTTTAAAAATTCTTTTATCGGTAGCAAGCTGCATTCTTCCCGAGCAACATGAGTTATATTTTAACCCGCTTTTCTCACGGGTGCGGAAACCACGCGGGTAAAACCACATGTAGCCGCTATTAAATAGCATATTTTTAGTTACTTCTTTGATATCTGTAACAGGTACTTCGATCAACCATGACACCTTGATCGAAGAACAAACATGACAAAATAAAACTAAAATCGGAAACAAATCATTTTAATAGGTATGTGATGTTGTCTACTACTCACTAAGTATTTATCCTTCTCCAATTATTTGAGCAATAGTTAAAGGAAACCCGAAAGGATTTAATTAATCGCGCACGCCGCGGTTGCGCAGACGCCTCGTGACGTCACCGCTTTCGCCGCGGAAGGAGGTCGCGAGAGCGAAAGGGGAAACACGCCCGACTGAGAACTTACGTCTAGATACGTCACTGGTTGCGAAAAGGCCTAGGCTTTACCTATATCATACAGTAACTTGCTTAACAGCCGAAGCAACTTTATCGGACGATTAGGACAAACTATAAAAATAATTTTCATTTTTGCTAAAAAAAGTCTGTTGGTTGTCTCAAAAACTAATATAGGTCACTAGCGCTCTGCCCGCAACTTTGTCTGCGTGAAATTTAGGTATTCACGCGACTTTGAGCTAAAAAATAACTTATATACTTAACTAATATAATCTATATAATAATAAACCTATGACTTCGCGTCATCCGCCAACGCCATCATAAACCCTGTTTTTTTTACCACCTTCATACATCCCTGTCTAAAAAAATAATACTACATTAATAGATTTAAATTATAGTATGAGTTTAATACTTAAATAGAAAAACATTCAATCAAAATTTTAAAAGATTAACTATATAGTTGTTAACCCCAAAATCACACATGAAAAAACAATTATGTAAGTATTGTAATAATATCATAACTTTTTTAATACAGTGAACCAGCAACTTTTTACACTTGATGATTGACGCAAGGGCATCACGAGTTTACGTCTTTATTATATCATCTAAAGGAGGCCACTGAGAGCGAAAGGGGAAATGCGGACAGTGGCCTAGAATGTCATCATTCACATTGTTTTTTAAGTATTATCTGTGTGTTAGTTGTTTTTTTTTTGTTATAAATGGGATAGATAATAGACAAGCTTTTAGACAGTTGATATAGTCACGTAGATAAATCATACATAAGATGATATAATCTAAAGAAGGCCACTGAGAGCGAAAGGGGAAATGCGGACTGTGGCCTAGAATGTCAATATTCACATTTTTTTAAGTTATATGTGTGTGTTTTAATTATTCAAAGTGATTGAAAGCAGTCTAGAATTTTTAGACAGTTGATATAAGTCACGTTGGTTAATCATACATTGGATGATATTGTCTAAAGGAGGCCACTGAGAGCGAAAGAGGAAATGCGGACATTGACCTAGAAAATCGACATTTATATTGTTATTTAAGTATTATGCGTGATAGAGCAAGAAAAAATATCATTTAGAAAGGGATAAAGAATAATCAAGACTAGGAACTTATAGTCTTAAGTTTAATAATAAAGACAGCATTATTATTATATAAAGGAGGTCGCTGAAAGTGAATGTGGAAACTCGAACAGTGAATGAAGTTACAGAATGTAACTGTAATCTCATTGTTAAGGTATACGTGTTAATTGATGAACATATGCCTATGAGTTATAAAAAAGATTTAGAAAGTAATCCAAACTTAATAGTCTTTATACCAGTGGGATAAAAGATATATTATATACACAGACACATATATATATATATATATATATATATATATATATATATTGTATTATATCATTTAAAAGAGGCCAATGAGACCGAAAGGGGAAACTCGCATAGTGACCTAGAATTTCACCATAGTCTCATTCTGAATTGGTAAGTTTTACGTGTTGTTTGATGGAAAAATGCCAATTAATTATTAAAAACAGATAAAAAGTAGTCTAGGCTTTGTAATCAGTGAGATAACATTGGCCACGCAGATTAAATATATAAAGTAGTATTATATCATATAAGGCCACTGACACCGAAAGGGGAAATACGAACAGTGACCTAGAATGTCAATCGTCGCTGGTAGCTTTATTTCGTGATTAAGCATAAAGAATGACGTGAGCTTTTAATGCTTACGAGTTTGAGAAATTATAACATTTGTGAGGTCGAGTTGATTGTAACGTCATTTAATTAGGTACTTAGATTTTAATCTTATACTTAAGTATTAGCTATAAAGTCAAAACAAATTCACAGCTATGAACCTAAAATTTTTGCCATAAGTTGTATCTTTCTATATTTTTGACTCCATGATAATGTAATGTAAAAAAAATTGAGACATTTATTTTAGCTAGATAGCAAAAATGAAATCATGTTTGTTATATTTTAAGGATGTCGATATTTCAAAATGAATTAATTAGCCTATACTAAATTCGCAACTTAATTATGTTTATTTAATATATTCAGTGACCGACTTAGTTACGTAAAACTAGAATTTGGGTAAATTTATTCTAGGATAATATTATACCGTTATAATTGTACAAACATATTGACACGCACATCCTATATTAGTTTAAAGTGCATGAGTGGAATGTGTTTGTTTCAAGGCTACCCATCTTATTTGTATGGTATTTAACCATCAATCAAACGTACATCGTTTTTACAAAAAAAAATACAGTCATGGTCAAATGCACAAATTAAAGGCACGATTTAATAATAATTATAAGTAATAAGGACAAACCTTCTTCTAATAAAGGAAGCAATTAATACATCATTTAATCAAAAAGTATTAAAAATAACCTTTTTCAGATCAGTTACTGGCAGTTTTAAAAGTTTTGGCCCTAAAGCAGTTGTCCCACGAGAGAGAAGCGAGCTGAGAGAGTCTTGCCTGTATCGCTTACCAAGTATTTATCTTTGATAGCTCTTTTCGCTCAGAAACAAAACTAGTGGATCGAGTCCTCGCTGGCAGTGTGAACAGTCAGCGATCAACTATTAATAATATTATGCCTCTCTTTGTTTACACGAAATGTACACTATTGTACGTTTCTTAGCGAGAAAATAGCTGATAGCACTGATAGTTAGTCGCTTCCTAGATGGCGGTGGGACAACGGTAACTTTTACCTACATACGATAACAGTTTAAACATACCGTCCTGCGGTGTGAACTTTTACGTAGAGTGCTTGTCAGATAACTCTGCGTGCGACTGGGGCATTTTTGGCGCTAGTTTCAGTACAGTTTTTGTTCTAAGGATAAGGTAAAAAAATAGTATTCGATTTTGACCGCACGCAGACTTATGCGGCACTCTCAGCTGCAGACCATTGTCCATAGATTAAGGGACGTAAATATGCTCAGTTGATTATCACTCGCAGAACAAAAAGTAAAAAATATCGGATTTGAGTCAAAGTTACACCCTAGGGCCAGAGTAACGCAGTACGTTAGTTTTTCTTTTGTTTTTGACCTGACATAAAGTTCTAAACGTCACACACAATGTCAATAATTTGAACGCACGGGTTACAAATACGATTTAAAAAATATCAATTTCGAATTCTAAATAAATAAATAAATATTTTCTAACAATCACACCAGTTATCGAAGCCCGTAGTAAATTTCTTAAGAAACTGTGTCTTCGTGAACTTGATAAGGAATAAATACTTTTTTGTTTTTAAATACATACCTATACGACAGTATTTTTTTTCCTCTGTGCCTATACATAGGAAACACCCAGACCAAGACAAATAGACATGTTCATGCACACAAATATTTGTCTTGTTCGGGAATCGAACCCGAGACCTCTGGTGCAGAAGGCAGGTAGTTTACCCCTGCGCCAAATCGGTCAAAAAAACTAATAGCCCTAAAAGGTCTAAGCCCTTTTTCATTAAAATAAGTTTCATCTTTGAATGCACCACGTTTCGTATGTAACCAGTTACGTGTAAAACGAAGCCTGATATTGTGTCATAGTGAAGAATGCTTAGTGACAGGATGTCCTGTGACAGATCGTTAAGCAAACAGTTGCAAGACTGTAGGTCATTGTCGTTTTTTATACACTTGAATGCTTAGTTTTAAAGTTTAGCGAGCAGAGTTTTTACACGATAATTTATGCCATGAATAAGTAAAACTTTGACGGTGACATAAATTAGTACTTTTTTTGGTCATACAATTAAAAATTTAAAAAAAATATGACAGCACATAATAAAAAATAAGGATGATGTGTATGCTAGGCATGCCTTATACCTACAATTATTGAAACGCAAAGTAAGAGTAAGTCTAAATATAAACAACTAGCGGATCCTCGCGGTTTCATCCGCGTGGTACCCGTTCCCGTAAGAATATCGGGATAAAATATAGCCTATGACACTCGGGAAGAATGTAGCTTTCTAATGGTCAAAGAATTTTCTAAATCGGTCCAGTAGTTTCGGAGCCTATTCGATGCAAACAAACAAACAAACAATCAAATTTTTCCTCTTTATAATATTAGGAAAGATAACTCAAAGTTTAAGTATTGATTTAATTTTTTTATTTATATTTTTTAGAAAATGAAGTATTTAGAAAAAATCGACCCTTCTTACAGTCAGCTCCGATGGGACTCGAACCCACGACCTTTCGCTTTCCGGGCGACTGCTCTAACCACTGAGCTACGGAGTCGTTACGAGAAGCATCGAATTTATCCAATACTTCTTACTCGCTGTATAGTCAGCGTTAATTTTTTCTAAATACTTCATTTTTCATTTTTCAATAATGAAAATTCCATTGTGAATGCAAAAAACTAAAAATTAAAATAACTGAATTTTTTTATTTAAATTCCTATCTCCTTTTTGTTAACATCTGTGAATGTAAATTAAATCTGATTATGCGCAAACAAATCATGCGGTAAATGACTATTATGTAGCACAATAAATGACAAAAAGATATAAGTGTAAATAATATCTATATCTATATGCGGAAAAAGAGCGTTAGTTTTGCATAATCGCAAAGCGAAATAATTACGGACATTATATCCGAACGGACCCGGAATGGTACCGGGCGGCTTCCGATATACAACCGATAATTTGTTATCCCCCGACTATGTGTGACAGGAGAAACTGACTGACATGAGTGACAATCTACTTAATAATGAGCTGAGGTGAGGAGTTTTAACTGCATCTGTGATATAATTCTACACAACATCGGGATCAGACCTAGAGTTCTCGGGTTCGATAACCAGAAGGTAGAATTTGTTCTGAGTTCGCCTGACTAGATGATGACAAGAAACTCTTAACGCTTATTTGGTTCAACTGAATCGCTGTAAATATGTTATGTTTATGATGAAATTGAGAACTTTTTTACACGATTTTTTTATTTCTGTTGTAAATATGAATTAACTTGTATTTATTGTTAAGTTATCGTCAACTTAATTCACGTTACGTTTAAAAAACACTAAAATGTGGAAGCTAGTATAATGTTATTAATACCATTTGTTCTCCACCTTTTTATGACGCCTACAATCTTACTAATATTATAAAATTGTAAAAGTTTAGATGTTTTGATGTTCGTTACACCAAAACGGTTGAATGGATTTGGTTGAAATTTGGGACACAGATAGTTACTTTGTAGCCTGGAGAGGAAAATAGGCTACCTTTTATCCCGGAAAAATATCACATTTCCGCGGGATGTCCACGCGAGCAAAGCCGCGGTCGGAAAGCTAGTATTATTATTATTATAATTTATTAATCAGTTTATTTAGTTGAGACAACTGATAGATGCCTGTATCCAATAATTATATTACAGTTGAAATTTCTTATTTTGTATAAATTTATGAAGAATGCATCTAGAAAAATGGAAAATGAAATATTTAGAAAAAATCGACCCGTCTCACAACCAGCTCCGATGGATGGTGGGTTGTGAGACGGGTCGATTTTTTCCAAATACTTCATTTTTCATTTTTCTATAATAAAAATTGGATTGTGAATGCAAAAAATAAAAATTATAAAAGAATGCATCTAGTCTGTTTTTAAACTGGTTTGTGTTTTAGGCTGTGACTATTTCTTCAGGCAACTTATTCCACATTTCCACCACCGGTGAACACTGAAAAAGTGCTTGTGCAGGTTATTAATGGATCTCATTTTTGCCAGCTTTAGGCTGTGCCCTCGCAGATGTGCATTCTTGTTGCGGATGAGCATATTGTCGAAGTCTTGTATGTTATATTGGCCGGTCAGGATCTTGTAAACTTCGATCAGGTCTCCTCGCTCTCTTCGATCTTTTAAGCTGGTTAATCCTAGTGTCTTCAACCTTTCCTCATAATCAAGGCTCTTAAATCGTCTTGGAATTCTGGCTATCTTTCTTTGAACTTTTTCTAGTAAATCAATGTCTTTTATAAAGTAGTTGTTCCACACTTGGCAACCATATTCCAAGATGCTAGATGAAGGTCTTGTAGATCTTGGTAACCATGTCCGATGTAAGAATTCCGAACGCTTTTCTGATAAGATAGGCAAGACTGTTGGCTTTCTTGGCGATCATGTGGATATGGGTAGCCCATTTAAGATCTTCTGCTATAATGACACTTAGATCTGTTTGTGTCTTTACAGGTTGTGGCTGACTGTTGTCCAGCTTATAGGTTCTTTGTTGGTTGCTTTTACTTATATGGAGAACAGTGCACTTGGAACTATTTAAGCTAAGTAAAGCCACTCCTTAGACCAGCTAGGAACTTTGTCCAAGTCATTTTGTAGGTGCTCATAATTAGGGATTTCCAAATATTTCGGCGTCGTCTGCAAAGATACTGCATCTACATTCCATACAGTGAGGCAAGTCAAAAGTGTAGATTATGTAAAGAACCGGTCCAAGAACCGACCCCTGTGGAACGCCGCTGTGTATCTCTCGCTCTTAGGATAAACTATTGCCAACAAATATTTACATAGTTTTTTCTGTCCATGAAAATTATAATGATCGGCACCGATATCAAAGTGGCGGTGGGCCAAGGTCCCAACCTCGATACAGTTATTCGCAATTGATTCATTCGGGGTTCACGAATTTATGACCAACTATGTCAAGTCTGATTAATTAGTCACAGAGTAATATTAATGCAACCTTTCCATTTAATTTAGCGTGAAAAATGTGTTTTAGAAGACCTGACAAAATATAAGTTAGGGTTGACGAATGATAATTAATACCTATGAATTAATACAAAAATAGATCTAGTCAAGGACCGATCGTTGTGGAGATCCTTGGAGGAGGCCTATGCCCTGCAGTGAGGTCGTTCGGCTGACATGGTGAATACAAAAACGTACAGTACCCCTAGCATGAGAAACTACATATAATTATGGTAATCGAACACAAAATATACCATCCTTTAAAAGCTATCAAAGTTCTGCTGTCAAACATGTTTTAATATCAGTTACATATACGACGAAAAGGGGCGCTGCTCTGGCTATCATTTATAATATTTTTTTCATTATAAGCTTGTTATCAATCTAGATAGACAAACTAGTATGGAAACAACAAGTATGGATGAGAACACCATCATATCAAAAGCTGTAATTTCAATTTTTAAGCAAATTATAGCACAAAATTGTTGAAATCTTCACTAATTGCTCAATTATCACAGTACTTGAAATGGAACAGCTTGAATTTTAACAATGGGTTAGGATAGGTTAGTAACAATTGCAATCTTATTTGCTATTTCTTTTATTTTTATTTTTATTTTTTATTTGCTGTATTTCAAGTGTTTAATCCCCATTGTATTGTATACGTTTGTAAAACAGTGTATTTAAATTTTAAACAGACCTATTCAGTAACTAGTAACTAAAATATATTAATTTTAGTCTTAAACAAATCATATTTTTGGAAGGATAAGTTATAATATAAGTTTTAACATTATTTTCCCGTATATTTAAACTCAACGCGCGCCGTCTAGTTTTCAATTCAGAAACTAATGCTGCAAATTGCTCAAACGAAGTCGTTTAGGCAACTTAAAGCTTAAACCTAATTAGGTTTGAGGTGATTTAGGTTTAAAGTGACCACAGCTATACATAGTAAGATATTGTGGTCGTTTTAGTGGTGATTGACACCAATGACTTTCGATTTGACTGTGTTATTGACTGACCTTTGAAATGCTTAAAATAGATTAAAATAAATATATGCTGACTTTAACTTTGACATTACAATGACATATGTACTACATCCAGACAATAAAATAATTAATATGATTATATTAAAAATAAACGTATACCTTAAAAGTCCTCCAAATATAATTTGTTTGTCGTAGTCGTTCGTAGCACATGTCTACGTATGCTACGAAAATTTGTGCTACTGTGATGCGTTGATGTCTTTTCTATGGGCGATCTAATATTTCAAATTGATTATTATTTTCACTTTCTCATACTAACAATTTTAATATCAACATAGTTATTTTAGTATAATTTAGACGTTAAGCTACCATCTTTATGCAATGGAGACAAAATGTCTTATTCGTTACATTAGATTCTATTGTTCACGAAAGTAAATGTCTTAAGTAAGTCATTGTCTGAGTTCAACAACTATGTTACATATTAATTTGATTCTATTGTGTTGTGCCTAAAAGATATAATAATATGATTAATTTGGTTTTGCTATATTTTCAATATTTTAAATGTATAAGTATCACTATATAAACACATCTTAGATTTCTGCGCGAACTGTCCATATAAATAAAACCAAAAAACCTCTAAAAACAACTAAAATTTAACCAAGTTGTTAAATAAAATGCGTGAAAAATCCGTGAAAGTGTTTTATTTATAAATATCACTATACCTTTTTTTAGCAAATTAATTTTGAAACTCGTAAGCGTAGTGAGACTAGTGAGTTAGGTACAAAATTAATTTGCAAAAAAAAGGAATTGTACAAGTAATTCAACAACTAAGTATGTTACTTAATATTTGATTATATTGTACTTACCTAAAAGATAAACTATTATCTAATGATATGTTTAATTTGGTTTACTATTGGTACTTGCAATATTTTGTATGGAAAGGTATAATTTGATACTATTGTGCCTAAATGAGAAATACTATTAAACATATTATTGAAATTATATGCTTTCGGCTTACTATTGTTACAATGTTTTGTATGGAAAGCCATGAATAATCGATTGCAAAGCCTAATAGCCGCGTATGCAAGACCAATCAAATGTATGAGTAAATGGGACATTTCTTTGTGCAAATCAAGAACAATAAACTTAGTTGCTTCACGGTAATGAGGTCTGTGAGAAAATGATATAAGTAAAGGGAAATCGGAAAAAATATGCTTATCCAGTATTTAAAATAATAATACTTCATCATCATCATCATCATCATCAGCGATTTAATGTCCCCACTGCTGGGGCACTGGCCTTCCTTATGGATAAATAAGGAGAATGAGCCGTGACCCACCACTACAATACTTACCTACACTAATTTAATATCCTAAGACTTTTCATATCCCAAAAGTGGCGTTTACATAAATTAATTTTGTGTTTAGCTATTCATATTATTGTGTACTATTCATATGTTTTTATCACATTTTAACAATTGTTGGTAAACCAAATAATAATAAAATAAAATATAGGTAGTGGCAATTTGTTCGAAACTTGAAAAATGCACTTTTATTGTACCTATTCAGAAAGCAGAGGTTGTTCTCTTATTTTCCGCTGTTTTTTGCATTTTTGTATAAAAAAGAGATTGTTTTTATTCTTAAAAATCTACAAAGACATTTTTAAATATGTTTCAACCCCTACAATAATAAAAATATTTTATTAAAAACGCGAAAGTTTGTATGTATGGATGTTTGTTACTCTTTCACCCAAAAACTGGTTGAAATTTGGCACACAGATAGTAGATAGTCTGGATTACAACAGGATATTTTATCCCGATATTCCCACGGGAACGGGACCCACGCGGATGAAACAGCGGGCGGCCGCTAGTCTAACTTGTTTGTCACATGATTTAGCTATGTTACTCAATTTTGCATATACATACTAATATGCATATTATGTATGAAAGGCCAAAGTTGCTGACTAAAACAAGTTTTGAAACTTATGAAACCAACATTTATATGATGTAGCTTATATGTTACATTGAGAGGTCAAGTTCAACCAATCGATTTAGCAACTACCTATAGAACTATGTCTGATTGATCGAAGTTACATTATTATCCAAATAAGTTAACCGATTGAAAGGTTTGTTGCATTATATTTTTTGTTATCAATAATCTTAAATGATGAGCTGTAAAAACAAATACAGGAATACCCATTGAAATAAGTTTTTTATGACAAGCTTTTTTGTTGACTGTACTTTATTATTGTATTGTCATCCAAACCAAACTAGTATGCAAAGTTCCAGCTCAATCAAACACCGGGAAGTGGGTCAAATTTAGCTTGCAAGATTTGTGCCCCACTAACTAACTATACCTAACTAACATAGCAAGTTAAATAAATGCTTGTGAAAAGATAGGTGAATTACACAAATTATCTGTTAAACATTATTTCGTAATTGCAAACACTGTAAAGAAAGATGTATGTTGATTTACTTCCTGTTACTAATTTTTATTTTTTCTTTCTTTCAGGTAAGCTTTATACTTCTGGGATATAAGTAAACATAACAAGAGCCAACAGTCGTAAGTCTTAAATATACATAAATAATAATATCTTTATAAATAAAAAGCTAAGTGGATTTCAGGGACTTTGCAGAACTTTCAGTTATTTTATCAGTTTTCTAAGCACTTTAAGATATAGGTAATTAATTAGCATAAATATTGAATAGATTCCATTTAAATTTTCCTTACTGCAAATTTATCTCAAAGCGAGATGGTGAAAAAGTAAGGTTTGTTACATACATAAGCGTTCAATTCCCAGCATTGAACGTTAGGCAGTGTCTGCTGAACAACAAAGCCGACCCGAAGCAATCACTTATGGCGGAAATACACGATTCACTTTTGCCTTTTAATTTGGATGAAGCAACCAAATTGAACAATGTAAACGTAAAAGTAAATCATTTCAATGTGCGCCTGTATTTCTTGTGAATCAATTTAGTTGAACCGTGTAATATTAGCATTACTTGTTTGTGATTCCCGAACGATCATCGAAATAAATTCGATTTTACCGCCTGGTTTTACCACCGGTCCGTGTGTGAGTGCAACCCTTACTGACAGACAAAATCATCTTTTCATTCATTCAAATAGCCATCCTAATTACTTAATGCGTACCTATAGACCATTCTTCTATTACGTGACCCAATGCGATATAATATTACAATTTAGGTAATGAAGATTGAATGATGGAAGTGTTAAAAACCATTTAATTAAAAACTGACATACATGACAACGGTAATTCATTCTTAGAATTTATCATGGATATATTAAAAGCCTTTTAGGTTGCCAAAAACGGGAGCATATTCATAATGGTGTCAGATGTCACAAGTTTGCTAGTGATTCAGTCATGACTTTTATCCGCACTAATACCCTACGTTCTAATTACGAATATTACTGCGAAAGCAACTCTGTATTTATATTACTTTTCACGCCTAACCTAGGTACTAAACTGGAATTTATGTAATTTGGCATAGAGTTACCTTGGAGAAGACGTAGCCAACTTCTTGTCCCAAACATTTGAAGTGATTCCCTCAGATAATCTAACTTAACTTCGACTACCTCCATGGACATGTGGTGCACGCACCGGCTTCATGGTGCCGCTATCTCTAGAGGTCCCGGGTTCGATCCCCGGTCGGATAAATGTTGAAAACGAACTTTTCAACCCGTCGTTATTGCCTATTTCCATAATACTAGTGCTTAAGCTACTATACCATGGTATTGGAACAATGTATGTGATGGTGTCTAATATTTATTACAATTTATTATTATTACAACTCCGCGCAGACGAAGTCACGAGCACCCACTAGTCACGTCAAATTAAAATCTCCTCTCTCTTTCGATTGCCGAAAACGGGAGCATATTCATAAAGTGTTTACGTAACCGGCGCGCGCGCCCAATGCGAACTAGGTAGTGTTACTTTTACCTGCGTCCTTGCCGCGCCCGCGCCGCAAGCGAGGGGCCAATCATAATGCTTCATACATAAAAAAATTAATAAATACTAAAATGCATTTTACCATATTCTCAATTGAACGTCTCACTCAGGTCCCACGTTTTACAGACAAAATTTATGAATAATGAAATTTAACTTTGTATTATATACAAGTAAATGCTATTGTCCTTGATCGCTTGCACTTAAAATTGCACATTCCCATTATAGATTTGACTGAAGTATCCTTATAAATTTGACCCGATAATTTGTAAAACCAGACTAAGCGCCGGCAAAATGCAACGATTGCGGGCGATTTCGATTTTGTTTATTCGTTTGGAATGGGGGATTTTTCTGACAGCTATAAAGAAAGAAAAATGGCGCTCGCAAATAACGAAATGATCAAAAGTAATCTAAAAGACTAGAAGTTAGCCCAAAAACACGCACGCACGACGCACGTTGCCAGACTATGCTTGTCATGTCATGTCAGTCGAGCGCGGGGATTTTACCAATAGTACTTATAAATTCCTTGGATTTTACACACTTTTTGATTGCTTATGCTTCAACTAGTAGATTTACGTTGCGTTCTTACTGATATTATTGTTACTTCGTTGTTATTTTACTGTTTTAATATTAGACAGTGCTACCTACTTGTTACCTACGAATTTGAAAACAAATCAAAATGTTATCAACTCGTCATTTTAGATTAATTCTGGTCACACCGACTTCGCTACTTGTCAGCGCGATCTCAAAAATCTATCATTGATTTGAAAACCCATCAATTCATTGTTTTGTGTCAGTCTATACATTTGACAGACGTTCAATTTAACTAATTATGCAACTTCTCTAAACTATCCCTTTGATATTATGAGACGATTAAACAACTAATACAAGGAACAAATCTTTGCCTCAATATGCAATCCCCAGGTAAATATAAAACAAGCAAAATTAGACTTTAACACATAAAATATAGGCTTTAAATTATAACGCAAATTGTTATTCTATAAAATGCCAATGATTAAGACTAGACTTCCTACATTTAGAAAGCCTGGCATAGTTTCCATTGTATGTAATTTCATCGTGTTTATTACGACATATTTGTAACGTATCATTACTTTTGAATCCATACGGAATAATATTATAAATGCGAAAATAAGTCTGTATTTTAACGCTTAATCCGCTGAACCAATTTTGACAAAAAAACTGGTTTTGGATAAACGCCATAGGTTATTTTTATTTAGCAATAGAACGAATAGGTACCACGACGCGTACGAAGTTGCGGGCAGAAAACGACTTTCAAATAAGACTTTAATTAAATTCCCATGGTCAATATAACTATTATGAAAAACGGGACTTTCATCATGTTTATATTTTTTGTCCAGCCCCCGATAGTTCAGCGATCGAGCGAGAACCTATTTGAAAATATTGTACGATTCACAGGCTTTGATGGTTTTGAAAAAAGTACATACCCATTGTTGTTGCACCTAAAGTTTTATCGCGAAACCCTTGAGTAATTAACCTGTTGTTAATAAGTATAATTTAGTAAGCATAAAAATACATGAAAAAAACACATGTGAACAGCGTGAGTAAGGTCCAAAAACCATTAGTGTATTAGCACACACAGAAAAAAATCACACACTAATCTGTTCCGGAGTCAGCTATGTCGGATGAGCCACTCGCAAGATAAAACTAGTTGTCAAAATGGACAGCGCTATGCAATTTTTTTAGTTACATAAAATGACCACTCGGTTAGATAAGCTTGTGGCCTAGACATAGACAGGTCCTAATAAGTTTTAAGAAATATAAAAAAATAATATTTCATTCTACAATGTTTAAAAACAAAGCATTGTCTTAATCACCTTTAAATTAACTGAACTACATCGATATCAACATTTTCCTAAAAAAATATGAACTAAACTAAAAAGCACCGTACAAAATTTAGCACCGCCATTTTCTAATCCAATTCGAGGAAAATCTTAAAACTTGCGAAAGAGGTCAGTAATCTATAAACAATGCAAAAAAGAAAGAAGAAAACATAACATAGCTACTTAACCTACATATTATATCCGAAGGGCGTGAGTTTGGGTTTTTCCACCGATCCAGCGGGTCAGCTGGTGAAAGGGTATTGAGCAAAGTGACTCACCACCCTACCCCCCACTTTAGGTAGTCACAGCCCACGGAACAGCTGTTAGCTTGAAACATAAGATTAATAAATAAGTAAATATAGTTGTAAACTAGGCTATGCAACTCCTATTGCTACCTAGTATAAAACAAAGGCGCTTCCTGACGTCACGCGTCATCGTCGCACGTTATCTTCGCGCGTCATCGTCGCGTCGTTCGGTACGTTTAGATCTTTTACACTGTGCAACGGATTCTAATTAACACAGTTTTCACAGGGTTTTCGTTAATGGGCATAGTGATCAGCGCATTTAAGGCGCCCATTCCCCAAAATAGGGTATTTTAAATTATGGATTACTCGCAAATCAAAAGTACTTAAAATTTGAAAAAAATATATGTTATTTTACAGTTATTTATCTAGTGCTTCCGGCCATTTTTTTATTGGTGATATTTTACTGTGCCAAATAAAATCCCAAACATCCGTCTAATAATAATTCAAATATCATATTACTTGCAGTATAATTGGTTTTAGTTAATGAAAAACATATGAAAATAATTGTCTTTAAATAGCCGAGGGATTCCGGCCGTCATAAATTAAATTTTCTTATTATTTAATTTTTAATTGAATTTTAAGTGATTTTCGATTCGCGGGGCGCTCGCGAGTTCACAGTTCACTGCCGGCTGCCTCTGGGTACGCGCGAAGTGTATAGAGCGCGGCCGAGCAAGCGTTAGCGTGCCTATTTCGGTCGGGATTCCTCGCCTTAAGGCGATACTCGGAAAAATTATGCTGAAGCGAGATAGCAATGAGAAAACGACGCGCGCGGAAGCAAGACCAATTTTGCAGATAAGGCAAAAAAAAACACAAAATCACTTCGTATTAAAAAAATATAGCGATTTTTTTTAATGCTTCTACACGATCCTCAATATTATTGGTGTCCACTAATTAAACCAATTTCTAATTTTAAATGTAACCCCATTTAGGAATAATCTTGATATTTCGTATTTTTAGTGGTCTTTTCGAAAATAAAAAGTGTCGAACCAAAATCATTAAATCGTGTTTCTGAAACTATACAAATCTAGATAAAGGTATGAAGAAATACATATCTTATTACCAGATCTGTAACAACTCTAACCGTCCTATAGTTTTATATCAAAAAGTCCATACTTTTTCCGAGTAGCGCCTTAAGAGGGGGGTTAACATAACAAAATAGCAATCCATACTAATATTATAAGTAAAAGTGTGTTTGTTTTTCACGTCAAAACGGAGCAACGGATCGACGTGATGGTATGGGGATAGTTTGGAGGCTGGAGAGTGACAAAGGCTACTTTTTATCCCGGAAAAATAACACACTCCCACAGGATAACGTCGAGCAGTCGTTAGTAGTCGTAGTAAATAAAGGGGTTAATTACTAAGGTTAACATTACAAAATAGCAAACACTGAGATAAAACGTCAATTACTTACATAATAAATAGCACTAAAGGTAAAAAAGTACGTCGTCGACGACGTATGAAGTCGGCGACTTATATGATATTAAAATTTGTACTCGTAAAGACGTAAAATAAACTTATGAGAATGGATACTCTTTAGGAGGAAGAAGTGGTTTTAATCTTACTTAACCATAATTATGTAGGTGATTATTAAATGCATTTTATTTAATATTAAAGAATAAAAGGTCATAAAAATAAAAAATAAACGTTGAATAAAAATTATTAACTTCTCATTAAAATTCCATGTATGCCTTATTTTTTTCTAAATCAAAATCAAATCAAACCAATTGCAACACTTGTATAGCATCTTTGATATAGAAATTGTAATGTAACTAACAGTCATCCCCAATTTGCGTAATGTTAATGTTTCTAAATAGGTAATCTCAGCAAAACTATAGGCAGTTAAGTGTAAGAAGGCTGAGCTAAAGTGTGCCATTATGTCCGTATGATTAATGATACGGACGACCATTATCGGAGGCGTCGGCGCGTGTGCAATAGGAAGCGGCTATTTTATATAACGCAACTCAAGCTTAATTTCAATGGTTCTGAAAATTTTAGGCAAGGCTTTTCATACTCTCTTAACTACATTTTTAAATTAAGGAGAAGAAAATAATAATTAAAAGTTAGAAAACAGTAATAAATTAATTGTGAGAAGGGTCTTTCCTCTCTCAATTGCTATGCCTGACAGCAGGACCCATAATTTTACTAGGTATACCTATTAGTTACACCTTAACTACTATTACGGAATGCAATACAAATATTGACTATTAAAATTAATGGAGCGTACTATGCGATTATTATAAGAATAGGACGGGTTGTTGACAAACTTCACTCTGAAAAGGTACAGTTCGCAAGAAAGTGCTAAACAAAATGAAAATAGTTTTTTTTTATTTTGGAAGAAGGTGGTTTGGGTATTGCCACTTTCAAAACAAAGTTTTTTATTTTTTAAATTTACATAACTACTTCCCTTTTTTTTGTACACAACTTTACTGCTCATGTCCTTCCTTATGCCGCCGGCGCCAGACATAGCACAAACATTTGAACAAATGTTTGGACACATGTGGTATTTGAGTATTTGTTCAAAGCTTTGATAAAATACTAGAACATATTTCTACAGTACTTTGCAATGTCAGAAGAAAAAGTCTTCAGTCAGAGGTGGAATAGCATTAGCATTAATTAATAGCATAATGTGTTGTGTTTTGATTTACAATGTGCGGATTCCCGAAAGGCGCCTCCCCGAGTGGCTCGATTGAATGGTTCCCCGTGATACCAATACCCGGCGCACCCTGGTAACAGCTAGATTCTGCCGAATCTAACTTCAATCAACGTGCAGACTCTAGCTGGCCAATCCTTTTACCATGATAGACCAAAACAATTTTTCACAAGACCCCCAATTTACCAATTTTATTGTAAAGTTGATTATTAAATTATTTTCATAACTTAAATTCCTGTTTTATTTAAATTCTTAAACCAGCAAATAATCAAAATTCAATTTATTCTGTGTTATTGAAGCATCAGAACATTGTATGAAAAAATGGTTTCAGTCAAATATCACAAAATTTTTATTTAATTGAGATTCAAATTACCTGATCATTTTCGTAAAAGCATACTTTCATGAGTCCTATACTTTCCGAAAAAATCAAGTTAATGATTTGTATAATTATTATCTGCAAATTATTCATATGTTTTGGTTTGCACGAACATTATTATTTATCGTATCTAAGCTATGACATGATCAGCCCCCTGCCTGATTAACGATAAATTTATTTTTTTGCACACCATACTGAAGTGAAGTGAAGTTAGTTTGACAGCACTTTGACAGCTTGACGTCACAACATGGCGGATTTCCTATCCTATTCTTAAATTAATCGCATAGTATATGGTTTTATTTGTTTTGAACGCACGTAAAAAAGTTAAGTTACATATTTAAATTTTTCTTCATCAGAGAAAAAGAAAAAAGCCTTTCTTTCTCTGTTACTGCAGGTCTAGTTTAACATCATCTGGGTAATTCTCATCATCACCTGCGTGGACAACACTTTATGGCATATAAGCGCATAAGTGATTTTATAACACGAAATCAGCATCCGTTCGCCCACTCCACTTCCCACAGAGGAAAATCTTTGAAATTATGTACACGTATGGAGATTGTTACATTTTTGAAGTTTGAAATTGTGGAGAGATTTCCAAACTTATTTCAAATGCTTACTTATCAGAAAAACAAACATTTATCCAACACATTTGAGACAGACAAATCCCCTTTAGTGAATGTTTTTGCCACTTTTAACACAGTATGAATTCTATAACAGGTGATAATTATGCGTTTTCATAATCGACACGTTCTAAAACTCCTTAATTTTATCCTAACATCAGTGTTATGTCATAAATGCATAGTCTTTACGTCATAAGGAAGGTAAATACGCAGTGGTCACAAATTATTTATTACGTGACAAAAGTTTTGATAGTATCATTTTTATGTAACAAACAATTGGAAGACACACAGCGATCTTACAATCGCCACTTAAATTGTTACGTGTTTTAAGTTAACTTTTACAAAAAAAATGAAATAACTGCAGACCCGGCAATGGCTATTACAACTAAAAGAACATTAATTATAAATAATAATGGGTAATTCTTTTGGAATGGCTGGAATTGCTCAACTAAGACAAGAAAAACAATTAAAACTATAATCCATTCACATACTCGCTTCATAATATTACCCTTAGAAATAGTCTGATGTTACTACTTTTGACTCATTTAATGATTTATATTCGCTAAACAATAAAATCATTAATATCAATTCAATAGTAGTACTATAAAATGTAACATATAAACGCTACCAATTTGAAGTTTCCTTTCTGCACTCGCGTCACATGCATGTCACATGTATAACGAACCCATTTTTTAACAAAACAATAATAGTTACATAAAAGTTTGGAAAATCCAAAAGTGCACTCCTTATACGTAACGCTCGTTGAAAAAAAAGACCAGTGTTTTACCGGTTGCCATTTTCGGGTATTTTTTTATTAAATTATAATTTAATGACACTGAATTAGATAGTAATTTTCAGTTATATTAAGTAAGATTTAAGTTAAAAAAGTATAGAAGTCTTTTTTATTTACTGTAAATTAACCAATTTGTTTGTCATAATTTTTGTTTATATTTTATATCTATTTTAGTTTTTACATAGAGCATGCGGTGCCCTCCTATAAGAAATGGGACAGTTAGATAAGAACCATCTGTTTAATATATGTTATTAGTAATAGTGTACTCATTGTTGTGAGAGCCTAATTAAATAAATAAATAAATAAATAAATAGGAAACAATCCTGTGACGTGATGAAGCTATTTAAAAAAATGGTACAAATACATTAAGTATTTCGAGTCAATACAGACGTCCGGACAGCCACGAACAACTCTTTTAAATAACTTTTTTATATGTTATGCTTGACAAAATTTTCTCTAAAAGTGTTAAAAGTGTTTATAAAAGGGTTTTTCCTCATACCTCGGTGTACTTATATAATTGTATTAGTGCAATATGAATTTATAAGATACAGTTTAAGTCCAGAAAAATGTTTGACTCTGACATGTTGAAAGTAGAGCACTACCTACCTCTTATGAGGCATTTAAAGAAAAATACGAACACGTAAATAAAGATCAATACATGCAAACTCATTTTTATGGAGTCAAAATTGCAAAATTAACTAGTAGGAAAAGAAAGAAATAAACTTAAAAAACCGAGTCTACTAAAACGTAATGTTAACACATGTTTTTAGTAATAATTACAGTAGTAATTAAGTATTTAAAAACATAAAATCAATAAGGCTAAGTGCAACCCCGTTGTGGATAAAAAAAATTATAGATAGCGTAATAAGACATAAAATTTTATTATAGATAGCGTAATAAATTTGGTTATCCGTCAAATAATTATTTTAAACAAATGTATAGTTATTATCCAAGTAAAAAGCCCCATAGTTATATTCCTTTTGACTTTGAACCGCGTGCGCACTACGACCCGGCAACCTGTAATTGCTAGGGCTAGCTACCAGTACCTTATAATTAAATTTTTTTTTGTGAATTAAGGAAAAAAATATTTTATACTCTTATCATTGTAGTTTTTAATTTCTTGTTTACATATATGCTCATTAGTTTACACAGGTACCTAATTGTGTCATTCATAACATAAATGCATGTAGTACATTAATTATTACATATTTTTGATTTTGAAGACTAATACATTTATTTTTAATTTAATTTGTAAAATCAGAATATTATTAATAAATTAATACTTTACTTATATACCCTTCCTGCTCTATAAATAAATATACCATAATATAAGCTGACAACCTTAGCTCCTGTTGAGATTATGTCACAAGCCCTCAACCGTGTCGCGTCGTAATTGAGTGAGGTGCAGTGCAAACATAAAGACGTGCATAATTATAATGGAAACCAGTACTAATCAACAATGGGCTTTACAAAGCAGTTAGCGCCTAAAATTAGGCGCTAAACGCAAAACTCCTGGAACAGTTTCTTTTTGAGCATTTCTCATTATTTTAACTACTAGTGTAAGAAGTTATTTATTTTATTAGTGGCTCCCCGCGGTCTTATCCGCGTGGTACACATTCCCGTGGGAATATCGGGATGAAATATAGCCTATGTCGCTCGGGAAGAATGTAGCTTTCTAATCCTTACTTCCTTACTTCCTTACTTTATATTATAAATGCGTCTCTGTCTGTCTGTGTGTTACACAATCACACCTAAACTACTGAACCGATTTTAATGAATTTTGGTACAGAGATAGTCTAGAGCCTGAGAAAGGACATAGGCTCCTTTTTATTTCTGAAAAATATCACCTTCCCGCGGGATATCGTCGTGTAGTACACGCGGGCGAAGCCGCGGGCGGAAGGCTAGTGGTGAAATAATTATTAAAATCGGTTTAACTAGTAGTTTTTGTGTTTATCTATTATTAACATACAAACAAACAAGCAATAAAATATAATCTGTCCTGTTAAGAATACTAATCTATATTATCCTACTAATATTATAAATGTAAAAGTTTAGTAGTTTGGATGTTTAGATGTTTGGATGTTTGTATGTTTGTTACTCAATCACGCCTAAACGGCTAAACGGATTTGGCTGAAATTTAGGACACAGATACTTTGTAGCCTGGAGTGGAACATAGGCTACTTTTTATCCCGGAAAATATTACATTCCTGCGGGATAACGTCGTCGTGAAGTCCACGCGGGCGAAGCCGCGGGTGGAAAGCTGAAGAGTTTGTTTGTCAAACAAACTCTTGTGCTTCATACGCGCTAATCTCGGAGACTAATGGACCGAATTGAAAAAATATTTTTGTGTTGGATAGTCCATTTATCCAGGAAGGCTATAGGCTATATTTCATTCCGATATTCCTACGGGAACGGGTACCACGCAGGTAAAATCGCTAGTATCCGCTGTTATAGAATATTGCCACTTGACCATGTAAAAAATGCACTTTTTGTAATAATTTATATTTCGGTAGCTAGAATTTTCGGGAAACAATTCAAGAAGTAGTGAGTCCATAGAATTTATTGGTGTAGTGGTATTTATGTCTTTTATACCTATTGTATTTCTTGTACCTAAATAATGACAGAGAAACCGATACTAATCAACAATAGGCTTGTTAAAGACATTTATCGATACCCATCCTGTGTCTGCACAAATAAAAACAGTTTTTAGGCCAGTTTTTATATGACATTTTTACACAAATTGAACTTTAGCAAAGAATATATACACTTACGCGAAAAGAAACGACACTTAAGCATGTGTGCACGTAAAATCGCTTGCGGCTATGTGTGGGTGTCTGGATGTGAGCGGGGGTCGTGAGAGGCGCGCGGGGCGGGGAACGGGCAGTCGGTGAATGCCTTGGCCTAGGGCCGGCGCAATCTTCATACATTCAAATGGAAACTACTAGGAAGCCAAAAAATGCGAAAGTTGTTAAAATTCTGTCGATAATAAATAATTATTGAGAGGACTAATTTTTATTTGAGCGATTATATTATTGATTCACTCACTTAGTATTTTTGTCGCTAACTTAGTATTTTCTTTGGACGATTTAGTATTTTATTCGGACACGTTAACGGTGTCCCACTGTTAGTAGCTTATTTTACGTACATAAATTATTATTATTATCTTTGTTACATTTAAAATACTTACAGAATTATATTTCTAAACATATTTTTTTTACAATATAAAACATAAAAAATATAACATTTAAAAATACAAAAATGCAGTTCCCCAAAGGTAGCAAGATCAGGGTCCCGGCTACCGATGGTTAAGGATCCAGAGACAGCCACGGGCCGTGTACAGAAGTAGGTACTGCCTTCTGCATCTGACTCCCGATCCATCCACCTAGCGCAAGCCTCTTAAGGTGTTTATCGAGGCTCTTGGCTATCAGACCATGGGCAGATATGACTATCGGAACAACAATTGCTGAATCAATGTCCCACATGTCAACAATCTCGTGAGCTAAATCAAGATATTTGTTTTCTTTATCTTTTTCAGCTTTTCCAAGGTTGTCGTCAACTTGTCATGTCATGGGGAACAGCGACATAAACAATTATTGCGTGGCGTTCATATCGATCTATCAATATAATAATAATAATAATATATATACATGTAGTAATAATACAATACAACAATATCAGGCTTATTAAAGCCTAATGCTAATGCTACAATAGTCCTGCCTGTCTGTAATGATAGATCGATCCCAATACAATGTGGCATGGCTATTTTCAAGAACCTGTTCTGGTGCATACTTGTAGTACGGCACTTCGGATGCCACAAGGTAATGTTTCAGAACAAGTTGTTGGTGTATTATCCTTGGTTATGTCTATGCAAGTACTCGCCGTTTGCGAGACGAGAACAACCGGAGATTATATGTCTAAGGGATTCACCCGGACGATGGCACGCTAGGCAAAATACATCCACTGTGCCATCCCTTAGGATATACTTTCGGTAGTTATTCGTCATCACAACCTTATCCATAACTGCACAGACAAAACCTTCGGTTTCACCAAAATGATACTTGTTTACCGAGATATACCTACGTATACCTGAATATATTCTAATAAAGTATTTTCGACTCGAAATTAGTAATTCGAAAATTGTCGCTAGCTTAGTTAATTTTTACAAACAAAATATAACGCTGCTCGGTTTCTTGAGTATTTTATTCAATGTCGTTCAGTAGTAGTAGTTATTTTGTCGGAAATTTTATTATTTCCCATTTGTATAGATATTTAATAAAAATGTCTATAAAAGTTGATTGAAAATTGAACTTGTCTTTCATTACCTGAATATTATTACACAAATTATATAACATCCTACACGTAACCTTCTATGGCATAATAAGTCTATATTCCATTTCGTATCAACCCTAATGTCGGCTAAACGTCACCGGCGCTCGAACTCTCATGCCGCGTACACACCGCGCCAACGAACGCCAACGAAGGATATTCAGCGTTGGCTGCCGCACGTTCGTTGGCTATCGAAGGTTATAGCACACACAACAAACGTTGAGCAAACGATCGTTGGCACTCGATTCCGGCTCCAGTGCCCAGTGTTGCCAGAAGGTTACTTTTTTGTACATTTCAGGGTTTAGGTGTATTTTTTGACAAGACCTCGCTGGCAACACTGTCCAGCTTGGCAACCTATAATTTGTGTTGGCAACTGACCTCAAAGACTGACCTCTATTATTAAATTATTATTTACACACTGGAGTCATGCAGGAGGCTGGACTGGACTGGCTGTCATAAAAGTGCCTATTTGAGTATCGCTATTTTGGCGCTGTAGGCATATAGGTACGAGTGTCTATGTAACTAAAACTAGCGATGTTCAGTCAGTTGTGGTAATGATTATGTCAAAATTAGTTCTCGGGACACTCGTAGTGGCGCTTCAAATTGCCACACAAAATTAGCTTTCATTTGTATGGAGACAGCCTGTCCAGTGTGTAATAATAATAATAGAGGTCAGTGAGCTTTTGGTGAGCTTGGCTTCATTTTAAATTTAATACTAGCCTTCCGCCCGCGGCTTCGCCCGCATGTATTACAGAGTACAAGCTTTTCCGGAATAAAAATTAGCCTATGTCCTTTCGCAAGGTCAACTCTCATCTTTGTAGGTACCAAATTTCATCAAAATCAGTTTAGTAGTTTAGGCATGAAAGCGAAGCAGACTGACAGACAGAGGTACTTTCGCATTTATAATTAGTAGTAATACTTAAATATATTACTTGGGTAAGTATAAACAATAGTTAAGTATACTATTAAATATTAAATTTAAATAAATTATGCACTCATTATAAATACCAATTTATATTTTACTCAGCCTGCTATAATATTATAAATTGAATGATATGTTTGATGACGCTTGTAAAAATCAATATTGGGCGCACACACAAAATCGCAGCAATCAAAAGAATCATCAATAGATGGATTGATTGTTTATTTGCATATAACTCGCTACTGTACTTATTGAAATGTTAATCGGTCTAGTCTACCATATCAACATCTCCTTTCAAATTGCTTTCAAAGAAGAACATACGAAACTATCAAGACCAAAGTGTTTCTAACATAAACACAAAATTTTTATTAGTGTTTTTATGAATTATTTAATATTTAGGGCTTACATTGAATTGAATTAAAAAAAAATATTTTATTACATTTTGTTTTATTTTGTACTTTCATACTATATAGGGTAAATTTTTGTTTCCAATTATTCACTTTTGGAAAAAATAAAACTAATGTTTCATTACACAATAACATTTGCACTTTTCACTTTTCTCATAATCTTAGCTGTATTTTAAGTAATTCACAGTTGGATACATTTTAGTTTGCCGCAGCTTGTAGAAATTGTGTCAGCATGTTTTGGAAGCAGTCTGCTAAGAACATGGTCTTGATATTTCCTTCATCATCATCATCATTTCAGCCGTGATATATTCCAACATAGCTAATTTGGATTTCTTCCAGTAGCACTGTGTGTCAGTACTGGATGGTTTTTCACTGCGCCTGTGTATTCACATCTGGAGAGCAACAGCATGTTTGGACGCTGATGACTTTTCCTTCTTTTTCATCCACTATCGCTGCATATGATTTAGAGCGGACTTATGTTCTGTACACTTCAAATCAATTCATTCACATCGCGCCGAAGTATATCCAACGGCAGCATCACCGTAAGATTATCTTGCCGACCTGAAAAGACAGGGAACGTTAATATTTTATGTTGAACATAACAAAAATAATAAGTAGTTAAAAATATGATGAGTTACACTTTTGAGGTTATGTTATTTTCGCAATGATTTTAAACTTGTAGGTATTTGATTATAAATAATGTAGTGGTTGACAAACTTACACGGAATTACGGATGTTTTCTTCTTCACATTCCTAAATTCAGCAGCACAGTAATCTGAATTAGAGGCAAATAAATTGCCGACCATTATTATGTCTACTCCTGCCTGGGGCCGGACATTGCGATTATCGGCTTTCGTGAAGCGGTTCACAATAGAGAAGGCTGTGCCTGGTTCCATGGTAGGTATTATTCAATGGGCACTTTCGATGACTCTTGAAACGGTTTGTTTGGCTATTATCACAAACTTTTACAGTGTTTTGCAAACAAAAGCTAGAAAAAACAATCTAGAAGAACAGAAAAATGATTCACAAATAAAACCTCACATTTGACGACGTCACGCTCACGCGCTGTGATTGGTGTTTCGCTAGAGATTACGCACAGATTAAACTCAACGCTCTCGCTTTTGGTAGAAACTATGCTTCAACTGAGCGTTCGTTCGTTGGCCTTCGGCCGCCGTCCACACCGAGTTCGATCTAATGGCTCAATTCCTTTGATGTTACCGCCACGCTCCGGATCGCCGGCACACGCCAACGAACGATCGTTGGCCTTCGCCAAACCGTCCAAACAGGACCAACGAAGGGCATCGAAACCCATTCGTTGGCGTTCGTTGGCGCGGTGTGTACGCGGCATCACGGACACGGAGTGTCACCGCTTGACTTTAGACAATTGACAAATGTTTGGATTTTCCATTAATCAACTTCATGAGTTGGGGAATTTGGAAACCGGATTTGTCCGGAATTGACGGAATAAACGGCGGGAAGCGACTTTGCATTATACTACGTTTTTTTTATCAACAACGGGGTAGCACTTAGCATTTATCACAGCTGCTGATACTAAGTGGTGATAAGGCTGAAGGACGACGCGCACTAATCCCGGAATCCTCAATCTCTGTGGAACTGCATGGCTATCTCATCTCTAACTGCCGGAACCCAATAATGCTGAAAACATCATTGTTATGACGTTAAACATAGATAAGATGGTGGTAGATAGCCAAGTCCTACCACCAACCAAAGCGAATACAATATATACCCCCACTGGGAATCGAACCCGTGACCTCTGGGTCTGAAATAGGTGGTGTGAACCACTGGACCACAGAGGCATTTAAAACGTAGAGATAACCTCTTTCTTGTATTCAGTGCCTCACACATTGTATTGCTGTGCCCCGCTTTTAATACAGGATGTTAGGGGCACCGTTGCAAAAACTTTAACCATGGCTTCAGGCCATCATGCTGAACAACGCACAGCAAGAATTTTTTGTCGGAAATGAAAAAATATTTCGACTCTCCATACAAAATGTCCCGATTAGTTGCTAAATTTGTATGAAATGTCGATTTTTTTTCATTTCCGACAAAAAATTCGTGCTGTACCTTGTTTAGCATGATGGTCTGAAGCCATGGTTAAAGTTTTTGCAACGGTGCCCCTAACACCCTGTATATGTCTATATAGCCCTTAAAATTATGTACCTAATTGAAGTCTAAGTTAAAATATGTTAAAAATATGTTATATTTTCCTCGCTTTGTTACCGTTACCACACTGCTCCGGTCAGGTGCGTGTTGAAGGATTATTTCACGTGGGGCAACTGAAGCGAAAATCCTCAAAGATTATGTTGTTACAACAGCGCTTGTATGAGTTATAAGTAATCACGAGTTGAGATCTCGACGATAACGACTGGTAACTAGATCATACCTTTTACCTTACCTTTATACCTGGCTAGATACTTCTTTGTCTTTCTGTTTGTTAAGGCAATACTCGAAAAAATTATGCTGAAGCGAGATAGCAATGAGAAAACGACGCGCGCGGGAGCGAGACCTATTTTGCAGATTAAGCAAAAAAACACAAAATCACTTCATATTAAAAAACTACAGCGATTTAAAATAAAATGCTTCTATGCGATCCTAAATATTATTGGTGTCCACTAATTAAACCAATTTCCAATAGTGTAAGTAACCCCAATTAGGAATAATCTTGAATTTTCGTATTTTTTAGAGGTCTATTCGAAAAGAAAAAGTGTCGAGGCAAAATCATAAAATCGTGTTTTTGAAACTATACGAATCTAGATAAAGGTATGAAGAAAATATATTTTATATATGAAAATATATCTTATTACCAGATTTGTAACAACTATAACCGTCCTATAAAATCTTTTTCATTAAATGAATAAATAAAAATAAAAAACTCCTAATATCTACAAGAAGTTAATTTGGCGATTAATTTGACTAATCTATGAGTTGACCTGCTAATAGAAAATATTTTATGTGTGGTATTGTGTTTAATATAGAGATGGAATTATACCTACCTAATTTTTTTCCTTAAAACCTGAGAAAAACATACATTTTCGTATCAAAATATTTGCTTCACTGAACAACATATCATTGAATGAATTACTTAATACAGAGCTGCAATAAAGTATTGCTTGAGACACGAGAATGGACAAATTGCACCCTAATTCAGATAATAGACTCCTGTAATATCTTAAACCGTAATAAATTTCAGTGCATCATAGTGATTGCACGTTTATTATGATGTTATGTGTTTCAATGGTGCTTGGCCTTCGATAGCGAAAGTTAAGCAACTTTCATAGAGCCGGATTTGAGATGGGTGTAATTTTCAAAATTATGTTATGTGTTATATAGTTTAACCCCCTTACTAATTAACGCGATGTAAAGTTACACCTACTTTCAAACTGTTGTTGTCACTATTATTAGCTAAAATGATGACAGAGACAACAACTGATTTACACCAGCCCCTTGATTTACTAACTGTCGGAAAAGGAATCGGATTCGAATTCTATGCTCTGTCTTTGTCTATTCTATAGTAAGTGACTGAGACAGTGCATACATTCCGCTGTCGGGAGCGTTTCCGACGGTTTGTGAATCAGGGTGCAGATGTAACTTTACGCCACGTTTATTAGTAAGGGGGTAAGTATTTACACATGAGTATACAGTAAATGATTTATACATTTATTTATTTATTACCAAACCACTTCTTGTATGAGGTATGCGAATTATTTAACAATAGCCTCCCAACTTCGGAGCGAACATATTATTATGTCGGCTCATAATATGTTCGCTATTTTGAAAAAATATTGTTCCGCAGTTGAAATAATTAGCGTTATCTTAAATTATGGTGCCTAATGAATGCAAGGGGACATTAAAAAATACAAATTTACACATACTTATTATAAAAAAAGCTAATAAAAAGATATTCGATTTACATTAAGTACTAAAATGAACCTACAAAAACATTGTGTGCGATACAATTTGTCCGACAATACTAATATAGTCCGACAAAGAACTAAGCTTCCTTCCCTTTGGTTGTGCGAAGGTTGTTCTAACGAATTAACATATTTTTATAATAACATTATCATGTGCATGTTGTGTTAATATACATTGTTAACATAATTTGGATTTTTAAAGTTATACATATACTATGTCTAAATTAATTGTGTATAACGGCTGTTCAGTACCCGTAGCATGAATATGGTAATTGAATAGTAAACAACACCGTCCTTCAAAGCTGTCAAACTGCAGCTGTCAAACATGTATTGAATTTCAGTTCTTCGTACGGCTGAAATTATGATGATGATGATGATACGACCGAAAGAGGCGCTGCTCTGGTTTCCATACAAAATAATACGGTCACGATATGGGTTACCATAACGACAGTTGTCCGTGCTGGGGCTACGGAGATTGTCTATCTATATAAACAATCTCCTAAAATCTAAACGTTTGACGAAAGAGTTGTGATTAAGTATAAACCCCAAACAGAATAGGCTTGAAAAGGTCCTATTTCATTATATCAATGGGTTTGTCTTGATATCGATCTTCCTCGAAAAGCAAAATGACCTCTACGATAGAGCTTACCCAGAATACGCCTGAGCACTCCTCTAAGCTTAAAAAACAACTAACAAAGGTCGATGATAAAATAAAATAAACCCCATTAGCGAAAAACGGACACTTGCTCTATTTTTATACAAACATGCTTTACTATACTTCATGGTCATTAAACTGTCACTATATTCCTAAAGTAGGTAAGTAATTAATGTGTCAAATGTGTTGGATAAATTTTAATGTTCGTTTTTCCGATAATCATTTTAAACAATTTTGAAAATCTCCTCACATTCCCAAACATCCAGAAAATGTAAAACATTAGTTGAGTTTCAAAGAACAATGTATGGAACGTGGTCAAATGTTCATTGTTTTTTCGCTGTACGGAAATGGGGAAGTGTTTATTCTTATTTGAAGCTTATAATAGAAAGAAGAAGAAAGAAAAATTATAATTGGAATACACACACAACAGACACACATCAATATTACAGCAGGGCAAGAATAGGTAAGTACATACACAGACAACGAAAGAAAAATAAAAGAAATTACCTAGTAGGTAAGGGGTGTTTGCAGCCAATAAAGAACCCTGTCTCAGCGAATAGCTTCCATGTCACCCACAGGTTGGCGGAGTGATAAGGAAGCGCTGTTTATTTTGACAGAAGAGCCATTGCATTTTGATAATAGTGTGGTGTAGAGAAATAGCGAGTAGATCATCTGCAATAGAGACTGCAGTGAGCCTGTTTGTATAAAAATAAAGGGTGTCCGTTTTTTGTAAACGAGTGTATAACGAAAGTATCGTAGCTATATTAATATACGAAACCCGTTAAAATAGTGAAAAAGACTGAAAAAACTGAAGAGAAATAAACAATTAAAGCAAAGTTAACCAATAAAAAAAGTCGGAAACATAATTAAAAACCAATTAAGTAGAAAAACAAATTAAATGTAGAGATTAACGTGACAGCTATTGTCGATCTATTTATGTCTGGTACTCTTACCCATCACGAGTGGGAGAACAATCGGGCTGATTATAGAGAACAGACTACCACCTTATTATCGAACAATAAGGACTAATTTCAAGCAAATTATAAGCAATTTGAAGGCACGCGATAACAGCACGTGTATATCTTTAAAGGAATCGATATATTTCAAGGGATATTTTAAAATATTTTTTTTTACTCAAAGTACAGAAATTCAATGGCGTTTAATACGTGTATTAAACTTTCAATTACCCTACTTATATTATAATAGTTTGAATTGATTCGCCATTTCGTACATTTAAATCCCTTTTCTAGTTTCTATAAATAAATTCACCCCCTATTTCAACCCTTTCAAAATCTTGTCAAACGTCTTGTCACTTGTACTTGCTACAATAGCGCCAAACTAGTGAATAGAATTTGCCCTATTTTTCTGCTTCAGTTTAACTATAGACTTAATAGATAAACGAATGGTTAAACGTGACTAAATAAGTCGACAATACGAAAGTTGGACGGATAGAATAGTCAATTTGTCCAATTTTATTCTACAAATATACTAAAAACACACTATTTTTCCTGTAAAAATACACTAGCAATAATTAAGTGGTTATAAAACAAGAATAGTAGTAGTAATAGCCGCTGGATGCGGGCAGTGCATCAGGACCGATCGTTGTGGAGATCCTTGGGGGAGGTCTATGCCCAGCAGTGGGCGTCGTTTGGCTGACATGATGAAGCAAGAATACAGTTACTTCCACACTCATTTTACTCACCTGTAGGTTGTAATCAAATAAAATTACTTTAAATATACATTAAATCTGTAGCAAATAAAGATGTCAGTATGTTTTGCAATACTTATCTGACAGATCATGAGTATGCGCTTTTAGAAAAATTACGCAATACCTTAAGAAATCATACATAATGCATGAACACGTAAGAATTATCTTGTATTCCGATCAGCAGGTAATAATATGACATGTTTTGACCTCTAATAACAGATTTCTAAGCATAGATGCGTTTTTTTAAAACCGCTGTCTTGAGTTTTCTATAATAGGTTAACATTTTTGAAAAATTTAAAATGAAGTAGGTATTTTAGAAAAACAAAAATTTTTAATAATAAAAATTGCATTGTGAATGCAAAAAGTAAAAATTTAGGTTAACATTAGTTATTAAGTATTACCAAACACTTAAAGCTTTTTGATTAAGTTTTCTGACTATAGCAATTATATAATGTTATTTGTAAAAGACTAAAACATTATTGGTTAGAAATAGAAACATAGAATCGAGATTTTATATTATTTTTATGCATTCACAATGCAATTTTGTAAGTATAGGAAAATTGTGATAGTAAAAAACCACGAGCCCCATAAGTAGCTTTCAGGCGGGATTCGAACCCGCGCCTCCGGGAATCCGGCCCGATGCTCTGACCAACTAAGCTACCGAAAGGCTTACACGACTCGTCGAATTTTGCTATCACTTGTTACGCTGTAGGCCAGCGTTGCTTCATCAATGTGAGGAAACCCTCGCATCCGAAAGAAACATTTTTACAAATATTAGCCATATTGAGATTTCATATTATTTTTATGCATTCACAATGCAATTTTGTAAGTATAGGAAAATTGTGATAGTAAAAAACCACGAGCCCCATAAGTAGCTTTCAGGCGGGATTCGAACCCGCGCCTCCGGGAATCCGGCCCGATGCTCTGACCAACTAAGCTACCGAAAGGCTTACACGACTCGCTCGCTTTACTATTAGTATAAAAAGTGTGTAAAATGTTGTCATTTTTTATTCCTAATTATAAACAAGAGTAACGGGACTCAACGCGACATTTATTATGAAGTACATATTATTATTATGTACTTACAGCTTGACAGTCAGTCTGCTTGTGACCACGGTTGTTGCAACACAGCCGAAACGTCAAGCTGTAAGTACATAATAATATGTACTTCATAATAAATGTCGCGTTGAGTCCCGTTACTCTTGTTTATAATTATAATGGAACGCGAAAGTTTAAAATCTTATATTTTTTATTCCAACAAAAGCTTGGCTTAATTATACCTACATATATATCTATCCATTTAGGGGGGTTTTGCCATAATCGCCACGCTTGGCAGGCGGGTTGGCGATCGCAGTATGGCCTGCTGTTAAATGGAGACGCTGCTGCCCATCTCCTTTGGCAGTTTTCCCTCTGTCGGCTCTTACGACACCCACGGGAAGAGAGGGGGTAGTGCTATTCTTTTCATGTGCCGGCACTACACGGCACATAATGCCAGTTATGACTTATGGAAGCGAGACGTGGTTTTTTACTATGGGTCTCATAAGAAGGCTCAAGGTCACCCAGTGAGCAATGGAGAGAGCGATGCTTGGTATTTCCCTGCTCGATCGAATCAGAAATGATGAGATCTGCAGGAGAACTAAAACGACCGACATCGCTCGAAGGATTGCTCAGTTGAAGTGGCAGTGGGCGGGACACATAGCGCGGAGAACCGATGGCCGTTGGGGCGGAAAGGTTCTCGAATGGCGACCGCGAACCGGACGACGTTCCGTGGGCAGACCCCCTACAAGGTGGACCGACGATCTGGTCAAGGTCGCGGGAAGCCGCTGGATGCGGGCAGCGCAGGACCGATCTTTGTGGAGATCCTTGGGGGAGGCCTTTGCCCAGCAGTGGGCGTCGTACGGCTGAAATGATGATGATGATGGTATATCTATGCTAAAAACATTTTGTTAAATAATAAATATATTTTCTAAGGATTTTATATTCTTACTTACAGGTAGGTGTAGGTATGTGGTATAATTCGACGTCATTTGACGACTTCCGACGAATGGTGTACGCACCGGTTTTCAAAGTGCCGCTATCTCTGGCGATCCCGGGTTCGTTTCCCGGTCGGGTAAATGTTGAAAACAAACTTTTCAATATTTCCTCGGGTCTTGGTGTATTTGATAATACCTGTCGTTGTTTCTAATTTCCATAACACTATTGCTCAAGCTACTACAGTTTGGTATTGGAACAATGTATGTGATAATGTCCAACATTTATGTATGTATTTATTAAAATTGTTATATTTCATGTCTTAACTTTTTTGAGGCCGTTGCACAATTGCTATTTTAGGTAGCTAGACGACGACTCCGTAGCTCAGTGGTTAGAGCAGTCGCCCGGGTAGCGAAAGGTTGTGGGTTCGAGTCCCATCGGAGCTGGTTGTGAGACGGGTCGATTTTTTCTAAATACTTCATTTCCCATTTTTCAATAACCTAAAACAATTTTTTCGCAACCACACCTAGTATTTAAGACGGTAAATTTAGTAATTTTTAGTCGGTCGGTTTATTATATTCCTTTTTTTTAATGCTCATAACTATAAGGTCATCGTACTAATCTCTAAATTGACTAAGCAAGGTTTGATCCATGAAACAGATGAGCGCAGATCGATCCCTTTTCGTATCTCAGGCTAATATGGGAAAGCTAAAATTATAAATGACGTACGCCACAGAACACGGAAAAGAAAATTTATCTTGTAGAGTACGCACTGGATTTCAAGGTTTGATTCCCGGTCGGGTAAATATTAAATCAAAATGTTTTCAATATTTCCTCGGGTCTTGGTGTATATGGTACCTAATACCTGTCGTTATTTCTAATATCCTTAACACTATGACACATTTGATATTGGAACAATGTATGTGATAATGTCCAACATTTATTTACTTATGTATTTATTAAAGTTGTTTTATTTCATATCTTAACTTTTTTCAGACCGTTGCACGCACAATTGCTATTTTAGGTAGCTACATATTGTGTTGCAATTATTGGAGTGCATTTACTAAAAACTAACACACGAACTTTCAATCAAGGCTACATAATTATAAAACATTATAAATGTTAATGTAGGTAGATAGGTACTACTTAACCAAACGCACCGACCTCCTCAAATTAGGCAATAGGTACCATATGTTATTTAATCTTTTACTTTTTTGCATTCACAATGCAATTTTTATGATTGGCGTTGATGGGACCCATCGGAGCTGGTTGTGGGACGGGTCGATATTTTATAAAATACTTTCTTTTCAATTTTTCAACAATACAACGTGTTTTATTATGGGTAGTAGTTAACCGATCGACTAAAATACTTTTTTACCGGCAAAAATACTTGGTGAGCGACTTAATCGCCAATCTAGCCTAACCTAAATCTATTTTTCCGCAACCACACCTAGTATTTTAGTCAGTAAATTTAGTAATTTTTAGTCGGTCGGTTTATTGTATTCCTTTTATTTTAATGCTCATAACTATAAGGTCATCGTACTAATCTCTAATTGACTAGTTAAGCAAGGTTTTATCCATGAAACAGATGTACGCAGATCGATCCCTATTTGTATCTTCGGCTAATATGGGAAAGCTTAAAAAACTCTTTTTCATCCCATGTTCCTGGGAGTTATAATTTTGAAAACACTTTTTTTTTTTTTATCCACAACGGGGTAGCACTTAGCCTTCATCACACATGTTAAGTGGTGATAAGGCTGAAGGTGGAAGCGCACTACTCCCGGAATCCTCAATCACGGAGGAACTGGCTATCTTATCTTTAACTGCCGGAACACAATAATGCTGAAAACATCATTGTTATGGCGTCAGACTTAGATAAGATGGTGGTAGCTAGCCAGGCGGACTAAGAACAAGTCCTACCACCAAACCAAACCGAACTTATTATTTGTTATCACATAGGTACGCATCATATTTATGGGTTGTCAACAATCATAGTCTTACTCTTACTTCTGATTAGAATATATATTTTGAAACATTTTCTTAAATGTACCATCATAAACCTTATCTTCCTCAAACAATGACCGCGAGCAAAATATACAAGACTAGCGGCCGCCCGTTCTTTAACCCGCGTGGTTGCCGTTCCCGTGGGAATATCTGGATAAAAAGGATCCTATGTTCTAATTCAGGCGATCTACTATCTGTGTGCCAAATTTCAACCAAATCCGTTAAGTAGTTTTTGCGTGAAAGAGTAACAAACGTCCATCCATCCTTACTCAAAAACATTCGCATTCATAATACTAGCTTTCTGCCGGCGGCTTCACCCGCGTGGACTATATTACGTAATCCCGCGGAAATGTGATATTTTTTCGGGATAAAGTAGTAGCGTATATTCCTCTCCAGGCTACAAAGTATCTGGGTCCCAAATTTCAGCCAAATCCGTTCAGCCGTTTTGGCGTGATTGAGTAACAAACATTCAAACATCTAAACATCTAAACTTTCACATTTATAATATTAAGTATAGTAAGATTAGTATTAGTAGGATCAGTAGCCGTAGCAGAAAAAACTGTCATTATGGTAATCTTAAAAGTAAACTTTACTATCAGTCAAAAGCTGTTGAAGATCTGCTGTCAAATATCTATTGAATTTTAGTTCCTTTTACGATCTAAAGAGGCGCTGCTATAGTTTACAGGTACAGATAATAAACCGTTTTTATACCTAACAACATTTTCCAAGAACAGAAGGTTAAAGTATTTTAAAAACATATCATTCTGAACATAACCGTCTTTATCATACTTAAAAACACTCTTAAGCGTACTCAGTATACTCAATTACTCATAGCGTTATAATACTAATAATATAATAATAAGTATACTTCAATTCAATTGTCAGCAAGGTCAATGTAAAGTGCTATATGCCAACTCCTTATTTCTCGTCCACTGGTACTTGACATTGGTGCTTTCGACAGGGTACGTGACAGCCCTGATGGTGTACAACCATTAAATGCCGTTGTCGTAGACTATAAAGAAATCTCTTGTTCGGAAAAAATGGAGCAACCTTTTATAATTTGGACAAAATAAATGGAGATATAAAAGAAAAACGTGTTTAAACAATTCTTTACAAAATGCGTTTAAACAATTTGTTACAAAACGTGTAGGTAGGTATAAACTATTCGATGGATTCAAATTATTGTAAAGAAATACTGAACTCACAGAACATGGAAAAAAATCCGTGCTCTGTGACTGAACTCTTTAACTTTTTGACTTCTTCCTTCTAGACATGTTGAATATTGTAAAGAGAACATTCAGTCTTATAAAATTGGTTCTGTCGTCATAAAATCAAAATGTCGGTATTTATTTATAACATTAAAATCTATAAGTAGGACTTATTACCGCGAGCTGTCGAATTTCCATCGAAAATATGTAGTAAGCTCTCAGAATCTAGGTAATTAATTGAAAATTAATAGCAAAAATACCCCTTCTAATGTGTTTCTCCAATATTAGTACCGGTAGTTACAGTTAATCACCAAATTATAGAGAATGATGAACAAAACAGGCGTCAGTTTTGTAATAGTTGGCACACAAGTTGCGCGATCGCCACTCACTTGGAAATTGTGAGAGGATATTAGTGGCACTTCAATAGGTTATATCGTAATACACATCTCGGTAAAAGTATCTTGCAAATATAAGAAACAAATATGAAAAAGAACCGTCCTGTTTACTGCGTGCGCAAACAAAACAACAAATTCAGACACTAATAAAAATAACAAAGTGTAGGTATTTAATAACTGGAATAAATAAACATTTTTGGATCAACAGTCATTTATTCCAGTAAAACACTTTTATGTATTTACAAAAAAAAAATTAAACATGAATAAAACAAATCTATGAATACTAAAAAATAATTATAGGTTAGTATGTAAAAATATGTGACATTACTTTTACTTCCTTATTTTTTTTCATCAATTTTGTTTCAGTCAATCTGACAACCAACATTTTTAGTGGTTTTATATTTTAAAACCACTCGCTAACCCACATCTTAAAATCTGATTTGATTTACATATACTTCCGGAGTTTGAGCAACATTCACTGAATGTTAGTCTAAAAATAAACTACTTAACACCGACACAAATAATTTGAATATGATATAATTATTAACATTGTTTTTTTTTAATTGTCATCATATAACTTCTTTTATAACATGTCTTGTTAACCAAAGTACAATACAAACTCATTTTTTTTTATCTACAACGGTGTTGCACTTAGCCTTCTTCACATGATAAGTGCTGGTGATAAGGCTGAAGGCGGAAGTGCACTACTCCCGGAATCCTCAATCACTGAGGAACTGACTATCTTATCTCTATCTGTCAAACACAAAAATGCTGAAAACATTATTGTTATGGCGACAGACTTAGATAAGATGGTGGTAGCTAGCCAGGCGGACTAAGAACAAGTCCTTCCACCAACCAACTTTTTGGTATGTAAGTAGGTAGTAATAAAATAAGCTAGTTCGGTAAGAATGCAAGCTTTTGTTATATTTAAAGACCTGTTTGTTGCCTTTTTGGAGGCCTATGTCCAGCAGTGGACTAGGTACTGAAGGCTGATGATGATTTGTCGCATGGAACGGATACCTGCCTTCTGCGCCAAAGATCCCGGGTTCGATTCCCGAACAAGACAAATATTTGTATGCATGAATGTGCTATTTGTCTTAGTCTGGGTGTGTTCTATGTAGTTATAGCAAGTATGTATTTACAAACAAAAAGTATTTTAGTACTTATACACAGTAATTTTTTTATCACTCCGGATAATTTTAGAGATTATCCTATTCATGAAAACAAACAGCTTTTATTATGGGACCAACACTGAAATCGCAAAAAAAAATCAGCTAATGAAAATGTATGGAACAGCTGTTATTTTTTTCGCGTTTCAGTGGTCCCATAATAAAAGTTGTTTGTTTTCATGCGTAGAATAATCCCTAAAATTATCCGGTGTGATAAAAAAATTACCTTGTATATTTATCCGTTATCATGTTTTCCATGATACAGTTTCTTAATGAAATTTACATGGGCTTAGATAATTGGTGTAAGTGTAATAAATTAATTATGTATATATATTGATAAATTATATAAAATACATCGTCGCATTAGTAAACTCCCAACAGCAAGTCCATGACAAAAAAGAAGGCCAATATTAAGTCTACTACCACTCTTAAGACATCTCAATATAATACAGACATCCAAATTAGTATTAGTGAAAATTCCAAGCTCAACCTATTTTAATGTCCCTCACTCCATCATTGGTCTTTCCCATGAATGGATAAGGGTGTGGCGGGGCAACCAATTGAAAATGCAGGTAGCCCACAGTATCAGCGTATATTTAAAATTTCAAATAAAAACAACAACTGTAACAGGTTTTAACTAATTTTACAAAAGTAATTTAATAAAATAATAAAATTTTGATAACATACATAGTCCAAAGCAAATAATGTTTGATATCAACAAACAAAAAACCATAGCATCAACATGACGTTCAGAATATTCTTTTTTCAGAACAGAGGCATAAAAATTTGACAAATAGTTTCGAAGTCCCATAATAAAGGAGATTATAAAAATGATACCGTGAAAATATATGATAAAAATAACGTGAAATAGAATAAGTAGTAAGTAGCGACGCAACGCTAGAAGGGGACTCAACACGATCCCTTCAAACTTCTTAAATACAGCCATTGCCTCAATGGTTAAGTCGTCAATTGTCTAAAGGATAGTATCTGTGTCCTTAGCGTTAACCTCAGGTTAGTTACCCAACCTGTACGTGCTCCGACAACCCATTGCAGCCACTTAGAATTACGAGCGAACATAACACTGAGAATGTGTGCCACTCACTTTTACGAATGAGCTGTCATTTAGACTGTCGAGTAGATAAATAAAAAAAACTGTGACCGCCTTTTGTTTGATGTTGAGTTTGGGCAGTTATCTTGAGTTTTATAAGAGTTTCGATAACGTTTTGAGAATGAAATAGACACATTAATGAAATTAATTGTGATGTTCTAAAATGAAAAGTTTTTATCTCATTATCATGAGAGTTAAATAATTTTACATTAAGCCGTTGGTCCTCTTCTATGCCAATTTTCATCTCATGTCACCTCCATAAAGATTACCTCATTATTATCACGACATAATTTAGTCCTTGCTTCCAAGGTCAATCCTATCTCTACAACTTATCAGCTTGCTTGCTCTACATAGCAGCACGTAACAAACAGTAACTAATTTCGCATTTATTAATTAATAATATATAAAGTAACAACGATGTTATTTTTAAAAACAAAATAAACAAACTTAAGTTACTAGAAAATCATTGCAAATTTCGAATAAACTTGGTTACATTACAACACTCCGGAAACTGCCAATACAACACTACAATAGCTCACTATTCACGCAAACTCAACCTTTTTTCTTTTGTTACAGAACTGAAGTTGAACGCGGTGAACAAAAAACCAGCCAGCCAAAACTACGGAAACAAAACACAGATACAAAATGAAGACGACAACGTACCTGCTAGTGTTGTGCGCGTCGCTCGTGGCAGTGCTCGGCGCGCCCGCGCCGGAGCCCGAACCAGCGGCGAATCCTCAGCCAGAAGCCAACCCACAGCCCAACCCAGACGACCGGCCCGAAATCATAGAGATCATCGCACCAGCTGCCAGCGCACAGGTGTGTACCGTTAATCTCAATTGAACTTCTGAAGATTGGTACTTCACAAAATACAGTCCACTCATCAACCGAAGATCATAAACATCATTCCTCTAGCTGCTAGCGCACAGGTGGGTTCATCATGATTAACCGTACGACGCCCTCTGGCATAGGCCTCTCCCAAGGATATCCGTAGCCATTGGTCATGCGCTGCCAGCATCCAACGGATTCCCGCGACCTTCACCAGATCGTTTGTCCACCTTGCAGGAAAACTGCCCACGTAACATTAGTTTATTCATCATTCACACATTCTTGTTGATTCACCTTTCTGAGATAATCACAAGAAAATAAAAAGCTTATGTCCAAAGATAAGTGTTTTCAGTCCGTAAAGAAATACGTAAATTCTATCCGCATGACAACTTAACGTTTACTACTTACTTGATAGAGTTACTAGTAAGTGTATAGAAGAAACGTAAGATATTTGAAAATATATAAATAAATAAATAAATAAATAAATAAAAAGTTTATTTACTCTCCACACAATCTTATACAAATGAGAAAGAAAAATACAATCAATCCTGAGTGAAAATAAATTGTAACAAGATTGTGGAGAGACTGGCATCTGAACTGAGCCGCAGCCCGTATCTCAGAAACCAGTACTCTCCCCTCTCATATAGAAGACAAACAATCTCTATATAGAAGACAAAAGAGGGAGGAGATGGGCCACTTGATAAGACACGGGAATATAAAGAAGGTGAATGTCGTTTATCATGAGGAAGCCAAGGAACTGACCTGAGATAGACATGAATGGAGAAGGCTCCAAGATAAAAGTGTAGCTTTTAAGAAGAAGATTAGCAACCAGCTAAGACGACATAAGAAAAACTTTCAAAATAATAATAAATTCATTCATTCCTTAACAAAAAGTTACATAAGTTGTTAATTAGGTTTACTAAGGATTGCAAAGATTTTCAGTCCCATTTTCTTACCAACAAAACTCACTAATTTATCTTCCGAATTCTGCAATACCTTACCTACACCTCTAAAGAAAATATTTATGACTGTAGGTGTAGGTATACTAATGGCTCTATCCTTTCACAAACCACATGTCACAACAGCTGTCAATTTGCGAAACAAAAGAATGTTGCACTCAAAATACTAGAAAACAAATCGTTTACCGAAGATGTTTTGTTTTTATAAAACAACTAGCGGATCCTCGCGGTTTTACCCGCGTGGTACCCGTTCCCGTGGGAACATCGCGATAAAATATAGCCTATGTCACTCGGGAAAAATGTAGCTTTCTAATGGTCAAAGAATTTTGTAAATCGTACCAGTAGTTTCGGAGCCTATTCGATGCAAACAAACACACAAACAAACAAACAATCAAATCTTTCCTCTTTATAATATTAGTATAGATAGGTCAAAAAGCAAGGTGTTTACAAAGATTCATTAATAATAAAATGGGTTGTGGTTTTGATCACCAATCTAACGTAAACTAACTAACCTACATAAAATATTGAAACGCACACTAAACTACATTTTGTGTGCATTTAAGATATAAGAGCAAATTGTGGGCAAAAACGATGAGAAAATTATAAAAGTAGGTTGCTCTTATAATTATTATGAATTGTCAATACATACATAAATATACAATAAAATACATACAAAGAAGTAATACATATTCAACAAAAAGCAAGGTTATTATCGAAGTTTTATAAACTTAATCAGTTGATTTATTAGCTTCGCCGAGTTCACCGACAGTCGGTTAACCGTTTTAACTGCCGTTTAGCCTCTGTGGTCTAGTAGTTCATACCACCGACATCAGACCCAGAGCTCCCGGGTTCGATTCCCAGTGGGGGTACATTATTGTATTCGGTTTGGTTGGTGGTAGGACTTGTTCTTAGTCCGCCTGACTAGCTACCACCATCTTATCTAAGTCTGACGCTATTACAAATTGATGTTTTCAGCAGTATTGTGTTCCAGCAGTTAGAGATAAGATAGCCAGTTCCTTAGTGATTGAGGATTCCGGGAGTAGTGCGCTTCCACCTTCAGCCTTATCACCACTTATCATCAGGTGTGATGAAGGCTAAGTGCTACCCCGTAATGGATAAAAAAAACCGTTGCTTAACCGCTGGTTAGCCCATTGTTGTTTAAGCCAACCTTATTTGAATAGACAAAATTGATTTTGTTTTTTTTTGTCTGTTAATAAATCAATTTGAAATTAGAAAACAAAAGAAAGGTACTTACTTACTTTTCCAAAAGCAAGGTTCAAAAAACGATGTTTTTATTAAATTAATCAGTTGTAGGTAGGTGTTATTGTTGATCGAAGGTTAGCTTAAATGTTAGCTTCGGCAGTGTTGAAGTTATTGTTAGTATTCTAGGCAATAACTATTGTTAAGGCCATCACACCTAGCTTGGCTTACCACAGCTCATTATGATCAGGGTTGCTGCTGTTCTAACTAATATTATAAATGAAAAAGTATGTGGGTTGGTTTGTTTATTACTCAATCACGTCGCATAAGAGGTTGAACAGATAAGAATGTAATTTTGCACAGTGGTGGACCAGGGGCCCGATTCTCAGGCATTCGAAGTTTTTCAGTGTGGTAATTCGTATGTCGAACATTTTGTTTGTGGTTTCTATTGAAAAGCTATAACGTTTCAAACAAACTAAGCTGTCCCACATGTCAACAAATTCATTTTGACAGCAAAGTTCGTATACGAACATCTATTGGTTTTTACCACTCGTAGCGTTCGACTGGTTTTCGATCGAACTTTTTCGATTGTGAAATTCTGACAATACAAAAACTGTATTATATTTGAATTTCGAGCTTATAAATGTGAACTTTTCTCGATTGCCTGAGAATCGGCCCCCTGCCCCCTGATTCACAAACCGTCGAAAACGCTCCCGACAGCGGAATGTATGCACTGCCTCTGTCACTCACTATAGAATGGACAAAGACAAATCACAGATTTTGGGCGTTTGTGCACTGCACTGAATTTGACCGATCCGGAAAAAAATGGATGCGTGGATAAATTCTTACTATTATAAATTATTAATTATTAAAATACAAGCATCCGTCTTTTCCGGATCGGTAAAATTCAGTGTAGTGCACAAACGCCCTTTGAATCCGATTCCGTTCACAGTTCGAGAATCTGGGACCAGGATCCCGAATAATCCTATGGGAGTTAAGTGGCGATAAAATTATCTGTTGATCCCATGGGATCCAAAGCATGGGAGCCTAGTGGACGGAGGGAAATATGTGACATGGATAGTATTTTATACCAATATTCCCACGGGAACGGGAACAACGCGGACAAAACCGCAGGCGACCGCTGGTTTTAGACAAGATTAATCTTGAACGTCATCAGAGAAATGACCTTTTTAACTATTCAAATACTTAAATGTGTTTTTAAATGTGCATGAATTTATATTGCATTACCCAACCTTGACATTATTTAAAATGCATTTTTTTATATTAATATATAAATAACATAATATTATTATGTATGTATTTTATGTTTTTTATCGTTAATGCTTCTTACTCAATTTGAAAAAATCTAAATCGTGATCGAGAATTATTGTGAGCGTTATTTTTGTGATTTTTTATGGCATACTGTTTCATGACCACGAAAATGTCTTTTGAACGCAACAATCGCTTTAAAGGAATGACAAAGTTTTGGAAAACATTTTAGCAATGTAGGTATGTAGGTACTTCTACTTCACTCTTTTTTTTTCAAGGATACATATTACACGGTTGGGACTCAAAGCTATAAGCGTCACCGGACACAGGCCACTGAAAAACGCCGCCACGCACAGACCTCTATAGTGTCGTCGCCCTTTTATCGCGCCGCCTTGGCACGTGCCGCGTCTTAACAAAGGATGCCGCCGCATAAACAAAAGAAGCCGCGTGCGGCTTACACCCGCAAATGGAATAGGATTTTGGGATTCGGCATTTATTAAATTATATTTTCTTAAATAATCTATGTTTATTATACATACAGGCGGTAACGACGGTTGTGACTTGTGACAATTCGAGAAATTATGAGTAATCATAATAATCATTATTTAACCGAACAGACTTTACATAATCGTCATCGTCACTTATTTCTTCTTCTAGCTTCAAGTGGCGGCGTTTATGGCCCGTGTGCGGGGCCGGGGGCGGTAACCTTTGAACCACATATACCGAGGAGATAAATAACATTATTTAAAAGTGAAGATTTTTATTTTGTGAGTTCGTTTAATTCCTCTAACCGCCAACCCTGTAGGCGAGCAACTCCGAAGGCTAGGCTACATATAAATAAGCGACCCCCTTACCCAGCCAGCCGTGTTGCCAATATACCACCACTAATTGTTGCCACACGTGAATATTTCCACATCTTAGGACGAGCGGAATTTTCCGCTCGAATTCAAGTGAGGAAGTTTTAAGGGTCAAGTCAATCAGAGCCTTTTATTGGTAAAAAAACTAGCGGCCGCCCGCGGTTTCACCCGCTAGGTTCCCGTTCCCGTGTGAATATCGGGATATAAGTATCCTATGTTTTAATCCAGGCTATAAGTACTATATGTGTGCCAAAAACGTCCCAATCGCGCGCAGAGTTATCTGATACTGAAAATGTCACAAAAATGTCTAAAAATACGCAAGACGAGCGCTGGGCATAGACATTTCTTTGATCCATTTCATCCATATAACTTGGCGTGTGTCAATATCTGGGACTAAAATTATGTCATGGGAATAAGGCTTATTTTTCCGACCAACCACGACGATCAACGCCCTCTGACAAATGCCAAGTTATCTGGCGCGGACTATATCTAATTCGATATCATATCAAAGGCGCGAGAATCGGCCCCGAATTTTGCTACGCGGTTCGCCAAATTGGTAGCGTCTATCAAGTCTTCCTGCGTGCAGCTGTAACGAGACGCAGATCAAGAAACTGACAAGAAACACATTATATAAAATTAAATGCTTATATATCAGCTATTGAACAAGTAAAGTGTTCAGTTCTCATAACACAGAAAATGTAAGGACATAGGTCATGGGTGCGGAGTTGCGGACCTATCGCGTGTCCACAATAATTACAGACAGCTCATTAATAAAGTTATTACAAAAACTTCACACAGTCCATACCTTGCACTTAAGCGCAGGCCACACTGAGTGCACAAAAAGTTTTCATCATCATGTTATTTACAAATTAACCAAGTATAGGAATATTTAAATTTCCATTTCCACATGTCTCACATTACAATATTCGCCATTCCTAAATGAACGCCCATTGAAATACTCATCAATAGGTATTATCGAGACATCACTAAATGTAAAATCCGTTTATGACTACGCGAATTATGTAGTCAATTAGACAGACGCCGATAAACTTTCCAAAGTTATGTATTTGAACTTCGCTTGATAAAGCAAATAGGTACTACCTACCTGAAAATTGCACAACTTTCTTGAGCCAACGAAATCTTATGACCCGAAGACACGTTGAAATCAACTTCGAAAATGAAGTCTTCTTTAGAAAAGTTTTTTTTTCGAAATGGCCAGCACTAATATCTTTAAATGTGTCTGGCATGTTGCAAATCTGTATTGCATTAATTTTGTGGCAGAAATCAACCAATTAATCGATTTATTAACAGCTATTTAACACGCTTGTGAACACAAGAAGGAACCACGTGGCCAGTTTTCAAATTGGCTCTAAAACTAGTTTTTTAGTCACTTTGAATTGTTTATCATCAATATTTATATCAGTGGAATTTACAGTTTTTGCAACAATTTTAGTTGGCAATGCTTAAGCTACAAATATTTGGAATAACTAGTGTCTCAATGTATTCAGGTAGGTATTCGATATCACGATATCAGAGTAGCAGTCTCTATCATATTCTTTTTCTGCATTCCAGGAGACGCTCGCTACCCTGAACCTTGGTGCTCCAGGCTCGGAACTGAGCGAAAGAAACAAACGTACCATCGGTATCCTCAGACAGCTGTTCCCAACACTAACACAGGTAAACTAAAGTTCCAGCCAAGAACATTTACATAATAACCCAAACTTATTGTTGGACAGCCACAAAATAAAACAGGTTTAATACAATAAACTTTTTTCGCAGAGAAGGTGTGAAATTTAATAGAGTTTTTACTCTACAATTATTTACGCTGTCCTAAGGTCGGTGTATGTTCTAGATAATCGAAACCAAAGTACAGCAAATAACGAGCTCGGTGCTGCAAACGTTTGGCCCGATTTTCATCAAGGCTTTCCTTGGAGGCGGCAACAAAAACAACATGGCGGGAGGTGGTGAGGTCATCGAGCTGTCAGATGATGATGATGACGATGATGATGACGAGGAGTCGACGACTCCCACCACCACTCCAGATGTTGGCGAAGTTGCTACAGAACCTGAAGTCAGAAGAAAGCGAGCTTTAGTCTTCCAGCCGGTATGAAGGTTACCAGGTCACCCTCGCGCACTAACACCCAGCCTGCCCGGAGACGGCAGAGCGGGCGTGCGCAGACCGCACGCCTTCCATCGTCATCGTCACCTCATCCTTGTAACATGCATCCGTCATCTTAACCACTTCATCCATACCCAAAATTACTTTACAGAACGCCGCCGCTGATGAGAACCAACTCCTTTCTGGTGCTGAGTCTCAGCAAGCCGAGGTGCGCGTAGCGTTTGGTGAAAGTCAAAACCAGGACCAGCAAGTAGCAGCCAGCGAAGACCAACAGACCAACTCTGCGACCATTGATGAGATCACCCTTGATGATGCTGACAACAGCGAAGAAAACAGGAACAAACGGTAGGGGGCAGGGATTGGAAAATACTCCTGCCTAATAACATTATCTGGAACAATCTCAACTATAGGAAAAAAGTGATAGTAAAAAACATCACATTTTTCCTATACTTACAAAATTGCATTGTGAATGCATAAAAATAATATAAAATCTCAATCTTAACTAAATATACTACAACAACAAACAACAAGTTTAAATTAAAAAAAAAATATACCTTTACGTTCCACAATACTTAGGTTGGTTGCATTTGCAGAAAAAAAAATGGTGTAGGCTAAATTTCATTATGTCAAAATGTCATTAAATGACCATTAGGCTTGCGAACAATAAATCCAAAAATAAATCGCGTATACCAAGTAAAGTTATTTGAAATATCTCTAGGTCTGCCAGGTTTTGTAAGATTGTCAAACAATGGATGTAGAGCTAATAGGTCTTAGCACAAAGTATTGTTGGTTTTTATAAGAGTTTTCGATTCGCACGTTTCGATTTCTTCAGCGTACCGTACTCAGACTCACGAGCACGTTAACGATCATGTAACAATTGCGTGTGAGCATGAATTGCTGGATGTTACGAGACTGATATTAATCAGTCTTAGAAGCGGCAAGCTACTCCGACAATTTGGCATCAGTGGAAAACTACACAGGAAAAGTCAGATGTCAGATAATTTTCACGACATTACATTATCTCACACTCAGTCATATTCGTAAAACATTTCGTGTCATTAATTTCGAAACACCTGATACTTCAAAACATAAATTATGTTCGCACTATTCAGTCAACTTACCTTACTCATAACCTTTCAACTATGCATCAGTTTCTATTTATTATCTCCCGAAACATTTTCAACTTTTCCATTAACATTTTTCTACTTGGAATTTTCAAAAATCTGAATTTTATTAACTTTGACTTAATTTTAGATTCCTGAGCTTCGGCGGCCAAGCAGGAGCCTCCGGAGGCGGTTCTGGTAACTTCCTATTCGACATCGTCAGGGTAAGTTTATAACTTTTATACTAAAACTAAATAACTACAATTAAATTATATTAATCTCTTATAAATATTAATTTAATAGTCTCTTCTCTCCATTTCTCTATAACATTTCCAATTCTTATATTTCCATAAATAATCCGAACCTTCAATCAACCCTGTTTATTTGTATCTATTCTTTTATATATTGGCGTGGGATCTTTAACACCTACTCCTACAGCGATATCATCAAGGAATTTGACCAAATCAAGTTTTTATTTTTCATAAAAGAGGTAGATATTGTGAATATTGGTACGAGCAAGAAGGTTTGCATTGCAGCGACCGGCGGAGGCGATGGCAAGGGCTGCAGGCACAGCGTTCAGGCTATTCGCAGGGACAGACTCCCTTAACGTCGGGCTCACTGCCTCTCACACGGCCTCACTGGACCCTAACGACCCACAAGTACATCACACTACCAGCACCTACTCGTATCGAACACAGTTGTAGATCTTGAATGCTGTGCTCTTGAGAATGTTGGTGTGCCTGTAGTGTAGAAAAATTGGAATGCCCTCGCTGTAAAAAAACGCTGTAGATGATGTAGATCCCCAAAATATAGTTGATTTGTAAATATGTAATGAATGATATCCCTACCCTACCCTACCTATGTATTTGCTTGTTATAATACTTGCTAATAATTGTATTTCTAACACTATAGTTTGCACAAAAACCTAAATATTGCACCCTTTGTACTTACTTTATACTCGTATTCATGTGTATAACCTTGTTATGTATTAAGTGTATTTTGTACATATCTATGTAGTAGTATTTGATATAATTATTGGTACTATCAATAAGATCAAATTAAATAAACACTACGTGGCAATATTTTACGTGTTTATTAGTTGTCGTCTTAGCATCGATGCCAAGTGGATTATTTTTAGGGGCAAATACTTCAAAATTAATGTGTAGACTTAGATAAATGGAGATATATGTTTCGCACAGTAAAAGTTCTTTGTCATGCGAATGTTAGTTAGCTGGTGGTTTCTGTATCAAACCCTTTTCTAACATAACCTTTAACATTTCAGCTGGTAGCCGGCTCGTCGTCTGGCTCATCGGGTGGCGACGCAGCGGCTGCTGACGGCGACGATGCCAGTGCTGCCAAGGGCGACAACCTCACCGAGGGCGTCCCCGGCCCCATCACAAGACTCTTCATCATCGCCAACCGCGGGATCGCGAACCTCATTCAGGACCTCATCCTCCGCATCGCACAGACCTCCGAGAGGATAGTCAACTTCAAGGCGCGACTCATCACCTCCATCATTTAACGCGCCAGCGTTTAGAACAATACTTAGTTAACAGTAGATTAGAAGGATCTGGAAATGGGTGGACGTGACTATGACGACACAGCGGTGTCTTACGTATTGCGTATTGGTAATGTCTGTTATTGAGTAAACAATTTCTAAAGTTAAGGTGCTTCATATTGTTGTAGCGAGGTTGTGTGTATGAAATGCAGTGCAGTCACGTTGGCATAGATATCCTATAAAAGCAGTTCCGCTGGCGTTTCTGTGCTCTTTAGCCATTCGATGTTAAGAGGTGTTATATAATTATTTTTAATAACATTATTGTATTAAAAGATTTAAGTTATGCCAAGCCATGTCCTCTCATCTGTAGACCCAAAAATAGTGAGTGCTTCGCCGGCCGGCCCACACGTTAAAAGAAGCAGCGGGATTGTAAGTCGAGATTCTGTATTTCAGTCTATGTTTGACGGGTTGTTTCATGGCCCGCTATTATTTCTCGGCTGCTTGCGCTCCTAAGTGCAACGAATGAGATAGAAGATGGCTTTGGTTGTTTACATCGATTTCTGTTCCGTGCGTTCTAACTTCACTAGAAAGCATGATCTTATAAGGACTCAGGAGTCTACAGAAAATGTATTTTATAGGAATGTGCTTAATTATGTTACCGAATTAATGAGGCTAGTGCATAGAGGTTTTGTGTAGACTCCGTGAGGGTTCCATGGAGGATTTTATTTTTTTATAAGTCCGGTCTCGTGACGAGGCGCGGACGAGGGCCGGCCGAGACGGCGGCGTGGCGCGGCCGTGGGGCCACCCCGCGCCGCCGCCGTTCCTGCTCAAGCTTTTTTTATAATGTGACATTTTTCCATTCGTTTATATGTTTGTAAATATGTATTATAGCGGAATTTTGTATAAAATAAACGATTACCTAGTTAAATTAAATTTTGTTTTACTTTTAAACCCTCCAATATTAGGCCTCAGATCCTAAGCTTATTGTACAGTGACGGAACCGCTAAACACTTTAAGTATAAACACTATCAGTCCGCCTGAAGGCAACGGCCTGTCAGCTGCAATCGGCGACACACTCACAGTTTTACATACAAACATCGAATGCCAAGCGGCTTGTCCGATCGAGGACTGCAGGCTAACTTCCGCTGGACTGAACTGATAGTGTGTGACGTCCAAGAGTATTTTAACAATTATGCATAGGTAGGTACTTAGTTATAAATACTTAAGGAGGTAGATATTTAAGGAGTTTCCTCTTACTAGACCAAGCATTAGAGTCAGTCTCTACTCGAGCGGTTCCGTATATGGTAGGTAGCAAAACAGACACGTTCATATAACTTACCTACTGCTAATTGCTGACTTACTTGAGATGCAATTATCTTAGGTCTTTTGTGAGAAGGCAGTAAAACAGTGTTAACCTCTTGTAAACTATCATTTGGCGGCTTTGGCGAAAGTTGTCTCTCATATCTTGTAGTTTAATGCTGCCAACCCAACCAATAGTGTTGCAAGAATACCTATGTAAGTATAATTTAAAGTTATGGAGATCTTATAGGTACCTACGTAGTTACGTAAGTTCTGCCACGCAAATTTACACGTAGGTGGTAGGTACATTAAGCCGTAGTACGATAAACTTCTAAGGCCCGTGTTCACCAACAGTCGTTTAGTTAACCGTTGGTTAACCATCGGATAGTTGGTCGGTTAACCAATCACGTGCGATAACCAACTAACCAACCAACCCATCGTTAACGTAGCCGACTAAATCTGGACCAAATCTGGAAAAATGGACCTGTAGGGCTACTGACTAAAAAATATAGATATATACACGACACTTGATAGGACACGGGCTTCATCTGACATTTGAAGCCCATATTATGCCCATATAAGTACAAAATAATATGGGCTTCAAATGTCAAGTTGAGCCCTGTCCTGTCCACATCGATATTTTTTTTAGCCGGTAGCCCCCCTGTGTCGGGCTGAGCAAAAGCTTTATAATACGTTTCGAAAATATTGCGATAAATGCCACAGTGTACCAAAATTCATGTGGTTAATAGTATCTAGTTCTCTCGGATTCTCGGTTAGGTATGTTCACCGTTGGTTACCCGTTGCCCATACGAACACCAATCATGTGCGAGAATTAAATTTTAATCGGGTGGTTAACGTAACCGGCTGTTGGTGAACTCTGGCGTAATTATCCGGAAATTACAATTAAAAGAAAACATTGAAAGTGACAAAAAGATACTTAGAGTCGCATAATCTCCCTTATTAAATCTAATAGTTTGCATGAAGCTACTATAGTAGAAAGCCCATGATTCGTCTACTATCTAATATAGAATAGAAAAGAGACTAACTTGTGTTATTGTTGATCGAAGGAAACTAAGTGAGAATTATCACTTCTAATCGCCCGCAGGTTGAACCTAAAGGGCTTATTACACCTTGGCTAAATTCAGCATCTAATTAAGCATACATTGCTTTCTTTGAGCTTATTTGTAGCAAGTGATGAAATCAAAACAAGCAATGTATGCTGAATTTAGCCAAGTGTAATAAGCTCTTACGCACTCGGAAAACTTCAAATCTTTAATTTTCAGTAATAAAAATTACATTGTGATTGTTAATGCAGCGGTGCTGCAGTCTCTCCAGCCGGCCTAGCACAAGCGCCTTATAACGCGCGATATGATAATGGTATGGCATGCCGTAGTGGGGTAAGCAAGACCACTTGCCGTACCGTATCGTATCGCGCGTTATAAGCCGCTCATGCTAGGCCGGCTGAGGTGCCAAATAGACTACAGGTACATCGAGGTGCTGAGGTACTTATACCAAAACGCCACCATGTCGGTCCGATTACAGAACCACAGCTTTAATCCTATCCAACTACAGCGAGGTGCTGTGTGAGACAGGGAGATGTCATCTCTCCCAAACTGTTCACAGCTGCGTTGGAGGATATTTTTAAGCTGCTGGACTGGAAACAATGCGGCATCAACATCAATGGCGAGTACCTAACACATCTACGGTTTGCCGATGATGTAGTTCTTATGGCTGAGACCTTGGAAGACCTGAACACAATGCTCGAAGATCTCGGTAATGCTTCGCAAAGAGTGGGTCTTAAGATGAACATGGACAAGACGAAAATCATGTTCAATGCCCATGTTGCACCCGCTCCAGTTAATGTTGGGAACATTACACTCGAAGTTGTTGACCACTATGTTTACCTAGGACAGGCGGTCCAGTTAGGTAAGTCCAACTTTGAGAAAGAGATCTCTTGTCGAATCCAGCTCGGATGGGCAGCGTTTGGGAAGCTTCGGCATATATTCGCGTCCGAAATACCTCAATGTCTCAAGACGAAAGTCTTTGACCAGTGTGTGTTGCCAGTAATGACCTATGGAAGTGAGACGTGGTCTTTTACTATGGGTCTCATAAGAAGGCTCAAAGTCACCCAGCGAGCAATGGAGAGAGCCATGCTTGGTATTTCCCTGCTCGATCGAATCAGAAATGATGAGATCCGCAGGAGAACTAAAACGACCGACATTGCTCGAAGGATTGCATCATTGAAGTGGCAGTGGGCGGGACACATAGCGCGGAGAACTGATGGCCGTTGGGGCGGAAAGGTTCTCGAATGGCGACCGCGTACCGGACGACGTTCCGTGGGCAGGCCCCCTACAAGGTGGACCGACGATCTGGTCAAGGTCGCGGGAAGCCGCTGGATGCGGGCAGCGCAGGACCGATCGTTGTGGAGATCCTTGGGGGAGGCCTATGCCCAGCAGTGGGCGTCGTTCGGCTGACATGATGATGATGATGATGTTAATGCAAAAAAGTAATAACTAAGACTTACCTAATACTTATTTTGAAATATGACATATCTAAAGAGCTTACCAGACGAGTTTGGTTCTAACTTTATGGTAAAAGACTAGTTCTGGTATCTCGCCAATCTAATCAGAACCAGAATACGTAGTAATCTGTGCCAGAACATTGCGATGTCACATCCAAATCTCAAAGATTTCTGGTTCGAATCCCAGAACAATTAATAAAATAATACAGTCATTGCACTGCACATCAAGCGTACTGCGTACCTAGACTATCTAGCAATACCAAAATTACCTAAAATTCATAGTTTTATCATATAGGTAGGTAGGTACCTCGCCATCAAGAGCAGCGCCTTTATAAGAGCAGTTTTGAACATTATTGAGAATGAATGCGCCTGATATACGGCTGGTAATGCTGTCTACTCTAAAATAAACCAATAACACGGCAATATACGTAGCGATTAAGTAGTTTAATTACTATGAATAATTGTTAAAAAAAGCGTCCAAAAACTTCCCGATGGATCCTATATAACAGCTCCTTCGTGACGTAGCTGAAGTGACCAATGGGAGAGGTTTCCTCGGAGGAGCGTGTGGTACAACGGCTGTTACTGTTAGTACTTTTTGCACTGACTGTATTTGTGAAGTTAGGTGACTTGGTTTTGAATGTGACTCGATGAAACCTTGGAGCAGAATTTCGCCATAGTATATGAAGTGTCTGAAATCAAATGAGAAAATATATTTTGGTTATCACACCAATTTATCTAGCTCACCCCCCTGATTCACAAACCGTCGGAAACGGAATCGGATTCGAATTCTGTGCTCTGTCTTTGTCTTAGGCTATAGCACAGCTTTTAACACTGTGGCTATAGTGAGTGATAGAGACAGTGCATACCTACATTCCGCTCTGTCGGAAGCGTTTCCGACGTTTGGTAAATCAGGGGGCAGAATATGTGTTATGGAAACTAGTATAAATATATACTACTTACTTATACCTTTTTTGTAAATACATAGGTTTTTAATATACTTACATAGATAACACCCAAACCAAGACAAATAGACATGTTCTGTTCATGCATACAAATAGGTATTTGTCTTGTCGAGAATCAAACCCGTGACCTCCGGCGCAGAAGCAGGTACCTATCCTACCACTGCGCCAAATCGGTCATCAAAGAGAGTTAATTATAAATTTACCGACTAACAAAATATACTAAGGATAACATGTCTTGCTTAAGAGACTGCTGTTAAAGACGATACCTATCAACAACATGCGCTATGTGCGCGCTGATACCCGATTTACATTGGTCAAGCAAGCACAGTGGCGAGTGGCAATTAAAAGTATAGTGGCAAGTGCCGAGCGTTTACATCACTGTACTTATCGACTAAAGCATGCGCTCGATTGGAATCCCCAAGGAAAAAGAAGACGTGGCCCTCTTCGTCAAACCTAGCGTCGTCGTCGCGTCGCACCGTACTGGCAGAAGCGTAAAGCATTGGGAAGACGTGGAGCGAATTGAACGCGATGCTCAAGACCGACCGCGTTGGAGATCTACTGTGGACGCCTTTTGCCCCATCCAAGGGACATAGGACATTAACGGCCGATTTCAATAATCTATCTTCAGTAAGAGATAGGCCTACCATGGATCTGTCACTAATAAGCAACAGTTGTTATTTCCCGTCATTTAACAGAAATATCTAGGCAACAAATCTTTAGTAAGCCTATCTCTTACTGAGGATTAGGTTATTGAAATCGGCCGTAAGTCAAGACTTATCGACTTAGCTAAATACTAAATGGCACCACAGTCTATCAGTCTGCCTGCGAGCAACGGCCTGTCAGTTGGCCGCAATATGCCACACACTCACACTCACAGTTTTACATACCTACAAAAACCGAATGTCAGGCGGCATATCCGATCGAATGCTACAGGTGGCACGCCGTGCCGGGGCGGACTGATAGTCGTGGTGGCTGACCTTATGTGAAAACAACACTGTTGTGTTGACACAAAAACACAAAACAGTGAAACAAACTGAGCTTATGTGATGCCACGTATGTGATGTTACGGCCGTCAGAAGACATCGGTTTTCATAGTAAATGTATGCACTGGAAGCACATATGTGTGTGACGTGTTATAAAATTGCTGTGTGATGTGAGATAGCAGAGTGCTTCTAGTGCATACATTTACTATGAAAACCGATGTCTTCTGACGGACGTAACATCACATAGGATAGGGCTCAGTTTGTTTGAGCCTTTAAGCGTATCAGCACACGGGCCACTTAAAAACGCCGCCACCGACCACTTTCCTGAAGTTTTCATACATGTCATACATCCTAGTCGTCACTTGTTTCTTATTCTAGCTTCAAGTGGCGGCGTTTGTGGCGGGGCGTTTACGTTTGTGGCTCATGTGCGGAGACCGTAAATCTACGTAAAGCAGCCAATACACTTACAAATTAAAAACCAAGTACCTACAACAAATATAGGTACTTACATAATAGATAGATAGAAGATACACAAAAGTAGTGTCCTATATTTAGGTAGTTCCGGCTGAAAAATAGCCCTACTCTAAAAAATTGAAAATTCTTAAATGGATCTGCGGTCAGGAACATCTTTCATCTACATCGTCATATTATCAGCCGTTAAGCGCCCACTGCTGGGCATTTTCCTCCCCCAAGGATCTCTACAACGATCGGTCCTGGGCTTCCTTCCGCGACCTTCACCAGCCCCCTGATTCACAAACCGTCGGAAACGCTCCCGACAGCGGAATGTATGCACTGTCTCTGTCACTCACTATACAGGGCGTCCCAAAATTAACTCACATGGAGGGAAAGTACCTTAAATACTGAAGATATAAAATTTTACTGAAAGGAGACTTCATTTTTATTTTAAAAAGAAAACGAACTGCATTCAAAGAATTTTAAGTAATCAACTGTCTGAACTGGGAATCGAACCCGCCGAATGTAAAAAAAAATATTTCTCTAATTTAATTGTACCGATCGAAAGGCTCGATCATACCTTATCATTTTTTCTTAATAACATAGCATCTTAAATAAAAGGAAGACTACGAAATTTAACATTTAATGTTGAATAACAAGTTTGTGCAGCGTTATGGATAGCCTTTCCTGTGACTGTCGTGCTCAAAACTTTAACATTTCAATGTATTACTAATGAGTGAAGATTGGAGCAATTATCATAAAGTGTTTGATAAAGTTAGAATGTGTTAAGTAACACCAGCTCGATTGGTTTAAAAATGTTTGAATAGTTACTTTGGTGCGGTCTATTCCAGCATATGGCATAGTCGTGGGACGCCCCCAGGGCTTCCAATGACTATGTCACATGGTGGCATAGACCACACCAAATACTGTAGATAGAAAGTTTTATTGAAATAGGACTTTATTTTTATTTAAATAACAATAGAACTGCATTCTATTTTTTTTTTAATAATAGCATGTCCAAACCGAGAATCGAACCCGCACGAAATTATTCAAACTTTTTAAAACCATTCGAGGTGGTGTTACTTATCACATTATCAAACACTTATGATAGGGAATTAGGTACAATTGCTCCAATCTTCACTCATTAGTAATACCTACATTGAAATGTTAAAGTCTGTATTGAGCACGACAGTCACAGAAAAGGCTATTCATAACGCTGCACAAACTTGTTACTCAACATTAAATGTTAAATTTCGTAGTCTTCCTTTTATTTAAGATGCTATGTTATTTAGAAGAAATGCTTAGGTATAATCTAGTCTTTCGATCGGTACAATTAAATTAGAGAAATATTTTTTTTACATTCAGCGGGTTCGATTCCCAGTTCAGACAAGTGATTATTCAAAATTCGGTGAATGCAGTTCGTTTTCTTTTTAAAATAAAAATGAAGTCTCCTTTCAGTAAAATTTTATATCTTCAATATTTAAGGTACTTTCCCTCCATGTGAGTTAATTTTGGGACGCCCTGTAGAATAGACAAAGACAAAGAATTCGAACCCGATTCCGTTTCCGACGGTTTGTGAATCAGGGGGGCAGATCGTCGTTCTACTTTGTAGGTGCCGGCTTAGAAAATCACTATCCCCTATCTTCCCGTAGGTCTCGTACATATAAAATAAGGCTTAATAAGTACCTATGCCATCAAAACAGTAAGTACTCCAAACACATACACTTACCGGTGGAGTCTTTGTAATCTAATAGAATGTAATGATCCCATAAAAATCAACAATTCCCGAAAACAATAAAAATAAACTACATACAAGAGAGATATTGATCTATAAAGTAGTCTGTACAACAATAATTTATTATTTTCGTGTGCATTTTCTCAATTTGACTGTCAAAAATTGTAATCCAAAAGTCAAACAAAATACCTAGTCAATTTTAATATTTTTATAAGTTATGTCAGTCATCTGATGTCAGATTCGTCAAACTATTTTCGTTAGGCAGTACGAAGTATTTCATTTGCCTAGTTGCATTTCATACGGTGTTTTGATTGGTAGATTGAGATTAGTTGACGTTCTTTCTGTTGTCAGTGTCAAATACGAGTGAGTAACGTGACGTATGACGTCAACGTCAAAAGTTTTAGAAAATTTATTTATTTATTGAATGAATTCAATAATTTGATTGAAATGAATTCTTGATAAAACTTAAAGTTTATCACAGAAAGTTAGAAATCATGGCGCTTTACGAAGGTATCGCGTTAATACAAGAAAAACAAGCAGTTGTGTTGGATTTGGGGACAGACTACACCAAGTTAGTACAAAAACTTCATTATACTTTTTATTAAGGTCAATGTGGGGAAGTCCGTCTTGGAGGTAAGTCCGTCTAGCGCCAATAACTTCCATTTTTGAATGACTAGCTTCTTATGCCTCGGTCGGTAAATCAGTATTACGGAGCTAGTTCGAACTGAGAATCATAGACGTCGCTAACATCATTAGGTTCAAAGAAATTGGTAGGCCATTTTTTTTCGCGTTTTGTACTTGAAGCTGGAGTGTAACGTCTCTTCAAAAAACTATAAAAAAGTAGAAAATCAATGGAGTTCTTGGAGTTTCTTTGATTACGCAAGTCATTTAGTGATCAATATACTTATTTCTGGTGATGAATTCATTTATATCGCTTGAGTTTCGTAATTATTACCTGCAACAAATTACTAACCACAAATTGTAATAGTTGGGAAGTCCGTCTGGCATACGTAAGGCAAGTCCGTCATATGACGGTCTTGCCTCAATTGCAGATATTGTCAACCTTTTCAGCTGCACGTATTTTACCTGCATGATAAAGCCGTGATATAGTTATATCCCTAGGGATATAATTATGTACCGTAAGATAGTAATGAATCGCTTTCGTATATCTACCTTATTAAGAATATAAAAATTGAATTAGAAATAAAGATTTATGTTTTAGTAGGAAATTGGCTACATACAATTTTATTAAAAATGTTTGCAACCACTGTCACTAAAGATATGCCGGACTTGCCTTAAAATCAAATAAAATCAATTATCTTTGAAATGTAAACCTTATAGAGAAATACATAAATCACACATTTCAACGCTAGTTTTACGTCACTGCTAGAAACTGTTTTCATACATATTGCCTCACAAGTTATGGATATAGTGCTAGTAGACGGACTTACCCTAAACTGCACGGGAAGTCCGTCTACACGCCGTGTTTTAAAAAATATCATATAAATCTAAAGATAATTGCAATTCATACTATTTTAAGACCAATATAGGTAAATAAATATATTACCTATAATTTCCGACGACACAAGTCACTTTAGAAAGCGTATCTCGATTCAATAAGTTCAGTTGAACTTAAATTTTAGAAAAGTATGCCGGACTTCCCAACATTGACCTTATTCATTTCTTGCTCCCACTAGAACACATAAAATACATGATATTGTCCATAATTATAACAGCTTTTTTGCATTTAAGGTTTGGTTTCACTGGAGAAGCTGCACCCAGATGCATCATTCGGTCTGAATTCTGGTGTCCTGCAGAGCGGCAATACAAACGAGTACATGATTACCACACAGCTGAGGAGTTGTATGACAACCTTGTGCACATGCTACATTTGTTATATTTCAGGTAATTTATACACCATTTTTTGTAAGTATTACTTACTGACACAAAAAAATCATTTATTTCAATTTTCAGTACCTATACCTAACTAAATAATAACTGGCCTACACTAGTCTTACAGTCAGTCCTGTGGGAAAAGTCTGCAATTAACAATTTGAATAATCAAAAACACAATTAATAATAGTACTTACTTACAACATAATGTCAACATTAAATATTAAACATATTGTCATTATAGTTATTTCTACATTATTTAACTAGGTATAATGATAATAAGTTAAATATCCATGTCCATGGTTTATAAGCTTTGTGATGAACCCTGTTCTGTCCTTTAGCCACATTTTGAATGCAGCATGCATATGCATTGCACATAATGCTCTAATAACAAAAATAATAATTGATTGTCAATTCTATGTGCCAAATACACTTAATATCACCCTCTTTCAGTCTATTTTGTTTAAATTGACATATCTATACTTAACATCATCATCATGTCAGCCGAACGATGCCCACTGCTGGGCATAGGCCATATCTATACTATGCCATCAAAATTGTAGATAAGTCCTCCATACTCACAACCGTGTCGAAATGTGCTCAATTGATGATTATTTGTAACTTTGTTTATTTTTCAGACATGTCTTAGTGAATCCGAAGGAGCGTAAAGTAGTTGTGGTTGAATCTCTCCTCACACCCACACTCTTCAGAGAAACTTTGGCCAAAGTACTCTTCACACATTATGAGGTAGGTAACTATTGTAACATTTTGTAACAGAATTTAATTATGGAAGTCAATTTTAACTACACTGCGACTCAACAAATGGAGAAACAGTTCTCTCCATTGATGCAAAAATTATTGCAAGATGAAAATAAAAAATTACCTTTACTTTTTTGCAACCTTTCACTGTCCGGGCGAACGCTCTAACCACTGAGCTATGGAGTCATTAGGACTTCAACGCTTCTAACGACTTTGTAGCTCAGTGGTTATAACATTCGCCTGGACAGTGAAAAGCCAAGTGTTCAAGTCCCGTCGGAGCTAATTGCGAGATGGGTCAGTATGTTTCTCATGCTTCATTTTTGAGATGCAAATAGTTTCTCATGTTATATTATAAGACACTAAATTGAGCTAGTATTAAAATTAACTTAAAATAAATAATCTTTCAGACAACATCTCTAAAAAAGTGTTAATGGGGAGAAACAGGCAAAGCTTTTTGTAGATGGCGTTTTGTGATTGGGGATCCACTTTCTACCTAATCTGTGGGATAATAATTTACTCTTTGGTCGAAGATGTCATCGATTTTGACAGCTGTTATGATTGGTGATAACAACCATTTAACAAAACACCCCCCAATAATACCTACGCCCTCTGTCGTGATAAAAAGTTAGTTTTCCTCCCCATTGACGCACATTAACCTAGGAATTAAAGCAAAAAAATGATTTTATGTTTTACTCGTTTTTATTGACACTCTTCAGTATTCATAAAAGTACACTTGCAGGTCTCTGGTGTTGTATGGGCAGACAGTCCTCGCCTATGTGCCATTACACTGGGCACCCCGGTAGCTCTGGTTGTCTCCATCGGAGCTAGGGAGGCTGAAGTCTCTGCAGGTATGTGTTGAGAACATACAAATAAGTTTTTAGTAAAAATTTCATTTTTAAGACAACCTTTTTTGCTGACTGTACTTTAATATTGTATTGTCACCTAAACCAAACCTGTATACAAATTTTCAGCTCCATCGGACACTGGGAAGTGGGTCAAATTAAGCTTGCAAGATTTGTCCCCCACTAACTAACTAACAAAGTAACTAACATAGCAAGTTAATAAAAAGCTTGTAAAAATTATGATCTTTTTATAATTTTAAAGCCTGACCAGAAAAATAAAAAACCTCACCATGTTGCGGAAATGTGACAAATTATTTTTTTCTAGAATTTCACTTTTATAAAAATAAGAGGCGAAAGTGGCGCCTCCAGCCAGGTTTTTTTTTTCTGGTCAGGCTATATTTGTATGAAAATACAAATATTATAGAAAATTCTTTGGGGGGTGACTTTTACCCAATAGTTGGTGGCTTAAAATTCACAACTCATATTGCTTTAAATATTCTCGGCAATAAAATTCACTTGATGAGTGAGAATTTGAAATAAAGCAATCATATCATTTATCTACTATACCACAGAACAAATTCTGGAAATTCCATCTATTATATTTTTTTATAATATAAAACTCTTGCGTTACTGACTGACAGACAACGCACAGCCGAAACTACTGGGCGTTTGAAGCTGAAATTCGGCATGCATGTCCCTTGGGGAGGGGAGCACTAAGAGGGGATTTTTGGACAGAGTTTGTATAAAACTTTTGTGAATATCTCAATTCCACGGGGACAAAGTCGCGGGCGGGCGCTAGTCTTCATATAAAATGGCGAAACGCGATTTATGTCTCAGCGTTGCAGTATTGAATGATTTGAAAGGATCTCAATATTGAACTCATACAGAGATCCTTCCAGATCATACCGAGATCGAGGAGATGAATCTTAATTCGCGTTCCAACCTTATAGATGGAGATAGAATACTGGTAGTATTTATTCTGTGACGATACCCAGCATTCAGCCTTTATGCGCACCCACAGGTTCTACAGTCTGTACATATATAACACAGGTCATGTATAACACAGGTTATACACGATTAAAATGACAGCTCATTCGTTCAAAGCAAAAAGTTCTTTATGCTTTTGGAATAAAGCTCAAGAAAAACAGCATCAGACATTTTTTATGTAGCTTATGCCAGACGTCTGTCACTCGATGTACTTATCGAATATATGCGATAGAAAGAGATGCAACGTCTGGCCGTTCGTAATTAGCGCCGCCGTACAAGCTGAATTCCACTTTATTGCGTTGTTATAAGAGTTGCTATTTATTTTAATGGTTTAGCGGAGTGAAGCTTCTGTACCAGTGTAATATTATTTATTCTGTGCTTATGCTAGAAAATTAGACTTTATTCCTCGTGCAAAAGCAACGTTTTGCTTTGCACGAATGGGCTGTTATTTTAATCAAACTTTAATTTATAGACTAACTAGCGGCCGCCCGCGGTTTCACCCGCGTGGTTGCCGTTCCCGTGGGAATATCGGGATAAAAAGTACATATAAACCTTCCTCTTGAATCACTCTATCTATTAAAACAAAACGCATCAAAATCCGTTGCGTAGTTTCAAAGATTTAAGCATACAAAGGGACATAGGGACAGAGAAAGCGACTTTGTTTTATACTATGTAGTGATACCACAATTTATTCCAGTGGTCCACGCGTCAGTGGTGCTACGCGCGATCCAGTCGCAGCCACTGGCCGCTCGAGCGATACACGACGAGCTGTCACGCCTATTAGACGAGGACAACAATACTGAGCTGCATTTACCGGACCACATCATAGAGGACATTAAAGGTAAAGACAGGCGCAGATCCAGGATTTGGATGATGGGGGGGGGGGGGCACATTTGGTTCAGGGCAGGTGGGGTTGGGGCAATCTTAGCTTTTTTGTCGTGGTAAAATGATGAATGCAAACATTTTGTAGGTAAAATTGTGTGTCAAGGGCTCCAATCAACAATAGTACTAGATGAAGGCGTACGAACTTAATCAAAACTTTTTATGGCTGAGAAATAGGTTAATATGTTACGATCTTACGCCATATATGACAGGAACTAGTTATAAATATACACTCAAATGACTCAATGGGCGCATAATTTCTCAGCCGTGTTTGTCACTCCCAACTATGTATCTAGACCTAGGTGTTATTGTTGATCGATGGTCAGGGGGCGGGCAATCACCCTAATTTTTCTCCCCCCCTTGTATCCGCGCATGGATAAAGTACGGTCGCGGAGCACGAAGAATCCCGCACAAGACCTGTTATTACCTATTCCTGTCGCTCCCGCGTAAATATAGTGCGTCACGCTTGCACGCCTGCTAGACGAGGACAACAAGCTAAGTGCTCCACCGTTGTAAAAAAAAAAACAACACTGAGCTGCATTTACCGGACCACATCGTAGAGGACATCAAAGGTAAAGTCAGGCGCGGATCCAGGATTTGGTTGAGGCGGGGAGGGCAAATTTGGTTCAGTTCACCTCTCTATTCTCTGCAGTAAAGACGTGTTTCGTTGGTCCTCCGTCCCGCGCGGTGCAATAGGCGTCTGACATAGAACTAGATCATTAAAGAGTTGCCACATGAATTCCACCTTTATCTCCTTTGCAGTAAAGACCTGTTTCGTGCAGTATCCGCTTCCATAGCACACATAATTTATTGTAGAACTAGATCATTAAAGAGTTGCCACACGAATTTTACTCCTATCTTCATTGCAGTAAAGACCTGTGTTGTTTGTCCTCGGTCACGCGCCGTGCAGTGGGCGACAGACAAACCTCCATCGCCAGCTAAAAGTGTGAAATATCCGCTACCATAGCATATCTATAACTGTAGAACTAGATTAAAGAGTTGCTTCACGAATTTTACCCCTATCTTCATTGCAGTAAAGACCTGTTTCGTGGGTCCCCGATCCCGCGCGGTGCAATGGGCGTCGGACAAACCTCCATCGCCTGCTAAAAGCGTGCAGTATCCGCTGCCAAACCGCGCCGCCATCACGGTTTCTGGCCGCACGAGGGAGCTAGCTGCTGAGCCGCTATTCGCGAGGGATAATGAATTGGCTTCCTTGCCTGATATTGTGTTACAATGTATTATACAGGTTAGTTGGGAATACTTTCGTTACATATAATATGTAAAAATAATGTTGTCTCTAGTTTTTCAGTCTTGTCTAATGCTATAACAACATTTATCGATATTCCTAAACTTGGCCGACTCTTTCATACCTTCGACATTTAATGCGACAGGAAGATGTTTAAGATACTGTCTAAAGAGGGGTTTACACGGGTCGATTTTCGCTGTGCGGCTAGTCGCTTCACAAATCGCCTCACCAAGCCGCATCGCCAGCCCATTTAGACAAGTGACTAGAATCGCATGCGGCTCGATCATTTCCTTCAATGCGATTTCCAGCAGTTTGAGCAAGCGATCACCTGCGACTGAGCATTTACACGGTCGATTTTAGTCACCAGCCGCATGCGGCCGGTCGCCGCGCGGCAAAAGTCGGATGGTACCCAACTTTGGGGCTTGCAGCTTTAGTCACCTGCGGCCTAGCCGAATTGCCTTTTAGACAGTCGATTTTCGCCGCATGGCGGAAATCGTGCGGCCTTAGTCACCCGTGTAAACCCCACATAAGGGGCTGTCCATTAATCACGTGAGGCCGAAAGGTGGGGAGGGGGGGTCCGAAAAAAATCACAATCACATACTAAAAAACCTGTATCACCAGGGGGGGGGGTCCTAAAAAGTTGCTAAAAACATCACGAGATTAATGGACAGCCCCTAAGTTGAGTAGCGTTCGAGTAAACGGGTGTAAATAAATGCATTTCTCTTATCAGACGTAAGCATGGGAATTTGACGACTACTTATTGACTTTAATAAATGTCATTTCTTCTGCTGCATTTGTAAAATATAAAAAATTATATTTTAACTTAAAACCTTGTGTAAATGAATAAGCGGGGTTCGTTTTAAAGTCAAACAAGTCAATCTGTTTATTCAATTTAGATTGTTATTTACAACTAGCTTTCCGCCCGCGGCTTCGCCCGCGTGGACTACACGACGGACGTTATCCCGCGGGAATATGGTATTTTTCCGGGATAAAAAGTAGCCTATGTTCCTCTCCAGGATACAAAGTATACGTGTCTCAAATTTCAGCCAAATCCGTTCAGCCGTTTTGGCGTGATTGAGTAACAAACATCCAAACATCTAAACATCCAAACATCTAAACTTTCACATTTATAATATTAGTAGGATACTTGTTAGGGCATCCGACCTTGGCCAAGCATCAATGCTTGTCAACGTCATTTAAGTGCTGACCAATGAAGTATGATATTGTCATTGAAGTAGCCACTCACGTTTCCGGTGTTACGTCTTCCCACCGCCAAAAATTTGTGACATTGTCATACGGCATCCACGTAGTTCGCTACATACAGTAGGTCTAGCACAACTTGTGCGCGACTCGAGTGAGAAAGAGTCGCGGGCACTTTCGACCAATAAGATCGCTCGTAGATAGCGCGCGTGACTTAAAGCGACGTGCAGATTGGTTGGAAGGAGCGCGACAAAGAGTCGCGCTAGGTTATGCTAGCCCTACAGGTGATCATTTTCAATGTTTGAGTTTAATGATTTTGTTTCAACTCAGTGCCCGATCGACGCCCGGCGCGCTTTGAGTGAGAATATTCTGGTGACGGGCGGCACCGCCTCCCTGCCGGGCTTGAAGGCCAGGTTGGCGCACGAACTGCGGCATCTAGTCACTCTGCCGCCTTACAGGTCAGTCTATAACTTAGATTGTAATCATTGTGTCAATTTTCTTTATTCGTAAGGTGCCTACATCATCATTAAGTATCTTTCGCAATAGTCGGAAGTGGAATAGATGACCAAATATTTACAAATTTACATAATGCAGGTTAAATTAAAAGAGTTATTCCACCTTCCTTGATTAGCAAGCTAATTTAGGTTCGATTCGCGAGCGTAATAACCGCTAGGATAGGTAACGGCCTCCCTGCCAGGCTTGAAGGCCAGGTTGGCCCATGAACTGCGGCATCTTGTCACTCTGCCGCCTTACAGGTCAGTTTAACAACTTCCATAGTAGTCATGTAGGTATTGCTTTATTTCTCAAGGTACTTTCATCATTATTAGGTATGTAACTTTCGCAATAGTCGGAAGTGGGATACTTGACCAAATATGTGTATATTTGCTCAAGTATCCCACTTCCGATTTATAGAAGGCACGTTAAATTAAAAGGGCTATTCCACTTGAGCTATTTAATTTTACGCGTGCGGGTTTCCGCACGTACCACCCCCTTGCGAATCACGTGGCTTCAGTTTGGTTCGAACTCGTCGTTCGTTATTTGTATAAAGAGTCAGCGGGCGGGGCGATCGAAAACAGCGAGCGAAAAATACAGGTATTCCGAACCGATTAGAAACTTCGATCAACAATAACACCTGAAAGAGCGAAACCCGAATGATATGCTCTTTTATAATTGTTTGGAGTTTCTTGCGTTCCTGTTAGCGAATTTTAACCTCGAGCTCTGATGTAAACAAACATGAAGGTTATCTGACGAACTTCATTCTTATCGATAGATGTGCTGTAAGATATATCTAGGTTCCAGCCAACTTTGAAGCATTTGTAGAAATTTTAGACGCGTGTTTAATAAATTTTTTTAGATGTTTGTCATTTATTTTCGAAACTGATTATTAATTTTGATGTATTGCTAATAATAAAAAAAAAATTAAGGATCAATGAAAATGTGAGAAAGAACCGGCAATTTCATAAGTAAAGACTTGGTGAGGTAAGGTATTTTTACCATTGTTTTTTTCCAGCGACCGCCTCTGCATCCGCGAGTTCAAGTTCCACAAGTGGGCGTCGCACGACGTCGCGTGCGCGTGGACGGGCGGCGCGCTGGCGGCGGCGGCGGACGGCGGCGCGCGCGCGCTCCCGAGGGACGTGTTCGCGCGCGAGCGCCGCCTGCGCGACTGGCCCTGCCTGCTTGACAACACGCCGCCAGACCACCCCCTCCGATACATAGACGATTGAAATACTTTTGGAACGCTCGATTCTAAAGCCGGCGCCAGACATAGCACAAACATTTGCATGTGTAGCACGGGTATTTGAGTATTTGTTCGAAGCTTTGATAAAATAATACAGTACTTTGCCATGTCAGAAGGCAAAGTATTCAAATATTTGTTTAACGAATCACATCATTGCTCACTCTATCACTCAATTTAACTCCACATATTTTCCTCAACGATCGCATCTCTACCGCATTTATTCTGCTTTCATTCTTCTTCTGCCATACCCAAGGAAGCCAATATTACACGATTCAATCAAATTGACAGCAAATTTAATTGAAAAGCATTACATTGAAAGCTATCAGCAGATCGTAACTTTCAATACTGTCATCGAGATGTATCAATGGCATTGCAGCAATGGAATTAAAAGCAATATTGAACCTAAATTGAACCATGTAATATTAGCTTAACTTCCTAACTAACGGCGGCGCGCGCGCGCTCCCGAGGGACGTGTTCGCGCGCGAGCGCCGCCTGCGCGACTGGCCCTGCCTGCTCGACAACACGCCGCCAGACCACCCCCACCGCTACATAGACGATTGAAATACTTTTGGAACGCTCGATTCTAACCTCCATGATGGCGTAACCTCCTTGCTAACCGCCAGACCACCCCTTCCTTAACTACGAGGATTAAAAACTTTTTGGAACTCCCGATTGGAACATCATCGGAGTATGTAACCTCCTTGTGCTTACATTAATTTAAATAAACAAAGTGAGCCTGTTAAAACTGGCCATCTATTCGCTCGCGACGTCGTTTTGGATGTGCCTGACCTAGGTACCTACACTATTGTTAACTCTTTCATGTACCTAGTAACCTTAGATGCAACGTTGACCATTTGCCAATTTTTTAATGATTACATCTCGACCATGAGCTCGAAGGACCATGTAAAGAACTGGTTTTAAAGATTTCATGACCGATAAACTTAATGAATTTTCTTCGTTTTTTGCTAGTGTATAGTATAGTCGACAGCTCAAAAAGCGTTACATGCTTATTGAACTTAGCTTGCACTTAACCAGTACGTAATAGCGGCTTCTGTATAGCACCTGTTACTCATCATGTACTTCAAAAACTGATGTTAAGCATAAGTTTGCTGCAAACCTATTTATTTGTAAATAGTTATCAAAATGTATAAGCACACATAAATATACACTTAAAAAGATATAACTTTTTTTAATAAACTAATACTTACACAATATTTTGGTCTTTGATTGAATGATCTTAACCTACCAAGTATTTTCTGTTGGATTGCAATCCTGGGAGTAAAGATCGAACGTGAGAAAAGGGCACACAATGCTGCTTGTTTTTTTTTTATAATAATTTAAAAAAAATTCGGAACATCTGTGCACACAATAATATCAAAACCAATATTATTAGCTTTTACATATTCTGTCTGTCATTAATTTCACTTGGAAGATTTCAAACAATGGTTAATGGCATGGCAGGCCTATGCCATACAATATTATACTATCAAAATTACCCTGAAGTTGAGGCGAGAAATTGAACATGCCTTCTTTAAAACCCTCTACAATATAATTAATAAAAATAACATAGTATCTTGAGAAAGGGCTATTTAAACAGGCTTAGAGTAAAATAATATTGTGTTTAATTAATTAACAGTACCCTGTCCTCAAAATCCGTCAATGCGCTGCAGGTATTAAGTAATCATATTACTATACTATGCTGTCGGTGTGCTAAGTAAGCATTTTGTGCTGCGCTGCGGCCCGACCACATATATAGTGATCTGTGGGCCCGACATAATGTGCGCGAAATCTCGCACAAATAAAAAAAATACAACTTACGTGTAAATTAGGAATTTTAAATTACCTACCATTACAATATATTTTATGTAGGCTGTACGAATCATACAAATGTGCTGTTTAAAAAAATAAACTGTCATGTGCTTGTCAACTTGTCATGTCATGACATTTCGTCGATCTAAAATCTAAAATTATTTAGAAAATTCTACAAAAACTAAGCGTGTTTTTACTGCTAATACCTAGATATAAATAAATTGAAAAATGTCAGAAATCAAAATTGTGGCGGCTAGTATTGTGAACTTTCTAAAGCAACAGTTGGATGGTGATGCATTGAGTGTCGACACTCGGGAAAGCGTAGAGGTTGGTGTGCAATGCATAGAAACGGCATTTGAATTAGGACCGGAAGATGCAGCAAAGGGAGTAGATCTTCTGCAACTAATAAGGCAACAACGCGGTGGGCAGGCCACAGACCGCGCCGAGGCGGAGCGATTGAAGAACGAAGGTAACGAGCTTATGAAAACCGAACGTCACCGAGAAGCTCTCGAAAAATACACGCGTGCAATCGAGTTGGATCCCCGTAACGCGGTTTACTTCTGTAATCGCGCCGCTGCTCACTTCAAATTAGGTGAAAACGAGTCTGCAGTCGCAGATTGTATGGCCGCACTAGCCTTGCAACCTGACTACGGCAAGGCTCACGGCCGGTTAGGACTAGCTCTTACAGCTTTAGAACGACATCGTGAAGCGCGACAGGCATACGCACGCGCGGCGCAACTCGAACCTGACAACGACTCATATAAGCAAAACTTGAGACTAGCCGATGAACGCCTAGCTCAGCGTGGTGAACGCGGCCCAATGGACCTTGGAGGCTTATTACAAAATCCTGCCCTCTTGAATATGGCCACAGAAATGCTAGCGGATCCTAATATGCAAAATCTAATTTCTGGATTAATGAATAACACACAAGCTACTGCACCTGGTCAAGGAGCTGGAGGAATGAGTGCTTTGTTAGAGGCAGGACAAGCACTCGCTCAACACATGCAGGCAGCGAATCCTGAGCTAGTAGAACAACTACGCAGGCAGGTTCGTCCTCCGGGTCCAGGGGGCAACCAGCCTCCTTCTCAGTGAAGTCTTCACTCTAGACTTTTAAGCCTCTAAACAACAACGAGACAGAAGTCTCTTAGTATATACGTCTACAAAAGTATCGTTAAAGGTGAACTGCATCATTTTTGTAAAATTTTATCGTTACAGTCTGCATAATATGAGGAACAGACATGCTGCAAATTTCACTAAGTATTTAAACTGCAGCCTAATAATTTTTAGGTGTCTAAATTAAAATTGTTTAAATAAAGTTTGAATATTTATACAAAATGAAAAGTAAACATGGTAATTTTATATGGAGTGCATTTATGTTATCATTAATCTTATTTATATAAAATTCATCCATCTTCATTTTTGGTTCTGAAAGTTTGAAAGGCAACTTTCAAAGTTAATTATGTTTAGGAATGGACTGTTTTAATGTAAAGACTTGCAAAAACATCATCACACAAAATATCCAAAAATAATAAAATGTGTATATTTATTGGTTCTAGATGTTTAATAAGTCCCTAAATTATGTTGGAAACTATCTCTGTAATAGTTGATGGATTAAGAATATAATTGGTTTTGTTATGTAATAAATTCCTTTCAATAAATTACTCTTTCATTTTAATTTACATCTAGATTGAATTGAGCATTTCCCATAGCTGACAAGAAGTAATTTTGTCAATCGGAAATAACCATATTTTATATCAGCTCTATGCAGTCTCACCTGTCGTACCTGTTCCGGTGGGAATATCGGGATAAAATGTAGCCTATGTCACTTAGGAATAATGTAGCTTTCTAATGCTAAAATATATTTTTTTATCGGTCCAGCAGTTTTGAGTTTATCCATTTTACAAACATACAAACACTAATAAAGACTTTCTCTTTAATTTATAGGTATACCTAAAAGAGTATGTTTACCATGTTGTTCCATAATTTTATTTAAAAGTTGGTGTGCGTCAAGTCAGCACCCTCACAATCACAACGGAACTAGATGGTTTTTGTCTATGAAAAAAATTGTTAATAAATAGTGAGATATAGCAACTTAAACTGAAAATAATTAAATAAAATTGATTTAGGCAAAGTACACATAAAATAGCTTTAACTATTATCACAGATAATATAATACTATCTATTATCAAGTACAGTCAGCGTCAAATTGCGTAGAAGCGTCTAGAGTAGTCAAAATCATCTGAAAAACATAAAACCAATTTGATCTAGGCAGTTCTAATCATCTTATTGTTGTAATCACGCAAGGTGTTCAAAATATCTTAGCACTCATTATTTCATATTTATATAGGTAAGCAGTCAGTGTTCAAAATTATCTAAGCAAAGCTCTCAAAATATCTGCATAATGTACAACACCATCATATTGGCACAGATAACTTTGAGAGCTTTGTTTGCTTAGATAATTTGAACACTACTTCAATTTGACGCTGACTGTTCCTACCTACTTGCTTGCTACATAATATCTTAATGGTAAGAAATCATTAGATGTGAAAAATAATTAAATGACATAGGTACTTACTTACTTTTGATTTCTTATAGAACACTAGCGGCCGCCCGCGGTTTCACCCGCGTGGTTCCCGTTCCCGTGGGAATGGCGGGATAAAAAGTATCCTATGTGTGTTATTCCAGCCTATAATTTATATCTCTGTTGCAAATTCCATCCAGATCAGTTCAGTTGTTTTTGCGTTAAAGAGTAACATACATCCACACTCCCAAACTTTCGCATTTATAATAGTAGGTAGGATATTACTGTCAGATATTTTTAAGGGTACCTAAGTATACCTACTAACAATTTTCTTAACGAGTTATTAAAATTTTAGCTTCTTTAAGTACCTATCTAAATAAAATACCTATAGCTTTCTGTGGACATTGGATTGGACGCAGTATTACGCCTAAAATAATAGTACAAGCAACATTTTTTTTGTGCATATTCTTAACGTGATTGATTACTTGCGTAGGCGTATTACCTTCGACCTATGATTGTGGGATTAATGATTGATTTTATGGGTTCAATGACTGAGCCGAAATCGATGACAGCCCAGTAATGGAAAGTTACTTGTCTAGGCCCTCTGCGCTGCCCTCGTGTAAACGTTTTGACATACCAACTCAGCGCTGCTAGCGTCAGCCCTGCCTGGCATGGAGTAAGACTAATTACTGTATTCGTACAGTACTTTTATTTCACGAGCGCGGTCCGCCTTATACAATACATAATATACATTATATAAAAAGTGCATATATATGGAGTTTGTATGACATAAAAAGAGGCTGCGGTCTACACACACAAGCGTGGCTCACCCTCGCTCGTGAGATAAAACAACTGTATTTAGGCGTCTAAATTCTAATCCAGTAAGTAAGACCCCTGTTCACCAACAGTCTGGTACTGTTACAGGGACCGTACCTATCTACCCCAAAACGCAAAAATAAGAAACTTCTCCAGTCACGACAGAATGGAGTGAAAAAACCCTTTCACTCGATTCTGTCATGACATGACTGGACAGTAAGAGGGACGGGTATAACGAAGTTTCGGATTTTGTGTTTCGGAGTAGACCCTCAGGGACTGTACTTTGAAACGCAAATCCGAAACTTCGGCTAGCCCCGCCCCTTTCACTCGATTCTGCCATGACTGGAGTGTGAGAGGAACGGGTATAACGAAGTTTCGGATTTGCGTTTCAGAGTAGACCCTCAGGTTCAACCCGATTAAATCTTAATGCTCGCACGCTATTGGTTAGCCAACCAACCAGCGGTTAACGTTACTCCAACAGACGGTTACGTTGGTTAACGTAACCGAGAACCGACTGTTGGTGTAGGTACAGCCACGAGCAATAATATGTAAATATAGGACTGTCATATTACAATATTGAATGACTTGTGGCACAGACAGATAGTTGTTCCGGAACGCTTCAATGAGACAAAGTTCTATGTTGTTTACATATTATTGCTCATGGCTGTACTCGGGTTAAGTAGTGCTAATAGCTTTATGCAAACCGGTCATTAGATGAGAAAGATTATCTACTTCAGAGGTTCCCAAACTTATTTTGTCTACTGCCCACTTTGAAAATAAATTATTTTTTACCTATTAAAAAAATCACTATAACTTCAAATAATTTTTTTTCTTGGTCTCTTGCCGCGCCTTTAGGCATGCAGCGCCCACAAGGGGGCGTTATCGCCCACTTTGGGAAAGGCTGATCTACTTGATCCTTAGGTAAGTACTAAGAAAATACCGCCAGTGTGCTGGCATGGCGACGCGCCGGCTGATCTTAGGGTCGCCAACTAAGCAGTTTTGTTCCCCAGATGGGCAAATTTAAAACTTACCTACCTTACCTATTATCCAGAGGCAGCAGATTTTTCTACTGATTCCTATCAATTTAATAATTTATAGGTAAGTACCAAAATAGAGGTGAGAAACAAAGTAATTTTCACAGGGTTTTCATTAACTTGCCATGTTAGTTAGCTATCCTGCAAGCTTAATTTGACATACTTCCCAGTTTCCGATGGAGCTGAAATTTTGTATACTTACAGGTTTGGTTTAGATGACAATACAATATTAAAGTAGTCAGCAAAAAAGCTTGTTATAAAAATGAAATTTTTACTAAAAACTTATTAGCTATTCTATTGTTTCTAGTTTGGATTTTTTACTTATCTAATTATTTTCCAAATATCTAACATGAAACAGATACTTTTTGTCACTAACACCATCGAACCCACGACCCCCTGCGCCGCCTCAGCCGTCTCTTCACTTTATTGCATACTAACCTAGATTCACCTATAGATAAGGAGTCCAAAATAAAACAAGCAAAAAAACTGCGTTCTTAACTATTTATTACACACTAATTATAATTTATAATCAATACATTTACATACCTTTATGTACACACAGTAGCAAAATGTAAAAACACTTGACACCCCACGACTCGGGCGGGCTGCCAACGCACAATATTCATCAAAATCGCTACATCGCCGATGTAGAGCGAAGTGCACAAAATACAATCCAAAATATCTAACACATATAAAAATCTGTATTTACATAAATCGCCCTTAAAGTACTCTTCTAAATGAGATACAAATTGGTGAAAAAAATGTAACAATTATTTCCCATGCAAAAATTTGTTCAGAGATGGCAATTTTTTTTTTTGTATGTTTCTTAGCGGGGATTTCAGGATTTACTTTAGTGAAAAATGCGGTATAAAAGCTCAAAATTGTGTCCTTTAATTCGATATCATAGCAAAGGCACTGATACTAACAACTCGGTTAAATGCAGCCCACAAACAATTTTTATAACTAGTGAATAAATAATAATATACTTAATTACACAAAGTATATGAACTCCAAATTTTATATTGCAACATTTTCGTTTATATAACAAATGGTAGCTTTTTATATGCTTAAAATGTGTAGCAATAAACACATTTATTATAAATCTCTCAAAGCATTGCAATACATAAGTACCTACCTATATTGTTTCATAAGTTTAATATAATAATAATGTTATTAAATAAAATATGAAGAATGTAATAGGAACAAATCCTTACAACTAGTTGTATAGAATATAAATATTTTTAAAAAATTTGGAAATTAAAATAGCCATTAATAAGTAGGTAAGTAGTACAATTTTCTTGAATTTGAATCAAGAAGCACCACAGAATATAAACTTCAAATAACTTAAGTAAACCTACAACAAAAATTTCAATGAAGAATAATAGAAATTTTAATAAACATTTCAAGCATATTGTATGTTGGTAGTGTGAAAGTATGTAAGTAATGTAAAATGTCAAATATGTCTCATGATAATGACTAAGAATGAATGGAAAGGTAGAAGACAAATTAAATATTTCGGAATTAACAGTTTTCTTTATGTATGTAGGGCGACACCCTCTGCCACACAAATCACAAATTAATATTAATGAGACACACAAAACCAGCGTGTTAGCACTCACAGTAAAAATGACGAAAATACGGTTCAAAGTAAAGAAAAAAAATACTATCACTTAACATAAAAGTAGAAAAAAAATCTTAGGTTTCTGGGATTGTATATTAAAAAGCCACTATAAAATATGCTTACTTTATTTCGTCAATTCTACTAGGATGGTAGGTAGCAGTCACACACGCTATTGAAGGGATAAGCGAGCAAAACTAAAACATGAATTTTATTTACCAAATTAAAAATTATGAACGTACCGTACCTACTCGTTTTAAAAATTAACATAAATTAAAACCACTTATTATTCTGACAAAATTATAATACAGAACGCAGTAACATTCATTATATTAATTGCTCGATTTTGAATTTGAATAAACGATTATGTAACTATAGGTGTAAACATGCAAATTTTCTAAACACCATGTTTAAATAAGGTAAATAAAAGTCTAAAAATATATGGAAACAACTGTTATTCAAAATAACCAGCTCCTTAAAATATTCTTTCACTCTATAAATAGCAAAATATCGTTATCAACGAATGATACATTGTATGCATCAGCATGAGCTGTGAAAATTCAAATATAATTAATAAGTTCTTTATTTCTTTTTAAATAATTTAGCTTTCACACCGTCTTTAAATTACATATGTAGGTACTGTTACACAGTCGTTCAGACATAAAAAAAGTATAACGCAAGATGTCTGCGTAAAGCATATTCGATTTTCAAAACACGATTTGCGTTTGCGTAGTAGGTCTTATTCTCTTTACAATAAAGCCCTTGTTTATGTTTCTTCAGTTGCGTTTCGAGGGCGGTACGAGATGGGGGGGCAAATCTGAAGGCAGGTCGTGTCCGTCGATCTTCACTCGGATCAGATGCATGGCCAGGGCAAATTCCTCGTCGTCTAAGAAACCGTCTTTGTCTATGTCAGACAGTTTCCAGATCTTGCCTAGAACGGAGTTCGGCAGTTTCGACTTCACCATTTCCGTCTTGGCCGCTGTTGAGAAATGTTATTGTAAAGTGACAAGTTAAATAGATTACTACAGTCCTTACAATTCACGAAGGTTCCTGTGAATGCTCATTCATAACTCATAAGGCGACATAAAAAAGATCAAAATCGCTAAATTCACTTGTCTTCGTGGGATTGAAGAGCTGTCGTTTACGACATTTGGACATGGCAATTATATTAATACTATAAAATATTGTATTTTCGTCACTAAGGAACCTCCTAAATCATTGCTTTCTCCTACTTCTATGATATAGATACCTAATCTTCCACTTTTAAAACTGTCATGCATGTTGAGCTGTAGGTTGTCTAAGTATAAATGGCGCTATGTCAGATTTTGGATGTGATAGGTGAATTAGGCAAATAAAGTTTACTTTAAGTATACTTAATGCACCTGGGTGAATAATATTTACAAAAAGTATAGTTAATGCACCGAGATTAATTAACCCAGGTGAATTAAGTAAACTCCAGGGATATGTTCAATTTGATGAAAAAGCATTTCAAAAAGTGCACTAAAAATTCATATTATTTTCGATATCAACCTACCTACTTACATGATTTTAGTTATATATATCATTAGTACTTGTTGTATTATCACTAGAACAAAATCAGCATTCAAAGGAGGTGATTCAACTCATGCGTCATCTTTCCAAATCATAAATGAATTTATGGTCGCTTGGTAAACATTGATAGACAAACATTATTATGTTTCGTCAAGTTTTCATAAAAGTATGACCTAATTTTTACATCACCCTCGTATCGGAATAACGCCAACTAGACAGTTTTAAAATTAAAGAACCTAATAAAAACAGATAATATTCATATTATGCTAAATAAATACCAACCACTGTATTCAACAGTGGCGAAGGGTCCTTAATTAAATGAAGATTCCTATCGTTTACCCTTTTTAAAATCTTGGGGACTTATTTTCTCTTTGGCCGCACAACGAACAGAAATCCTCACAGAGGTGAAGTCGCTCCTAGAAGCCTGTGAACGCCCCAGGAGGCTTCTGCGCTTCTGGAAGGAGCTAGGATGGCTCGACTAGCCATGTTCACGCATAACGGACCAAATTTGAGTCTAAATGCGGAAAAGTATCATGCCAAATACCAATCTGCTTGACGTCTTGACGACTTGCATCAAGTCACGTGATAAAGTGTCTTTTGGTCCGGCTTACCTACGCCATATTTCGACCCCTCGCCACTGGTTTTCACACAAAGTTTTTACATTATATTCAATCACAATACCAATTCTATATAATAACTCGCTCCCGTGGAATTTCGGGGATAAAAAAAAAAGATAACAACCTATTCTCAGATCTACTGGATATACATATAAAATTTCATAAAAATTGGTCAAGCCGTTTCGGAGCAGTATGGCAACTAACACTGTGACACGAGAATTTTATATATTAGATATTAATAAATTACAAAAAGGAACCACACCGGATAAATATTATCACAAAACAAGTACTATCAAACTATAAAGACTAGATCAAATAACCGATAAACTAGGAAACTCAATACACCATCACTTTCTCTTACATGAATAAATTGATGAAAATGTTGTATGTACTTAACAGAAACAAAATTCCCTATTTCACTGAGACGTACTGTTACTAAAATTGTTGATAAAATACTTTAAAATATTGACGACATTGTTACGGTGAAAAACCTCGAAGATAGAATGGATTCGCACAATCTCTTCCTGAGGACCAAACACAAAAATTTTGGCCTGATCAACTAAGGACTGCGGTTTCTTTTCTATGTTAAGATCTAAATATATTTCGCCAGTAAAAACGTAAAGTATAGTTATAAACATAACCTGAGTGGTGATCATTATTGAAACTACATTCAAGGCTAGGAGGAAAACGAATTTAACAGAATATATTAATGGTTGGAATATACTAATACCATCATTATCAATCAAATCCAAATTATCGCCAGATACATTTTTAGTATCGGCGTCATCCTCACTATTCGATTCGTCAACATCGTCATTTTTAGACTCATCTCGACTAACTTCAGTATTGACAGAATCGGGACGGTTTGCATCACTTTTATAATCCAAGCTAGGGAGTTCGTTTGTACAAAATGAATCATTTAAGGTGTGTATAGATACTGCGCTTGATAATCTTGTACTATCTTCCTCACGTTTTTGATCGAGTAGAAAATGGGCTATCATATTAGAACTTTGTGTGGCTATAGCTAAAGCGTCGGTAAGTTTATTGAAAGTGTCTTCATCATCATCTTTACGATCTTTGAAAGCCATGCAGAGTTCAGTAAGCGAAGAACAATTTTGTGTGGAAGAGAGCATGGCGTCTAGAGCTTTGTTTACAGTGATTGTACCGCGTAGGTGAGGGTTTGAGGTTAAATGAGCAAGGGAGAGTTGCATACCAGCTCCTGTGACCTTTCCATCGATGGGGTTGAGGGACTGGAAGACTTGGTCGTAGCTTGGCTTCTCTTTGCTGCAGATCCACTCAGGGTCTCCATGGCCAGCGTCTACACCTTCCCCTCTGCCGTAGCCGAATGGAGAAACTTGGTCTTCTACACCTTCGAAGGCACCACCTGAAAACAGGGAAAAGGTAACTTAAATAAAATAAAATGTATTATCAAAAAGATTGAGTTAAGTATTAGTAAGTATAGTAGCAGTATTTATTTTGCTCGTAAAAAGATAGGATCTGAGGATAAGACGATAATTTTCATCCTTTTCTAATACTGTAACGACTGTGGTAAACGAAAACGAGGCTCCTATTAACAATAAATACAAATAAAACTATCGGCATTTTTTTTTTTTATTAGGTATGAACATCACATACATTTCGAGATAGGATTAATAACAACAGTTTGTACGTGGTTCGAAATAATAGGTCTTTACCTATGAAATTGCCGTTTTGTATGGAGATTTCTGTAATAATTTTTTTTCCATACTAACGTTTTTGTTATTATTTAACGACTAATATTATGTAAATTTACAAAATTTTACACACGTATTTATGGACATTTTAACTACTAAATGACACATTCGTTAAGAAAAAAAAATTTTTTTTTCACTAAGTTACAACTAATAAAGTACGAAATTCTGGAAACAAAAATAGTCGTAACTTTCGGAATAAGTTTTTTCTATGTAAATAATCAAATATCGTGGTTATTAAATTATCAAAAGTTGCTCGATACGGTCTTAATGTAACGCAATATTAAAGAAATTATATATTTCTAATATTATAAAAGTTGTTAAGTTATATGTACAAAAGAAAAAAACGGCAATTTCATATGTAAAGACCTATTATAAACAGTGGATACTCTATTAAATACAACCGTTATTGTGTAAGTACATAAATAATTTCACGAACGCGAACGTATACAAAATGGCCTTGGTTGGTTTGTAGGTACCTAGGTAGGTACCAATGTTGCTTTGTCAGATCAATCATATGTGCTATTTTAATGTTCCATTGATGCGATGGGTCATAAATGTCATAATAAACTTGAATGCAAAATATTGATGAAACATATCTCTACTCATCGTAGTGTTGGATATAAAATAATGCAGATAGCCTTCATAACATTATTAAGAAGAAAATGTGTCTCTTTGATACTGTACTGGTACTGATATTGAAAAACTGCTCAATTGGATCAATGTTGTCCGAAATAAAGAATTTATTATTATTAGCTATACGTAGGTAATTACGTATTTAAGTAATTAATCACGATTCATGTACATCGTCAAGAAAATCGTGACAGTGATTTGATTTGTATTGTCATTCATGTCGCATCAATTAATTTCCCGTGAATCATTTTAATCGATATTAAAAGTAACATAGAACCTTGGTAAGTAGGTACTCACTTAATTTCAAGTGATAAAGAGTGCAGTTAGACAGATTCTTTATTGTTCTGTAATCATGCTGAACATTAGCTTACTACCTACCTACGCAAGAGTTTATAAAACTAAGTAGTAACGAGAAGTGGTTAGTGATATGAAAAATGGAAAACGAAGTATTTTTTCTAAAATACTTCACTTTCCATTTTTCAAATAAAAATTGCATTGTGAGCAAAAAAGTAAAAATTTAAAGAACTGGTTAGTGATATGTTAAAATGAAGATATTTTTTTTCTTGAAGGTAAACTAAATGGTATTGACTGTATAAAGAGCACATTTGACGACCGATTTGGCGCAGGGGTAGTCTACCCACCTTCTGCGCCAGTGGTCTCGGGTTCGATTCCCGAACAAGACAAATACTTGTGTGCATGAACATGTCTATTTGTCTTGGTCTGGGTGTTTACTATGTATATTAAGTATGTATTTACAAACAAAAAGTATTTAAGTATATATTTATCCGTTATCAAACTTCCATTATACAGTTTCGTAATGAAATTAAAAATGGGCTTAGATAATTGGTGTGAATGTAAGAAGTTATTTATTTATTTATTTATTTATTTATCATAAGTCTCACAAGGTTCTAACTTTTGTTTGGACAAAAGATTTGCATTCCGAAAAGCCAAAAGGATAGGTAGTTTCAAGGCAGTGTAGTCTATGTAACGGCTGATCTTCACCAATCAAATTTTATAAAAAAAACTATCACAGTATTCTAATTACAAGGAAACAGTTAAGCAAAAATGTCCATATCAAATTCATTAGACACAGACTAGACTAATGATGAAATAAAAAGTTTACTTTCACTGAAAGAATTAGAAATTGGGAATGTTTTTGAGAAGATACTTACAGATTTTAATATAAATAGAGAATCTTTATAAATCACTAGCTGACCCGGCGCGACTTCGTACCCGTGGCGCTACTCCCTACTCCACCCTACCCCTACCCTACCACTACTCTATCCCTACCCAACCCCTACCCTACTCTACCCCTATCCTACCTTACCCCTACCCTACGCCCACCCTACCTCTTTTTTGTTTATAGTGAGGGCAAATCCCTACCCCTACCCTACCCGAACTCTAACCCTACCTTACCCCTACCTTTACCCTACCCTACCCCTACCCTACTCTACCCCTTCCTTACCCCTATTTACCCCTTCTTCCCCTATTTTCTCACCGTTAAAACCTTCCTTGGACTTTCTCGAACATTTCAAGACCAAAATTAGCCAAATCGGTCCTGCCGTTCACGCGTGATGTCGTGACCAAGGGAAATAGGGATTCATCCTACTAATATTATAAATGTGAAAGTTTAGATGTTTGGATGTTTGGATGTTTGGATGTTTGGATGTTTGGATGTTTGGATGTTTGGATGTTTGTTACTCAATCACGCGAAAACGGCTGAACGGATTTGGCTGAAATTTGGAACATAGATACTTTGTAGCCTGGAGAGGAACATAGGCTACTTTTTATCCCGGAAAAATATCACATTCCCGCGGGATAACGTCGTGTAGTTCACGCGGGCGAAGCCGCGGGCGGAAAGCTAGTTTTTATATATATAGATTGTACCTACCTATGGTTAAGTTTCGCTGGACAACGTAATCAGCTTGATCATATCGTTATTGGTTCGGGGAAGACACAGGATGACTAAGGGTTTAAAGTGGCATTAAAAAGATAAAATCTTTCTTGCAAGTGAGTGTAAGACCCTTCCATTAAAGATGATTAAAAAATGTAAGCTAAGCTTCGATCATATAAATAAACCCTAAGAGATTTTAATGAATAACACTGCACCTACATACTTTTGTTGTTTTTTTAGATTTACATTATATTCATTTCTAACTAGGTGATAGATGATGCAAAATCTTTTGCAATAATTGTAGCCTTACTACCTATTAGCAGAAAACAAATTCAGCTACTTCAATACATAGTATAAAACAAAGTCGCTTTCTCTGTCCCTATGTCCCTTTGTATGCTTAAATCTTTGAAACTACGCAACGGATTTTGATGCGTTTTTTTGTAATAGATAGAGTGATTCAAGAGGAAGGTTTATATTATGTACTTTTTATCCCGATATTCCCACGGGAACGGGAACCACGCGGGTGAAACCGCGGGCGGTTTAACTAAAATACTAAACTAATAAACTCTTTACAATTCCAAAAATGCGGTGAAACAGTAGAATGGAATGGAATTGATCATTATATAAACACCTGAACGGATGGTACTAATCATGGAAGATAATATTTCTCAAATGCACTTATACCTATATCGTTAAGTAAGGTTCTTAACTGACTGTCTTTGAAGTAGTTAGTACTTAGTAGCAGTTACAGACAATTTTAGATTGCAAGAAAATCGTTATCTTTCCTATTGCTAACCAAGTAAGTATGTACTTTAAGTTTACGCGAACCATTAGTCATTAAAATTAATAGGTAAGAAGTACTTATTGTACTTACATACATTTTATAAATGGCAAACCTTCAGTTAAATCTATCTATACTTGTAGATGAAATCGAACTGGAAAAGATTAGAGTTTGATTCCATAACTTCATCATATAATATTTTTATTTAATTATTTTCATGATTGTAAGCTGTTTGTGTACTAAATTAAATGAATGAATTACCAAGTAACATGTATTTCATTTCAAATGGAAAAAAACACATCATACACTCCTATTACCTACCCACGTACACTCCTACTAAGTGCAACCAACTGCAACCAACCAACGATTACAGATATTATACACATTTTGCTTATGCTCTCTTATGGGATGGGTGGGTGACCAAAACCTACTATCTGGACTGGAGCTCTTCAATGCTTCAGAAGACATGTTACGTACGCCGCTAATACCTACTGCCATCCACCAATCCGCACTGCGAGTTTCGTTGATTTTATAGCTCATTCATAATCTATACTTCTATACTAATATTAAAAAGAGGAAAGATTTGGTTGTTTGTTTGTTTGTTTGCATCGAATAGGCTCCGAAACTACTGGACCGATTTAGAAAATTCTTTGACCATAAGATAGCTACATTCTTCCCGAGTGACATAGGCTATTTATTTTATTCCGATATTCCCACAGGAATGGGTACTACGCGGGCAAAACCGCAAGGATCCGCTAGTTCATAATAATCTAGCTATTTAGACTAGAACCAGTAAGTAGTAAAGTGACCCATCAGATGAGAAAATAAAACTGGCTAATGACAATATTAATGATAAAACTGCAAATAATGCCACAAGTTCTCCAAATAACCTAAGATAACATAGCGCTATTCTAAATTGACCTAACCTTGCACTAGGTTCAACATGTCAACGAAATCTTGATAAATAACAGCCGAGTGCAATATCTATTATCTCGAATGTTACACAAGGTCGGTAATTTATTATCACTTCATCCAAGGGGATTGTTTTTATTACTTTACAATTCAACGCCTTTAATATAATCACTTTTTTAATACCAATGGCAAGGATTTCTCAATTACTTGTCTGCTATTTGGGTCACTTTATGTTCTTTGACAAAAAAGAAGACACTTCACGGTCCAAAAGCGTATTTTTTATATGGTTCCGGTTGCCTTTATGTAACTTAAGACACTAAAGTAATAGTAGTCTAGATTACGATAGTCGAATCACATAATCTTTGATATTCTGCAACGTTCTGATCTTATTGTGTAATACATTTTTAATCACTTTAGAGACATTTTGCTGTTTGGTATGTTGGAGTAGAAGAATCACTTTTGCTATTGGATGACCTTATTGGGATTTTATTTAATTTTTTTAAATCACATAATCATGTTCATGCCCTCATCCCATTTAGTTGGAATTCGGCGTAGAACCTCTTCTTCTCCATATTCATCCTCATTCATCTCTATCAGCTATCACTTCTGCAGTCACTCCTTACTTGCACATATCATCCTTCACGCAGTCCATTTCATTGAAATTAAGTAGATCTTATTGAATGGTCTGGCATTTGGAAACAAAATTATTGTATTCATTCATAGATATTATAAAAGTTTCTTTGTTCATTAAGAAAACATAATAAGCTAAAAATTAAAACAACAAGTTCGTTGACCAATCAAGTTCCATCTAAATTAATAACATTACATAACGCTACAAACGACACCGTTATACCCACACTAGGTGAATCACAACAATTTAATGGAAATTAAACTAAGCATTTTAACATTTACATTATTATGTAGGTAAGTAGCTAGCGAGGTTCCCAGACAGATTTACGTTTTTACAAGACATCGTAAAACATAGTATAGTAACTGTGTCTGGCAGAAGCAGACTCGCCCACATCACAAAACTTACATTTAATGTGCAAAAAAACCGAGACGGTGTCATCATATTATTATAAGTAAACCTTATGTTGTGGAATAATTTTGATAAAGAAAGTTGATAATAATGCATAGCTCCAGCAAAAAAAAACAATTAATTTGGTGAAATATGATATTCGTTATGAATTCATCAAAAAATTTCAAAACATTTCATAATATTCAATCAATAAGATGCATTACATTAAATCACCTACCAATCTGCATTGGGCCCACGTCATGGCCTTTTTCTTTACTCATCATAAGGAAAGCCTGTATCCCAGCAATGGGAACATTAAAATGGCTGATGATGATAAAACCACTACTGAAATAGAACTGATGGCGTTTCTATTTGAGTTACGTAACTTACACTAAGTAGGTAATACCATAATCTTTTTATCAAACTCATTTCCCAGACATATGAGACCGTAAGGTACTAATATATATTCTGTGATTTGAGTACGAAATATAGTTGTTTTAGAGTCAAGTGATTACTCACACGGGCTGTTTTATCTAACATCTATCTTATCGTGAACTGAAATTAAAAAGATCTACTACGATTAGGTACGTGACTCGTTTGGGCAATAGTGACGACCAAATTAATAAATATACACGGTAATTTTTTTATCATGCCGGATAATTTCTGGGATTATTATACTCATGAAAACAAACAACAAAAGTGCAAAAATATTTAATCAAAATGTAGGGAACAATTGATTTTTTTTCGCGATTTCAGTTTTGGTCCCATTATAAAAGTTGTTTATTTTCATGAGTAGAATAATCCCTGAAATATTCCGTGATGATAAAAAAAATTACCGTGTACTTTAATACTTATACATTAATTTTGAGGAAGCCTGTATTTCCGCTTCATCACTGTTTTAGATTTGGAAGAGGCAAAAATGGCAAAAAAGACCTTGATAGCATTTAACATGAATGCTGACAAAGATTGTGTTTTTAATAAATATTTGAGTAACATAATCAAGCCAAAGGATATAAAACTAGATTGCATTGATCACACAAAACAACAACAAGTGACACAATCGCAATGTTACAGTACAGTACAATCAGAACCCGCAAGTTTAAGTAGAGATCAAAATTTGATACCCATCTTGCTTGATCATCATCATTATCTTAGCTCCTTATCTCAATTCTCATTGAGACCGGGATGATTATATTCATATTTCCAGAGTAGACCACATAAAATATTCCGCACTACGAATGCAGGTGTTAAATCAATTGCGCGCATGCTCATTGGATGCTCAGACTGCACCATGTTAAAATAGATAATTAACTACCAATTACTAATGGCTGCAAATAACTGTACATTTATTACGAAGGCATACTTATTTTACTTCGCCAATGGAGAAAAAAAAGTCACAGATTATCTTCAAAGCATTTTCAACAATAATCCATTTGAGCAAAAACTTTAAGAGGATAAAAGAAGTCATTCAAAGAAAGACGTCATTGGAAAAGTTTTGCTTAAAGCAGACTGTCTAAACAAACAATGAAGAGATTGATCAGGGTTCAATGTTGATCAATTAGTGAACGACTATCAATCCGAGTTCACACATGAGGCGCAATATGGGACCAATAAAAAGTATCTACGCAAGCAAACAATAGTCACAATAGGACGTAGACAAGACAGATGAGCTAACGGGAGTATGAAGCATGTGACTGTCGAAATAAACGTGGCATGCAGTTAACAGTTTTGAAAACACTATGTGTAAGTCACAGAACTCTTGTCAATCTAACTTTAAGAGCCATTTCGTAATTACAGCCATTTGGCAGTTGTCTCGCTCGCACAATGCAACATTTTCATAGATTTGGAAAACACATTGTGTTTTTTAGAAAAGTTTTGTATAAGTTATTTCATTCATTCAATTGAGTATTGGTTAGAATTAGGAAGTCAATTTTCGAAAACTTTAATCTCGTAGATCTAGTATTATTGCAGTATTTACAATGTTTAATCACTACATAGTATAAAACAAAGTCGCTTTCTCTGTCCCTATGTCCCTTTGTATGCTTAAATCTTTGAAACTACGCAACGGATTTTGATGCGTTTTTTTAATAGATAGAGTGATTCAAGAGGAAGGTTTATATGTACTTTTTATTCCGATATTCCCACGGGAACGGGAACCACGCGGGTGAAACCGCGGGCGGCCGCTAGTAATGTATAACTAATTGCGTTGTAGGGACATAATGAAACACTTTTCTAAAAAACACAATGTTTTTTTAAACAATCTTTAAAAGTGATAATTGTGCGAGCGAGACCAATGCAAAGTGCGAAATGGCTCTTAACTAAATAATTACAATATTGTAAGACCGAAATATTTTTCATTAATTTAAATTTTTATTATTACTGGTAGTTTTAGTAACGAGGCGTAAGCTGGAACGATATAAGTAGTAAGTAAAGTTGAAAGTAAGCAAGTAGTGATAGCAATAAATTGAAAATGAGATGAGATCACTAATGCAGATAACAAAGTGTCTAAGCACCTCACTGATTTAAGATCATTAGGATTTAAAGGGCACATTGTAAACATACGGTGGCGTTGACAGCTTTTACAGAACACGTTACTGCAATAACAATCAAGAATAATGAAGAGAAATCCGAGTCGATCTGAGCTAATGAGCTAGTTGCACATAAACGCTTTGTTGTCACAGTGCTGGCAAACCGGCAGCAAATCATGTGATACAAGTTTACTGGATCATAGTGAAAGTGCGGGAAGTAGGTGGGACATCATAAATGATAGATCGCGGACGCCACGCGAATGGGTGTAATTACATGTGGGCATTGTGATGTGACGCCCGGCACGCAACCGGAGCGTTATATCAGAAGTCAATTAAACGACACAGACGGACAGTATCTGCGTGTTCTAGTTGTAACATTACTGGCTATATGTTAGGATGTGCCGTAATACTGATTGAATAGTTTGTTCCATTTTGAAATATCTTGAAGGAGATAGAAAAAGCCTCAAAAAACTGTTGGAAATGGCTATTGTATTTAAATTAAGTACTTAAATGCCAATAATAATGAATTAGACAAAAAGAGCTTGTTTAAATTAAAATTTCTAATAGGTACCTACTTAAATGCTCTTTGCGGCGAAGGTCAAATTGCTAACGACATAGACATCGATTTTTCTGAAAATAATGACGTGTTAGCTAGCGCAATGGTTAAATCAGCTGTCGCTATATTATAGAACATACCAGACTCAGTATGAAAAACTTTGTGATGTAAGGCATCCTCGTAACGCTGGAATTCGTTTTGGTTTTTTAATTGAAATTTAAATGGCGTCCAGACTTTTCAGACCAGATTTTAACATAATTGCCAAATCGTAAAGGTACTTCGATTATCTCACTTTCCAACTTCCAACGTCCCTGTCCTCATTATGAATACTAAGACAAAATTCATTTATAAACTAACTGTATAGGTATCCATTCACTAGTCATAAGCTCGAGAATATAATAACAGGATTTTTTCGCTGTCGCTATATTAAAGCACAGACCAGACTCAATATGATAAAGGTTGTGATGTAAGGCATCCTCGTAACGCTGGAATTAGTTTTGATTTTTTAATTGAAATTTAAATGGCGTCCAGTCTTTTCAGACCAGATTTTAACATTTGCCAAATCGTATAGGTACTTCGATTATCTCACTTTCCGACTTCCAACGTCCCTGTCCTCATTATGAATACTACGACAAAATTCATTTATAAATTAACTGTTACCTATATTCCTAAATTGAGCCTAGCCTGTCTTATGCTCGAGAATATAATAACAGGATTTTTGGTGCCCCAGTGGCCAATAATTCTCAAGGTCCAGTCCAGCTGCAGGATACCTATATCCTCGTCGTAACGAGGATGTGCATCCGTCGGACACCCACGTCGCCAAGATCGCAATTGCGAATGTGCTTAATCACTTGGGAACTGGCAATTTCTTAGCACCTTGGTAATACTGCCTTGCTAGTTGCTAGCAGACAATTTACTATCAACGATGTATGCATATAAGTTTTACTTGTAGAATACTATTTGAAAGCATAAGTATTATCTGTAATCACCCCGCTTTCTGCTTTTGGTAATACTGCCTTGCTAGTTGCTAGCAGACAATTTACTATCAACGATGTATGCATATAAGTTTTACTTGTAGAATACTATTTGAAAGCATAAGTATTATCTGTAATCACCCCGCTTTCTGCTTCAAATTCTGATGAGTTGATTGATAGTCTGATATGATAAAATTATTGTCACAGCAAAGCATTGGACAACAAAAAAGTATGATTACCAAATTCTAAGCGAAACGACAGGATGCAAAGATTTATAACCTAAAAGGTCGTTGAAACTAAGCTTTTTATGCAGTATTCCTAAAAAAATGTCAACAAGCAACATAAAGGCGTTTTGTTTACGATGACGATGACACATCAATTTCACATCTTGCTCGCATTCAATGAGACCGTAACATTTGGTATGGCTCAAATTCCCATCATGTCACTCACGTTCCCATTCTGAGCACGTCGCAGGCGCATCGAGTACGGCACCCATTATCATGCCCCATCGATCGATGGTCCTTCACAATGCGACCGTTATAATGCAGGCGTTATAAGGATAAGGTCCGAGCTGAAAGCTTTGGCAGAACGCCCAGGCAGAAACAATTCAGAAATTAGATTAAAGAGTTAGTATTAAAAATAGTACGATTCAAAATGCACGGTTAGGTGGACTGGAAACGGCTAGCGTTTTCGATGCGCGTGCATGGCGCATGTCTTCTATTGTGCGCGTACGCAACGCCGCGCGCCAGTATTCAACGGGCGTGCGCCCCACATCACTATTAGACCCGCTTACTAAATTCTAGAAGCCCCTTATTGCTAACGACCAATAAAAACCTATTCAATTTGATTGAAATAGACTTTCACGCGACGCTAGATTACTACCAACTACAGTAATACTAATCTGTTTTAATTTCAAACCAGTTGTTTTTACGATTCTACAGTGACTAACACGTAACCATTCGTTAACACTGCATTACTCACTTGTGTTTTATGGATTTTATCGAACGTAGGTATTGCCAATTCAAATTTTTTAAACCGGACATCCTGGTACACATACATTGAAATTGAAATCTAACTGTTTTACGATTACACGAGCTGACACTATGCTGTCTTCTTCGTTGTGACAAAGAGGAAAGTCAACGGTTGATCCAGTTGGGGGTGCACTGTTCGTGATGTGGCCACAATGAGGTGTCATTGAGCAGCAAGTGGGTCGTCTCTAACAATGGATGCTGCTCAGATGCGTCTCAATGGTCGACACATCGAATGATGTCAGAGCGGATGCACGAACAATGCCCCCGGGGTGTAATTAACGTACAGTACTTGCCCGGTGTAAACAAACCACGTGAACTAGCCTAAAACGAACCGCCATCTATCAAACTGAAACTAGTCATTAGAGAAACGACAACAATAGTCCATATTCGCCTGATATTAATAACCCAACTATTAGGAATATGTAATTGGAATAATAAACTCAGAACTTACATTCTGTATTCAATTGGACAGCCTGCCATTGGCCTGTTGTAGTAATAGAAATAACGGTCAATTACTTTCTTTTTATTATCATCACTACATATTAAAACAATGTTCTCAGCCGCGTCTGTCTGTCTGTACGCGATAAAGTCAAAAACTACTGCACGGATTATCATGCAGTTTTCACCAATAGATAGAGTGATCCTTGAGGAAGGTTTTAGTCACTACATAGTATAAAACAAAGTCGCTTTCTCTGTCCCTATGTCCCTTTGTATGCTTAAATCTTTGAAACTACGCAACGGATTTTTATGCGTTTTTTTTTAATAGATAAGAGTGATTCAAGAGGAAGGTTTATATGTACTTTTTATCCCGATATTTCCACGGGAACGGGAACCACGCAGGTGAAACCGCGGGCGGCCGCTAGTATATAATATAATTATCAAGGTTTTGTGGATATTGGATGTAATATAACGATAACTGTTGAAAGTGTCGAAAAAAAGCAAGCCGCCTGGTAGCTTTCAGCGAAAACGCTGCATAATTCCTTTGAGGTATGAATAAAATAAAAATTATTGTTATAAAAAAATAAAACCGCCTTCAAAAAAACCACATCAAAAAAGTAAGAAATAATTCCTCACCAAATAAATAGCTTATTTTATTTATTTGGTGAGGAATTATTTCTTACTTTTTTGATGTGGTTTTTTTGAAGGCGGGTTATTTTTTTATAAAAATAATATTTATTTCACTCTTTTTAGTGCATCGCATCGTGCAGGCAATTATAAAAAAATAATGCACACCGCATTTACATTGCATCCGAGCGAAACCGCCTATGTGGTCTAGTGTTACACACCACCAGTATCAGAGCCCCAGAGGTCTCGGGTTCGATTCCCAGGGGGGGCACATATTATTGTATTCGGTTTGGTTGGCAGTAGGACTCGTTCAAATCCGCCTGGCTAGCTCACCATTTTATCTAAGTCTGACGCCATAACAACAATGTTTTCAGCATTGTTGTGTTCCAACAGTTAGAGATAAGGTAGCCAGTTCCTCAGGTGTGGTGAAGGCTAAGTGCTAAGCCGTTGTGGATAAAAAAAAGAAGCCGGGTACCTATTACTAATATTATAAAAATGTGAAAGTGTGTCTGTTTGTTTGTCGATCTTTTACATAAAAACGGATTGACGTGATTTTTAGAATGAGAAAATTTCTAGTAAAGCTGGAGAGTGATATATCAAATTCCCGCGGTAAAACGTCGTGTATAGCCCACGCGGCCGCGGGCGGAAGGCTAGTTTGAATTACAAATGCATCTTGCTTGACCTGCCGGCCTAGCATGAGCGGCTTTTAACGCGCGATATGATATGGTACGGCAAGTTGTCTTGCTTACCCCACTAAGGTGTAAGCAAGACGGAGTGCCGTACCATATCATACCGCGTGTTATAAACCGCTCATGCTAGGCCGGCTGACACATATTCGTATCGTCTTTTGACAAGGAAATATATGATAAAGTCAAAGACTTGTTATCAGGTACAGTATAATCAGTATGTAACTAATTAATCAGCTAGGAATTCGATTACGTAAATCACATCATTGAGTGATCGCGTGTAGCCTGCTGTGTCACGGATGACAGCCTCAACGGCAAAGGAAGCTAATGTAAACGCTTCTTACATCTAACTTCCACTAGCTTCTGGTTGCCTGGTACCCGTTGTATCGGCGCTGGATGAATTCCAACCATATTGCTTACAGTTTTGTGAATTAATTATGATAATTGACACCAATTACTTAATTAATGATGAACTGAATAGTTAAAACGAAGGTTTGTTGTGAATATGTAATGAACCTAAAATACTCCTTAACTACTTTTGCATTCACAACGGTAACCATTATCAGCTAAACCCATATTGTTTCGATGGTGTCAGGCTACTGGAAAGCTATTCTTTTGTAGTAGAAATAGTATAAAATTTATAGCAAAAACATCAATGATGACACATTTCAACAATTTAATGAAACCAACTTGTAAATGTAAAATAACATACGAATCATACGAGGAGAAAGTAACAGTCATGCTCCCATACCCAGCGACTAACAAACGCAAAACCTTGACATTCATTTCGTCCGCTACTTTTGTTAGAAACAATCGTGCAGTAAAACATTTTCCGAACTACTGTAGACGATAACGATTTCCACTAAAGATTACAGTTACTACGAATCGATAATATTTTTGATAAGATTGCACTAAAAAGCAATATTGTCACGAATTCTAAATTCGTTAGGTGTGGCGAGAATCACTTGAATTGTTTCAAAATCGATAAATATGACTTGTAAGTATAATTTGATAACATGAAATATTTATGTTTGACATTATTGAATATATTTTACAATAGTTAGCGTCGATGCCCATATCTGACTCTGTATTGAACACAAAGTCATAAGGAAACAAACAGCAGTCTTAAAATTTTGAGGATTGCGATCACCTTCTCCTCTTCATGTCATGTCTCAGCAATGGGGGTCATTAAATTGCTAAACTGAAGATTCATGATAATGACTAATCAAATCATCAACCTAGTCTTCCATATACCTTCAGGGAAGGTTTTTAAACAACATTCTTACGGCAGAAAAACATAACGATCACGTTGACAGTGTCAATTACACAACCAACGCGTAGTATCCAAGTCAACGGTCATCCTTAATTAGGTACATTTCCGGATTAGGAGTCATCTGCCCCAGCCCGACTCCACTGCAGAACTATTGCAAGCAAAGACAGGTTTTCATCCATCCATCATTTTCATATTCCATCCATCCATCCATCTTCATATCCATCATATTCCATCCTTTTTATTCTGCTAAGGGACGATTTTGTAGCCCTGCCTGTGGAGTCATCTCTAGATCGAAAATCATGTTCTTGGTATCAAATTAAATGTCTCAGGGCCGTTCTTTGGCGAAAACTCTGTCATTCGAGTTTGGATTTAACTTGATACCTGTGATTCGTGACTCCAACGAGCCATCGCCGTGGTTAAAAACTAGTCTATTTATTGTTTGCGGAAGCTTGATTTCTGCCCGGCACCCTGTGCCATCGTGGGTTAGGTCCACAGAACACAGTTGGGTTCGAGCAGAAAAATAGTTCTGGTAGGTAGGTACTATGCCGAAAATTTAGTTTCTTCCTTAAAGTCAAGTGGTCCCTAAGAAGCACAATATAACCGAATTCAATGCGGTCAAGTCGCTAGCATACACTTTTAAATAGTTATTCGGTAAAGATAGTATAATAATAAAATAAACCGCTATGAATCATGCAGCAAATACATACATATATTATGTTACATTAGAAATTGCCCGCTTCCGTAACTGCTCTGATGCGGATAAACCGTGTTTGTTTGTATGTACTGTCTGTGAATTACCTACTCATAAACAAGCTATTTTACGTAGTTCATACTTTGTGGTGTAGTTATTTAAGCTTAGCTTCAAAGTATAAACAAACTTTGCCACATCAGTAATATTTTGTTACTTGTATTACATTAGTTTTTTATTTGACAGATTTTTAGTTAACGTATTAATATTGACACTATAAAATTAAAAATCATATCAGATGAATTTTTAGGCCTTTCTTGACCACTGTTATGGTAACCTTACTTTTTGTCTCTTAAAAATACATTTTGATTTTGGAGCTGACCACGAAGTAAAATATTAGCAACTACATTACATACTTTACTCTAAGTAACTACAGAAACTCAGTGTTAGTTAGGTACATAAAGTAAAAATACATTATTATAAATACAATACGAATAACACGACCCATTTCTGGTGCGGTACAGTTGCGGCCAAAATATAAATAGCTAAACTGCACTTTCAAATGCAGCTTTCGAATATTTTTTCTTTACCTTGAAAACAAGTAAACTCTGAACAAAAGAATTAACACAACATGGCCGCTTTCAATTAATAACACCTCAACTCAACCTTCTTCGAAGCACTGACTCATTGTGGAGAAACTCCAATGCCTACATTTCATTAGCAATGACAAGACTGTGACGTACTTGAAGCGAACACGTGGAAGTAGGTAGTATCTATTTACTGGAACTATTATCTACTCTATGCGCAAGGAAATCAAGTCTGGTACGAATCGATAAAATTGGTGCACGACTTTGAGTGGCCACTTAAAGGAGTTTAATTTGAATCAACGACTAATGGAACGGAATTTCTGGAAAAGCTGGAAGACGCAAAACCATCTTCTAAACAGAAAATTAACTACATATTCTGACTGCTATGCTAACACGATCATGACTTTGAACTCTGTGGTATGTTATGATTGTGAATCAGACCCCAGACATTAATCAAAATATCCAGCAGTTGTCTGGTCTGGTATTAATTACAGTGACAGTATGGCACGGTTTCATTAACACGTTGAAAGTGGCCTTAGTGTCGCACTAAGCCAATTTTCTATATGAAAGACTCGCATCACATTTGAGTACTACCACTAACTCTCATCTACACAGTTTTAAAAATAAGTTCAAGTGATGAATCACCCTAATAACAGGGCTTATAACACTCCAGATGTTTCCTGGCACAAACTGCATAATTCTGACTCAAATACAGACTCTGAACAGACATTATCAGCGGCAATTACACGGAATAGAATAGCCAGTTACTCAATGAACATCCACAAAGGTCCAGACAGGACAGAATCATTGAATTTATTGTACTTTTATACAATGAGCAAGGTCATGGTATACAGGTGCGCCTGCGTTACACCGCCGGCGATGGCCATATCAGTTCGGTGTGTTGGTACTACAATCCGCAAACACTTTTATCGTATACAATTAAGAGCGGTTACTTCATTGCTTGCTCATACTCGTGTTGTAAATGAATCTAACGTGGTAACAACAGCAGCACAATTCTTTGATGTGAAATAAAACGTCGGGTCCAAACGAATGAATGGTCAGCAAAAAATTAATTGTCTGTAATTAGGTGTCCTTGGCCGGCGAAATCATCACGAAATAACGGACACAAAACAAAAAGGAAAATATTTTCATGTAAAAAATCATGATTTTATTTGGTGATTTAGATAAAAAGTGGTATAATATAATTTGCCACTTCCTCAGTGGTACACTGCAATGCCACAGTCACAGTATGTGGCAATGTCATTGACAACTATCAAAAATATAAAATGTCTTCAAAAATAAGTATGTAATGTGGAATCGATTTGAAGTTCTTTAGAATTAATTGACTAGCGACGTAGGCACAGCAAACTTTATCTGATCGATGGCGCTAAATTATTACTATTTATTAGTAGTACACAGTACACCACTCTGTCTGAATAAGTATATCATGTTTAAGGACACTGTTACATTAATGAAATGTGACCCAACCCAATGCTATAATGATTGACTAAAGGGCATATTAACGTACTATTATTTATTCTGTGATAATTATAACGCTTGATTTACAGTAATATAGCTATAGGTAATAATAAAATTTGCAAGTGCAACCCTTAGGTTCAATCAAGGCTTCTTTAGAGTGCATATGCGCACTCTAAAGGAGACTTGATTGAGGAAAATCATACAATTAATACTTAAGTTCTGCGAATGATGTACCAAGAATTGCTTTTGTTGCTATGAGACCTACCAGAGAGTTCTACTAATTGTATGCTTGATACAAGAATATATTGTGACTTCAACAGAACGTTCATAATTTTTGATTTATTGTTAAAGGTTATTATTATAAAGTATTTATACATAGGTAATTGGATTTCACGCCGCACACGTTAAGTTGAGGTAATGTTTAATTTGCCAAGTCTAATTAGGCGTAACAATTTTAGGACTTTCTTTATTTTAATTAGACATGACATGAGTGAACGACCGAAAAGTAGGTTAAAAATTACTTGTACGAATACATACATATATGCATAAGCGGCAACTGAAAATACGAAATTGTTACAAGTGATAGTTTATCCTTCGAAAACTTTTCATTTTGCAGACGAGAAATAGTAACATCGAATGAATAGGTACTTAATACAAGTTTTATTTTAGAATTTATAGTATGTAACATTGATGACTTGATGTAGCGAAAGAAGGAAATAGTTAGAGAAGAACAAAACGGTGTATTTACGTGTTACGTGGTATTACAAATAAGACATGAAAAATATTTTTCAAGAAGTTCCCAAAGTGAAAAAGTGATAGAAGATTTTAAGTATTCAGTATAAGTAAGTAAGTTGTAAGTTAGAGCAGTGTTCCTACTATAGCATTTGGTGATCATTTTGCTTACCCACAAAATACAGACATTGCATTATTTTAGTCTATGAAGACGGTGTTCTGGTAATTTTAAAGAAGTGTCATTGTTATTCCGAAATAAATAGCTTTTAATTAAAATTAGGACAAATACTTGAAGCTACGTCACAACGGATGTACCGCATACCTTCCAAGCCCAAGTCTACTAACCCTTTTCTCAATTACTCGAAATAAGATTCTTCAACGTCAAGCATTTTGTGAACACTGTTGTCAGTGACTGTACTTAATAGGTTTTGAGAAAAGTAAACTAATGTATGAAATTTTCGAGTATTTGAGAATAAAGGATCTGCTCTTACCCAATAGTAGGAATGGTGCAGAATTCTGGCCATGGCCATTCAGTGGACTATGGGCGGAAGATTTCTTATCTGAAATTAAGTTGTAAATCAGAAATCTATAAATTTAGATTTAGATTATATACTTAACCCGTTGTTTATGCTAAGATCGACATTAATCTATTTTTAGTTGAATGATCATAGGTTACATCATCTAATTTGATGACTAAGGGTCAAATTATTAGGTACCTACACATTATTAAATAAAGTTATAATATGTATAATTACGAGACTTTTTCCGTATTCTAGCCGATGCGATGAGAAAAACAAGTCTTAGCTACTACCTACACCACGTTCATGGGAATGGATGATAATGTCAGACTTATGAAATTGTACTTTAGTAAGAAGTGGGTCATTCATTTTGTGTCAACACAAAAGTGTTAGGTACTCTTTAGCTAAGTTTTCAGTCTAGATAAGATACAGGGGAGGGGAGCGACTTTACAAAAACTTGAAGAATTTAATCGGAATCGAAACGTAGGTACAAACGGGGACAAATTCGGTGTACAACCTCTTACTTCTTTACATGTGGCTGGCGTCTCACCGATCACTTGCAGTCCCTATTCCTAATTGGTTATGCATTGTACTACCCTAGTTTAATACATAACCAAATAGTAAAAGAGTTTGCGCTTAAATTTCGAGGCACCAGCTACACAAAAAGAAGAGGTGGTTCACCGAATTTTTCCCAGACTGTACCTATCAGGAATCAATTCTGCAACAACAGACCCACGACAAATATCACATACCTACCTACTATCATTAGAAGTGTGTTATTTATCAGTTCAACACATCAGCTAGTATTTTTGATGAATTTTGTTAATTTAACTAAGGAGTAGAAAATAGGGTACTTGTATCGCAAGAAAGCATATTAAGCGCATACACAGCTCATGCTCGATGTTTCTAAGAGCCAGCGCGCACTTGTGATTTTTAATGGGGCGATAGTCTGATCGTTCTCGAATTCAGTATAGTGTTAAATGGCAGTGCGCGCACAGACGATTTAAAATCTACCGATCAAACTATCGGCCGATAGTTGTTCGATCAAACTATCACACAGCACTATCGGCCGGTCGGTAATGTGCATGAAGGACTATGTGAGCGCGCGCACTGCATTTAACTAAACTATCGCCCAACTATCGGCCGACAGTTTAATCACGATCGTCTTACGATTCCGATCCGACTAAACTATCGCTGGCTCTAAGGCTGCGTTTACAACGTCAAGAAAACTTATGCAAAAAATTTCAGTCTGTCCTGTAAACTACTTAGCAGTATATAATTATATATATACGTAATTTACATTCGCAAGTTAGTATCGTGCTGGGGCCACACTATCGGGATATGCTGATGTTCAACATCGCGTAAATTAACGCGAGAATTCGAGAACCCGGCGTCGGACAAACTGTGACATTTCTAGCAGGTTTTTTTCTTGCAGGTGTAACGCGGCCTTATGTTTGGAAGCATTAATATAAATAATTTATTACAATCACACCAATATTATGCAAACCCATGTAAATTTCATTTAAAAACTGTGTCAAAGAAACTTGACAACGGATAAATGTATACTTTTTGTTTGCAAATTCATACCTACCTACCTACATAGATAACACCCAGACCAAGACAAATAGCTACATGTTCGCACACACAAATATTTGTCTTGTTCGGAATCGAACCCGAGACCTCTAGCCCGAAGGCCCTGCGCCAAATATAATGTGCCTGCTTTTATTCAGACGGCTGCAGCAATCAGAACGTGCAGTTTTTTGTAAAAAATGTCGAGACTTTCGCCAGTCTAATCGGTGCTTCCGAAGATCGGAAACCCCGACACAGCGGGTGTTAAAAATAAAGACAGCAGCCCAGCAGGCATTTGTTTTGCCGTTTTAAGCATAGATAAACAATGTTAAGCATCCTGGGGTGTGATTTTGTTTTTGAATTTTAGAGCATCCAGAGAATTTAGAGAAACCTGCCGGTGATATAAAATTTCGTTGGATGCTTCCCAATTTGGAGCACAAAATATTTTATTTAACAATTTTTCCTAATTCTTCTCAAAGGCTTTCTTGTTAAAAGGTATTTAGTAAGTACTTAGATGGTTGACTATTGTTTTTTTAACCAGTGATTTTTATTGCTCATGTGAGTTATACTATCAATAATGTAAATTACTATCCTGTGCAGAAGTAGTAGTAGTAGAAAGTATTACCTAGACAGTATTTGATTTTGATTTAAAATCTTAGAATCTGCTTAGACACTTTTGCTGTTTAAAATAAATCAGTGACATCTCTGAATCATTCACCTTTAATCTTCTAAGTAACCACCAGAATGGGTGTCTGAATACTAAAAAGTGAGAAAGAATTCCAACCAGGAATAGAGGTATGTAGTTATACTCAATTTATTAATTGGCAAAATACTTGTTTTTCTGCAAGAGTGTATTAACCAGAATCATGCAACCACTGGAAAGTCATAACTTTAGGCGTGACTTAGAAGATGTCTACACAATCATCAAATCACCTGTAACCTTCATAGTTAATATTTCTAAGAACAAATAAAAGTTTGTAGGCCCATATAATAAACTAATTACATAATAATATCATCTAAATTTAGAGGTGTTCTAAGCAATAGCTAAGTGTGAACAAACATAGTGCATTATCAGAACTGATAAGACCTTATTCAGGTCAATATCTGTTGATAATATTTTAGCTCTGGTACTTCAGGCATTCTGTAAAGGATATTACACGTAACCTTGTTCAAACTGTGATAAGTGACACTTAAAAGGTATGAGTGAAGACATGGGCTATTTTAATTTGCAGTAACTTACTAAAAATGTATGTCTTAACTGGTACTAAGTAAGGTAGAGACATTATTAACATTATTTTTTACTGAAACCAAGTATGATTTCTTTGATGTTCAAATGAATAATAAAATTTAAACAATCAAAATCACTAAAAACTCACCCTTAATAAAAGGCTCGGTCACAACATTGACATCTTCTTGCGGGATTATATCCATGAGGTGTGCAATATCCGTTGCCAGCATGTGGTCAACAACTTCCAAAAGCTTGGGCTTCAGGGGGTGGAACTTTGAAAAGTCGTGGTTTGCTAAATTCTCCTGCATCTTTTTTATATCAGGGAAGTCACCAGGCGATATCTGCTGTTCCTTTTGAATCCGGTCGTAAACCTGACCAAGGTTCTTTATTAAATCCTTCTTCTTACCATCTTTACCAAACATTGAAGGCATCTCTTTCCTTAATTCGCTGACAATAAAGGCATGCACTTTAGCTAGTCGTGCTCTTTTAATTAGATCATTCAATTTACGTAGCGCAGCATTCCTTGGTAAAGACTGCATGTCTCTAAATAAGTCTTGCTCTTCATCCTCAAATAGCCTTCTGTTGACATCATATCTGAGAGGTTGGTCCCAGAATGAGCCAATATACACTCGGGCAACTTCAGGAGTTTGAAGTACTTTACCGAGAGACCACATAAGAGCACCATAGACACGCATCAGCTGCTGGTGGTCAATCATGTCAGCCTTGTTTAGAACTATACGGATCTTATCATCATGGCCTCTTAGTGCTTCAATGCTGCGTCTAAACTCATCTGATATGTCTAACTTGTGGGCGTCAAACAACAAGATAATACGGTCCACACGCTCTGCAAACCATTCCAGTACTCCAGTGAAGTCGTACCCTCTGTCTACACGCTGCTTCTCACCAGACAGGATGCCGGGCGTATCGACGATGGAAATACCACGGAGCACTGGAGAACTAACAGTTGAACACTGGAATCTATTTAGAAAAGCATTCCCAAATTTGCTAAGAGGCCTGAATTGTTTTTTAGGGTCGACTACGAGCGCATTACCAGGTATTACGCCCTCTTTTTCATCGAACATTACAGCTATAAACCTATCTGTTGTCGGCTCCGGTCCGATACGAATGCCCGGAAAGTCTCGCTCGAGGAGGTATTTGATAAATGTTGTTTTACCCGTGGAGTATTGCCCCACGAGCAGTATCATAGGCTTGGCATCGAAATCTGGGTCTTCGAGCTGTGGCGAATGAAAGTCGTGGAACTGATAGTGCTGCTCCAGGGGCAAAAGTTTAGTTCTGTAAATCCTTTTGAGACCTTCGATGACATTTTCTATACTTTCGGTTTTTTCACCTTCTTTCTTTAGCCAGCTAAACATGGTTGTGGTCACTGATACCTATAATATGAAAGAACACTGACACTAATTCACTCACTGCACCAGTTTTTAGAACAAATTACGTTAAACACAGAGAGACCACCGCGATCATCCTCCTCCACGAAAATGAAATAATTTGGTTTGGTTGGATGACGTATGACGTGCAAAAATGACGTGACGCAATGACGTTTAGTCAATGTTGGCAGTCTAAAAAAAATATTAACCAAAGGATGGAGGGCCATAGCTAAAAACAGCTTGAGACCTATCAGAGGATTTAGTTAAAAAATAGTTGATTCCTAAGCAAAACTCCATGCAATGAGGGATTTTCTGACAGATGATTAAAAAAGAAAAAAGTTAGTTCCTAAAAATTCAACAGATGGCGTTCATCAGACATGGGTTTGCTTTTTTTAAATTTGCTGGCAAGGGCCCTGTTTAACCATTTTTACAAGTCTACAATGAGCGATTTTCTAAAAGGCCATTTAAAAAAAAAAAGCTTCCAATTGCTTCACTAGATGGCGTTGAATAAGTATGTACATGTCTATGGTATATTTTGGTATGAAACATATTTAAATTAATTACTTTTTAAAAACCCAAAGGAAACTAATAATATATTAAATAAGTACTACTATTTTATTTTATTTTATTTTATTTTAATTTATTTGGCACAGAAACAACATACAAACTAAATTTCAACAATAAATGAACCTATTTCTAATTTACATTCAAATTTGTATATCTATTACATCTATGCACAACATTTGATTACACTCATTTAACAATATAAAAAAGACTATTATATTTAGGTACTAAAGTTATAAATTTGCTAGCAATGACGTAATCTCGCTCTTAAATTTAGGTAAACTATAATGAAAAATGTCTAAATTTTTATGTAAAACATTATACTGGGTGCACATTCGGGGTATAGGGCTAAACTGAGTAACATTATTATTGGAAGCAGTTATCGAAAACAAACATTGTCTTCGAGTGGATTTATTAGGTGTCTTGAGTGAAAGCTGGCTTAAGATGGTTAAATCTAATTTGGAATTTATAATTTTAAATAATGTAAGCAAGTCTGTAATTTTACGCCTGTTTTGTAATGTATTTAATTTAAATTTATTTAGTCTATTATCGTACGTTGGTAGTGCCTTTCTCATTCCAAATTTACCACATAACCGATTAATAAATTTCTTCTGTATTGATTCTAGTCTATTTACATGTACAGCATAATAGGGACACCATATTACGCTACAGTACTCCAATATACTTCTTACTAGAGAAGTATACAGAATTAATAAGCTGGATGGCTGTTTGAATGGTCTCGTTATCCTAAACAAAAATCCCAAAGTTTTCTTAGCCTTCAAAACTATTGAGTCATAATGTAATCTAAAAGAAAGCTTATTGTCAAGTATCACACCTAAATCTCTTATTGCTGTCACACGAGCCAATTCTAAGTTGTTAATTTTATATGAAAAGAGTATTGGTTTGGTCTTTTTGGTAAATGAGATACATTGACATTTTTTGATGTTCAAGGACATATTGTTCTCAATACACCATCTGTAAAGTTTATCAATATCAGACTGCAGGGCTACACAATCCTGTTGTGTGTGTATTTCACGATATATTTTAAGATCATCTGCGTACGCCAGACAGTTGCTATTAAATATGTCAAGTAGATCGTTAATAAAGATATAATACTGTGAGGAACAGAAACGAAATAGGTAAATTTAAAGATTTAGGTAAATAAATAACATCTGTCTGACGTTCCGTTTTACGTAAAAAAGTCGCATCAAAGTAAAATTTATAACGTTCCGTTCCTTCTAACTGCATAGGTGAGACAGCGCCATCTAGTGACTGAGCATCGCAACAGAAAATCGCCCATTATGTAAGAAAGCTAGTGAAGTACTTGTATTTTTACTCTAGTAGAACATCAGAATCACAAGTTGGCGGCTATTTTAAAAGTAATCATTCACTATTATTACGAGTGTAATGTCAGTGACATTGACATTAAGATAATAGTAGATTGTATTACAAGGGAGCAAAATAGCATATTTACGGCGAGGGCGCTATTTTTAATCCAGAGCGGAGTAAAGGATTCTATAGTAGAATCCCGAGCGTAGTGAGGGATTCTAAAGTAGAATCCTGAACGCAGCGAGGGATTCAATATACGTCGCCCGAGGTGAAAATAATTTTGCGGCCGAGTAATACACTCTACTTTTATTTCGAATTTATGGAAAGTAAATACACTTTGCTTTTCATAATAAGAAAAGCAACAAAAACAACTAAAACTACCTAGAAAAATAAAAGAATGGTGGCGGGGGGCATAGCCTTCTCTATTTTTTTTATTATATTTAAAAAATTTGAAGTTCAATTAAACGAAAAATCAAAATATTATATGTCCATCGGATGCCTCCTATGTATCTCCGGGGTTTTTAGCTTCGACGCACCGTTTTTGAGATATTCTCATTTTTATAAAATTCATTTTTTAACAGTTCCGGCCCCCCCACCCCATACAACATCAGTAGAAAACTTTTTCATTGCCGATGAGATAACTCTATGGTTGACTGTAACCAAATTCAGTTCTATTTTTAAAAATACTTTTACAACCTAGGGTGCAATGCAGAGTTTTGAATCCGCTGCTCAGTTTAAAGGCCTGATCAGACGAGGGACTGTCCGCCGAGTACTTTTTTGTCCATCGATATAGATCTCTTATAAATTGTATCGAATAACGCACACAAGGAACTAAAAGTACCGCGGACAAAAAGTCCCCGAAAGTACGGCGGACACCGAGAGACTGGACTGGACAAAAGTTCGCGGTAGTCCCCGAAAAAAATAGAACAAACGTAAATAGGCGTAACAACGCACACAACGAACTTTAGTCTGCGTTGAGCGCCCGATAGTGAAGTACATCTTCGGGCAACAAATGACCGCACACTATATGCGTTGAGTCCGCGACAAGTACCCGGAGGAAATATTTTGGACGTACAGGGACTTTTTGTCCCACGGGGATTAGGCCTTAAATATACATCACTTTTCATTTATCAGCCAATGCATTTTGTACGGGACCGGCCGTTTATGAGCGGTAGCAGCCCCGGTGTACATAAACTGTGCGGAGACGGAGGGGTTCCGGACGGTGAAGAAAACCACTGGTTGTTGATGCTTGTTCGGGCAGAGTGACTTTATTGTTCTTCTTATAATGTCTGCATGCGAATGAATCTTAATGCGAGGGCACGCGATATTTATAGCGACTCTAATTGTTTCCACGTATTTTCACACAAAAGAATTCAAGGAATTGGCTTACACGCGCAACGCTAAATCAGTTCTCGGAATTGTGGCAGTCCGCGTGTAAGGGAGTTCCGAGATGTGCCGCTAGAGGCGCGGCTGTACTAGAAGAGCATATCCCGAGTGAGCGAGATAGCGAATCGGACCTTAGGTACGTCGAGGCAATACCGTATCGAGAGCCCTTTGCATTTTACAAATTATTATAACATTATAAACGATCTATATACAACACAAATAAAACTTATCTAATTTATCTCAACCTAGCAGAGGGAGTAAAATACACACAAAAATATCATTTTATTATACAACGGTCAACTCAAGGAATTTTATATACATCTTATTTCTAAACAAAATAAATCATAATAATCTGTCCCGCACACATTTATATGTCATTAGGTATTCCAATGACACTCTTTTTTGTTACCGTAAAAACACTTGTTATTTACTTCGTGAAACAGAATTTACAAGTCCATGTTACATTTCGAAGCTTGAGAACTTGTAAACTTGTATCTTTCGAGAAGTAGGCCCATCTCTGTGTGGTAATAAACAATAGAGGTGAGTGGATTCATGTCTGGTCATCGACATCTATCGAGCTAATAAATAAACTTTTTTTTTTTTAATTTGCTGGTAGAAAATCTCTCATTTCTAATAGTCAATTAAAACTGCTATGACCAAATGAGTCAGGTAAAAGATAAAAGATAAAAATATTTTTTATTCACTTAGACATAATATATATGTACTTATGAATCGTCAATATTTTTTTCTACCACCCATTCAAGACTTTTTTAACTGACACGAAGAATGGGCGCAAGAAGCTTGCCAGCGTTTCTTAGTTAGGTAACGACATTTACAAAAAAAAACATATCGTTACTAATACAACAATTGCTTAGTATAAAAATACATCATATTAAACAGTGATTATGTTATGTGTTACATCATGACCATGCATTGCGGTCATTCAAATAATATCCTTTGCTCATCAGCGACTCTTTAATGTAACATTTAGATTTATGCAATGGTAGTTCAATGGGCGATTTTCTGAAAGCTCAGTCACTAGATGGCGCTGTCCCACCTATGCAGTTAGAAGGAACGGAACGTTATAAATTTTACTTTGACGCGACTTTTTTACGTAAAACGGAACGTCAGACAGATGTTATTTATTTACCTAAATCTTTAAATTTACCTATTTCGTTTCCGTTCCTCACAGTAGTACTTATTTAATATATTATTAGTTTCCTTTGGGTTTTTAAAAAGTAATTAATTTAAATATGTTTCATTCCAAAATATACCATAGACATGTACATACTTATTCAACGCCATCTAGTGAAGCAATTGGAAGCTTTTTATTTTTAAATGGCCTCTCAGAAAATCGCTCATTGTTTAGAATATACCGTTACAGATTTATAAAGGTTTAGCTAGGGCTCTCAGTTCATCAATTTGTACAATAATGAATCTTCCAAATTTTGCAAGTAAACTAAAGAAATACCATAAAGTTAATATACCTTAGCGGAATAGAGAAACAAAGGGCTGAGCGAGCGGGATGTCACTAGCAGCAACACTGTGAGATAAAAGGAGATGCGTGATGCAACGTAACAGAACCGTTTTTGGCTACTGTTTGACAGTTCGTCAGCACTTATCAGCACGCTGAGAATTTAGGTATTTTATTTTTTTCGGATTTTACGTGCAATCTTAGATATTTTTAGCCAATATTGATATGGAAACATGGCGACTTGCTCAGTTATTGATTGTTGTACGGTCGCCAGCACGTCGGGTTACTACAAAATATCAAAATGTATTAATTGAAACTGATTTCTATCTGTTGGACATAAGGTTGAATTTTATTTAAAGAAATTTGACAGTTTGTAGTAACCTGACGTGCTGGCGACTGTACAACACAATGAAATAATCCCGCGAAATGTTCAGTTCACAGGTAAATTATTCCAAACCGATACCTCCCTTCCTAAGGTTTATTTTTGCCAATGCGCTTCGAATTTAAAGCAAGAAGTGTGATAATGCTCTTCAACAAACATTTATTTATGTAACAAGCAAATATTGATTACACATAATGCAGTATTTACGAATATTTTGTGTAAAGAAATAATTTTCGTTTTACACTAGGGCTGCATCAAGTTATCGATATTTCGTGTCCACTGTCTATCACGCGGTAAAAATGAATATGTATTAGGTACTGTAATTAAAGTACCTGTAAGACGTTTAGATATGAATTACCTGGGAATGTAATTCCATTTAAGATACTTAACTGATCCATAGGTATCAGTTTTTGACTGTTAAAATAGGTACCTACATATACTATCATTAGTAATATAATTATCTTTCAGATGACATACTAACTTGGATACCAGAAACTAACTGGACTAAATTGATTATTATGCAGTAAGCATTTTGATGAAAAATATTTCCAAACGCGAGAGGTGAAACGTACTATCACTGTGGAAGCAACAACAAATTGTTCAAAGGATTGTGCGAAGCATGGCCGGGTCGCTAGTGTATAATAAATGATTTAAAATCTCTTGGAGTTTTTCTTAAATATGCATACTTCACCGCAGAATCGAAGTTTTAGCCATGCAAAATCCCTTCCCAAGATGGGAATTTTAGTTATATTAATAATATTACTATATATTAATACTAGAGGTCCCGGGTTCGATCCCTGGGGGGTACCGCGTAACTTTATGGATATGAACTTCATCATACGTTGAACTTTAAGTCAATTTTGTAAAAAAAATAGCTACTATAAGTTATTTGTTTTGTGACTTCGGGTATAATGATAGCTAGCTAGCAACGTTCAACAGAACAAAGTAGCAAAATCTATCAAAATAAGGAATTCAAGTGACAGTTGAAGCCGATACCCATACCCATATTTTTTAGCCGGTAGCCCCCCAGGTCGGGTAAATGTTGAAAACTAATTTTTCTATATTTCCTCGGGTCTGGGTGTATGTGGTAATTACCCGTCGTTGTTTCTAATTTCCATAATAATAGTGCTTTAGCTACTATACTTTGGTATTGGAACAATGAGTGTGATCGTGTCCAATATATATTTATTTATTACTGTAATTATTTAATATTATCCCCTTCCCCTTGGACCTCGACAGCGAGTAGACGTGTTCAAGTTACATTATTTCCGGCTATAAATTATATTTTTACGAAAGTCCAATTTTTATTCACCACGAAAAATTAGGAGTGCATAAGATTCAAGGAAGTGACACTATTTCATTATAGTGTTAATATTCCTCTAGTGGATGTGCGTTTTTTTGTGATTGTCAAATTAACCTGCCTTTAAATCCGAGCGCCTATTACCAGGCGATCATAGCATTGAAGAGGACTGCCCTTACGAGTGAGTAGAAGCCTTGTGCATTAAACAGTGACAACAACAAAACAGTCAACTACGTTTATCTTGCCACACACACTACCTACTGCGCACACGCACGCACGTCGCTTGGCCCCTCCCACCGGACCCGCCGATTGCCGACGGACCTAATTCATTTAGGCCTACACTTCGCCGCGCGCAGCGCAACTGTTATTAATTATGACCAAAACAAAACGAACCCCTACAAAAGACAAAGAAAGTAACGAACTAACGAGCTATGGTTCTGATCCCCAAATAAACCAAACATCTCAGGCTGGCGAGTACTCGATGACCGAACCATCCGTCACCAAAAGAATTAAGCGCAAATTTGATGGAGACTCATCGGACGTCAACATAATTATGGTAAAAATGAACGAACTATTTGATAGGTTCGAATCAAAACAAAACTCAAAAATGGAAAAATTAATAAACTCCGTAACAACTATTTCTGCGCAAAACTCGGATATTCAAAAATCCATCGAATTTTTAGCCTCTAAATATGATGACTGTCTTGATCGTGTGTCTGTCCTGGAACACGAAAACGCTGAATATAAAAAGCGAATTTTTTCTCTCGAGTCAAAATTAGATCATTTAGAAAAAATCGGACGCAGTTCTATGATCGAAATAAGGAACGTCCCTAGACTACCACAGGAGAATAAAGATAATTTACGCAAGATTATTTTGAATGTTGGAAAAGCCCTGGATTTACATCTGGAAGAGTCTGAAATTCGGGAGGTTACGAGGTTTAAGCCTACTAAAGAAATAAAAAATAGCCCCATTGTCGCGGAATTTACTACCAACACCCTGAAAGAAAACATTATAAAAAAATGCAAGCTTTTTAACAAAAATAGCTCTAGCAAGCTGAGTTCATCTCACCTAGACATACCTGGACCGTCTCACCAAATTTATATAGGTGAATTTTTAACACAAAAGTCAAGGAAGCTCCACTATTACGCGCGTCAGTTGGTTACCGACCGGATCGCGCACAGCTGTTGGACAAACTACGGTAATGTTTATGTCAAAGTCAGTGAAAACTCCATCCCAATACGCGTTGAGTCAGAAGAAGAATTACAAAAAATCCGCACCAAGTCAACCTGACTATATGCGCGGGTATTTATAAATTACCGAAATATCGTATTATATAACTTCCCCAGAATGTGTAATAACCCTAAGCTTTTAATTTTCAATCATGTTTTTTTGTTACATTTTATTATTACAACTTTAGCTTACTGTATCATATATTGTACACAACAGCCTTGTATTTTTCAGTGCATAACTTACAAAATACTGTGCAATCATTTTTGTTTATCTAAAACACTTGCAACACATAAACACACAACACACAAACACTCAACCCAAATTCATAAAAATAAACAACTCAAAACAAACTCACAAAAACACACATTTACACCTAAACCATTCGCTAAAATGAATAGTAAGTTCTCTATCTCTCTCTCCATATCCTATGAAATTTACCATAATCAATTAAATAATTTTTTATATCTTGTTTTTCTGCAAAACCCTATTACTTTTCAAGCATACTATGTACTATGTCATGATGCCCATGAGTCATGTATTTTCATATGTTTTACTTGCAAAGTTAAGTGCATTAATTTTTGCTTATCTAAAACGCTTTCAAAACATACCCACACGACCCTAATTCACTATAAAAACCCACACAAAATAACTAGATCTCAAAAATACACCTTAACCCCCAAACCACTTACTAAAATTGATAGTAGATATTATGCTCCTTTTCATATTACCACGCTTACAATTACACCAATTAATTACCACTCAAAACTAAGAACAATTTACTTACTTGAAATATGGCCTCCGAAATCCACTTTTGTTAAAACAGCTTTACATTCACTCCAATTGAGTCGATAATAAATGGTATCGATGACTTCTCGGTTTCCAACTCTCACACATGTTCCCTGACAAACGTCTCAACTTATATCTCTAATAGTAAGACCAAACTAAAAGTCCTCACTCAAAACATACGTTCTATTAACACAAATATCTTAAGCTTACATGCACTATTACATGGACTACCTTTTGAAACTGATATAATAGTCCTTACCGAATCATGGCTTTCTTGTTCATCCAATCAAACCATTCCTATTCTTAGTAACTATCATTCACACTCAGGTCCGGTTGCTCGTACATTTAACTTTTGTTAAAATTGACAAAAGTTAAAATTTAACTGATGTCAATTTTGACATCGGTAAAAGAAAAATACATTGGTTATTTTAGGGTTAAAAGTGTTGTCTGTACTATTTTATTAACCTTCCCTTAATTACTAATGGCAAAATTTAAACCACCCCCACCCTGTCGGTTATTTTGACCGCCGTTAAATCTGTAATTTGACTGCTCGTTAAAGTAACCGCTGCTTCAACAACGCTTTTTAAATTTGACCGCCGGTTAATTTTACTTTAACCATAATTTAACCCTAACCAAGCTTCGAGCAACCGGACCTCAACTAAGCAAAACCTTAACCAAAGTGATGGAGTGGTTGCCTATGTGAAATCGGACTTAAATTATACAGTTGAAGAACCAAATTTACATGTCGCTTCGTCTCTCTTAGTTAAGCTGGATAATAAAACTGCTGTACTTTGTATTTATCGATCACCTTCAAATGATTCGATAGACACGTTTCTACACTCACTATGTGACGTACTAAGTACGTTAACGTCATTCAGTAACATCATCATAATTGGAGATATCAACATAAATATTGTCCCTTCTGCTACCGATAACCGATCCGCTGAATACCTCAACACGTTAGCATTTCACGGTTTCCTGCCGAGTCATACATTTCCGACTCGTGGGCCAAATTGTTTGGACCACGTTTTTCTTAAAACTAATGTACCCTCAACTACACTTGTTATTGATTCCACCGTTACAGACCATTCCACTGTTTTAACCTGTCTGGACAATAGCCAACCTCGCGTTCCATCCGTAACTTCATTTAGCAAAACCAACCTAACCGGTTTGGATCTTTTTTTAAATAATTCTGACCTATCTTTTATTCAAGAAATAGCTGACCCAAATCGTGCAACTGATCTTCTCATCGAAACATTAAATACTGCTATAACCGAAAACACCACCATCAAACACATAACCCGAAAAAATCGAAGCATCAAACCCTGGATTACACCAGGAGTATTAAGGTGTATTAGAAACAGAGATGCCCTACATCACAAATATAAATTAAATCAAGACAACCTTACTCTTAAGCTAACTTACACTAGATACCGCAACTTTTGCACAAAAATATTAAAAAAATTAAAAAGACAATTTGATAATGATGAGTTGTTAAAGGCTGGAAAAAATTCTAAAATGATTTGGAAATCGGTGAAACGAATTGCAAACATATCCTCGTCTAAACACCCTCCTACTCACCTTCTCCAACAAGATGTGTCTGCCACTACCTCGGCAAATAACGTGAACTCCTACTTCGTTACCATCGGTGAAAAACTCGCAAAGAAAATTACAGATTGTGGAGTACCACCGCACCAGACACTGCCGCCTTCTCCCTCATGTTCAAAATCATTTGTCCTACTGGAAACAGACGAAGATGAAGTTTTAAGCACTATTCGTTCCCTGAAAGCAGACACTGCAGTTGGCTGGGACAATATATCCTCCACCATTCTGAAACGGTACGCTACAACTCTAGCAGTCCCTCTGACTCATATATTTAACTCCTGTTTTAAATACGGAATTTACCCGGATGCTTTCAAAAAAGCTAACATTCACCCCATCCATAAGAGTGGAGATAGGAGTTCACCGTCCAACTATAGACCTATTGCTGTCCTAACATCCCTCTCTAAAGTTCTTGAACGTATCATCAACAATCGCCTTATCTATTACTTAGAGGCTAACAACCTAATTTCCAACAATCAGTTTGGATTTAGACGTAACATGTCAACATCTGATGCTGTTCAAGACCTCATCAACCATATTGCGTCTGGTATTAACAACCGGAAAAAGGTACTCTCCATCTTCCTAGACCTCAAAAAGGCCTTTGATACCATTCCTATCCCCACCCTTTTAGACAAACTTATGAGACTTGGTGTTCGAGGAGTCCAACATCAACTCTTCAGTAGCTACCTGATGGGAAGGTATCAAAGAGTTAAAATCGGAAATACCTACAGTGACTACCTTCCAGTATCCTTCGGTATTCCACAAGGCAGCATCTTGGGGCCAACATTATTCCTCGTTTTTATTAATGACCTCTGTAACATGGACATCCCCAACGGAAAAATCATCTCATTCGCTGACGATACAGTTGTTACCTTTACAGCAGACAGTTGGTTTAGAGTATTAGATATTGCCCAAAAAGGGTTCAGTGGGATAAATTTATGGTTGACATTGAATACACTAACCCTCAACGCCTCCAAAACTAACTTTATGACGTTCTCGATCAGAGGTGACACGCAACCTTTGCCGACTCCTACACTCATTGCCCATACCTGTTCACATCCAAATACTAATCATTGTACCTGCCCGGAAATTACTAGCATATCTCATACAAAATACCTCGGCATTGTAATCGATCATAACCTAAACTTTAATAAACACATCGAATCCCTATCCGCCCGGGTCAGAAAACTAACTTATTTATTTAGGAAACTACGCTATGTTGCCTCCACTGCCATTATAAGGATGACATACTTCGCGTTATGCCAATCAATCATCACTTACTGCATTACTGCATGGGGAGGTTCTTCAAAAACGAACATGTTGCAAATAGAAAGGGCCCAAAGGGCAGTGTTAAAGGTAAGTACATTCAAACCTTTCACGTTCCCCACCTACGAACTTTACACGTCCTGGAAAGTCCTAACTGTCCGGCAGTTATTTATAATGCATACTCTTCTTTATATACATGCTCGCACACCTTACATCGTCACCAATATGAGAAGGAGACATCGCGTTTGTTCCGTTCCGAAACCTAATTTCACTTTTACAAAAAGATTTATAATTTTCCTGGGTCCATATCTATATAATAAAATCAATAAAATTATCAACCATTACCAATATCCATATCAATTATGTAAAAAAAATATAGTCGAATGGCTCATTTATAAGACATACGACGAAACTGAATGTCTTTTAGAAGTAATACCATAATTTCTTAACAACTATAAAAAAAAAAACATAAATCGACAATCTCATCCCCTCACACACACTCACTCACACACACACACACACACACACACACACACACACACACACACACACACACACGCACGCACGCACACACACACGCATATTCATTATCTTGCACGCCTTAGTTATAGTTTATTGTCTTAGACTGAGTTGCACTGTCAACTTTATCCGAATTATGGCAAACAAAAAACTGTAACATTTTTCAAATCTTTCATATAATTTTTAAAGCCATCGTTAAGGTCGAAGTTGAATAGTGCAATTCACCCTCATTATCCTTAGAATAATGTATCATGATACCTAATGACTTACCTTCGTAGTAGCCATCAAACAATAACCCATGTAGACTGCCCGTTGTAACGTGATTCAAGTGCACCGGTATACCTTGGGGCTTGGGGCCGAATCCCTAATCGCAGGTTATTTCAAATAACCTATTAGGGTCAGCTTCGAACAATATAGTTATCTTTGTCCACAAAAACTGTTAGTCATACCTACTCCTTAACCTAAATAAGACCTACTACTTTTAAGATCTGTATAGAATTAGAAACTTTGTAATTATCTAGCATCAAACTGAAATAAAATTTATTATTAAATTTATTATTATCGATATCGATATTAATCTGAAAAGCGACATGACGCACATCACTGACACGCATACATAAACAATTTTACACACACAAATGCTCACAAATGCGATCCAATTTCGGTTTCGTTTGACAGCTCGTGGTTGTTCCTCTATTCCGATAGGTATATTAACTTTATGAGAAATACATAAAAATACTTTGAATTTCTGATTCTTTAACACTTCTGGGAATTTCTAACGTAGAAACAATGGTCCAAACGTTAATAGTTTAGTAATAATTGGATTTTTTTCATTTTGACAATTTATGAACTGAGGGCCTGACGTTTTCGGTTCTACTGACTAGGCTTCGTCACATAGATTAATGAAAGTAAGCTTACGTTTTTTTACGAAATCTTTACAAGAAGTTGACCTAGCATCCGTTTCTCTAAGTACCATACTTTCAGAGATTGAATTTTTAATTTTTGTGAGAACAAAATTGACATATGGTGACTATCGATTTTTACTTTTATTAAGGACGGTATTATTAAAACAAAGTGTAAAAAAGGCGTTAACTATTTCGACAGTAGATGCCAGAATAACAAACAGTCTAAATAACCGCGGTGAACGTTGCGAGTGCGCATTTTTACACTATGTTATAATAATACCGTCCTTAAAAAAAGTAAAAAATGATGGTCACCATCTGTCAATTTTGTCTCACAAAAATTAAAAATTCAATCTCTGAAAGTATGGTACTTAGAGAAACGGATGCTAGGTCAACTTCTAGTAAAGATTTCGTAAAAAAACGTAAGCTTACTTTCATTTATCTATGTGGCGAAGCCTAGTCAGTAGAACCGAAAACGTCAGGCCCTCAGTTCATCAATTATCAAAATAAAAAAATTCCAATTATTATTAAACTATTAACGTTTGCACCATTGTTTCTACGTTAGAAATTCCCAGAAGTGTTAAAGAATCAGAAATTCAAAGTATTTTTATGTATTTCTTTAGTTTACTTGCAAATTTGGAAGATTCAATATTGTACAAATTGATGAACTGAGAGCCCAAGCTAAACCTTTATAAATCTGTAACGGTATATTCTAGACAATTAAAAACTTCTGAAAAGATTTCACGAATTCTTTACTATATTCGGGTTCAAAAATTATTAACAATCAATGCTTAATTACTTTGACAGGTGACAGCAAATTTTTGACAATTGATGAACTGAGGGCCTGGCTCATTTGGACATAACAGTTTTAATTGACTATTAGAAATTACATGGAGTTTTGCTTAGGAATCAACTATTTTTTAACTAAATCCTCTGATAGGTCTCAAGCTGTTTCTAGCTATGGCCCTCCATCCTTTGGCTAATCTTGCAATACGAAATTAGCTGTCAAAATCGTCAAAATGGACTGTGTCACACACAGCCGTCTCTATCGTCTTCACGATAGAGATGGCTGTGACTGTGTCAAAGCCATCTTCTATCTCACTCGTTGCAGTAGGAGAGCAAGCAGCCGAGAAATAATAGCAGGCCATGACTGTGTCAAAGCCTCTGAGTACTGAATCTCAGAGGTCAAAGCCATCTTCTATCTCATTCGTTGTTAGCGCAAGCAGCCGAGAAATAATAGCGGGCCATGACTGTGTCATAAGAAAACTGTTTTAGTTCCAAAGATTATCACTGGAACAGAAATTGTTATTTGTCAAACTATGGTCAAACTAGGCGAATACCAATACACAAAACATGACATGACAGGACGTGTGTGAATGGTGTTAATGCCATTTCGAGCTTCAGTCCGAATATTTGCAGAAAACAAAATCTCAAATACCTACACAAGATGACTGTGACTGTGACTGTGACACAGTGTTAAGCACGTGTTAAGGCTGTGACTGTGATGAGCCAGCCCATCAACCAGTGATTTTTCATTTGCTGGCATTATAGTCAGTCATTCCTCTGCTTCTCTCTAGGCGGAAAACTGTTTCTGTCAAAGTGATAATCAATTGTCAAAGTCAATGTCAAAAATAATTTGTGGCTCGCTCGAGCATGTTTTTGATGTTTTGTTGATTTTGTTCTACTAAAGTTGAAATCACAAAAATCCTATTCGTTTTGAGAAGTGCACACGTAAAAAGTTCATCATAATGACTATATTCCACGACGAAGTCGAAATCGAAGATTTTGAATACGATGAAGATGAGGAAATGTACTATTACCCTTGCCCATGTGGAGACAGATTCCAGATAAGTAAGGTTAGCGGGCTTTTCTTAATTTATTTATAGTGCTTCGATAAATTCATGTAATAACTATATAGATATAGTACAGTTTTACCTAGTAATTGATCTTGTCCTAAAGTATTTACTATGTTTATTTTCAGGAAGAACTTATGGCGGGTGAGGAAGTAGCCACATGCCCCAGCTGTTCTTTAGTAGTAAAAGTTATATATGACTTGGTAAGATTATATCCCGTTACTGTAAATTGCTCACTGAGCTGCTAAGCTATGTAACAAAGTACATAAAGGCATGCTTTCATGAGCAACTAAAATATGGGTGATGGCAAAATGTAGCAACCAGTTGCCAAGATAGGGCCACACAATATATGGAGCAGCATTGCTCCAGATGGATCCATTACAGTTGCCAGGCAATTATTGTGCAAATTGTGGAAAAAAATGTGAGAATATCAGGATAAAATATAGCCATGTAACTTAGGCAGAGTGTAGCTTCCTAATGGTGAAAGAATTTTTAAACTTGGTCCAGTAGTTTTTGCGTATATCCAGTACAAACTAAAAATTAAATCTTTATAATGTAACTATCGGATCCTTGCGGTTTTACCTGTTTCCGTGAATATCGGGATAAATAATATAGGCATCTGTCACTCAGGAAGAATGTAGCTTTGTAATAGTAGTTTGAATGTATAGCTTTTTTGGGATGCGCGGGGCGCGGTTACCGTGTTCTGACGTGGTTACATACGCTCCTATATTTTTTCTGATTTAGTAATGTAAAGTGTTATACTAGCCATAAAATCTACTCAGGGCTGTCATTAAAGTTAATAAGAGTAATATCAGTGCTATAAAATACACCCGTCGTGTCCCAAATTGGAAATAAATGAGTGAAATCTAAGTGAAATCATAAACCAAAGTGACTTATTTTAACCGTGTAGTCAGCTGTGTTTTGTGTCACGTGTAAAGTGGTTGACCTTGAGCCTTTGCTGGCGGTCGGACGTTCTTTATCCAGTCACCGTGTCTAGTAGATACTACTTCGTTAATTCATCGCTATTCTTACTGTTACCGTGGCGCGGTGGACAAACGTAACCGTGTTAAAGCTGAAAGTGAAGGTTCGAACCTCTTAACTAGGAACATTATATTTTTCTTTTTGTTTTTATTCAAGGTTCGATCCTGAGTGAAACCGAAGAACTTTTTATTTTTATTTTTATTACTTTTGTTTAACTACACAAATTAATTCTGATCTCAAGAGCAAATTACGTGTTTTTTTTTGTTTGTGTTTTTGGGACTTTTGAATTTATCCTTTTCAAACTATTATGGCGCCAGAGAGGAAAAAGGCCTGTGCCGGCTGTCTACAAGTCATCAAAGATAGACAATACCTGTGTTGCAGCTTATGTTCCGACCTTTACGACATCGTTTGCGCTAATGTTTCCGAGCAACGTTTTTTCAATACTTTAACCGGTGAACACCGAGTCAAATGGAAATGTGACGCTTGTAAAAACAAGGAACCTAAGGCCGATAACACCAATACACCAGTCCGAGGTCCGGATGAAAACATTACCCGTCGTCGTGGAGCTGCGGCCCTGAGTCTGTCGGAGACTGGTAGTCCCTTAAATGAGTCTGACAGTGCACTCATAGCTCTTTCGGGGAAAGTTGATACTCTCATTGAGGAAATACGGATGTTCCGGAAGGAGTTGGCGGAGACTCATCATTTGGTCCAGGTAGTCGATGAGAGGTTGTCAGAAGTAACTGTACGAGTTGAGGGATGTGAAAATAAACTCAGCCAGTTAACGTCACGCGTAGAGAAGTTGGAGAGCTGTGACTTAAGAACCGGCGAGAAGGAGGGATCTCACGGCATGCTTGTGAATACGATCGACATGCTGAAAGCGGAACTGAATGAGCGGGACCAGGAGCTGCTCCTCAATGACGTGGAGGTTACCTGCATACCGGAGCAAAAAGGGGAAGGGACCATGCACATTATCCTGACCTTGGCCAGCAAGCTTGGGATCCAGTTGGGTGCCCAGGATGTCGTCAGCGTTATTCGGGTAGGCAGGCCTCTGGAAGCTGATCAGTCAGGTGCGGGCCGGCCACGTCCCATAGTGGTTCGCTTGGTGCGGCGGGCAGTGAGAGACGACTTGCTACGCGCGGCGCGAGTGCGGCGGGGTATCACCACCGAGGGCGTGGATTTGCCTGGTTCACCTCGGCGATTTTATATCAATGAGCGCTTAACTCGAGCAAATCGCTCATTGTTCGCGCAGGCCCGTGAAGCAGGTGGGCGACTGGGCTGGCGTTTCATATGGACGCGAGAAGGGAAGATCTTCGCGCGACAAGGCTCTGCTCCAGACATTCCTCGCTATCGTTTGCGCACTCAAGCTGACTTAGCTCGCGTTTTTGGGTCGGCTGCCGTTGGATCGACAACTTCCTAACTTTCCAAAAGCTTTGTACTGTTGTAACAACAATAACAGTATTTGTTTTAATTTACTTTGTTCATACTACCAGTCTTTAATATTTAGGGTTTTCTACTGTATTTTGTTTAAAGTTGATTATTCATTTTCTTCTATGGTACTATATTTGTTGTTTTACTGCTCTTTACCTATTAATCATTGCATAATACTTTCTTTTATGTACGCATGCCTTGCAAACTTTGAGATACTAAATAATAATTTTATGTGTTTAATTTATAGTTTTTTTTACTTTGCTTTGTTTAAAGTTGATTTTTTACTTCTTTGTCTGTTGCTTTATTTCATGGATAACTGTTTTTTGCCAACTTATAATTACAAATTATTAGCCTTTATTTTCTCATCCCATTCAAATGTAAATTTAATCATTAATTTGTGTTTCATATTTTGTATGTCACTTTTTCTCTTGGTTTTTTGCTTTTTGGCAATTAATCATTACGTAATATTTGCTTTTATATTCTCATGTCTTTCAAACTTTGTAATATTTAAACATTTTATAATGTTTCATTTTGATACGGAAAGATTTTCAATGCGTTGTGGTTTTGTGCAGCAGCTACACGGTTCTCACCTGGATTTTGCAGAGTCTATCAATTTCGTCACACAGTTTTATACAATTATATACCAATTTTTATATATATGTTTATCTTCGTTTTACAGTTCTTATTCTATTATTATATTATATTATATCAATCAATTTTGCTATGACTATTTATTTATAATACCATTCATCCTTATAAATTTGCCAATGCTCGCAGTTTTGTTGCTCGCGCTTTGTTGCTATTTTGCTTTTTTGCGCTTTTCGTATTCTTGTGTAGGCATCTCAACAATTAACAATGAACTTGTTTAAGATAGGATTATTTAACGCAGGTTCGCTAGGCACCGGTCACGATGACTTCGTACACGCTATGACTAGCTGTGATGCAGACATTGTTGCTATCAACGAAACATGGCTGCCAGCTGGTCAAGAGACACGTGCGCCTGCAGTACCTGGTTATAGGTTACGGTGTTCCCCGCGCCCGCTGAACATGCGCGGTGGCCGTGGAGGTGGCATCGGCTTTTATATCAAACGGCATGTTAGTGTTCGATACATGAAGCATCCAGAAGCTGATATTGAGCAGATGTGGATAACTACTAAGATTAGAGGGTCTACCATTGCAATCGGCACAGCATACAGACCTCATTGGATCAATGTTGAAAGTTTTCTGGATGCTTTAACAGAGTCGGTTTCTTACTTTGGCCAGAATGACTATATAGTTTTATTAGGCGACTTTAACATTAACATGCTTGATGAGCAGTGCGGTCAAACCAAGAGGCTAAGGCAATTCCTGTCTTACATGGAATTGAGCCAGGTAGTGTCGGACCCTACCCATTTTACCGCAGATTCGGCAACCCTCATCGATGTCATTTGCACCAATTGCCCGACACGCAATGTAGAAAACACGCACGTTACTGGTTTGTTCGGTCGGTCATTGTATGATAAATGTTACGATCTCGGTGAAAAAGCCAAAAGTACTAGCTCGTACCTTGACATACAGACCTATCAAACATATTGACATTGATGTTTTTAATACAGAGTTAAACGCCATAGATTGGGCGGCGATCGCTGCTCTGCCGCTTGTCGATGTGATGGTGGATTCTTTTCAACAAAATTTGCTATCACTCTATGATAGACATGCACCACTAAAAACTGTCAAAATTAAGCCAGATCAGACGTTTCCGTGGATTACTGACACCATTAAGCATATGATGGAATTGCGCAACAAAGCTCTCAAAAAATATCGAAGCACTAAATCCGAAAACGACAAAAAATCTTGGCAAGATCTGAAGAAAATGGTGGAGATCGGATTATCGACAGAAAAACGCGCATATTTCAATCATCTAATCAACTCCCAAGCTTGTAATAGCAAGTCATTCTGGAGAGGCGTTAAAGATGTAATTATTACTGATCCATGTGGTGAAAAACGTCTTCCACAAACTTTTAACGATCCTGACTTAATTAACACTCATTTTCTGAATACTCCAATTGCCAATGTGCCCTCGTCATACATAAATTCTTTTTATTCGTGTCGTCACGGGGACGCTGTATTCCGTTTGCAAACGGTGTCTGAGACAGATGTTGGCAACATTATAATTGCTTTAAAGTCAAATGCAACTGGAGTTGACGGAATTAGCAGAGACATGATAATTCTAACGCTACCACATACTCTTAGAGTGATCACTGTCATCATTAACTTGTCTCTTTCGAGCGGTATTTTTCCTGAGAAATGGAAACACGCATTAGTCACCCCACTGCCCAAGGTTACAAGACTTAAGACCAATTAGTATATTGTGTTTTCTTTCCAAAATACTTGAAAAGGTAGTTTATGCACAGTTCTCCAAGTTTCTTGAAAATAATCGCATCCTTCCTTCAGCGCAGTCTGGATTCCGGCGAAATCGTGGTACAGCCACGGCACTTCTCGATGTTGTCGATAACATTCTGTATGACCAGGATAATGGAAGGGGTACTATTCTCGCCCTCCTTGATTACTCACGCGCCTTCGACACTTTAAATGTACCCTTACTTTTAGCCAAACTTAAGTACTATGGGCTTGATGACAGGTCATTGAGTTGGTTTTGTAGTTATCTCACTGGCAGATTACAATCAGTTAAATTATCTGGGCACAACAATGGCTGTGCTTCTGATTTGTCGCGTCCTAGAGTGACAGAGCATGGTGTACCTCAGGGCTCTATTCTGGGCCCTCTACTCTTTATACTTTACACGGCTGACCTTGTAAAGGTACCTAAACATTGTGAGTGTCACTGCTATGCTGATGACGTGCAACTTTATATACCAACTAATCCATCTACAACCGAAGAAGCTATATCAAAGATAAATATGGATTTGCAGCGGATCAATGAATGGTCAAAGAACAATGGACTTTTACTCAACCCAGAGAAGACCAAATATATGGTACTAGGTACAGACTTACAGGTTCACAACATACTTCGCCTCAATCCAGTGATTCGTATTGCGGACCAGCCCATTGAAAAAGTGGAGGAAGCTCGTAACTTAGGCCTTGTTTTAGACAGTCGGTTACGTTTTGAAACCCATGTACTCAATGTGGTAAGGAATTGCATGTACCGCTTGAAAATTCTCTACCGGGTTCGTAATCTTCTAAGCGAAAAGGCACGTGTCACCTTGTGTGAATCTTTGATTCTTTCCAGGCTAAACTATTGTGATGTCGTTATAGGCCCTCGATTACTTTCTAGAACACAACGCCTGCTTCAGCGAGTACAAAATGCTTGCAGCAGATTCTGTTTTAATGTACCTCCCAGGGCTCATGTTACACCTTATTTAAATTCGGCTGGAATGCTTAAAGTGGAGTTGCGTAGGAGACTGCATTTTGCTTGTCTTGTCTTCAAAATTATTAAAAACAGACAACCTGACTACTTATTTAATAAACTTAAATTTTCCGCAGCTCACGACCGATATGGTGGCATCAGATCCGCACGTACTCCACTCGTCAACTACCACCACCGCACTACAGCATTCAGGGGTAGTTTTCGTTTCCAAGCTACAAAGTGTTGGAATGATCTATTACCTCCGCTTAGAGCTCTTAAATCTGTTCAAACATTTAAAGATAAATTTCGCTCATATCTCTTGGAGCTCCAAAAGCATTTCTAAGTTTATTGTTTATTATCGTTTTTTTCTTCTTCTGACCCCTGTTACCTTATATTTGTATCTTTCTTATTACAGCTGTGTATGTTTGTTTGTATATTTATTTATCTAGACTACCATAATACAAGTACTTTTCATTTTGTTTTATACCTTTCATCCCTTTATATTGACCCCCAGTCTTATTTTCCCTTTCACTCAAATTAGTTGCAATTATGTTTATGCATATTCTAATCAACTGTGACTGGTAAACGCGTCAACCCCCCGCACGTCGCATGAATCGCATGATGGCTGAAAATCGGCATTTCACCTTTTGGTGGATATAATTTGCCGAGCCTAGACCTTTTTGCTGCTGCACACAGGCACATCTCCATACCGGCATACTTAGGTTTATTTTATTTTAATTCTGCCTTGTTAGTTAATTAGAATCTGTATTCATCTTTGTATATTTTCTTTTTAATTTAATGTGTGTATGTGTGTGGCAAAAAATAAACGTTTTATCTATCTTTTTATCTATCTAATAGTCAAGAATTTTCTAAATCGGTCCAGTAGTTTCGGAGCCTATTTGATGCAAACAATAAAATCTTTCCTCTTTATAATATTAGTTTGAACTTTAAATAGATGAACAGTGATGATACCTGATAGATGCATGCAACACTCAATTTTATCCTTTTTACAGGATAAGTTTAAAGCAGAAGATGAAGAGAAGAATAAGAATGAAAGTGAAAAAGAAGTTGTGAAGGCGTAATTGCTTCAATGAAGAGACAAGGCAGTCTCTTTGATCTAAATGTGTTGCTGCAAGCAGCTGTACGAAGTTCCGCTTTCTGGAGTCATTGGAGGAGTTTAGGGGAATTATAAATTCTCCATTCACACAATATAATGAAAGAACAATTGAACAAAGTTCAGCAGATCAATACTGTGCATTGATAAGTATAATTAATTTTAAAATAAAGTTGATTTCCAAGATTTTTGCTTTTCACTTAATTTTTACTGAGTATCTAATTTAAGATTAATGAATTTGTATTAAAAAATTACAAAACCTTGAACAAAAGATTAAATGAGTGAAAATTCAAATGTATTTCATCACAATACAAAGCTTATTTACTTGAAAAAGCTGTAGGTATGATATTTTATTAAATATTTCACAAAATTTTACAATGTACTCATGATTATGATAAATGAATCTCTTTGAACCAATTAGAGAGGAACTACACAAAAATAGGGTAAGTAATAGGTTTATTTCTTTATCCTCATAGTTTTTTTTATTACATTGCATATAAAACTGGAATGGAAATTATTATCCAGCAATAAAACAACAAAAGAATTACAAGGTACTCTATATTACACTCCTTAAAAAATATGACAAGTAAACGCACTGTTAACTTATCCACAATGTGTAGGGTATATATGCTAATTATATAAGGTCCTTCTTAAATAGTGCACATAATTTTAAGGGGTCAATGTACTCATGCATACAAACAACTTTTACTATGGTATCAACATTGAAATCGCGAAAAAAAAACAGCTGTTCCATACATTTTGATCTATGCGATTTAAAATTTTCTATGGAACAGCTGATTCTTTTTTCGCGTTTTCAATGTTGGTACCATAGTGAAAGTTGTTAGTATGCGTGAGTACATTGACCCCTTAAAATTATGTGCACTATTTAAGAAGGACCTTATATATGTATATTAAATAAGTCACATGATAATTCATTATATTAAATTTTAAACTAGGGAAATAAGTTTTTGACTAGCTATTCAAACATCACACTACAGTTGAATATTTTTGATCAGACTTCATAGCTAAGTTAACAACACTCAAAGAAATTCTTAATTAAAATAGGCACTGTCAGATAAACACTTCAAATTCAGTACCTATCATGATGTTACTGTTTTTCAGTCTGATTGTAATACTGAGTAAGCATTAATAGTTGTTATGATGAAGAAAAGTACCATACTGTAAGTAGTAGCACAGATAATATAATGGTAGTAGGTAGTACCTACTTCTGAAATAATTGTCAATAAGCACTAAGGGCAGCAAATGTGAAAACACAAATTAAAACTGGCTTAACTGCAAGTGTATTATTAAAGTATCTATTATCAGTATTATCACGATTGATTTAATATCAAACTTACTAATAATAGTTTTATTCGAGATGTGAAGTAAATTACTAGCCATTTTTCTAAATCTATTGAATTCTATTGTACATAAGTACTTAATATTGACGTCATGGACAAAATTACAATTAATCGATTATGTTTATAAAATAAAGATGTTAATGTGACTAGATAGCACTGTATTAAACCAATCCGTCTAGAATCTAGATCTAGAGGGACTGTTTTAAAACAGTGCTATCTAAATGAAACTAATAAGTTTACTACAAAAAATAAATTCATACATAAACACACTTATTTCTTATAAAATATGCGAGTATTCTGATGGAATATAATAACAATGTCATAAATAATGCTAATAATATGATATATTTATAATTAACAGTCCGATCACAACTATTCAACTGTATAAAACATTACCCAATATTGTCATTAGCAAGGTACCTATACCTATACTCTAATCAGTCAAACAAGAAATAAATTATAAATGTAATCAACCTTGATAATTATAAGAGATCAGAATGAAATCCAATATCGAAGTTTCACATCACTAATCTGTCTATATCTTTGGTAAGCTGACGAAGTTTATGTTTCTTTACATCCAGTGATAATCGGTTTAGAACTATTTAAATTTTAAAATGTTCGATATACAATCGGCAAAACAAGGTTCAGCGCCAGTTTTAGTATACTGCACTAAAGACCTTTTGCAACGGACTGCCATCTGGTAAATCTACCAATAGTGTCATAGATGGGCAGTTCAACCAATTTTTTTTAAACAATAGGTCATTTGTGTTGACCTGCTACCTGGGATCTAAAACTTTCAAAAGTCAGAAAAGAGCACTGTTGTCTCACAAAACAATGACACCTTTTGTAAAATTCTAGACAACGCTTCGTTGGTAGAAAACAAACAAATAGGGCGGGGCCAAGAATGGGAAGCTCTCGTTGTCTATACAAGCGAAAAGTTTTAAAAGTGTATACCTGCCGGCCTAGCATGAGCGGCTTTTATCATGCGATACGAATATATCACGTCATGCTGTCTGCTTACTCAACTAAGATGTAAGCAAGACAGCATGACGTGCTCTATCATGTCGCGTGATATAATGATGGTCATGCTAGGCAGGCAGGTTGTTTTGTTTACTGTACATAAGTTTAAGATCTCAATCACATGTCAAGATTGCTTAAATTTGGTATCTTGTTCCACTGAATAGAGTTTACTTTCCTGCACACACGATGGTATGCTTTACTTTACTACTCCTACCTAAATGTAATGTAGGTTTTCTTATTAGCTGATGATAATAGATACAATTTTATCTTACAAATTACTTATTTCGAGATATTATTAGCCCTTTCCGATTTCAATATTGTAATTAACTACCCTTATAGAGATTTAACAGTCCAAACCATATTTCTTTGGATATTAATTACAATAGTTGAAAATTCTTGGGAGCTGATTTGATATAAGTACTTTGTGAAATTTAGTATGGGACCTATGAAAGCTCATTCGTGCAAAGCAAAAAGTTCTCTATGCTATTGGAATAAAACTCAAGAAAAACAGCATTAGACATTATTAAATGCAGCATAAGCTAGAGCATTAGTTCTAACAAAACGTTCTAACAAGGCATTTGGACATAGACCTTTTTAATACGTCATCCAACAGGCTGAAGCGACTTTCAAATAATACATTTTTCGAAAAAAAGTAGCAAATTCATGGTTTTTTATTTTCTTTTTCTTAATCTAGTTAGCCTGTGTAATGTATTTTTCTTTATTTAGTTAGTTTGTGTAGAACATAAACTTAAACTTTTTTGCTATAAGTGGAAGCTTGTAATTGGCTTTCAATATTTAAGTAAGTACCTACTTTTTGTAATCCCGGTACTTTTTGTAATAGACGGTCTAATGCTCTAGCTTATGCTGCATCTAATAATAGGGTCTAATTTAGACCCTATTCCTTTTGCAGAAGCAGCATTTTGCTTTGCACGAATGAGCTGTCATAGGACCCATACAACATTTTACAAAGTATAACCTGCGCGGATAAAGAAGCAATCTGTAAATTATGGTAAATTATGGCCATTTATGGCAGACGGTCTCAAGCTATCTCGCTCACATCGTTGCTCTGTCTATACTCGCACAGCGTGGTACTACGTACGAAAAAAGAGTCAGTACGGCGGGTGTTTTTTTGGTAAGTACTTATGATTATTAAATTTATATATTATTTTTTGCAATGATTTTTTTGTTAAATTAAATAATTCCGCCGCCCGCCTGTACACAAAGTGCCGAGATATTTTTTTAAATTCTCGGGACGTTCACTATACTATATATTTGGAAGTTCACTGTTATTTGTTTTGAATAAAATAAATAGTCGCCAGCAGCACTCTATAGACTTACTAAAATATTTCAAAATTGATAAATAAATATTATTTGGCTGCCATTTGACTTTTTTGCTGAGGCTACTCTAAAAACCGGCCTCCATTTACAGATTGATTCTTTATCCGCGCGGCTTATAAGTACATATAGTGATTAGATTAGTTTCAGATATGGTCAATACAATATTAATGACATACAATGGCCTAGGTAGTATCATCAATATGAGATCGAATAAAGGAAATGCTTTATGCTGTATCACGGTGCACTTTAAATTAGAACCTTCGATCAAAAATACCAGAAGATAACCGGTTGGAGAGTAAAAAACGGCCGAGCGAATAATAGCGCACTGACAAGGTGCGCTCTTATTTTTTAACGCTTCCGGGCATTTATGACGTTTAAGATACAGTGTAAGTACAGATATAACATACAGTGGCACAATCTTTTCTGTTCCGGTGATAGCGGCGCTATGTAAGTACTTTTTTCTTTTTTTTGTAGCAATTTAAGAGCGAACGCGCACTTGTGATTTTTAATCGGGCGATAGTTTGATCGTTCTCGGATTCTGTATAGAGTTACCTATATGGCAGTGCGCGCGCGCACTGACGATAAAACTATCGCGGTCGATAGCTTGATCGTCAGTGCGCGCACTGCCATATAACTCTATACAGAATCCGAGAACGATCATCGAGATCGATAGTTCGATACTGAATGCGCAGTCTACCGATAGTTGGGCGACAGTTTAGTTGAATGCAGTGCGCGCGCTCACATAGTCCTTCATGCACATTACCGCCAGGCCGATAGTTGTGCGATAGATTGATCGTACAACTATCGGCCAGTCATTTTCGATAATTTGATCGGTATCAAACTATCGCGCGCCCGGATTCAACTAAACTATCGCCCAACTATCGGTAGACTAAAAATCACAAGTGCGCGCAGACTCTCAAAACCAAACTATCGGCCGACAGTTTGATCACGATCGTGTTACGATTCCGACTAAACTATCGCCCGATTAAAAATCACAAGTGCGCGTTGGCTCTAACTGGCCCTGACTTCTAAGACCTTCAGCTGCCAGCAGCGCTATGGCTGGACATCAATTTTACAACCAAAATGACATTTAAAAGAACACGTTAGTTTCACATTTTGGCCACCGGAACAGAAAAGATTGTGGCACAACCTTTTTCTCCGTAAAAAAAAATTCAGTTAGTGCCAGTGCCCTATTCGTTTTAGTTCTTGTTTAATATTGTTGATCGAAGATTAGAACGGCTGCATAAGCGAAGTAATTTATAACTAGATAAGCAAAGCTTTAATACTGGAATGAAATATATTACTATTTCAATTAAATTGGGACCAAAAACCATTCAACATAAGTATTGTGTTTATGGCCATCCAAGCTTAATAATAGAGAGGATACACTTACAAAAAGGCTCAATTTAAAAAATCAATCTTCGAACAAATTTGAACATCAGTCTCTATTGAGGGAAATGTGATAGGTACTTTTTTTAAGAGTGCTGTATTGCAGTGATTTGAGTTTTGACAATCTAACAATAAGGGTCAATGTGCTCATGCATACAAACAACTTTTACCAGGGGGGTCTCACTCCGCGCTTAAACTTTTATATTAGCCTACTCGCGGTCTCACTCAGTCGAGCAATTGGCGAGAGGAGCCGGCCGACTCGCGCGCTTTATGCGAGCGACGACTTCTCCCTCCAGTCAGTCAAGCTTCAAGCGCCGAATGCGAAAGTGCATTGCGTGTTTAGCTTCGTTATTATATTAACTTTATTTATTATTATTCTATTATTATATTAACGTACCTGCGAAAGTTTATGTTATTATTTTCTAAAACTTTGTTGTAACAATATACTCTACATTATTGCAACATTCCCGTGTTGTAAAAAAAATTATGACGTTTTTAAATAAACTTGTATAGCATTATTCCTTACCTACTCAACAAGTTTACCGATAATTTCAATTTAAGTAAGTAGTTACCTATAATTATTGTAAGAACGCCTTTCGCCAGACGTGCCTTATTCGTCTGTCTGTCTGTCTGTCATCAGGCTGTATCTCATGAACCGTGATAGCTAGACAGTTGAAATTTTCACAGATGATGTAGGTATTTCTGTTGCCGCAATAACAACAATTAGTAAAAACAGAATAAAATAAATATTTAAGGGAGGCTCCCATACAAAAAACGTGATTTCATGATGGTACGGAACCCTTCGTGCGCGAGTCCGACTCGCACTTGGCCGGTTTTTACGTAAATCATCCCGAACTTTGTACATCACCATATATTACTCTCGAATAATATTATTTCCACACAGGTAACTAGAGATCTAACTACTTAGAAATACTTATTATTTATGTTCTTTAAATTTTAATATGCTCAGCTCACTTAGTACTTAGGTAGATTTATTTAATTTTATATTAGTACTTACCTAATTTCATTGTATATTCATCGGCATAACGGATGTTTTGATCAGTAAGTACCTTATAGTTTGTGTCGGTTGAGACAGAGCTATGCGGAAGAAGGAGTGCGCTTCGCTGGTGCTTATCACGTGCGAAATATTAGGCTCGCAGCGCTGTGCAATTGAAATGGTACTTTATTGCCGTGCAGCGAGAGTAGCTTATTATTTGATTGTCCTCGCACACATAACCTTCTGTACGTTAGTACTATATATATTCTGTGCTTTTACTATGGTACCAACATTTAAATCCCGAAAAAAAATCAGTAGTTCCATAAAAATTTGAATTTATTACTTATTTATTAATTTATTTGCATGAGCACATTGACCCCTTAAAATTCCGTTGACTTTATTTACAAAACCTTATATTAATTTGATGTGACTATTAGTGCTTATAAACAAACTTTCTTACTACAAACATCCTTAACAGAATTTGGATCTTATGATCAACAGTTTAAGGCTCAAAATCAATTGGAGAAACTTTATAGTTCATGTATTGTTGATTGAAAATTAATTGTACTGTATACAACAACGTGAGCGAAAGACATTCGAAGAATAAAAGTAGTGTCCTTATCAACCATCCTATCCTATACAATCCTTTATTTATTTCTATAACTCCAGTATGTAAAGTGTTAGATACAATCACACAAAAACACAAGTGTATAAAATACTTTGCGTCACTTTACAAAAGCAGAATAAACATCACACTATCAAAATAGTGAGTTTGACTCGCAGCTAATATTATTTGATTTCATTCCAAAATATAACTTTACTAATGGAAAAAATATAATATGTAATTCAAAATACATTTTTTCTACAAAAGAAAATACATTATATTTCGTATCTATTAAATATATATAGCTATAAAAACTTATCCTAATAAACTTCAAAAGAAAAATATCTAACAAATAAGGAACTAGGTACACATTTTCATTAACTGAATAAAATATGTAGTGACGTTTCATGTAATTTTCACTACATGTCGACCAATTAACTTTAAAAAAAGAGTATCTAGATATTATATTTAAAATATTGTTTTGATCAAGCACAACATTTCACAGTACTTTCAAAGAAAAATGGCGAACTTTTAATTAGTACTAGAGTTACACTTGTATCTGCTCTATCATATGTACTTACTGATAATGTACTCACATACCTTATATAAATTTGATCATACAAATAATATGTTATAGTGCTGGAAGGAATAGAATAACTGGCTTATACATAGAAGCGGCGAAACAGACATATTTTGTCAATTATTTAAAACGGAGGCAATTGTCCTTTTGATCTCTTCGAACCAAATTTTTATTCTATCACTAAGTCACTTGACCAATTTACCCTTAAATGTTCCACCGGGTAAAAAGAGTTCAATTAAGCGCATACGTTTTTGGCCTGATCCTATTAGAGTATAATCGTGATCTTTATTACCAAGAGAGTAAAGTTGAATTTTTTACCTACATAAGTAGGTAACAATAGATTTAGTACTGTCAATGGTCACAAGTTTTTTGTCCCAAAGATTAGCGCGTTGAAATAAGGAAACCTTTTTTACATAAGTATCGATAATACGAAGACGCGCGAACACGTACTATTCCCTCGGCCGGTCGCGGCGACCGCCGGACGCGCCAGTGTGGCCCCTCCCGTCCGTCTCAATATATTTGTTTTTCCCGCTCAACGCAAACGCAAGATGCGCCGCTCCAGTGTGGCCCACGACTAAGCGGCCTGAGGTTGCACGTTGAATTGAAATGTTTGACGTCACGGTTAAAGCGACGATGTTGTGTCAGTGATTGGGACAAGACGTACTACTTCTTCCATAATTATAATATAATAGGTCTTTACATATGAAATTGCCGTTTTTTTCTTTTGTACATATAACTTAATAACTTTTATAATATTAGAAATATATAATTTCTTTAATATTGCGTTACATTAAGACCGTATCAAGCAAATTTTGATAATTTAATAACCACGATATTTGATTATTTACATAGAAAAAACTTATTCCGAAAGTTACGACTATTTTTGTTTCCAGAATTTCGTACTTTATTAGTTTTAACTTAGAGAAAAAAAAAATTTTCTCTTAACGAATGTGTCATTTAGTAGTTAAAATGTCCATAAATACGTGTGTAAAATTTTGTAAATTTACATAATATTAGTCGTTAAATAATAACAAAAACGTTAGTATGGAAAAAAAATAATTACAGAAATCTCCATACAAAACGGCAATTTCATAGGTAAAGACCTATTATAACAGCTTATCTCAAAAATTAACTTTCTTTACTCGTTCGTGAGATTAGTATGCCCCAACAAGCAACAAAACCAGCTTCAATGTTTACATAAGTATGGATAGTTTCAGTACTTTCAACGGTCACTCGTTTTTACTGCCTCTATTTTTCCTCCAAAAATTAGCGCATTGAAATAAGGAAACCTTTTACATAAGTATAGATTAAGTATAGATAATACCTACTATTTTTCCGTTCCCTAAGCAGCCCTAGGTTGAACGGGCGCGGGTGCGTGCACGTTGAAGTTTCTCACGGCGGCTTCTAAAGCGACGTTGTTGCCGCTAAAGTAGGCGGATACGGCGTTGTGAAATAACAGCAGTTGTTTGTTCATTACTTTTACCTGGAAGGGGAGAATGAGATGGTTTTATTCTATTATTTAGACTGTAGGTACATTGTAAGATTGTTCGAGAAAATTAATAAAAAATATATATTATTGTATGAGATTCTTCGTGCTCCGCGACCGTACTTACATTTCTTATTTAATAAATGACAAATTGTAATTGAACATATAAAGATTGTGAGAGAACTGGTACCTGAGCTAAAGCCGGGCTCCATTCATAATTCAAATCACTTATTCATTTTAGGCTAATACAGCACTCGTGAACGTCAATGAAGCTACGCCATCGGTTCGCAAATCGTACGGCGGGAGTAACACTGACCCTGTTCTCGTGGAGCAGCTTGAGTTTGACCGCGGAGTCGTCCCGCAGGCGCTCGTAGTGGCGGCGGTGGCGCTCGATGTTGGCGAGCAGTAGCTCGGGCGGGTTGCCGCCGCTGGCTTCCAGCTCGCGCGGTATGCGTCACACTCCGCTCTATTACACTGACCCTGTTCTCGTGGAGCAGCTTGAGTTTGACCGCGGAGTCGTCCCGCAGGCGCTCGTAGTGGCGGCGGTGGCGCTCGATGTTGGCGAGCAGTAGCTCGGGCGGGTTGCCGCCGCTGGCTTCCAGCTCGCGCGGTATGCGTCACACTCCGCTCTATAACACTGACCCTGTTCTCGTGGAGCAGCTTGAGTTTGACCGCGGAGTCGTCCCGCAGGCGCTCGTAGTGGCGGCGGTGGCGCTCGATGTTGGCGAGCAGTAGCTCGGGCGGGTTGCCGCCGCTGGCTTCCAGCTCGCTGCGGTATGCGTCGTACTCCACTCTACGAGAGAACATTGTCATTCAGACATAGGGCGTTGCTTCTCTGCCCGACCCGACACTTCTTATTCATCGGGTTCAAATCTATACACCTATAAGGCGCTTGTGCACTACACTGAATTTTACCGTCCCGGAAAAAAACGGATGCTTGTATTTTAATTATACTTCATGCTTCGTCCTCAAGATTAGCTTGATTTAACACTTGTAGTACGCCCTAGTAATCGCCAATTTCACACTATATTGAGAATATACCTACTTATAAATTAAAAAAGTAATAAAAGAAAATTATTATTTTTTAAATTTCAAAAGTGGGTAGTCAACACCGATCTGGCTCAAGCGCCCATCATAGCTGTCATTCGCTTTCTAGTGCGTCGCCGATTCACATCTAGTTTTTAAATTGTGTTAAAAAAGTTGTTAGTTGTTGTTAAAAGTGATTATTTAGGATGCCCAAACGCAAAAAAGATAACTGTGAACACATTAAACGAAAAATTATAAGATTGGAGAGAAAGTTGGAGCGAAAAAAGAAGCACCACCACCGGTGAGATTTATCTTGTTCTGAGTTATCGGAACAATTCTATCGCTCGTCGTCCTTATCTTAAGGTACGTTATGTATTTTTATACATTTATAAGTCACTGGCCTTGACATATTATATTGCATATTGAAGTTCAGTGACCTGGTTTTCTAACGTTTCGCAAAAAATGCAAACGATAATTACTTTCAACGATAAAACGGTTTGACTATTTAACTATCTACTTATTACTAACTTTGTAAAATAAATACTTTCAATAAAGTGTAACAAAATTATTAATTAATTTTAAAGTTATAATTGAACATAAATGCATTAGTTCGTCACAGACTTTTACAAGTTCTCGTATAAGTAGATTTCAAACAGTTTGCGGGCAGTACTTTCTATGAACTGGGACTGCTTCTTACTGAAAATAATTCACATAAGTGACTAAGCTAAAAAAGAGCTTTGTACTCTAAAGTATTATGCTTATTATGATGTGTCGATTTTCAATAGTTTGCAGACAGTACTTTTCTTTTGAACTGGTACTGTTAAACAGTTTGCGGGCAGTACTTTCTTTGAACTGGGACTGCTTCTTACTGAAAATAATTTACATAAGTGACTAAGCTAAAAAACAGCTATGTACTCTAAAGTATTATGCTTATTATTATGTGTCGATTTTCAATAGTTTGCGGACAGTACTTTTTTTTTCGAACTGGGACTGTCTCTTACGAAATTTAATTGCATACCTAAGGTTAAGCAATACATAATCTCAAATAATGATAACATAATCATCATTATATACACTGCAGTCACTGGGTCCTACAAACAGTACAACGGGACTGTTATAAGGTACTACTAAGTGTAGTTTGCGGACAGTACGTGTTGTTATAACTGGGGACTGTCTCTTACACTATTATACTGACATGCTAAAATTGTATGAACTTGAGGCTTACTCTGTCCCTTACATACGACCAAGAGGTCATAGTTGACCTCGACGCACCATGTTCTAAGGGTTAACCTGAAGGACAATTAGAACAAGTACTTGGAACCAATCCCCAGTACATCCCAGTCTGAAAACATTACAAATATACAGGATGGTCATTCGTCGACTGAGGCTCCGAAGCGTGATCTACCTTCAGATCAAACGTCTGCTCTTGAAACAGAAAACATACACTTAGATAGTGAAGTATTAGAAATATTAGGTACTGACCCTACTTCAGTCAGGAGTGCTGGAGTTTTCCAGCACTGGGTCACAACAGGTATTAACAAAGAATTGCGTAAAGAACTCGTAAGTACATGACCCCAGAAAATTGCAAATTGATTGACCCACCTGAGCTTGATTCTAAGATTAAAGCAGCTGTTTCAGATATTATTGCTAAACACAATAAGGCCATTCAACTGAAACAGAAGGAATCGACTGCTGGAAACACTCGTCTGGTAAAATCTATACTATTATATTGTCTGCAAATGAGAAAAATACAGCCTTGCTAAAACACTTATGGATTTGGCAAAAATTATGTGTGATTGTCAACATTCTAATTCAATTTACAATTTTTTTTCTGAATGCCGTGAAGATGGATCTAAGGGATTCTCTTAAAAAAATCAAAATTGATAAACAATTATTCGGCGAAAACTTAAGGGAAAACAAAAAATCAGCTAAAGCTATTAACAAGTCTAGCACAGACCCAAAGCAATCAACGACACAAAAGTTTCCTAATAAGTAAGTTATACAGTTCTTCGCGAAATTTAAACTGGAAGGGTCCGGGTCCTAGTCGCAGGCCGACGGGCCCTCCCAGGACGAAGGAGCCTGCAACGACTTCGACTCGTAGACGGCTCATCAACTTATCGAAGCAGTCGCAGTATCCGTGGCAGAGACAGAACAACAGCCGACGCTAAATACGTTAACGCATGCAGGTCGTTTATCATTATTCTATAAAGAATTTTTAATGATTAACAAGGACCCACTGGTTCTTTTTCATAAAAAGGATATAAGATTCCCTATAATCGAAAGCCGATGCAACCTGTATCACCGTCAACCCAAAAATGTAGTGAAAAGGAAAAGGCTCTTTTCATACACGAAATAAAAAATTTGCTGTCTCTGCAATTCCAGAGATCTCTGAATCTGATCAATATCTATCAACTATTTTTTAGTACCCATGAAAAATGGGAAAATGCGCTTCATCTTAAACTTATCACTAAATAAATTTATTGATTCAAGACATTTTAAACTCAAGGATTTAAGAACAGTAATAAAATTGATACCGAGAGATTGTAACCGTGCACAGTAGACCTGAAAGACATACTTTTTGTTAAAAACTCACAAGGAAGACCGAAAATATCTAAGATACCAATTTGATCAAAAAGCATATGAATTTAATGTCTTATTATTTGGTTTAAGCACAGCTCCTTTTTTCACTAAAGTCATCATGAAACCGGTCATGAAATACTCATGATTATATGGTTACCTGTTAACAATATATTTGGATGACCTCTGTCTAATATAAGGGTCTTAAAGCTTACAAGATACCGTAAAGTTGCTTACAAGCTTAGGTTTCATTATAAATACCGATAAAAGTAATTTTATACCTTCTCAGTCTTGTAAGTTCTTAGAATATAGTTTAAACTAAAAGAAATTCTAGGTCACTTTGCCAAAATTAAATTTGCAATACAAAAGTTTTCTAACTTAAAAAGGTGTAAAATTAGAGAATTTGTTAGTTTTATTGGACTGTTAATATCCGCCTGTCCCGCCGTGAAATGCAGCTGGTTGTATACTAAATTATTTGAAATATGTATAATTAGTACATGGATATACCTTGTTACTTGGAACAGGATTTCTATTGGTGGAGCCGCACCAAAATAAAAATAGACAAGTATGACCTGGAAGTTTTTCAGGTGCCTCAACTACGGGGTGGGGAATTGCATGTGGAGACGACAGAGCTAGTGGTTTATGGAGTGTAAAAGAAAGTAGCAGACAATAAATTATTTAGGAATTCTTGCTGCGTTTATTGGTTAAGATACTAACTGTCAAGTACTTCTACGAACTGACAATACCACGGTAATTTCCTACGTAAACCGTATGGGTGATATACACTCCCCACACCTGACAGAGATCGCAAAAGACCTCTGGCAATGGCGTAAACGTAAAAATCTTTACGTTTTTGCATCTCATATTCGATCTTCAGATAATACTATGCAGGCAGACCAAGAATGGCAGCTAGCTGATTATGCCTTTCAACAAATTGTTGAAAAGTTTCATAGATATTTTCATTGATACGCTAGTCGTTAAAAATAATAAATGTCCAAGATATATATCCATGGCATAAGGATCCGGATGCATACGCCGTAAATGTTTTTTTTTCAGTGTCGTGGTCGAAATTAAATTTTAATGTTTTTACTCCTTTCACAATGATGCCTAAATGTTTAAGAAAGATTATCTCTGATAATGCCACAGATATAATAGTTGTTCCATTTTGGTCCACATAAACGTGGTATCCACTATTTAAGAGTCTTTTAATAAGTAAACAATTCGTTTTCAAAGCAGATTCAAACCTAATTTTGTCTACAAATTCCAGCCGCAAACAAATGCGCAACTCCATTGCCCTGGTGATGGTGATGATACGAAGAGGCGTCAAATAATTTTCTCTGGACGTCATGCTTAACCCCTCTTTTGGATAACTCGTATAAACAATACGAAGTTTGCTATTAAAAGTGGTTTATTTATTGTCAACAAAATAAACTAAACTTAACGAAAGTATCAATTCCCGATATACAAAATTTTTTGCATCTGCTTTAAACAGTGGCGCTCAGTATGGCACAATTAACTGTTATCATTTTGCTTTGGCTTTAATAACTAAAATTGATATATCACTAAATCAAGAAATAAAAAGATTTATTAATGGAGTTTTTCGTACCAGACCTCCATCCCCTAAATTTAATGAAGTCTGGAATATAGCACAGATTTTAAATTGTCTTGAAAAGTGGTTTGCTAACGAAAGTTAGAATCTGGAAAATATATATTAAAAAAAAAACACATTGCTCGTTATACCATTCTATAACGAAAAGCCAAGTATTTGTCCTGCAAGAGTTTTGATTACTTACCTTGAAATGAAAATGTTTCTCTGTCCTGATTCCGACAATTTATTTATTAGTTACCGAAAGCCATATAAGCCTGTTACGTCACAAACCTTATTCAAATGGATAAAAAATACGTTACATTTAAGTGGAATTGATATTTCTACGTTCACTGCGCATAATACCCGGTATGCTGCTACGTCAGCTGCGCAAAATTTAGGTTTTAGCATAGACCAGATTATAAAACTGCAGGTTGGTTTTCAGAATCACATACGTTTGCCAAATTTTATAACAGGCCAGTAAACAGCAATTGTGATAAAAAATTTGGCACCACTGTTTTGAGTGCTTAATCAAAATATTTTTCGTTTATTTCATAAGCGATGTTGATTTTTTATGTAACAAATAATACTTTTTTATTGCTTTTTGTTTCTATGTTGAGAAAATAAAGAAGCAAGATAGTATAAGTTAAGTTATAATTTCAATATATATTATTCAGTAGCCTATATATTACAATTTTTGCATATTTTTCGAACACTTAGTCTCTAAACGTCTACAAGTGTTAAATCAAGCAAATCTTGAGGACGAAGCATGAAGTATAATTAGAGATTAAACGAACTTACCTGAAGTGAAGTTCTATCTTAATTATACGAAGGCTTCGTCCGAAGAGATTAGCTTCCCTCCCTCCCAAAAGTTATTAACTACTCCCCTATATGATTCGAAAAATATAATACTCTAAACTAAATGACAGCTATGATGGGCGCTTGAGCCAGATCGGTGTTGACTACCCACTTTTGAAATTTAAAAAATAATAATTTTCTTTTATTACTTTTTTAATTTATAAGTAGGTATATTCTCAATATAGTGTGAAATTGGCGATTACTAGGGCGTACTACAAGTGTTAAATCAAGCTAATCTCTTCGGACGAAGCCTTCGTATAATTAAGATAGAACTTCACTTCAGGTAAGTTCGTTTAATCTCTAATAATAAATCATAGAATGTATTTATTTCGTGTAGCTTAGGGTTTGAAACATTGAAACTACACGAAATAAATAAATTCTTACTGTTGTTGTGTTATAATAATAGTAAGAATTTATTTATTTCGTGTATATAAAATTTATAATAATAGTAAGAATTTATTTATTTCGTGTAGTTTCAATGTTTCAAACCCTAAGCTACACGAAATAAATACATTCTATGATTTATTATTAAAATACAAGCACCGTTTTATTCCGGGGCGGTAAAATTCAGTGTAGTGCATACTCTATACACACAAATAAATAAAATTGTCTGTGTGTGAAGTGTCTGTTTGTAATATTAAAATAACCGGTACATATACCATTTTTTTTTTAAATTTTTGTCTTTCTGTCTGTTTGTTCTGGCTAATCTCTGAAACAACTGGACCGATTTTGACGGGACTTTCACTGGCAGGTAGCTTTTGTAATAAGAAGTAACTTAGGCTACCTTTTATCCCGATATTCCCACGGGAACGGGTACCACGCGGGTGAAACCGCGAGGATCTACTGGTATTTAATAATCCTATCTGTCCTTCCCAGTATCGGACGAAGGCAACTGCATTATCAGTTCAGCTCCTCCCTGCTGCATACGATGAGCAATTTGCAGCGAATTTTAGGTTAAGAGCCATTTCGCAATCACAGCCATTTGGCAGTTGTCTCGCTCGCACAATGCAACATTTTCGTAGTTTGTGGAAAACACATTGTGTTTTTTAGAATAGTGTTTCATTATGTCCCTACAACGCAATGTTACCGGATATTTTGTATAAGTTATTTTATTCATTCAATTGAGTATTGGTTAGATCTAGGAAGTCAATTTTTGAAAACTTTAAGCTCGTAGATCTAGTATTATTGCAGTATTGACAATGTTGAAATATGTTTAATAATGTATAACTAATTGCGTTGTAGGGACATAATGAAACACTTTTCTAAAAAACACAATGTGTTTTAAACAATCTTTAAAAATGTTCATTGTGCGAGCGAGACGATTGCAAAGTGCGAAATGGCTCTTAAGTTGGCGGACAAAAGTCCCTTGTCTGCACAGAATTTAATGGATATTAACGCACGACCTCCGTCCGTGATCGAGTGGCGTACGCACCGGTTTTAAGTTGCCGCTACCCCTGAGGTCAAGGGTTCGACCTCCGATCGGGTAAATATAGAAAACTAACTTTTGTACAATATGTAAGTAGGTACTCTTTTTAAAAACATTTATTTATTTATTTAATAAGTAGGTATAATAACTCACAGATAAAGATAACGCAAGTATCACGATTTGTATTGAACCCAAGCGTGCCGACTCTTTAACACCTACTCTGACGTCACAGCCGACATTTAGTGCCGGGAAATCGAAACCGAAACCATTTTGGGCTATTGCAGTTAATAGGCATGATGATTATTTTTTTTATTTAAGTAATATACAATGATCTCGCAAAGATAGAAACATTGGTAAAAGAATTATTTTGCTAGCATGAAAACTCCCCTAGATATCACAGTTTGAAATGCACACACATTGGACTCGCCCAAAAACGCTCCATATTAACGGCTACTCTATTGTGACGTCACGCTAGAGTAGTTTGTATGCAACGCGTAACTTGTTTGGCAGCTATATTTAAATATTGTGTTTATCCAAATGATTTCTTAGACTAATTTGCTAAACATTTTACTGACTAATTAAAGGTAATAGTTATTTTAATAAATTTTATACTTTTTAAATGGACTTGCCCACCTAACCCGTCATGCTCGTGAACGGGTGCTGCCAGTGGGAATGGGTCTGCTCTTATCTGCTTGCCTTAAAATGTGTTTTCTTTTGTTTTTATTCATTTTATTAAGAATTACATTTGAAACATGTATGGCGCAACTTGCAGTATATAGTAGAATTGTCTTTTGTTTTAAACTAATATTAAAGCTTTAAGTAGAGTTCCTAAGTAACTGAAAAATGTTCACCGCTATGATCATTAGTTCTTCTATACTTAACTGTATTTACCCATTGTGTAATTGTGATGGAAACTGACCTTAGTCATACCATGTTAAGGTCATTTTTCAATTTGACGACTCTGTATGAAATAAAACAGGGAGAAAAAACCAACCCTTGGAGTTTCTTGCCGGTTCTTCTCCAAGGCCTCCCGCTGTAGGGTTTGCGAACCGATGGCGTAGCTTCTATGACGTTCACAAGTATTGTAAATAACAATCTAAATTGAATAAACAAATTTGAATCTTGAATCTTGAATCTAACTTTGAAGGGTCATAAAACTAATAAAACGCAATATATAAAACCAAGAGGTCTACAAGCAATTAAAAGTTTAATATTTTTACGTTTGTTATTAGTATTTCGTTATTTTATTCATCAGTCATCATCCCTATTATCACACGAACACGAGGCGAGATTTTTTTAGACGCGCGCGGACTGTAGGTTAGCTGCGACCAACCTTAACGCTAGGTCGGGGTTCGGACACGCGAAGTACATGCATTTGCGTTATCTAGTAAATTCTATATTTAGGCGATTGGGTAATGGTCTGGATCTGGACACCAGATACCGGAAAGGTCGAACCCGGGACCGAGTACCGGTATGGTGAATGTGTCCACACAAATCAAAGCAGCTTTACTACCATCCCTACACCAAAGGGCGACTAAAACTAAATTCAAAATGACTACTTAACTAATAAAACTAAACTAACAACACTTACAGTTTATATGGGTTTGTCGGGCCGCCGCTGCTGGTGGCGCTCCGGACGCCGTTATATACTAAACACTATATCTGTGGTATAACCACAGAATAAATAATAATACAAGTAGTACAGAAGCTGCACTCCGCTAAACCATTTAAATAAATAACAACTCTAACTACAACGCGGTAAAGTGGAATTCAGTTTGTACGGCGCTAATTACGAACGGCTAGATGTTGCATCTCTTTCTATCGCATATATCCTAGCTCCTTTGCGGATCAGATTTTTTATAGATTTTGCAGCGGGTAGCGCGCAAGTACATCGAGTGACAGACGCCTGGTATAACTTCTTACCTAGCCGCCTCGTACTGTCTGATGGTGAGCAATGTGTCCTCAATGGTCTTGTTGGTGAGCGTGTTGAGCGAGTTGTTGAAGAAGTGCAATGCTGCCAGCAGCGTCTCGCCGTTACGGGTTAAGGAGCGCTGTGTGTCCGCGTTGTAAAGGAATCTTGAACATACACGGAGTTGAGTTTTTAAATTATTTTTATGCATTCACTATGCAATGGGGAGGAAAACTAACTTTTATCACGACAGAGGGCATAGGTGATATTGGAGGGCTGTTTTGTTGATTGGTTGTTATTGTGACAAACAACCAATCATAACAGATGTCAAAATCGATGAAATCCTATAACCAATCATCGACCAAAGAGTACATTATTATCCCACAGATTAGGTAGAAAGTGGACTCCAATCACAAAAACGTCATCTACAAAAAGCATTGTCCGTTTCTCCACATTCTGTAAGTATAGGAAAAATGTGATAGTTAAAAACCACGAGCCCTATAAGTAGCTTTCAGGCGGGATTCGAACCCACGCCTCCGGGGATCCGGCCCGATGCTCTGATCAACTAAGCTACCGAACGGCTTACCGACTCGTCGAATTTTGTCGCTTGAATTCTGTCATTGTAAAATCTGTCAGTCAGAGAAGCATCATAGTATAGTAAAGTCTCGTCAGTCAGAGAATGCATCATAGTATAGTACAGTCTGTCAGTCAGAGAAGCATCATAGTATAGTAAAGTCTCGTCAGTCAGAGAATGCATCATAGTATAGTAAAGTCTGTCAGTCAGAGAATGCATCATAGTATAGTAAAGTCTCGTCAGTCAGAGAATGCATCATAGTATAGTACAGTCTGTCAGTCAGAGAAGCATCATAGTATAGTAAAGTCTCGTCAGTCAGAGAATGCATCATAGTATAGTAAAGTCTCGTCAGTCAGAGAATGCATCATAGTATAGTACAGTCTGTCAGTCAGAGAAGCATCATAGTATAGTAAAGTCTCGTCAGTCAGAGAATGCATCATAGTATAGTAAAGTCTGTCAGTCAGAGAATGCATCATAGTATAGTAAAGTCTCGTCAGTCAGAGAATGCATCATAGTATAGTAAAGTCTGTCAGTCAGAGAATGCATCATAGTATAGTAAAGTCTGTCAGTCAGAGAATGCATCATAGTATAGTAAAGTCTCGTCAGTCAGAGAATGCGTCATAGTATAGTAAAGTCTGCCAGTCAGAGAATGCGTCATAGTATAGTAAAGTCTGCCAGTCAGAGAATGCGTCATAGTATAGTAAAGTCTGCCAGTCGGAGAATGCGTCATAGTATAGTAAAGTCTCGTCAGTCAGAGAATGCATCATAGTATAGTAAATTCTGCCAGTCAGAGAATGCGTCATAGTAAAGTGAAGTCTGCCAGTCGGATAATACATCATAGTAAGTATAGTAAAGTCTGACAGTCAGAGAATGCATCATGTATCGTAAAGTCTGCCAGTCATAGAATGCATCATAGTATAGTAAAGTCTGCCAGTCATAGAATGCATCAGAGTATAGTAAAGTCTGCCAGTCATTGTATGCATCATAGTACAGTAAAGTCTGCCAGTCAGAGTATGCATCATAGAATAGTAAAGTCTGTCAGTCAGAAAATCAGCTGTTTTATACAAAAACAATAAATAAAATAATTAATAACGAAAATATGAAAATGTATGAAACAGCTGATCATTTTTCGCTATTGCGATTTCAAAGTTGGTCCAATAGTAAAAGTTGTTCAGTTATTTTAGTTTTTAGTTTTTTGCATTCACAATGCAATTTTTATTACTGAAAAATGGAGCCATCGGAGCTGATTGTGAGACGGGTCGATTTTTTCTAAATACTTCATTTTCGATCTTTCAAAAGTTGATCAGATTGATGTTCCCTACCTACCATTTTCTGGTTTAGCTATTAATTCTGTTACAACTTGTATATGTAGTATGATGCTTCATAGTACGTATAGTATAGTAATTGATATGCTCACTGGTTCTGCAGTTCAGGCGACTTCTGAGCGAGCTCCGCGAACGCTTCGCCGAGCGCGCGCTGCGTGTGGCTCACCGCCGTCAGCTGCGCCGTCAGCGCTGAGCTCAGCCGTAAGATGCCGTTGTACTTGCGCTGGGTCTCGCGCAACATCTCGATCTGGGCTTCCAGCTCTGCGGGCAATCATTAGGCATTTTTTAAGATTTTAAGATCCATGCTTTGACGACCTCCGTGGCCGAGTGGTGTACGCACCGCTTTTTTTAAAGTGCCGCTATCTCTAGAGGTTCCGGGTTTGATCCACGGTCGGGTAAATATTGGAAACGAACTTTTCAATATTTTCTCAGGTCTGGGTGTATGTGGTAGTACCTGTTGTTGTTTCCAATTTCCATAATACTAGTGCTTAAGCTACTATTCTTTGGTATTGGAACAATGTATGTGATGGTGTCCAATATTTATTTATTTATTTATATATATTTATGCTTTGAGCACAGGCCATCCTCAGTGAAGCTAAGCCAGCTATAGTGAAAGATTGCTAACCACCAGAATGTGCAAAAAACTGTAGCCATGACCATTATACATGGTAATTTTTTTATCACCCTGGATAATTTTAGGGATTATTCTACTCATGATAACAAACCACTTTTATTATGGGACCAACACTGAAATAGCAAAAAAAACAGTTGTTCCATACATTTTGATTAAATATTGTTGCACTTTTGTATGGAACAGCTGTTTTTTTCGCGATTTCAGTGTTGGTCTCATAGGCCATAATAAAAGTTGTTTGTTTTGTGGTTATAAAATAAATACCTACTGAGCTTGTTAATAGTACACAGAAGTAGTGGCCTTTTCAAATAGAGAAGCATTTGTTCTGAATTAATTAATTTGTTGTTAATTAGAATAACTTAACCGTCATCATTCATCATTTTCTCTGCTTTTACTTTATTTTCTACAAGCTGACTGACAACTGCTTACCAGTATCTACAGTCCTAGAGCTTTTTCCGAGTTTCTCATAAAGTATTTGCTTGGTGCACTTATACGTAGAGACTCCCCAGTTACGGATGGACTCCAGTTTAGACGACCCGGCACGAAGGAGAGTGCTGCTGCCTGCTGCTCCGTTTTGAGATACATCTGGAGGAGCTGTTGGATAAACAAAGATGTTAGAACATTTATCGTAGTTTAAAATATTATCAACAATTAAGTTTTTAATTTTACATTCACAATGCTATAAAAAAAATGCATTAAAGCTACTAGGGCTGGTGGTCTTTTTCTACCACAGTTTTTCCTAAACTACTTATGGAATTGCATTGCGGATGCATAAAAATAATAAGAAAAAAAATTATACTATTATTAATAATTATTTAAATACTACTAGGAAAAAAACCATCTGCGCATAAGTTGTTCGAAGATCAAATACTTAATTCTGATTTATTCTAATTTGTAATTTCAAGGTGAAAATACTTAGTATGTTAGTAGCATTGTCGTTTAACCAAAATAAAATAATAAATTTCTGATTCCTGAATGAGGTAAGATATAATGACAGAAGTCAAACTTTGTGTCAAGTTTCTCTACGGCTTCTATCACTCTATTTTTATTGTTACTGCTTACTATACACAGTTTCCGAATATCATTCACTCTTCCAACCCTTGGACAACTTTCTTTGTTACATATTGCATTTTTTGACTCCTTTACTAAATTTACAGAGGTGTCTCTAATTTTTTTTGAATTTTTTCGTCTCATGCTCTCATCCTGGTTTTTTGACGTAATGACGTGTTCACTTTTTGTTTGGTTAAGGTAAGAGAAATCTAATTTAGTTCTATTAACGCTATTTCTCCTCAGTATTTTCGGCGTCGAACGACAAATTCGATCGAGCTTATCATTTTTCCTTTCATATGTTGCAATTCTCTTTTTTAAGGAGGTCATTTCTATCAGCAAATTATCGATTTCTAGTTCAGCTCTCTCTAATTTCTTTTCTAAGTTGCTTATTATACATTTTAATTCCATGGACTCTTCTGAAGCATGGTGTCTTATTTCTGGGCAGCTTCTATTCAATATGTCGATTTGTTTTTCACAGTCCTCGTAATCGCTATCTTCTGACTGCAGAGACTCAAACGAATTTTGTGTAGAAATGTTCACAGTGTATTTGATGCATTTGGTAACAAAATTATCTGGGGTGGAAGATGGAAGTTTTTGGGTATCGTTTGCATTGATAGCATTTGTTGCAGGTGTGTTTTGAGGCGTTGGTGAATTATTAACACAATCCGAGGACAACGGTGGTGTAACGGCTGTTGATGTGGTAGGTCGTGGCGAGGATTCACCCTTTTTCATTAATATTTCAAGTGTTGGCGTCAAACAATCATCATTTGAATCGTTCGTTTTTGGCGTGGATAACGTATTGTCATTAATGCATTCATGTCGCTTTTTTGTACATTTAACGCACTTCTAATTGGTGCTCTTTTTTGCTTTCATCAAATAGAATAGTTTCTTCGAAACATCTGTGCAGTTTAAGTGATAAGTCTTTAAACACTTTGTACATGCGAGGAACTGTCTGTCGGAGATAATTTTATGACATTTTACACATTTCTTTGCCATAATTATGGAATTATGAGGTACCTATATATAATTTATTGATCGCTTCCGTATAGCTATCATTCACTGTGTTTATTTTTATAATTAAATTCCTATAGAATGTCTAAGTATTAAAACAATAAATCAGTAACAAGTACTCACCATAGGCAGGAGGAAATGGCATAGATCTGGATGTGGGGAACTTAGCCTCAGTCCCTGATGTAATAGAGTCGCTGGACTCTCTTATTGGAGATGTATCCTTCAGCATTTCGTGTATGCTTCTTTCGGATTGCCTGCGTTATGATCGTATATATTTTATAAGATAATTACAATAGAAACATTAGTCTGAATACAAAGCCTAGGAAATGGACCTGTTTTTCTATGTAAAAGAAGTAAAAATTACAATATTTACCCATTTTTAACACCGCTTTACTGGTTATTGAAACATTTTACAAAAAGTGACTCACCACTTGGACATCTTGCCGGCTGTGTGTTTGAATACACTAAGTTAGTAAAAGAAACACGGTAAACACTTAAATATGTCCAGAAACACTGCGATTACAGCATTATTATAGTTAAATTATTGAATTATTTTACGCGAACGCAAATAATCGAATCGAACGCTTTGACGATTTATTTTGACTTGACGTTGACGTTTGGTGGCAGTGTTGCCAGCGAGGTCTTGTCTAAGGGTAGTATTCCACTTATCAAAGATCTTTGTCCAATATTCATTCCAATGAGAGATTTTCTACCAGCAAATTAAAAAAAAAAAGTTTATTTATTAGCTCGATAGATGTCGCTGACCAGACATGAATCCATGAATCCACTCACCTCTATTGTTTATTACCACACAGAGATGGGCCTACTTCTCGAAAGATACAACTTCGAAACTTCGAAATGTAACATGGACTTGTAAATTCTGTTTCACGAAGTAAATAACAAGTGTTTTTTACGGTAACAAAAAAGAGTGTCATTGGAATACCTAATGACATATAAATGTGTGCGGGACAGATTATTATGATTTATTGTGTTTAGAAATAAGATGTATATAAAATTCCTTGAGTTGACCGTTGTATAATAAAATGATATTTTTGTGTGTATTTTACTCCCTCTGCTAGGTTGAGATAAATTAGATAAGTTTTATTTGTGTTGTATATAGATCGTTTAAAAGGTTAAAATAATTTGTAAAATGCAAAGGGCTCTCGATACGGTATTGCCTCGACGTAGCTAAGGTCCGATTCGCTATCTCGCTCACTCGGGATATGCTCTTCTAGTACAGCCGCGCCTCTAGCGGCACATCTCGGAACTCCCTTACACGCGGACTGCCACAATTCCGAGAACTGATTTAGCGTTGCGCGTGTAAGCCAATTCCTTGAATTCTTTTGTGTGAAAATACGTGGAAACAATTAGAGTCGCTATAAATATCGCGTGCCCTCGCATTAAGATTCATTCGCATCCAGACATTATAAGAAGAACAATAAAGTCACTCTGCCCGAACAAGCATCAACAACCAGTGGTTTTCTTCACCGTCCGGAATCCCTCCGTCTCCGCACAGTTTATGTACACCGGGGCTGCTACCGCTCATAAACGGCCGGTCCCGTACAAAATGCATTGGCTGATAAATATTTTTCATTTCTCATATTCGAAAAGTGATGTATATTTAAGGCCTAATCAGACGAAGGACTATTGTCCCCGTGGGACAAAAAGTCCCTGTACGTCCAAAATATTTCCTCCGGGTACTTGTCACGGACTCAACGCATATAGTGTGCGGTCATTTGTTGCCCGAAGACGTACTTCACTATCGGGCGCTCAATGCAGACTAAAGTTCGTTGTGTGCGTTGTTACGCCTATTTACGTTTGTTCTATTTTTTTCGGGGACTACCGCAAACTTTTGTCCAGTCCAGTCTCTCGGTGTCCGCCGTACTTTCGGGGACTTTTTGTCCGCGGTACTTTTTGTTCTTTGTGTGCGTTATTCGATACAATTTATAAGAGATCTATATCGATGGACAAAAAAGTACTCGGCGGACAGTCCCTCGTCTGATCAGGCCTTTAAACTGAGCAGCGGGTTCAAAACTCTGCATTGCACCCTAGGATGTAAAAGTATTTTTAAAAATAGAACTGAATTTGGTTACAGTCAACCATAGAGTTATCTCATCGGCAATGAAAAAGTTTTCTACTGATATGGGGTGGGGGGGCCGGAACTGTTTCAAAAATGAATTTTATAAAAATGAGAATATCTCAAAAACGGTGCGTCGAAGCTAAAAACCCCGGAGATACATAGGAGGCATCCGATGGACATATAATATTTTTATTTTTTGTTTAATTGAACTTCAAATTTTTTAAATATAATAAAAAAAAATAGAGAAGGCTATTCCCCCCGCCACCATTCTTTTATTTTTCTAGGTAGTTTTAGAGCTGGTACACACTGGGCGCTTGGCGTTGCGTTTGGCGAGCGTTGATAGCGTACACACTCAGCGCTTTGCATGGCGTTGAACGAGCGTTACTAGGGCGAGTATACTTCTGGCTTAGTGCGGATATGGTTTCCGAAGTAGTTGTTTTGTGTGTGGCTCCTCTACAATCACTTTAAAAGACGACGGCGATGGATGAAAAAGAACATTGGGTGCACCTAATACTAAAAGATAAAATAGACTCATTGAATTTTTGTAACATTGTATCAAAACATGGACCTAACTTTATCAATTGTTATAAAATTTGTATAAAACCATTTGATGAATTTCTGCATATTTTATAAACTGACATTACGAGCGATTTATAAAAATGTAGAGAGTCAATTTCCCTAAAATTTTCCTCAACGTGTGTCCACTCTGTAGGAAAACACGCGATCACATGTACAGCCCCAAGGCGGCCCATGTATCTGAGAGCGCTCGGCTAACGCCAAAACTGACAGCTCGCATCTGACGCGCGCTTGTCAAAAAGCGCGTGGTTCAGTGTGTACGAAACATCAAAAATGTATGGGATGGCAGGTTCTCAGAGCGCGCGTTACCAAAGCGCGCGCTCGAAAGCGCCTAGTGTGTACCGGCTCTTTGTTGTTTTTGTTGGTTTTCTTATTATGAAAAGCAAAGTGTATTTACTTTGCATAAATTCGAAATAAAAGTAGAGTGTATTACTCGGCCGCAAAATTATTTTCACCTCGGGCGACGTATATTGAATCCCTCGCTGCGTTCAGGATTCTACTTTAGAATCCTTCACTCCGCTCTGGATTAAAAATAGCGCCCTCGCCGTAAACATGCTATTTTGCTCCCTTGTAATACAATCTACTATTATCTTAATGTCAATGTCACTGACATTACACTCGTAATAATAGTGAATGTTTTTTTTTTAAATGGCCGCCAACTTGTGATTCTGATGTTCTACTAGAGTAAAAATACAAGTACTTCACTAGCTTTCTTACATAATTGTAGACTTGTAAAAATGGTTAAACAGGGCCCTTGCCAGCAAATTTAAAAAAAGCAAACCCATGATGAACGCCATCTGTTGAGTTTTTTGGAACTAACTTTTTTCTTTTTTAATCATCTGTCAGAAAATCCCTCATTATGCGGCTACATTAGCGGGCTACGGCGAAGTATCGTGTGAAGGCGCTAATGTAGCCGGGTACATCGCGATAACACTATTGCGTGCTTTTGCATCGCGACAAGACCGCACACATCGCGATAACTACAGGCTATCGCGATAAACCAGCCAAGTTCGAGCGATATTTATTTATTTTACTTTTATTAACTTTGCGATTTTTTAGCTTTGTATGAAAATGAAATATGATAATCATAAAATGACGTTACTATAAATAAAAAAGTATTAAATTTAATAAAATACAATTCAATTCAGAATCAGTTAAATTAAAATAATTATTAAGGGATTTATTATTATGTTTTGTAGCAGACTAGCCTATGTCATGGCCTATAAACGTAGTGATTACATGCTCTTTGTCCTATGTGAAATAAAGTACGGTCTCAAGGTCAACATGTTTATTTCAATTTTTTTTAATTGTAGATTGTACCTTATTATACTTACTCGTATCTCAAAAACTACTGAAATCATTTTAATGAAACTTAGACTTGTTATTTAAATTTTTACTTTTTTGCATTCACAATGCAATTTTTATGATAGAAAAATGGAAAATGAAGTATTTAGAAAAAATCGACCCGTCTCACAAGTCTCACAACCAGCTCCGATGGGACTCGAACCCACGACCTTTCGCTATCCGGGCGACTGCTCTATAGCGAAAGGTCGTGGGTTGCTTACTGGCTATTTAATTCTTGCGCCCCCCAGAGTCTACGCCCTGTGCCTGGGCACCGGTGGCACCGCCCTATTTACGGCACTGCGCAGAAAGGAACATTAGAGTTGGCTTGACTTTACTGAGAGATTTCAACGCTTTCTGTAAAGAAATAAGGAGCTCTAGCGAGAGTTGGTCAGTTTTTTTTAGGATGATTTTGGTGAGATTTCATATCTTTTTGCTAGGTATTACACATAAGTAATAAATACAGGTATACTGATTTATTTACTGCAAATGTAACTTTGTAATCCTATATATTTATATAGGATTACAAAGTTATACCAACTGCATAAGTTGGTGTAACTAGAAATTATCCTAGTTTTTATAGTTTTCCCTTTATGTGGCCATTAAACCCTAACTCTGTACCTTTCAGCTCTCTGAGTTTATGGGAAGTAGGTACTAGTTCTATTCTGATGATCATGAGTGAGTGAGTGTCATAAATGCGAAACGTTGCTTTCGCTTAACTTCGGAACTAAATGACCTACAGACTTGAAATTTCGGATTTTAAGTATGTAATTATAGCTTACTGGATGACGAAAATTTCTGCGTTCTGGTCTTATCCAGAGGTTCTCAAATAGGGGCCTGAAAATGCGGCGAAATGGTTCCAGTAAAGGATGGTACGGCATTGTTTGCTTCGCGCTCGACTTGGCGGGGGCACTGCCGTGCCCCCAGATTAATATCCAAACCAAAGATGTAGATCCAAACTATCGATCGTAAGACGTAACCACTTGGCTCTATGCAGTGCAGCGAAAATACTATAAGTTACCTACATACCTACTTTAAATACCTACTAGGGTAGACTTCTAGCATAGTCTTCTAGGGTAGACTAGGTACTTCATACGTCTTTGCTTCAGCCCATTTTCAGCCCCCATATGCGCAAACCGTCGGTAACTTTCCCAGAGGCGGCGTAGCATGGGTTGACACCCGGGGCGGTTTTCTATTGAGCACCCCCAAATAAAACAACGAATACCTACTAGATATGCTTACGTCACTTTATTTTGCTAAAATATTCAATCACATTGTCAAAATTTACTTTTCTGTCCTTTTCAATGGACAATATGGGAAGATTGGTAAGTCACGCTTGGCTCATTTTGAATCTTATGTAAAGTAACATTTTATTAACTTTTATTTTGAAATGCATCATACACAAGAAGCAACTGAAACACTTTTCTACAGGACTGTTTTCCGGGCACGGGTGCTTTGGAAAATACGCCTGTGTCGGATAAGAAGGGAAGCGACCACACGGTGCCATGATTGCGGCGATGGGGTGGACAGTGCGGAGCACACCTTACAGGTGTGCCTTGCCTGGGCATCCCAGCGTCGCAGTCTGCGCGCCGTGGTAGGGATGGACCCTCTCGCTATCAAGCGTGGCTCGTGCCATGCTTGATAGTGACAGGTCCTGGCAGGCGGCAATCTCCTTCTGCGAGGATGTCATCTCGCAGAAGGAGGCGTCCGTCGGAGCGGATCCGCGAGCAGGAGGCTCATGCGGACCGTCTTCGACAAAGGCGGCCGGGGCGAAGGTGGCTGCGCTTTGCGCGCCTCATTCCCATCTAGCGGGGCGGTGCGGTCCGGGCGGGTTAACTGGCCTAACGGCCGGTTAAATGCCGTCCGGATCGCACGGTCCCCCCCCCCGGTTGTCTTGGGAGATGGCCCCGCTTGCTCGGCAATCTCCCACCGCGCAGGGGCCCAGAAACGGGCCAACCGTCAGGCCGCATAGGGGGTGCATATCACCACGGCCCCCCCACAGTCGGTGTGCTTAAAACTGATAAAGATATAAGATAAATAAAAGTAGTGAGGGGTTTAGTTGGTAGTGGTGCCTGCTCTCAACCACCCCATCTGGTCAGCCCACCCGGAGTGGGTAACCTTATGGGGAGATTGAGAGGAGGCTCTCTCCTCCTGCCAGGGTAGGGGTTAGAACCGCACCCAGCCCTGACGCGAAGCCTATTAGGCTTGGCGGGAGGGCTGGGCGCGGCGAGAGACAGGCCTTGTCTTATTGAGTCCAACATGCCGTTAGTGGTATAATATTGCCCTCACTATAAACAAAAAAAAAGGCTTCAAACTTATAACACCCCTCTTTGCGCTGCACCGGGGGTTAAAAAATAAAACAGAAAATGGCGTTTACTGAAAAAAAAATCGTATGACATAAGGAATTCTAACGATTGTTATTATTACCAATACATTATTTTTAATCCTTCAACGCCCCAGAAATGAGACACAATAGATTTTCCATTGTTCTCCAGTCAATATATCAATATTGCCTTTGGGAAAAATTACGAAGTTATTTAGAAAACTCGTCGAGTTCGTATTCTGTTGACAAGGCTCGGCACGTTTTCGATAGTCGCCCGCCCGTTGCTTTGCGTGCGTCCGTTGGTTGCCGTACCGCACCGATACAATACATAGTTATTGTGAAACTAAATATCGGAATTATTTCCTTTATTGCTCCAATACATAGTTATTGAAACTATTTACGTTTTATAACGGGTGCCAAGCACCAAGGGGTGACAAGACAACTCACTTGCGGTATCTCTAGCGCCAAACCGCGAATGAGTAGTCACCCACCACGCACGTTGTCACCCCTTGGTGCTTGGCACCCCTCCATTATTATTACACAAAATAATAGAGGTCAGTGGGAACGGTGTGGTGTGAAATATGGGCATAGCCATGGCCCGCTATTATTTCTCGGCTGCTTGCGCCCCTTGCAACGAGTGAGATAGAAGATGGCTTTGGCATAGCATATATTTAAGCACGGCCCTCTCTATCGGAAGACGATAGCATACGATAGAGAAGGCTGTGATTTAACCTAAGCTTATTATATAAAATAAACAGTGCTATGGGCAGCTATGGGGCAGGGCAGTAATGATAATGATACAAAGACACTGTCAAATGTCACTGGTTCGAATCCTGCAAAGAAAATTAGAGTGCGCGCCAGATATAAGTCTGCGCGCGGTCGCAATCGAATACTAATATTTTACCTTAACCTTCTTCGATCAGATCGAATCGAAGATAACGTTAAACAAAAAATAAATGTAGGTAAGTACTGTAACTAGCGCCAAAAATGTCCTAGTTGCGCACAGAGTTATCTGGCACGGACTCTATGTATGGGCCTCTGATACTGAATCAAACAAAACGAACAAAACCCATTCATTCCAAATTCATCCAAAACTTTAACGGTTTCGGCATATTGACTGCATGCAGGATTATCACCACAAAACAATAAAAAGAAGTGCGTTTTTCTATAAAGTTTATTATGTTAAATACACGGAATCAACTTCGATTCAAATGTTACTTAATCATTATTTTACTTAAATAATTTAAAAACTAGGTAACTTCATACACATTTGTTATATTTAGGGGAAACTGGGGACACTTGATCCCCCACTTTGATTTTATGATCTCATGTGTACATTTTTTAACATATATAACACCTGTTTTGACTAAATGATGCATAATTTAACCAAGTACTATCTGTGTATGTGTAATTAGGATTATACCACATTTGTAAAAGTTATTGAAATGAAACTGGTAAAACGGGTTTGCACCAAGTGTCCCGTATGTAAGGGAGATATGATCCTCTTAAGTTGGACGACTTGATCCGGGGCGGATCAAGTCTCCCATAGTAAGGGAGACATGGTTTAGTTTCATAAATAGGTGAGGATCATGTATTCCATAGTCAGGGACACATGGGTCATTACATAGAAGTAAATGGCTATTTATCAAGTGTTAGTTTTATTTTCTCTCCCAAAAATAATCTAAAAATTTACAACTAAACTTAAGGTAATGAATAACCGTTCATAATCAGTAATAAGACGATTAAAAAATTTAACTTTTATAACAGCATCGGATCATGTCTCCCATAGGAAGAAATACAATAGTGATAAGGTGCAATTAAATTAAAGTTTTTATTTAAGTTTTTTAAGTTAGACAGAATTTTCGAAATCGGTTCAGGCGTTTCGAGTAATCGGTGAACATACAAAAAAAAAAAACAGACATACAGACGAACATAGAACCTCCTCCTTTTTTGAAGTCGGTAAAAATAAGTCCAGTTTATAATGTTTCCTTTTTTGAAGTCGGTAAAAATAAGTCCAGTTTATAATGTTATCAAATCTTAGTTTTTAAGTACCTAACCAAAATTACAGACGGCATAAATCAATGTTCAGGAAAATAGCTTCAAATAATCAAAGAAAAAGAGGTTCTGTTAATAAATCAAATATTGTGTACATAATTTTGTTTGATAGTATGCTAAGGAAGAAATGATCCCCTTAAGGGAGACTTGATCCTAGGATCCTAGGATCAAGTCTCCCATAAAAAAATGTACCAAGTCTCCTTTATAGTATCAGGTTAGAAATAATTTCGCAAGCTAATTTATACTTTAGATAAACGTTATTTTTCAATCAAAATGCATCGCTAATCAATTATCTTACATAATAAAACTGTTTCTTTTGCAAATATATACTTTTTTGTAATAAATAAAAGCCTGCAAATACTCACCAAAATGATTTTGCTCCGTCATAGAATCTAAAAAGACCTGTCACTTTGAAACGTCAAATAGTTGACACATCCGACTGTGAAAAAAAGTTCGCCCGTACCATAGACAAAAAGTGTTGCTAGCATTAATAAGCATAGCTTTGGTATAATTTCCGTAAATTGAATTTACCATGTGTCCCACAGGGATCTAGTGTCCCCAGTTTCCCCTACTAACATTTCGTTCAATAATGTTGATCGAAGTTTTTAGTGCTTGTTTTTTTTTCACGAACTTGTTTACATTTTACCACGACCGAAAGTGGCGCCCTCAGAGGTTTTTATTTAATAAGAGCTAATAGAAAAGGTTTTTATAAAACGTTACGGGGAATTTTTAGGGCCTATAGTCTAGTATTTTTAGAAGGTATTTCTACATTACCTGATAGTCATTCGTAGAAGTAAATAGCAAATGTGTCAAAAACGGCCACTTTTAGCAGTTTGCTATCTACTTCCAGCAGTGACTACGGGGGGGGGGGGGGGGGGAATGTAATGATACCGTCAAAAATACTAAAATAAATAAATAAATATTTATTATTTATTTATTTATTATTCAACGCGATCGAGTGTTTTACCTTACTAAAAATACTTGCACTATGCGATTTGCCGAGTGATATGCCCACTGATTCACAAACCGTCGGAAACGGATTGTTTGCGATGGTTCGTGAATCAGGTGGCCTACCACAAGCTCTTATAGCAGTTATTTTTAAGTTGAGAGAGTGAGACTGCTATAAGAGCTTGTGGTAGGCCACCAGGGGGCTGATTGTGAAATGCGAACGTAATTTAAGTACAGACATAGGTATTTATTTCTGTACCTCAATAGTAAATTGTAGGTACAGTGACACAAGCTTTTCTGTTCCGGTGACAGCCGTGTCAGAGGAGCCACTTGCAATACAAAATTAGCTGTCAAAATGGACTGTCGTATGAAAACTGTTTTAGTTTCAAAGATAATCACCGGAACAGAAAAGCTTGTCGCACTATACCTAGGAATTTTCCTACCTACAGATTTGACTAGGCTACATTATTACATGGATTGCACAACAGCACCTAGAGTGTGTGTCAGATAACTCTGCACGTGCCTGGCGCGTTTTTGGCGCTAGTTACAGTGCATTTTTTTGTTCTAATGTTATAGAAAAGATTAGTATTCGATTTTTACCGCGCGCAGACTTATCTGACGAGCACTCTATTTAGGTCCTTAGAATAAAAAAAATACAATTATAACAACAGACACAAGTATGAAATTTGAAGTAGGTATTTCTTAGGTAATTATTAGAAACAAAATGGAATAAAAAAAAATATAATTTATTTGTCATGGTAGGTAGCTATACTTAAACTTATCCTAAAAATTAAGCACTTTAAAGCGTATTATAATGTAGGTGCTTATCTTTGTTCATATTATTATGTTCTTAGTAACACTTTTCTTTTTTGAGCGTACAGTCAACACTATGTTTTGCAAGTTGACCTTTAGCCGTTTCATTGGAGTTATTTTCTTAGTGCATTAATACTTCCATGTCTTAGTGCCACTTTCAAGCTTATTTTTATGTTTGTACTGGGTATGTATGCATTTGACCACCATCCAGCAAAGCAGACAGGATGTAGTCTAGGGTGTTGCATGCTTCTTACCCAGGAGGTGGCCATTCACCCTTGCTTTGAAAATGCCAAGGCTATAATGATCGGGGAACACATTCGCAGGAAGCGCATTCCAATCTTTAGCAGCTCGCATTAAAAATGAACTGGCAAAGCGCTTAGTACGGACATGTGGGTATATCTACGATGTATGGATTGTAAGCTAACCTGCGTCGGAACCCCGATGCCATTGGTGGAAAGGAGCTGGAGGAACAAGATCGTGCAGTTCCTGAGCGCACTCTACAAAGTGTATCCGGTAAACGGTGTTTGACCAGCAACTCTACGGCAATGACTGAGACTTTGAAGTTCAGCTTTTGCTAAAATTGTGTCTCCAATGAATTTCTTGGCGTGGTTTTCTACTGCATCTAAAACTGCCAGTTGGTACTTAGCGGAGCCATCCCAAAGGTGACAGCAGTGCTCCATCAATGCACGGACGAATTTGTGCTTTGTAAAGAAGAAGCAGCTGCTCTGAGGAGAAGTACCAATCGCTTAGCCTTTGAGAGGACGCCCAGTTTTTTTGCAGCAGTTTTAGCAATCGAGTCGATATAGCTGAATTTCGGTGAAAATTCAGCTTAGATGATAGAGTAACGCCAAGAAAATGCAGGTTCTTAGCTACTGGTAAGGATACACCCTGGAAAGTTGGAGCTACTTGAAAGGGACTCCGTTAGCTGAGAAAAGACACGCCTGCGTTTTGGTGGCGTTGAAACTGACAAGGTTGGCATTTCCCCAATCGGAGACTGCCTGAAGTGCCAGGTTCGTTTGCTCAACTAGTGACTCTCGTCAAGACTGGACTTCATCAGTGGTATCCTTTGCATCTGAAACGAGTCACAGTGGTGTAATCAGCATAACCTACAGATTTGACTAGGTGTACCAGACCAGGTGTAGGTGGTGTACCAGGCACCAAGAGGTCGTTAATGTGGAGAAGAAATAATGTTGCAGATAAAACCGACCCTTGGGGAACTCCAGCGTTGACGTTCTTCAAGCGAGATCCATAACGACTGGAATCGAACGGTTCCTAAGGAAGTCGGTGATCCAGAATGCCTTGGAAATACCTGACTGTACTGTAAGTAGGTATTGTTCTTTATTTATTCACAACGGGGTAGCACTTAGCCTTCATCACACCTGATGATAAGTGGTGATAAGGCTGAAGGTGGAAGCGCACTACTCCCGGAATCCTCAATAACTGAGGAACTGGCTATCTTATCTCTAACTGCCGGAACACAATAATGCTGAAAACATCATTGTTATGGCGTCAGACTTAGATAAGATGGTGGTAGCTAGCCAGGCGGACTAAGAACAAGTCCTACCACCAACCAAAATTCTATTGCTAATACCTACATATTGATTAAAGGTACTTAACTAAGAAGGTACATAATAGGTAGCTAATTACAATAACATTATTGGTAAGTATTTAACGTAAATTATCAAAAATATGTACATACTTATTTATCTCTAAATATTACCTAAAAAAGTATGTAGTTTACTTCACATCCATTTGTATTAAAAATATAATATTTGCTATGCACAAAGTATCAAAAATCATTTCTGACTTAGGTACATTTACGAGACTGTAGTAGGTATAATAATAAAAACTATAATATTACATTTGTGTCAATATTTTGGTTTAATTTTACATTTGACTAGTGGACGGAGTTATTAAACTAATAATCCTTTGAACTTAAGTCTTGATGCACTCAAATGCGAAAGACAAGTTCAGTCTAGTCTTATTTTAACTTGTAACTTTGAAGCCCCTGTAATTTATCTGCAGTTCTGTCCATTTCTGTCTATAGCTTCATACAGCAAAACAAAATCACAGCATCAGTTTTAAAATCAAGTCTAAATAAATCGACGCTATGGAAAACCTACTTATCTACTTATTTAATCACTTTATAGGTTGTTAAAAAGAGTTTTAACATCTGCTTAAGGGGCTGACATGAGCCATCTAGAGCGGCCAATCGATTTTATTTTATCCTACTAATATTATAAATGTGAAAGTTTAGATGTTTGGATGTTTGGATGTTTGTTACTCAATCACGCCAAAACGGCTGAACGGATTTGGCTGAAATTTGGGATACAGATACTCTGTAGACTGGAGAGAAACATAGGCTACTTTTTATCCCGAAAAAACGTCACATTCCCGCGGGATAACGTCGTGTAGTCCACGCGGGCGAAGCCGCGGGCGGAAAGCTAGTTTCTTATAAATATGCCCAATTTCTAAAAAAGAAGGAATCAGTCAAGTTTTTGTGAATAATCTCTAATATTTATTGAATTACTTTACACAATTTAAAAAGCATTCAAACAGTTTTTTAATCAAGATTTTGTTTAAAAGCTACTACAGTAATAAATTATTGAGCAGTTTTCAGTTGACATTTCTGATTAAACAACTCGATAGATGGCGTTACCACAATTTGGGAAACAGTAGGTACACTGTGGTATGAAATAATGCGTTGCTTTATTTAAGTTTGATTTTATTTATAAAATTGTGGCTTAAGATTAATATTAGAGTTATTTTATTTCTTTTTAATATTTTTTGTAATAAATTACTAATAATGTCTGAAGGCTTTAGAAGTCATGGCTGGTTAATTTTCTATATAAAAAAATTACAAAACAGCATTATATATAACAAATATCAACTAGGTATATTACTTTTTTAAATAGCTATTTCTCAAATTTTGCTAGCGCCAATCTCTCGAGAGTTAGCAAAAGCTCAGTCTGAAAACTGCCCATTGAACTGCTGGCACAGATTACTAAATAGTTTACTACTGCCACAGTTGTTGTCGACATTAGGTCAAAATTGTTTTCTGCTGTTTTGGCGTTAAGACTATCGTAGGGCCCGGCCAGTACGAAAAATTAGCGAGAAGTATTAAATTAATTATCTCGTAGATATAGCTGCGTTACAAACGTAACTTATGTGAAAATGTTCTGTGTTGTTTGTCAACATGAAGGCATGTGAAGTCGCACCTTCAGTACCTTCAGTAGGTATCTTCTCGCCATTTTTCGCGCTTCGCGCTAACCCCTCGGAACAATATTTGTAGTTCACAGAATTTACTACCTAACAAGAATTTTGCATCTCTGTTAATATCACCTTGCTTCAAAGTTACATAGCACTGCCGCTACACCGATGGTTCACTGATATGATGGTTCTCTTCGTTCTTCCCATTCGTCAGTCTTCTATTTTAACGAGCGGAGTGTTCTGGTAGGGCGGTGGCGGGGGAAGGGACCGCAGGGGGCGCATCTCCGCCCCCGAGCTGTCGCTGACCACGAGCGTCTCCTGGGGGCAACATGAGTTCTTCAACGTCATCGACTCGGTGGACGTTTTGTGACTCTGTTGACAACAATGACATACTTAGCAGAAGCGTATGAAATGGGTGGTTGGGCTTGTTTTTCCATGGAGGTAAGGTACTAAATTAAATTCTTTTTGAAGTGAAAACTTCTTTAGCAGCGGCGTTGTGCACTTTTTGTGACTCACGTCCGGACATCACGCTGCCGTCTCAGATCGAAAATTCGTAAGATCATGATTCACGAACCGTCGGAAACGGAATCGGAATCGAATTCTGTGCTTTGTCCTTGTCTATTCTATAGTGAGTCTGAGTGACAGACAGTGAATACATTCCGGTGTCGGGAGCGTTTCCGACGGTTTGTGAATCAGGGGGCTGATTGAAACACTGTTACAATGTCATTAGAATACGAAGGCAAATTTCGCCACCGTTTCCAAAGTTGTAATAGCTCAGGTTAGAAAACGGGCGGCATTCAAGCCAGAAGACCTCAGTTCAAATTCTTTGAATGCAGTTCGTTTTCTTTTAAAAATAAAAATGGGACCTTTCTTATAATATTCAAAAATAGACCTATCGAATCTGAATCAGATCAGTAATAATAAATAAATCCCAGTAAGGAACATTAGAGTTGGCTTCGATTTACTGAGAGATTTCTTCACTTTTTATAAAGAAATAAGCAGCTCCAGCGAGAATAGGCTAGTTGTTTTACAGGATGTTTTTGTTGAGATAACCAATTTTTCCCTATGCTCTTGAAGTCGGGCGATACCGACCCGACGAGACGACCGTACTTACCTACATAAAGATATTTACGCAAGTAGCTGCGGAAGGATTGTAAGTGTTGTAAGAAATAAAATTTGGAAGGTGGATGTCTTTTACGACCCCGGGCACATGTTGGTAATGCGAAATCTATACTAATATTATAAATGTGAAAGTGTGTTTGTTTGTTTGTCCCTCTTTCACGTTAAATAAAACGGAGCAACGGATCAACGTGATTTTTGGTAGGTATTAAGTTTGGCAGCTGAAGTGACTTTTCTCCGGAAATAAGGTCGTGTTATGTAGTCCACTCGGGCAGAGTAGCGGGCTAGGCTAGAAGACTAGTAGGAGTACCTAGTACCTACATGATACTAGAGTGGGTTCACTCGTTGCGGTTTAGCGATAAGATTTTCGTTTTACGATTGCCAGCAACAGACGTTATGGCTGTACTCACACAACACAAGCACTTCTGTATTGTAAGTTCTTCTCCAATCTGAAATGAATACCGGCTCGGCATATTTGCAAAGTGCGCTTCGGGGACGGGTAGCGAGCACATCCGAACACAAGAACGAACGCTTAGCTCCTGTCACGTGCTCTAGTGCCGTTTACAACAAGCGAGCGAGCATTCTTAGAATGTTCCATGGAATCGATGCGAGCATCTATAGAACAACGAAGGAATGTTCTATCTGTGTTTACACTAACAGAATTTGTCAGAGAGGGGATAGAATGAGCATTCGCTTGTTTTATGTAAATCCGGCTTTACTCACCCCTTTGAAGCAGTGCGCTATGGTGTGGTAGATGGTCTGCCGCTGCCTCATCAGCACGTACAGTATAGGATTCAGCACGTAGTTCAGCAGCATCAGCATGTCGGACAGGTATGTCAGGGTGGCCAGCTTCTGCCAATGCTTCTGGCCCAAACCCAGGTACAGGGCTGAGGTAATCTGGAAAAAACCCAAGGTATTGCATTCAGAACTTGTGTTAGTTGTAGAAAAATAAGATAGGGACGGGGGGGACGGTATGTTTTTACTTTTTTCATAATAAGTCGAAAACTATGCGGCTTAGGAAAAAATTTAAAAAATGATTGAGAATGTGCAAGCAGTGCTCTTTCATATGATACCTACCCCATATGCTCTAATAGCCCCACTTCGAATTTTTAAGGCGAGGAATCCCGACCGAAATAGGCACGCTAACGCTTGCTCGGCCGCGCTCGATACACTTCGCGCGGACCCAGCGGCAGCCGGCAGTGAACTGTGAACTCGCGAGCGCCCCGCGAATCGCAAATCACTTAAAATTCGATTAAAAATTAAATAATAATAAAATTAAATTTATGACGGCCGGAATCCCTTGGCTATTCAAAGACAATTATTTTCATATGTTTTTCATTAACTAAAACCAAGTATACTGCAAGTAATATGATATTTGAATTATTATTAGACGGATGTTTGGGATTTTATTTGACACAGTAAAATATCACCAATCGAAAAAAAACGGCCGGAAGCACTAGATGAATAACTGTAAAATAACATTTATATTTTTCCAAATTTTAAGTACTTGTGATTTACGAGTAAACCATAATTTAAAATACCCTATTTTGGGGAATCGGCGTCTTAAGACTCCCTTTCAGTCTCTGTTGCAAAAAAAAATATAAATATTTTTATTTCTCTCTTATTTGCAAAATAGTTGGGCAAATGACATCTAAAACTAGCCGGAAGCACTAGATGAATAACTGTAAAATAACATTTATATTTTTCCAAATTTTAAGTACTTGTGATTTACGAGTAAACCATAATTTAAAATACCCTATTTTGGGGAATCGGCGTCTTAAAGGTCGTCACAGACGGTGAAGATACTATAATATTTTATCTTAACATAGAATATCGCTCGCCATACAATTCAATGGACCATCACACACGCCGAAGATAACATATATTTTCATATTAAGTATCTTAAGATGCTAGGCGATACGGCAAAATATATATTTCGCATGTTAAGATACGGAAATATATATTTTGCATGTTAAGATACTATCTTAACATACGAAATATATATTTTGGATACGAAAAGATGTGTATACAGGTTGTCCCGTTTTCGGTGCTGGGCATAAAGAGAACTAGCGGCCCGCCCCGGCTTCGCACGGGTGGACATTTATTTTTTAAATATTTTGGGATAAATACGAAAAAGCCAAAACATTTGTAACGATGCCGTTTCGTTCCAGTCATTATGGATGGTTAGAAACTCCATAATGGCTGGAAAGTTTAATAGTTTTACGTACTGGCCATCAATTTTATGCTGTACCACTGTTCTTTCGTAATTCAAATTCAAATTCTTCGCTCCACGTGCCCTATTCAGCATTTTGATTCAGTCCTACCAGAACAATCAAGCTGAACAGAGCTCGCGTGCGAGCTAGCGTACCAAAAATTTATAAGTGAAATGTAATAACTATTAAATAGCCAATTAATTAATTATAGTAACAGTTCCTATTCTTCATATTCTTTCATATTTCTAATTTACAATATTTGATAAAACAACTCTCCAAGTGCTGAAACAATCTTTTATTCTCTACAACATCTTCTAATTGAATACTATGCGGTGACTTCCGACGTTCCGGCTAGTGTACCGCTGGCCGACGAGGACGTCCCGTAACACATTCATAATAAACGAAAACCAAAAAGTTTGCTTAGAAATAATGACGCTTTGAAACGTCAAACGTAAGGAGTAGGTACCTACCTAATGATGATAGTAAGATTTTCTATCCAAACTGATCTAGAGTTCGAATTAGCTATAGCAATTTTTATATCAAATTCCAGGTCAGAATCATCTTCTGATGAACTGTCCAATTAGTCTAATAGCAAATCCAATTGCTCATTTTTGATCACCCTGTATAAGATGGTTTACAGAATATTCGTCCGCTACCTAGGACGGATATCAAGAGAGTGAAAAGATTCCAAAATATATCGTATCTTAACCGTGTGTGATAGTTTAAGATGCTATAATATTTTATCTTACGATATCTTAAGATAAAATATTATAGCATCTTCACCGTATGTGACGCGCTTAAGACTCCCTTTCAGTCTCTGTTGCAAAAAAAATATAAATATTTTTATTTCTCTCTTATTTGCAAAATAGTTGGGCAAATGACATCTAAAACTATTCCAAATTTCAAGTTGATAGCATTCGTATGTTCATTTGCGACAGGCAGACAAAGTCTCACCATAGGGGTTCCTTTTTACCATTTTCGTTCGGAACCCTAAAAATCGACCCGGCTTACAAAGTCACTCAATAATAAAAATTGCATTGTGAAAGCAAAAAAGTAAAGATTTAAATAACGTGTTGTACCTACCTAGTTCATGGTTGTGTGTGGCTACTTGATAAATGCATAAATATGATAACTAAAATACTTTTTCGGCACCCAATACAGACCTATTAGCTGTACAAACAAAGTTGCTTCCCGTCCTCCGTCCGTACCTACGCGCGGGCGACGCGCGACGCGAGTTTCAGGAACGCGCGTTTCGGCGCCGTAGATGCCAAATTGTTGCGTTTTTATAACGATTCGAACGCCATACAAACGCGCGCGTGAAGCCAGTTTGAAACTCGTTTGAAGGTGTGCTTAGGTTACAAGGTTGCGTTCGAATCTCATTTGAAGCCGCGTAATCTGCGCGTCCTCTGCGCGTTTAAAATAGGCCGTGTGCTTCGAATCTTAGATTCAAGAGGAACCTAAGTATTAGGTATTTTCGCACCCCTGCGAAGTCGGGTCGGGTCGTTAGTACCTACCTAACTTAAATGAAATGTTTGAGTTTTATCTAACTTGGATTGGATGGGCGTTATTTGAATTTCTTGTGACAACATTCGGGAGCGCTATAAAATATCGGGCACCCATTACTTACTACCTACGTGTTTTATGTCACTCTGCAAACTCATACCTACCAGACATATTGAAGGCACTGTGTAAGTGATGATCAAAGGTCATGCTTTTTAATTAAAGTTTATCCATATCCAAATGCATACCTATTACAACACAACATTACCTAAGCTTTTGCATCTTAAAATTCAGAAACAGCTGACTATACAAGCGAGATAGCGAGCGTAGGTTTTTAACTACTAATCAATCACATTTGTTTAACTATTTTAATAATTCACATCGATTGATTCTATTAAAATAATTGAGTTCAAGATAAGACACAAAATACGAACAGCCATTCTAGAATATTGTACCTCTCTGCGTGCACAGAATACTGAATAGGTACAATCAGAAAATCCACCAGGTATACACCGTAAGGGTCAACAGCAGTTTTAGAATACTGCACTAAAGACCTTTTGCAACGGACTGCCATCTGGTAAATATACCAATAGTGTCACAGATGGGTGGTCCAAACCCTACACACATTGTTTTTAAACAAAGGGTCATTTGGTTTGACCAGCTACCTACTTGGGATCTAAAACTTTTTCAAAAGAAAGAGCTTATGAAAGATTATAAAAACAAGCAACAGATGGTTCACAGAACAATAAAATTTTTAAAGAAACAATGTCGCAATTAGTGAAAACATAGACTACGCTAGTCATTGATCCGTTTTTTGGTAGAAAAAACAAATAGGGCGGGACCAAAGATGGGCAGCCCTTCTTGTCCATGCACGCGATAAAGTGTGTTTAGTGTATACCTGGTGGGTTTGCTGATCGTACCTAGGTAGGTGCGTGTTAATTAATTCCTTACCAAGTTAAACTCAAAGAACTCCCGCCTAACTAAATTAAAAAGTTAATACTCGTAGGAAGTTGACACTCATTATGTTAAGTTTACCACAATACAACCTACTTACCTATAGTCAAGAAATGTTTAGATGAGTTAGGTCTGTTGTAAAATACCAATAACTTTGCTCATACTCAATGGAAATAGATTACTTATCTACATCATAAACAACAACGATTGTTATACCATTTTTTCATTTGTACTTAGAATGTCCGAACATCAGGGGGCCAAGTCTGCTAACGTTAAGTCATAACATAATCGTGTCGCAATCGTGTTTCAATTGTAGATCAATGGTAGGTAGTGCTCTTTTACACACTAGTTACAAGAATTATGACAGTATGATGTGATGTGAATTAGTGGGTGGTGTGATGTGACCATCAGTAGTATTGTGAAAAAAGTATACATTTCTATAAACTATTGTGTAAAAAACCGCCTTCAAAAAAATGACATAAAAAAGTAAGAAATAATCCCTCACCAAATAACGTAAGTACTTTGAAGTACTAGCACTACAATAATAGTAGCACTACAATTGAACTACAAATTGAAACACGACTGAGACACGCACGATTAATGACTTAACGTTAGCAGACTTGGCCGCCTGATCGACTTTTGTATGAAAAGTAGATTGTTTTACGGCCTTTTCGGAAAGTCGTAGATCAAACGTTGTTGCTTATGATGTTATTAATCTACTACTGCCACTCGATCAACAATACCACTACCACTTGGCGTGTAAAAAACGGCCGAGGGAATAAGAGCGCACTTCAAAGGTGCATCCCGCCTATTTCATAGCGATTCCTGTCGTTTCTGACGTAAGATCGTAAAATACGTAACTATCTTCCCCGTTTAAAAAATTACATTCAGTGCCATTTGCGTTGTGTTCGTGATCGTGAGGCGTCATCTACCTAGTGTACCTATCTATTGTCGATAGAAGTCCTGCGATTGAGTTTTATAGGTAATGTACCTACCTACTATAAACTCCTGCGTTATTATCGGTGTTTTACAAATAACCCTGTATATTATACAGTAATTAATTATACTTATTATACGCTATAATATAATAGGTCTTTACCTATGAAATTGCCGTTTTGTATGGAGATTTCTGTAATTATTTTTTTTCCATACTAACGTTTTTGTTATTATTTAACGACTAATATTATGTAAATTTACAAAATTTTACACACGTATTTATGGACATGTTAACTACTAAATGACACATTCGATAAGAGAAAAAAAAATTTTTTTCACTAAGTTACAACTAATAAAGTACGAAATTCTGGAAACAAAAATATTCGTAACTTTCGGAATAAGTTTTTTCTATGTAAATAATCAAATATCGTGGTTATTAAATTATCAAAAGTTGCTCGATACGGTCTTAATGTAACGCAATATTAAAGAAATTATATATTTCTAATATTATAAAAGTTGTTAAGTTATATGTACAAAAGAAAAAAACGGCAATTTCATATGTAAAGACCTATTAATTACTGTCGGATGATAATACCTATGTACAAACATTTTTATAATTCGCACATTTTACATAGAATATCATGACACACATGATATTCTATTGACATTGACATTGACATGATCGTCAATTAACATTAATGTCGTACCTACCTACGTTAAGCCCCCAGTACAAGTTGGCCGACCATGGTCGGCGACCATGACCAATACATCGTACATTGACACTTTTGAACGAACAAGTTTAAAAACGTTCTTTCAAAAGTGTCAATGTACGATGTATTGGTCATGGTCGCCGACCATGATCGGCCATCGTGTACTGGGGGCTTAAAGGTACCAACGACCCAACTTCTTCCTCCCAATTTTATGTAACACAATTATCAGAACAGAACACAGCTAAATTAAAAACGACGCTGATGACTCAGCGATTATTTATCAGGACCTTTAAAATGCAATTTGATTGGTCGTCACCTTCTTGTTAATAAATGAAACAGAACGCTGCGTGCCACCAATAAAGTTATTGTAGCTATAATTGGTCAATTACTATGTTGCCCACACTGTAGTAAGTGCCCACAAATATTAATTCCACAGAACTATATTTTAATAGACATATTAGTGGACACTCGCGACTTCAGCTGCTAGTTATTGAATAGAACTAAATAATTTTACATTACATATTTTTAGACGCAAATCGACCAAGCAATTTCAGTACAGTACATGACAGTATAAGTTTACCTCTAGTCTAGTATAAGTTTGTCAATGTAGGTACAAACGTTACTATCACGTTTGCCTTTAAAATTATATTCTAGATCTTATTGAAAGGCACAATAAGTACCTACCTACTTAGTGAAATAAAACACACACACGGTTAAAAAAAACCTAATGAGCAAGGTAAGCGCAACCAAGCGCTGACTGAGTAGTGTGAAAAGTAACCAATCGAAATACCCATTTGTCTTGGCACCGACTTCAGGCAGATTGTTAGGAAAAGTCACGCATTTTAATTCTACGAAATAAATAAAAACTTACTTTATTTTATTTTTATCACACTTTTATTAGCTTCACTTGTAACTAAGTCACAATGTAAGAAAATCTTGGAGTTCAATTTTAACCTACTTCTAATTGTCGTATTGATTTGAAACTTTGCAAGTCTATATGAATCCGATGACAATACAATAATTTGCTACCATGGAGCTGATCTGATGATGGAGTCAAGAGGTGGGCAATAGAACTCTTCAACGGCTGCTAGGAAACCCCTCGAGTTTAGGCTCATTTGTTTTGTTCTGATGAAACCTATTCGCTACACTTAATGGTGAGGGTCTGATGATGGAGCAGGGAGGAAGCCAGTGGCACTTCTTAATGGCCAATAGGAAACCCCTCGAGTTTAGGCTCCGCTGTTTCGTTCTGACGAGACTTATTAGCTGCACTTGGTGGTGAGGGTCTGATGATGGAGCAGGGAGGAAGCCAGTGGCACTCCTTAATGACCAATAGGAAACACCTCGAGTTCTGGCTCATTTGTTTCGTTCTGATGAGACCTATTCGCTACACTTGGTGGTGAGGGTCTGATGATGGAGCTGGGAGGACCCAGTGAACCTCCTTAATGACCCCAAAAAAACCCCTCGAGTTTGGGCTCATTTGTTTTGTTCTGATGAAACCTATTCGCTACACTTGGTGGCGAGGGTCTGATGATGAAGCTGGGAGGAAGCCAGTGGCACTCCTTAATGGCCAATAGGAAACCCTTCGAGTTCTGGCTCATTTGTTTCGTTCTGATGTAACCTATTCGCTACACTTGGTGGTGTGGGTCTGATGATGGAGCAAGGAGGAAGTCAGTGGCACTCCTTAATGACCACTAGGAATACCCTCGAGTTCTGGCTCATTTGTTTCGTTCTGATGAGACCTATTCGCTACACTTGGTGGTGAGGGTCTGATGATGGAGCAGGGAGGAAGTCAGTGGCACTCCTTAATGACCACGAGGAAACCCCTCGAGTTTGGGCTCATTTGTTTCGTTCTGATGAGACCTATTCGCTATACTTGGTGGTGAGTGTCTGATGATGGAGCAGGGAGGAAGTAAGGGTTCGGCTCGCGCATCTGGTAACTAATAGACTCCACTTGAATTTGTAAAACTAAATACATACAATCACGCCTTTGAGTTATAATGTTTACGGGGTGGGCAGACACATGAATGGACTGTGAAATCGATTACCATCCCCATCCATAGCTTGCCATTTGTTAAACTAAAAAGTAAAAAATAAATATGTAGTTTAAAAAACTATAAAAACACACTTTTATAGGAACAGACTAAAAGTACAAAATAACCGTCTACCTATTCAGTAACTGAAATTAAAAAGCGTGGTGCGCCCTTTGCAAAGCATGCATTCACGTACTTAATATTGACAACGCGCACCACGCTTTTTAATTTCAGTTACTGAATAGGTAGACGGTTATTTTGTACTTTTAGTCTGTTCCTATAAAAGTGTGTTTTTATAGTTTTTTAAACTACATATTTTTGTTTTAAGTGTTTTTATTTTGTATGTAGGTATAGTGGGTTTTTGTTTGAAGTTTTCTTGAAGGCACGTTCACGTTTTTATGGAGAGATTGTTTTCTTGATGCAAAACAGTAAAATTACGTAAGGCGAGGATTCCCGACCGAAATAGGCACGCTAACGCTTGCTCGGCCGCGCTCGATACACTTCACGCGGACGCAGCGGCAGCCGGCAGTGAACTGTGAACTCGCGAGCGCCCCGCGAATCGAAAATCACTTAAAATTCAATTAAAAATTACCTAATAAAAAAATTTAAAAATTAACGGCCGGAATCCCTCGGCTAATCAAAGAAAGACAATCATTTTCGTATATTTTTCATTAACTAAAACCAAGTATACTGCAAGTAATACGATATTTGGATTACGATTAGACGGATGTTTGGGATTTTATTTGACACAGTAAAATATCAGCAATCGAAAAAAAACGGCCGGAAGCACTAGATAAACAACTGTAAAATAACATATATTTTTTCCAAGTTTTAAGTACTTGTGATTTGCAAGTAATCCATAATTTAAAATACCCAATTTTGGGGAATCGGCGCCTTAAAGGTATTTTGGTCTGCCATAAAAAACATAGCGAAAAAGTACTCAAAGACTCAACCAAATAGGAAAGTTACCGTTCTTTTTCAAGAACGGTAACTTTCCTATCCCAAACCTAAGTTAACACACCTCCTTTGAATCCAAACAATGAGTGAGCATTTAAAAATAAATGCGTTCCTTGTTTGCCGAACAATGAGGCATTTTTCGCCGAACATGGCAACACTGCCTAGCATAATAATTCGCACTATTTCGCACATTGCTTATTTGATAGGGCATGTACTTATGTCCGTTCTAAGCGATTTATAGTTTTTTTTTGTTGGTTGATATCTAAGGCTTAGGTTTAAGCAATCACCAGATATAATGAAATATAACGCCCAAAAATCGTAAGTACTTACCAGAATTTAATCCCCATTTTAATATGAACTTATCACCAATAAACGTAAAGTCTGCTAATCTAAAAAAGGCAAGTATCTTCAGAATAATCGGTGAGCTACCCAAAAAGGCCACGCATGCACCAAATATGTACTCGCATTTTATAAAAAAAATTCATCCAAAAATGTTACACAATTTTATCCTAATAAAGTAAATTAATATATAAAAATCATTGTTTACCCAAAAAATATAAATGAAGTACTAAAGGTTTACCGATGCTACCGAAAAATGTTTACTAAAGGCTGCTGAGCTTCTTAGAGCTTTCAATAAAATATCGGCCCCCAAAAAAACATTAGTTTGCATTCATTTATTAATGGCTACCATTAAAAGCGGCAGTTTACATACAAATAAACTTAAAACTTAATAAGGCAGTCCTCAGTGTAATTTTAAAATTAGCGGTGACGGGTGTAGCGAGCGACGGGTGGGAGGGGTGGGAATAAAGCCGCGAGACTCAACCAATTTGCCATAAATATAATATAGTTACTTGGTTATATGCATATGTCACCGGAAAATAATAAAAACCGCAAATTTATAAATTTCCTAAAAAAAATAACCACGACACGTGTTTTACAGGACTTCCGTAAATTTATCGGAAATTATAAATTTGCGGTTCTTGTTATTTTCCGGTGACACATACATTTTATGGCAAAAGTAGTGATATATTTGGGTAGTAATGACACAAAACTTTGCTAGTTAAAATTTGGTGCACGCGTGGCCTTCTTGGGTTATGAAAAGTTTTTGTAGTGCAGGCATGACTTAAATAGCCCGAAAGATTTTGGTACAGGTTTCATTTATTTGTACATATTATATTTTTTTCGGATGAGGCTGTTTAGGGTAACGATTGTTTTTTTGGTGGTCATTCAATTTCATCCCGATATCTAATAGCAATTTTGTTAGCCAAAGTTGTTCGAACGAAAGGTACCTACGTGACAAGAAAATAGAATAAATACAATATGTTATACAATAAATTAAATACATTAGGGTGCTCTCTTGAATGATTCTCGTGTGTTACGATACGACGATTTAATATGTAAAAGGTAAAGCTTTAGATTTAAGCCGAGAAAATCGACTCATGAGTGTCGAATTAGCAAAACTTTGCTTTCGAATAACTTGGGAAATAAATTAGCTACAAACTTGAAATTTTGGGGTCCTGGTGTGTGCAATACAGTTACTATATGACGATAATTTCAGCGTTCTAAACCTATCAAAAGGTCTTCAAATAGTGGCTTGATAATACGCTGAAATGGTTTCAGTAAAAGATGGTACAGCAGCAGTGTTTGCTTCGCGCTCGACTTGGCGGAAGCACTGCCGTGCCCTCAGATTTACATGCAGATTTTAAGATTAAGTAAGTAATGTTATTTGATAAAATTATAGTTTTAATTCTCAATCAGCAAACCATTGGCTATGTGAAAACATTTTTCACATGTTTATTTTTTTATTTACAACGGGGTAGCACTTAGCCTTCATCACACCTGATGATAAGTGGTGATAAGGCTGAAGGTGGAAGCGCACTACTCCAGGAATCCTCAATAACTGAGGAACTGGCTATCTTATCTCTAACTGCCGGAACACAATAATGCTGAAAACATCATTGTTATGGTGTCAGACTTAGATAAGATGGTGGTAGCTAGCCAGGCGGACTAAGAACAAGTCCTACCACCAACCAAACCGAATACAATATGTACCCCCACTGGGAATCGAACCCGGGACCTCTGGGTCTGAAATCGGTGGTATGAACCACTAGACCACAGAGGCGGTTAAAATTGTTTAATAACAACATCCTTCCGTTTTAGCTATTAATAACCGGAAGCATGGCATTATTAAGAAAAATTTGTTATAACCCTTATGTTTATTTATAAAAGCGTATAACTGTGAATAACACCTTATAAACCATCTCACAGCCACACGAGTTTTAATAGCAAGCCCATGAAAGCTGTTAGCCGTGCATTTTGACAGGCTGGAAGAAAGCTAAAGTCTGAAAGATTATAAATCTCAGTCTCAGAATAGCGGCTGAAGCTGACCGTGAATTCAGCTCTGTATCGACTTAAGTCTGTACATATATTATACTTTTACCACAGTCTATATATTTCCGTGCTTTTACTATGTCTGTACTTTCCATTGTTAGGTGCTTTTTGCGCGAAAATCAGACAGACAGACACCATGTTCCCAATGTTTATAGGTTATAGGTTTTTTATAGGTACATATTTTAAAATCCCAGTTTTACTAATTAAAAAATATTTTCAGTTGGTTAGTGAGTTGGTCGGTTAACGCACGTGATCGGCTAACCAACCAACTAACCGATGGTTAAACAAAGGTTAACGTAACAGACTGTTGGTGAACTCAGACTCTTAACTTTATATTAGGTACTTTGATTTTTTTTCTAAAAGTGACTGTTACATGGGTGTAACGAAATAAGCAAGTGTCAAGTTTTCACCGACGGAAAATTTACAACATTTGCATGTCAACGTACATAATTATATTGAAAATTACAAAAGTTTCTCTTATTAGGTACACACGGCGGCACATCAGACTATCCATGTTGACCTTGAGACCGCCTTTATGCCCTACGTCGTATAGCTGTTATCGCAGTTCAAATGTTTAACTTGATGTGCTTTCGAGTGTGCTTAGGTACAAGTTTAGCTCCAAGTTTCCAGCAAAAGTTTTAATCAAATATGAAACACCAGACATGCGTGTATTGCAAATATTTTAACTTTGGCTGTTGTGTGTGGAAGGAAACAGATAAAGATGCCAAGAACTCATAATTTTGGAAAAAGCTTAATATAAAAAAAAAATGAATAGGGTAAATTAGTTAATGTTACAAAATGTACTCGTAAATGATATCCTACTACTAATATTATGAATATGAAAGTTTAGATGTTTGGATGTTTGTTACTCAATCATGCCAAAACGAATTTGGCTGAAATTTGGGACACAGATACTTTGTAGCCTGGAGAAGGAACATTGGACACTTTTTATCCCGGAAAAATATCAAATTCCCGCGGCATAACGTCGTGTAGGTAGTCGACAGGCGGAAAGCTAGTAGTTTAAGACGTAGGCGCTATTATTTTTACCCGACTGCGGCAGAAGGAGGGTTATTTAATATTAAGATCACAGCAGAACACGGAAAGACTTTTTTCTTTTCCATGTTTTGTGGTTAAGATTATACTCGTCTAAATTAATGTAGGTACCTATTTATTAATTGACCCTTCCTTCTGTTTGAATTTGTCTAAGATCAAAGCCAAACAACGGTAAATAAAAGTAAATATTAATTTTAAGTAGGGTTTCGTTTATAGATTTCAATTAGAATTTAAGTAAATCTAAAGACGAATAATAAACTTAAAGAGTCGCTGGTTCGAATTCTCAGGACAAGACAGACGTTAACTTGATTAGCTTTTGAATTTGAATTGGGTCTAGCTAGGTAGTAAAACAATAATAATAATTGAATGAGGATATTGATATATTATTATCATAATAACAATAAGTACGCCAAGCCGGGTAGAAAACTGTTAAACAGTTACGTAAAAGTTAACTTTTAAGTTACTTCTTTAAGATATTCTTATGGTTATGGTTATAAAGAATATTTTATTTCTCATACCTACGTAAGTTATACAAATTTCACTTACTGAGACATTATTATAACTTCTGAGCGGATAACTTTAACTTCCGTTAAATTTACAAAAAGTTAACGCTTTCGCGATTAACGAAGTTAACTTTTTGGGTAACGAATTACCTAAAGGTGAACGAAGTTAACTTTTGGATTAACTTTGCCCACCCTTGTTTTTATTAATTCAATAATTCAATAATTCAAAATCGTTTATTCAATTTAGGTTTGTTTAACAACACTTATGAACGTCAATGAAGCTACGCCATCGGTTCGCAAATCCTACGGCAGTAGACCTTGTAGCGAGAAGAACCGGCAAGAAACTCGCCAAGGGCTATTTTTTTCTCCCTGTTTTAACTTATACAGAGTCGTCAAATTTGAAAAATGACCTTCACCCGTTCACGAGCATCGACGCCACCGCAGGAATGTTTAACTAGAGCATATAATTAGTTGTATATATTAGTTAATATAGTAATATTATTAGTTGTATCCCTACTAATCCATACTAATAGGAGTAGGTAATACCTACCTATGTGAAAGTGTGTTTGTTTCTTAGTTCGTCCGTCTTTCACGTCCAAATGGAGCAACGGATCGACTTGATTTTTGCCATGGGGATATTTTGGTAACTGGAGAAAGAGTAGAGTGACATAAGCTAAGTACTTTTTATCCCGAAAAAACATCACATCCCCGCGGGACCACGCGAGCGAAGCCACGGGCGGAAGGCTAATAGCACAGTTTATTCTTACATTCTTGATTCTGATATTCGTAAGGCTCCCGAATACTCGTACGCTACTTATCTTTGGGAGCGTCTCACACATCGCCCTGTCACTTTAAATGTCAAACGTATAAAAGAGATGCCATGATGTTTGAGACGCTCCCAAAGATGATTTGCGTTCGAGAATTCGGGCGTCGTAAGAGACTTTAATTTTGGATTTGGATCAATGTAAGTACCTACGCGATTTTGTCTGATACAGATACACTCATATTTCAGTAGGTAGGTACCTACAAGTGCCTACAACTTTCTTGATTTCAGTTTTTTAAATGTTTTATAGAGTGAGTGAGTAAGCAAATCCCAAGGAATGCATAATGAATACTCGTTCTTCACACGGATTCAGAATGCAAATGTTGGTCGGTGGCTCGTGAATGCAAATTTAGAATACCAACAAACATAGTTTCATTGTTTTTAACAACCACACCAAGGTCGTGCGGCACGATCATTTACATCCTCACTTATTTCGCACACATTTATTGAATATAAATGATGGCAACACCTTTTATAGGGGACCATACTGAACTGAGAGATAATAATAAATAAATAACTTCTTACAATCACACCAATTATCTAAGCCCATGTTAATTTGTTATTTTAATTTTTAGTTTTTTGCAAATGCAATGCAATACGCACAATGCAATTTTTATAATAGAAAAATGGAAAATGAAGTATTTAGAAAAAATCGACCCGTCTCACAACTAGCTCCGATGGGACTCGAACCCACGACCTTTCGCTTTCCGGGCGACAAGCGCCCGGAAGAGCGAGCGAACGAGCGAACGAGCCCGGAAAGCGAAAGGTCGTGGGTTCGAGTCCCATCGGAGCTAGTTGTGAGACGGGTCGATTTTTTCTAAATACTTCATTTTCCATTTTTAACCGACTTCAAAAAAAGGAGGAGGTTATCAATTCGACTGTATATTTTTTTTTTTATTTTTTATGTGTGTTACCTCAGAACTTTTTAGTTAATGAACCGATTTGGATAATTCTTTTTTTATTTGAAAGGTGATGCTTCTCGTGTGGTCCCATTCAAATTTTATCAAGAACTGGCAAGAAGTTCAGGAGTTATCCTGAATAATGTGTATTTAGACTTTATTTGGGTATATGGATGATTTCATACTTTCATCAAATTAGGGATCATTTTCAAAATTTTTTTTTTCGAAAGTTGGTACTTCTGACCTGATCTTACTTTCACCAAGTCAGGACCAGGGGATCAAATCCCAGGAAAATTGAGAGAAATTCTCAAATATAGGCAAGCCTTATGCGTTCCATTTATTTTTGAAGTTAGTCAAGTATTTGCATCTGGTAGTCATCATCTCATAGTGATGAGCTGATGATGGAAGCTACAACTCCTTAACGGTTAGGAGCTGGAGAATATTTCTTTAAGTATTAATCGTACGTATGGGCCAATTGTTATATTCTTTCAGGTATATTAGGGTGAGCTGCTGACGAGAGGTGAAACCACAGAACAGAAAAAAAGAGTAGAAGTCGCATGACACGGCATCTCCTATGAAAACCTGCGTACACCCAACTCACACAAGTAAATTATGCGTAATGATAGCGTTGTTGTTAGTACCCGCCACTGAGCACAAGATGGCGTTACAGACATCATTGCTTTTATTTAGCATGTTAAAGCTTTTACACAATAGATGGCGCTTTAAAGGGATATAACTAGGGATGTAGCCGCTACACACGCTCCTATCCGACCGCCGATTTGGTGCGGGCGAACTTCACTGCAGATATGCTATGGAATTGCGTAAAGTCAATCGTATTCATTTGACAGTTCATATCGTATCATAATAAATGTCATTCCATACAAATTGCAGCCGATTGAATACGATATGAACTGTCAAATTAATACGATTAGCTTACGCAATTGCCCCCCTGATCCGCGCCTACACACGTTCAAACCAAATCTGCCGCACCAAATCGGTCGGTGCTACACACGTTCCGATTTGGTCTGGCCGACCGACCTCTAGCCGTTGTTGCAGTGTTGCCAGCCACTGCTAATCTCCCAATATTATTATTATTTATAAATACTGAAAACATCAATTTGCTTGCAATAAATAAATTAAAAAGAAACATATTTTCGGTTTTTAATGTTTTATTACTATAAAAAACAATTTCATTATTTTTTAATTTTCTGTTATTTTCATTAAAATACTAAAACATGCTAAATATTTACTAAAAGCAGCAGTTATTGATGAGATGTTATGCCGTTTTTATATATATTTAGTTTTACGACAAATTGCTAGTTTTTAAACAAAATATTCTAAAAAAAACAAATAGACAAATAGAATCTTTTCATAAATGGCCATATTTAAACCTTTCGTTCGTTCAGTCCTACGTAAAACTCATGAACGAACATTAAATTGAATCCTCTGAAAATCCCTTAAACGTAATTTACCTGCTTTAAATATTTCCGCTTTTACATATTTTCTCCCTAAATCTAGGGGAAAACCTCCAAAATTGTCAACACTGCCAAGTTGGTCCGTTCGGAAGCCTACACACGTTCCGTTTTGGTAGGAAGTGAAGTTCGTGCGAACCAAATCCGGCCGACCGCGTCAAACACGAATAATAATAATAATTATGGTCGGACGACTACGCTACACACGTCCAGATTTGGTCTGGAGCAGACCAAATCGGCGGTCGGATCGGAACGTGTGTAGATGCTATAAGTGGCGTTGCATTTTGTATGCAAATCTGTACAGCGCCTCTAGTGGGCAGTAGCAGAACTACAGATTCTCATAATGCTGCGGCTACATTAGCGGGCTACGGCGAAGAATCGTGTGAACGCGCTAATGTACGGGCTACTTAACTACGGGCTATCGCGTTAAACCGTCAAAGTGCGAGCGAGATTTATTTATTTTACTTTTATTAACTTTCCTATTTTGTAGCTTTGTATGGAAATGAAATATCATAATCATAAAATGACGTTACTATAAATAAAAAAGTATTAAATTTAATAAATTACAATTCAATTCAGTTAAATTAAATAATAATTAAGGGATTTCCTATAGGAATTATTATTATGTTTTGTAGCTGACTAACTATGTGAAAGAAAGAAACAGATGTGACTTATGTGATAATGAATCTTATAAAAAATTAAACCGACAGTGAACTGAAAAGAAAAAAATATCTTTAAAGTAGGTACACTCAACAGCACATCAAGATAAACAGTAGAACTGCGATTATGCTATACTGCGTAGCTTTTATTACGTAGGGCATAAAGGCGGTCTTAAGGTCAACATGTTTATTTCAAATTTTTTTGAAGTGTAGACTTTACCATATTATACTCGTATCTCAAAAACTACTGAAATAATTTTAAGAACATCGCGATAACAACAGAACCAACAACAGAATATTTAGTAGTAGGTATATTCACTTTAAAAATAAATAATTAGAATTAAAATAAAATAAATATCGCTCGCACTTGACAGGTTTATCGCGATAGTTAGCGCGACAACGCAACACGAAGCTTTGCCCGCTAATGTAGACAAGAACATCGCGTATGCCCAACAATAATAATTTTAGCGCGACAACTCGCACGAATTATCGGCCGCTAATGTAGCCGCAGCATAAAAAATGTAACGTCGTCGCTCGCCGAGCGCCCAGTGTGTACAGGCAGTAATTGAGTAGCACCAAAAATGCCAAAAGCATGCTCAATCAATTGCTTAAGGCTAGTACACATGTTCCGTTCGGCGCCGCCGGCCGCCGGGGGCGGTCGGATCGGAACGTGTGTACGGGCTATTAGAAACTTCGAGACAACCAAAACTGCACATTAAATTGCGAACTAATATTGATATATCATTTTTTTATTATTTCATTATTAATTGGGCGCTCCACATTCGCGCGCGAACGCGCGATATCTATGCGTGAACGCGTGAAAGCGCGAGTGTTAGTAATAGTTGTAATGTAATAAGACTAGGGATGGGTAAATTTCATGAAATTTTTCTGTCAGTGAAATTTTTCCGAAAAATTTCATTGTTGGTTGAAAAATTTCACATAAGAGTGAAAAATATTTTAATTGAATGTGATCCTCGAAACTAATTTATAAATAATACAATGTAGAGATTTATGAAGCGTTAAATTGTTTTAATGTCAACAACGTCACAAAATCAACAGAAAAATAGTATTTTAGTTAATATATATGTTAGGCTCAAAGACCGAAAACGCTTATTGAGTGAAAAAACAGCTCACAACGCGTTGTGGGCACTGTAAAACATCCACATCGCGAATTCGTGTTACGTTACGGCTCTTATAAAAACGCCCACAACGCATTGTGGCACACACAGAAAGACCACATAGCGAAATTCGTATCGTGGCTATCATGCGATTCGACCACAACGCGTTGTGGCATTGAGGAAAAACCATGACGCGTTTTGGCACCTAGTTGATGCAACCACATCACGACGAACAGGTTGTGACTTATTTTAAAAATTAATTAATTACTTAGATTAAAAGTTTCGGTTATTTTGCGCAAATAGAAGAGTAAAGTGCAATTTTTAAGTATTTTTCATGGCCTCAAATATGAGCATTAAGTTATGGATCTCGATATTGCTAAATGTGGCCACTTTTGGCACTATTGAGATTCACGATTTATTGCTTAAGTTTGAGTTAAAGGCGTTAACGAATCAAAGGCTTTCTCATCGTCCACGAACGCCAAGCAAAGTGGCAAGTTATACTCTTCGGTCTTCTGTATAACTTGCCGCAGCGTATGAATGTGGTCTATGGTACTGTATTGGCTTAATACATTCACTTTTTCTCTCTAATACTCTGTAAAGTACGGTTAATTTTTCGGTTTCATTCAACAGACCGATAAAAATGGGCAATAATGTTGTCAACAAACTTTCTGTCTGTATGTTATAGCTATCCTACTTCCTACTTAATATTATAAATGTGAAATTTTAGATGTTTGGATGTTTATATGTTTGTTACTAAATCACACCAAAATGGCTGAACGAATTTAGCTGAAATTTGGGACACGGACACGTATACTTTGTAGCCTGGAGAGGACAGAGGCTACTTTTTATCACGGAAAAATATCACATTCCCTCAGGATAACGTCGTGTAGTACACGAGGGCGAAGCCGCGGGCGAAAAGCTAGTTTGATTATAATTCAAATATCCATTTACAAATGGGTTGAAATAGTACCTAAGTATTAATTCATTGGGTTGGGTACGCGTGCGCTGTACTTTAGAAACTGACTATAAGTAGTCCATTCGCTTAGATAGTGTCGCTCTGCCACAATGCCGTGCGGGTGTACCGACACTATCTAACCGAACGGACTATACTTAGATCAGGATCGGGAAGCTCACGCAATAGGTACGCTTCAATCGTACAAATTATTATAGTAATTCTCCCTAATATTGAGTTCTAGTAAAAAAAACACATTAATTTAGTTAAAACTTAAATAAAATATTGTTAATTATGCATAAAACTACTCTACTTCAGAGTTTGAAAGAACAAAAATATTTTTCACGCATATTTGAAATTTTTCACCCCAAAATGAAATTTTTCATATTTTTCAAATATTTTTCAATTTCATTGAAATGAAATTTTTCAATTGCCCATCCCTAAATAACACTAATAGTTGTTAGACACTAATAGTGGTTAACAAGGCACGAACCTGCGAAAAGCAAGTGACATGATTCCATCTGCGAATGTAGAGCCAAGAAGAGTTCACGCGTGATTATTACTGCGAAACGCACTGCGATTCACGCCCACGAATCGCGCGCGATTGTAGAGCGCCCATATTAATCTAAGGCCCTTAATAAACGGTAATAGTAACAGTAATAGTTAGCAAGGGATGAATGATGCATTGCATGTATTTTTGCATCCCTTACTAACTATACTTGCGAAGAGATCTCCACTTGAGTGTTGTTCTTTAATACGGACCTGCATTTAGAACTATGGACCTAAGTTCCGCGTATCTGTAGACCACTACATTTTTTTGCAAAAAAAATTTGTTTGGTGGGTTGTGTTGTGTATGAAATCACACTTTGCAAACGTTTAGTAGGCATTTTATAAATTTACGAATTTGAATAGAAAGAAGTTGATAGCTATGTTCATTGTATTATTTATGTATGTACTTACTTATGTACAGGAAATGTTAATAGGTAAGTATTATGAAAGCTTTAGCAAATAATCTGAATCCTTAATTAAAGTAGGTAGGTATTAACTTCCTATTTAGATATTAGTAGTATTTATGCCGGGGCTTCACTTAATTAATAATGGGCGTTAATAACGGCATGCGCGTCTTAGCGCGCTAATTGTATCAAATTAGTGCGCTAAGACCCGGCTACGCCTGCGTATTATATCAAATAGCGCGCTAATTAATGGCATTAGACGCAGGTGAAGCTCGGGCATTACGATTAACAGGCACATCACTACAGGAAACGGAAACAGATACATCACTAATTGAGTAGCAAAAGCATGCTATCAAAATTTTTATGTTGTGTAGAAACTTCGAGAAAATTAATATTGCACATTCAAATCTACACCTTAAAAATGAGTATATAAGATTGATATCAGATTGTGTTTTTATTTTGAAGAATTCCACTTTATTATTTATTAATTTTAATTAAATAAACAGAATTTAGCACTTAACGGTAATATGTTATGCTTCGTTTAGATAAATTAGTCTGTCGACTATCATTTTATCACTCCAAAACTGCACAGTGTGGCATCTTTCTATTTTTTTTCTATAACATTCCGTGAAGAGATTGATATTGCAACTGAGTAAGCAAAATACGCACACATGCACAGATAAGCGGAGCTCCGCATATCTTGGGGTACGCGGGTACCGCCCACTTGCGACTTCTACTCTTTTTTTCTGTTCTGTGGGTGAAACTCTTCAACAGTTAGGAGTTATATTATGATGTTTTATACATACCATATGCACGAATGGACCTTCAGTTGTATTCCTTCAAGTTATCTAAGTAGCTAAAGATGGAAAGCTGTAAGCCTAGCATGACCACCCAAAACTCGATATGTATCGCATGATAAAGCGATTTCTCGACATTCAAACGTCAAAACCCATAGTCTTTTGACAGTTAAACCGGATAACTTATCATATCATATCGCGTTTTGGTTGGTCATGCTAGGGGGGCTGAATTCCGTAACGGATAGGATATTTACAACAATTTATCATAATCACCATGACTGTAGTTTCTTAAGCTACTTCACTAAAAATCGAAAAATAAAACGTTTTTGAAAAAAAATGTAACCGCCTTCAAAACGGATCTTCAAACAAAAATTAACAAACACTAAAAAACGAAAAAAATAATAAGATTTTTTAATTCAAAGGACGATGATACGTGACTTTTTCTAATTTATCTTGGTAGTTACTTACTGAACTGTTTGAAGTCGGTGCCAAGCCAAAAAGAATAAGAACGAAATATACTGAGTGGAATAACTAACATATAAAAAAATACCCGGTCCCAAGCGTGAGGTGTAGGACGTAATTACCTCAATATCTATAAGACGGCACCGACTTCAAACAGTTCAGTAAGTAACTACCAAGATAAATTAGAAAAAGTCACGTATCATCGTCCTTTGAATTAAAAAATCTTATTATTTTTTTCGTTTTTTAGTGTTTGTTAATTTTTGTTTGAAGATCCGTTTTGAAGGCGGTTACATTTTTTTTCAAAAACGTTTTTCCATGTTAATTTCATTAAGAAACTGTATTATGGAAAACTTGATAACGGATAAATGTATACTTAAATACTTTTTGTTTGTAAATACATACTTAATATACATAGTAAACACCCAGACCAAGACAAATAGACATGTTCATGCACACAAATATTTGTCTTGTTCGGGAATCGAACCCGAGACCTCTGGCGCAGAAGGTGGGTATCAAGATCAAGTAAGTATGCGATATATAATCAAGTTCAAGAATGTAGTCTGCTCTGCTCTTCAATCAACAATAACAACTATTGTTGATCGAAGGCTCTGCTACAATATTTCCTTAGGGCCAGTGGCGTAGCGTGCCTTGACGGGGCCCCGTATAAAATTTGTTTGGGGGCCCTTATGAAGGGTAAAGATTTTTCACATAAAAAAAAATGAAAAATACGGGGCCCCTGTGACCCGGAGGCCCTGTATAATTGATACGGCAGATACGGCGGTAGCTACGCCCCTGCTTAGGGCTCCCACACAAGACAGCGAATTCGCATCGCATCGCAAGCAAGGCGCTACTCGGAAAAAGTATGGACTTTTTGATATAAAACTATAGGATGGTTAGAGTTGTTACAAACCTGGTAATAAGATATGTATTTCTTTATACCTTTATCTAGAATCGTATAGTTTCAAAAACACGATTTTATGATTTTGGCTCGACACTTTTTATTTTCGAAAAGACCTCTAAAAATACGAAATTTCAAGATTATTCTTAAATGAGGTTACATATACTATTGGAAATTGGATTAATTAGTGGACACCAATAATATTTAGGATCGTATAGAAGCATTTTTAAAAAATCGCTATAGTTTTTTAATACGAAGTGATTTTGTGTTTTTTTGCCTAATCTACAAAATCGGTCTCGCTCCCGCGCGCGTCGTTTTCTCATTGCTATCTCGCTTCAGCATAATTTTTCCGAGTATCGCCTTAAGTCAAGTGTATTTGTAATGCGACAAGGTTTCTATTACGGACCCCACAGACTAGACTATCATCAGTCCGTCGACAGGCAACGGCCTGTCAGTTGCTCGCAACCTGACTGACAATCTGGTGGGGCCCTTTAGCATGGCGCATCGCAGATTCTTGCGATGCGATGCGAATTCGCAGTTTTAGTAAACAACTATTTAGTAATATGTGGTTTTGTGTGGGAGCTGGGAGCCCTTTCGATCATATAAACCCTTAAGTAATAGCTTAGGGGGCCCTTAAGTATAGGCCTTTGACCGCTGTAATTGACCCCTTGCAAGAACACTGCAGTGGGGCCAGTGGGCAACGCTGAGAAATTGCTAGCATGTTTTTTTTTATTTTTCTGAGTTGACGACACCCAACGTATAACGTTTTTTTTCTACCAGAAATGGCAAAATATTTAAATTGCAAGTATTTTTAACTCTTCTTTAGGTAGGTAGGTGTTCAATTTGAAAACGAATTACCCTTTGTAGTTAAGTCACAGAATAAATATTAAGTTAACTGTTAAAATAGGTAAATGAAACTAATTGTTTTCATTAACGTAGTCCAAGCACGAAAGTCGTAGATTAGGATCGTGATAGTAAACTTTATCATTCGCCTTCTTACAAAGCTGTCAAAGTGCTGATGTCAATTTAACTATTGAAGTTTTATTCCTTACTAGCTGACCCGGCAAACGTTGTTTTGCCATAATAATTATGGTGGATAGATAGATATACGGATGGAAATATATAATCGCGAAGAAGTTTTATGCACTGCCTGCCACAAATGTCACTTATTAAAAAGTAGGTAATCCAAAGCGGCTTAAACGTCAGTGATTACAATACTCTTTGACATACCTCTTTGGAAGCGGCTATGGAAGAAATGACAGTTTTGTATAGTACGACAGTTTATCGATTTTGTATACAAAATAATCATTTTTATTTTATAATTTTCCGGAATTAAAAGTAGCCTATGCTGTTCTCCAGCTCCCAAACTATCCCCATACCAAAAATCGAGTCGATTCGTTGCTCCGTTTTGACGTGAAAGACGGACAAACAAACAAACAAACAAACAAACAAACAAACAAACAAACACACTTTCACATTTATAATATTAGTATGGATAATAGGTATTATTACGACTCTAGTAAGTTACTTACGACTGAAGGGGCGCTCTGCTCTGTTTTCATACAAAACAATACTATTACGATTACCATTATGATAGTTAAGTATCAGTGGTAACTCTAGAGTTCTAGACCAGTGGTGGGACTGGTAAGCAATCAGGGGCTTATTTTGCAATATTTTGGGGCCCTTACTTTTATAACGGGGGGCCAGAAAGTGTAAGAAAACTAGCATCTATGATTCTATTTTATAGGAAGGTACACACGGCGGCACATCAGAATATACATGTTGACCTTGAGATTGAGACCGCCTTTATGTTCTACGTAATAAAAGCTCTTCTCGCAGTTCAACCTGCACGGGTAGCATGACGAACTCGAGAAAGGTTTTGTCGATATCGAAACGAGACAAACCACAGCCATCTCTATCGTCTTCTACAAGCCATGCGCATAAAGTTGGCAACGTAGTTTTAAGTGAACCGATTTGACATCTTTTGCACCGTTTGACAGGTAAACAGCGAGTAAACCTCGAGTACTGAATCCTATGGAGATGGCATACCCTCTATACATCTATACAAATAAATAAAATTGGAGTATCTGTTTGTAACATTAAATAACCGCTTTTTACTACGTGCATATGATTGAATATACGGTACATATACCAAAATGACATGTTTTACAATTTTTGTCTGTCTGTCTGTTTGTTCCGGCTAATCTCTGAAACGGCTGGACCGATTAATACGACAATTAGAAGAAGTTTAAAATTGAATTCCAAGATTTTCTTACATTGTGACTTAGTTACACCTCACTTTTTCGTAGGTATGCCACCTCCATAGGATTTAGTACTCAGAGGAGTAAACCGGTTCACAGCAATGTTGCCGTTCCGTATCATAGCATGGCTCGTAGAAGACGATAGAGACGGCTGTGAGACAAACCTATTGTTCAGATGTCAATTATAGACTTTCGAGGTAGACAAAACTCTTCTCGGGTTCGTCATGCTACGCGTGCTGATGTGCTGTCGAGTGTACTTCGACCGTCAACATCATAGAGATAGTCGGTCGGTCGGGGCGGGCCGGATAAAATACGGTACCTACGTAGGTTAGGATTAGGTAGTTAGTTTGCCAATCACTACTCTAGATAGGTACCTACCTAGGTAAACGTGTAACGTTTTGATACAAAATTTATAGCGTCCGCGTCGTTTTATTTCAAATATCGATAAAATGGTAGCAAAGACAACATGAACTGTTGTTGTTTTATAGCACAGGATGTTAATAATTTTGATTGTTTGCTAATGAAAGTGCGTCGTTGATTCGTAGCCAGAATTGACACGAGCTGAAGCATTGAAATCAGGGTGAATGCCCGGTAACAATATTTGGCAGGGTCGATAGCGGAAGACATACTTAGGTAACACTCTATAAGTATGTAGGTACACCGTGTTCTTTTTGAATTCCCATTACTTATAGTATCGCGTTGTGCTGTGGTGCAATCTGGGCTTCGCCATGAGCTGACTGTAGGCAATAGCTAGCGAAAAAGGTCGTGGGTGCGAGTCCCATCGGAGATAATAAAAATTGCATTGTGAATGCAAAAAAGTAAAAATTTAAATAAATAGCTAGCTAGCTAGACATTTACCATCTTCCCGTTGAGGCTGCGCTGGCGGCACGAGCTGCGAGAGACGCGCCTCACCACTGGCTGACAAGAATAAAGTACCTACAGGGCCTGGCTGACCACGTAAGCTAGACACTTACCATGTTCGGCAGCCAGCATATCATGAACAGCACCGACAAGGTAGCCATCAGTCTGCTGAAGGCCACCTCCTCAGCTGTGGCCGCGTTGGGCAGGCTGGGCTTTTCGTTGAGGCTGCGCTGGCGGCACGAGCTGTGAGAGACCGCTCCACTGGCTGACAGTAATGAAGTATGTACCTACAGGGCCTGGTTGAACACGTATGCTAGACACTTACCATGTTCGGCAGCCAGCATATCATGAACAGCACCGACAAGGTAGCCATCAGTCTGCTGAAGGCCACCTCCTCAGCTGTGGCCGCGTTGGGCAGGCTGGGCTTTTCGTTGAGGCTGCGCTGGCGGCACGAGCTGTGAGAGACCGCTCCACTAGCTGACAGTAATGAAGTATGTACCTACAGGGCCTGGTTGAACACGTATGCTAGACACTTACCATGTTCGGCAGCCAGCATATCATGAACAGCACCGACAAGGTGGCCATCAGCCTGCTGAAGGCCACCTTCTCAGCTGTGGCCGCGTTGTGGTGCAGGCTGGCCTTCCCGTTGAGGCAGCGGGAGACCGCTCCACTGGCTAACAGGAATAAAGTACAGGGCCTGGTTGACAACGAAATCTAGACACTTACCATGTTCGGCACCCAGCATATCATGAACAGCACCGACAAGGTGGCCATCAGCCAGCTGAAGGCCACCTCCTCAGCTGTGGCCGCGTTGTGCAGGCTGGCCTTCCCGTTGAGGCTACGCTGGCGGCAGGAGCTGCGAAAGACCGCTCCACAGGCTGACAGGAATAAAGTACAGGGCCTGGCTGACCACGTAAGCTAGACACTTACCATGTTCGGCAGCCAGCATATCATGAACAGCACCGACAAGGTGGCCATCAGCCTGCTGAAGGCCACCTCCTCAGCTGTGGCCGCGTTGTGGTGCAGGCTGGCCTTCCCGTTGAGGCTGCGCTGGCGGCAGGAGCTGCGAGAGACCGCTTCACTGGCTGAGAGGAAGAAAGTACAGGGCCTGGCTGACCACGTAAGCTAGACACTTACCATGTTCGGCAGCCAGCATATCATGAACAGCACCGACAAGGTAGCCATCAGTCTGCTGAAGGCCACCTCCTCAGCTGTGGCCGCGTTGTGGTGCAGGCTGGCCTTCCCGTTGAGGCTGCGCTGGCGGCAGGAGCTCCGGGAGACCCGCCGCACAACGGGCTGCCCGCCGGCCCGCGGCGCCGTGATGGAGTATAGGGCCTGGATCACCGCGAGGTTGCAGTACACTAGCACCACGCAGAGGAGCATACCTGAGGAAGATCAAAAGAAAAATAAATATCGGACACCATCACATAGTACCTACTTACATTTTTGCTCCAATCCCAAATTATGTAAGTAGGTTGATCAGGCACAATCGTGATGACCATCTACTGTGTTCCACAGTTTATTGAAACGGATGTTTCTCATGCAAAATTAAGTTACTTAAAAGCTAGTCCTACCTTCACTAGAAGATATTGTCCGTAATCCAGGGGGGCTGATCGCTGTCTCGCCGGCGCGCGCGCCTGGCAAACCGATCTTCACCCAACCCCCGATGGGAAACTCTTATAGCTAACACTCTTATAAGTACACAATGCCCTAATAGACAGCTAAAACTTTCCCGGCGCCTTTCAAGGCGAACACACACGGGTCACAAGTCTGTACCCCGACCGGTGCGGGCGAACTCAGCGCGATGTTGCGCGGACGGCGGTTGGCGGCGAACTAACTAATGAATCCTACAGCCGGCCCGAGCGCGTTGTCTCGAGACATTGACAATGACAACTGACCGCTCGCGGCGTGAACATCCCCCCGTCCCGGACAGTAGCAAACTGTCCGCCAACTCAATCTAAGGGCAGGCGAGAGAGGGTAGCGATCGCTCGCTTCAAAACAGAGTCCCCCACCAGGACCTCGGCAAACCTGGGCACACCATCCGACCCCGGATGAAGCTGAACAATGCGTCCTAAACGCCAGCGGAGGGGCGGCAGGTTTGGATCCTTTACCAACACGAGGTCTCCGGTCTTGGGTGGGGTCGTCCTATCCGACCACTTAACGCGTTGCTGCAAAATGTGCAAATACTCCAGATGCCAACGGCGCCAAAAACTCTGCGTAAGCTGCTGGAGCAATTCAAATCGCGAGAGCCGTCCGGAGGGCACTTCGGAATAAGGATATTCCGGCAAGGCGTTAAGCGGTCTGCCAATCAAAAAATGGCCCGGCGTAAGGGCCTCTAAATCATTCGCGTCCGAAGACAACGGACACAACGGACGCGAGTTGAGGACCGCCTCAACCTTACAAAATACGGTCGCGAGTTTCTCAAACGTGAGGACCGTCTCCCCAATAACGCGACGAAGGTGAGTTTTAGCGGCCTTTACAGTTGCTTCAAAAATCCCTCCCCAGTGGGGGCAGGATGGCGGGGAGTACTGCCATCGTACCCCTCTGCGAGAGAGTGTGGATCCGATCTCAAAATTATTCCTATCCAAAAATTCACAAACTTCCTTTAAATACCTATCGGTGCCCTTGAAATTGGTTCCACAATCGGACCTTATTAACGACGGCATTCCGCGGCGAGACACAAAACGATTCAACGTGGCTACAAAGGCTTCTGTGGTGAGGGCACTAACCACCTCCAGGTGGACCGCTTTAGTGGCCAAACAAACAAATACACACAAGTAAGCCTTTTCCGTTCTAGCATTACGAAGCCGCGATGTCTTAACGGTAAATGGCCCCGCAAAATCCGTTCCAACTCCTGAGAAGGGCATCGATTCGTTCACTCGATCGGCAGGCAAATCACCCATCTGGGGCTGCATCGTATCGGCGCGCAAACGATAACACGGGAGACAACGAAAAATAACGGATCGGATTATTCTCCGCGCTGACAAAATCCAGAACTCTCGTTGGAGGAGCGCGGTCAAAGCATTACAACCGGCATGAGCATTCTTTACATGTCGGTCTGTAATCAACAGTCTAACTAACGGTCCATCCTTGGGGAGCAACAAAGGGTGGCGTGATCCGTACGGCAGGTTGGCATGTCTGAGCCTACCTCCGACACGCAGCAATCCGGTACTGTCCAAGAAGGGATTCAACCGCACCAAGGGTCCCTTCAACTTGGACTTACTTGAGCGCAGGGCTTTCAGCTCCGGTTCAAACTCTCGCTGTTGCGTCACTCGCAACCAATGCAACAGAGCGTCTTGCCGCTCTTGTGGGGCGAGGACCGGAGACAACGATTTCTCCTGAGGCTGGCGACAATTTCGCACAAAGCGCCTCATCCAAGCAGTCACGCCGAGCAACTTGTCAAGAGAACTGTAGCGGTCTAACAAAAACTCCATCTGCGGAGCCGCCACCGTCTCCACGGCGTGAACACGCATGCCTAGGTCTGGGACTCTGGCCACAGCCCGGGTGGCAGGCCATGAGCGCTCAGGCCGTAACAACCATGATGGACTCCACCATAGGTGGTGGTCCACTAACTCAGGCGCCTCGCAGCCGCGGGAGGCACAATCTGCGGGGTTCAATTCGCCCGGTACGTGGCGCCAAATCAACGGGGCCTTTGAAGTCTGAATTTGTGAGACCCGGTTGGCCACAAAAACCTCAAGGGTGTGGACTGAACTCTTCAGCCAACAAAGGACGACCTGGCTGTCAGACCACGCAAATATCGACCCCAAGTCGACACCGTTTCCCAAGGTGTCGGCAACATGATTGAGTAGCCGTACTAAGAGAGTGGCGCCGGACAACTCCAACTTCGGAATGGTTAGCCTAGTCCTTACTCTTGGCCGTAACTAAGTGTACGGCGACAACGCCTGCTGCATCCACCGTTCGGATGTAAACGGCTGCCGCGTATCCGCTTTCGGACGCGTCACAAAAGCCGTGCAGGGAGGCTTTAAACTTTCCCGAAGGCAGCATTTGCCTCGGTATACAAACCCGATTGACGTCGGGTAGGGATGACACGAACCTCACCCACTCTCGTAGGAGGCTACCAGAGAGGGGCTCATCCCATGACAATTCCGCAGCCCAGAGCTCCTGTAGGAAGCACTTCATCGAAAACACTACAGGGCTGAGCCAACCGTTCGGATCAAAGGTACGGGCTACAGTGGACAGCACCGTGCGTTTAGTCCAGACCTTTGGGTCTGGCAGTTCTAATCTATATGTGAACAAATCCGGGACTGGTCGATACTGGACTCCCAAAACAGACAGCATGTCTGGAGTCTCCGGATTTTCAAAGAGGAGCGGCTCTTGCTGGTGGTCCTTAGGCAAATCTGCCAATAGGTCCGGTGAGTTAGACAGCCACTTCCGCAACTCATAGCCACCAGCCCTCAAGAGCGCAATCAGCTCATCACGTAAGACGAGAGCCTCATCTAAGCTCGAGGCCCCCGTGCAGATATCGTCGACAAATAAGGCCCCCCCCTCAATAAGAGCAGATGCCCGGGGATAGCGTAGCCGTTCGCGCTCTGCGAGCTCCAAAAGCGAACGGATCGCCACAAAGGGGCTCGACCGCAAACCATAAGTGTTGGTGTTCAGCTCGTAAGCCAACATCGGATCCTGGGGATCCTCACGCCAAAGGATGAGCTGGTATCGTCTATCCTCCGGGTGAATCACGGTCTGTCTGAACATCATGCGGATATCGGCCACAAAGACGACAGCGTGCCGGCGGAAGTTGGTCAAAACATCACAGACATCGTGATGCAACTTCGGCCCCGCATGCAGACACTGATTCAACGACACTCCGGTTGATGTGGGCGCTGAACCATCAAAGACCACGCGGATCTTCCCATTGGAAGTCTTCAAAACAGCGTGGTGTGGCAGGAAGTAATGTTCCACATTACGCCAGTCCAACTGCGAGATGGACATGTGCCCAAGGTCCAAATACTCCCGCATGAAGTCTATATACTTCTCCTTGAATGCGGGATCCCTGGCCATCCTACGCTCCATGGACAACAATCTCTTCTCGGCCATCGGTCGGGAGCTCCCTAAAGGAGGGCGAACCGCCAAGAAGGGCAAGCGGGTAATCAATCAAGCGACCCGAGAGGAGGCGCCCAGTGTTGTTCTGGTAGAACAATTCGCACTCCTCGGCTACTTTTGGAGAACGTCGGACAAAGTAGAACCGACAATGGTCTGGCGGTCTACCGACGGGGTCTCTGGTGTCTGTGGTACCTTTCCCATCACCACATGACCCAGCGACGAGGACAAGGCGACAAGATCGGCTGTCTGCAAAACTCGCTTGCTTCCACACAGTACACGACCGAGGACATCCGCACCAATCAACAAGTGTATTGGGCCCGGTCGGTGGAAGGAAGGATCAGCCAAAGCCAGTCCAGACGTCAGCTCAATCGTGGATGGCGGCACTCGCACTTGCGGGAGTGGTCCAACCACCTTATCAAAAACTATCGCCGAAGCACCGATCTTCGGCCTTGGCGTGAAGTGGGGGGAGAAGGAGAACTCAACTCGACCAATCGGATCAGGGATCCGCGAGTCTCCCACCCCCCGTACCGCTTCGTGATGCGGCACAAGCAAAAGACCCAGCTGTCGGACAAGCCACCTGGACATTATGCACCCCTGGGCACCTGAGTCCAAAAGGGCACGCACCGTGACAACATTGCCCTTAGGTCCCCAAACATTCACGGAGGCTGTTGGCAACAGCACAAGCTCCGGAGGGGTGGTTGGGTCCGACAGGGGCGCCATTAAAAATTTTGGGGGGGTACTTGTCCCCCTCGCGCCTGAGTCGGCGCGCCAAATGTGGGACGCTCGTACCGGGTGAGCGGGTCCCAATCGGGTACATACTGGCCCCGACCAACAGCACTCCTAGGTGCAGGGTAATACCCGTGTGGGGCGTGCCTCGGTACATAGTACCCCAATCGAGGCCTCTCCATTAGGGGGGGGGAGTAGCAAATAGGGCCCGTGCCCATCGCCACCGTGGCGTACTCTTGTGGTACCCCCCTACCCCCGCCCGTGGCGGGGGCGTCTCTCCTATAGTTCCCCCTCTCCGGGGGGGACTGAACGGGGGGGCTAAGCCCCGCCGAATCTCTAGGGGACCGGTTCCGGGCTGCCGGGCCCCCGCCCGTGCGCGAGGAATTCGAACCCCGGTCGCTCCCGGCGTCCTTGCGGTCCAAACAAAGGAGGGGGTGATGCCTCCCTCCGCAAAGACGACAATCCTCTGTCTGGGGACACGCCGACTGCATGTGTCCCCCCAAACACCTATAGCACCATTGGCGCTGTCGAGCAACGGCCCTCCGTCCCTCTGGGCGGAGGCCTCTAAATTTGGCACATTCGTGCACCACGTGCCTATCTCCCCTGCAATACCTGCACCGCTCACTCGGTGCGGGGGGAGGGGACTGCTGGAAGGCAGCATACCGATTGGTCGGGCGACGGGGCTGTTCCCTCGCCGCCACCATGCGACCAACACCTGGAACCGGGGCGGGCTCCAGGTGGTCCGTCACCCTACATTCGTCCTCCAAAAAACGAAGGAGGTCCGCGAAGGGCGGGAGATACGAGGCGCTGTCGCCTCCGTACCTCTGCTCGAAACGCCCCTTCATTTCAGCGGGCAATTTGGCGAGGACTATGTGCAGCAGTATAAAGGACCACTGATCCACCGGCAGGTCCAATCGCCTTAGGGAGTTGACCGCTGACAGTAGCGGGTTCAGCAACTCCCTCCGTAACAGGTGTACCCGCGTGATTCGCGGGAGGGCCAAAATCGTGGCCACGTGGGTGTCCGCCAGTAACCGGACATTCTGGTACCTGCTAACCAGAAGCTGGCGAGCCACCTGGTAGTTGTCGTCGCTGATGAGCAGGTGCTGGATTACCGCGCTGGCCTCTCCTCGCAGGGAGGAGCGCAAATAGGCCAACTTCTCACTAGGGGATAAGTCCCGTCGTGAATCCACTAAGCTGTCAAACAGGTTAATGAAGCCCATCCAGGCTGACAGATCCCCATTAAAAGTGGGAATCTCCAAGGTAGGCAATCGGCCTAGCAACGCCGTCGGGGTAGGTTTGACCTCCCCGCTCAAAACCGGCTCCCCCTTCCGAACAGCCAGGGCCCTCTCAGCCGCCTCCGTGAACTGGTCAGCCAGCTCATCAGCTGGGGGGTTTTCCAAATAATACGCGCGACACTCCATGGCGTGGCGCTCCAGGTCTTGCAGCCGAGCTGCCAGCCCGCCATACCGAGCTAGCAACGCGCCTACCCGGTCGGCTCGGTCTATTAATGTGACCGCACAAGCAAGCCAACGCAAAACTCCTTGGATGCCAGCCCTGGATACGGCGTGCGGATTCGTAGGAGCCATTTATAATCCGTTTAATAAACAAAGCAAACAAAGAAATATAGAAGTGGTAAACATCAACAAAAAAAACAATAGAAATAGGTCGCGTCACGATAATATAAAACACAATTAAAATTCGGACGACATACACGGACCCTACTATTTTCATAAATTATTAACAACTTACCAATTTCAAGGGCTAACAATATAACGGTATAAACAAAACGGTATAGGATTAACGGTATGGCATACACGGCACGGCCAGGTCAACCTCGCAAATCAACTACTAAACCGTTATCAACAAACAAAAACAAAACTATTTTTAATAATAATACGTAATTTAATACTACTAATAATTAAAACTAGTTCCACTTTTTTAACTAGGCAAGCGGACTCGGAACAAACACTAGTATGTGGTACTAATAAACAACACTTTCGAACGAAACTATTCGTCAAATAAATCCGGACACACAAAAAAAAAATATACACATCTAGGCGAGTAAACTCGTATCAAATCACTAGTATGTGACCACAATTATATAAGTGTCTATCTATTATCGGATCCACCAAGTGAGAAACATTCGCTTCGAGAATTTACTAGAACAATTTCTTAGTACTTCAAATCGTCTCGGAATACCCTCGAGATTTTAACAAAAAAAAAATAATTTTATTTTTACTATGAAATTTTATGTAGTTAATTTTAATATGAAAATTAATTATATCAACTACGCTCTGCTACCAAAATTTGATCAGGCACAATCGTGATGACCATCTACTGTGTTCCACAGTTTATTGAAACGGATGTTTCTCATGCAAAATTAAGTTACTTAAAAGCTAGTCCTACCTTCACTAGAAGATATTGTCCGTAATCCAGGGGGGCTGATCGCTGTCTCGCCGGCGCGCGCGCCTGGCAAACCGATCTTCACCCAACCCCCGATGGGAAACTCTTATAGCTAACACTCTTATAAGTACACAATGCCCTAATAGACAGCTAAAACTTTCCCGGCGCCTTTCAAGGCGAACACACACGGGTCACAAGTCTGTACCCCGACCGGTGCGGGCGAACTCAGCGCGATGTTGCGCGGACGGCGGTTGGCGGCGAACTAACTAATGAATCCTACAGCCGGCCCGAGCGCGTTGTCTCGAGACATTGACAATGACAACTGACCGCTCGCGGCGTGAACATAGGTCCTTGCGTTTAAGTAGGTGGATGGTAGGTGGTATGTTATGACATTGGGAAACAAAGACGGGTTTATTGCCACATACTCCCAGGCATGAGAAAATAATGTAAGTAATAAGTTATTTTTCTACATTTACCCGACTTGGGATCGAACCCGAGAACCTCAATAGGTAGCGGCACCTTGAAAACCACCTGAAAACCAAGCTTAAATTATAGATAATTGATCTCGCTTTAAAGGTACATTTTTCAATTTTTAAAAAGTTATATAGTTTTTGTATATAATACAAAATGTGTGAGACGTGCCAAATGTACCGGTTTTGGCCATTTACTGATAGTTAAACTTTTGTAAGTATTGCGAAAAATCAAAACCAAACCCAGGTAAAATCAATATATTCTAATGCGCTAGAAACCAGTCAATTGCAAAACAACAATTTAATTGTAAAAACAAAGGTTTATAAAGTATTTCATTTCAAAACAAATTTCTTAAAATTTTCATACTTACAAAACATTTTTTCAAACAGAAAATGGCATTTATTTAAAAAAAATCTTATGACATAAGGAATTCTAACGGTTGTTATTATTACCTTAAAAAACCTTATTTTAATTGCCTTTATCAGAAATGGCTAAAAATTGTTTAAAAAACTTTTAGAGCAAAAAGTGGCCAAAACCGGTACAGTGGCCAAAACCGGTACGCCTGTATATCGTAACTTATAATACACTACACGATCACGATCAACACACACCCACTAGGTGTTATTGTTGATCCAAGCACAATACACATAATATAAACATAATTCGACGACCTCCGTGGCCGAGTGGTGTACGCGACGGTTTTCAAGGTGGCGCTATCTCTAGAGGTTCCGGGTTCGATCCCCGGTCGGGTAAATATTGAAAACGGACTTTTCAATATTTCCTCAGGTCTGGGACTCTGGGTGTATGTGGTAAAACCTGCCGTTGTTTCCAATTTCCATTACTAGTGCTGCTACTATACAAGAGAAAAAAATCTTTCCGTGTTCTGTGCTACTTATTGGAACAATGTATGTGATGGTGTCCAATAATACATTAATAATAAATAATAATAATAAATAGTAAATAACTTCTTACATTCACACCAATTATCTAAGCCCATTTTAATTTCATTAAGAAACTGTATCATGGAAAACTTGATAACGGATAAATATATACTTAAATACTTTTTGTTTGTAAATACATACTTATTATACATAGTAAACACCCAGACCAAGACAAATAGACATGTTCATGCACACAAATATTTGTCTTGTTCGGGAATCGAACCCGAGACCACTAGCGCAGAAGGTGGGTAGCCTACCCCTGCGCCAAATCGGTCGTCAACATTACAATACGGTATTTTACTGATTTTTTTTTATTTCTTTAAAATGTTTTTCGAAATATTAGCTACACAAAACAAGTTTTCATTTTGAATTATCTTGAATATTTTCAAAGATATAGGACTTCAAACTTTATAATTAGACAAGGACAGGACGCTATCTTAGTGACGTCAGTGGGTTAGTAGCGTCATAGTCACGCCATAGAAGATTTCGTTTTAGAAAGAGACAGGTATAGTCAAAATCAAACAGACTATAATTCTTTTATTCTTTTAAACAGATTCAAATTATTTTTTCACATTTGGTATTCTTAATTGCAATATTTTTTAACGTCATCATTAAATATCTACATTTCAACAACAGTAAAATACCCTATTGCACATGCACTAAACAATGCATCCAGTCTATTTGTAATTTTATAACAACTGCTGAACTATGCGGATTATCATCACGTATCGCCGTCTTATTCTACGTCGAATACAGGGTAAATTTTTAATCAGTGCACAAATTTTTAAGATCGACTCAGAATCGGTAAGCGAACAACTTTCTCCTAGAAACATAGGTCGAAATATGTCAAATTTTTTGTGACTCTTCATACAAATCTGACTGATCTCGTGATCAATTTAATATGGGGAGTCGAAAATTTTTTGTCGTATTTCGACCCATGTTTCTAGGAGAAAGTTGTTCGCTTACCGATTCTGAGTTGATCCTAAGTGCACTGGTCAATAATTTATCCTGTATTATGGTGATTTGATTGTTCACCTTTAAAATAAATTTATTTCCATCAAAATCAAATTTGTAATCATTTGGGAACATGGAATGAGATAAGTTGGCTTTCACCTTGACCGAGCCCTTGAACTGTAAGTTTACTGTGAAACTTAATAGATAGGTACCTAAGTATATGTATTCTGGCATTGATATATTTTAAAATTTTTATATGATTCACAAACATTTATGTTGCCTCGCATTTTAGTCTTTTAAACATTATTTAAAAGAAATATGAGTAATTTCCAAAATTTCCGCGCTTACAATGTACCTAGTTGCATTATTGCTTCATGTAAGCAACAGCAGCCAAAGCATCCCACTAGTGAGATGGGTCTGCTCCCGTCCCGACTGCTTGTCTTAAAATACGTTAATTTTTTATGAATTTTGGCTAGGCAATCGGTACATTAAGTGGGTACGGAACCCTTCATGGGCGAGTCCAACTCGCACTTAGCCGATTTTTACCACTTTGTGGCCGTGGTCACGGGAACTACCTACCCACTACCTTTTGATTTCAGTTAAATAATTTTTATAATTGTTTTTATTTTTCGTTCGGAAACAGGATCCTGTCTTACGGTTAAAAGTATAAGTCTTATAAGAATATATTTATTTATTTAACATTTTGATTTGTTTAAACTTTAAAGTATCTACCTAATTAGATTTTAGATTTTTAGGCAAGGCAAAAAATTACTGACTCGACCACATGTTCACAAAATTTGGATGCCCTGCGGAGAAAGAACTGGCAAGAAAACTACACGAAGGGGGACGATCTCCGTTTATTGAAATCTACAAAAATAACTACTAAACCGTATTTTAAGTCTTGCAGTGTGTGCTTTGAGGTTGAGGTTTTGTAACTGCCTCTGTGGTCTAGTGGTTCATACCACCGATTTCAGACCCAGAGGTCCCGAGTTCGATTCCCAGTGGGGGTACATATCGATTTGGTTAGTGGTAGGACTTGTTCTTAGTTCTTAGTCCGCCTGGCTAGCTACCACCATCTTATCTAAGTCTGACGCCATAGCAATGACGTTTTCAGCGTTATTGTGTTCCGGCAGTTAGAGATAAGATAGCCAGTTCCTCAGTGATTGAGGATTCCGGGAGTAGTGCGCTTCCACCTTCAGCCTTATCACCACTTATCATCAGGTGTGATGAAGGCTAAGTGCTACCCCGATGTGGATAAAAAAAATGAGATGAGACTACCGGTGGACGGTGGTTGGCGATCGCGGCCGGCAGCGCAAATCCTCTGAAAAGAGAGTAGGCGTTGCACCGGCACGTGATGGGCAGCCACCGGCTGACCGGACCGGGGGCAAGCGCAAGAGGCGAGGAAGGGCTAGGACAAAAAATCGTAGCCCTTCCACGCCAATCGGTGCCCAACCCGGTAAATCGAACACCGGTAAGCCGTCGGGACCGCAGGCTGCGGCTCAGGACGATCGGGGAAACCTGACCGAACCTCTGCCGCTCCCAGCTAGTACCGACGCACACTCGGGGGGAGGGTCGGGACCGCGGGATGACGCTGGGAATGGTCGGGGAAACCCGGCTGGACCTGCGCCGTCTCCTGCCAGTACAGACCCGAACCTCACTACAGGATTGGGAGCGCCAGGGAGGATGGAAAGTGGGAGGCGGGGAAACCCGCGCCCACCCAAGTCAACCCGACGTGCTCCCAATCCCCCGCAAGGGCACAAGGCCACCACGGCCCCCCTCAACACCCCGGTCGCAGGAGCTGCTGCGCGGCCTAAGCCTAAAGCCAAAAGGGCCCGCCTGGATGAGACGATCTCTCCTCGAGGCGAGTCCAAAAAGCTGAAGGCAGAGCTGCCGAGCGGTTCCTCGACTGGGGCGCGATCCTACGCTGCTGTTGCGGCCAAGTCCAACGAGGTCAGGTTTGTGATCACATCGCCTTCGGGATATATCTCTAAGGCGGTGGCCGAACAGATCGAGGCTGACATGGAGGAGGCTATGGTGCAGCAAATACTCCTGGGCACCTACGAAGCGGGTAAAGTCGCATTTTGTGGGAAGCCCATGTACAAGGACGGGTGCTTACACTTGACAGGCACCAACAACACAACCCTGGAGTGGGCGACAGAGTGGGCGGAGGGGCACCACATAACGGACGTGGGACGGCTCAGTGTTCTGAGAACTGAGCAGGTCCCGAAGAGGGTCCAGTGTGGTTTCGCTCTGCCCAAGCTCTGGAAGCGGGAGCAAGGAATGGTAGGTAAGGTCCTGCATTTCTCAAACCCAGAGCTTCAGGTGGAACGGTGGCTCATGAACGGGCTTCAAGCTCAAGAGTCCACCAACCGCACTTTCATCATCGTGTCGGTGCCGGTGGACATCGTGCCGGTGATCCTAGCTAAGGGTCGCCGAGTCAGTTTCCTAACCGGCTCGGTGTACCTGAAGTTCAGGAACGCCAAGGGCAAGTTCGTCGACACCCCACCCACCGACCACTCTCACGAGTCTACCGGTGGCGACACGACGACTACACCAGCCGCACAAGCGGCTACCACCGACACCGCCGAGCCGGCCGCAGCGGAGATGCAAATCGACGCTGCTGCTGCCGGCCCCTCCGGCAGAGAGGCTTCGCCGACGAACGAGGAACTCCTGCTGGGGCTCGACGAGTTGGCCTTGGAGGACGTTGTCTGCGAAGATGGCGTCCCTTTCTAAGGCCCAACTCATACAGACAAACCTCCAGCACAGCATAACCGCAACGGCTCAACTCCGACGCTGGCTGGAGACTAACAAAACGACGGTCGCTCTGATCCAGGAGCCGTGGATCAGGGGCGGCACTGTGCGAGGACTCTCCAGTATTGGAGGTAAGCTCATACATGCCGCCAGTGGTGATGTAAGATCGTGCATATTTACATCAAACGATATCGAAACACAGCCTTTACTAAATTTCTGTTCCAGAGATTTAAGCACTACTAAGCTGAAAATTAACAATGGAAATAACAGCCAGGAGTTGGTCCTAGCATCAGCATACATGCCTGAGGGGGAGCGAGCGCCACCTGAGGAGGTCGTATTGCTTGCTCGATACTGCAGGGAAAACAACATTGAGCTGATCATCTCAACAGACTCCAATGCCCACCATCCGTTGTGGGGAGAGGAGAAAAGTAACACTAGAGGTAATGATCTTGTAGAATTTCTACTTACAACCAATCTAGAAATAATTAATATAGGAAACAAACCGACTTTCGTCGCAAAGAGATGTAGAGGGACGATTGTCGACCTAACACTTGCAACACCGCTAGCGGCATCTTTGATAACGGGCTGGCACGTCTCAGATGAAGCCTCATGCTCAGATCATAGATGGCTACTCTTCAACTTACAGGTACCTACTGTTACTATTGGCCCTAAAAGGTATCCAAGGAAAACAAACAGACAACTTTACAGAACACTCCTAGCAGAGCAACTTGACATAGGCTGCGAAAGGTGGGACCTCTCGACCGCCGCGCAGCTAGAGGAACAGGTAGTAAAATTCACAAACACCATAATACAATGCTTTGAAGACGCCTGTCCCCTGAGAGTTCCCGGCTCGGCAGGCTCCGGCAAACACCAATGGTGGGGTCCGGAGCTTGAAAGGCAACGTGAACTGGTCAGGAAAAGGCTGAACAGGGCAATGAACACCTGCGACGACCACGACTGGGACCTATATAAGGCTGCTAAGGCTGAATATAAACGCAAGATAAGGTATTGGAGGACCTCATCCTGGAGAAGCTTCAGTAATGAGATAAGCTCCACTAAACAGGCAAATCGGGTAAGGAAAGTTTTGTCTAACCAGGGTCCTGGCCCGCTAGGCAACCTGAAGAAACCCGATGGCACGATGTCTCGCTGCCAGGAGGAGACAAACGCTATCCTAATACAGACCCATTTTCCGGACTGTCAACTAGTACAACAGGTAAGCTGGCAAGACGAACCTGTGCAACCCACCGAAAACTGTTGGCACCATGCCGAACAGGTAATAACACCTGAAAAGGTAAGAAGCGCTATTAAGAGCTTCTCCCCTTTCAAGGCAGCCGGAACGGACAACATCTTCCCGGCATTACTACAATGGGGAGAGAAGCAGGTAGTTCCAGCCCTCACCCGTCTGTTACAAGCCTGTTTGGCGCATCGCTACACTCCGCACCTATGGAGAGAAGTCAAGGTAGTGTTTATACCTAAACCAGGTAAACCCGACTACACTAATCCAAAGGCCTTCAGACCGATCAGCCTCACAACCTTCCTGTTGAAGACTATGGAAAGAGTTTGTGAGTGGTACCTAAGAAGTGGAGCATTGGCTAACCTCCCACTACATAAACATCAGCATGCTTACAGCGCTGGAAAATCGACAGAATCAGCTCTTCATCAACTAGTCGGTAAGATAGAGGAGGCTCTCCAAAATAAACTTATCTGTTTAGGCACCTTCATTGACATAGAGGGCGCTTTCGATAAAACTACATTCACCAGCATCGAGGCAGCACTAAGGAGACACGGTGTTGATAAACAACTCATAGACTGGATCGTGAACATGTTACGTAATAGAACGGTACAGGTGTCAGGAGACGTCACCCAAAGAGCTCTGGTGGCGAGGGGATGCCCCCAAGGAGGTGTGCTCTCTCCACTTCTGTGGAACCTGGTGGTAGACGACCTGATATCACATCTAAACTCTAACTACTTCTATACTATAGGGTATGCGGACGACATTACCATATTAACCATAGGTAACCAGGCCGGCATAACCTGTAACACCATGCAAGCAGCCCTGAAAAAGGTTGAAGAATGGTGCCAACGACAAGACCTGACCGTCAACCCTACGAAGACGGAAATGGTAATGTTCACGAACAAGCGCCTGGTAGGCGATTTCCGTCTGCCGAAGCTGTTTGGAACTACACTACAACTATCTAACGAGGTAAAGTACCTAGGCATAATCCTAGACAGCAAACTAAACTGGAACAGCCACTTGGAGTATAAAACGCAGTCGGCCAGCGTCATACTATGGCAGTGCCGGAAGATGATTGGCAAACGCTGGGGTCTAGCACCCAAACTATTCCTCTGGCTATACAACACGATCATAAAACCCCTGGTAAGCTATGGATCTGTAGTATGGTGGCCAAAGGCCGCTCAAACCACTGGCGCAAAAAAACTACAGGGACTACAACGGCAGGCCTGCTGCGCTCTCACAGGTTGCATGAGCACAGCCCCCACAGCGGCTCTAGAGGTAATGCTGAACCTAACACCACTGCATCTCCACATTCAACAGGAGGCAGCCAAAACAGCTCTAAGATTAAAACAACTGGGATCTCTAAAATTCGAAAGGGTAAAACATCTCAGTGTACTACTGAAGGACTGGCTAAACGACCCTCTTATCGAAGCAGTATGCGACAAGGTCAAGCCAACCTTCATTTTCGACAAAAAATACAGAATACACCTGATAGACGACATCAGCTCAGGGAAAACACACAAGGCTCTCCTCATTTACACTGACGGCTCCAAGACCTCATCGGGCACAGGGTCGGGTGTCTTCTCAGAGGACCTCAACATACAAATTGCATCCCCCTTAGGCTCATACAACACGGTCTTTCAGGCCGAGTGCATGGGCATAATAATGGCGGCTCGGGCAATCGAAACAAGAGAGGTAAAAGACCGCGACATCTTAATTCTCTCCGACAGTAAATCCGTCCTACAAGCTCTCCAGGGAAGTCGCATCACTTCGAGCCTTTTACTTGAGTGTCACCACGCCTTAAATATAGTAGGTGCACTTAATACTATTACTATCCAATGGATCAAAGGTCACAGCGGATCACGTGGAAACGATGCAGCCGACGAACTGGCCAGACGCGCATCCGGCTCCACGCCTGTTGGCCCAGAGCCGATCGCGCCCATCCCGACGAGCTGGTATGCAAATAAGATCCGTGAACGCACTACAGAATTACACCAACAGAACTGGAGCTCGCTGGATTCGTGCAGACAGGCGAAGCTCGCAATGCCGCGCGTGGACGCGCGTTTATCCAGGGCCCTGATACAACTGTGCAGACCGCAACTTCGCCTGGTAACAGGTGCCATTACTGGTCATGGACAATTTAACAGACATCTTTTTAATTTAGGTGTCACCGACAGTCCCCTATGCAGAGGATGCATGGAGGAAGAAGAAACAGCTGCCCACGTACTGCTGGAATGCAGGGGGGTGGCCCCCTACCGGGCGAGGTACCTCGGCTCGCCGGGCAGCGTCCAGGAAGCGATCACTAATGTGAAAGCTCTTGGAGCGTTCCTGGCTGAGCTGGGCTGGCTGGAGTGATCTGGCCGCGCACCCTCCGGACGCAAAATAGGCGCAATAGACGTCGAGTTGCGGAAACCGCCCGTATTGTTAAGAAGAAAGAGATGAGACTATCGTTGAGATTATCGCGCCTATGTTTAACGTCAGGTACCTACACAGAACACGGAAAAAAAGGTATGATATGCTTCTCTTTATTTGCCCTATCTAGGAGAGCCCACAGTCACAATCTAATTTGTAGATACGCCTGCAACTTGAAAGGGGATTTACACGTAACTGATGGTCAGAATCGGTTGATCTTCTTCGGTGGCTTGAAGTAGGTATTAATCGAGGAACGCTTCAAAACACAACTAAAATTAACAAATTAATATGTATTCAATTAGGGATACCTTCTTACGCGTGATTGAACAGTTCGCGCAGAAATCTAAAATGTGCTGTATTTGATTTTGAAAAGGGGTTGGCCTTGCAGGAACCTTATGTATGAGATAATAGGTCTTTACCTATGAAATTGCCGTTTTCTATGGGGAAATTGTAGGAAGTTGGAATCGGCATACAAAGATATTTGGGGATTTCTTGGACATGTGAACACCGAATTCAACGAAACTTTCGAGATATGATCAGACAAAATTATTCTAACTAGTTATTGCCTATAATCTCTTTTGATAAACTGTATTAGAATAAAAAAAAATCTGTTCAAATCTGTCAAATTGACGACAAACAAAAAGGGGTACTTTGGAGCATTTATAAAAATTTTAGACGCATGTTTAATTATTCTTTTCTTAGATGTTTAACATGACGATATACTCTATTTTCGAAACTGACTGATTTTGATATATTAATATTAATAAAAAAATTAGAGACCAATAAACATGTGAGAAAAAGACGGCAATTTCATATGTAAAGACCTATTATATTTACTGCTTCTTAAGTCTAACCACCATTTTGAAATGCGTAGGATGTTGAGAATCGATCTGCCCACGCCTTTCACGGTACTGCTGGTGAGTGAGATATTACAAGACCCTGACCGTAGTTAATAACCACAAAGGTTATTGTACTAAGATACTGGATACTTTTAAGATTTTTTATTTAATTTATTTATTCCGGTAACACACAGCCATAATAAACAAACAATTTAACAAAAAATATTTAAAAAGGCCTCTTAAAGTAGGTACCATAAATTACCTAATAGGTACAACCATTAACTATGTGACGGTAAAACATAAAGTTCCCTAAAAATAACCAAAACGATACGATATAATATATATAAGGTCCTTCATATACTTACTCACGCATACGAACAACTTTTACTACGGTACCAACATTGAAAACGCGAAAAAAAATCAGCTGTTCCATAGAAAATTTTAAATCGAATAAATCAAAATGTATGGAACAGCTGATTTTTTTTCGCGATTTCAATGTTGGTACCATAGTAAAAGTTGTTTGTATGCATGAGTACATTGACCCCTTAAAATTATGTGCACTATTTATGAAGGACCATAAGCAAGTACAAAAAACAACTGAATATTGATTATTCAGAAGATGGCAACACATTTTCATTTATATATTAGTAGTAAATAGATTTTGTAGGTAACAACAAAGATGTTTTTCTTAAAATGTGAAAATTGTGAATTTATTCTAAAAGACAAGATAAGGCAAGATAAGTAGGTAGGTATAATAATTATAGATGCTAATTAATTTAAGTCACGCAAATAAAGATTAGGCAGTACACTTCTTGTAAGCATCTAGATAGTTTCGGACAACGTGATTTATGCGTGGTGTAAAATCGTTTGACGAAGGCAAAACAACTAGATCCCCTTATGTATGAAATAGGCTTATCCTGCGGTTACGTTACTTTACAACCGTTGCTATTTTGGACTGAATTACAATATATATCTATAGGTACTAGGTAATACAATACTTAAATGTAAAAGTGTGGTTGAATGATTGTCCGTCTTTCACGTTTCACGTCAAAACGAAGCAGCGAATCGACGTGTATTTTTGTATGGGGATAGTTTGGAAGCTGGAGATTGACATGTGCTACCTACTTAATTTGTATCCCGGAAATTATAACATTCCCGAGGGATAACGTTAGTCTTGTAGTCCATGCAGGCGAAGCCGCGGGCCGAAGTCTAGTATTATCTACTTAATTAGGTACTTCTAGGCAACTAAACTTTTTTTTCTCATGAATGCCAGGTTATAGAGTTCTGTTAATCCAGCCGATGAATCCTTCTCTACAGTGAATTTTAAATTTATATCAATTGGAAATTAAATGAATTGGAGAGGATGGGCTGCTACTCTTCAACAAATTTTCAAACTTACCGAAGTCTACTTAAAACACTCCTTAAGCGAGCGAATTCCATATTGGTGCTCGAAGATGGGTCTACTAGAGGCGAGTTATTAGCTCTTTCAGTAGCTACAGGAGCTGACGAGTCCGTATTCAATAAATTGATAACAAACTTACCGAAGACCACATAGAATACTCCATAAGCGAAGTATTCTATGTGCACACATCGATGATAGTGTTCTTGTAGCTGGTACCAGGCCGAAGATAGCAGCGTACGTGATCACGGCTGCCCAGAATCAGGAGATTAATTAGGGCCATGGTGATTCACGAATTAGACATTTTGTTCAACCTTGCTGCTGTGGAGAATGCTACTGATGTTATTATTCAAACTTACCGAAGACCACATAGAAGACCCCATAAGCTAAGTCCACATTGATGACGGAGTTCCTGCACCTGGTGCACTGACCCTTCTCCCGGTCGTAGAACAGCCCCAGGTCGCAGATGGGCACGCCCTGGGCTGAGATCCAGAACTTATCCAGAACCAATAATACTTCCATGGTTGGTTAAGTTCAGGCTAATGAGATACTCAAACCAGAAGGTGAGTTCCAGAAGCTTTGAGATGACAGTGACTACAGATTCTACTGGAGCTGCAAAGCTCTTAATCCTTAAAATAATGATTTTCCCTCAAACTCACCGAAGACCACATAGAAGACCCCGTAAGCGAAGTCCACATTTGTGACGGCGTTCCTGTACCTGGTGCACTGTCCCTTCTCCCGATCGTAGTACAGGCCTAGGCCGAAGATGGGCGCGCACGTGAGTATGGCTGCCCAGAACCATGAGATCACCAGAGCCATGCGGATCACGAAGTACGTGACTTGCTGAAACAAGTGGAAAAATAACATTGATTTATTTCCTTCTGTTATTATTAAACATAACTTTGGCGGGAAATCTGCAAACTGAAAAAGTTTTATTTTGTTTGACATTTTTGACGATGGAAATTTTTCATAAAGGTCTCTACACACCAAAGCAGCCAGGGCGGGCGGCGCGGGGCGGCGCGACGGCACATAACGCCGCCGGGCCAGGCCGCGTCGATCTTATTTATCATCATACAATTGAAATGTGAAGACCTAATTATTAGCTTTCTGTTTTTCATGTAGAATAATATTCTGTTTGTTTCGCTGTTGGATTTCAGAAATTATAAAGACACGGTGTTCGGACGGACACGCCAAAATGTTACAAGTGTGGACGCACCTTTTTAGGTACACGGATCGTCTGCAACACACTTGGTTTTCAATCTAGAAAAAAAATATCCTATCCTCAGATCATATAATACTATACTATATAGTATTATATGATCTGAGGTCCTATCCTATACCTAACCTACTCTCATGGAGAAATCTCAATTTTACTTTACCGTTACCGCTATTCTTTGCTTCCATTACAGTAATGTAAATAATACTTCTTAAGGGTTTTTTTAATATTTCAACCAGTCTCCATATCGAAACTGGCAATTCTTTTCCAAAACATGAGTTTACCAACATTTAACAATCAATTTGGAACCTATATTGTAAACTAAAATGATATCATGCTCAAAACTCGCAGGAAAATAATTTCACGTGTGCATTCTAACACTGAACTGTTTGCGGCACAATGTTAGCTAACTTCCTTTACACAATTAGCAGCACTTCCTACTATCACACACGGAATGTAAACAGTTTCAGTAACTGTACTGTTAGTAATGTGTGCTAAAAAGCTTATTTATTTGAAGCTTTTATAAATGTTTTCATTTAGCACAATAAAGAGTAAGAAGGTAGACAATTCATTTAAGCAATTTTATTAAAATAATAAATATTGGACACCATCAGATACATTGTTCTAATACCAAACTATATTAGTAGCTTGAACTTGTAGCCATTATGGAAATTGGAAACAACGACAGGTTATCACACACCCAGACCCGAGTAAATATTGAAAAGTTCGTTTTCGATATTTACCTAACCGGGAATCGAACCCGGGACCACCCGGGACCTCTATGAGATAGAAGCACCACCACTGTGGAAGCACCTTGATTCCGGTGCGTGCACCACTAGGCCACGCAGGTGACGCAGGTTTGTGATTTGATTAAGCAATCAGACATCTCTTGACTAAGCTCAAGAATATATACAGGCTGTTAATTTTTTTTTCCCGAATAATTTATCATCATCACTTTTATGCCCTTATCTCATTTACTTTGGGACAGCGCAGTGCGTCTTTTCCTAAGCTACTTTCAAACTTTGTCTACCTACTCCTAAACTGTACTGAGTCACGAGCAATAATATGTATACAACATAGAACATTGTCACATTGAAGCGTTCCAACAGAAAACGATCACTGTCACAGAAAGCATTCAATATTGTAATATGACATAGTCCTATGTTGTATACATATTATTGCTCGTGACTGTATACAAATATGAGACAAGAAGTTCACTGAAACACAAGGTCCACACAGGTCCAATCTCACAAATTGTAAACAACAAACAGCGCAGTGCACCCTAGTTCCATACATTGCCGTGGAAATTCGAAGAATCGCTCACGTATTGGGTATTTGCAATGTAAAGTGTACCTTCCCATACGCCAGGATTGTGTAACTAGAGAAATAGGCCAATGAAACTTTACTACCTCCCGTTTCGGCCCGAAGGAGGTGGAAAACAATAGGACTGGACACATTAATAAGTTTGGGCCGAGCCTGCGCTCACTAATAAAATTGTGTAAGTACTTATAGTAAAAATAATAAACAACATTTTACATTTAAGTAACTTAAACTTTTCCATTTCCATTAGCTGTTTTTTTCACAATAATATTCAAATACTAAAAAATCGACATCTCACAACTAGCTCCGATGGGACTCGAACCCACGACCATTCAATGTCCGGGCGAATGCTCTAACCACTGAGCTACGGACTCGCTGACAGTGAAAGGTCGTGGGTTCGAGTCCCAACGGAGCTTTGTGAGTCGGGTCGACAGTTTCTAATACTTCATTTTAAATTTTTCAATAATAGCCCCAGAGCCAAACTAATTCGCTCTATGGAGACTCAACAATAATTCTATATCAGTAATTTCTTAACATTGAAAATTAGATTATCTAGTTTAATAAATAATTCATTAGTAATCCACCAATATTTATGACAGCGACATTAAAAAAAAACAAATACAAAACTTTAAAATTTTTATAAAAAATAGGCAAAAATGGTATAAGTGTTATTCACTTTACATTTGAATACATTTATTATTATCTTTCGTAAAAGTATATAATCCCCCTATATTTTTAAATGAAAAACAAATAAACTTTAAAAAAAACTCTCTACGTAAACTCAAATTGGCATTACACCTATGTTAAAAATGCTATCAGAAACAACCGACTTCTTCCTAAAGTATTAGTTTCCCGTTTTATATCTTTATGGATTTCGACTTTGGTGCTTAGATATGGTGAACATAAACACATGTTAACAATAAAATTTGTGATAGCATATTTGCTGAAAGAATTGCACCATTTTCGGGGTATAACTTTTTTTTTATACCTTCCAATGCGATATTATGTTGGATTCCAAGATATAGTCTCTTAAAATTATATTTAAGGGCCGTTTACAAAAATTTGGCCTGTTATTGAATTTTTTACAAAAATATCGGATAGCTCTTGGGGTATAATAAAAATTGCATTGTGATTGCAAAAAAAAAAAAATTGAAAAAAAAAGATCTCTTTATTCTAACTAAAAGTATGTTGAGACAAAAATGAAATAGTTTAATCAAAGCTTCTTCAAAGAAAACCAACAAGCCAGTCAAGTTTAGCTACCGACCGACAGGCTTTTCCGACAGGCCATTTAACAGACACATCAACAATTTTATTGCTGACAAATTATATGAGGATAATTTTGTATTTTATTTTATAATTTTTATAATATCACTAACTTTCCGCCCGCGGCTTCGCCCGCGTGGACTACAAGACGTTATGGGGCATAATAAAATTAAATGATATTTTTCAATAACCAAAATGTAGACGTTTATGAAAGATATCCCAAATTTTGGAACCGTAATTTTTGTGGGACAATGTCCCATTTGGTCCCAAAATTATTAAGTCTCAATATTTCTGATGTTCCGCAGCGTGAAAGCTTGTTATTTTTTGTGTTGGTAGTCTATTTACATCAAGAGCTTGCTTTTAAAGCAAACCACAGTTCTGCTTTAACTGCAGCGTAAAAAAATAAAAACAAAAATCAATAAATACCTTTTTTCTCGGCACGTATGACATCTATCGCAGACATAAAGCTCTCGAAATATACAGTATAAAAAAACCTTTTAAAATACAATGTCAAAAATAAAACAACTAAATACTTATAATAGTTTCTAGGCAATTTTTTTTTGTCTTTTTTCGAAATTTGGGCTTAACCGGACTTAACCGGAAACCACCGATTTCTCAGAAACTATTCGAGCATAATTTGTGGCATTTGTACTGCCGTCTTTAGAAGCTCTTCAGCTTAATCTGATTGAACTATAATAAACAGAATGGTCATTTTGAGCTGTAATAAAATACTGTGCGACGCTGACGAAAACTATTTCGTTTGTACGTAAAGAAAAATTCATCAAGTTTATGTAAGTTTATCACGCTTAAATTATACAAAAACACTCATAAAACAAAGATTACTCTAGGCTACAAAAATATTTAATAAGTATCAAAAATGTGATGTTTTCACCGTTCTTCTTACCCTATAAATAAGGGCAGTTGCGGACTTGCGGCTATTATTATGGAAATTGGAGTAATTTCATCTCCTCTTGGGCTGTTGTTGTCGAATGACGTCAATCCAATTACAGGCTACAAACACACAAATAAAGACCGATACTTAATAAATAAAGAAACAGTAATGAATCTAAATAAACACAGATTTATTAAAGTTAGGAAAATGTGAGAAAAAGTAGACAAAAGTAAATAGTAGATACTATTTACTTTTGTCTACTTTTTCCCTAGGAGTTTGTGGGAAGGTTATAAAAAAGTTCAAGCGTTAGTACTCGTTGATATTTTTATCTATTTATCTCTCTCTTTTCTCTCAACGAGTTTGAAGTTTAAAAGGCTTTGTTTGTTAGAACTAGTGAGCTCATTTTTTATACTTAAGGTGCACGTACATGGGCAATGTTTTTGGCAATAATTGCCTGGAAATGGTAGTGGAGCAATCTGGAGCAACTAATTGGAGCGGTGTTGCTCCATATTTTGTGGCATTGTGTGGCCGTATCTCAGCAACAGGTTGCTACATTTTGACATAACTTCTATGGTTAAAATATTTTAATTAAATTTTTAAGGAACTCTCCACCAGCCTCTATACAAAGTTTGTACCTTGTTTGTGTTTGTAGTCTTGAACCAATTTTCGAAACATTTTTTCCAGTCCGCGCAGAAACCAGAAACAGATAGCGCGTCTTCCGGCGATGAAAACTGTATTCCTTTCAGCAACAAGTTTTCAGCAGATTTTTAACATTGAAAATGTTTTTTCGATCGCTCCGGTAGGGCCCCATTTTCACTGAAAGTGTGTTTGCCCCGTGGTATATATAGTGGTTTAGAGCCATGAGGACGTATTAGAGCTCATAATTCAAAAGACGCAGAATTCGAATGGGTTTCAGATGGTGAAATTTTTTTTGTACAAAATCCAAAACTTTTTTCGAAAATTGAAAAAAATCCAAAAAAAACCTATTATTTTTTAAAACCTTCCCTTGGAATATCTTCGATATCTCGTGAACGAGGTTGAAAGTCGAAAAACTGAGAGAGACGACTAGAGATATTGAGACGGAGAACGGTATACGTGCGGTATTACTCGTGCGTCATAGCCCTGTGGAACTTCGCAGCTTTGAGATACGAAGATCTATTAGGACTTAATAGACGTGGAAAATTAAGGGCTTTAGGATAGTATAAACAAATTTAAAAATATGATTATCTTTTTTTTTAATAATAATCTATAATAGCTAGGTTCATTTTCAATGCCCTAATTTCAAGTCGTGTAGAGCATGAGATCTGTAAATTTTTATCTTAGGGATGAACGGTTGATTTTTGCTTTTGAAGGTCCTTCATCCATAAAAGCCATTTGAAGTCAATCAAATGACTCATCAGGTTTTAGACCACATTTAAAATCGCAGAAAATCAGCGCACAACTCAATGCAGATCCATTTTTAAATAAGACAAGATACTTGAATTTGGCTCTCGAAAAAATGTGGAGGGAAATTCGAAATTCACCAATGGTATTTTAAATTTTTAAATAACCAACATTTTCAAAATTATTACAAGTGGTCTGCCATAATAAAAAAAAATCTTTATTTCGCTAAACTTTCGAAGTGGCCTGGTATATTTGGCGCGATTGACAAGTTTAGGTGCCCGTGTAAGCGCCTTTCTATTATGGTAAAATGCGTTCGCAGGTGAAATCGCAAGCGTCGGCAAACTGAACTATAAGTTTTAGATAGTAAATAACTCCGAAAATCTATTGATAGAGTCTCGATAGAAATATCTTTCAGGCTGAATAGCGTTTATGATTTTGTTTTGATTGCAATCGTAAACTGAAATAGGTTTCCTAACCCGGTTTTATACTGTCTGTGAAAGTGCTTACGTCACGCATTTTTGCAAGTAATAAATTTTATTATTAAAGCAATACATTATAGTATTTACACACGTTCCTATCCGACCTCCGATTCGGTTTGCTCCCAGACCAAATCGGAACGTGTGTAGCGCAGATTTGGTCGGAACAGACCAGACGTAATTTGTGGCTTACGGTGTTGGTTTTGCAATCATGATATAATTTTAGTATTAGTGTTAGCGTATATTTATTGTAAAACTGTTTGTTTGCCCAAATAAACTAAAAAAAAAAAACGGAACATGCGTGTAGCGCAGATTTTTCCTGGGAGCAGACCAAATCGGCTGTCGGATCGGAAGTATCGGAACGTGTATAGACACTATTAGAAAGGAGATAAATCGCTTGGTGCTATATTCCGAGTTCACTAGGGTATGAAACTTAAAAAAAAATGTTTTAAATACGTTGCTTACGTTAGGTACTTACTTAATTATACCTCATGCCGGCTCCATACGTTGATTGTTATAATCTGAGCGTTGGCCAAAAAACCCGTCTACAGGTAGGTACCGATTTTGTAGCAAATAAAGCCCTAAAGGTTCTTTCCAAACAGGTAAGGTAGGTACCTACATTGAATTGGCCAACATGCATTGGACCAACAACGTATGGAGCCAGCATCACTGTATTTAAGTCACGAAAAAATAAAGTTATAAAATTTTAAAAACCCCGACAAAAAATACTCAATAATGTCAAAAAATAAAATTTCTCTCTCGGTCGGGGGACCACAAAAAGAGAAGTACTAAAAGGGTATATTATACGTTGGGGGTCCCCCGACCGAGAGAGAATTTTTATTTTTTGACTTTTTTGAGGTTTTTCGTCAGGGGTTTTTAAATTTTATAAATTTTATTTATATTTTATCCTTCTTAAATTACACATAAAATAAAAAAAAACCGCATTGAAATTGCTTGATCCGTTTAGGCACTACGAATATAAGTACAGACATACAGTAATTTTTTGCCGCCATTTTGTTTTTTTATTGCTCCTTATATCATTAAGTCAAAGCACCTCTGTATCTTTTACCGTTTCGGCAGGCAGTTGTCCATCTCCATAAATGGATTTCCATCAAACGTGCCTAAAAACCATATCGATTAATTTAGATTTTAATAAAAAAATACCGCATCAAAATCGGTTTAGTCGTTTAGGAGCTACGTTACCTCAGACACAGACAAGACAGATACATACACACGTCAAACTAATAACACCCCTCTTTTTGCGTCGGGGGTTAAAAAACTTATAATATAAGTAAGTGCTAAATTTCTACTCATTTCGATCAGTTATTTAGGAGCAAATTAAAGGGAGGGAATTAAATTGGCTGGTAAATTTTCGTAGCTTTTCCTTCCCGCTTTTCCTATGTCTGCAGAGAGTGAAAGTCGCGAGCAGTGTCTTATTTCACATTAAAAAAACAAATAAGTTATAAGCTGTTGAAAATTTTGTTATAAAATTATTTTTATATATTTTTTATTTTGAATATGGCCTATAACTTTTTCTTATGAGGTACCTATATACCAAGAGTGGGATGCTAATGCTGTAGATGATAAACCCAAAAAAAGACTCAAATTGGGTCACAAGGGTGTGATGGTGTGCCTACTGATCAGGTTAAATATTATCCGTAGTCATACCAGAGTGTGACTACGGATAAATAAAATTATCCATATTCACACTGGTGTGACATCTTGGTGTGACTATGGATCGGTTGTGACTTGGCGGAAGTCCCTAACTGTGTCCCTACCCGTTCTGAAAAATAGAGATACCTACCTATGTAGCTTACTTCCTCAAAAAAATATTTTTATAAAAAAATTAAACCGCCTTCAAAAAAACCACATCAAAAAACGTTTTTAAAAAAAAAAATGTAACCGCCTTCAAAAAGGATCTTCAAACAAAAATTAACAAACACTAAAAAGCGAAAAAAATAATAAGATTTTTTCATTCAAAGGACGATGATACGTGACTTTTTCTAATTTATCTTGGTACTTACTGAACTGTTTGAAGTCGGTGCCGTCTAATAGGTATTGAGGTGAATACGTCCTACACCTCGCGCTTGGGACCGGGTTTTTTTAAATATGTTTGTTGTTTCACTCAGTATATTTCGTTCTTATTCTTTTTGGCTTGGCACCGACTTCAAACAGTTCAGTAAGTACCAAGATAAATTAGAAAAAGTCACGTATCATCGTCCTTTGAATGAAAAAATCTTATTATTTTTTTCGCTTTTTAGTGTTTGTTAATTTTTGTTTGAAGATCCTTTTTGAAGGCGGTTACATTTTTTTAAAAAAACGTTTTATTTATTTGCATTTTTAGTGTAAATAATCGTAGCTTAAGAAACTACATGGTAATTAATAATCACCATGTAGTTTCTTAAGCTAGTTACATGATAAATTGTTGTAAATATCCGTTACGGAATTCAGCTTTCCATCTTTAGCTACTTAGATAACTTGAAAGAATACAACTGAAGGTCCATTCGTGCATATGGTATTTATAAAACATCATATAACTCCTAACTGTTGAGGAGTTTCACCTCTCATCATCAGCTTACCCTAATAACCTGAAAGAATATAACTATTGGTCCATACGTACGATTAATACTTAAAGAAATATTCTCCAGCTCCTAACCGTTAAGGAGTTGTAGCTTCCATCACCAGCTCATCACTATGAGATGATGACTACCAGATGCAAATACTTGACTAACTTAAAAAATAAGTGGAACGCATAAGGCTTGCCTACATTTGAGAATTTCTCTCAATTTTTCTAGGATTTCATCTCCTGGTCCTGACTTGGTGAAAATAAGATCAGGTCAGAAGTACCTACCAACTTTAGAAAAAAAAATTTTTTGAAAATGATCCCCATTTTGATGAAAATATGAAATCGTCCATATACCCAAATAAAGTCAAAATACACATTATTCAGGATAACTCCTGAACTTCTTGTCAGATCTTGATGAAATTTAAATGGGACCACACGAGAAGCGTCACCTTTTAAATAAAAAAAAACACGTGTGGCACTCGGGGACTGCCGCGGTAAAGCTATTGCATAAGTAAATAGTGTAATTACACACCAAAACAATTATTCATTCAAAAAAATATGAACAAAAAGAACGATATTAAGAGCTTGATCATCGAATTTCGCGCGATGAACATTTATATAGATATAATATCAGATATAGGTACTTTCTCTGCGCGGCATTAATGTGTATTACCTATACCTATACCACTATTATATATTATGTGCCTATACACAAAAAACAAAGGTACCTACCTACTTCGATCAACAATAGTACTAGATGAAGGCTCACGAACTAAATGAAAACTTTATATGGCCAGACTGACATTTTTTTAAACGGGGAAAAAAGGTAACGAATGTTACGATCATACATTATAAATGACAAGAAGAGTTCCAAGTTTGAAATACCTTAGTATTATTGACACTGTCAAAATAATCTACTTATAATTATTATACTCTCAAGTGAGCGTTCGACGCTTGGCCATGTCTGCCACTCCAACTATGTATCTAGAACTAGGTGTTATTGTTGCTCGAAGGGTACACTAAATAGTACACATGCTTCGTTTAATGGTTTCTATTATATACATAACTAGCGGATCCTCGCGGTTTCACCCGCGTTCCCGTGGGAATATCGGGATAAAATATGGCCTATGTCACTCAGGAAGAATGTAGCTTTCTAATGGTGAAAGAATTTTTTAAATCGGTCTAGTAGTTTCGATGCAAACAAACAAACAAACAATCAAATCTTTCCTCTTAGTATAGATGAAGAATCCATACTAATATTACAAATGTGAAAGTGTGTTTGTTTGTTTATTTGTTTGTTTGTTTTTCCATCTTTCACGCCAAAACGGAGCAACTGATCGACGTGATTTTTGGTATGGGGATAGTTTGGAAGCTGAAGAGTAACAGAGGCTACTTTTTATTACGGAAAATTATAAAATAAAAATGGTAATTTTGTATGGATAATAGTTTTGACCGTCGTACGATACCAAACTGTCATTTATTCCATGGCCGCCTCCGCGTCTGCGCGCGGTCAAAATCGAATAGGTACTAATCTTTTCCATAAGATTAGAACAAAAAAATGTACTGTAACTAGCGCCAAAAATGCCCCAGACGCACATGCGCGCAGACTTATCTGTCACGTATTTTCATCTGTCTAATAATGGTGATACGAAGTACTCTGTCCTACTAATATTATAAATGTGAAAGTTTAGATGTTTGGATGTTTGTTACTCAGGTCCGGTTGCTCGTACATTTAACTTTTGTCAAAATTGACAAAAGTTAAAATTTAACTGTTGTCAATTTTGACATCGGTAAAAGAAAAATACGTTGTTTATCTTAGGGTTAAAAGTGTTGTCTGTACTATTTTATTAACCTTCCTTTAATTACTAATCTCAAAATTTAAACCACCCCCACCCTGTCGGTTATTTTGACCGCCGTTAAATCTGTAATTTGACTGCTCGTTAAAGTAACCGCTGCTTCAACAACGCTTTTTAAATTTGACCGCCGGTTAATTTTACTTTAACCATAATTTAACCCTATAGTTAACGTAACCAAGCTTCGAGCAACCGGACCTTAATCACGCAAAAACGGTTGAAAGGATTTGGCTGTAACTTGGGACACATATACTTTATAGCTTGGAGAGGATCAAGGGTTCTTTTTATCCCGGCAAATTATATCATTCCCGCGGGGATAACGTGGTGTAGTCCACGCGGGCGAAGCCGCGGGCGGAAAGCTAGTAATTTATATGGCAAAGCAACGTTTGCCGGGTCAGCTAGTGAATATATATAGGTATACAAGGTGTTAGGGGCACCGTTGCAAAAACTTTAAACATGGCTTCAGGCTATCAGGAAATGAAAAAAATATTTCGACTCTCCATACAAAATGTCCCGATTAGTTGCTAAATCTTTATGAAAAGTCGAATTTTTGAATGTCCGCCATCTTGTCGACAGTGCTGCTCTCTGTAAATTGGTGTCATCATAATAGCCTGTACTAAAGCCACCCAGCTGCCAGCTGGCCCTATGGCCCTATTCGCTAGCTCAAATGAAAAGTGGATGTAATTTCCACTTTCATTTGAGTTAGCGAAAAGACAGTCATCGTAGTTCTACTGATTTTAAGAAGTTGGCGATAAAAATAAAACACCCAGTTTTAATTTAGATTTTTATTACCTATTGTACCTATATATAATTATATATGTTTGTATTTATTATATACATCTTCTTTCTAAGACTAAGGTTGACGGAGTGGTTGTGGTCATGGTCCGCTAAGTTGGTAGCGGCTTTTGCGGCGATGCTCCTCTATATCTCTCTATTTGTGGCACTGCGTGTGCATTCTGTAAGGGCACACTTGGTTGTGAACTTGATAAGGACTTGATCATCTTGTGGGTTATCAGCCGCGAAAACGTTGACTCTTCCGTGTTTCTTCAATCGAATCGTTCCAAGGAGCTTGCATTATGGATGATAAGTCCAAACATTCTTAGAATTCGCACTTGCACAATCGTCGAAAGCCTTTGTTTGATCCGAAGCTCCCTTTTAGTGGAAACATTTGTGTGACGAGCAGTCCGTTTGATCATCATACACCACATCTCAATCTTCTTGTGGTACTTTTGTTGGAGCGTCCATGTTTCAGCTCCATAGGTATAAGAAGATAGGAAATAGTAAGCTTTTCGTGTATCGAACCTTGGTGTTATTGATTGTGCGGCGATCTTTCCATATTATTATCTTCGTTAGCTTTTCAAAGGCTGATCTGGTTAGGTTAGGAAAGCTCGTCTTTTGAGATCAACAATAACACCTAGGTCTGTGCAACTTCCAGAATTTGTGATTTCAAATCATCGTCATCAGTTAATATGTGTCACTATTTGTAGGTACTTAATTATTACACGGATTCACCAACACACTCTTGCCTTAACAATGTTTTCAACATATTATCGCACTGCTTTTACAAAAATATATTATTTTAGCAGCTAACTTTTTCCATACTTTTTCATAAAAATCCGAGATTGACAAGTGACATTAATTTGACATAATTTTGAGATTACTGCTTTTTCTTCTTTTTGTTATTATTTCTGTTTCAGCCAGTGCTTCACGTTTCAGGCGCTAGTTCCAGTTCATTTTATTATGGTTAAAAGCAGAGTGGCTTACCAACTGTAGTGGAGTCGGAGGTGTAGACAGTTATACGATGATTTTAATGATATGAACACTGAATTTATTAGGTACCTATTTGGATATTTAAGAACAGCACATTAATTGACACAGTCTTTTTTAGCGAGTGACATGACATAAGAGTAAACAGTTGGTACAGTGCCACAAACTTTGCTGTGCCGGTGGCCAAAATGTGAAACTAACGTGATTTTTTTAAATGTCATTTTGCTGTCAAGTTGATGTCCAACCATAGCGCTGCTGGCGGCTGAAGTTCTTAGAAGTCAGGGCCGGTTAAATTACTACAAAAAAAAGAAAAACGTACGTAGCGCCGCTGTCACCGGCACAGAAAAGGTTGTGGCACTGTAGCCTAGTTACGCCCATAGACTCTAACTAGTGCTATGCAACCTTAACACTTTCCCTCACTAGTTAGAGAGATCCTGCAGCCCCAAGTCTGCTCTGATACTTTCGAGCCTGGGTCTTGGAACTGCCTTAGTCAAAAGGTCAGCTAATTGTTCGGCAGAACTTGTTTTCTGGACATCTACAAGGCCTTCCTGTACTGTCTCCCGAACAAAGAAATGTCTTACACGGATATGCTTTGTCCTCTTATGAAATTCAGGATTCTTTTCGAGACGTATGGCTGCTTCATTATCAACTTTCAACGTGGGTATACCTTCTAAACATGTAATATCACTGAAGATGCGTTAAAGCCAAACTAACTCGCGTGCGCCTTCGCTTGCTGCGACAATCTCCGCTTCTGTCGTTGAAATAGCAACGGATGGTTGACGTTGGCTGAGCCAGGAAACAACTCCTCCAGCAAAGAGACAAGTAACTCCCGTTGTGGAGCGTCCAGTTAGGTCGTCACCAGCATGGTCTGCATCACTGTAGCCTTCTATTATGGCTCTTGCACAGTTTGCACTATATTTTATACCATAGGATATTGTTCCCTTAAGATATCTGAATATTCTTTTGACTTTTAGCCAATCATCATATGTTGGATTTTCTAGCTTTCTTGAAGCTACCCCAACAGCATATGCTATATCAGGACGCGTACCCGTCATAAGGTAAGCCAGAGCACCTACAGCTTCTCTATATGGAAATATCTTTTCCTCAGGATTCGCATTTTTAACTTTCCCTGTTTCAGCAGTTGGATTCCTGTCGATTGGTGTCGAGACTGGATTACATTCTGACATCCGAAACCGTTCCAAAATCTTTCTAGCATAAGATTCCTGCTTTATCTGTATGGAACCATCTTCTGAACGATAAATTTCCATTCCTAGGTAGTAAGATGCTGGTTTAGTCGTAATTTTAATCGTTTCTTCTAATTCCTTGAGAAATTGGTTTGCTAGATCTTCATCTGTTGAAGCCACGAGCCCATCGTCTACATATAGAGTGATTAAAATTCTCTTGTCATTCACGGTCTTGGTAAACAGACAACAGTCAGCCGTATTCTGTATGAAGCCTTTTGCCAACAGAATCTCCTCAAAGCATGAGTTCCAGCAGCGAGGTGCTTGTTTTAATCCGTACAAACTCCTATTTAATCGACATACTTTTGAAGTGCCGACGCTGAATCCTACCGGCTGCTGCATAAAAATCTCTTCATCGACTCTACCATTCAAAAAAGCAGTAGACACGTCAAATTGGGTCAAATGTAGCTTATCTTTAGAGCTAACACTTAGCAAGGCTCTAATAGTGGCCATTCGGGCAACTGGACTGAAGGTCTGTTCATAATCTATTCCTTTTCTTTGCTTGAACCCCTTCACTACAAGTCTAGCCTTGTATTTCTCAATCGTTCCGTCTGGATTGCGCTTGATTCGGTAAACCCATTTGCATGGAAGTGCCTTTCTGTTGTGTGGTAATTCACACAGCGTCCAAACTTGGTTTTCATGCAGGGACTTGAGTTCGCTTGCCATGGCCTTCTGCCATTCAGCACTATCATTCCTTTCAATGGCCTCTTTGAATGTTTCGGGGAAACTTTCAGTGCCTATGAAGCACACATAATCATCTAATCTCTTGGGACGTCTGATGATTGATCTGTCTCTCAGGTTGTATCGAGGTTCCTCTTCTCTCAGGGGTTCGACTACTTCCAATTGTTCTTGATCAGCATCAACAAAATCATCATCACTATCGTTGAATCTGTTTTCCATCGAAACAGGGTTCTCTGTTACGGCCATTTCATCAGAGTTTACCCGCTCACCGTCTTGACTTTGTTCTTCTGTGACATCTCCCTCTAGAACATGTTCAAGATGGTTTTCTGGCTCTTGATCGAGAATTCGTCCGTTATTCTCGCCGTTTGCTTCTCCCTCTGCACAAATAGGGATAGTGATGGAAGTCTTAAATTCGACATCGCTTTCAAAGGTTATATCTCTTGACCTCAGCGTCTTTCTTCCATCCCAAACTCGATAGCCATCATCATTTTCATAGCCAATTAAAGTGCCTTTAATCGCTTTTTTAGCCATTTTTTTACGATTTTGTTTTGATACATGCGCATAACATGTGCTTCCAATAATTTTCAGATGGCTTATCTTGGGTTTCTTCCCATGCCATATCTCGTAAGGTACCTTGACGTCCACTCTTGTGGGACCTGTTCTATTAAGTACATAAGCAGCTGTGTTGATCAGCTCAGCCCATAGTATTTGTGGTAGCTCTCCTCTCATATGCATTATTGACCTTGCCGCTTCTACCAGCGTTCGGTTTTCCCTCTCACTGCAGCCATTTTGCTCTGGCGTGTAGGGCATTGTCAATCTATGCTTAATACCGTGATTATTCAGTATCTTCCGGACGGCTTCGTTATCAAACTCGCCACCGTTGTCACTCAGTAAAGTCTTGATAGTATGTCCAGCATTCTTTGCTTCTTGTAGCATTTGAAGAAGTTTATCCTTCACCTCAGACTTCTCTCTCATGAAGTAAACCATGCGGTAACTCGAATAATCGTCCTTGAATAACACGAAATACTGGTATTTTGAAATGCTTTTTGCGAAGGGACCACAAACGTCAGTGTGCACTAGCTCTCCTACGGCTGTTGCTCTCTCCCTTGTACCAAATGGCTTACGATGTGACTTTCCGTAAATACAGCCTTCACACTTCACATTATCTGGACTCAGGTTAATGCCTAATTCACGTTTCAACACGCGAATGACGTGCCTCTTATCCTGATGTGCAAGGCGCTCATGATACAGCTGTAGCATATTTGAGCCTGTTATAGCATTTACTTCTATCACTGTATTACAAGCTGGAATGACCGTCTTCATATCCAACTTATATAGTCCACCTTGAGGGACTCTTCTACCAACGACTCTAGTTGTGCCTTCAATATCCAACTTACACTCTCTAGTCGTTGATGTAAAGATGCTATTCTGCATCCTGTCTTGCGCTACCAATGTAGAAAAAAGATTTTTCGTTAGAGATGGTACTAACCACACATCGTTGAGAGTTATTTTCCCCTTAATTCCATTGACGTTAGATTCTACCACGACGGAGCCCATTCCTAAAGCAGGTATAGATGTTCCGTCCGCCGTCGTTACGGTGTGGTCGGAATCGAATTCAAGAAACTCGTTGAAAAAATTTCTTCTCACTGCAATGTGTGTCGTCGCTCCATTATCAACATACCAGTTCTCTCGATCTTGTATCTGATTTGAAGAGCATGCGTATACCATCAGCGAAATCTGCTGCACTTGCTTGGACTTCGAGCTAGACGCTGTTGTGCCTGAAGATGATTTTGGTGGCCTCCCATCCTTAATCCACTTCTTACACTTCCTAACTCTGTGTCCCTTTAAGGAACAGTAGTTACAAGTTAGCTGCTCGTCCTTGTTGTGCCTGATATTTCGCTCAGCGGGCGTAATCACTAGTGCCTCCTGTTGTGAGTTCTGTTGACTACCTAAATCTTTTTCAAACGTGCAAAGATGACTCGTTAAACTGTCTATTGTTCTTTCAGACTTTTTTAGCATTAGCCAACTTGACTTAAAGTTGAAATACCTGTCGTCAAGCGTATTCAAGACTACATATCAGGAATAACTCGGGAAGCTTGGCCGTCTCATCAATTTTTGAAATCTCGACTTTCAATTCATTCCATATATTCTTGAGCTTTGAAATGTGGGTGGCAATGTCATCTTCCCTTTTATGTTGAAGCCCGAAGAATTCCAAGCACAAATTGTAGGCCTTGTCGTCCGATTTTCCGTCAAATAGTCTATTTAGCTCTAGCCAAACGTCATGTGCCGTTCTATATCGCATAACCTTCTGAAGAGTTTCTTCAGTCATGTTCGTCGTCAGCATCAGCAGAGCACCAGTTTCAGTCCTCCTATATTTAGCTGTTTCAGCGTTATAGGCGCTGATCGCCGGTTCTCCTGCTCCTGCAGCGAGCACTGGCTTCTGAAGTTTTCCATTAATGGCATCAAGAGCACCTTCCGTGCCTTCTAGCATAATGGTCATTTTGTACTTCCAGGTTGACCAATTCTCCTTGCCTGCAAGTTTGCCGATATCTATTTTCGTTGTAAAATCCATTGCAAACTGTCTTCTTTCCGGTGTGGGGCACAGAACCTATTATAGTTAAAAACAGAGTGGCTTACCAACTGTAGTGGAGTCGGAGGTGTAGACAGTTATACGATGATTTTAATGATATGAACACTGAATTTATTAGGTACCTATTTGGATATTTAAGAACAGCACATTAATTGACACAGTCTTTTTTAGCGAGTGACATGACATAAGAGTAAACAGTTGGTAGCCTAGTTACGCCCATAGACTCTAACTAGTGCTATGCAACCTTAACACATTTTTTGTTCAAAAACTTATGGAAAAGATTAGTATTCGAATTTGACCTATATAAAAATAAACACATGTAATCAAAAAGAGAAAAATACGTTTATCTCTTTTTAACAACAGGTTTTTTGTATATTTATCTCTTTTTACCAAAACAATGTTAGTAAGAGACAAAATATATGTAAACCCCCTATTGTCAAAAAGAGATAAACAATGTTTTGTTAACCTCCTAGGGTGTTAGGTTTTTTCGTTACGGAATTTCTTGGTTCGGTCGCCGCGCTCAAAGCCCGCGATAAAAGCTATGCAATAGCTTAAAAAGAATTATCAAAATCGGTTCATTAACTAAAAAGTTCTGAGGTAACACACATAAAAAATAAAAAAAAAATAAAAAAAATATACAGTCGAATTGATAACCTCCTCCTTTTTTTGAAGTCGGTTAAAAACATGCTAAATGCACCGCCCCTGGCCCGAATAAAAATTTCCTATTAAATAAATACTAAGGTCAAGGAGCTTTATGTAAAAATACGTTCTCAACGGTCTCTTTGATTTATCTGACTTTATTGATTTAACTAAATGTCCACAAAGGTAACTAATTCAATTATTTCTTCCCTCGTCAGCATTGAGGAAGGCTAATAAAATCACGAAGACTTACCTGATGTTTAAGGTTTTAAAAAACCAAATTTACTTGTATTAAGAAGTTTATTTTACTAAACAGAGAGGGAGATGATTTTATATTGTTGTATCCGACCTGCTTTTTACTTAGGTAGGTACCTATAGATACTAAGATAAATTTTATTTTAGAAAATAGTTATACTTAAGTCTCTAACTTCTCGTCTGGGTACTTGAAAATTAGTTTTCTATTACATTCTAAGTACTATAAGTCTAAAGTTTTTCATACAGAAAAAGTGTTCGAAATTTGCTCTTACACAACACATTAAAACAACATTAAGTAGCACCACTTTAGTCCATGGAAATCGTACATTTTGCCTTGCGTTAAATGAGGTAGTTCTGATTTTTTTGTATGTTAGTAGTTATGAGATAGTAATGACAAATCCAAGTTTTCCACCTCGAAAGCCCTCCGGATCATTGTTAAATATTTAAAAATCCAATAATTTTTCAGATTTTTTTCAGTTTTTGTCAATTTTTACCACCAAGGACCTGTGTTACGGCAAAAGTTACTATGCATGCTTTAAAGTAGACTAAATTTGCAATAAAAAGAGAATAATTTGGTTCTTGTAAGTCAAATAGTTTTTAAGATGGGGCTATTTAAAAGTTTGCAAAAATTCAAAAAAAGGAAGTATTACAGTTTTTTTAGTTTTCGACATTTTGACCCATAGTAGTGGGTTTATGGCAAAAGATAAATTATTAGTTATTAAAGTCCATTAAATTTCCAACAAAATGAGACCAATTAGTAATATCAACTTACACTTGATAGTTCCTGAGACAGCTGTTCAAAGTTATTGAGGTAAGTAAACAATTATGTAATAGGAGGGTTTGCAAAATGAAGTTCGCCCTAAAGGAAGGAGGATCTGGAAGGTGGTGGGATCAATTATGTACATTGTATGTATAATTTTGATGGACCAGGCACGTTTTCTGAATCCACAGCACACTTTTTGGGGGCAGCTTGCTGAGGTATAATTTCTTCATCGCACTGCTCAGGACGGTCAAAATCGTCCTTTGATGGTGGGTTATCAATCAATGGTTCATCAATGTCATCACACATCAGGTCTGGTATGTTCTCGCATGATTGGCCAGTAGCTGCAAACACCGGAACATTTGAGTTCTGCTTTCCTGCAACCACATCTGCTGGTACAACCTTACATTTTTGGTATGCTTTCAAGGTGATTAAGGTTTGCGTGTCATTAACAAGGTAGAACGGGAACGTCTCCCAGATCCTTCTTCCTTTAGTGCTTACTACCTTTTGCAAAGCCTTCTATTACATAATTGTTTACTTACCTACCTCAATAACTTTGAACAGCTGTCTCAGGAACTATCAAGTCTCATTTTGTTGGAAATTTAATGGATTTTAATAACTAATAATTTATCTTTTGCCATAAACCCACTACTATGGGTCAAAATGTCGAAAACTAAAAAAACTGTAATACTTCTTTTTTTGAATTTTTGCCAACTTTTAAATAGCCCCATCATAAAAACTATTTGACTTACAAGAACCAAATTATTGTCTTTTTATTGCAAATTTAGTCTACTTTAAAGCGTGCATAGTAACTTTTGCCGTAACACAGGTCCTTGGTGGCAAAAATTGATAAAAGCTGAAAAAAATCTGAAAATTTATTGGATTTTTAAATATTTAACAATGATCCGGAGGGCTTTCGAGGTGGAAAACTTGGATTTGTCATTACTATCTCATCACTACTAACATATAAAAAAATCAGAACTACCTCATTTAATGCAAGGCAACACCACTTATTTGGTACGATTTCCATATACTACTTAACAAAACAGGTGTGATGAAGGCTAAGTGCTACACCGTTGTGAATAAAAAAAAATATAATTTGCTCGAAAAATTAATCGCCGAACATTATGTAAGCAGATATCAGATAATTCTTTTTTTGTTGTTTTTGGTATTATCAGGACACAGTTTGTATAATTTATAGATGGCGCCACCCGTGCGAAGCCGGGGCGGGGCAGCTAGTTGTCAATAAATAATTGAAGTTCAAGCTTATTTGAGAGAACAAAATGAGAGAGCATTAAAAAGTTACGATGTGATACCAACTTAGTACCTACCTACTTCGCTTTATACTGTGAAATAACGAAATCTAAAAAAAATTTCTTATAGATTGGTGAACATTTTTTACGTCAAACTCCTTTTAGATCTTTATCACTTGACACTATGAAACATAGTGTCTTCATGAGAATAGGCAGTAAAAGTACCTACACTTCAATTGGCACTTGCGTCACCTAACTAGCTTCTAAAAGCGGTCAGACAATACGCAATAAGCCCTAAAGATCGCATGATAAAGTGTCTTTATTAAACTAGGTACAATCAACAGTTTCGTTTATGGTGGGAAGGTCACGAGGCTTTATTCATTACTTCATAATCATAAGGTTAGGTTAGGTATATGACACTTACCCCCGCAAATACCTACAGAATGTATGCTTGTTGAAGTTACTCTTTCATAACTCAACTTTAAAACATGAACACCTTTTAAATAACCTAATTTACTGAAAACTGACTAATAATGATTAAACATTAGTACTTATATGAATGTACGTTTCAGTGACTTACTTAACCATTAATTATTTTTCTAAATTTAAGGTATACTTTTATGTATTTTAACTTAGTACCCACACGTACATTTATAATTAGATACTAAATAGACACATGCATATAGTTACAGACTAACAAACACTCCCATACACACTCTCTCACTTACACACGCACGTTCATACACACACGCAACGCAAACACTCACACATACTCACAACCACACACGCACACACGGGGGAAGAACCTAGGTACCAATGCTGTCTCCTACAAGAATGCAGTTTTGTTACATAGCAAAAATAAAGGAATAAGTAAGTAGTTCCTTTCAGTGAAATTTGCTATCTCCATTATTTAGAGTTAAGTACTTTCCCTTCATGTATTATACATGTATACCTATGGTACGGCCTGTATATGTTTTATATGCTATGCTATGTTACAAAAATAGTAATAAGAATATCGTTACCAAAACTTATGAACATATTACAAAAGTGTCATCAAATGTGTATCATAAAACCTATTGTGTGGTCAATGGATCAAAGTTTTCGGTTGTTTGTGCTGCCATTCCCTTCAATATTGAAAAACTTTATCTTGGCCATATATTCCGATATCTTAGTAAGTACTATGTCACGCCTATTTATATCGGTTATCAAGCGAGTTAGAGGCTCTGTATTGCTGTCACGTAAAGTTTGCTTCCAATGTTACTCCTACCATTCAATGTATACCAACCTCAGCAATTGAAAATTTATAATCAAAACGGAAAATTTTGATGGGAAACTCATACTTACTTAGTTTACGTTAACAATTCTTGACCTTGATTTTATAGATATTAAAATACTATCACACATACATAATTAATCTTTATTAGGTAATATTATAAATGTGAAAGTGTGTTTGTTTGTTTGTCCGTTTTTCACGTCAAAGCGGATTGATTGACGTGATTTTGGTATGGGGATAGTTTGGGAGCTGGAGTGACAAAGGCTACTTTTTATCCAGGAAAAACATCACATTCCTGTTAGATATCGTCGTGTAGTCCACGCGGGCGAAGGCGCGGGCGGAAGGCTAGTACTAAGGGGAAAGTATGTTTGTTTTTTTTTGTCAGTCTTTCACGTCAAACGAAGCAAAGGATCGAAGTTATTTTGGTATGGGGAGGTTTGGGATCTAGAGAGTGACATAAACAACTTTTTTTCCCGGAAAGGAGTGATGTTCACTACTACGATAACGTCGTACAGTCTACGCGGGCGAAGCCGGGGGTAGAAGACTTGTTAAAGAATATGCCTTTGCAGAATTCTAATCGTGTCTAATACCTAGTTCTTATGTAAATAAATTAAAGTGTAGATACATACATTATCAGGTAGAAAAATACTAGTAGGGGAGAAGCGACAAAATCCTAAAGACTCTGTAGCTCAGTGGTTAGAGCGAGTTATAGTGGTTAGAGCATTCCCCCGGACAGAGCAAGGTCGTGGGTTCGAGTCCCATCGGAGCTAATTTTGTGAGAGAGAAGGGTAATTTTTTCTAATACTTCATTTTCAATAACATTTTGAAATGAATGCAAAAAAAGAAAAAATAGTGGATATATTTAATGAGAGCTAGTGTTTTTTTAAGTCTTTCGGGAGCTTTTGTCCCAGGTTACCAAGTAAACGTCCGAAAATTAACTTGTGTGTGTATGTCACCGGAAAATAACAAGAACCGCAAATTTATAAATTTCCTAGGAAAATTATAAATTTACGGAAGTCCTGTATAACACGTGATAGGACAAGATAGGATAGAAATTTAAGGCGATCGCGAAGCGCAGCGAAGCGATTGCCTTAAATTTCGCCGGTTTTTTTAGGAAATTTATAAATTTACGGTTTTTATCGGTATTTTCCGATGACATATACCTATATATATTTCTTTTATTATTTTTCCTATAAAAAATAAGTACTTACTCTCAATCTCAATGTCGTTTTCCATTCAAAGTCGTATTATTTTACCAAGTGCGATGATCGAGAATTGTTGTCGACGCGTTCGGATATCGAAATGTGCAGACATACATCATTCGAGAGAAATCGTTTGTATCTAATATTAGAATGTGGCGTTAATACCGATTTAGTATCGACTATATTCGCAATACAACAACATTAGCAGTTTTCTTGCACTTTTACATCTACAAGTAGATAATGCCACAGAACACGGATTTTTTTTCATGTTCTGTGGATAATGCATTTAAAAATTTTGATGATACCGATGAGACCCATTCGCCTGTGAACCTTTAATTCTCCTTTTAAAGGAAGTCATAATAATTCACAAAGTATTTTTTTTTGTATTTGCAAAATCCACAAAGTATTTTAATATCTAACATTAATTTTTTTAAATTACTTTTCCACCTTTCATTGAATCATAATACCTACTTACCTAAGCTATATTTTCTCCTGCAATAGGTACAACTTAAAACATCTTCATTATGTATGTATTGGATGAAAATACGTAGAATGTATTAATCAGAGTCAAGAACAGTGAGTTAATGAGATTTCTAATATAATATAGGTAATCTTCGTAAAAAGCTGTAACAAAAACCCTACTTAATGAAGTGCTAGATTAAGAAGCGTGAAGAAATACCTGAAAAGAGCAAGCATCTTATCTTATACTTCTATACTTACTAATACTTAATTTTATAGAGGAAAGATTTGTATGTATGTAATGGATAAACTCAAAAACTACTGGACCGATTTTAAAAAATTCTATCACTTTAAGAATGCTACACTATCCCTGATTAACATATAATATATTTTATCCCGATATTCCCACGGGAACGGGTACCACGCGGGTAAAACCGCGAGGATCCGCTACTAACATTATAAACAGGAAAGTTCAGATGTTTGTTATATTAGGTAAGTACTCAATCACTGCGAGCGAGCGTGATGCGTTACCAAAACTTTTCATCTCGAGCTCCTCCTTACTTCGGAAGGCACGGGCTGAATTTGCACTCGGTATTAAGGCGATACTCGAAAAAAATATGCTGAAGCGAGATATCAATGAGAAATCGACGCGCGCGGGAGAGCGAGACCGATTTTGCAGATTAGGCAAAAAAAAACACAAAATCACTTCGTATTAAAAAACTAAAGCGATTTTTTAAAAATGCTTCTACACGATCCTAAAATTATTGGTGACCACTAATTAAACCAATTTCCAATAATATATGTAACCCCATTTAAGAATAATCTTAAATTTTCGTATTTTTTAGAGGTCTTTTCGAAAAGAAAAAGTGTTGAGGCAAATTCATAAAACCGTGTTTCTGAAACTATACGAATCTATATAAAGGTATAAAGAAATATATGTCTTATTAACAGATTTATAACAACTCTAACCGTCGTATAGTTTTATATAAAAAAGTCCATACTTTTTCCGAGTAGGCCTTGACAGATTGGTGGGTACCAATCCGCAATGGGCCCGCTTGGTGGTGAGTCATGGCCCATTCTCCTTGTCCATCCATAAGGAATGCAGAGGGGACATTAAAATGGCTGGAACCAAACTCCACGAGGACGAAGTTACAGGTGGATCGCAAGAAAATCAAAGTAGTTCTAAAATACCCTTTTATATAGAGAATTTGATGTGATGTGAGCAACGCAATCCATAATACCTTATTCGAAGTAACATCACTATATATCATAATAATAATAATCCAACTAACTAATAACTAGATAAGTATAAGTATTCAAAATAAGCCAATCACCGAAGAATAACTGATTGCCGTACATAACTGATGTTGATTGCTTTCTTTATACGGGACGAAGGGAAAAATGGTGGCAAAATGTGGAAAACATTTTCATCAGACTGTAATTTCAGTCACATTAAGAACGTGAGCAAAGCACAAAACTATATACAGGGCGTCTCAAAATTAACTCACATGGAGGGAAAGTACCTTAAATACTGAAGATATAAAATTTTACTGAAAGGAGACTTCATTTTTATTTTAAAAAGAAAACGAACTGCATTCAAAGAATTTTAAGTAATCAACTGTCTGAACTGGGAATCGAACCCACCGAATGTAAAAAAAAATATTTCTCTAATTTAATTGTACCGATCGAAAGGCTCGATCATACCTTATCATTTTTTCTTAATAACATAGCATCTTAAATAAAAGGAAGACTACGAAATTTAACATTTAATGTTGAATGACAAGTTTGTGCAGCGTTATGAATAGCCTTTTCTGTGACTGTCGTGCTCAATACAGACTTTAACATTTCAATGTAGGTATTACTAATGAGTGAAGATTTTAGCAATTATACCTAATTCCCTATCATAAGTGTTTGATAATGTGATAAGTAACACCACCTCGATTGGTTTTAAAAAGTTTGAATAATTTCGTGCGGGTTCGATTCTCGGTTTGGACATGCTATTATAAAAAAAAATTTGAATGCAGTTCTATTGTTATTTAAATAAAAATAAACTCCTATTTCAATAAAACTTTCTATCTACAGTATTTGGTGTGGTCTATGCCACCATGTGACATAGTCATTGGAAGCCCTGGGGGCGTCCCACGACTATGCCATAATAATATGTTGGAATAGACCGCACCAAAGTAACTATTCAAACATTTTTAAACCTATCGAGCTGGTGTTACTTAACACATTATAACTTTATCAAACACTTTATGACAATTGCTTCAATCTTCACTCATTAGTAATACATTGAAATGTTAAAGTTTTGAGCACGACAGTCACAGGAAAGGCTATCCATAACGCTGCACAAACTTGTTATTCAACATTAAATGTTAAATTTCGTAGTCTTCCTTTTATTTAAGATGCTATGTTATTAAGAAAAAATGATACGGTATGATCGAGCCTTTCGATCGGTACAATTAAATTAGAGATTTTTTTTTTACATTCGGCGGGTTCGATTCCCAGTTCAGACAGTTGATTACTTAAAATTCTTTGAATGCAGTTCGTTTTCTTTTTAAAATAAAAATGAAGTCTCCTTTCAGTAAAATTTTATATCTTCAGTATTTAAGGTACTTTCCCTCCATGTGAGTTAATTTTGGGACGCCCTGTATAAAAACTGAAGTTGCAAATTTTACAGACCGTTCGATAGGTATCCAAAGTCATAAAAATAGATAGGTAGACCTTTTATTCAAAGTCACATCACCATTACTAACATTAAGTTTAGCTAATAATATATTTAATCGATTATTAACTAACCGTATTCGGAATAAGCCAATCGTTGAAGAATAACTGATTTTGATTTCATTCTTTATATGCGACAGAGGGGAAAATGGCGGCAGTTGTGGAAAATATTTTCCTCAGACTGTTTATGTCAGTCACATGAAGCGAGAACCCGTGAATGCCTTCTGATGAGACAAGACAAGTATGAAATTATTGTAATAGAAAACAAATCTAGCTCTTTTATTTGTATTGCATTAAAAATACGCTGATTTCCGAAAGTTTTCAATAGGTACTTACACTACACTTTCTTTATCATACTTTTGCAATTTTTTAAATTCGTAGTATGAAAAAAACTTAAAATTAACTTTTATTTTAATTTATTTTTTTGTCACTTCATAGCAATGTAGAATTTTATTTTGTTTCTGTAAGCTTATGTAAATATATTGTCTACCAAGATATCTATACTAATATTATAAAGAGGAAAGATTTGATTGTTTGTTTGTTTGTTTGCATCGAATAGGCACCGAAACTGCTGTACCGATTTAGAAAATTCTTTCACCATTAGAAAGCTACATTCTTCCCGAGTGACATAGGCGATATTTTATCCCGATAGTCCCACGGGAAGGGATACCACGCGGGTGAAACCGCGAGGATCCGCTAGTTATTTATAAGGCTAAGTGCTATCCCATAGCAGATAAAAAACTATTATGAGGGGTATGTATCTAAGCAGTACCTTACGAGTATAAAGTTACAAAAAGGTATATTCTAAGGAGAGTACGTACTCACTGACAGACACTCGAGAAAGGATCCTTTACTCCTCTTCATCCCTTTGTCCAGTTTTATAAAGATGTCTGCATAAACATTCAAATATGTTTTTGTATGGAGAACCGTGACGTAGGTTACATAAAAGTACGCATTTCTCTGATGCCCATATATTGATGTTTTCTCGGGTTATGAGCACAGTGCCTAAAATGCAGGATGCCACTGTTGCAAAAATGCCTAACATGGCAATTGACTAAGAAGCAGATTGCCTAACCGTGAATGCCTAGACATTGTAATTGCCTAAACTTTACTTCGTCTACAAATCAAAATGCCTAAACTGCGCTATGCCTCTTCAATGCCTAAATTTAAATAAGCAATCTTTTTTGGAAACTCTTTTGTTGTAAAGGGCTGTAATTCGATACTATTTAGTATGTGTAACTAAAATAAAGTTATGCCCGTTTGCACTATACTCGGGTTGAGCTTGTCATAGATAAGATACATCTTAGCTTAGAAACAGCATAAAACAGCCGAGCTAAAATTTTTGTTTGCACTGACAGAATACGTCGTAAATTAGTCATCCCCTTGCTAAAAGAATGAATGAATGAATTCAAATATTAATTGTTTATGGATTTTAAACCTGGCGAGGTAAAGTAGGTCACTGGATATTTTTTTGGTTGAAACTTCTCATTGATTCCTTCGTAAGTTAAAAGGAGACAAAAGCTAAGGCGTTGTCTATTTTATTCGGTAGGAGTAATTCACCGAGAAAAGAAAAAGTCAACTGAGCTCAACTGTCAGGAAAAACATAAATACAGTGCGCAACCTTTTTTGTTCCGGTGGCCAAAACTAGAACTAACGAGTTTTGTTTTTAATGTCATTTTGCTAATACTTTCATGTTTTGCTGCTAAACATAAGCGCCGCTGTCATGGGAACAGAAAAGATTGTCGATCTGTAATGTTTTTTTTAAATAAATGATGAATGACGTATGTCACATGTGTTGTGTCTCTATCTAGCAAACAAGAATACAAAAGCCACAAGCTTTTCTGTTCCGGTGACAGCCGTTACACAGGAGTCACTTGCAATACGAAATTAGCTGTCAAAATGGACTGTCGTATGAAAACTGTTTTAGTTCCAAAGATAATCACCGGAACAGAAAAGCTTGTCGCACTACTCTTTGCTCACAATGCCACAGACAATAATCACTGATATAGGTATTTCTTATGCCGCGTACACACCGCGCCAACGAACGCCAACGAAGCTAGGATATTCAGCGTTGGCTACCGCACGCTCGTTGGCTATCGAAGGACAAAGCACAAACAACAAATGTTGAGCAAACGATCGTTGGCACTTGATTCCGGCTCCAGTGTTGCCAGGTTACTTTTAATTCCTTTTAGGGGATTTTTAGCTCCGTGGTTACTTCTAGTTTAAGTTACATTTAGGCGGTTCTCACACTGCACCGCACACCGTTCCGGTTTGTGGTAGGCTGTAGAATCTTGATGCGCATAAAAAAATCCGCAGTGTATAACAAACTCACGCCGCATCTCCGTCCACCAGAATGGAAACCGCAGCAGTGTGATAATCGCTTTAGGTGATTTTTCAGAATGTTCATGAAACAGAGTGTGCAACTCCCAAAAAATTTGTAGGACAACTCTTCAATCTAACATCTGTTTCTCTTTTTCACACAAATGCATGAAGTCATCCGTCCGTTGTTATTATTATACACTTATTCGTCCGGTCAATGGGATTCGTTCGTATCTTGTCGGTTGCTCGTGGTGAGAAAGTTTCTTCCCTCCATCCATTCCTAAATACTATATCTATGATGCCTAATTCTTATTTCCATACACTCACTCACTCACTCTAGTTTTGATTTTGTTTTGTATGAAATTTTGTAGGAGTTGATTTTGTAAAAAAATAAAAATAACTTATAAAAGATTCCCGACTCTAATAAAAAAAATATATAAAGAAAATGTTACTTTTTTGTACATTTAAGGTATCTTTTGACATGACCTCGCTGGCAACACTTGGTAGAAACTATGCTTCAACTGAGCGTTCGTTCGTTGGCCTTCGGCCACCGTCCACACCGAGTTCGATCTAATAGCTCAATTCCTTTGATGTTACCGCCACGCTCCGGATCGCCGGCACACGCCAACGAACGATCGTTGGCGTTCGCCAAACCGTCCAAACAGGACCAACGAAGGGCTTCGAAACCCATTCGTTGGCGTTCGTTGGCGCGGTGTGTACGCGGCATTAAGCCTTAGGCGCTCGATATTGGGCCCGTAAGTTAAGAATAGCCAAAAGTGCATTTAAGAATGTCCTAAGGTTAGTGCAAAGCAATTTTTTGTTAAGAATGTCTTAAGTTAGCTAGGAAAAGACTTAGGCGATTTTTAAGTTTAGTGCAAACGGGTGTTATTGTTTGTTCGTTTAAATTAGTAAGCTCCTTCTTATATTTTGCGTTAAATAATACGTAGGTGTTATTTAACGCTCAAGTTTGTTTTTTGTTTTATGTAAGGAGTGTTTAGCTCTCACGATCAGAAAGTCTGATAGTGATTTTTGTTTTAATTTAGGGTTTTTTTGAATTTTCTAAGAAATTTAAGTTTTTTTTAGTTCATAAAATAAATGAGTAGGTATTTTGATAATACGGTTTTTTTATTATTTACTAGCTGCCCCGCCCCGGGTTAGCACGGATGGCACCATCTTTAAATTTTCTGTATACAAACCTTGTCCTGATAATACCAAACACAACAAAAAAAGAATTATCTAATTTGGTGCAGTCGTTCTAAAGTAATGCGCTTAAATATATTTTGGCGATTTATTTTTATTGATAGGTAATTAATATTTAAATATATCAAATTGATGGTTGGCAATAAACATCATAGTCACGGTACATTGTAGGCAATCTGCTTCTTAGTCAATTAGCGTTTTAGGCATTATAGCAGTAGTGGCATCTTTCATTTTAGGCAATCTGCTTCTTAGTCTTATTGCTGTGTTAGGCATTTTTGCAGCAGTGGCATCTTGCATTATAGGCACTGTGCTCAAAATTGATAAATAACGTAAGTACTTTGAATTCGGGCGGGTTTTAACCAAAAAAACCCAAAATTGTACATGTTTCACGCCCGACTTCAAAGTACTTACGTTAGGTATTTATTTGGTGAGGAATTATTTCTTAATTTTTTTATGTGATTTTTTTAAGGCGGTTTTATTTTTTTTCGCGGTTATTTTTTTTATGTAACAATCCCTGCTTAAATCCTATTGCGTGAAGGATGATGAGATCTGATATGACCTAGGAAAAACTAGTTTGTCCTAAATCGAATTTGGCCGGTAACAGATAAGTATAAACAAAGTTTCAAAGTCAGAGTACTAAAAATTTAATTAACTACTTAACATTTAAAGAATATATAATTATTTTGATAGGTCATTCATAAATAAAATGCTCTATGATCAATGTAGACAAAGTTGGTTAGAGGTACATACTTAGGTACTTTATTATGTAACTCTATTGTTTAGAGATTTTTAACCGAATCATTTTCTCTCACTTTTAATTTAATGTTATAGAATAAATTAGATACCTACAGTTAAGTCAACACTTTGTTTATTCATAGTTAGCATAGTACCTGCCTAATTAGTGGAAAAACTTCAGAGAAAATTTTTTCAAAGGTTCACTTTGAAAGGAAAGTTTTCACATTTTTACAGTTCGAATAACAATCGTGTTTCTCGATTAAATCTATTTGTCCATATAATTTTTATCTCAGGTTTAACAAACTTTTACTTCGTAGTAATGTTTAACGATTCTTAGGCTAGGTATAGCGTTAAGTAGGTAAGGTACTTCTTCTTCTTAGCGTGTCGATCAACTTGACTTCAAATCCGTTCAGCCACAGCCATCTCTATCGTCTTCTGATAGAGACGGCTGTGGTTCAGCCCAATGGTACTGCGCCACACGTACTGACTGACAGCGACAACGCACAGCAGAAACTACTTGGCGCAAGAAGCTGAAATTCTGCTAGTAGTAGGCAATGAACAGATTCTCTGTATGGGGACCCATACATTAATTCTTCAGTCGCTGAAACTTTGCTGGGTTATAAAATAGCATGAGCCATAAACTTTTAAATGATTATCAAAAAAACAAAAAACTCACACGGAAGTTAGGTATTTATACCTAAATATAAAAATCTGTTTATTGAACCGAGTAATTTCTCAGTCCAATTATTTTTTCCAAATGAGTTATATTACACATCATGTGAGTAATAGTAGTATCACATACTAATGTTACTATACTAGTAATACTAGTAGGTATGTGATACTTGATAAAAATCCAAAACTTTTTTCAAACATGAGTACGCTTGGCAAAATGTTATAATTCCGTAAAAAAGTTCGACAGAGACATTTTTCGCACCAAGTCACCCCAATTATTTTATTAAAATTTGGTGTTTCTGCTGGGATATTTTTGGATATTTCATATTATTGTTTTTATACGTTACATGAATATGTCTGTTCTGATTTTGAAAGTCTCCAAATCCTCACCTAATTAATTTAACCGCAATTTATAAAAATAAAAAAACTTTTTTTAGTTCAAAGTCGCGTGAATTGCTTAATTCCACGCAGACGAAGTCGCGGGCAGAGCGCTAGTAAGTTAATAAAATGGCAAAAACAAAACATTTTTTTTCCTGCCAATACACCGAGTTATTACACCAGTCATACTAGAACAACGTAAATATATCACATTACATGGTTGATTGATTAAAACCCAATAAGAAAGTGACACTTACCGATGTCGATGATAAATTGCTATTTTACCACCACGAACCATTTGTTTGAATCATCCTTAATATGACAGTTAAACTTCTATTACTGTTGTTTACTTACTTTATAACAAATTGTGGAGGCGTTAAGTGTAAAAGCTTGTTAAAGGGGCAAACCCAATCCCGTCCGGAATAAAATAAATATGGGGCTGTTGGTACCTTTCAGTTGAGTGCAAACTTAAGGCGAGGAATCCCGACCGAAATAGGATCGCTAACGCTTGCTCGGCCGCGCTCTATACACTTCGCGCGGACCCAGCGGCAGCCGGCAGTGAACTGTGAACTCGCGAGCGCCCCGCGAATCAAAAAATCACTTTATCATTTATGACGGCCGGAATCCCTCGGCTATTCAAAGAAAATTATTTTCATATGTTTTTCATTAACTAAAACCAATTATACTGCAAGTAATATGATATTTGAGTTATTATTTGACGGATTTTTGGGGTTTTATTTGACACAGTAAAATATCACCAATCGAAAAAAAACGGCCGGAAGCACTAGATAAATAACTGTAAAATAACATATATTTTTTCCAAATTTTAAGTACTTGTGATTTGCGAGTAATCCATAATTTAAAATACCCTATTTTGGGGAATCGGCGCCTTAAGCTCAAGACGAGGGCCGGGCAGCATAGAGTGTCAAAATTTTTTTATTTAGCGAGCTCAAGTTTACTGATTCTTCATTTTTTAACTCGCTTCTCAATCAAAGTATGCGCAAATGAAACTCTTCCTCAAATAATGTAATACAGGTACGAGTAAGTACCTACTTACCTACGTAGGTAAGTAAATTGCTATTGTGAAAATCGTGCGTGATTCTTTGATACTAACATAAAAAAAAAACTATTGTTTCTATGAATTATTACTTCTTTGGCTTTCGTCAGCTACATAGTAAAAATATTATTATAGATTATCTTACCTTCTGGTAGAGGAACGGCCTGGTGAGCGCCAAGTACCGCTCCAGCGCCATGGTGACGGCGATGCAGACGCTGCCCACGCCGAAAACCCTGAGCACCACCCTGGCTATGCAATAGGACAGAATCTTCTTCGTCTTTCCTCAGTGAATTAGTAAAATGGCTACTGTTGTTGGTTGTCTTACCTTCTGGTAGAGGAACGGCCTGGTGAGCGCCAAGTACCGCTCCAGCGCCATGGTGACGGCGATGCAGACGCTGCCCACGCCGAACACCCTGAGCACCACCCTGGCTGCGCAGTATAGCTGGGTGTTCTTTGCTCCTGGTACGTATTCTGATACCACCAACGCTCCCATCATACCGACCTGTTGGTGAGAGAGGCTTATTTACAAACATTTGAATTTATGATTTTAGATTACTTTTATGCATTTACAATGTAACTTATGAAAGTAGGTACATACTTATAGAAATAACTACCAGCATCTACCAGCATGCACAACTCACAAGTCCAAACCACCAATTTCTTCCGAATCTACTTGTTTTTTTTTCTATTGCATATTTTCCCATATATTCGACAACTTTTTCGAGTACGGAATCCATTGATTGTCACTTTCATTCATTTATAAAATAGACAAAAAATTATGTAAATGTAACAATCGAATCTAAATTATTTGTCAAACGATTGTGTATTATGAATGAGGCAGGAAACTTGTAAATGTAATGATAAATTTATTCATTCAAGAGAAAGGGGGATTTTACAATCATGTGACTTCATAAAAATGCTTTTTATTTTTTTGTGTCTTTCTCGTATATTTTTACTGTAATTTTCTTATCTTGTACTTAATTAAAGATAATTAGTATTGATGTAGGTAAGTAATTGAATAATAAATCGATTAATAGTTAGTAATCAAAACGTTTATCGTTAGTGAACAAATCGTGAAAACAGTTTTAATAGATCCGAATATAAGGCTTGACTATTCCAGTGACTTACTTGGCATAATGAACCCACTTGTTTGGTAAATAAAGGCTATCTTGATAACACGGGTCAATGTAACTGAAGCTCGTAAACCACCAAAATAGCCGGCCATATTAACTGTAAACGTGGTCGTTCATAATTCGCGTATAAATTGCTAAAGAGTCATTCAAAGAGTAATTAGTGAGGGGCTGAAGATTTGTAGGTATGGCAGAGGTACCCTTTGTGGCCACTTTAAGGATTTTTTTACTTTTAAGCACTAAGTACTAAATGGTCTTAGGTATTTAATACACAAATTATATCTTAAGTTATAGATAATTTATCTACCTTTAAAGGTACATTTTTCAAATTTATAAAAGTAACATAGTTATTTTTATATTACACACAATGTGTGAGAGGTGCCAAATGTACCGGTTTTGGCCACTTACTGATAGAACTTTTGTAAGTATTGCGAAAAATCAAAACCAAACCCAGGTAAAATCAATATATTACCAGTCAATTGCAAAACAACAATTTAATTGTAAAAAACAAAGGTTTTTAAAGTATTTATCCAAAACAAATTTCTTAAAATTTTCATACAAAACATTTTTTCAAACAGAAAATGGAATTTATTGAAAAAAAATCGTATGACATAAGGAATTCTAACGGTTGTTATTATTACCTTAAAATACCTTATTTTAATTGCCTTTAACAAAAATGGCTAAAAGTTGTTTAGAAAACTTTTAGAGCAAAATGTGGCCAAAACCGGTACAGTGACCAAAACCGGGGCTCCTGCCCTACTCCTAATTTATTTGGAAATGGATGGTGAACGAGTCATTAACGACGGACGCTGCGTTACAAAAAAGTTCTTATGACCCGTTTAGAACTTTATCTGAAAACAAGAATTTGATCCTACCCCTTTTTAAGCACATTACCTAATCACATTCTTTCTTTCACAATCATCTCTGTAACAGGCATGGTCATGCTTAAAAGGGGACCCCTGCTACTGATTGTTAAGTTTTATCTTTTAAAGGAAAATAAATATTTTTGTTTTTTTTATTTTATATTTTTGACATGAAATTACAACTTTTGTGAATGTTAATTACAATTAATATGTAGAAGCAGTGCAGAAAGGTACATTTAATAGTAGATTGTATTACAATACAAGGGAGCAAAATAATATACGCCGCCCGAGGTGAAAATAATTTTGCGGCCGAGTAATACACTCTGCTTTTCATCCCCCTCTATAAGAAAAGCAGTAAAGACAACTCAAACTACCTACCTTTCTTTGTCGTTCGGATACATCATAGCCCTAGTCGGGCAAGAAAAAAAAAATTGAGTTTTGAAATAAAAAATAAAAAAAAAATTAAATTAATATATGTCCATCAGATTCCTTATAAGTATCTCCGGGGGCGTCGTAGGGGGGTTGAAAATTTTGTTAGATTTTAGCTACGACTCACCGTTTACGAGATATTTGATATACCTAGATGAAAACATATTTTTCATCCCATCGATTCGAAAAGCGATGATTGTTTATCTAATAACAGGGTCCAAAACGATTCATTGTTTACCTGTTATGACAAAAGGGTATAAATGAGATTTGAATTTTGAACAGCTTCATAACAGTGTCCAAAACGATGAGATTTGAATTTAGAACATAATTAAAGAAGCATTGGTTGGAGGGTAGCAAAGGGTGTGCAGGGTGCTTACCATCAACTCTTATTGCGGTTTTGTTTAGGACCTAAACTGATCTGCTTCGCTTATTCGTACCACGACAGCTTAATATCAATGACAGCGATTCAGTGATCGATCAATGACATTTCACAGCCGCTAAGCTGTCAGGAACTCTTATTTGACTTATAACCCGGTCGATTTAACATGTCACCTGCAGGTTATACCCGTCCCTTTCACTCTCCGGGCATGACAGAATCGAGTGAAAGAGACGGGTAGAAGAAAAAGGACACAAATCGTTCGGTCATTAACATTAAGCAATTCATTTGCGATCCAGTTTTTAGAAGGTCAGAGTACGAAAGAAAACAATTCATTTTAGGAACCTATTCTGCATCGCGCTATTTTTGAATCGCTGTCTTAAAGTTGATGGTAGGCACCCAGTACTTTAAAAAAAATTCAACTGATTTTGTATGGGGCCGGGACTTTTTTCAAAACTCAAAATTTTTTTTTTGCCCGACTAACGCTATGATCTATCCGAACGACAAAGAAAGGTAGGTAGTTTGAGTTGTCTTTACTGCTTTTCTTATAGAGGGGGATGAAAAGCAGAGTGTATTACTCGGCCGCAAAATTATTTTCACCTTGGGCGGCGTATATTGAATCCCTCGCTGCGTACAGGATTCTACTCTTCCTTCACTGCGCTCTGGATTCAAAATAGCGCCCTCGCCGTAAATATATTATTTTGCTCCCTTGTAATACAATCTACTATTCATCCCATCGATTCGAAAAGCGATGATTCTTTATCTAATAACAGGGTCCAAAACGATTCATTTTTTACCTGTTATGACAAGAGGGTATAAATGAGATTTGAATTTTGAACAGCTTCATAACAGGGTCCAAAACAATGAGATTTAAATTTAGAACATAACTAGCTTTCCGCCCGCGGCTTCGCCTGCGTGGACTACACGACGTTATTCCGCGGGAATGTGATATTTTTCAGGGATAAAAAGCCTATGTTCCTCTCCAAGCTACAAAAGTATCTGTATCCCAAACAGCCAAATCCGTTCAGCCGTTTTGGCGTGATTGAGTAGCAAACATCTAAGCTTTCAAATTTATAATATTAGTAGGATTCCTTTCAGTCATACAAAGGATTATCATAAGTATTACGTAAAAAAGTAACAAAAGTCAATTGTTTATGTAGCCAAAACGAATTTTTCATACTGCATCCAAATTCACTACGGCCAATTTAGAAATTTTTGTACTATATATCAAACGTAGGACAGTAAAAAACCGGTCAAGAGCAAGTCGGACTCGCGCACCGAGGGTTCCGTACCGTACCATCATAAATAAATAGAAAAAACTACAACTATGCTTCACCCAAACAAAGCAACCTGCGAGTAGGTAGGAAGGAGGATATTTTGGTTGTAAATAAAACGTAAAAATGTTTTCATCGGCGAGGCATATTATATTCTTCCAAGAATTTGCGATGTAGAATTTTGCAGTTTTTGGTCAGCGCCATCTTTTGACCGATAATGGAACTAATGTAATTTTTGTTCATGATTTCTGAAAAAGTTTACTATTTAGAGACATCGTTTTATTTTTCCCTTAATCTTTACATAAACTTCTATCACCTAAAACAATTTATCTTTGCAAACTTCGGAGATAAGGGGGGACGGTATTATTTTTACATTTTTCATCATAAGTCAAAAACTATGCGGCCTAAAACAAAAAGAAAAATTGTTTGAGAGTGTGCAAGCAGCGCTCTTTTATATGATACCCCATATGCCCTAGTAGCCCCACTTCAAATTTTTTAAACCCCCTTTCCGCCCCTATTGCAAAAAAAATAAAAATTATTTAAATTTTTACTTTTTTGCATTCACAATCGTCGTGGGTTCGAGTCCCATCGGACCTGGTTGTGAGAGGGTAGATTTTTTCTAAATACTTCACTTTCCATTTTTCAACCATAAAAATTGCATTGTGAATGCAAAAATATAAATATTTTTATTTCTCTCTTATCAGCAAAATAGTTGTGCAAACGTCGTCTAAAATTATAACAAACTTAGGTCGAACCTTATCTTTTAACCAAAGCAGGATATGTGCGTGACTCTGTTCTGTGGTGCGTGAGGCAAGCCGCGTTTTTGCCACTCAACACTATAGGTACATATAACACAATACTTCTCCAAAAATGTTATCTTTGGTGAGTAGATCTATCATTGATTATGGCGTCGCGAAGGTGCACGTATTCTTCAGCGCGCAGCTGCCTTTGATTAGATCGTATTTTAAACTAATCTTTCGGTTTAAATTTTTGCGTACATGTCAACAATAAACTGATTGAATAAGCAACGAAAACGTTGAAAGTATACAAATCTATTCCTTCTCACTTGCAAGTGGTAACAATAAAATTGAAGGTTCCTTTTTATTATAATTGTATGAAGCTCGCGCTCGGACGCCCCGCCTTTTTATACCTTCGGCCGCGAGACGCGTCGAGCGAAGCTTCGAACTGCTAAGCTATCGGGAGTTACACGTGTTGTTGTGAGTCTACCATAAAAGATAGACATATGCTGTCGTGGGATATTTTTTATATAATTTTAAGGAGAACATTTCCGTCATACATAATTTCTGTGTAGCTTTAACCATGAAGGTTGCACACGCGACGGAAGCTTAAAAAATGGAGTAACCCGCTCCCGCTTTCCCAACATTTCCCTTCACTGCTCTGCTCCTATTGATTGTAGCGTGATAAAAAGTACACTATAACCAGCTCAGGAGTGTGAAAAATAACTGTACCAAGTTTCGTTAAAATCCGTCGAGTAGTTTTTGTTTCTATAACGGTTATACACACAGACAGACAGACAGACAGACAGAGAGACAGACAGACAGACAAAAATTTTACTGATTACATTTTTGGCATCAATATCGATCCCTTATCACATCCTGATAGTTATTTTGAAAATATATTTCATGTACAGAATTGACCTCTCTACAGATTTATTATAAGTATAGATTAAAGAAGCATTGGTTGGAGTGTAGCAAAGGGTGTGCAGTACTTAAAAAAAAAATCAACTGATTTTGTATGGGGCCGGGACTTTTTTCGGGACCGAGAAATTTTCAAAATCGGAATTTTATAAAACTGAGAATATCTCGTAAACGGTGAGTCGTAGCTAAAATCTAACTAAATTTTCAACCCCCCTACGGCATCCCCGGAGATAATTATAAGAAATCTGATGGACATATACAGGGTAATTTTTTTATCAGTGCACAAATTTTTAGAATCTACTCAGAATCGGTAAGTGAACAACTTTCTCCTAGAAACATAGGTCGAAATATGACAAAATTTTTTTGCCTCTTCATACAAATCGGACTGATCACGTGATCTATTTAGTATGGGGAGTCCAAAAATTTTTTCACCTCTCCAGCTCGAAAAGGGCGCTTTTGGCGCCTAAAAACTCGCAGCAAAATCGATTTTTGCTGCGAGCGTGAGGCAAAGTGCTTTTTTAATCTCTTACACCAACTTTTGAAATAATTAAGAAAAAAGAAATAGAGTGACAAGGATGAGACTTTAAACATTAATATGAGCAAAAAGGATAGATAGACAGCTTTATGTCGATGGACATGAAATATAAAGCTTAAAAAATAAATACACGGATACCAAAGGTACCAAAAAGGATACGAAAATATAAAGAGAATGGACGAAAAGAGGTCGCATGCATGATATAAATATAAAATAAGAAAAATTAATGAATTCTAAAAACAAATTATATAAATACGATTGTACTACTATTGCTTTTTATTAAACACGCAATATTTAAAATAAATAATATGAAGTGAACATTATATCGCTTACTAATATCATGTTTGGTTTTCATAAAAATTACATGCAGTGCAGTTTTTGAACGCAATGCAAACAGTTACCTTCAACTTGCACAATTGCACCAATTTTACTCTTAATTATTAATTTTGTAATTTTGATGTTTTCTTTATTGTTAAATGTTGCCTTCAATGTTGTTTTTTCTGACCTGTAACACTTTTCTCGCTGGTAGAGGTGAAAAGTTGTATGTTTAACACGAGAGCAAATTTTTCTGATGTCTCGTGCCTTTAAATCACTCACTGTGCTCAGTAGTCTATATTTGAATCACTCGCTACGCTCATGATTCAATTTTTAGACTACTTCGCTAGTTCGTGATTTAAATTCAGCACTCGCAGCGAAAAATGATTTTGCTCTCTTGTATAACAAATAACTATTGTCGTATTTCGACCCATGTTTCTAGGAGAAAGTTGTTCACTTACCGATTCTGAGTTGATCCTAAAAATTTGTGCACTGGTCAAAATTTTTTCCTGTATTTTTTTTATTTAAGTAATTTTTTTTTTATTTCAAAACTCAATTTTTTTTTCTTGCCCGACTAGCGCTATGATGTATCCGAACGACAAAGAAAGGTAGGTAGTTTGAGTTGTATTTACTGCTTTTCTTATAGAGGGGGATGAAAAGCAGAGTGTATTACTCGGCCGCAAAATTATTTTCACCTCGGGTTGCGTATATTGAATCCCTCGCTGCGTTCAGGATTCTACTCTAGAATCCTTCACTGCGCTCTGGATTCAAAAAAGCGCCCACGCCGTAAATATATTATTTTGCTCCCTTGTAATACTATCTACTATTTAATATGTCGAATGTCTTGTAAAGACACGCGAACTTTGTAAACTTTTTATAGCAAAATAATGTTGAAAGCTTGTAAAATACATAAATGAAAATATGAAAATACATCGTTCGAATCTAGTTTAACTACAAGGGTTTGGTATTTTAGGTCTTTTATAATAGAAAGCTAACATTCTATTGAAATTATGTTGACTTAATATTTTAATTTAAAATGTTTTTAAACTTTTAAGCAAAGAAGATTGTTTCAATCCTGTTTATTTTCTGTGAAATACCCTTTCCTATGATAAAAAATGTTTCATAAACAAAACTACTTACTAACTTCCGTGAACAAATGGTTATAGCACCAACGCTTGAATTTGGTGGTAACACCACTTCTGACAAACAGCTCGTAAAAAGTAACGATGTTATCAGATTCATATAAAGTTTAATATTAAACTTAAAGTAGGTAGTTGGCTTGACGGAAGTATAAAAACTTTTCACATGAAAACTAGTAGCTGTAATTTGAGAAAGGTGTTTTCAAAAGCTTCCGAGAGAAAAAACAAAAACATGCCCTGCAAAAGCTATGCTAATATTGCTAACTCTGCTATTGTAAGGTTAAGACGTTAGTACTATTGTACAGGGTGTTAGGGGCACCCTTGCAAAATCTTTAACCATGGCTTCAGACTATCATGCTGAACAACGTACAGCTAGATTTTTTTATCGGAAATGAAAAAAAAAACGACTTTTCATACAAATTTAGCAACTAACCGGGAGGGACATTTTGTATGGAGTCGAAATATTTTTTGATTTCCGACAAAAAATTCTTGCTGTGTGTTGTTCATGGTTAAAGTTTTTGCAACGGTGCCCCTAACACCCTGTATATTCTGAGGTTAAGAGTCTTTAAGATATTTTATATTTTATACAGACAAGTTTTAAACTTTTTAGCAATGTTCAGTATCAACGTGTATCTAAAGTACGGTCGCGGAGCACGAAGAATCTCGTACAATGATCTCTTGTTACATGTACCTGTCGCTCCCGTGTAAATATGGTTGCGTCACGTTCGCACAGATGCAATGACCGCCATCTTTAGGGCAGGATCTTCGAAATTATCGAAATTAACCTATTTTTGATTCAAAAGTAAACAATCAAATATTCTTTATTTTCAGCAAATAAAAATATATGTTGAAGTTTCATAAAGGATCTTGATAATTTTGTGGCTAGAAACACGATACTTATTCGTATCTTCACTAGAAAAAAATTCAAAAACAAAGAAATATTTCATTATTTTTATATTTTTTGGTTTTATACTTAGATTATTAATCTCTAATTCACGAATAATATATAATGAACACGAATAAAAAATAGGTAATGACATATAAGTAGTAGATTATTCTCAGGCTACTTTTTCAAAAAGTGAATTTTATGCTCAAAATAACAACAAAAACATTGAAAAAATAAAAAATTGAGGTTATTGTCATTACTCTTCACACATAAAGAAAAAGACAAAGACAGAGTTTTTGGAAGATCCTGCCCTTAGGGGATCTGTGCAAGCGTGACGCTCTATATTTACACGGGAGCGACAGGGACACATAATAACAGGTCATTCTACGGGATTCTTCGTGCTCCGCGACCTTACTTTACCTACATAAATAGTCAACCAAACCAAATGGAATAGAATTCCATTCGATAAGTCTATCTTTTAGTACTCTTTTTCTGCTTTTTCTGTGATATATTCGTGAGCTTTGTGCTAGATCTGTCAGTATACAGAATAACATTTTTCCCTGCTCTTTCCTTCTATGTCGCTCGAACAGATCGTCTACCGCCAGCTAAACTAATTTAGATAGCAATGTCATTATTACCCACTTGGACTCACATGTAAGAAAAACTGGCTCAACTATGTTAGCTAAAGTAACATAAGAGAGTGGCGGTAGACTCGTCATATGATTGAGCGGCAAAAAGGTGATGACAGATATCCTCAATAATAAACTCCGACTTACCAAAGCGACCAGGTCATTCGCAGCCAAAGAAGTCAGCAGCAGAAGATGCTTCCTATTCCTCACTCTTCTCTCGCCCCATCTCAGCGCGATAATTGCTGTGGCGTTCCCGATAATCCCTATGGTGTACACCACCTTGAAGATAGTGAGAATCATCGTCCTATCATGTCTATGTGGTGTTACTTCTGTGGTAAAAGTGGCTAGCGTCGTGGTCAATAGTTCCTCTGGTAGAGTCAAATCGACCGTTGGTTTCGGCTCCATCATTAAAAAGCTTTAAGTTGACAGTTTGGAGTAGTTGGCGTTGGCATGTTTTTGTGATCTGAAATAAAAAAAAACTATTATAATAGGTATAAAAGGTCAGAGGAAAGGGTTGCCAGAATGGTTAAAAAGCATGAGTGATTTAAGAAAAGTAGAGTGTTCTTTTCTGTGAAAAATGGAGGAGACGTCCAATGTTTGACTGCGTATATTTATTTTGTTACCACACTTTTATTAGCTTCACTTGTAACTAAGTCACAATGTAAGAAAATCTTGGAGTTCAATTTTAACCTACTTCTAAGTGTCGTATGGATTTGAAACTTTGCAAGTCTGTATGAATCCGATGACAATACAATAATTTGCTACCATCGAGTTGATCTGATGATGGAGCCAAGAGGTGGGCATTAGAACTCTTCAACGGCTGCTTGGAAACCCCTCGAGTTTAGGCTCATTTGTTTTATTCTAAGGAGACCAATTCGCTACACTAAACTTGATGGTGAGGGTCTGATGATGGAGCAGGGGGGAAGCCAGTGGCACTCATTAATGACCAATACGAAACACTTCGAGTTCTGGCTCATTTGTTTCGTTCTGATGAGACCTATTTGCTACACTTGGTGGTGAGGGTCTGATGATGGAGCAGGAAGAAAGCCAGTGACACTCCTTAATTACCAATAGGAAACTCCTCGAATTTGGGCTCATTTGTTTCGGTTTGATGAAACCTATTTGCTACCCTTGTTGGTGAGGGTCTGATGATGGAGCTGGAAGGAAGCCAGTGGCACTCCTTAAATACCACTAGGAAACCTTTTGAGTTTGTGCTCATTTGTTTCGTTCTGATGAGGCCAATTTACTACACTTCGTGGTGAGGGTCTGATGATGGAGCAGGAAGGAAGCCAGTGGCAATCCTTAAAGACCACTAGGAAACCTTTTGAGTTTGGGCTCATTTGTTTCGTTCTGATGAGGAGACCTATTCGCTTCACTTGGTGGTGAGGGTCTGATGATGGAGCAGGAAGGAAGCCAGTGGCAATCCATAATGACCAATAGGAAACACCTCGAGTTCTGGCTCATTTGTTTCGTTCTGATGAGATCTATTCGATGCACTTGGTGGTGAGGGTCTGATGATGGAGCAGGGAGGAAGCCAGTGGCACTGTTTAATGACCACTAGGAAATCCCTCGAGTTTGGGCTCATTTGTTTCATTCTGATGTGCCCATTCGCTACACTTGGTGGTGAAGGTCTGATGATGGAGCAGGAAGGAAGTAGGGGTTCGGCTTGCGCATCCAGTAACTAATAGACTCCACTTGAATTTTTTTAGTCTAAATACATACAATCACGCCTTTGAGTTATAATGTTTACGGGGTGGGCAGACACATGAATGGACTGTGAAATCCATTACCATCCATCCATGGCTTGCCATTTATTAAAGTAAAAAATAAATATGTAGTTTAAAAAACTAAAACAACACACTTTTATAGAAACAGACTAAAAAGTACAAAATAAGCGTCTATTCAGTAACTGAAATTAAAAAGCGTGGTGCGCCCTTTGCAAAGCATGCATTCCAAGTACTTAATATAGACAAATCGCACCACGCTTTTTAATTTCAGTTACTGAATAGACGCTTATTTTGTACTTTTTAGTCTGTTTCTATAAAAGTGTGTTGTTTTAGTTTTTTAAACTACATATTTTTATTACGGTAAACGCACAGCCAAAAATAAAAAAGTTACAATAATATAATGATGGCAACACCACCTCAACAATAGAAAAATATTGGCGACGCTAACCCAAGTCTTTGAAACTCATCCGCTTTCAGTTTCCATTAACATTATCTTTTTATATTATTTGTGCAGAGCGATCCTTTCTCACCAGACTGCGCGGCAAAGCCTAAGCTTAAAAATATGGTTTAGATAACGTTACAATAGAAAGGTATTGGAAAGCCGACTGTAGGTACCAAAATTATTTTATTAACTAGCCTTCCGCCCCCTGCTTCGCCCGCGTGAACTACACGACGTCATCCCGTCAATAAAGTCTATGACACTCTCCAGCTCCTAAGCAATCCCCATACCAAAGATCACGTCGATCCGTCACTTCGTTTTGAAGTGAAAGACGGACAAACAAACAAACACACTTTCCTAATTATAATACTACTTAGTATTTGAATCACATAGACTTGCTGGATTAATAAAAACTTTTTAAGGAAGTTATATAGAGTGGTGTGAACTACGTTTCCTACCCCAAATATAACGCGAATGAATCCGAAGACAAAAGCTAGTTTTGTACTATTACTTTTACTTTCACGTAAATTTATATTAAGTACTATACGGAGGTATCGTACTACTGGCAAGCAATCAGAAAGGACCTTCTAGTTTATAGCTTTGGAACCCGAGACCTAAGCAAGGATAATCCACATTCATTAGTACTAGAATTAGCACTAGATCCTTGCACGGTCCCAAATTCTTACAACAAAACAATCTTAGCTTCAACTAGGGGGTAGAGCTCATTTTAGCTTGTGGAATAAGCCTTTAAGGTCAGACCCAATAATCAATCCTTAGATAGGCCTATTTTGGATACATACGTAACTTAGCAACTGTTTGTTATTTTAGACCGATTAATAAAAATATCTAGGCAACTAAGCTCTAGAATGCCTATCCCTTATCCCTTACTGGGGATAGATTATGGGAAACGACAGTTAATCTTTCACAAAGTGTTAAATAAAAAAAACATGTAGACCCAGTCGCCAACGGTTTGATAGAAAATTCGGCAATAGCTGTTGTATTAGAAGAGCCAATTTCTCGTCTTCTTTAGACTATTACACATATTAGAAAATAAAAGATTGAGAATCTAATTATATTCTTAAAAAACTCTCTCCAGTTAATGTTGGGAACATTACACTCGAAGTTGTTGACCACTATGTTTACCTAGGACAGACGGTCCAGTTAGGTAAGTCCAACTTTAAGAAAGAGATCTCTCGTCGAATCCAGCTCGGATGGGCAGCGTTTGGGAAGCTCCAACATATATTCGCGTCCGAAATACCTCAATGTCTCAAGACGAAAGCCTTTGACCAGTGTGTGTTGCCAGTAATGACCTATGGAAGTGAGACGTGGTCATTACTATGGGTCTCATAAGAATAAGAAGTCTCAAAGTCACCCAGCGAGCAATGGAGAGAGCGATGCTTGGTATTTCCCTGCTCGATCGAATCAGAAATGATGAGATCCGCAGGAGAACTAAAACAACCGACACCGCTCGAAGGATTGCATCATTGAAGTGGCAGTGGGCGGCGGGACACATAGCGCGGAGAACCGATGGCCGTTTGGACGGAAAGGTTCTCGAATGGCGACCGCGTACCGGACGACGTTCCGTGGGCAGGCCCCCTACAAGGTGGACCGACGATCTGGTCAAGATCGCGGGAAGTCACTGGATGCGGGCAGCGCAAAACCAAGCGTTGTGGAGATCCTTGGGGGAGGCCTATGCCCAGCAGTGGGCGTCGTTCGGCTGACATGATGATGATGAAGTCTAGTATAATAAATTCGCTAGACACGTTATGAGCAACGTTATCAGAACGCGTTACTGCCAGCCACCGTGCCCTCCGTTACTGATATACTTTCTAATAATTATTTATTAAAATGAGATAAAGCGGCTCGTTAAACAAAGGATAGTACTAATAGATAGCACTAACCTTTGCATAAACAAGTAACTATTATTATGTGTTTTGTTATCCGAAGTTGATTATTTTATTAATTTTGTCGCTTATTCTTTAGGGAAGTTCTATTCCGCGAAATAGGTTGTGGATTTGTCGCAGCCAAGTGGTTAAAACAGCAGTTGAATTAACTCAATTTACGACGAAGTATCGTTACGTTACGTTTAGTGACGACGACGAAGTGTCGCCATGAATATCCACAAAAAAATTATTTACTTAGTCGTCCTAGACAGAATCCCTTTATTTTTTTATTTACGAAAGAAACAATGAATGTGGTGGTATTTAATTAAGATTTTACTCACGACTTAGTACTAGGTATTATATATTCTGTGTCACGCACGACGAGAAAAACGTTGTGCTTCTCTTTGATCCACGTAGAAAATGTTTGAAAATGATCAAAGCAGTTTCCACCTATGTAAGTAATACATATTAAATTCCCCATACTATTTATGTTTTCTTTTTGTACGTATAACGAAACAAAGCAATAGTTGGCGCATGTTGAGTTGTAAGTATTTGTATGTTAGGTTCGCCAGATTTTTAAATTAAGGTGCATGGAGTCGTGAAACGATCATTTTTGAGGCCCTAAAACTCATAAATTAGCCTACTGATGAATCCAAAATGAATATATATTAAATATTTATATATACCTATATAAACTTCAATCTGAGCATTAAAAAAAAACATAGTCTTTGTAACTCCTACCTATCCTTTCTAATCGCTTAGCCTAACCTAATAGATGACCTAAATATACTAACAAACCATTCTAGTATTTACTCTAAGCTAATACTGAACCTCTGTCAAGGATTCTATTAGTTACTAAAATACCTAGCTAGCTTGAACGCTGTAATACCTAACTGTTGTCCGATTAATATATAGATAACTACTATGGATGCTCTGAATCAACTCTGAAGTGGCCTGTGATGTCGTAATGGAGAACCCTGGTTGTAAAGCGTAGACCCATGATCTTTTAAATGAAGCGACAGAGACTAACCTTACTACTAACTAACACATACTTTGAACTGCCTATATGCCTACATCAACTTAACAGCTGTTCATATTACTAAGGCCGTTGCTTCTAATTTTCTAACCTCATTTATAGCGACAAAGACACTCAAAACAAGTTAATACTCTTGTATAAATCTAACATTAGTTTACCCCTACATTGCTTGGACATTTAACAGTTAGGTCCTAACCGATTCCTAGGTCCAATATACTTTGAAAACCTGGTGAGTTATTTTGCTGAGTCCACCATGCTAATTCTCTGGTTACTGACCCAAGGTTAACTGTCTATTAACTGGTGGAATTTAATAATTTAGGCTACAATGGAACTGAAACTAATCACAGCATCCGGATTTGCTTGCAAGGCCTAAGGTGAAATTGGCATGTGTGGTTTGAAATGAAATTTGATATACCTATATGAAGATGGAGACTCCATTGCTATAATAGTACCTATTAGCTTTAGCATATATGGCTTTGCTTGCAAATTAGAAATGAAAATTTGTTATATCTATTGGAAGATGGAAACACTACATCTATAATAGTACCTATTAGCTTCAGCATATGGTTTTGCTTGCAAAGTCAGAGATGGAAATTGGTATAATAATTAAGGTAAAGAGAGTCTATTGATCTTAATCACCATCTTGGCCTAATACAAATGCTCCAGCAATATTATTTAACCGGTAAAGTCATGGGCACCGCCCCGCCCATAACGATGGAACTCGTCGCCTGACTGGGACATTCCTCTCCCGGCGCTGCTTTATTTAATTTTTATATAAGAAACAAACTTCAACATATAAAGTCAAGCTGTCATGTTCGTCAATTCTTTCTGTATATATAAATAAAAGAGGACCAAGCTAAATGCTTCAAAGCGACTTGTTAGTCTACATGAAGAGATCTTTCTCCTTCATGGCAGCAGCAGTTAAAGTTAACGTTAATTGATATATCCTTTTCCTTTTGTTGAATAATCCTTATTGGGATAAATCCAACAGGTTGAGTGCTTAAATTAAGAGAACTAGCAAGTCTGACTCCTGAGGGGAAAGAACTCAATTCTAATTCATAGTAAGTACATATAAATATAGACTCTCCTAACCTTTTCTATGACCAAGTTTCCCCGTAGAACTAAATTCCCTAGTTATGTCTATGTGTCTGACTCGGATCTTATTGAACTTTTGCAACTTGTTGGTTAAAATTTGTCTCTAAAGAATCTCGCTCTTGGTAATATATCCTTAATCTCACCATTGGACTGGTCTTGGAAATAACTTAAGAATCCAACCAAATTGGACAGAAGCTTTCGCCTCACCCCGATAGCTTTACATAATTTATGGCTAAAATAGAATCATGTTCCAACTCAATAGGTTAATATCTGGAAAACCTTGAATCCACATCAGCTTCCATAAGACACTGGTCAACGTTACACCGAGTTCCTTCGAGTTTAAACATCTTCTCTCGCCACCGAACAAAATCCTCTTCATACATTAATTTAGCAGTAGTCTGATCCAGAGAACTCTTCCGCAACCAGCTCAATTTATAGATTATTATAGGTGCCTTTTGCATCATAGGAATATATTACCTTTTGTCAAGCCAAATATATAGGTAAATTTAGATTCTCCACTTATGTTTGATAGATTATTTCAACCTTCATATCTTTGCAATGCGTGAACCTATAAAGATTACTCTAATCAAGCTCTTTGGACTGTTCCACTAGTATTGTTACCTCACAAATCATTTCCCAAATACTGAAAGCACTAGGTATCCATTGGTCACCTTTTCCTTTTCAAATCTATTAATTTCTTACATACCTCACTGAATATCATATAACTTGTAGACTACATTGCTACAACGCACTAATCATTGACCTAATCTCTCTTCTTAAGATGTAACATTATTTTTGTTAGATAAAGACAGCCATTTTTCTGGAAACTGTCAATCGGACTTTTCCCCACTATCTATAATCATTCTGTCAAATTGCCCGGGTTTGTTCGTCTATCACAAGAATCTATGGCTAGGGATGTCAACAAAATTCGGATTTGATCGTAGATATATTTGTGATAACACATAATGCTACTTATAGACCTAACAGCGACCCTACTCTTTCTACCTACTCTGTATACCAGACTCCCCTCGTAGCCTTGCCCCAGCAGACCTCCCCCTTTCTGCCAGAACAAAAGTCTTCGAGTTACCTAGCTCGTGATTCTAAGTAGGTACTTACCTGCCTAATTTCCGACTAAATGCGACTTTCCTAACAAACACAAACCTGGCGCCTGTATCGCCAGTTCTGACGCCCCAATTCTGTCAAGTTTGGGTGAGTGGGCCCCCTAAAATCCTATCGCTCATGCCGTGGTCCATCTGCTTGGGAAGGGAACAGATAGACACCCTACAGGTAGGTATGGTTCAATCAGGCCGCAACTGCCTCCAAATCTGGGGCATACGCCCCGCGCCATCAGACGTGTTAACTGAAAAACTGTCAATGAAAACAGCCCGCCTGATCAAACCATGTGGAAATTACTAAGCGTTATCCAATGAACACTCATCTGACACTCCACAATGCCAGACTTTCTTTACCTAGCGACCTCCCGTGAGCCTTGCCTGGAGCCCGGAGACATAAAAATGTACTCCTGAAGAAACAAACTCTATGCTTCCAACCCTCTCTGACTCAAATTAAGCCCATTTTCTAGGATTTTACTTGGGAATAATTTACTTTAATTGAAATGCTTTCTGTAAACAAACTAGACCTTTTAATTTCGGATCCAATTTACCAGTCAGAATTCCAAAATTAAAACGTTTAAAAGATCGCGAACCCAATAAACGCCCTATGGTGCAAGGACTCACTGTACACTTGCTTGAAGACTACTTCTCGCTTGATTAAAAATGGAAACTTCTTCAAAAAGTGTTTCGTCTTCCATTCCATACGTGTTGCCTCGAAGTCGATCCCGGAGAAATAAGAGCGGGCGTCGCGTCGTTTTTGCTTATATAGACCTCCTCAAAAAACGCGCCAAAAAGCGGCGTCCCACATTCCTACTCTATCGTCATAGCGCCCTCTAGCGTTTAACGCCAACCCATTTCAAACATCCCGAACGCCCCGCCTAGCCTTCGTTCAGAAACCTTTGATAGTTACAAAACTTCTAATATTAAGTTATAAAATTTACTAAACTATTCAAAATACTACCTTCTCACATAATATAAACACATTATTTTGTATGATTCCTTTTTTTATTTACGAACGAAAACTATTATCAAAATGGTAATTGTTCGAACATAATTTCCGAACGAATCATCTCTAGTCAATATACATTCACCAAATTTGAAACTTTGAACCTTATCTAAGATAGAAACCAATATTCTGTACTGTTGATTATTTAACCCATATTTTTATTTAAGTTTTACATAATGTTAATTTAACATTCTGTGAGTAAAAACCTTCTCGCTATATTTATGTGATGTCATTTGACTTGTCTTAGTTCTCAACTCTGCCGCTAGTTGTCGCTGCACTTGGACAGGATTATTCCATTTTGACATGACATTTGTTTACAACAAGATTTATAATTTTACTAACTAATAACAGTTCGTGTCGATTATTTCGTGAACCAATATCGAAATACAAGTATTGTCCACACTCCCGTGAAGCAAATTCGATTGACAAAACCCTCAACAAAGTGCATCTTCCTATATGAAATAATTTGTCACAGACCAACTGTTGTGAAACATCGTTGTTTCAATCCCTGAATCTCAGGTATTTATTAACTATATTTTCTCGCTAATTCAAACAAATTTACTGTATCTAACTTCCTCAGATTAATCATAAATGTTAACTTCCAAATTAAATGCAAATGACCACAACTGCTCCGCTACCATTAACCCGTTTCTTTTTCAGTGTTTACCTCAAGCAATCTGAAACCACTAAACAAGCCCCAAGCCTTATAGACAGAATCTCCCTCCCATATGCACTGTGTTGACAAAGTATGAAGCAAATTCCCAGCGCAACAACATGGTAAATGGCTAATTTTGTTCAATACAACCCAGTTGACACAACCCAATTTGACTTTGTGATTTATTCCCACACCAGGATCTATTTATACTATTAAAAGTTATTGAGGTAAGTAACATTAATACATTTCGACTTTTAACTCTTTAAGAAATATTCGAGATAGTTCAGGTGCGATTCTGAACCGTTACAGCCGACCCCAAAATTCTTCAAAGGTGACAGTACCAAGTATTGGATCCGGAGTAGAATTTTTCTTTCTATCCAAATCTCTAATATTTCTTTTTACACATATATTTATATATATATAGACACATTTTTTTTTTTAATATCTATATATATATATTATTATTACTTTTATATCAATATATATATATTTTTTTTTTTATATATATATATATATCCCTTTCTCTTATTATTTTCCCAAAATCAAAGAATTGAATCAATTTGGACCAAGAAAAACCACAATGCTCTTTGTCCTACCAAAGGACATTGCGGCCTCCGACCCCTATCGAATCAATTTTTAGTGAGCCCTAGTGATTATGTAATTAAGAGTGTAGAGTGTATTTAGACCAAAATAATATCAAAAGTTATCAAGCGAGTTTTTAAGTGTTTTTTATTGCTTTATCCAAATTCATCGTATGTATATCCGACACCAGAGACGTACAAAGCATGGTGGAAGGTACGGGTTGTGAATCCGTAGTTTAGAATAAACTCGCCTTGGTGTATAAAGAGTAATCCAACCTTACGATTACATGGCGTTCTAGCGCAGCAATTTATACCCCCAAAGTGCCCCTGCATATCTCTGTACGCCCCCTTCTAAATGAAGCATATACAAAGACCTTTTTGTCAAAAAGCTTACTCAAAACTCTGGAATAGCCTCCGATATCACTTTGGAGAATGTATAGTTGTCGAGTTAAACATGGCCCGTCCTGACCCACGGGAAGTGTAAATTTTGTACAGGCGTTTACACCGGGACAAGATACAAACATAAACACTGTTTGTATATATATATATATTTTTTTTTTTATTTATCCTAACACCAAAGTCCCACTGTACAAAATTCAAGTCTGTTAACACGTGCTCTACGCCTATCCCTATCACGTGCTGTTGTGTGCGGATCTTATCTTTTGGGTTAATAATAATGGTTGTAATCAGGCTTCCCAATTTGTTTACACTCATGGCCTCATATTTTGAATCTTTTTTTTTTCATATATAAAATAGATATATATATATATATATATATATACACTTACATTTTTTTTTTTCATATATATACAGATTCCACTCTTCTTCACTTTTAACAATTCCGTCCTTCCTCAAACTCACATCCGCGCCACCATGAACATAACCAACGTTTCACCTGATTACTTGTAGTATACTGCCCTAAAAAGCTATTAACATTAATTTGTAAAATTAATACTACCGATCCTCATAATACTGTCACCTCTTCTATTTTCCTTTCCCCTCCCTATAAATATAAGAACTCCTCTTTTGTTTAATTTATTAACAAAACTTTTCGCTCAGATTCGTTCGAAATTAATATATTTTTTTTTTTATAGTTAATCAGTTCATTAACAATGCATGAATTGACTCCAACACATGATTAGACTATCTACCATGACCGAATACTATCCCTTTCCTTTGCTAATAATGACCCAAAGCCAAAATTGTACATGTTCGACCAACATTTCCTACCCGTTAGCAAATTTCAATTATCCACCTAAAACATGACAATATTACACCAATTGAATTAAAACTCTGTAACAAAATTTAACAACCCAATCCTAACATTTACCATAATTAAGAACGTAAAACCCCTTTCGTAATAACAATTTCAACCTTGAAACACATCACTACCATCACTGTTGCATCGAACTATAAAACCGACCTAAGTAAATATATAAATACCCCCAATATATATTAATATAGGTATATACCGCAGTACCGACCAACCTATCAACGCTTACCTTTTTTTTTCCATCTAACAACTTCCCTAACCTAGCCAAACTACTAAAAGTCTATTCCCACTACTCTCTATCCGAATACTATCAGCGAATTTTGCTAACCTATCAACACTTATCACCTTCTTGCTACCATCTATTAAGTCCATTACGTGTCAGAGCTCAATTCATGTTAGGTACATAAAAATTAAATTATTAATCAACTAACATCCCTATATAACTCTTTTAAATATTAATTGTAAAATTCACATTATTAACATAACTTTAACATTTTAATCCTGATAAGTAATATTAAGTTTTTTATTTTTTTTCAAAAGTTCTACTAAGTGTCTTCCTTAACTATGTCTATAAAAAAACTATAAGACCCCTTATTCCCTCAAATGACATATTTGGTTTTGGCTTATCCTAATTTTGGTTTTAACTCCAATTCACGTTTGGTGTTAACGTCTAATTTAATTTAGGTTTAAGTCAAAGTTTATTCATGGAATTCAACTTTAACCTTTCGACCCCCCACCTTTAAGTAGTACCTGACCTTATGCCCTAATTTTCAAAGTATAGAGCATGAGAATTGACTTCCACTAAAAAGCGTATTTGTTTAACAATTAAACTCCTACTTCAAATTCGCAACCAACCTTTATACTATAGTACAACCTATATTGGTTCCTTTAAGATTCCTATAACTATAACCTGCCTTTATCCTGTAAAACTTATTTTTAACTCATTTAACTAATTGAAAAATACACCATATTTCAAAATTAGTAAATAAGTTTCCCCATTATAAACCCCGTTATCCATCTCTAACTTTGGTAATGATATTAATTAATAACGTTTATTTCACTTATCCCGCTCATATACTTCTATGTTACAAAGTAAGTAGGTACCTATATCATAAATACCAAACATCGACGGGTATCATCACACTGCCAAGCCCCATAGCAACACTGAACAGTTTGTCTACGACAATCACCTGGGCAGGAATCGAACCCGAGACCTCTACATATAGTGACTTCCAACCCATTCGACCCCAGTGGTCGTTAACCTATCATATGGACGTCCCACTTAATATCATTTTCTATAGCTAATTTAATTCTAAGGTCTTAATACTAACCTAAATAGAATTCCTAGTAATTTTAATTACATTAATTCTAAACCCTACCAATTGATTAACCTGTAACTGTAGTTACACTTTTCCACGACCCCCAATCCAACATACTATAAAATTTAACTACACTATCTATACTGATATTATAAAACAACAAAGTTAACAATAAAGATTAACTAATTCTAATAATATTTAAGTCGTTACATCAATTCAAATGTCTCATCGTTTGCCTAAACTGGAGTCATCATATATTTGTTTTTTTCTTTCCCTATAATTGCAAGTACCAATCTCTACCCTATGGATGATAGTCGAGAATGATGTTCTCTCAATGCAACTAGTAAATTTTCAATTTAAAAAATTTATGTATGACTAACATTCTAATAAAATATTCCCCAGTGTCCACACAATGGTACTCTTAGCATAGCGACAATTTCCTTACTTTTTCTACCAGCATCTATCAGTTGTCTCACTGCTTATCCGAATAAATAAGAATAATAATAATAATCCCTAATAACACCCAAACCTCGACCATATGTTATTTCTTTTCAAACATAACGTACCTATAGTCCTATCACAAAGTAATTTGTTAAGATTAACCAATGGTTCAACTAAGAATGTATATCTAGTTACTAATATAGAACCAAGATTGATAAAAAGAACAACAAACCAATCACGTCGCCTGTATGAAAGTTCTTTTCCTTCTCCATTCACCACCCCCTATTCAACATCATCATGTCAAGTGAACGAGGACCACTGCTGGCATACTATGTTTCAATTAAATCCATCTGTTTTTTTTTTTCTATATAGAGAATATACAATTAGTCTATGAATATTCCCGGCATACCTGTGGTACCCATAACTAGTTATAAATAGTCAACAGTTGTTCACTACATCACGCCAGCGACCCCAAACTGTCAGACACACTTGGTTCTTACATTATTTACCTATTTAAGCTAATTTGTAATATTTACTACCTACTTTTAGACATTGCAACCTATAAAACTTAACTGGATACCTAAGAGAAGCAATATTAGTTAGGCAAGCAATCTCCTATAATTCTCATTGACATAAGAATAATTACTTGATTTATTTTATAACATTGTTGTATTCCTTCTTAAACCGTCGTTGAATTTTCTAACTCAAATTTCAACGAAAGGTAAAGAATTATTTAACCCTATTTTATTCTTGTTAAGTACCTATTTATCTATAATGTTCCGGACTAACACACCACCCCACCCTAGTCTACACTACTTATCCATCCAAACAACAACTCCTACTTGAAATCAAAACCACTGTAATTATAATAAAATTTCTGCAAGTCTTATAACCAACATCTAAGTTTCTTTTATGTTCCCGGATGAAAATTTTGATTACTTACCTAAACCAAGTAATTTTTCCCTTCTTGTTCATATATTAGATTGTTTAATAATTATGAAATTATCCTATTATGGTTTTTCCAAACTCACTGAACCATTTTAGATGAAATTCTCTCTACTTGCTGTTCAAATTAGAACCCATTGAATCTAATGTTTCTAATCTAGCCAATCCAAAATCTTCACTAACAAATTCCTTTTGGTTCATATTTCATGAATTCCAATACCTAACTATTAGTAAAAGAAACCATTCTTTTACCCAAATAGCTATTTTTCAAGTTTTAAGAAGTAAGAAGTAATGTTACCTCATTGTCCTAACTTGATACAAAACCCACTAAATATTGGTACCTTACCTTTTAAATATATCCATAACTACATTTAACAAGCTAAGCTAACATTATTTTAGTTTGTAGCAATATAATTTTCTTCCACTAAGTTAGGAGTCTAATCATTACCCACTGACATATCTAATTTTGTTCTTTAAAACTTTATCACCGACCCCAAAATACAAAATAATAGTTTTATCATTCATCGAGACAAGATTTCTCTTTAATTCTGAACTATTTTCAACTTTTAAGTTAACCGAGCGTTTGAAAAATCAAACCGTCCCTACTAAGTTATCCGTTGACTTATTTAGCATTGCAAATACCGTTCCCTTCAAACAAAATTACCCTCTTTGAGTCTAAGCTGTCCATATACAAGTAGGTACCAATTGTGTCTAATTCTAAAAATTTTCAACAATTTAATTAAAACTAAATCTCTGATTAACTTACCAAAATGGTTGTTATCAATCTATAAGTCAGAAAGGGTCTCCCCTCTCTTATGTACACCATGAAAAGCCAGACCTCATAACACTTCTTCAGTTTTCATTATCCACTTATTTCCATGAGAAATCACTCTCATCAAGACACATTTTTCAACCAAGCCAAACTCTTTAATTATTTACCCCTTTGAAATACCTTGTACAAACTATAAATTAACTAAAATACTATTTTCTTACTTCAAATTCATAACTCTTACAATGATTTACACTAAAACCTATTTGCATAACTATTTAATGTCCTTTTTTTTTTTAGGTTATATTTTCACAATAATGATAAACACAACCACAGATCTATCCTTCAGACAGTTTCAGCATTTTCAACAATTTCACAAACTTAGATGACACTCAACCTTTAATAATTCATAAATTCTCTTGATGAAAACAAAAACATTCCTAACAACAATTTTTTTTTTTTTTTTTTTTTCATGTTTTTGGCTTGGATGCGAGTTCTTTAAGCCATGTCTGGATTTATATCCTAACAACAATAAAAATAGCGCACCACAGAACAACGTGATCGCCCCCCTCCCCAACTAATATATGTATGTAATATTTCACCTAATGTATGTCATTATCTATCCTAAAATTTTTTTTTTTATAACATTTTCAAACACGCCTTTAAACTACAATCTCGGACCGCACATCACATAGTCATTAATTTGCACGATTCTGATACATAACATAACCCATTTTAATTGATTAATAAGAACCACAATTTTTCGTAATCTACCGGTAGCGACATCTATCACACAGTAGCGTAATTACCCTGTTAGCTAAAAGAATTTGCCCCTTTTAAAACAAAACAAGGTTTTGCTATAATTCATTTATCAATAACATTCAGCCTTATTTACCATTATTATTTCAGTTACTAACCAAATTCTATTCGATCGAAAATACCCGTGGCGACCCCCGTTGATTAAAAATGTAACTATCGCCCTAACTTTCTTGTGATGCCGTGCTAATGGGCGATTTTCTGAAAGCTCGATCACTAGATGGCGCTGTCCCACCTATCTATGCAGTTTGAAGGTACGAAACATGAAATTTTACTTTGACCTTTTTTTTTTTTGTAAACCGGAACGTCAGACAGAAGTCATTTATTTACCTTAATCTTTAAAATTTAACTATTTCGTTTCTGTTCCTCACAGTAGTACTTATTTAATTTATTATTAGTTTCCTTTGGGTTTTTAATTTAAATATGATTCATACCAAAATATACTAGCCGCTACACACTTCGTTCAACGCCATCTAGCGAAGCTTTTGGAAGCTAGAAAATCTATCCTGTCACTCATGTTCTTAAATATCGACCTTTCCAAGAAACAACCTCAAAATCTAATTTTGTGAATAGAGGGCTACCGGCTAAGAAATCTGGATATGGGTATGGGCTTCAACTGTCATTCGAATTCCCCATTCCGATAGATTCTCGCTGCTTTGCTCCGTTGAACGTTGCTAGCTAGTTATCGTTACACCCGACGTCACAAAACAAGGAACCGATAGCGACTATTTTCTTTATAAAATTGACTCAAAGTTCCAAAAACCGTATGAAGTTCATACCCATAAAGTAACGCGGTAGCTCCCAGTCTTTACTAAACATCAAAACCGTACTACTAGTCATATAACGTGTCTCTATAATTTATTTGTATACAAATATGCAAGCCCATACAAAGTTTGTACTTAACAAGGTCCATACAGTTTCCCATAATTTTTCCGTTCGCCTACCCAGAGCTAACACTAAGGAGAGAAACAACCTTGTCAATGACAAATGTCATTCTCCATGTGTTCCCCATACATGCTCTTTGATTAGCTCCATATAACCTCTACTCAAAAGTCTTTCAACTATACAATTGTGCTATACAAGTTTGTGAATTCACCTGCCCGGCTTTCGACAATTAAATTACCTAATTATTGACGAATTTCAACAGAGATAATATTGGTAATCTATGAAACCACAATATGATGTTACTCAAGAATTATAACTATTGTTCTTTTTAATAAAAAGACAATTAATAGTAAGTACTTGTTTAATTATGTGGTTAATTATTTATTCTCTAACAGAATGCAATCCAACTTAGCATTTCATCTAACTAAAATTCAACATTACTACCTATGAAATCTCTGAAAAGATAAACATTTTCTTATTTTTGATTCTGCTAGCATATTACAATAATGAATTATTTCTTCCATTTCAGAAAACAAGTTGCTATACTTAACTAAACCTAATCAAGACCTATGAACAGTTCTCAAAAGACCCTTATTAAGAAACATCCTGCCCGGGGACGCTTAACAGAAGTTTAATTAAATAATTAATATTAACCCCGTCGCTTCAGTTTTCCTTCTGCACTAAACAACAAATTGTGGCTATTCCAACTCAATGTAAACTAGCCACTTACCTTCAGAAATACTCAGAGCTCCAATGTAATTTATATGCTAAACTCATTAAAAAGGTTTGTAAATATTGTCTTATTTTCTTATTCCTATACAAGATTTGCTATAATATGTGTTAATTTTTAATCCTGGTAACGGCACTACTAAATTGTAACTCCTACCTATCCTTTCTAATCGCTTAGCCTAACCTAATAGATGACCTAAATATACTAACAAACCATTCTAGTATTTACTCTAAGCTAATACTGAACCTCTGTCAAGGATTCTATTAGTTACTAAAATACCTAGCTAGCTTGAACGCTGTAATACCTAACTGTTGTCCGATTAATATATAGATAACTACTATGGATGCTCTGAATCAACTCTGAAGTGGCCTGTGATGTCGTAATGGAGAACCCTGGTTGTAAAGCGTAGACCCATGATCTTTTAAATGAAGCGACAGAGACTAACCTTACTACTAACTAACACATACTTTGAACTGCCTATATGCCTACATCAACTTAACAGCTGTTCATATTACTAAGGCCGTTGCTTCTAATTTTCTAACCTCATTTATAGCGACAAAGACACTCAAAACAAGTTAATACTCTTGTATAAATCTAACATTAGTTTACCCCTACATTGCTTGGACATTTAACAGTTAGGTCCTAACCGATTCCTAGGTCCAATATACTTTGAAAACCTGGTGAGTTATTTTGCTGAGTCCACCATGCTAATTCTCTGGTTACTGACCCAAGGTTAACTGTCTATTAACTGGTGGAATTTAATAATTTAGGCTACAATGGAACTGAAACTAATCACAGCATCCGGATTTGCTTGCAAGGCCTAAGGTGAAATTGGCATGTGTGGTTTGAAATGAAATTTGATATACCTATATGAAGATGGAGACTCCATTGCTATAATAGTACCTATTAGCTTTAGCATATATGGCTTTGCTTGCAAATTAGAAATGAAAATTTGTTATATCTATTGGAAGATGGAAACACTACATCTATAATAGTACCTATTAGCTTCAGCATATGGTTTTGCTTGCAAAGTCAGAGATGGAAATTGGTATAATAATTAAGGTAAAGAGAGTCTATTGATCTTAATCACCATCTTGGCCTAATACAAATGCTCCAGCAATATTATTTAACCGGTAAAGTCATGGGCACCGCCCCGCCCATAACGATGGAACTCGTCGCCTGACTGGGACATTCCTCTCCCGGCGCTGCTTTATTTAATTTTTATATAAGAAACAAACTTCAACATATAAAGTCAAGCTGTCATGTTCGTCAATTCTTTCTGTATATATAAATAAAAGAGGACCAAGCTAAATGCTTCAAAGCGACTTGTTAGTCTACATGAAGAGATCTTTCTCCTTCATGGCAGCAGCAGTTAAAGTTAACGTTAATTGATATATCCTTTTCCTTTTGTTGAATAATCCTTATTGGGATAAATCCAACAGGTTGAGTGCTTAAATTAAGAGAACTAGCAAGTCTGACTCCTGAGGGGAAAGAACTCAATTCTAATTCATAGTAAGTACATATAAATATAGACTCTCCTAACCTTTTCTATGACCAAGTTTCCCCGTAGAACTAAATTCCCTAGTTATGTCTATGTGTCTGACTCGGATCTTATTGAACTTTTGCAACTTGTTGGTTAAAATTTGTCTCTAAAGAATCTCGCTCTTGGTAATATATCCTTAATCTCACCATTGGACTGGTCTTGGAAATAACTTAAGAATCCAACCAAATTGGACAGAAGCTTTCGCCTCACCCCGATAGCTTTACATAATTTATGGCTAAAATAGAATCATGTTCCAACTCAATAGGTTAATATCTGGAAAACCTTGAATCCACATCAGCTTCCATAAGACACTGGTCAACGTTACACCGAGTTCCTTCGAGTTTAAACATCTTCTCTCGCCACCGAACAAAATCCTCTTCATACATTAATTTAGCAGTAGTCTGATCCAGAGAACTCTTCCGCAACCAGCTCAATTTATAGATTATTATAGGTGCCTTTTGCATCATAGGAATATATTACCTTTTGTCAAGCCAAATATATAGGTAAATTTAGATTCTCCACTTATGTTTGATAGATTATTTCAACCTTCATATCTTTGCAATGCGTGAACCTATAAAGATTACTCTAATCAAGCTCTTTGGACTGTTCCACTAGTATTGTTACCTCACAAATCATTTCCCAAATACTGAAAGCACTAGGTATCCATTGGTCACCTTTTCCTTTTCAAATCTATTAATTTCTTACATACCTCACTGAATATCATATAACTTGTAGACTACATTGCTACAACGCACTAATCATTGACCTAATCTCTCTTCTTAAGATGTAACATTATTTTTGTTAGATAAAGACAGCCATTTTTCTGGAAACTGTCAATCGGACTTTTCCCCACTATCTATAATCATTCTGTCAAATTGCCCGGGTTTGTTCGTCTATCACAAGAATCTATGGCTAGGGATGTCAACAAAATTCGGATTTGATCGTAGATATATTTGTGATAACACATAATGCTACTTATAGACCTAACAGCGACCCTACTCTTTCTACCTACTCTGTATACCAGACTCCCCTCGTAGCCTTGCCCCAGCAGACCTCCCCCTTTCTGCCAGAACAAAAGTCTTCGAGTTACCTAGCTCGTGATTCTAAGTAGGTACTTACCTGCCTAATTTCCGACTAAATGCGACTTTCCTAACAAACACAAACCTGGCGCCTGTATCGCCAGTTCTGACGCCCCAATTCTGTCAAGTTTGGGTGAGTGGGCCCCCTAAAATCCTATCGCTCATGCCGTGGTCCATCTGCTTGGGAAGGGAACAGATAGACACCCTACAGGTAGGTATGGTTCAATCAGGCCGCAACTGCCTCCAAATCTGGGGCATACGCCCCGCGCCATCAGACGTGTTAACTGAAAAACTGTCAATGAAAACAGCCCGCCTGATCAAACCATGTGGAAATTACTAAGCGTTATCCAATGAACACTCATCTGACACTCCACAATGCCAGACTTTCTTTACCTAGCGACCTCCCGTGAGCCTTGCCTGGAGCCCGGAGACATAAAAATGTACTCCTGAAGAAACAAACTCTATGCTTCCAACCCTCTCTGACTCAAATTAAGCCCATTTTCTAGGATTTTACTTGGGAATAATTTACTTTCGACTCTCGAAGTACTCTTCGAGAGTCATTACGAATCGTCTCGCTCGCAGGTTCGACGACTTCCAACCTCCCGAACAAGCCGGGTTCCGGAAAGGCTACAGTACCATAGACCACATTCATACGCTGCGGCAAGTTATACAGAAGACCGAAGAGTATAACCTGCCACTTTGCTTGGCGTTCGTGGACTATGAGAAAGCCTTTGATTCGATCGAGACCTGGGCCGTGGTGCAGTCTCTCCAGAGGTGCCAAATAGACTACAGGTATATCGAGGTGCTGAGGTACCTATACCAAAACGCCACCATGTCGGTCCGATTACAGAACCAGAGCTCTAATCCTATCCAACTACAGCGAGGTGTGAGACAGGGAGATGTCATCTCTCCCAAACTGTTCACAGCTGCGTTGGAGGATATTTTTAAGCTGCTGGACTGGAAAGGATGCGGCATCAACATCAATGGCGAGTACCTAACACATCTACGGTTTGCCGATGATGTAGTCCTTATGGCTGAGACCTTGGAAGACCTGAACACAATGCTCGAAGATCTCGGTAATGCTTCGCAAAGAGTGGGTCTTAAGATGAACATGGACAAGACGAAAATCATGTCCAATGCCCATGTTGCACCCGCTCCAGTTAATGTTGGGAACATTACACTCGAAGTTGTTGACCACTATGTTTACCTAGGACAGACGGTCCAGTTAGGTAAGTCCAACTTTGAGAAAGAGATCTCTCGTCGAATCCAGCTCGGATGGGCAGCGTTTGGGAAGCTCCGACATATATTCGCGTCCGAAATACCTCAATGTCTCAAGACGAAAGTCTTTGACCAGTGTGTGTTGCCAGTAATGACCTATGGAAGTGAGACGTGGTCTTTTACTATGGGTCTCATAAGAAGGCTCAAAGTCACCCAGCGAGCAATGGAGAGAGCGATGCTTGGTATTTCCCTGCTCGATCGAATCAGAAATGATGAAATCCGCAGGAGAACTAAAACAACCGACATCGCTCGAAGGATTGCATCGTTGAAGTGGCAGTGGGCGGGACACATAGCGCGGAGAACCGATGGCCGTTGGGGCGGAAAGGTTCTTGAATGGCGACCGCGTGCCGGACGACGTTCCGTGGGCAGGCCCCCTACAAGGTGGACCGACGATCTGGTCAAGGTCGCGGGAAGCCGCTGGATGCGGGCAGCGCAGGACCGATCGTTGTGGAGATCCTTGGGGGAGGCCTATGCCCAGCAGTGGGCGTCGTTCGGCTGACATGATGATGATGATGATGAATTTACTTTAATTGAAATGCTTTCTGTAAACAAACTAGACCTTTTAATTTCGGATCCAATTTACCAGTCAGAATTCCAAAATTAAAACGTTTAAAAGATCGCGAACCCAATAAACGCCCTATGGTGCAAGGACTCACTGTACACTTGCTTGAAGACTACTTCTCGCTTGATTAAAAATGGAAACTTCTTCAAAAAGTGTTTCGTCTTCCATTCCATACGTGTTGCCTCGAAGTCGATCCCGGAGAAATAAGAGCGGGCGTCGCGTCGTTTTTGCTTATATAGACCTCCTCAAAAAACGCGCCAAAAAGCGGCGTCCCACATTCCTACTCTATCGTCATAGCGCCCTCTAGCGTTTAACGCCAACCCATTTCAAACATCCCGAACGCCCCGCCTAGCCTTCGTTCAGAAACCTTTGATAGTTACAAAACTTCTAATATTAAGTTATAAAATTTACTAAACTATTCAAAATACTACCTTCTCACATAATATAAACACATTATTTTGTATGATTCCTTTTTTTATTTACGAACGAAAACTATTATCAAAATGGTAATTGTTCGAACATAATTTCCGAACGAATCATCTCTAGTCAATATACATTCACCAAATTTGAAACTTTGAACCTTATCTAAGATAGAAACCAATATTCTGTACTGTTGATTATTTAACCCATATTTTTATTTAAGTTTTACATAATGTTAATTTAACATTCTGTGAGTAAAAACCTTCTCGCTATATTTATGTGATGTCATTTGACTTGTCTTAGTTCTCAACTCTGCCGCTAGTTGTCGCTGCACTTGGACAGGATTATTCCATTTTGACATGACATTTGTTTACAACAAGATTTATAATTTTACTAACTAATAACAGTTCGTGTCGATTATTTCGTGAACCAATATCGAAATACAAGTATTGTCCACACTCCCGTGAAGCAAATTCGATTGACAAAACCCTCAACAAAGTGCATCTTCCTATATGAAATAATTTGTCACAGACCAACTGTTGTGAAACATCGTTGTTTCAATCCCTGAATCTCAGGTATTTATTAACTATATTTTCTCGCTAATTCAAACAAATTTACTGTATCTAACTTCCTCAGATTAATCATAAATGTTAACTTCCAAATTAAATGCAAATGACCACAACTGCTCCGCTACCATTAACCCGTTTCTTTTTCAGTGTTTACCTCAAGCAATCTGAAACCACTAAACAAGCCCCAAGCCTTATAGACAGAATCTCCCTCCCATATGCACTGTGTTGACAAAGTATGAAGCAAATTCCCAGCGCAACAACATGGTAAATGGCTAATTTTGTTCAATACAACCCAGTTGACACAACCCAATTTGACTTTGTGATTTATTCCCACACCAGGATCTATTTATACTATTAAAAGTTATTGAGGTAAGTAACATTAATACATTTCGACTTTTAACTCTTTAAGAAATATTCGAGATAGTTCAGGTGCGATTCTGAACCGTTACATCTTTAAGATACTATTAAAAAAACATTGAAATGAAGCTGTTTTCAACTTGAAATACGCTACTGCTTCTATACTACAAAGTGATATTTTCACATTTCTTTCAGGAAAAGATTGCTAACTTGTTTAACTTAAAACTGAGCATTTTTCGTTCTAAAATAATACATAACTAGTTTTGACGAAACGTGTGTTTAAGCTGTTTTGGTGCGGGTAGCGATCGTGATGCTGCAATGATTTGGGATTCTTTTTTTAATGGCGGGCGGGGGCGTATACTCTCCCAAACGACATATTCGCGGACAGCCGCCTAGTAGGTTGGTGTGCATCTTAGTACGTAATAAATAAATTACAATCATTATCTGAGTTAAGGCTGCGATTCCCCAAAACAGGGTATCTTAAATTATGGATTACTCGCAAATCACAAGTACCTACTTAAAATTTGGAAAAAATATATGTTACTAGCTGACCCGGCAAACGTTGTTTTGCCATAATAATTATGGTGGATAGATAGATAAAAGGATGAAAATATATAATCGCGAAGAAGTTTTATACACTGCCTGCCACAGATGTCACTTATTTAAAAGTAGGTAATCCAAAGCGGCTAAAACGTCAGTGATTACAATACTCTTTGACATACCTCTTTGGAAGCGGCTATGGAAAAAATGACAGTTTTGTATAGTAGGACAGTTTATCGATTTTGTATACAAAATAATCATTTTTATTTTATAACAAGCTGACCCGGCAAACGTTGTTTTGCCATATAAATTTTATTGGACACGAACTTCGTATCATCGACATCTATAACTATACACTGCCTGCCACAAATGTCACTTAATAAAAAAGCGGCAAAAACGTCAGTGATTACATACTCTTTGACATACCTTTACCTACTCTTTGGAAGCGGCTAAGAAATGACAGTTGTGTAAAGTACGACAGTTTCACGATTTTCTATACAAAATTACCATTTTTATTGTATAATTTTCCTGGATAAAAAGTAGCCTATGTTACTCTCCAGCTCTCAAATTATCCCCATACCAAAAATCGAGTCGATCCGTTGCTCCGTTTTGGCGTGAAAGACGGACAAACAAACACACAAACAAACAAACAAACAAACACATCTTTCAAATTTATAATATTAGTATGGATTTTACAGTTATTTACTTATCTAGTGCTTTCCGCCGTATTTTTTCAATTGGTGATATTTTACTGTGTCAAATAAAATCCCAACCACCCGTCTAATCGTAATCCAAATATCCTATTACTTGCAGTATACTTACTTGGTTTTAGTTAATGAAAAATATACGAAAATAATTGTCTTTGAATAGCCGAGGGATTCCGGCCGTCATAAGTTTAATTTTTTTATTATTTAATTTATAATTGAATTTTAAGTGATTTTCGATTCGCGGGGCGCTCGCGAGTTCACAGTTCACTGCCGGCTGCCGATGCCGCTGCGTCCGCGTGAAGTGTATCGCGCGCGACCGAGCAAGCGCACTACACTGAATAATCTATTATTATAAATAATAGAATCCGGCAGCCGGCAGTGAACTGTGAATTCGCGAGCGCCCCGCGAATCGAAAATCACTTAAAACTCAATTAAAAATTAAATAAAAAGACATTTAAACTTATGACGGCCTGAAGCCCTCGGCTATTCAAAGACAATTATTTTTGTATATTTTTCATTGGCTAAAACCAAGTATACTATACTGCAAGTAATAGGATATTTGGATTACGATTAGACGGATGTTTGGGATTTTATTTGACACAGTAAAATATCACCAAACGAAAAAAAGCGGCCGGAAGCAGATAGATAGATAACTATAAAATAACATATAACTATTTGCTATATCTAACTAACTATTACTATTTCGGGAATCGGCGCCTTAAGCATGCACTAAAGCTCCCTATTGGATTGCTAAATAGTCTGTTCTAATGGCAAACAAACACAACAGACGTTTTTGGCGACAGTTATAATTAAGTAGATAATTTATTTATTATGATAAATAAATATTATTCTTTTCCCATTAAAGACGAGTACTGGACCAGACTCAGGACTCTGATAAAGTAAATTATTGATTTATTTGTGTTAGACAGAAAACTACTTGTCTCAACTAAAATGCACTTATTTTAAGGATTCCCATTTTGAAGCCATAGGAACTAAATTGTTCTTGAAGCATTTCTTTAGGTATTTGTTTGTAACCTATATTTTTTGATGCAAACATTTTGGAGATAATTAAGGATCATTTTGTGTAGAGATACCGGGCTCCGCTTATCTCGCATAAACTTGATTGTCCGAAACACTTTTCGCATAACAGTTATCGCCTCAACTATTTATGGCCAAACAATCACATCGCCTAAAGATTTTCGAGGCATAAGGCGCTACTCGGAAAAAGTATGGACATTTTGATTTAAAACTATAGGACGATTACAGTTGTTACAAATCTGGTAATAAGATATATATTTCTTCATACCTTTATCTAGAATCGTATAGTTTCAAAAACACGATTTTATGATTTTGCCTCAACACTTTTTCTTTTCGATAAGACCTCTAAAAAATACGAGAATTCAAGATTATTCTTAAATGGGGTTACTTACACTATTGGAAATTGGTTTAATTAGTGGAACCAATAATATTTAGGATCGTATAGAAGCATTTTTTTAAAATCGCTGTAGTTTTTGAATACGAAGTGATTTTGTGTTTTTTTTGCCTAGTCTGCAAAATCGGTCTCGCTCCCGCGCGCGTCGTTTTCTCATTGCTATCTCGCTTCAGCATAATTTTTCCGAGTATCGCCATATTAAGACTCATTTCGCACAATTTTGAAACCCCTAAGCTTCTTTTCGTCGAATTTCATTTCGTATAACCTTATTACCCAAAATTATCATTTTAAATATATATCTTGACGCAAGAAATCAGTACTACTTTAATGTAACTTTATTTTTTCAATTGGATAATTTTAGTTTCCCAATTTCCAACAAAAACTCTCGTTATTAAGGTTATTAAACACAAAAAGCACACATAACTATTACCAAATGAATATTATGCGTATAAATATTATGCCATTACATTATTAGGACGTACAAGATTATGCGATATGAGTTTAGTACAAACGACGTTGTGCGATACGATTTTAGGCGATATTAATTTTTCGAACAACACCACATGGTGCCGTAACCTAAGAATATATACACTTATGCCGTAACGGGAATGCTTTTGGTGCCGTTCAAATGGTGTGGTTCAAATTGGTGCTTATGCCAAACGTTATTTATTATGCAATACGAGATTAGGAAAATAAATCTTAGGCAAAAAAGGTAGAACCACCTAGTAAGCATACTATTCATGATACTTTTCATTGCGAAATCTCACATTTTCGAGGGAATTTGAAAAAATCTGACAGATGAACAATAATAACAATGTTGATTTAACCCACAGTATACACAACAGAAGCCATGGACGATCGCTAGTATCTATAGAATAAACTGAACAACAATTTTATTCTATGACTCTGATAATAGATTAAAGTGCTAAATTGTCATGTCTCGTTCAATAATATTTCGCAGTCAACTAAATTAATGGTGCAATAAATAAAAACACCTACCTACGCTTCGGTACAAAATAGAAATCAGCCAACTAAAAAAACAGGAAAATGAAAAGTACATTGATTTCCGCAACCTAAGGTAAACCCGTACATTATGTAGATAACCTTTTATTACCATTACTTACGAATTAATTAAAAAAATAATTATTAAAATTTTTAAATAACACGACTGTCAAAACTGCCATGAAGGGTTCCCTACCCACTTAAAAGCTAGTAGCGTAGCGATCTAGGATATAATTAATTTACATTACAATTCAATACTACTATAATATCACGAAAAAAATATTTACAAAAGTACCAAAGCTTCGCATGACTATCGATCGTGTCATTATAAAGTTAAGATGTATTTTATTTGGCTAGGCATATTTTTTCTTTCGGTAAGTACTTTATTATTACCGTCTGACTAATAGGCGATAATGGCCGATTTCAATAAATCTATCTTCAGAGAGATTAGGCCTACTGTGGATCTGTTACCAGGCAATTGTTGTTATTTCCCGTCATTTAACAGAAATACCTATCTAGGCAACAAATCTTTAGTAAGCCTATTTCTTACTGAGGATAGGTTATAGAAATCGGCCGTAAGCCGTCTAAGAACAATGTTATTTCTAGAGAGATCAATTTAATCAACCACAATTTTCCTGTTTACATTTAAATGTTTTACATTTTTTTATTCCAAAGATGTAGTATATCTTTGGTTTATTCGCTATCAAAAATGTGTCGCCAATTTGAAATTCTAAATGCAATGTTGCCAGTTCTGTCAATGAATAACTTACCATGCGGGCCTGATTTTACTCGCAACTCGTTATTTTTGTTTGAATAAATGTTATTTACAATTTGACATGTAATTTTTGTTCTCTGCTATTTCATTATTTTATAAATAATGGGATTATTTTGTTTTGACTGACGCATCGTTGTTTGTATCAGGCTGTGAATTCCATACTTTTTGGGGTTCCGTAGCCGAATGGCAAAAAACGAAACCCTTATAGATTCGTCATGTATGTCTGTCTGTTCGTCCGTCCGTCCGTTTGTCACAGCCACTTTATTCCAAAACTATAAAAACTACATAACAGTTGAAACTTAGTAGGTAGATGTATTCTGTGAACCGCCTTACGATTTTAATACAAAAATAAAAAATTAAGGGGGGCTCCCTTTACATGGAACCGAAACTGAAAAGTATTTTTTATATTCGTGTGGGGTGTCTATAGATAGGTCTTTAAAATGACATACAGGTTTCTCAAACTATTTTTTCTCAAAGTTAATCTTTTGAAAGATAGAGCCTTCCAAAGTGGTGAAATGTGGTGAAAATCCTACATTATATTGAAAGAGATAAACGCATCTGTCTGACATATTCGTACGGTATTCGTAAGCTCTGGCCTATTTAGTAATCTGTGGCTCTGGTAACGAGACGTGTGGAATCGGAAAAATCCTATTGATCATTCGTTTGGAGTCGTTTCGCAAAACTAAACAATTTACTGAACGGGATTACATGATACGTGACTCGGATTTGAAGTTAAATGGTTAAGCTACCTTTGCTACCTAACAAGACAAAATGTAAAATACTTAATCTTCATAATAATACATAACAATACTCAACATTGTTTAGTTTAATATAAGCTTTAGGCCAGATTTCACCAATGATATTTAAACGCTAAACGTGTTTAAAACGTATTTCTGTCCCTGTCACATTCAAACAGATTACAGAGGCATAATTATGTATTGTAGATTGACTATGGGCGTTAATGGGTTAAACACGTTTAGCGTTAATCACGTTTAAATATCAGTGATGAAAGTCGCCCTTAATATCATATTAGAAAAATCTTTTTTACTAATCTTTTTTAGCTACAACTAGGCTGGTACATACCTATCTACATTAGTCAATAAATTGTATGGTTATTATATTATTTAAATAATAAAATGGGTAGTACTTACACATAATATATCCGTAACAACATCAATATTTTGAGTAAGGTACTTACCTTACCTAGGTATAGTTTTTGAGCACCTCAAAACAGTACAAGTTGGTTCTTAAATAAAACTTAATTTGGGCTAGATAATTAGATAAATTCGTATGATTGATAGACATAATTTTTATATTTATTAAAAAAGCTTTCAACTTCAACAGAGCTAATTCTTCCGTGTTCCTTTAAAGTAACAGTTCCAAATTAATAATTACTGCTAAGAGTTTAAGTACCTATGTAAAGATATTTGTCAGCATCTTAAAAGCATTTTAATAATACAATACTTCGACATTCATTTTTTTTCTTCCTTTGTATGTAGTCTGTCTACGGAAACAACAAAAAAGTGCAGCAAAAATAAGATCTTTTTGTTGAATCAAACGGGCATGAAGGTTTCGATCTCACCTTGCGTGTAAAGTGATCGAATTAGTTTTGACGATTTGTCTGTTGCTAAATACTTAGTACTGAGTTGATGTGATCGTCACATGATAGCGATTTTTCAAACACGAAAGGTAGATAGATAGATAGTTTGATAAAAGTTTATTGTTGCCATACAAATACACACATGCAACTTACAAGAATATAATAAAAAAATATTTTCCGATCATATCAAACCTTTTGGTGAATATATAATTTTTCACTTCTCATGCTCGTAAAGTTCGTGTTTATGTTGGGTATAGGCTGCATAAAACCGCTTTTTATGCTCTAGTGCATAAAGTAAAATCTTCGTCTATATCACAGACTCTAAGACAAAGGTCGTCAGGTAAACAGTCACACACGCAATTAAACTTCGTTAAATAAACTTGTTGTTTCATTCTGTTTCTTTTAAATTTTGTACATAATCCATGTTAAATTACTCAATAAATAAAAGTAGGCAAAATTAATGAGTTTTGTAAGAAATAAGTATTTCAAGAGCATTATGGACTACGATCTATGCTAAGTAACTGTGCTGCCACTTCCACGTATAAAAAAAAGAAAAAGAAAGTTTTCCCGCCAATATGGCGAAGTCTTTATTTTTTGCAATATTGTAATTTATTTTCCTCACACTCGAAGTGAAAAGCAGAGTGTATAACTCGTACATAAAACCCATTTTACCCTCGAATTGACTATCCATCCTCGCCTACGGCTCGGGTGGATATATACGTCTCGGGTAAAATGGTATGTTTTATGCACTTGTTGTACAATCTACTATTTCCGAGCCTAGACCTTTTTGTTGCTGCACTGCACACAGGCACATCTCCATAAATTGATATAAATGCCGATTTTCAGCCAATAATGTGACCGTGCGGTTGACGCGTTTACCACCAAATAACACAAATAAATGAAATATAACATATAAACATAGTAACAACTTATATGTGTGAGATGGTAAATAAGATTAGAGTAATTAAGTTATACTGATTTAATTTAACGTCAAATTATTTTATAATACCTAATTGCTTTACACCAAAAACTTTCAATACATTTATTGCACTACAAAGCTTTAATATTAATTTGTAGGCTTAATTCGAACTAGGTGTTATTGTTTGATTGAAGGCTTAATTATTAGGTATTTTTTTATAAATAATCTCTCATACAAATGAATTATATGAGTAATCATTGTAATATGAGAATTAAAACCTAAATGTACTACTGACGTAGGTACCTCTCTACATAATACTTTTTGTGGATATTATAATATTATTGTGTAAGGCTTGGTGCAGCTCTTTAGTAGTGCAATGGGTACTAAAAAATACCTATTACACTACCGGTGGTGGAAGCCGGTGGTGCTATTATGGGCCCAAAAGGTCTGTAGGTACCTATTCTATTATTTCTGCATAGGTATGTGGTTTTGGAACTGACGTCACAGGGAAAATATTCCGCATTATCACTTATTTTATTATACAGGAAACTATTTGTAATTCAACTTAATTGGGAAATATTGTAACAGTGTTAATAAACTTTAAATATTTTATAGATTGCGGCCCTAATTACACCTAAGTAACTATTTTGATTTTTTGTTTTTTGCCTAAGTATACACGGTAATTTTTTTATCACCGCTGATCATTTTAGGGATTTTGATTTGAAATTAGAGCATTATTTTCTGTACTTGTGATGGTTTTCGGATTAATAAATACAGTATTTATCTAGGTTTCCATTAAAAAATAATCCTTAATCCAAATAACATCACAAGTACAGTCAATCATGCTCAAATTTTAAATTATTTTGGTATTACGTTTGTATACCGGAGACTGACGCGGGTCGCGGGCCACTTAATGTACTTATACCTAATGTTCGCTCTCGTACTCAAAATGTAAAATCCAACATTGATGATGATGAAAGCCTTTTTCAATAAAAATCGGACAATCCTATGCTTAAACATTCTCAACACTCATTCATATTTACCAGCTGAATTAATGAAAACCACTGTCGTGCCCATTGTGAAGAACAGGACAGGAGACATCTCGGATAAGACCAACTTCGCCCCATATCCCTTGCTACCACGATAGCTAAAGTGTTGGACAGTTTGCTTGATTCTTGTTTGCAAAAGTATTTAAATCTCCATGACGCGCAGTTTGGGTTTCGGCCTGGATTATCAACTGAAAGCGCAATACTGAGCCTCAAGCATACTGTCCAATACTACAAAGATAGAAAGACACCGGTTTACGCATGTTTCCTAGACCTCTCCAAAGCCTTCGATCTCGTTTCGTATGATGTGCTTTGGAGGGTGGTGGAGGACAGGGGTGTCCCGGTGTCCATGTTAAATATTTTTCGATATTGGTATGCAAACCAGATGAACTATGTAAAATGGTCGGACAGTCTCTCTGAGCCATACAGGTTGGAGTGCGGAGTGAGACAGGGTGGGTTATCGTCTCCTAAGCTCTTCAACCTATATGTTGCCCCACTACGAGGTCGTTTACCTCGTAGTGGGGCTCAGCAGCATGCGTTTTAGATGCCGTGTGGGTGGTGTTAATATAAATAACATCAGCTACGCGGACGATATGGTGCTTCTGGGCCCGACTGTGAGGGCTATCAGGGAGATGCTACAAGTTTGTGAGACCTACGCTGCGTCACACGGTCTTGCATACAATGTGACAAAAAGCGAGTATATGGTCTTTAAGGCCGCAGGTAAGCGTCCCGAAACTTTCCCTCCAATCACTCTAAACGGACGTGACTTAAAGCGGGTTTATCATTTTAAATGTCTAGGGCATTACCTTACCGACGACCTTAAAGACGATCTAGATATAGAGAGGGAGCGTAGGGCATTGGCGATACGTGGCAACATGTTGGCCCGCAGATTTGCTCGCTGCTCTGAGCAGGTAAAGATAACTTTGTTTAAGGCGTACTGCCAGGGTCTGTACACGGGCGGTCTCTGGACCAATTACAACAAAAAATCGCTGAACACCCTGCGTATACAGCATAATAACATTTTCAGGATGAAGTTGGGACTCCCTCGCTTTTGCAGTGCATCAAGCATGTTCGCACAATACCAAACAGACGGGTTTCATGCCGTCATTCGGAAGAAAGTGGCGTCACTGCTGGGGAGGGTGCGAGGGAGTAGCAACAGCATCCTGAAAACCATAGCGGATGATCCATACGCGCCCATCTTGAGACACTTCGCGCGGACGATGACCGCAGTAGAGGATAACTCCTCTGGGTGTTGTCCGCGCAGGTGGCCTCTGAGATATTAATATTAATCAATTTTTAATTAATTTGTACCTAAATTTACTAACTCTTATTTTTAAGTATCTTTTGTTTTCTAACCCATGGATCTTTGTTGTCCGAAATAAATGTATTTGATTGATTGATTGATTAAACGAAAAAAGTCCTGCCGTTTCGAGCATTCCGGTCTGGAATTCAACAACGATGCAATAAATAATGATGAAAAAACCGATAGTGGCTACTCCCTATGGAATTTTTGGGACCTTCGGTATTGTTTTTGTCCATAGTATAAGCCTTGTGGCCACAAAATAAAATAGAATAAGGTAATATTTTTGTTGTTTTTTATCTTTTAAGTACTTAAGTAATATTTAAGATTTCAAAAAAAAGATGTAATGATGACGCGAAAGCGACGTTTACAATAAAAGTAATTTAATTTTAATCAATGACATGATATAGTAGATTGTACAGCAAGTGCATAAAAGGTACCATTTTACCCGAGACGTATATATCCATCCGAGCCGTAGGCGAGGGTGGATAGTCAATTCGAGGGTAAAATGGGTTTTATGTACGAGTTATACACTCTGCTTTTCACTTCGAGTGTGAGGAAAATAAATAACTATATTGCAAAAAAGAAAAATTAAGACTTCACCATATTGGCGGGAAGACTTTCTTTTTCTTTTTTTTTATACGGGCATTGGCAGCACAGTGACTTTAGCATAGATCGTAGTCCATAATACTCTTGAAATACTTATTCCTTAGAAAACTCATTAAATTTGCCTAGTTTTATTCATTTAATAATTTAACATGGATTATGTACAAAATTTAAGAAACAGAATGAAATACGTTAGGTATTAATAAAGTTTATTTAACGAAGTTTAATTGCGTGTGTGACTGTTTACCTGACGACCTTTGTCTTAAAGTCTGAGACTTAGACGAAGATTTTACTTTATGCACTAGAGCATAAAAAGCGATTTTATGCCGCCTATACCCAACATAAACACGAACTTTACGAGCATGAGAAGTGAAAAATAATATATAAGTACCTACTTAAATATGAAACTAAAATAAAAGCTAAGTGGGTTCAAACTATTTTCTTAAGGTTGAATATTTAAATAATTACCTTTCTTTTCAATTAGTAAACTTCTGTTATTAAAAAATTATAAAATAATAAAGAAACACAACTGCTTAAATTTATCGCAATAAAAAAGTAATCTTACCGATATCAAAAAGTCCAAAACATTCACCAAACTCAAAACCACAAACAATTGACAACCAAACTTTTTTCTGATAATCCAATGAGTTTATTTTCTTAATTTTCGAAATTAAAATACACTTCGAACGTCGGCGTTCGTTCAGCCAGGCTACGCGGCAGCTCACGCACGACACGGGCGCACCGCCAGCGAATTCCGTAGGACTGTGAGGGTTTTCTGTTCTGTTAGAAATTATAGAACTGTTCGGTGACTTTTGTGGCAGGCAGGACTGGAGGACTATTTGATTGAATGCCTGCTTGCGATTAATGCGATCCTGGTATGTACTCGGATGTGGTTAGCTAAGTAGGTACCTAATTGTTTAACAAATAAATTATGTAATTGGGTACATTGCAACTTACGAGAAACACAACTACTCTTTTATTAGGTACAGTCATACAGTCTACATAAAAAGTTATGAATACTACTCTGCTCATGATATAATGTAGGTACATCAACAGAAAAATGAAACCAATTTGTGTTGTTGAACTGAAATCAATGATTATTATTTTGTCTAAAGCCTTTATTCTTATCTTATCTAGGAACTTACAGGCAGCAGTAAAGTTTTGACATATGAACAGAAAAAAAATATCATAAACAAGTTGTTGAAAAAAAAATCTAAAAGGGATTTTATATACAGCCTGTGCACCCTGTATATTTTAAAGAGGCGAATTCTATTTCTTTACATACCTGAGAATCTTCGATTAACAAACATCTAGATAACCGGTTGGAGTCACAAAAACGGCCGAGTGAATAAGAGCGCACTTCAAAGGTGCGCTCTTATTTCATATCGATTTTTGACGTAAGGTCGTAATCTAAGTAGTATCTAAGTAGTATTGTTGATCAGACCCAAATTAATAAAAAATCGGCCAAGTGCGAGTCGAACTCGTTCACGAAGGGGTTTCGTACCATTATATTATTATTTACTACAACATTAGACACTATTTATAACGTACAATATTAGTCTATACAACATTAGACACTATATTTAAGCTCGAGAAAAAACGGCAAAAGTCACGTTTGTTGTATGGGAACCCCCTTTAAATATTTATTTTATTATGTTTCTATTATTTTCTTTGTTGTTGTAGCGGCAACACCATCTGTGAAAATTTCAACTCTCTAGCTATCACGGTTCATGAAATACAGCCTGGTGACAGACAGACAGACAGACGAACAGCGAAGTCCATTAATAGGGTCCCGTTTTTACCCTTTGGGTACGGAACCCTAAGAAGGTGAAAATGTTAACCCTTAATTTAAATTTTTTTAAATACTAAAAAACGATATGTTTATAATTTTAGATAATTTTTAAACCTTTCACGTAGAGAAATACAAAACGTAGCTCAACGGCTACGGGGAGCGACTACATAATTATGCTACTACGACACGTTGCTACGAAGAAAGCCAGTTGCTAAAAAAATATTCGCAAAAATCGGTCGTAGTTACGTATAGCGGTTCACTGTTGCCTTTCAATTTGGATGAAGCAACCAAATTGAACAATGTAATCGTAAAAGTGAATAATTCAATGTCAATGTGAGCCTGTATTTCTGCGCCTTTCAACCAAAGTGATTCAATTTGGTTGAACCGTGTATTATTAGCTTAAGTAATTGGGTATTTGACTGTTTTTTTTTATTGACTTATAATGTTATTTTAATTAGTAGCAACACAACATAGGTATTTATTTTCAAATATCTTGCATATTTTCAGCGATATAGAGCATCAAACTTTCTAATTAGACAAGGAGAGCGCTATAGAAATATGACGTCATATTTCTATAGCGTCATACTATAGCTAGATTAGATAGCTAGAGTTACAATTAAGTAGCTCGTAATTCGCTTGTTCTAATACAGATTGAATTTGTTTTTTCACATTTGTTTTCAAAAATGTTATATTACTGAATGTCCTAATTAAATATCTACATTTCAACAACAGTCAAATACCCAATTCCAAACAATCGTGACCTATCGTGACCATATTAAACTATTTTAAGGTCATTTTCCAATTTGACGGCTCTGTACGAAATAAAACAAAAGATAAAAATAATAACCTTGACAAGTTTCTTGCCGGTTCTTCTCCAAGGTCTCCCGCGCCCTGTAGGGTTTGCGATCCGATGGCGTAGCTTCTTTGACGTTCACAAGTGCTGTATCAGCCAGCCTAGTCTGAATAAAAGTTATTCATATTAATTTTCATCGCATCGCAAAAATAAGCAACGCGCCATGCTAATGTAAACCTAGTAGTGCCTGTCAAGTCAAATACTTGACGATCTTGCGATGCGATGCCGAATTCGCAGTTTTGTGAGGGCACCCTTAGTTGGGGGCCTTTTTTTATTGTGAGGGCAAATACTGTACGTATACCACACGGCATGTTGGACTCAGTCAGACACAGGGCCTGGCCCTCGCCGCGCACAGCCCTCCCACCAAGCCTAATAGGCTTCGCGTCAGGGCTAGGCGGTTCTAACCTTCTAACGAGCTCGAAAGCTTGAGAGGGGGCCGGACAGAAGCAAATCAACAAACTTTTCATGCCTCGGAGCGTATATTTTATTGCTAATGATGGAAAATAGATAAACAATCCTGAATAATTTTCTAATTATTTACTCAACACGATTTCCTTCTGTTACTAACTTGTTATTTTCTACATAATAACACAAAGTAACTACGCGGGCGGTCGCCCTATAATAAGAAGTATATTTACTTATTACTCAAAAACGCGAATGTCGTGATTGTTTTAGATGTTCGATAAGTGTAAAATCAAACTTTTAGAAGCTTACTAGCTTTCCGCTCAAGGCTTCACCCGCGTGAACTACACGACGTTATCCCGCGGGAATGTCATACTTTTTCGGAATAAAAAGTAGCCTATGTTCCTCTCCAGGCTACAAAGTATGTGTGTCCCAAATTTTTGCCAAATCCGTTCAGCCGTTTTGGCGTGATTGAGTAACAAACATACAAACATCTAAACTTTCACATTTATAATAAAAAGAATTATCCACAACGGGGTAGCACTTAGCCTACATCACATCTGATGTTAAGTGGTGGTGAAAGCGCACTCCCGGAATCCTATAATATAGAATATACATATACGTAGGATGTCGTGATGAAGAATGGGTGTAAGGTTCTCCGATCACGATGTATGGATGATGAAAGAACTCACCATTGAGGATTCCTTCCCTTATCAATTAATGTCTACATTAGTGCTCTTGCCAATGTTTACCTGCTTCGCCTTAGTGTGTTATAAACGGTATTCATAATTCCAGCCCTGAGGTGTTGCGTTGAGAATTTGGTTTGAGTTAATTACATCATCCTCCTGTAATTATAAATGGAGTATAATGCAACTGATATGTGCATTCTAAGTATTTAAGATGTTAATGTAGGTTCTGGCAAGTTAATCCCGATGTGACTCTCAGAAATAGTTAACATAGTTCTACCATTAGTCTGTTTCACTATGTGACCACCGGAGGACCTCTCATCACTACTCTAGGGCGCACCCAAATAGTGGTCTCAGAGTACGCTATACCGCTAGCATCCTCCGGATTTTAAGTATATAAGAATTGATATCTGTGTTCCTCTCGTGGGTGATCTAATCTCATTATTAGGCTGTGGCTACCGGAGGATCTCTCATCACTACTTCAAGGCGCACCCAAGTAGCGGTCTCAGAGTACGCTATACAGCTAGCATCCTCCGGATTTCATTAAGCTCTTGTCATCCAAGATTTTACTTATGCCTTACCGTCGTCCTTTGTAATAAACACAATATCCAAGGGGACGTTCCATCCAAGACGTATCTCATACCCCATTTACTTCAATAGAACTATCGCAATTGAGATACCTCTTGGATCACATCCCAGAACTGGCCAGCTCTCTCTTAAGCCGCATAGAAACAGACATAATAATTTGTGGTTAGTCTTATCAAGTAAATTTCTTATTCCACCGTCAATACTTATTATCGTAAAGTATCTTATCATGTTTAAATACTTAGCTTTATATTCAGCACGGTGAGCACGGTTTCCTCAGCTCGGTTTTCTATCTTGAATCACTTTAAACTATTTACTCGTCGTTTTATGGCATTACAACTGACAATCACTGTAGGCCTGTCATTGCCGTGACAGTTGTGATGTCACTTTATTGGCGCCAAGATCAAACTTCTTTGAGCATCGCGTTCGTCGCGACACTCCCCCCTCCAGGAAAGTTAAGGCGATACTCGGAAAAAATGTGCTGAAGCGAAGTAGCAATGAGAAAACGACGCGCGCGGGAGCGAGACCGATTTTGCAGATTAGGCAAACAAAACACAAAATCACTTCGTATTAAAAACTACAGCGATTTAAAAAATGCTTCTATACGATCCTCAATATTATTGGTGTCCACTTATTAAACCAATTTCCAATAGTGTAAGTAACCCCATTTAAGAATAATCTTCACTTTTCGTATTTTTTAGAGGTCTTTTCAAAAATAAAAAGTGTCGAGGCAAAATCATAAAATCGTGTTTTATACGATTCTAGATAAAGGTATGAAGAAATAATATCTTATTACCAGATTTTAACAACTGTAACCGTCCTATAGTTTTAAATCAAAAAGTCCATATTTTTCCGAGTAGCGCCGGTTATGAAACATGTTAACGTTAACATACGTTGGTTTTAATATAAATACATAAACTGAATAGATCGCGAGTATGTACCTGCACTTAAGTAGGTATTTAATTCCTTAATACTTACTTACGGCTTTATTACTATAACTATAGTTTCATAAGTGTTAGCAAAAATTTAGAAATAATTATGGACTCAGAAAAACTTAAGTGCACACATACAAGTATGTACCTGCACCGGATCTGCACACATACTGTCATTGGCCTCTCGGCCTTATCTGATATGAACTGCAAGATACGCATCTGCTTCCCAATACTACAAATGAGGAAGTCCATCGACTTATCACACACTTTTTAACATACAATTTCTTATTTATCTCTTAACAACGCTGTAACATAACTTTTTCATATATTTTGTATCCGCCAAATTGCAGACAAAAGAACATCACCAGAAAACTTCTGACATTTATTTTTCGGTTGCCAGTCTATTGACAAATAATATTTTATCATTATTATTGACGGCTTGGAATCGTGACTGTTCACGACACTCCCGCCCCAGAAGAAACTGATAGTAATTCAGACCTCAATCTGACTAATGGCAATGAAGTGAAACATCAAATTTGTAACTAAACCAATTTTATTAGTTTTTTGGTTCATTGCTTAAACTAGGTTTTGAGTCCTTTGTGCCGACAATCTTTTAGTCCTCTCATGTTTGCCTCTGGTCCAAGTTTTTCAGATGCAAGCTTTATTCCCAATGCAGATGCGTTTATTCGGCTACTACGGGTGCGTTTAAATTAAGAGTTGTTTTTTCTATTTGCTATTTTGCCAGTCTCATCTATTTCAATAGGATATAAGTGACTGATTAATCTAGTAAATACTTCACCAGAAGATAGTGTTACTCGTGTAACTCTGATCTTTCCGTCTGAATCTGGTATCACCGCTGATACACGGCCAAGTTTTTATAAAGCCCTGCTCCACTTTTAATTTACACCATGTCACCTTTTTTCAGAATTCTATCCACAACTACTCTGGATTGTTTGTGTACGCTTCGTCTCTCTCTTAAATTGTCTAAATATTGTGTCTTGATATTCTTTCAAAATATCTTACCCACGCCTCAATTAATTTATTTCTTTGTAATAGCGGTTGGTTCTAAAAATTCAACTTCAGAATTATCTGTCACAATTGAGCCACTAATAAGTAGAAAGTCGGCAGGAGTCAGTACACGTTCAAATTCATCTCCGACTGTTGTAAGAGGACGTGTATTGATTACCGCCTCTACTTGTATGATTATATTGTGTATCTGATTATGATTGAGCAAATGCTTATTAAGTGTTTTCGTTAAACAACCTTTTACTAATGCAATCAACCTTTCATAAAATCTTCCAAACCATGGCGCGAGTTCTGGTATATCCGATATTAATACTTTCGCCGTCAACCTGAACTTTAGAGCATTGTCTGATATTAGAATTTGTGGCAGTCTTCTGACTGCAACAAGCCTTCCAATAGCCATAGCACATTCATCTACTGACAAGTCCTACACTACTTCCATATGAATAATGATAACCAATACTGAATAATTTTAACAGAATTGCAGGTTCTGGTTGCTGTGTCAGCGGGTTTTAGATCGGTCAGTCAGTACGTATCTCATGGTAAGTTCTTTATTAAATTTTATTTCATTAATGCGGCTAGCTACAAAAGGTGGTAATAACTTTGTGATATTATACCGGCTCAACACAATCTCGCTGTCGACCCATAAAAATTGATTGTGGATTGGTAGCCGGAGTGATTTATCTACATAGCGAAGTAAACAACTTGGAATGTCTAAATCCTTTTGATTTTTTATGAGAGCCAACCGCGACTTACCTATTAAACTTTCGAACGTCCTATTTCCTTGAGTGTCATATTCTCGCGACACGACGGCAGCGTATGCCTGTTTTGAAACATCTGCAAATGCGTGCAATTCATATTTGTTTTTATTGGGAGCCTGTTCATAGTTTGCATGACAGTAAAATGTAGGTATTTTAACTTATTTGACCTCGTTTAAACCGATTCTTATTAAATCCAATGTTTCGCAAAATGATTTTGGAATAATATCGAACCATTTTACTTTTTGTTTCCACAGATCGTCCTCCTTTTGTTGTAAATTCTTTAAGAAGGTAAATTTGGGATTGAGTCTTAGTTTGTCAGCTTTAATGTTCCAATCTATTCCTATAACTTTGATAGAGTCCTTTTCGTTATCTTGTATATTCTTTGGTATCTGATTAATAAAAAAAATCCGAGTTAGATTTCCACTGCCTGATTTTCATAGCGAGTTCTTCAAATGATTACCTTGCATAGTTGAATAGTGCAACAGATTTCTCTACTGAATCAGTCCCTGTGACAAAATTAACTACCTAAATATCGTCTGAAATGAGTTTTTAGTGTCATCATTATCGTTGAACAAAAGCTGTTTAACGACCGCATCTAATAAAAATGGGCTAGATATTATACCGAATGGGACACGACAAAATGTTGAATGTTACCAGGTGTAAAGTCTTCATTTAAATATTTCAACTACAAAAATCTAGTCACGTCTCTATCAGGGAGTTGTAAACCCACTTGTAAAAAAGGGTTTCTCAACGTCTGCTATTATAGGTACCAATTTTATGTTTACAAAATCTGACGAGAAGGCCAGTAAGATTTTCTAACATTAGAGGTCATCTATATGTTTATACATTCGTTGAGACTATTCTTATCTTTAATCCTTGCGAATGCATCGACCACAGCTCTCAACCTTGTATTTTTTCCTTCTTGTAATACACAGTGATGTCGCAAATAATGCACAGGATGATCTACTTGAAGATTATGTGTCTTTAACAACCTCCCTAATCCCCTTTTTCTAGTTATTCTTTCAGTACATCACTATAAGCTTGTAAAGTGTCTGAATTCAATCTTTTAACTAAACTTGTCAGCCGTCTTAATGCTAATCCGTAGTTCACAAGAAGAGTGGTAGGTGGATATTCTACCCATGGCCATTTCACATTAGGTATATCGATTATCCGTGTATTCCATGTATTGGTGTCATTGAAATGATTTATCGCATCCTCATCTCTAGAGCACTTCGGAGAATCAGTGATCCCAATAGATTCAAGGTTCCCAAGTTGTTTAAGGTTATCGTTTTGTAGTGGTAAATACGGTTCAAAAAGTGATTTTCCATTACTTCACTAGACTGAAAGTGTGTTAAAACAGAAAATTTGTCTCGGTTCATCTCAGGAAAGTGGCATCGACCAGACCATACCCAACCAAAACCCAGATTGTACCACGAAAAGTCGTCACTGAATTCCTTTCTTGTATTGGAAGCGAATGAAAAGTAATAGTCATTGACAAGTAGTATATCCGCATTATCATTCCTTGAACCATCATCAGCCAATGTCATGTTGTCTTTCAAAACTATATCAAGGTTTGGTATCTTACGAATCTTACTATACCACATGGGCATGTGATCCCTTAGTTATGTGAGCCACAACATTTGCCTGTATAATCCGATCATTTATTTATCCTCCTGACACCTAAGCAATCAACCCGTACGATCGGATTAGGAACACAGACGTCCTAAACAAAATATCGACATATTACTCGGATTATGTACATGTGCCTCAGCCAACCAATCGAAAAATGACGTTACTATGTAATTAATAAAGTTTAAATTTCGATTTCCGCCACCTCAAGTTCGAGACTGACGGATGTCAAGTTATTGATGCAACTTGACACATCTCCGAGCGCACAGGTTAATGAGCTTAGTTGTCACTAAGGTCGAATGTACCTTACAAAGCAATAAACAGTTTTTGTTGCAAAGGCTGACACCTTGCAAGATGAATAAAACATAAATTTACCGTTTCCTGAGTTTTCACTCAAACAAATGTTTTTAACTATTATTTGACAAAGCCATTGGACATTTTGTGTTTAAGTATTTTTTGTCTTTTATAAAGGCCTTTAGGTCATTAATCTATAAATAGGTAAGTATAGGTATATTAACCAAACAGTGTAAATATTCAAATATGCATAGAATTGAATGTAAATGTAATGCCACAAATTAACCTGACGAATTTTGGCGACCGAATGGGCCAAACTAAATGTTACCTTATTTTATAAGAAATAAGGTATTTACGTAGGTCGCGTGTCGGGAGTCAGGTGGCTCCCACCGATGCTCTGCAGGTAGTACCAAACGTTAAACTCATCACGTTTCCAAATAGCTGCATCTTGAAACAGACCTGGACCTCGACTGCAAGTGCCCGCACGAGTACGAACCCCAGAGTGAGTACGTCCTCTGCCCCGACTTCGACGACCAATCCTGATGAGGTTACGACTACGAACTCTGCCTGTTGGTAAATTACCTTCGTCTTCGCCATCATCGCTGTCGCTCGATTCTTTATCAGCTGAAGATCAGGATACCGTTATTGAAGGTGTAAAATCTGTCACCACACGACACATCATACTCGGAATCGTTTAGCAACTCTGTATTATCGCGGTCTCGTTACGTATATCGGCCACGTGCCGCCATGCCGGCTGTGAACTCCTGAGCACGAGTACTTAATAATTCCGGCCACTAAGTGCAAAATGCGTCTCAAATCTCAAGGACCAACTATTGCCATTGGTTAAATTTTATCCGCTGCATCGAATCACGTTTTTAGTACCTTTTTTAGCAGGAAAAACAACGCTCGGCAATTGATGCTACATAAAGGTCGGCCGTTCGTTGTCAATGTAAGAGATTAAAAATATTCTGGCTATAAAGTATGGTCTATTTAGCACTTTGTAAAGGACGCCAGGTATCAAGAGGTCATACGCGTGACTAATTTTAATAGACAATAGAACTTTTAATTATCTGGGGGTATTGTGCTCCAAATGTAAACACAGACAGTCTATTTTCATCGAACCACAGTGACGGCATTTTCTTTAAGTTTTACATTCACTAGCATTGTTACCTATTCCCAAACGATTATAACATCGACCTTTTAGTTTTAATTTTCTACCTCGGTAATAACTTTGAATTCGGTACATTCATTATTGTAGTGATTACTTTCACAAAAGTTAAGTTATGGCGATATTACACGGCCCAATCAAATTGATTCACTTTGGTTGAAAAGCGCAGAAGTGAAAGATACTGCTGTTAATAAGTATATTAAAAGTGAACTATTTTAATTATCAAGTTAACCAATCAACTCGCGTTGCTTGAAAAGTTCTACCAATCAGGTAGTACATTGAGAATGAACATCCAGACAATCATTCAATTCTTATGTTTACACGCTCAACGTTCGCTCAACTGCACTGAACGCTGAACGGAAAAGTGAAAATATTGAGCAAGCTCGACCCTTTCAACGCGATTGAATGCGGCTGTACACTTCCATTGAATGATTCACTTCTACGTTTACATTGTTAAATTTGGTTGCTTCATCTAAACCGAAAGTCAAAAGTGAACCGTGTATTTTCGCCATTATCAGTACTTTTAACACGCTTTAAGACCTTGCACACACTTATTAGTCAAATAAATAAATATGGAAAAAAAACGCAAAACACTTTAGCTATTTTCCTTTCACTCTGCTGATAATGGTTTTGTTCTTCTAATTTTCCTTTTTATGTTGTAATGTCCATCTACCTACTTGTTATTTCTATCTTGTCTTTTGAATTGTAAACCTTTATTTAATCCACTAGTCTCTCTCTACCCTAGGTGAAGTTATTAATTATTTTGATTATTATTATTTCTCTTAAGTTAAATTTTTCTTACTTATATAGTCAATTGATTGATAATATTACATTACTTTACTTTATCTAGCTTAAGAGAACTTTGTTATATGGAGTACTGAATAAACCATTTATTTATTTATTTATTTATTTATCTCCATTGCACATCTTTATGCGGAGTTCATAAATAAGATCTTCGGGAAACTTTTCCATGAGCATTATACCCTTAGGTGATTATGATTCGCGTCTTCACCAAGTGATTGCAAACTTTTATGTGACCCTGCACTTCACTTAATACATTTCTACATTCGGTAATTGAACTACCATCTGCTTCATTTCTGTAGTGTGCAACATAGTGCGCATCGATAATCGCACTTGTTTTACTGTAACGTTCATCCAACGTATCAACAGCAATTTTATAATTTTTGTTTGTAGTGGCAAGACTTTCAACAGCTTGTTCTGCTTCACCGCTTAACACAAATTTAAGTACAATAGTTTATCAACATCATTAATGTTGCGCGTATCCACGTAAGCTGAAAGTGGGTCCCAAAACTAATGCCATTTCAGTAGATCGCCATCAAATCAGGCTAGCTCAATGCGAGGTAAGCGGGCACTTAATTTGGAATTATCGACACATGATAATATAAATTTTACCTTTGTCAGAATTAAGGAGCTCTTATTTCTAACTCAGAAATTAACTCATCCGCTTCCACTTGCTTATTGGTGTAAGATGATACTTCATCAGCAGAAGGATCTTGAACAAGTTTGAAATAGTTGTATGTTTCAGAGACGAAGCGCTCATTGGAAAGTCTGAACTTCTTGGTTATGACATGAACATTTTCAATATTAAAATACCATCACTTAAATTTCTAAACGTTCTCGACCAGAACTCATAAGGGCATCAACTGATTAGCTAATTAAGTTCAGACGAGTTCGCACTACTACCTCCATTACATTCGCAATATTTTGTTGATAAAGGATAGGTAGGACAGGTCACAATTGAACACTAATTCCTATAGAATGATTCCAACTGAAATATTAAAAAGAAAATTGCCTTTTCACACAACTCGGTTTATATACTTACTCTTCATTATTTTTATTTAAGCCTATCAATATTGTTTGTAGAAACGAATAGTAATAAATATTAGCAACATATTTCAATTAAAATATTTTTCAGGTACCTATATAACATTTATATTAGTAATAAAACACGAATGATTCACCATTTGATTATCTTCTTAGTCAACTTTAATAATATTTTAGTTTCATATTTTTATTGTTCAATACAATTAATTTTAGTTTATTATATCAAAAACAATTCTTATTTTTCACTCGAATATTCACTTTCTATTCATACTTTTATAATTTAAAATATGTGGGTAACAATGTTTCTTCACTAAAATTTCCCTTTACAGTACCTAATTGTATACTTCCAATCTGACGTGAAATGACTGTAATACATTATGATAAAATGCTTCCATTAAGTATGATCAACATGTAAGTACCTACTTTTACTCAGTAGGTTAAAAGGTTAAGTATTACCTAAATAATTTGTGAACATGTGGCATCCTAATTTCTAGACAAATAGTACCTACAGGTCTACTATTTCATGAAATAAGGAAAGGTATAATCTAATCTAAATAGTTAATCTTTAAAATATGGAAACTGAATTTACTAACACTTTTACTTGCTATTTTAATAAATTTAATCTTTAACTAAAATCCTTTATGTGCTCTAATAACTTGCACTATATGTTTAAAGAACATATAAACACTTCATTTAAACACTATCACAATTTGAATATAAATTTACCTATGTAGGTATGTACCTACCTAATATTCCATTTTTGTTTATAACAGTTGCATTGTTGATTTATTGTGAATACTATACTCACATTAATTGATAACCACTGTCTAAATTAATTTATTCCCTTTGGGTTTCAATTTGGAAAAAATACTCATATAAGTACTTAATTAAAAATTGAGTCAATAATAACCTTAATAATTGCATAATAATAAAATCCTTTGGTCCCTATAAATTTTGGCCATATCAATGCTAATACTATAAGAAATGATTTGATGACTTTGATGTGCTCGCTGATGATAGGTGTATCGCTTTGATGACAATCTCTAGGCTGTCTAAAATGGGTCCTAGATTCACGTTTATTTTTAGTTCCTCAGAATTGAAGTCCGAATTACCCCCAGCTATCTCTTTACACACTCACACAACACTGCAGGGCTTGGTATCAAGATTAAGAACAAATTAGTACATTGTCTTGTATTATAGTACAATATTTCTTTTTAGTTTTCTTGTAAGTGGGTAGGTACATTTGATCCTGTGTTTTAGATCCCAGCACCTCCACCATGTCGTGATGAAGAATGGGTGTAAGGTTCTCCGATCACGATGTATGGATGATGAAAGAACTCACCATTGAGGATTCCTTCCCTTATCAATTAATGTCTACATTAGTGCTCTTGCCAATGTTTACCTGCTTCGCCTTAGTGTGTTATAAACGGTATTCATAATTCCAGCCCTGAGGTGTTGCGTTGAGAATTTGGTTTGAGTTAATTACATCATCCTCCTGTAATTATAAATGGAGTATAATGCAACTGATATGTGCATTCTAAGTATTTAAGATGTTAATGTAGGTTCTGGCAAGTTAATCCCGATGTGACTCTCAGAAATAGTTAACATAGTTCTACCATTAGTCTGTTTCACTATGTGACCACCGGAGGACCTCTCATCACTACTCTAGGGCGCACCCAAATAGTGGTCTCAGAGTACGCTATACCGCTAGCATCCTCCGGATTTTAAGTATATAAGAATTGATATCTGTGTTCCTCTCGTGGGTGATCTAATCTCATTATTAGGCTGTGGCTACCGGAGGATCTCTCATCACTACTTCAAGGCGCACCCAAGTAGCGGTCTCAGAGTACGCTATACAGCTAGCATCCTCCGGATTTCATTAAGCTCTTGTCATCCAAGATTTTACTTATGCCTTACCGTCGTCCTTTGTAATAAACACAATATCCAAGGGGACGTTCCATCCAAGACGTATCTCATACCCCATTTACTTCAATAGAACTATCGCAATTGAGATACCTCTTGGATCACATCCCAGAACTGGCCAGCTCTCTCTTAAGCCGCATAGAAACAGACATAATAATTTGTGGTTAGTCTTATCAAGTAAATTTCTTATTCCACCGTCAATACTTATTATCGTAAAGTATCTTATCATGTTTAAATACTTAGCTTTATATTCAGCACGGTGAGCACGGTTTCCTCAGCTCGGTTTTCTATCTTGAATCACTTTAAACTATTTACTCGTCGTTTTATGGCATTACAACTGACAATCACTGTAGGCCTGTCATTGCCGTGACAGTTGTGATGTCACTTTATTGGCGCCAAGATCAAACTTCTTTGAGCATCGCGTTCGTCGCGACATAGGATAGTCAAAAGCAAAACAACCGTTAACCGTTGTTATTGTTAGTAAATAAATGTGTAAGAGCCTTAATCCACGCACGCAGACGATACCGCAGGCTACCGCTCGCACAACAGAGACACAACACAAAGCTTCATTTTTATCTGTACTCGTGGAATCGTAGACAGGTCGTTAGTTGGGGCACTATACAAATAAACAAATTTTACATGCCTCTGCCGGCCTAGCATGAGCGGCTTATAACGCGCGATATGATATGGTACGGTAAGTTGTCTTCCTTACCCCACTAAGGTGTAAGCGCGCGTTATAAGCCGCTCATGCTAGGCCGGCAGAAGTCATCTTAACCTAGCCTACTCAGGGTTCTTATGATCTGGTACCTATATACAGCTTTGCAATTTCACTGTCCAACCAAAGATATTGCTAAACATTGCTTTCCAAGTAGGTACCGTCACTGAAGTTAAAAAAACTACAGATTGCACTCTGGGAGTGCCGGCAGCAGCAGTGAAAAGGGCTCCCTAGACTTTTTCACAAAAAAAGTAATTTGACAAAAAAGAAAAAAACACGGACTATCTTCTGGCTTCAATGCCGCCCGTTTTCTAACTGAGCTATCACATCTTTGGAAACGGTGGCGAAAGGAGACGGTCTAGATTTCCATACAAGGTCTTCACTAAAATGCAGCTGCACCAAAATGAATGAAAATCGGGAGAATGCAATATCCAGAACTCGTATGAGTTGAAAAAAAAATCTTAGTCTAGCCAATTTTTCACAATTAATTTTTGAAAATTAAATATTTTTTTCATTTTTTTACATGGCCATGTTGTTTGTTTTAAATAGCAGCACTAGCACAAGCCGTAGAGAAGAGATGGAGTCAATCATTAACAGTGTGTCTCGATTTGATGTACAGTATCGATATGTATTGCGGGAAATTGTATCGATTTTAGATTTGTTGCAACACTTTTGTATGTCATTCGATATTTCGTTACGAGATTAAAAACAACGCGATAATATGCATGATGTTTCGAGTTATTAAAACTAAGTTAAGAGCATGAGTTTTTATGCGAATTAATATAATGTCACCGCATATCGGGCATGAATCGATACCCAATCGATAATGAATCGATTCTCAACTCGAGTAATATGGATATATTTGAATTTGACACATCTCTAACAAATTGTTCATTCAACTAAAGTGACATTGACATGTTATGTTGTCAACCAATCAGACGCTCAATCACACTTGATTTGACACTCACTTTTTTAAAATAGGGTATGTTCTCATCTTCAAGCCAAGAATAGCTTCGTTCCCTAACGCAATTAGAAGTATTTTGAAAATTTAATACAAAATAATGGGCTAGCTTTAGAATTTAAATAATAACGTAAGAACATTACGTTTTAAAGGCTTTATCGATTACAAGTCTCATTATGCCAGCTGCTTCTTAGGGGGGTTTTATTCCGTCTCCTTTGCCTTCGTATTCTAATGACTATGTAACAGTTTTTCGACGGTCACGTGATCCTGACGCGAGTACTTATAACATTTTTTACTCATCACAAAAAGTGCACAACGCCGCCGCCGCTAAAGAAGTTTTCACTTCAAAATGTCCTCTTACTTGAAGTACAGTTTCACGGGTGAAGTCGTAACTAAACGCTAGTCTGGTAAAACAAATCTGCGTCTTATGGCTAAAGTACAATTGGTAATAAATAGCCCACCCGATTATAAAATGAAATGTCTCTATAAAATTTTATTGCAAACGACACATGCTTGCCGCATAATATATAATACGTCATTGTTTCATTCGGGCGGCATAGAATTAAAGTTAACATAAAACAATGGACGAGCCATTTTTGGGGCATGTTGTCCATCGCTCGCTTCCTTTATGGTTATGGATATCGAACCCGTATTTAGAGAGGTATAGTAGAGCCATTTGTCTTTTACTCTATACGTAATAATGAGCAGCTCACCTATGAAACGACGACGTTTTTATTTTTTTAGTAAGTATAGAAATCTTTATCAATATTTCTTTTTACAATATTTACTTTATCAAAATTTTTACTTAACTAACCCGTATTTAGAGAGGTATAGTAGAGCCATTTGTCTTTTACTCTATACGTAATGAGGTGCTCACCTATGAAACGACGATGTTTTTTTAGAAGTTTTTAATTTTTTATTAAGTACTTATAGAAATCTTTATCAATATTTTCTTTACATTTATTTTATTTAAAGTTTTTCATTTTTTGCATTCACAATGCAAATTTTATTAATGAAAATGAAGTAAGTATTTAGAAAAAATCGGCCCGTCTCGACGACTCGACCCATCGGAGCTTGTGATGTGAGACGGGTCGACTTTTTTCTAAATAAGTAACTTCATTTTCAATTTTTCAACATTTATTTCGCTAATTGCGAGAATCCAGACGTATGGCGGTTGGCGCAGTGGATGGGGCGTTCAGCCTCTGATCGTTGAGGCTAAGCAACTTTAGCAGTGGTCGGTTACGGGATGGGTGTCCAATTTACTATCTCGAGCTTCTCCGTGCGGCTTCGGTTGTGGTTGCAGTTAGTTAATTCCCACCAATCCGCATTGAACCCGCGTGGTCATGGCCCCTTTGTGTCGACCTACAGGAACCACAACCACACCACATCGCAGCGACAAAATGTGGTTAAGGCGCTACTCGGAAAAATATGGTATAAAACTATAGGACGGTTAGAGTTGTCACAAATCTGGTAATAAGATATAATAGGTCTCTACCTATGAAATTGCCGTTTTCTATGGGGAAATTGTAGGAAGTTGGAATCGGCATACAAAGATATTTGGGGATTTCTTGGACATGTGAATTCCGAATTCAACGAAACTTTTGAGATATGATCAGACAAAATTAATCTAACTAGTTATTGTCTATAATCTCTTTTGATAAACTGTATTAGAATAAAAAAAATCTGTTCAAATCTGTCAAATTGACGACAACCAAAAAGGGGTACTTTGGAGCATTTATAAAAATTTTAGACGCATGTTTAATTATTCTTTTCTTAGATGTTTAACATGACGATATACTCTATTTTCCAAACTGACTATTAATTTTGATATATTAATATTAATTAAAAAATTAGAGACCAATAAACATGTGAGAAAAAGACGGCAATTTCATATGTAAAGACCTATTATATTTATTCATACCTTTATCTAGATTTGTATAGTTTCAGAAACACGATTTTATGATTTTGCCTCGTCACTTTTTATTTTCGAAAAGACCTCTAAAACATACGAAAATTCAAGATTATTCTCGAATGGGGTTACTTACACTATTGGAAATTGGTTTAATTAGTGGACACCAATAATATTTAGGTATATCGTATAGAAGCATTTTTTTTAAATCGCTATAGTTTGTTAATATGAAGTGTTTTTGTGTTTTTTTTGCCTAATCTGCAAAATCGGTCTCGCTCCCGCGCGCGTCGTTTTCTCATTGCTATCTCGCTTCAGCATGATTTTTCCGAGTATCGCCTTAACTGTGAATAGTGTAGATGCAGCCTTTTGTAGTTGCGTTGTGGTTTTGCGTAATGTCGTTGTCGCCAGTAGTTGTGATGTGGTTACGACGTATGCGATGTGGACGGCCGCTAGTTCTCAGCGTCGCCGCTGGTGGTTGCGTTGTGGCCGGTATCACCCACGCGGTCGATAATGACTGCAAAATGTGGTACGTGTGAATAGGGTATTTTACTGTTGTTGAAATGTAGATATTTAATGATGACGTTAAAAAATGTTGCAATTAAGAATACCAAATGTGAAAAAATAATTTGAATCTGTTTTATAATAAAAGAATTATAGTCTGTTTGATTTTGACTATAGCTGTCTCTTTCTAAAACGAATTCTTCTATGGCGTGACTATGACGCTACTAACCCACTGACGTCACTAAGATAGCGTCCTGTCCTTGTCTAATTATAAAGTTTGAAGTCCTATATCTTTGAAAATATTCAAGATAATTCAAAATGAAAACTTGTTTTGTGTAGCTAATATTTCGAAAAACATTTTAAAGAAATAAAAAAAAAATCAGTAAAATACCGTATTGTACTATTCATTTCCAATACAAATTGCCTGCCCCGCCCACGTGTGGTTGTGGTTCGTGTGAGTTGAGCCTTTCTCATGGCGTGGAAGACCTTATGGATGGATATCCATAAGGTCTTCCTTCCGTCTGCCGGGGCAGGGGTCTTCCCCTGCCCCGGCAGTTGGGATATTAAATGGCTGATGATGATATAATATAGGTAATAGGAAATACTTATACTTACTTATTGTTTTTGTCATCTAACCCGTAACCCGTGCTACTACGCAAGCCGTTGCGGTTTTCTGAATACGTAGTAGCTACGTAGGTACCTTAATGAAAACCCGAGGCATCGATTCATTCATCTACACGTAAGAACATTATCATATTTATTCATTACAATAATATCCTTCAGTTACTCACGCAAAGTTAATCATAACTAATGTTCGTTATAAGCTTCCTACTCCTTCTGCAAATGACTAATTCGCGAAATGACTACAAGGTCCATTCGATTCGACTACGACAAGCTTTTTTAGAGCGTTTTGTTCGTCCGTCCGTCATAGAGAAATAGGCATGAAAAAGTATAAAGATAAATATCAGGGTTAATTTTTAAACACCATCCAAATTTTTAATCTCGTCTTAGAATCGGTAAGTGAACAACTTTATTCTAGAAACATGGGTCGAAATACGACAAAATTTGGATGGTGTTAAAAAGTTAACCCTGTATAGAAGTTTGAGATATTTTCATCTCAAAATAAAAATGTTACGTTAAACTTTTCTTATAAGAAAAGTTGATGGAAGATTTGAAGGTGAACGCACACTTATATGTCCGCGGCGAACGCGCCTTACCTCGCCCCGTACGAAACGGATTTTTGAATTTTGCATTACAACCGCGTCCAAGATTCGTTCGGTTAGGCTGCGGCAGGTGCAGGGTGCAGGTGTGAAGGAATCATAGGATTTCATATAAATTCGTTTTGTACGGCTCAAGGGCTCGTTCGACGCGTTCGGATAAGTGCGTACCTACCTTTACTGATTTAATACGACACCGCTCTTTTATTGCGCGAGCTCCAGCTGAAATCTGCCCTGCCCCTATCTTAATACCTATCATAATTGGAGTCGATTTCTATACTGTGTCTTTGTCTATTCTGACGACCGATTTGGCGCAAGGGTAGGATACCTGGCTGCTGTCAAATAATATTGTCCCTTACAGTGCCACAAGCTTTTCTGTTCCGGTGACAGCCGTGATAGAAGAGCCACTTGCAATGCGAAATTAGCTGTGAAAATATACTCTCGTATGAAAACTGTTTTAGTTCCAAAGATAATCACCGGAACAAAAAAGTTTGGCGCACTATACATACAATACAACCACCCATTGCTGTATATTTTGATTGGACTGGGCATAAAAACATCAATTTTTGTCCGTGACTCTGTTCGTATTGACTCGACGCGAAAGCTACAGAATCGATTTTAACGAAATCTTGTGCAGAGCTACACCACAGACATTAGATCTATGTCTGTAACTAACACACTACCTCGGCTAACTCTTTAGACAATGTCAGTAAGGCGTTGTCCTAAAGGCTGCTATCAGACGGACTGCACCGCAGCAACCGCGAGCAGTCGGATCAGTAAATAAATAGCAGCCCATAAATTCCACTGCATGCAGTTGTACGTTCGACTTCGTTCAATCGTTATGTCAACTGCACGCGGTCGACTGCACTGCAGTCGTGTAGAGACGATATTAACTGCATACAGTCCTGACTTCAACTTAACTCGGTCGGCTGCAGTAGTTAGTGTCGACGCACGCTGCTGTCCATCATGACTGTATGCAGTTAATATACCCTGCATACGACTGCAGCCGCCCGCCTTAAGTTGATATCACGAAAGAACGAAGTCGATCGTACAACTGCATGCAGTTGAATATAGGGGGGCTGCGCGCGGTTACTGATCCGACTGCGCGCGGTTGCTGCGGTGCAGTCCGTCTGATGGCAGCCTAATAGAATACGACACGATCATCACGCGACTCGATGCGACTATCGTGTGATTTTAGTACCAAACATTTTAGTCGCGCGACCGCATCGCGGGAATATCAAGTATGACACCTTTTCGATACCTATCAATATGTTTGATCGCAGATTCGTATCGTACGACTAACACTCGCGCGAACTTACGATGATAACGCGCGCGAGGAATTGCGCAATTTTAGCCTTAATTTCTTAGTCGCTGGCCGTGAAAAACCCACAGAAAAGAAATCACGCTACCACCCATCGTCCACGCAAACAAAATCGGGGACTGTCGCTAGTGTATTATAAATAAAGCCTCACTTTTAATCTGTACTAGCGGAATCGTAAGTATCGTAGATTCGCGATCTGCATATTTATTAGCCAACTTATGCGCAACGCGCAACAATAGGCCATGTCTGCAGTACAACAACGTATTGTTGCCGGCATCGCATCGGCATGGCGCCTTATATGCTAATACATTATTTATATTGTACCAGTAATGAGTATCTTGACACGTGATGAAGTTATAGCTGATCGAAATTGAATATAATTTGTGAAATGGTTTGTTTTGATTCGCAAAGTTTGGCTTTACTTTTGAAGTTTTGTTACTTACCTGTTGTGTTGGGATAAAATAGCCATCGGTATAGTAACTTTCTACTGACAAACCATTTTTCTGTCGCAGTCGGGTAAAAACAGATTTTCTCAACTTCAGGTTTTTGATCAGTCAATTCATAGTAATATTACACTCAAACTACAGGACCGATTTTAAAAATTCTTTCTTTATTTGAAAGCTACATTCTTCCTGAGTAACATAGGCTATATTTGATCCCGATGTTCCCAAGGGAACGGGTACCACGCGGTTGAAACCGCAGAGAGCCACTATATTTTTATTTTTGCCGTTAATATTTTCAATTTAATCACTTACTTTAAAAATGAGAAATTTTTCACAATTTTTTGAACAGTGGCAGTTGTTTTTGTTTTCCTGCGGGTTAAGGACAATGAGGGCCAGCTCAGACACAGCGTAAACCGCGCGGTTTGGTGACCACGGACACCACGGTTCATATTTACATTACGAACCGCGCGCTGGTGTGAACAAACAAATTAAGGATGATTCACGCTACACATGCCGAGTCCGAGCCGAGCGTCGGCCTTGGCATGGGTCAAATTATTATTTTGTATGGACACATCCATGAAGCTCGACTTAATACTGAGGTAACTGGAGAGTGCAGTACGAACAATTTTTTGAATACCACAAATAACACAGTGGCTGTCTTCCGTCTCACCTACACTTTAAAAAAATACGTATGGTCATATGAGACAACTGACAGCCACTACCTGCCACTACATACATAAATGTCAAATTTGCTGGCGACACTTTTTTATTCAGGGTGAGAGCTCCAGTTACCTCAGAGTATTAAGTCAAACTTCATGGACACATCACACACTCACGCTATACAGAGCGGCTAGACCGTGCTAAGGCCCGGCACCCCGGCACCAAGGAGATTTAACCAAGGAAACTGGGGATAGTAGTACTAACACTTTTTTGTAGACTGTGGCTGGCTTCCGTTTCACCTACTCTTTGAAACAAAACGTAATGGTCATATGCATGAAGTTTGACTTAATACTCTGATACCTCAGAGTATCAAGTCAAACTTCATGGTCATATGAGACAACCGACAGCCACTACCATAGATAAGACCTCTGGGTACTGAATCCTATGGAGATGGCATATTGTTCTATATGAACTATCGGTTATACAAATATGAGCTAAATCGACATTGTACTCATAAACCTTTAGCCATCTTGTTCTATCTTACCTCCAATACTTCATGTAAAAAGAGACAGCAGTATATTTATTCGACATATTTTTGGCAACATTGAAACGTGACGTCATCGTAATGCATGATTGAAGCCGGTCGCCATTTAGGTTTCTCGGTATGTGAGCTGTCAACGCGAGTTGTATTTGCAGTGTTTTGTGATAAAAGTCTTTTAATTTGAGACTTTCATGTGAATAAAAGGTATTAATAAGTGAGAGAAAGCAACAAGGAACATGTCTAACTGCAGTGTGGTAGTTTGTGGCATCAAAAAAAGCGAAAATCGTCCAAACATTACATTACACCGGTACGTACTATTTATTTTGCAAAACAATACAATAAATGCCTTGTGTTTTGGTTTTCCTGTGAATAGTTTACTTAGAATTCATACCAAATGTAGCTTACTACTTATTTTGGTGAGTTTTGTTGGTGTATTTCAAGAAAATATAAATCTGTTTGTTTTGCGCTAGAGTTGCCCTTATAGCATTTTTCTTATCGAATTATCGATGTTTTCAAATTTCAAGTGTAAATTGAGTGTATTAATTTTAAACTGTTTTTATTGTTTTAGGTTGCCTAAAAATAACAAAAAAAGAAAAATATGGCTGGATACAATGCGAAAGGAAAATTTAAAGACTCGTACGAAAACTATGTTTATGTGCTCTTTTCATTTTGAAGAACAGTTTCAAACGTCAACGACAGTTTAAGTTTTGAAAAAGACGTTAATTAGGCCACTGGCAAAATCGAAATTAATAGTGCGACAACGTTTTCTGTTCCGGTTGCCAAAAACTGGATACTTATATATAACGTGTTTTTTAATGTCATTTTGCTGTAAAGTTGTTGTCCAACTTACATTCATTCTAGCACATTAAAAGTAAGTAAGTATATTTTTTTACCACTAGATGTCACTTCGCTATATTCTAAATATATAAATATGCTTGCTAGTAAAAATCTCGATTCAAACTGTTTATTATTTTAATACTTAATAATGCTTGTTTTTTTTTGAGAAATTTCTTTTTTTCTATGGTAGGTAGGTACCTAGTAGGCATTCTCCTTTGTGATTTATATTGTAATGTGTGTTATGTAAAAAAAAACAATCCTTGTTGTATAAACATAATAGGTTTTTACAATATGGAGCTTTTTGTTTTATTTCATTACCTTTTTTTACTTAAACTGGTTCTCGCGACCATTGATCTGGAATTCTATGGAGGTCTCGCATGTGTATAGACGCGTGACTCGGAAAACATAAAAAATTTGATCATAAAATTGCAGTTTCTAAGTAAAGGCGAGTAGAGCCGACAAGTGGGGCGCCTTTAATCAAATTTATTGCTCGCTAAGTATTAATGTATCTACAATCGTACAGATTGAAGCTAAGGTCGTGTAGTTTATTTACAAACTATAACCTCAGTAAAATATAGTAGGTTTGTCTTTTATCTACTACTACTGCAACATGAACTATATTTTACTAAGGTTAGTTTGGAAATAAACTACAGGACCTTATTTTTAATCTGTATCTGCGTTTGAATTTTTGATACATTATGTACTTAACAAGCAATAAATTTAATAATAACATGCGGATCCTCGCGGTTTTACCCGCATGGTACTCGTTCCCATGGAAATATCACGATAAAATATAGCTTATGTCACTCGGAAAGAATGTAGCTTTCTAATGGTCAAAGAAATTTCTAAATTAGTCTAGTAGTTTTGGAACCTATTAAATTCAAACAACAACCAATCAAATCTTTCCTGTTTACGATATTACTATAGATGAGGAAGCACTTGGCGGCTCTTCTCGCCTTGAAGCCCCCAGTACAGGATGGCCACTCATGTTCATCGACCATGATGGGCCATCATGTACAGGGGCGGTTTGCGTTGCTCGCAGGCGGCAATCACACGCAAACTCCCACACCGGGGGCTTTAAGCCCCCAGTACAGGATGGCCGATCAAGTTGGCCGACCATGTTGGCCATCGTGTACAGGGCCAGTTTGCGTTACTCGCAGACGGCAATCACACGCAAGCCGCCCTTCGTGTACAGCACGATGGCCCATCATGGTCGGCCAACATGATCGGCCATCCTGTACTGGGGGCTTTACAGTTGTTGCGTCTCACGCGCGCGGTCGCTAGGTATATAATTATACACTATAATTCCGTTTTAAATTATCGAGGTGATTACGAAACTGCTTTTATAAAATATAGGGTGATATAGGTAGGTAGTCACAAAAATACTTGTATCTATAACTTCATCAATAAATATATCGATGTACAAATAGGGCAGCACTACGGAAAGGCGCCATTTTGGTTTCTCGGTATGTGTGCTTGTGTGTGTGTGTATGCTTCAATTTTTCGTAGGTATGCCATCTCCATAGGATTCAGTACTCAGAGGATAAGACACTATATATACAGGAACACTACATAGTTAACTGTCAAATTTGCTGGGTACACTTTTTTATTCAGGCTGAAAACTCCAGTTTCCTTGTAAAATCTCCTTGCCGGCACGGTCTAGCGATGGTAATGAAAACTAGAATCGCTGAAATCGATCGATCGATCGTCTAAGGGCTGAATTACAAGAGGCAAGTTAGCTATGTGAGTTTAAAGTAAGATAGCAATGTACAACGCGAATTGTATACAATAACTTGCCTCATGTACATTAAACATTAAACCGCGTGGTTTCAGCCCTATATCTTAGACGGTTAACACACTGCCGCCAGTTTCCGATCCGGTAAACGGAGATGCGGCGTGAGTGTATACTTCGGATTTTGTATGCAAATCAACATTCTAAAGCCAAAGTTAAGAAGCGCACTACCACAAACCGGAGCGGGTGTGCGGTACAATGTGAGAATCACCTAAACTTGCCCAACCGATTTAAGGCGATACCTACTTGGAAAAAATGTGCTGAAGCGAGATAGCAATGAGAAAACGACGCGCGCGGGAGCGAGACCGATTTTGCAGATTAGGCAAAAAAAACACAAAATCACTTCGTATTAAAAAACTACAGCGATTTTAAAAAAATGCTTCTATACGATCCTCGATAGATATTATTGGTGTCCACTAATTAAACCAATTTCCAATAGTGTAAGTAACCCCATTTAAGAATAATCTTCACATTTCGTATTTTTAGAGGTCTTTTCGAAAATAAAACGTGTCGAGGCAAAATCATAAAATCGTGTTTTTAAACTATACGATTCTAGATAAAGGTATGAAGAAATATATGTCTTATTACCAGATTTGTAATAACTGTAACCGTCCTATAGTTTTAAATCAAAAGTCCAAATTTTTCCGAGTAGCGCCTTAAGCCGACGCACAGCACAGCTCCATTTCGTGGTGCAGACATTTGTGACAAAGAATATAAATTACATTTTGAAAGCATGTTTGAACTTAAAAAGGCAATGTTACGTGATATTATTTACAAAAGAAACAATTAAAAATAATTTCCGACAAGCACATTTCTTAAAACCTGTGCAATGGCAATAAATAAGTAACAGTGAAGTTAGGCGTCGCACATTGAATACATTTAAGTTTAGTAGAAATAAACGAGTAGGTAGGTAACTATTATTATGTACCTACCTATACATAAACTTTAAGTAGGTATAGGCGAATATGCAGTTTTGTGTGGGTTCCCCTAAGACTAAGGCTGCCCTGTAGTGCTAGCACAACTTAGCGCGACTCTTTGTCGAACTCCTTCCAACCAATCAGCACGTCTCGGCTTAAAGCGCGTCACAAACGGTGAAGATGCTATAATATTTTATCTTAAGATATCGTAAGATAAAATATTATAGCATCTTAAACTATCACACACGGTTAAGATACGATATATTTTGGAATCTTTTCACTCTCTTGATATCCGTCCTAGGTAGCGGACGAATATTCTGTAAACCATCTTATACAGGGTGATCAAAAATTAGCAATTCGGATTTGCTATTAGACTTATTGGACAGTTCATCAGAAGATGATTCTGACCTGGAATTTGATATAAAAATTGCTATAGCTAATTCGAACTCTAGATCAGTTTGGATAGAAAATCATACTATCATCATTAGGTAGGTACCTACTCCTTACGTTTGACGTTTCAAAGCGTCATTATTTCTAAGCAAACTTTTTGGTTAAACTAGGTGTTATGAAGAAAACGCAGACTCCAGATAACACTCATATAATTATTGATCCAACTTACAGGTACAGGCATAGTACAGGTATAACAATATAGATACAGTCGACGTCTTCGTGAACTTATCCCCTCGAGGCTAGTTTTAAGAATGACCTCTCTTTGCTCGTTAATCGGGCTCAAGTCTAGCTACCCCCCACCAATTTTACCACAGATTAGCCTATTAAATTTAACAAAATGGCGGCAAAAGACGGCATTACCAGTGTTGCTATTAAAAAATATGAAAAACCTTCTAAAATCATGACATTCGGCCATCTGATAACGTGCTGTCTCCCGACGCACATATAAAAATTATTTAGAATCAATTAATTAGGTAAGTATACAGCTAATATACTGATACACAACTATTCTCAATAGTAAAGTCTTACAACTATGTACCTATTTAGGTTAATCTTATAGTGATAAAAACCTTAAGTTAAAACTTAAAACATAATTGAAACAAATACATTATATTACACAATGCTCAACAATAATCTTTTAAGGAAGCCGATGACTTGTTTAGAATATAGATATTATCGTAAAAATATTGTTTTAGTAAATCGTTAAGTAATACATAATCAAATAAAATAAATTATCAATAACAAACTAATCTAAAACTATTTGAATCAATGTATAAATTAACATAATCATGACATTCGTTAACAAGCGACTATTATTACTTAGAAAACTTATTTTGAAACTATACTTGTTATATAATCATGTGTAAGTAAGTATATGGAATGATTAAAGTAAAGTCTGGTTATAATCTATAAGCATTAGTTATGGGTCATAAAAGAAAAATGGATTAGCTTGGTACTAGTTTACATCAATGCATTGTCAGGAGCTACATTCAAGAATATTAGATGGTGTCAGAAGCAAAATCCCTAAGAATGTTACATTAGGAATAGGTAGGTACAGAATTTAACTTTAACCTGATAACTAGACACCCTTATCACTTCACTCAAATAGTGGAAAAAGCAACTACGAGTCATGAAAGGATTAAAGACCTAATATTAGATGAATTTAACTATCGCTAAGTTTGACCTAGTTTAGTCCTTACAAAAACAACTGTAGGCCTCTGCACAGTTACCAATTTTTACCCAGATATGAGTAACAAACCAAGTTATAGATACGTATTTACCATAGTGCACAATTTGTATTAAATCAAAATATGAATTAGGACAACTAAAGGAATTATTTAAAGGCATGTTCGTAATAGGCATTATTACCGATTAATTTAAATATTCTTATAAGGAAGTTACACTGATAGTGAAGATGCCGCAGGTACAATTTGAACCGTCACAGCAACAATTTGCTTTTTCAACTTGTCAACCAGTTGTCCAAGGTTTCCAGAGCATTCTTTTCCAGCACCAAATCTTAAATGCATCTATTCTCTGCCTCTGTTAGAATAGTACAATACATGGTTCCACTCCGTACATGAAAATCAAAAGATCATATTATTATCATTTCTAATGAATAAGTTAATGATTTTAAACAAGTTCGCAATTTAATATCAAAACTTAAAAATGTCTACAAGGTATCCTCATACGAGCATGACCCGCATCCTTATCAACAAATATTCATATTACTATGAATAATATTAGTGTAAATAGATTTAATAATTATAATTGGGATATGAAGAAGTATATTACCATGGATAGAAATAGAACAAGTAAAATCATGAACAGCTTTTCGCCCAAATGAATTAACTACACGATGATTTCCCGTGGGTATAAAATATCCTCCCGGGGTCAAAAGAAGCCGATATGCTATTCCACAGACAAAAGATTTCAAAGATCCGTCCAGCCGATAGCCGTGATTGGGGAACAAACATACAAGCTTTTGCAATCATAATAGTAAAATGAGATAAGATACATGACATGATAATATATACTTCAATATAAGTCAACTTCAGTATCAGCGATCCACTCGTCTCAATATCCGACTTACAACCACAGCCCACGATGATCATCATCACAACAACGATCACTCTGTGATCTGCACCTTCAGTATCATATTATCTCCTCTCATTACCACAGCACGTACACTCTGCTGTCTCCAGTTTGTATGCTGTGTTGGTTCGTACGTTCAAGGGTAGCGGGATCCTCATTATTATATTAACTCGATGCTAGCTCATGATAAGTACCTACTGGATGCTACAATTGGCATCTGAAAGCAGTAAACTCACAACACACATAGTAACCAAATCAATTTTATTAATCATTCAAAAGAAATAGATGTATCTGATAATGAATCAATAGAAATAAATGTAAGTATATGAATTCTCATATTCTTTTATAAACATTAGTATGTAAGGTACTTAGTAACTTCAACCATAGTAGAAACAAATGATCAACTGACCAGATCTAAAAAAAATATGGAAATGATTACTACACAATATGTGAAGGAACTTCAAAGGTCCGTGAGAATGGTAAACTGCTAAGAATTTTAGTATCACGAGCCTACCAAATGAGACGGTAAATTTGACAGATCTACTTGATTTTTGGTTTAATAAAGATATTAATTCTCATTAAAATAACAATAAATTAGATTCACATAATTTGAAATCATATTTTGTCAATACTACACTAGGACGGTAGTATTAAAATCCTCAAAAACTAATTATAAATCATACCGCCAATAACAACAAAAACACGGCAAAACTAACTTGGTATGCTACAGCAGTGGTTACTTGTGGCTTTATTTGTTAGAACAAGTTTAAAACATGAATTAAAATGTTTGCATGAAGCTGTATAGAACATTTTAATAAATTGAGAGGTGTGATTGAGCAATAATCGTTTTACTTTATTTTGCTTAATTAGGAAAACATCAGTTACAACTTGACAGTGTAATAAACACGATCTACTTAAATGCACTATGGACTGTTTACATGTTTTTGCATTAAAAACATAATTTCATCACTATGTTAATGAAAACAACTAGAATAGATATCAGTGAATGCTTCTTGCAGTGCTGTCTAAGCAACTAAGTATTTCTGCTTTTGATTTGCATCTAAATCATTAAGAGAGATCTAGAACACTACGCAGTACGCACAAATAGCAAAATAGCTTCTAGTGATTTTGGCTGTAAAATTTTCCATCCGTCTAAACCAAAACTGAGTTGCCCGGAAGAAACTGCAGTAAGACGATAAGGCCACCATTTGGTTAACAAGTTGTTATCTTTGTATTATTATTATTATTTCGTGTGTGATTGTTCCGTTCGTAATATTGTGTACAAATAAAGAATTAATCTATGTATCTATCAAACTAGGTACTTAGATAAAGAATCTTCGACGTTCCCAGAAAAATGTAAAGAATGATGATTTCTAATCAGTCTTATGGCTTTATTGTCTAATTATGTAGAAGACTCGGAAAAGTATGTTCCTGATAAACTTTCTCTAGCACTCATCCACAATTTAGTTTGAATTTAAATAAAATTTGAGATTTAAGTTTGCCACTAAACTCAAATTTAAAAAGTCAAGCATAGTGAATTCTTTTAAATTAAGCTACATATAACAAAAATAATAGACGAAATGTCCACTTGAACAAAGTTACAAAAAATAAAATAAGTAATAGGAAATTGTAAATTTTGGATATCTTTGCATACCTACATTGCTTCCATCCCGAACTAAGTAACTCAAGCACTTGTGTTATGGCATTTGGGAACAACGACGGGGATTACCACATACAATCGGGCAGAATGTTGAAAAGTCCGCTTTAAACATTCACCCGACAGGGAATCGAACCCGGTAGGTACCTCAGAGACACACCCCGAAAACTATGCGTACGTACACCCTATCTACAACACTGCTATGGAGATTGTTAAGCTTATACCAGAAACTAATATTGTTTCCATAGTTAAAAGGTCTATAACAATCTAAGTGACACAGATCACAGTTTATAAAAGTATTACCCAATCGCAATCTTGGATTACTAAATTCGCGACTTTAATAGTGTGCTCTTATTCAAAAGTGAATCGTCATCATGTCCAATCTTATCAAGATCAGAAATACATCCAGTTCTGCGTAAAGGTCACCTGGGCATAGACCTAGGCATAGAAAAACAAACCTAGCTCATGGATATTGACCACTCATGAGAATCAAGATATGGTATGGATTTCGTATAAATGGAAACTAAGGTAATTATAAAAATCTTAAATAGATAAGACAATAACCCCTACTCAAATTGTGGAGCATGTGGATACTTATTATGCAAGGAAAAAGAAATGATGCAAACATAATTTAGTATATAAATATCTTTATAAGTAAGTAGGTACTATGTTGCGATAATTAGAGCGCTTATTGACAATAATACTTTAAAGGTATCTACTGCTACAGCTGTGGTACCTACTAGATACTCAATGTCAAGCACGTAGGCAACTGTAGATTTAAAAGGCTTTTCATTCTTCCCTAAAAGTATTTTGATAACATCTAAATGATTCTATGAAAAGATAAGTTTTTATAGTTTTGTTTTGTTTTAGGTAGACCTTTACAAACTTTATTTAAGGGGGTGTTACAATCAATTTAGTCGGTTATGCGAGATGAAAATTAAATCTTAAATAGTTTTATTCGATATGCAAATAAATAAACATGAAACATTTTAATCAAAACAACTTTAATACTTTCCCATAAACAAAATGCTCTGCATCATCTCAAATCCTCTTTGACCAGATTCAGCTACGAAGAAAGGGTATTCCTCCTTCGCTCAAGACTCCCCTGGGTCGGCCACGTCACCCTGGAGGCCTACCAAGCGGCGCACCAGGTGGCGCGGGCCGTATTCGTCCTCAGATGCTATTTACCTTGGAATGTATACATTATTCATCGGCAAAAGATCGTTCCGTGTCATTCTATAATAAAATCATTAGGTTATCAACACAATATGCCCTTCAGGAAAATTCATGATTTATACTGTTCACTAGCTACAGTAGCTACCTACATCCTTTATTATTTACAAAAACCATTTCTTTTATTAAGAGCTACTTATCTAGTGCAAAAATGTAAAATGAGTATTGTAAAAACAAGAATAAAACGTTTGAAATTATCTTTGTTCTGTTGTAGTTTCATTTAAATCTAATAATCTTAAAAGTGGCCATACGGGTAGTAAACCAGTATGAAATATAAGTAGGTACTCATTTAACCAGCCTGTGAGAAACGTACTCACTTAACATTTAAACATATTCAGACGAATGTATGCCACCAACATACATCGTTCGTACTCTAAAATCCGGCGAGTGTATGCCACAAACATATACCGCCCCCTTAATTCCGACGAGTGTATGCCACAAACATACATCGCCCTCTAATATCCGACGAGTGTATGCAACATACATACATCGCCCCCTAATATCAAATTCAATTTAATGCATTTCAACAAACAAATTCAATGTATCTCTTATAACCAGTGAGCATACATAGCTTGCTCACTCAACCCAGTGAACACCTTATATTTGTTCGCTCATCATTAAAAATTAAAAATATTCACATTAGAGATATCCAAATTCACATAAAGACTTTCATATTTAAATATTTAAAGATACCATATTAAAATATTTGTATTTAAACTCATATTCATAGTTCAAGCAATTTATATTGCTATTCACGGTGTTCATATTGATTGAATCCACAAAATTTGTACCTATTAATTAATATATCAATAAATAGAAAGCCAGAATTCAATTGTAAGTAAGTAATACGTACCTATTAAACCAATCTTACCAGGTAACGTAGGTAACCAGTAAGCATACATGACTTACTCAACCCAGAGAACAACACGTTCGCTCAATACATTAAAAACAAAGGAAAATTAGTAATAATTAATTTTAATAATATTAAGATAAATGAAATGTGAGCAACCAATCATAAATTATTCTTACTCTTTACTACTTCTTGCTAGCTTCATAACTTATAGTTTTCTTTTATTTACTGTTGGTATTAGCTACCACGTTAAAACATGGATTGTATGCAAGATTTAGTAGCCATAAGTGATTTCACTCTGTGCAACAGTAAAGGCTATCAAAACTAGCTCCAATTAGTGCTAGCACTAATTACTTAAAACATTACATGTAGGTACACAGCCAAAACTGCCAGTCCTAGCTCCATGTGTAAGATTATAAACAACATAAACAGCAAGTACTCTAATAATATAATAATGCCAATCATCTCCATTAATTCTGTACAATCCACATTTAATACATCATGTAAATTAAACAACAACAATCAAGATATTATGCCAGATTCATGGTACGCTATGATCGTGCCATACGAAAATATCTACTACATACCCGCGTTTAAAATTATGTAAGTATAATCGGAGGGTAGCCCCGACCGTACACGAACACAATTAATCAATTCAAATAAAAGTGTGATCTAGTTTATGTCCGTTCCGTCGGAGAGTAGCCCCGACCATGTACGGAACACAATCCGCCACACAAATATTCCAATTTTAACGCTTAAGATTTAACCAACACGATCGGAGAGTAGCCCCGAACACGAATTAGTAAAATCTTAGTACTAAGCTACGCATATAGACTTTTTAAATTATGTTAGTATAGTCGGAGGGTAGCCCCGACCGTATACGAACACAATCAATTAAAACACAAATGCGATTTAGTTTATGTCCGTTCCGTCGGAGAGTAGCCCCGACCATGTACAAAACACAATCCACCGCAAAGGTATTTAAAATGTCATTTAGATAAAAAAAAAAATACGCATTAACATGGAATCTGGAATATTTATCCTTTCTCTGCGTGAAGAGAATAAAATAACTCGTTTGGCATTACTATAGCACAGAATAAGCAAATTATTCTTATTATCAGGTTTAGAAATAAACTTACGTGGGTACTTTACCGCTTCTGAAATATGAAGAAAACGCAGACTCCAGATAACACTCATATAATTATTGATCCAACTTACAGGTACAGGCATAGTACAGGTATAACAATATAGATACAGTCGACGTCTTCGTGAACTTATCCCCTCGAGGCTAGTTTTAAGAATGACCTCTCTTTGCTCGTTAATCGGGCTCAAGTCTAGCTACCCCCCACCAATTTTACCACAGATTAGCCTATTAAATTTAACAAAATGGCGGCAAGAGACGGCATTACCAGTGTTGCTATTAAAAAATATGAAAAACCTTCTAAAATCATGACAGTGTAAACTTACTCTTCGTTTATTATGAATGTGTTACGGGACCCCCTCGTCGGCCAGCGGTACACTAGCCGGAACGTCGGAAGTCACCGCATAGTATTCAATTAGAAGATGTTGTAGAGAATAAAAGATTGTTTCAGCACTTGGAGAGTTGTTTTATCAAATATTTTAAATTAGAAATATGAAAGAATATGAAGAATAGGAACTGTTACTATAATTAATTAATTGGCTATTTAATAGTTATTACATTTCACTTATAAATTGTTGGTACGCTAGCTCGCACGCGAGCTCTGTTCAGCTTGATTGTTCTGGTAGGACTGAATCAAAATGCTGAATAGGGCACGTGAAGCGAAGAATTACGAAAGAACAGTGGTACCTACAGCATAAAATTGATGGCCAGTACGTAAAACTATAAAACTTTCCAGCCACTATGGACTTTCTAACCATCCATAATGACTGGAACGAAACGGCATCGTTACAAATGTTTTGATTTTTTCGTATTTATCCCAAAATGTTTAAAAAATAAATGTCCACCCGTGCGAAGCCGGGGCGGGCCGCTAGTTCTCTCTATTCCCAGCACCGAAAACGGGACAACCTGTATACACATCTTTTCGTATCCAAAATATATATTTCGTATGTTAAGATAGTATCTTAACATGCAAAATATATATTTCCGTATCTTAACATACGAAATATATATTTTGCCGTATCGCCTAGCATCTTAAGATACTTAATATGAAAATATATGTTATCTTCGGCGTGTGTGATGGTCCATTGAATTGTATGGCGAGCGATATTCTATGTTAAGATAAAATATTATAGTATCTTCACCGTCTGTGACGACCTTAAGTCACGCGCGCTATCTACGAGCGATATAGGTATAATAATTAGTCGAAAGTGCCCGCGACTCTTTCTCACTCAAGTCGCGCGCAAGTTGTGCTAGCACTACCATCATGCAGACGTACTACATCGCAGGCTCGCAGCAACCGCGCGCAGTCGTCGTCGTCGGATCAGGGACCGTACTCTGAGGGCCTACTCTGAAACGCTAATCCGAAACTTCGGTTAGCCCTGTCCCTCTCACTCTCGAGTCATAACGGAATCGAGTGATAGGGGCGGGGCTAACCGAAGTTTCGGATTTGCGTTTCAGAGTACGGTCCCTGAAACGCTAATCCGAAACTTCGGTTAGCCCCGCCCCTTTTGTGACGGGACGTCCTCGTCGGCCAGTGGTACACTAGCCGGAACGTCGGAAGTCACCGCCCAGTATTTAATTTGTAGGTAAATCAACACACAATTATTTGTCTACGTGTATGAATCCTCTAAGTACTATACACAAACTCTAGAGGTTTAAATAGTACTTTTTTGTAAAATATAAAATGTAAATGTACACTGTTTCTGATAATAAATAAATAATAATAATAATAATAATAGATGAATAAAAAGATGATGTTTATAGGGACTTGACTTTTATTTATAAAGGTAGTAATAAAGAAACGTATAGGAAGAATAGGAAGATTAGGAACTGTAACAACAAGATAAAAAATAAATGAATAACAAAAAGTAGGTAGGTAAGTAGGTAGTAGTGGGTATAATGATGAAAACTTACCCCTTTCCAAGGGCCAAGGGTTCCACTTATTTAATACTATAACTAACAACTCAAACTGGTATAAAAAAACTGGTAATGCTCCGAGAGCTCTGTACGGCTTGGTGATTTTAGTAGAACTCAATCAAAAATGATGAACAAGACACGTGAAACGAAGATTTTGAATTTGAATTGAAAGAACAGGATAGGATTCGATAAAATTAATGGCCAGTATGTAGAACTAGATGGAGTTTCCAGTCATCATAGAGTTTTTAACCATCCATAATGACTGGTACGAATCGACATCGTTACACTTTCACTCGATTCTGTCCCGACTAGAGAGTGAGAGGGACGGGTATACCGAAGTTTCGGGTTTTACGTTTCAGAGTAGGCCCTCTGTAACCGCACGCAGCCCCTATATTCAACTGCATGCAGTTGTATGTACGTTCGACTTCGTTCAGTCGTGATGCAGTCTATAGTAGGGGAAGGTTACTAAGGGGTATAGTTTACTCTACCCGTGTACAACAGCCTTAATGGCTGCTGTAAAAACACGGTTAGAGTAAACGGTAAAGTAGAGCGGTAGAGTACCTTAGTACTAAACTTTCTATACTAATGTATTATTAATTTAGTACTCTAGTAGAGTGGTAGAGGACTATAACTATCCTACTAACTATACTGATGTAGACATCATTGGTAGAGTAGAGTAGGTACCTACTGAAATTTGGTAGAGTAGACTAGCTAGTACCGCGGGCAAACTTCTCTACCGTTTACTCTACCCGTCTACAACAGCCTTGGGCTGCGCGCGGTTGCTGCTGCGGTGCAGTCCCTCTGATGGCAGCCTTAGGGCAAAGAATACTATGCTTAGGGGAACCCACACGAATCTGCAAATTCCCATCGTGCGAGTGCGTCAAGTATTTGACAGGGATTAAGGTATCTAGTAGCATGGCCATGGCCCGCTATTATTTCTCGGCTGCTTGCGCTACAAGTGCAACGAGTGAGAAAGAAGATGGCTTTGGCACATGGCACATCGCAGATTCTTACTATGCGATGCAAATTCGCAGTCTTGTGCCCATAACAACGTTATTACTTCAATATTGCGATATGACAAGTGCATAGATAAGACACGTAGAGCTCCTACTGACGTGGCTGGCCGATAGTGAAGTATTTTACTAAAATACTTTTTCGCTGAATCGCAATATTTGTGAAAATCCTTGGGCAAGGCCCACCAGTGTGCGTCATACGGCTGTTGCTGAAGATGATGATTAGATATTATCCTGAATTAACCCGGATATCTTATCGGAGCTAGTTGTGAGACGGGTCGATTTTTTCTAAATACTTCATTTTCCATTTTTTCAGTAACCCGGATAGTTCCTAGGTACCTACATAAAGCATAGATTTATGATTGTAAGTCTTAGATTTCGCTATGACAGCGAATTTATCATAAATGTATTACAGTGTATACAGGGCGTCCCAAAAGTATGCCACATGGAGGGAAAGTACCTTAAATACTGAAGATACCGATACAAATGTACTAAAGGGAAACTTCATTTTTATTTTAAAAAGAAAACGAACTGCATTCATTGAATTTCAAATAATCGCATGTCTGAACTGGGAATCGAACCCGCTGAATGTGAAAAATTTTATTTTCTAAATTTTATTATACCGATCGAAAGGCTCAATTATAAGCATTTATTTATTCTAAGTAACATAGCATCTTAAATAAAAGTAAGACTGCGAAATTTAACATTTAATGATTATCAAGTTTGTGCAGCGGGATAGCCTTTTCTCCGACTGTGTCGTGCTGAAAACAACTGACTTTAACATTTTCAATGTATTACTAAGAAAATGAGTGAAGATTGGAGCAATATTATACCTAATTTCCCTATCATAAGTATGTGATAAAATTATACATATTATGAAAAGTAACTCCACCTAGACTGATTCAAAACTTTTGAATAATTTGGTGCGAGTTCGATTCTCGGTTTGGACAGGCGTTTATTTAAAAATCTTTAAATGCAGTTCGTATTGTTATTTAAATAAAAATAAAGTCATATCCTTAAAATTTTCAATCTACAGTATTTGGTGCGGTCTATGTCACCATGTGGCATACATAGTCTTGGGACGGCCTGAGAGCGTCCTACGACTATGCCTCATGGTAGAATAGACTGCACCAAATTATGAAGATTTAAATTAATCGAGGTGGTGTTACTTATCACAGTTATCACATGTCATTATGTATAACTTTATCATACACTTATGATAGGAAAATAAGGTATAATATTGCTCCAATCTTCACTCATTAGTGGTAATACATTGAAATGTTAGTCAGTTATTTTGAGCACGACAGTCACAGACAATACTATCCATAACGCTGCATAAACTGTTGAAGGATAAATTTCATAATCTCCCTTTTCTTTAAGATGACATGTTACACAGAATAAATAAATGCTTATAATTGAGCCTTTCGATCTGTATACTTAATAAAAATTAAAAAAAAAAAAACACCTTCAGCGGGTTCGATTCCCAGTTCAGACATGCGATCATTTGATATTCTTTAAAAGCAGTTAGTTTTCTTTTTAAAATAAAAATGAAGTTTCCTTTCAGTAGATATCTTCAGTATTTAAGGTACTTTCCCTCCATGTGGCATAGTTATGGGACGCCCTGTATATCGCTCCAAAAGCGCCCTGTATATCGCTCCAAAAGCATCCTGTAAAGTAAAGCCAAGCTAACTCTAATGTTCCTTACTGCGATTTCTATATTGATATTGGTAGTTAGGTTTTATGTGACCAGGGTGCCTACCATCAACTTTAAGACAGCGATTCAAAAATAGCGCGATGCAGAATAGGTTCCTAAAATGAATTGCTTTCATTCGTACTCTGACCTTCTAAAAACTGGATCGCAAATGAATTGCTAAATGTTAATGACCGAACGATTTGTGTCCTTTTTCTTCTACCCGTCTCTTTCACTCGATTCTGTCATGCCCGGAGAGTGAGAGGGACGGGTATAACCTGCAGGTGACATGTTAAATCGACCGGGTTATAAGTCAAATAAGAGTTCCTGACAGCTTAGCGGCTGTGAAATGTCATTGATCGATTACTGAATCGCTGTCATTGATATTAAGCTGTCGTGGTACGAATAAGCGAAGCAATTCAGTTTAGGTCCTAAACAAAACCGCAATAAGAGTTGATGGTAAGCACCCAGGTCCCAGGGGCCCGTTTATCAAAACCTTGTAACTTGTAATACAAGCGGATGTCACTTTTGACAGCTTTTGTTAGACAGGGACTTCCACTTGTATTACAAGCTACAAGCTTTTGATAAACGGGCCCTTGGTCGTTGACTTGTGTCCACCAAAATGTAAGAATGTATTTAACTACCTAGGTATATCAATAAAGAAATCGCAGTAAGGAACGTTAGAGTTTGCTTGGCTTTAATGAGAGATTTTATCTCTTTTTATAAAAAACTAGCGTTCCGCCCTCGACTTCGTCCGCGAGGAGTTTAGATAGTCAAACGGACTTACTTAACTTAAAAAAAAAAGAATTTTAATAACTTTTTTAAAGGCTATTAAATTAATGAGATGAATAAATGAATATGAAGTAGTTGCAGCTTCTCTCGCGTTTGAACTTTAAGCCACAAAACAAAGAATAAAGAGTTTCATACAAATTTTGACCCCTTAAGTACTTTGGTAGTGGTCAATTAAATCACTCTAAAAAAATAAAAATAAAACTATGTAAGTATAATAAAAATAAAACATTTATTCATCACACACAAGATGGCACAGTACAATAACCAGTAAGTAAGTAGGTACAATAACTGCCTCGAGTGTGCGATCTGGAGCCTAAACTAGGGCGACCCTGTATTTCAGGACTCCAGGCACCTCCAGGTTCCAGTATAAAGTTTCTACAGAATCCATTGAAGAAATAAAAAGTTTTATACAACTCTTATCCCCTTTTTTATCCCCTTAGAGAAGGAATTTCCAAAAATCCTCTCTTAGTGCTCCCCACACTCCCCAAGCAACATAGGTGTACTAAAAGGTGTACAAGCAAAATAGGAAAGTACGAGGAAAGTCTTTAAAAAATGGTACTCTATGGTGGAATAAAAAGTCAACTATCAATGTCAAAATAAATAACATAAATATTTCTAATTTTCTTCAAAAAAAATTAAATTATGTAAAAACAAACAAAAACACGGTAATTTAATCTGAAGCTAATGTAATATTTCAAGATGAAACTTTTGCACACTATCGTCGCAGTTTTGACCGTCCTTCTACTGCTGTTCCAGAAGAAATGTATATTTGCTGGAGTGTGCGCGGTAATTTTTGAAAAATCTCTATTTACCTCCACAGTGGTCAGCTAATCGGAGCCTTTATTGCATCAGGAATTAGTCTGTATTGCTATTGGAGACTGCATGTGCAGTAAAGAGCAATGGAGCAATTTCATCTGTAATGTCCTACATCATAGAACTTTGTCACATTATTGCATTGAAGCGTTCCAAAACAACGCTATTGGTGCCGCAGTAGTACCTACCTCAATATTGTACCTATTTAATGTTTACCTATTATTGCTCGTGACTGTACATCAAGATGTTTGTCCCAGTCCCATGACTCCAGAATCTCCAGACGCTACCCGCGATCATGGCTAATGCTCGGAGAGAATTTGATATGCGGCTTTGGGTACATAGGTTCCTACTTGAGTTCTCAACTTCACACTCACACCGCGAACTAGGAGACCGCCTACTTTGAGGCAAATAACACTAAACCCTCATTCGCACGGGCGCTTCTTGGCGCGGGCGGGCGCTTTGCAATAGATTGCTAGCTTCCCACGGTGCGTGATTTTTACGCAAGCCAGCTTTCTATTGCAAAATCGCATCCAAAAAACGCGCTCTCGATCGAATAGGCCGTTCCGATCCGTTTTTGTAAAAACTATGTGTGATCTGTTGAGTTGCGGCTGACTGATAGGCTGTTACCTGCTGGCGATCTGTTAGTGTTTGGGACCCTTTATGCGTGTAGAAAGAGAACTTCGTTTAGCCCCCAGTACAGGATGGCCGATCCCGTGGCGATCGTGTACAGGGCCAGTTTGTCTGCATTTGCAACGGCAATCCTTGCAAACTGGCCCTGTACACGATTGCCGATCATGGTCGGCCAACGGGATTGGCCATCCTGTAGGTACTAGGGGCTTTTAATTTCGAAATAGTTTTCTTTCTTTCTCAGTGTCGCTTACACACACATTAATGTACGAAGTTCAATGAACTCAAAGCAGCAGCGTTACTATTTACTCGCTCTTCCTTCATTAAAACAAAACTGTCTCAGACATTGTTGTCACCCTAATGAAGAATTATCGTTGCAGGTTAAAAAACCATGTTCAGAGTCACACATGATGTACACAAGCAACAACAACTTGATATCAAGATCGTTTCGTTCGCAGAGCTGCAGAATGTGTTTCGGCAAATTCGATATTTTGAACCGGGAAGATCTGTCCATGCCCAAATGCAAGAAGGATCCGAAAATCAGTGTTGACAATGAGGATATTGATGTTGTTCCAGTGGAATAATAGTTAATAGTTACCAGATAAATTATCTACAGCACCTAATTTAGTGAATTTGCCAGTGATTAAGTCCTTTGTGTTAACATGAATTAATACGATAAACAGGTTTCAGCAAAACAGTGGGATTTGTTTTATTTTATTGAATAGGTAAATTAAATTAGACGGTAGACCCGTAGACCACGTTATGTTTTATTATTATCGCATAACCACGCTACGACATGGTTACCCACAAGCTCTTTGGAATTACCAAGCCACCTATATACCTAATAACCACCAGTGGCCACCACCAGTACCACCACCAACTATAATAGAACTATTTCAACAAAAAGACCCTTAATATTTTTTTAGATCCGCACATTTGTGACAGTGTTAAATAAAATACACTTACCTTAGTACCTTTACCTTTACCTTACGGTTTCACATACCTAGCTTTTTTATTTATTTTTTATTAGAGAGGAGAATGCGTTCTTTTAAGCATACCAAATGGTTATGTTGGACTCTGTTAGCATTGGCCTTCCACTACCAACTAAACTCCTTACTATTATGTGCTATTATCACTTACATGGGCTACCAAGCTCTAGCGGAAACCGGAAGTGACTCGCGCGCTCACATAGGTAGGTACTTAAACCTACCTGAAAAACTAACCTACTGAAAGTGTATTACCGTGGTTATGCAAATTACTTCCAGTTAGGGATGTAGAGTCGGAAACGTTGTTGAGTTTAATTTGGGCGCGCCCCTATCATTTATTTTCTTGACGTAGGCAACATAAGCATTGTATGCATTGTAGGTATGCACCTTGAAGAGGTTTGGTTGTATAACCTGTGGTATAACCAAACCTCTTCAAGGTGCAAGTGAACAAAGGCTTCATCTGGGTGAACTCGCTCCATCTTAGACCTCTCTTTACCCTTGGACCAGATTGTGGTCAAGACTCAAGAGTTAGCCCATTATATATATATAAAAAAGCTGGACTTGATTATTAGAAAATCATTACCTAATGTTAGGGCAAAGGTCGATGCTATTGAGATAAGTAAAAAAAATGGACCATTATAATTTGTTTAATAAACTAGATCCACAAAACAAAATAATCTTAATAATGCTCTATTTCTGCAAATGCTCCCGTGTAGGAGACGTGTAAATTCGTCTTCTGGCTGCCGGTATCATGAGGTACTGCACGTTCTTTTTGTAGTAAGGACAGGCTGGTTCATCACAGCCCAGGACCTCAGCTTCGTGGGCGACATGACCGCCTCTCTGCAGTAATTCGTCGCCGACCAGCAGGCGACGGGCACACGCTAGCAAGCAGGGTCCACAAACCGCCACAGCACACATTGCCACCACAAATTCTAACAAAAACATTACAGCTTCATGCCACATCCTCAGATTCAGTGCTGCACCAACCGGTTTCCATATGGGAGAGGAGGAGTTTTTCTGATAGTTAAGCTGATTATACTGTATCACGCGATTGGTAAACTAGTACTTTATTATTACTAAATATTTTATTTCTAAAATAATAACTTGTAAAAACATTCATGTAAATTGTTTAGAAACTGACTTTCAAGAACTATATAGATGACAAAGATAGCATTGATTATTATTATTTTATTTAATAAATAATCTCTTTGAAAGTCCCGTTTGAGTTTATAGAGACTAATAAATTGTTTTTGGAAATATATTATACTCTCAAAAGAATCCTGTTTGTCACGAATGCCATCGCCATCGACAGAAGTCAGATGATTATGACACTTGACAGTGACAGTGACATTGACAAGCGATGGCGAGTCGGTCGAGTAGATCAGCGATTTGGTTAGCAAATTAAATTAATTAATTATTTCTTTTAGAAAGTACAATTACATATCAGAAGAACGACGTTAGTAATAGTAAAAGAATATCATAATAGTTTACAATGCGCTCTAGGATACTTATTGCGTAAGTTGACGAAAATATTCACTTGTTTCAGTAGTAAAAAATTGGTATTTTATTTTGATTCTTATTTACCAGGTAATTGGTAATAAATGCTGTTTATTATATTTATGAAATTGCTTAACCATGCCTAACCGTTGTGATATGATACTGCACTGTTAAGTAGGTACCACATAAAGTTAATAATGCCATCTATTACATTTTCAATTTACTTTTATTATTTTCAGTGAAAATCTAGACGATCTTGAATGCTGTGTTCTATCATTAGCTACTAATTGGTGTCATGGTGTGCTATCGACACGAGTACCTACTTCAACTTAGTTTTTTCACTAATCATTGTCTAAACCATAATTTTCATTAAAAGTAATTTATTCTGTCACAAAGTTTTATCGAGTTTTGCTAGCAGAGTTTATGTTGTGTGCTAATTAGCAGTTTTAATGATCATTATGTGCGTTAAATCATGTAAATTTTTTTTAAGGGTGGTGTTACTAGCATGTGTTCTGGCAACATGGCTGTTTGCCCGGGTTTATCAGGAGCTACTGAGTGCTTACGAGCAATTTCTCAGCCGCATGGACATCGAATACGCATGGTAAATAAACAGAATAACTTTTAAGCTTCTCAAAAAGGTGTAACCATAGTGAAGTATTGAAGATATTTGGAATTTTGTAAATATTTTATTATAATTATGTTATGCGGCATATGATACTAAAAACCAATAATATCCCACCTGAGGTATCTAAAAGATTAGTTGTTTTTATTACCTAGTTTTAGTTTTCCTAACCCACTTAAGCCGACTGACCCATACATGCGTTTTGACAAATAAAAAAATCTAGCATCATTGTTTTATTAATTTGATACAGGTTTGAAACTTTAAAAATCTATAAGAAAATAGAACTTCTTACCTGGGTTACCTGGGTTAATATTGCATTGTGTTTATGATACTACTAAATTTACTACTGCTGTAGGTATAATATTAAACCACTATAGCGCTGGTCGACATCTAACCTATGACAAGGTATAGCATCAGAGTTTCAAGTTTCAAGTTTTTTATTGCATTTCATGAAGTGATACAAGCTGGAATTAACAATATATATAGAGTTTTCAGCCATAGAGGTTTCATATGTTAAAGTGCTAACCAAACGTGTTCCTTCAATGAAAAAAGTATTGTTGATGCTGTTGTTTAGTTTGGAATTAATTTAACTCACATTAAGTACACTAAAAATAGGTATAACTTGTGCTTTAGTGATTAATATCAAAACTAATAATATAACCAGGATGGATTTTGAACATTCTTTCACCAGTAGAAAGCAACATTAAGTATTCTTGAGTGACATATCGCTCATTTGCAGCAAGGTTGACATTTTTCAAAAAGTATAATTTTACAGGAGAGAGATTTTAAAGTTTCAAGTTAAAATTATACCGTAAGTGTTAATTTTTTAGAAAACTTATTTAGAAAAAACTTTTGTATGATTGGTATACTTATGTGTAAAAGCATTAAACCTTGCGTATAAAGTACACATGACATACTGTGCTATTTTTTTCACAGCAAGGAAACACTTATGTCATTGTTGCTGATAAATAATATACACATTTTTGTAGTATTTTGATTAATGACGTTACTCTCAATAATTATTTTAAGTTTAAGGTAAACTTAAAGTTGAAATAACAAATTATGCCGATTTGGAAAAATATTTTAAAATCAAAAGTGTATTAATAATAATTATAAAATCAACAAAAGGTATTGCACTTACATCTAATTAAGCATCATATTGAAATGGTACACTAACAGCCGTATAAATCAACGCAATTCCACATTATTTAAAATTATCTTTACAGAAAAAATATCACAAAACCAGCTTTAATAAATTAGGTTCATACTTACTTACTTTTGAGAACTAAGTTATAAGATAATTAAATACCACAAAATAAGTATCAATAATGAAATTCGTTTTCAAAATAACGATAAAAACTTAGGTATCTTACAAAGAATTGTAAAATGGAGCATAGAACTGTGGAATTAGGTTTTTTTTTAACAATTCTAGCAAATCTGCTTTCTTTCTGTCCGTTAACCTGGTTTACGATCATAAGCTTTCTTGACGTTTGCATCGATTCTTTTTTTTTCTTTCTGATAAATTCTGCTTCTTTAAATTCTTCTTCTCTTAAGAGTTCTTGTAAAGAAATACGCGTGGCGTGGCTTATCCTTTTCAGCCTTAAAAACTTTTATAACTCCAATCTTAACTGAATTTCCTTCTTCATCTTTCGTCAAATTTACTCCCATAAGAATACCTTAGGAATAATGGTTTATTCCTAAGATATTCTTAAAGAAAATTTTACACACTCTTACCGTTTTATCAGGCAGCTTAAAATGAAATGCGTGATTCTTTATTCCTCCTTCACGAATGTAACCATATTTTGTTGTGATGATCGTCATACTTTTTGAAATGTATTCCTATTGTTTTTGTTATCTCCTCCTAATGCCCGACATTTATCCCCGCATGGCTCCCTCATTTTCTCTCTTCTTTTATTTTCTTACTAGCAGTTACATAAACTTTTCCAGAATTACGTAGCATTTTCTTCACATTTCTGTTCCAATTTGCTTCATTCCTTTTGCGTTTTCTTCCTTGTTTTGCCTATTCGATATCACTACAATAATAAAATAACTTACATTCAATAAACGTATCATCTGATGAATCCGAATCAGATGACGAGCTGGGAGAAGAACTACTCTCATTGGATTTCAACTGTGTATTTTGATTAGCTTTTTCACTGCATGGAAAGTTGTATATAGGTAAGTTCTCTATAGATACTTGAGGATAAAATATTTATATTACAAAAGAAAACAAAAGTTAGTAAGTACATACTAGTTTAATTGGACGTAACTTCTTCATTGGGGAGTTATTATGATTGTCAACCATTGCTAAAAATTTTTTGCTTCTGGAAGCACGTGGAACTCCATTGTCACTTAAAATGCTAAAAAGTTGTAAATTATTTGAAATGCATAAGTAAGAAAACGTGTCTTGAATTATTGCCTTAAACGATTTATCACAAAATGTTGTAATATTTTGCCATACATATTTTTAAATGTAACGACATAAGTGAAGATAGTTTTTCTCGTAATATTAATTCATCATTTTATTTGTTGACAACAACGTCATAATTCGTAATAATACGTTTAACTGTTGTTGATTATCTCTGCAACATCGTCTTAACACGAAATATGCGTATACTGATTTATTCAAATATTATCTGCATTCACGACACATTTATACTAAACACGTTATTATTGAAAAGATATTACCTATAAGAGCGCTGTTACTTAAAAAATGACGTTTTTGAAGAGCACAAGTACAACCTTCCGCTCGCACTGTTACATCGCAACTAAATAATGTCGTTGTTGCCGCGAGTCACCGGAACGAAAGAGACAGTGCTATAACAGCACAACTGTGAATAGTAGCTCTCTCTCCCTTACTATAGAGTTTAGAGAAATGGCGTTTTTACAGTTAACAGAGCTCCATTTTTTCAACATAACTACATTATTAACTAAAAACTCGCCAATTTTGAGATATGCCAGCCTTGCAGCAAATGAGCGATATGCTATTTTAAATAAAATAAAAGATTCTTGTTTCATATTTCTGCTGGTTGTATACAATCTTGTAAGAGCTACTTAAATGTCAATTCTTGTTTCAGGTTTTTCCGACTACTTCTAAATATTGGAGGTTATCTAACTGTGCTACTTCCGGGCTTCATCCTGTACAAGTATCTTGATAAATCCAATTACTTTGATAAGATCGGTAAGCCAACAATATCTTGTATGACAAAACTGATTGATGGGATAACGGGGTGTAACAAGTCATTTGATTGTTAATAATAAATTGGTGATATACTATAATTTCAGGCCATAAGTAAATGAAATTCCACAAGTATTTAAACAGTTTAACAAACATACTGACCAACTCAGAGCATCGGGCCGGATTCCCGGGGGCGCGGGTTCGAATCCCGCCTGAAAGCTACTTATAGGGCTCGTGGTTTTTTACTATCACATTTTCCTATACTTACAAAAATTGCATTGTGAATGCATAAAAATAATTTAAAATCTTATATAATGGCTGTTTCATCTTAATCGACTGTTAAACATTTGTAAAAATGTTTCTTTCGGATGCGAGGGTTTCCTCACATTGATGAAACAACGCTGGCCTACAGCGTAACAAGTGATAGCAAAATTCGACGAGTCGTGTAGGCCTTTCGGTAGCTTAGTTGGTCAGAGCATCGGGCCGGATTCCAGGGGGCGCGGGTTCGAATCCCGCCTGAAAGCTACTTATAGGGCTCGTGGTTTTTTACTATCACATTTTCCTATACTTACAAAAATTGCATTGTGAATGCATAAAAATAATTTAAAATCTTATATAATGGCTGTTTCATCTTAATCGACTGTTAAACATTTGTAAAAATGTTTCTTTCGGATGCGAGGGTTTCCTCACATTGATGAAACAACGCTGGCCTACAGCGTAACAAGTGATAGCAAAATTCGACGAGTCGTGTAGGCCTTTCGGTAGCTTAGTTGGTCAGAGCATCGGGCCGGATTCCCGGGGGCGCGGGTTCGAATCCCGCCTGAAAGCTACTTATAGGGCTCGTGGTTTTTTACTATCACATTTTCCTATACTTACAAAAATTGCATTGTGAATGCATAAAAATAATTTAAAATCTTAACGTCTAATCAATCAAATAAGTCAATGGTGCGTTACACCAACTAATGCACAATTCGCACACTGATTAATGTCGACCCGAATATGTGTGTAGCAACCCTTAGTATTGCCCTAAGTTCTTTCTCGGGATAAGTAAAATTGATGTTGATGGATATTCTTAAGAGTAATACATTTTTGATATTCCATCAACTCAAACTTATTCATTCTTTGAAAACTTTACTTTTATGAACAAGAAAAGTCAGATCATTGACCATAAATGGGTCATAATAACATGATTGACGTTAAGCGCTAATGTTGTTTTATTGCGCGGGCGGGTACCTAGTAATTCATATTTTACTTACTTTGTGCTTCACAAAACTTATATTTTACAGGCAACACCACCTACTTATCGCGCACGCTTTACGCCTGTTTCGGCGAACCGAACGAGCGGTTACCAGATTCGGTCAAACCCACCAAAGTTGACGAGCCTCCGTCGAGAGAAGGCGCTGAACTGGCTTTCTGTTTCACCGGCCTCATGGGCGCGTATCTTGTATGGGGGTTGCTGCAAGAGAAAATAATGACACAGGTGATAATGCGCAATTTTATCTACTCGTGTAGTTTAGCTCCATTAAGCTTGTTTCGGCGAACCGAACGAGCGGTTACCATACTCGGTCAAACCCACCAAAGTTGACGAGCCTTCGTCGAGAGAGGGCGCTGAACTGGCTTTCTGCTTCACCGGCGTCATGGGCGCGTATCTTGTATGGGGGTTGCTGCAAGAGAAAATAATGACACAGGTGATAATGCGCAATTTTATCTACTCACAAGCGGATCCTCGCTTTTTTACCCAATGGTCAAAGAATTTTCGAAATCGGTCCAGTAGCCTATTCGATGCAAACAAACATACAAACAAATCTTTCCTCTTTATAATATTGGTATAGATGTAGTTTAGCTCCATTAAGCTTGTTTCGGCGAACGAACAAAAATAATGACACAGATAAAGGGCCCCACGGACGATCAGTTCGCCTGTCGGCAACGGCCTGTCAGTTGGCCCCAATCGGCCACACACTTGGTTTCGAACAAGGTTTAGAACTGACGGCTAATAAGCTGGGGGGCGTGGCCAATGTTGACAGTTATCGGCCGAACAGAAACTACTGACTAATACTAAAACTGACGGCTAGCAACTGCTAGTGTGTCGACTATTGCCGACAGGCAGTGATCAATCTAGTGTGTGGCTGATGGAGGTCTCGAACGTCAGACGGCCGCCGGTCCGGTCCAGGCCGACAGGCGAACTGATCGTCTGTGGGGCCCTTAATGTAGATATTAGAGTTTATGATTGTACTTATGTCATAACATTCTATAACTATCGTAGGATGTATGAACATTAGAAAGGAATGATGAGGTAGCGTTACGAATGAAGCTTTGATTCTTCTCGCTCTCAGTTAATAATCTTGTAACTATGTACTATATACCAGCACAGCAACTAAGTACATCGAGCTTTGTGACTTTATGTGCGACTTTATGTCATACGAAATAACAGGCATTTTATGTCATACGAAATAACAGGCATTTTATGTCATACGAAATAACAGGCATTTTATGTCATACGAAATAACAGGCATTTTATGTCATACGAAATAACAGGCATTTTATGTCATACGAAATAACAGGCATTTTATGTCATACGAAATAACAGGCATTTTATGTCATACGAAATAACAGGCATTTTCGTAGTAGAACTGTTATGCTTGATGCGCTGTTGCATGTACAGTTTATTATACTAATTATTACTAACGGCCAGAATTAATAATCAATCCACAGAATACGGGTAGGCATGATCCAGATTAGTTGCTATGCAACGTTTGATAATAACATAGAATTAACGACAGTTGCCTGGGTGTTGCTAGGTGTTGCCTAACAACTAATCTGGATCATGCCTATCCCTATCTGTGGTTATTTTATTAATTCTGGCTGTAAGACGACTGTCTCCCAAGTCTACATAAATAGTGGAAATTATATCTGTGTTGTTACTGAATTATAACACCTGTCTACATAATCATAGAGCTCAAATTTCTACAGATAAAAGTGTCTGATAATTCAAACTAACTTGTTCACAGAACTACGTAATGCCAGACGGGACTTTAATAAAGTTCAACGATTCACAGTTTCTAGTATTCATAAACAGAGCATTAGCCTTCATCGTAGCTCTAAGCCGGTTGCTCTGCACGAGGCAGCCGCTGATATCCGCGCCTCTATACAAGTTCTCATACTGTTCTGTCACGAACATCGTCAGTACGTGGTGCCAGTATGAGGCGTTGAAGTATGTCAGCTTTCCTATGCAGGTGAGTTCCATTTTCAATTAAGTATATTCACAGTTCTATACACTGTATTTTTTTTATCACCCCGGATCATTCTAGGGATTATTCTACCTTTAAAAACAAACGACTTTTATTACAGCTTTTTCGCGATTTCAGTTTTGGTCCCATAATAAAAGTTGTTTGTTTTCATGAGTAGAATAATCCCTAAAATTATCCGGGGTGATAAAAAAATTTGCGTGTATAAGGTGTAAACAAAATAAGCGACAATATTTTAGGGAGTTATTACCCATGAAACTGCAAAACTTTCCCGCAGAAACACTAGGTCAAAACAAAATAATTTTTCGTCGAGCCATACTATACGGCCCATCAATTTGATCCATTATCTATGGGATACCGATTTTGGATGAGCTGTTCCATACATTTCAGTCGAGTCGATGTTGTACTTTTGTATGGAACAGACAGCTGATTTTTCTCGCGATTCCGTGGTTGGCCCCATAGTAAAAATTGTTCGTATTGATGGACACTATCATCCCCTAAAATCTTTGTACTGATTAAAATTTAATGGTGTATATTAACATCGTGGCCACAGAACAAAATAAAGACGTTAGAAGTAGTAAGTGGGCGGGGCTTGCGTGAAAAACCCTTTGCTCAAAGCAGCAAACCCTCCAAATATTACATTTTTGAGCGATTCTGTATTTTGTAAGGTTGTCACGCCAATTAAAGAACGGTCGCGGAGCACGAAGAATCCCGTACAATGACCTGTTATTGCCTCTCCCTGTCGCTCCCGTGTAAATATAGTGCGTCACGCTTGCACAGATCCCTTGAGACGGCGGTCATCGCACCATATTTAAGCTGGAACTACAGCAGCTAATTGTTATTCTACGGGATTCTTCGTGCTCCGAGACCGTAATTTAGCTTGCTTTCGATTCCACTCTTCATTCAGTACTAAATGAGTGACATGCTGTCTGCTTGTTTCATCGTCGAACTGCAGGCGAACTGATTGTGTGTGGTGTCCTTTAAAATCCACAAAAAACTACCCAGAATTCTGACAAAACTCCTCGATTGCAGGTACTATCAAAGTCTTGTAAAGTGATACCCGTGATGATGATGAACAAGCTGATATCCCGCAACAAGTACGAGGTGTACGAGTACGTGACGGCGGTCATGATATCTGTCGGCATGGTGCTGTTCATGTTCGGCAGCCATGATGACTACACGGGTTAGTATAGCTAGACAGAACACTTGAAACAAGAAATACTGGGCTGCAGTCTTTCTGAACTCGTGCGGTTAAAGAAACAATCTGTAATGGCGGCCATGCATTAAGTGTGAGTGCGATAGCATGACCCACCCACGTGCTATACATGGAGCATGACGGTATGTGTGAGCGAGATAGCATGACCGGCCGGCCGCCATTTCCATATTGTTGCTTTATCCGCGCGGCTTATACGAGGTGTACAAGTACGTGACGGCGGTCATGATATCTGTCGGCATGGTGCTGTTCATGTTCGGCAGCCATGATGACTACACGGGTTAGTATAGCTAGACAGAACACTTGAAACAAGAAATACTGGGCTGCAGTCTTTCTGAACTCGTGCGGTTAAAGAAACAATCTGTAATGGCGGCCATGCATTAAGTGTGAGTGCGATAGCATGACCCACCCACGTGCTATACATGGAGCATGACGGTATGTGTGAGCGAGATAGCATGACCGGCCGGCCGCCATTTCCATATTGTTGCTTTATCCGCGCGGCTTATACGAGGTGTACAAGTACGTGACGGCGGTCATGATATCTGTCGGCATGGTTCTGTTCATGTTCGGCAGCCATGATGACTACACGGGTTAGTATAGCTAGACAGCAAAAATAACTCGTGCGGTTAAAGAAACAATCTGTAATGGCGGCCATGCATTAAGCGTGAGTGCGATAGCATGACCCACCCACGTGCTATACATGCAGCATGGCGGTATGTGTGAGCGAGATAGCATGACCGGTCAACCGCGGCATGTGCGAGGTGTACGATTCATGTTCGGCAGCCATAATAACTACACGGGTTAGTATAGCTAGACAGAACACTAGAAACAAGAAATACTGGTCTGCAGTCTTTCTGAATATTGGCTAAGCTTTTGATAAAGTGTGACATCTTGGGCTTCAATATAAAATCAAACAAACCTCATTGTTTCTTTCTCATTCTAAAAACATACCTCACAAAGAGATGCTTTAAAATCAAATACAAAAATAGGAGGTTTCAACCTTTAGATCCTGTCTGGAGTACCCCAGGGAAGTATACTTGGTCCTATATTATACCTGATCTTTATAGCAGATTTCCGAACTAGCAAAGAAAATATCACGGCAGCCATGATGACAATGCACGTTAGTATAGTTAAGCAGAACACTGGAAAACAAGAAATACAGTTCTGCAGTCTTTCTAGATATACTGAGGCTTAGCTTTCGATAAAGCATGGCATCTTGGGCTTTTATATAAAATCAAACAAACAGTTCCTGACACTGACAGCTTCTTTCTCATTCTAAAAACATACCTCACTAAGAGATGCTCTGAGAACAAGTACAAATATGGAAGTTTAAAAAGATTCTGTCAGGAGTACCCCAGGAAAGTATACTGGGTCCTATATTATACCTGATCTTTACAGCAAATTTACAAACTAGCAAAGAAACTATCACGGCAGCCATGATGACAATGCAGGTTAGTATAGTTAAGCAGAACACTGGAAAACAAAAAATACAGTTCTGCAGTCTTTCCGAATATAAGCTAAGCTTTCGATAAAGTGTGGTATCTTGGGCTTCTATATAAAATCAAACAAACAGTTTCTCACTGCTTCTTTCTCATTCTAAAATCATACCTCACTAAGAGATGCTTAGAGATCAAGTAAAAAATCGCTTATTTTAAAATTTTATTTTTTTAAAACAGACTAGAAATATTTTCCAATAGAGTACTCGTCACGACGATTCAAACGAGCCCAAACTCGATGGGGTTGCATGGTTTTAATAATGAGTTCCTATGGCATGGCCTTCCGGCTTCATCATCAGACCCTGAACTTCGTCTCGCGTCAGAGTACGTGTCAAGAAATTTATAACGAGCCCAAACACGATGGGGTAGCACGCTTTCATAATGGAGTTCCCTTCCGGCTCCATCATCAGAGATAAGCTCAATGACACCGTAATATTGCATTGTCATCCAGTTCTGACCTATGTTCAATCAAAGTTTCAAGTCTCTAGCTCATCGGGAAGCTAGTAAATCGTTTGCAAAATTTGCGTACAAACAAGAAAGCAACTTAATAAAAATGGAAGGTTAAGAAGATCCTGTCAGGAGTACCCCAGGAAAGTATACTGGGTCTCATATTATAAGTACCTGATCTTTACTGCAGATTTACGAACTAGCAAAAAAAACTATCACGGCAGCCATGATGACAACGCGGGTTAGTATAGTTAAGCAGAACACTGGAAAACAAGAAATACAGTTCTGCAGTCTTTCTTGATATAGGCCGAGTTTTCAATAAAGTGTGGCATCTAGGCTTCTATATAAAATCAAACAACAGCTCCTCACTGCTTCTTTCTCATTCTAAAACCATACCTCACTAAGAGATGCTTTGAGATCAAGTACAAAAATGGAAGCCTAAGGAGATTCTGTCTGGAGTTCCCCAGGGATGTATACTTGGTCCTATATTGTACCTGATCTATACAGCAGATTTACCAACAAGCCAAGAAACTATTACGGCAGCCATGATGAGGTTAGTTAGGTAAGTATGTACAAAGTACAGAATTGCGTAAAAACTTAAAAGCTCGATTCTACAATTATTTCACTACTAGTACTTGAAACTTCAATACAATTCAATATTTTATTGAATACCATAAAGTATTAACTTTGCGGTGTTAAATAAATGCATTAACATTAGGTGTTTAATTATCAGTCACGAATTTGCGCAATGATCTCTCACTTCACCTACACATCCACCACCACCTTCATTTTTTCATACATTTATAGTTGGTGCGGTGTAGCATGTTGCCTATGATAGCCCATTCGTGCAAAGCAAAAAGTTCCTTATGCTATTGGAATAAAACTCAAGAAAAAGCAGCATTAGACATTTTTACTGCAGCTTATGTTAGAAAATTATGTTACGATGCCGTTTCGTTCCGGTCTCATGGATGGTTAGATAGAACCTTCATTGATCACGCACAATTGTGGTGACCATCGACTGTGTTCCACAGTTTATTGAAACGAAGGTTTCTCATGCAAAATTAAGTTACTTAAGCTAGGCCTACCTTCCTAGAAGATAGTGTCCGTAATCCAGGGGGGCTGGTCGCTGTCTCGCCGGCGCGCGCGCGCCTGGCAAAGATCTTCACCTGACCCCCGATGGGAAACTCTTATAGCTAACACTCTTATAACTACACAATGCCCTAATAGACAGCTAAAACTTTCCCGGCGCTTTTCAAAGCGAACACACACGGGTCACAAGTCCGTACCCCGACCGGGCACGCATAGGTGCAAACTCGGAATCTCGGTCACAACACGGGTAGGTTCCTGGCGCGGCACGTCGCTACAGGAACACACAACCTCGCCTCACGACGGCGTACGGCGAACTGGTCGATCCTACACGCGGCCCGAGCGCATTGTTCCGTGACCTTGACAATGACAACTGCCCGCTCGCAAGCGCGCGCGAACATCCCCCCGTCCCGGACAGTAGCAAACTGTCCGCCAACTTAATCTAAGGGCAGGCGAGAGAGGGTAGCGATCGCTCGCTTCAAAACAGAGTCCCCCACCAGGACCTCGGCAAACCTGGGCACACCATCCGACCCCGGATGAAGCTGAACAATGCGTCCTAAACGCCAGCGGAGGGGCGGCAGGTTTGGATCCTTTACCAACACGAGGTCTCCAGTCTTGGGTGGGGTCGTCCTATCCGACCACTTAACGCGTTGCTGCAAAATGTGCAAATACTCCAGATGCCAACGGCGCCAAAAACTCTGCGTAAGCTGCTGGAGCAATTCAAATCGCGAGAGCCGTCCGGAGGGCACTTCGGAATAAGGATATTCCGGCAAGGCGTTAAGCGGTCTGCCAATCAAAAAATGACCCGCGTTAGGGCCTCTAAATCATTCGCGTCCGAAGACAACGGACACAACGGACGCGAGTTGAGGACCGCCTCAACCTTACAAAATACGGTCGCGAGTTCCTCAAACGTGAGGACCGTCTCCCCAATAACGCGACGAAGGTGAGTTTTAGCGGCCTTTACAGTTGCTTCAAAAATCCCTCCCCAGTGGGGGCAGGATGGCGGGGAGTACTGCCATCGTACCCCTCTGCGAGAGAGTGTGGATCCGATCTCAAAATTATTCCTATCCAAAAATTCACAAACTTCCTTTAAATACCTATCGGTGCCCTTGAAATTGGTTCCACAATCGGACCTGATTAACGACGGCATTCCGCGGCGAGACACAAAACGATTCAACGTGGCTACAAAGGCTTCTGTGGTGAGGGCACTAACCACCTCCAGGTGGACCGCTTTAGTGGCCAAACAAACAAATACACACAAGTAAGCCTTTTCCGTTCTAGCATTACGAAGCCGCGATGTCTTAACGGTAAATGGCCCCGCAAAATCCGTTCCAACTCCTGAGAAGGGCATCGATTCGTTCACTCGATCGGCAGGCAAATCACCCATCTGGGGCTGCATCGTATCGGCGCGCAAACGATAACACGGGAGACAACGAAAAATAACGGATCGGATTATTCTCCGCGCTGACAAAATCCAGAACTCTCGTTGGAGGAGCGCGGTCAAAGTATTACAACCGGCATGAGCATTCTTTACATGTCGGTCTGTAATCAACAGTCTAACTAACGGTCCATCCTTGGGGAGCAACAAAGGGTGGCGTGATCCGTACGGCAGGTTGGCATGTCTGAGCCTACCTCCGACACGCAGCAATCCGGTACTGTCCAAGAAGGGATTCAACCGCACCAAGGGTCCCTTCAGCTTGGGCTTACTTGAGCGCAGGGCTTTCAGCTCCGGTTCAAACTCTCGCTGTTGCGTCACTCGCAACCAATGCAACAGAGCGTCTTGCCGCTCTTGTGGGGCGAGGACCGGAGACAACGATTTCTCCTGAGGCTGGCGACAATTTCGCACAAAGCGCCTCATCCAAGCAGTCACGCCGAGCAACTTATCAAGAGAACTGTAGCGGTCTAACAAAAACTCCATCTGCGGAGCCGCCACCGTCTCCACGGCGTGAACACGCATGCCTAGGTCTGGGACTCTGGCCACAGCCGGGGTGGCAGGCCATGAGCGCTCAGGCCGTAACAACCATGATGGACTCCACCATAGGTGGTGGTCCACTAACTCAGGCGCCTCGCAGCCGCGGGAGGCACAATCTGCGGGGTTCAATTCGCCCGGTACGTGGCGCCAAATCAACGGGGCCTTTGAAGTCTGAATTTGTGAGACCCGGTTGGCCACAAAAACCTCAAGGGTGTGGACTGAGCTCTTCAGCCAACAAAGGACGACCTGGCTGTCAGACCACGCAAATATCGACTCCAAGTCGACACCGTTTCCCAAGGTGTCGGCAACATGATTGAGTAGCCGTACCAGGGGGGGCTCACTCCGCAATTCAATTCGACTACGCGCTGTCTACCGCGAGGTAGAGAATAGGCGGGTGTCACGCGCGCTCACCGCTCAGTTGTTCATGCGACGCCACGCAAGAAAGAAGTTACTTATTTTACTTTCGCCACACTTTCGCGCCAAAACACACGTGTGTTACCCATAGCAAAATCCGTAATATTAAATATTATTGTGCGGCCTTCGGTTGTCTTAACAACGACAGAAAGAGACCGGATTTAAAATTTCATCTTCTTCCTAAAAAACCTGAAAGGTACCTAAGTTTTTTTGTGTGACTATACTGTCTTATTCTAAGTATCTATAATATAATGATCTGAATATTTGATTTAAGGACCCCCGACCCACCTTAGCATAGGTAATTACGACAAAAATAAAAATTGACAAAGTGATTGTCGCTTTTATACCTACATAGCTAGGTTAGGTACCTACGAATAATTATTATTAGGGAAAAATAATCAATAGGAAGTAGCTGTAGCACTTTTAAAATAGGTACCTACCTACCAAATTACAAAATATCTACCTACTTTCTGTCTTAGAATACTATAATAACTGTGAATGCTCTAATAACCACTGAGCTACGGAATCGTTACGGCCTGGCCACGAAAATGCGCGGCGGCCTGCGCAATCATTGCGCGCTCGCAACAGACGTCTAATCAAATAAGTCAATGAGACGCACCAACGGATGCGCAAATGCGCAATTCACTCGTCGCCGTCGCCGCCGCGCATATTCGTGGCCAGGCCGTTAGAGTATTCGCCCGGACAGTGAAAGGTCGTGGGTTCGAGTCCCATCGCAGCTAGTTGTGAGACGGGTTGACTTTTTAGCGACTCCGTAGCTGAGTGGTTAGAGCATTCGCCCGGACAGTGAAAGGTCGTGGGTTCGAGCCCCATCGGAGCTAGTTGTGTGTGATGTGAGAAGGGACGACTTTTTCTCATACCTACTTCATTCTCAATTTTTTCAGTAATAAAAATTGAATTGTGAATGCAAAGAAGTAAAAATAAAAAATCTAAACTATCTGTATTTAAAAATCATTTGCGCTATTTGTTGTTCCTTTTACTACTTACCTGCTTACTTCGTCGTTACATTGCAGTCGAGTCGACCGGCGACCCTACGCGGCAACCAAGACCACCCAAAACCAATTTGGCTTAAGCGTTTCCGAGTCATAGAAGCGTATTACGTACAGCTACGGTTCAATTTCGTTTGTAATGAACGGTAAATTAGTTAGGCAGGCGTGCGGGTGCAAATTATTTTAGACCTAATTGTCGCGTGGACAAGATTGATAATTTATTGTAACTGTTTCGGAAGTGAGCCTTCTGCTACAAATATTATTCTGTGGCCGTACTAAGAGAGTGGCGCCGGACAACTCCAACTTCGGAATGGTTAGCCTAGTCCGAAGGGGGGCGACCTTACTCTTGGCCGTAACTAAGTGTACGGCGACAACGCCTGCTGCATCCACCGTTCGGATGTAAACGGCTGCCGCGTATCCGCTTTCGGACGCGTCACAAAAGCCGTGCAGGGAGGCTTTAAACTTTCCCGAAGGCAGCATTTGCCTCGGTATACAAACCCGATTGACGTCGGGTAGGGATGACACGAACCTCACCCACTCTCGTAGGAGGCTACCAGAGAGGGGCTCATCCCATGACAATTCCGCAGCCCAGAGCTCCTGTAGGAAGCACTTCATCGAAAACACTACAGGGCTGAGCCAACCGTTCGGATCAAAGGTACGGGCTACAGTAGACAGCACCGTGCGTTTAGTCCAGACCTTTGGGTCTGGCAGTTCCAATCTATATGTGAACAAATCCGGGACTGGTCGATACTGGACTCCCAAAACAGACAGCATGTCTGGAGTCTCCGGATTTTCAAAGAGGAGCGGCTCTTGCTGGTGGTCCTTAGGCAAATCTGCCAATAGGTCCGGTGAGTTAGACAGCCACTTCCGCAACTCATAGCCACCAGCCCTCAAGAGCGCAATCAGCTCATCACGTAAGACGAGAGCCTCATCTAAGCTCGAGGCCCCCGTGCAGATATCGTCGACAAATAAGGCCCCCCCCTCAATAAGAGCAGATGCCCGGGGATAGCGTAGCCGTTCGCGCTCTGCGAGCTCCAAAAGCGAACGGATCGCCACAAAGGGGCTCGACCTCAAACCATAAGTGTTGGTGTTCAGCTCGTAAGCCAACATCGGATCCTGGGGATCCTCACGCCAAAGGATGAGCTGGTATCGTCTATCCTCCGGGTGAATCACGGTCTGTCTGAACATCATGCGGATATCGGCCACAAAGACGACAGCGTGCCGGCGGAAGTTGGTCAAAACATCACAGACATCGTGATGCAACTTCGGCCCCGCATGCAGACACTGATTCAACGACACTCCGGTTGATGTGGGCGCTGAACCATCAAAGACCACGCGGATCTTCCCATTGGAAGTCTTCAAAACAGCGTGGTGTGGCAGGAAGTAATGTTCCACATTACGCCAGTCCAACTGCGAGATGGACATGTGCCCAAGGTCCAAATACTCCCGCATGAAGTCTATATACTTCTCCTTGAATGCGGGATCCCTGGCCATCCTACGCTCCATGGACAACAATCTCTTCTCGGCCATCGGTCGGGAGCTCCCTAAAGGAGGGCGAGCCGCCAAGAAGGGCAAGCGGGTAATCAAGCGACCCGAGAGGAGGCGCCCAGTGTTGTTCTGGTAGAACAATTCGCACTCCTCGGCTAACGGATCCAACCGCTTGGCAGTGGGAGGTTCCTCCACCTCCCAAAACTTTTGGAGAACGTCGGACAAAGTAGAACCGACAATGGTCTGGCGGTCTACCGACGGGGTCTCTGGTGTCTGTGGTACCTTTCCCATCACCACATGACCCAGCGACGAGGACAAGGCGACAAGATCGGCTGTCTGCAAAACTCGCTTGCTTCCACACAGTACACGACCGAGGACATCCGCACCAATCAACAAGTGTATTGGGCCCGGTCGGTGGAAGGAAGGATCAGCCAAAGCCAGTCCAGACGTCAGCTCAATCGTGGATGGCGGCACTCGCACTTGCGGGAGTGGTCCAACCACCTTATCAAATACTATCGCCGAAGCACCGATCTTCGGCCTTGGCGTGAAGTGGGGGAGAAGGAGAACTCAACTCGACCAATCGGATCAGGGATCCGCGAGACTCCCACCCCCCGTACCGCTTCGTGATGCGGCACAAGCAAAAGACCCAGCTGTCGGACAAGCCACCTGGACATTATGCACCCCTGGGCACCTGAGTCCAAAAGGGCACGCACCGTTACAACATTGCCCTTAGGTCCCCAAACATTCACGGAGGCTGTTGGCAACAGCACAAGCTCCGGAGGGGTGGTTGGGTCCGACAGGGGCGCCATTAAAAATTTTGGGGGGGTACTTGTCCCCCTCGCGCCTGAGTCGGCGCGCCAAATGTGGGACGCTCGTACCGGGCGAGCGGGTCCCAATCGGGTACATACTGGCCCCGACCAACAGCACTCCTAGGTGCAGGGTAATACCCGTGTGGGGCGTGCCTCGGTACATAGTACCCCAATCGAGGCCTCTCCATTAGGGGGGGGGGAGTAGCAAATAGGGCCCGTGCCCATCGCCACCGTGGCGTACTCTTGTGGTACCCCCCTACCCCCGCCCGTGGCGGGGGCGTCTCTCCTATAGTTCCCCCTCTCCGGGGGGGACTGAACGGGGGGGCTAAGCCCCGCCGAATCTCTAGGGGACCGGTTCCGGGCTGCCGGGCCCCCGCCCGTGCGCGAGGAATCCGAACCCCGGTCGCTCCCGGCGTCCTTGCGGTCCAAACAAAGGAGGGGGTGATGCCTCCCTCCGCAAAGACGACAATCCTCTGTCTGGGGACACGCCGACTGCATGTGTCCCCCCAAACACCTATAGCACCATTGGCGCTGTCTCGCAACGGCCCTCCGTCCCTCTGGGCGGAGGCCTCTGAATTTGGCACATTCGTGCACCACGTGCCTATCTCCCCTGCAATACCTGCACCGCTCACTCGGTGCGGGGGGAGGGGACTGCTGGAAGGCAGCATACCGGTTGGTCGGGCGACGGGGCTGTTCCCTCGCCGCCACCATACGACCAACACCTGGAACCGGGGCGGGCTCCAGGTGGTCCGTCACCCTACATTCGTCCTCCAAAAAACGAAGGAGGTCCGCGAAGGGCGGGAGATACGAGGCGCTGTCGCCTCCGTACCTCTGCTCGAAACGCCCCTTCATTTCAGCGGGCAATTTGGCGAGGACTATGTGCAGCAGTATAAAGGACCACTGATCCACCGGCAGGTCCAATCGCCTTAGGGAGTTGACCGCTGACAGTAGCGGGTTCAGCAACTCCCTCCGTAACAGGTGTACCCGCGTGATTCGCGGGAGGGCCAAAATCGTGGCCACGTGGGTGTCCGCCAGTAACCGGACATTCTGGTACCTGCTAACCAGAAGCTGGCGAGCCACCTGGTAGTTATCGTCGCTGATGAGCAGGTGCTGGATTACCGCGCTGGCCTCTCCTCGCAGGGAGGAGCGCAAATAGGCCAACTTCTCACTAGGGGATAAGTCCCGTCGTGAATCCACTAAGCTGTCAAACAGGTTAATGAAGCCCATCCAGGCTGACAGATCCCCATTAAAAGTGGGAATCTCCAACGTAGGCAATCGGCCTAGCAACGCCGTCGGGGTAGGTTTGACCTCCCCGCTCAAAACCGGCTCCCCCTTCCGAACAGCCAGGGCCCTCTCAGCCGCCTCCGTGAACTGGTCAGCCAGCTCATAGGCCTGGGCTACATCCTGCTCCAGCTGTTCCGACACGGCATCATCAGCTGGGGGGTTTTTCAAATAATGCGCGCGACACTCCATGGCGTGGCGCTCCAGGTCTTGCAGCCGAGCTGCCAGCCCGCCATACCGAGCTAGCAACGCGCCTACCCGGTCGGCTCGGTCTATTAATGTGACCGCACAAGCAAGCCAACGCAAAACTCCTTGGATGCCAGCCCTGGATACGGCGTGCGGATTCGTAGGAGCCATTTATACTCCGTTTAATAAACAAAGCAAACAAAGAAATATAAAAGTGCTAAACATCAACAAAAAAAAACAATAGAAATAGGTCGCGTCACGATAATATAAAACACAATTAAAATTCGGACGACATACACGGACCCTACTATTTTCATAAATTATTAACAACTTACCAATTTCAAGGGCTAACAATATAACGGTATAAACAAAACGTATAGGATTAACGGTATGGCATACACGGCACGGCCAAGTCAACCTCGCAAATCAACTACTAAACCGTTATCAACAAACAAAAACAAAACTATTTTTAATAATAATACTCGTGATTTAATACTACTAATAATTAAAACTAGTTCCACTTTTTTAACTAGGCAAGCGGACTCGGTACAAACACTAGTATGTGGTACTAATAAACAACACTTTCGAACGAAACTATTCGTCAAATAAATCCGGACACACAAAAAAAAATATACACATCTAGGCGAGTAAACTCGTATCAAATCACTAGTATGTGACCACAATTATATAAGTGTCTATCTATTATCGGATCCACCAAGTGAGAAACATTCGCTTCGAGAATTTACTAGAACAATTTCTTAGTACTTCAAATCATCTCGGAATACCCTCGAGATTTCAACAAAAAAAAATAATTTTATTTTTAGGTACGCTTTTTAGGTATTTCTAGGTACGCTAACTAGGTACGCTCTGCTACCAAAAATATGATCACGCACAATTGTGGTGACCATCGACTGTGTTCCACAGTTTATTGAAACGAAGGTTTCTCATGCAAAATTAAGTTACTTAAGCTAGGCCTACCTTACTAGAAGATAGTGTCCGTAATCCAGGGGGGCTGGTCGCTGTCTCGCCGGCGCGCGCGCGCCTGGCAAAGATCTTCACCTGACCCCCGATGGGAAACTCTTATAGCTAACACTCTTATAACTACACAATGCCCTAATAGACAGCTAAAACTTTCCCGGCGCTTTTCAAAGCGAACACACACGGGTCACAAGTCCGTACCCCGATCGGGCACGCATAGGTGCAAACTCGGAATCTCGGTCACAACACGGGTAGGTTCCTGGCGCGGCACGTCGCTACAGGAACACACAACCTCGCCTCACGTCGGCGTACGGCGAACTGGTCGATCCTACACGCGGCCCGAGCGCATTGTTCCGTGACCTTGACAATGACAACTGCCCGCTCGCAAGCGCGCGCGAACATTCATGATGGCTGGAAACTTCATAGTTTAAGGCTTTAAGAGGGGTCAAATGCCTAAAAATTGGCATGTTTGAAGCAAAATATCTAAATATCTGTCTATTAAATTCAAATAAAAAAAATTGTCAATGAAGAACGACTACCTAATAAACATTTTTAATTGAAAGAAATTGTATTTTCTTAAACCACTTTTTATAAAAAAAATCCCCAATGAATCCCTATTTCACTCATAAATTGCAAAATTTCTCTAAATCGGCTCAAGCGTTTTATTTAGTTTTTATACTAATCGAAAGGTCTTAACGATGCGAATAATTTTAATTGAGAGTTTTATTATTATTCCGTATTTAACTGGTGAAAAGTAATTTTAACACGAAAATTGAAGTGTATTCGCGCGAGAGTGCCTGCCCCGTCGCCCTGTAATCACCCGAGAGCCTTGCCGGCAGTCAGCTTCGGTATTTCATCGAGAGTGGACTGCGCGCCGGTTTCGGAGCGACTTCAGTAAATCATTTTATAGATTTTGAAGAGTTTACACTCATTTTTACATGTACATATTTATAGAAATACTTAGTTCAGTTGATATCTTTAGCTTAATAACTGTAAATACTGCTTTTATGCTAAATTATTGTTTTTATGTAATCATAGAAAAAATATGACTAGACTGTTAAGATTAGATGACACTACGACATATTTTTTGTCCTTTGGACTGAGCGCCGACAGGATGCAGTCGCGCTCATGTCAGAGTTAGTGATTTCTTTTTCTTGGGATGTGCTCAAAAGAAAATGCAAGTACAGTATAGTGTAGTAACAGTATTTAGTTACTTTGCATGTGGCGAATTAGGCTATACAAGGTACCTTATTTTTTTTTATCATCCCGGATAATTTTAGGGATTATTCTACTCATGAAAACTATTTTATTACGGGACCAACACTGAAATCGCGATAAAAAAATCAGCTGTTCCATACAAGTAGATTACCTACACCCTAAAATTATCCGAGGTGATAAAAAAATTAAAGTGTATCTATTGCCAAACTTCATCAAAATTGGTTCAGTTATAGTTATACATAGTGTCCGACCGCAAGACCTTAAAATCGGCCAAGTGCGAGTTGGACTCGCCTATGTAGGGTTCCGTACCCACTTAACGTACCTATTGCTTAAACCTAGCCAAAATTCTACTATAATTTTTCGTCAGCAAAATATAACTTTGTTTTTCATAGAGTTTGAATGAATGACCAAGTTACATTTGCGGTTTTTGAAAATGTGTTATATCTCAAAAAGTACATACTATATCTCGTTCAAATCAATTTTCGTTGAAAGTTTTAAGATCTACAACAAATATTTTTTCTAGATTTTTCACTCTCTTATTTTAAAAGTTAGAGGGGGGGGGGGGACACATTTTACCACTTTGGAAGTAAGTATACATATATCTTTTAAAATATTGACTTTGAAAAAAAATGATAAAAAAAACCTAAATATCATTTTTAAATACCTATCTAAAGACACCTCACACTAATATGTATTATGAAAATATTTTTCATCAGTTTCAGTTCCATGTATGAGGAGCCCCCTTAATTTTTTATTTTTTTAATTTTCTATAAAAATTCTAAAGCGGTTCACAGAATATACCTACCTACCAAGTTTCAAGTCTGTAGTCGTTATAGTTTTGGAATAAAGTGGCTGTGACATACGGACGGACGGACGGATGGACGGACAGACAGACAGACAGACATGACGAATCTATAAGGGTTCCCTTTTTTTGCCATTTGGCTACGACTCGAAACAATTTTCCGCGTCAAACCGTTTTCGAAAAACCAAATTGAGTTAGGTACCCTACACAAATAACATACATTATGGATGAATATGAGCGGAAAGTAAAAACCTATGTGTACTTTCGATGTACAAGTATTTATCTTAATTTTAATATTTCAATGAAACCTACTGGTAAAATAAATAGCTTTTAACTTTTTTTCATACATCACCACTTCACCACATTGCGCGATACTCCAGCAGGAAAGTAGCTTCTACAAGAAAACGAGTTGATAAACCGAACAAAGCGGAATGACAACAAAATATTTGTATTTCGTAAAAAAAAATCATACAGTCGCGTTCGTTTCTTTTCATGCGTGTTTTTATTGGTCAGTATGGGTAAATAGTGCATTAACATTGAAATAGATAGTCTGATTCATTATTCTTAGAAATTCTTACCTCTTAATTTAGTCGGCATACAATACCTCAAAAATGGTATTGGGAGGTAAGTAGGGCATAGAAAAGTATGCCTTTTGGGGTAAATTATAAGTTTATACACGATAATTTTTTAATCAGTGCACAAATTTTTAAGATTGAATCGGTAAGTGAACAACTTTCTCCTAGAAACATAGGTCAAATCGAAATATGACAAAAAAAATGACTCTGCATACAAATCGGACTGATCAAGTGATTGATTTACTATGGGAAGTCCAAAAATTTTTGTCGTATTTTGACCCATGCTTCTAGGAGCAAGTTGTTCACTTACTGATTCTGAGTCGAATTTAAAAATGTATGCACTGATTAAAAATTTAGCCCGTTGGAAAAAGATATTAAAAAGAGATTATAAATAAAAGCAAGCATCAGAAGTGTTGAAATGAAAACAAGTTATTTCAATTTACTTTTTTTATACTTTATTACATACATACAAAAAAATATAAAATTAAGATTTTTTTTAACAATTTGTGAATTCAAACGAAGTTAAACTTGAATTAAGAAACTGAATATTATGTAGACTTTAACTTTTCTGAAATATTTTACTTACAAACAAAACAAAAAAAAACATAGGCTAATAATAAGTTTCTTACAGAAATATTTTAGTTCAGTAGTAATTAAACTAAAACTGAGCAACTTTTGTAGCTATTAACAAGGATATAATAGGGTTTTTAATATTTCTTTCTTAGGTTGAATGTGTAAAACACATTCAACCAAGAAAAGAAATATTAAGTATTTTTAATCCACAACGGGGTAGCACTTAGTCTTCATCACACCTGATGTTAAGTGATGATAAGGCTGAAGGTGGAACGGCACTACTCCCGGAATCCTCCTTTACTGAGGAACTGGCTATCTTATTTCTAACTGCCGGAATCTCTCTATCTGATCCCTAACTTTTTTCAAAATATTCTGTAGCCTATGTTAATTAGGGATAATGTAGCATTCTAAAAGTGAAAGAATTGTTGAAATCGGTCCAGTAGTTTTTGAGTTTATTCGTTACATACATGAATACATACAAATCTTTTCTCCTATTATTATTACTAGCTGTGCCCGCGACTTCGTCCGCGTGGAATAGTGACTTTCGGCAGCATTTTTATTTTTTTAGGCTAATAAGCTTTTTGTTTTTTTTATTTTTTTATTTAATATATATAAGTACAGCGCTATGAATGCTATGATACTTATTAAAACATTAAAAATTTACATTACATAGCCTTCCGACCGCGGTTTCGCCTGCGTGTACTACACGTCGTTATCCCGAGGTAGAGTGATATTTTTCCGGGATAAAAATTAGCCTATGTCACTTTCTAGCTCCTAAATTACCCACATACTAAAAATCACGTCGATCCGTTGCTCCGTTTTGACGTGAAAGATGGACACACAAACAAACACACTTTCATATTATAATATTCGAGATAGTATGTCAAAAGAAAATACCTACTTATTACGCTGAACAACTTCTCTTATGATGCTATATTTATATCTCTCATAGTTTGGCTGGACTGCTATGGTTCCACATCAGATATTACGATCTTCAAAATAAATTATAGCCTATATGTTGGCGAGGACCAATAGCTGTATAACACAAAAAGTTTCATCAAAATCCGTTCAGTAGTTTTTGTGCGAAACGCGGACAACAGACAGACAGACAAAAAATTCAAAAACTATATTTTTGGTATAAATGTTTCGTTTAAGAAGACCCCTGGGTGATATTATTTTCTACTAGCCTTCCGCCCGCGGCTTCGCCCGCGTGTACTACACGACGTTATCCCGCGGGAAGGTGATATTTTTCAGGAATAAAAAGTAGCCTATGTCCTTTCTCAGGCTCTAGACTATCTCTGTACCAAAATTCATTCATATCGGTTCAGTAGTTTAGGTGTGATTGTGTAACACACAGACAGACAGAGACGCATTTATAATATAAGTAAGGATTTCTTTTAAATGTACAGAATTGGATCGTTTACAGTTTTATTATATTATTTCACCCGCGTGGTTCCCGTTCTCGTGGGAATATCGGGATAAAAAGTACATATAAACCTTCCTCTTGAATCACTCTATCTATTAAAAAAAACGCATCAAAATCCGTTGCGTAGTTTCAAAGATTTAAGCATACAAAGGGACATAGGGACAGAGAAAGCGACTTTGTTTTATACTATGTAGTGATAAGTATAGATATATTAGTACAGTGCTATGATACATATTAACACATAATAAATATGTAGTTTAAAAAACTATAAAAACACACTTTTATAGGAACAGACTTAATAGTACAAAATAACCGTCTATTCATTAACTTACATTAAAAAGCGTGGTGCGCGTTGTCAATATTAAGTTCCTACTTACTTGAATGCATGCTTTGCAAAGGGCGCACCACGCTTTTAAATTTCAGTTAATGAATAGACGGTTATTTTGTACTATTAAGTCTGTTCCTATAAAAGTGTGTTTTTATAGTTTTTTAAACTACATATTTATTTTTTACTTTTTAGTTTAACAAATGGCAAGCTATGGATGGGGATGGTAATCGATTTCACAGTCCATTCATGTGTCTGCCCACCCCGTAAACATTATAACTCAAAGGCGTGATTGTATGTATTTAGTTTTACAAATTCAAGTGGAGTCTATTAGATACCAGATGCGGGAGCCGAACCCTTACTTCCTCCCTGCTCCATCATCATACCCTCACCACCAAGTGTAGCGAATATGTCTCATCAGAACTAAACGAATGTGCCCAAACTCGACGGGTTTCCTACTGATCATTAAGGTATACCACTGACTTCCTCCCTGCTCCATCATCAGACCCTCACCACCAAGTGTAGCGAATAGGTCTCATCAGAACGAAACAAATGAGCCCAAACTCGAGGGTTTTCCTAGTGATCTTAAGGAGTGCGACTGACATCCTCCCTGCTCCATCATCAGACTCTCACCACCAAGTGTAGCGAATAGGTCTCATCAGAACGAAATAAATGAGCCCATCTCGAGATGTTTCCTATTGGTCATTAAGTACTGCCACTGACTTCCTCCCTGCTCCATCATCAGACCCTCAACACCAAGTGCAGCTAATAAGTCTCGTCAGAACGAAACAACGGAGCCTAAACTCGACGGGTTTCCTAGCAGTCATTGAAGAGTTCTATTGCCCACCCCTTGACTCCATCATCAGATCAGCTCGATGGTAGCAAATTATTGTATTGTCATCGGATTCATATAGACTTGCAAAGTTTCACATCAATACGACAATTAGAAGTAGGTTAAAATTTAATTCCAAGATTTTCTTACATTGTGACTTAGTTACAAGTGAAGCTAATAAAAGTGTGGTAAAAAAGATGTATCACATAGCCTTCCCGCCCGCGGTTTGCCCGCGTGTACTACACGACGTTATCCGGAGGGAAAGTGATAATTTTCCGGGATAAAAATTAGCTTAAGTAACTCTCTAGACTACCCGCACATACTAAAAAACACGTCAATTCGTTGCTCCGTTTTGACGTGAAAGATGGACATACAAACAAACACACTTTCACATTTATAATATTAGTAAAGACTGTATGTCAAAAGAAAATACTTATCACGCTGAACAACTTCTTTTAAGATGCTATATTTGTATCTCTTATAGTTTAGCTGGGCTGCTAGGGTTCCACATCAGGTGTGCCAGACCTTCGATATTTTTCCGTCAATAGAAAATGTTCATTACGTTAAACAACTTTTCTTAGGACGCCATGTTTGTATCTCATATAGTTTAACCTGGCTGCTAGGGTTCCACATCAGGTGAACCAGACCTTCAAACTTTGTACGTCAATAGGAAGTGCTCATCACTTTTAACAATTTTCCTTAAGACGGTATTTTTATATCTCTCATAGTTTGGGTGGACTGCTATGGTTCCACATCAGATATTACGATCTTCAAAATAAATTATAGCCTATATGTTGGCGAGGACCAATAGCTGTATAACAAAAAAGTTTCATCAAAATCCGATCAGTAGTTTTTGTGTGAAACGCTGACAACAGACAGACAGACAGACAAAAAATTCAAAAACTATATTTTTGGTATATGTTTCGTTTAAGAAGACCACTGGTGGTATTTTTTTTATATTTCTTTACAATGTACAGAATTGGATCGTTTACAGTTTTATTATAAGTATAGATTATATATAGGGGAAAGGTGTACATAATGATCCCTCGAGGTAAAATGATTCCCTACAGTTTCAACGAAAATACTAGTGCCATCTTTGCGATTTATTGGCTAACGTCTTCCCTGTACTTCACTCAGTAGCCCAATAAAGTGTCATGGCCATGTGAGTACAGTGCGTCGATTTATTGCAATATATTGAAAATTCCTGTATTCGATCTAAGATAAGCCTGCAATCAAAGTTAAATTTTTGAAATTCTTTTGTGGATATGTGAATAAAAGTTTTCCTGGTAGTTTTAATTGATATTCAGTAACATTTGAAACTCGTTTTGATCTCACCAAGATAATGTTTTGAGGTCATACTTCGACAATTCTTGTAAATTCAAAATTCGGGGTAAAACGATCCCCTTTAGTAGTAATAAAACGATCCCAGGAATAATTTCACCAAACTTGAAAAACAATTTAAAATTAGTCATGTTTTTTATTGTATTCCTAGCTATTTGTACTTTTTACAGATCATGCCACGTACATTCAAAGAAAAACCTACCGACAAAACTGGGAGTGAGGTTTCTGTACGATAAGACAGTTTTCTGTACTTGTAATGGTGCTTAAAACAAAAAAGCAGTTTGTGCAGTTTGGACAGTAAACAAACGGTGTTTACAACTAAGCATGAGAGAGAACTCGTTGAGCACATAAAATATATTGAACCAAAAATGTATGGGTTAACCAAACAAGATAGTATGGGATCGTTTTAGACACCCAGGTGTACAAAATGATCCTTTAGTAGAAGTTTGGAAAATCTCTAATAAATCTAAAGATATAAAACCAAACTGCAATAATGACATGCCAGTATAACAAACAATACTTAAATGACTTACCCAAAACTTTTTCAATGTTTGCTTTTACTATAATATTTTGGATACAGTAACCGATTTCCCTTAGGGGGATCATTTTGGACACCTTTCCCCTAATATAAAAGTAATAAGTATAGTATAAGTGTAGATGCACTAAATTTAAGCACGAACTGTTCAGTTAACTCGTTTCCCTTTAGAAGCTTCTTTCGGGCTGGAGTAACGCACACTCTGTGGTAGAAAAGCTTAGTGATTTATAAGCCCGTAGGTTTCATTGATTTATTATAACAAAGATAAATTCTTGGGGTACATCGAAGATACACATGACATAGGTACAACTTCTGCCGTTCTCGTGGGCTGCGTAGTTTTTAGGGTTCCGTACCCAAAGGGTAAAAACGGGACCCTATTACTGAGACTTCGCTGTCCGTCTGTCACCAGGCTGTATCTCATGAACTGTGATAGCCAGATAGCTATAGCTATAGATAGAAATTTTCACAGATGATTTATTTCTGTTGCCGCTACAACAACAAATACTAAAAACAGAATAAAATAAATATTTATTAATAAATAATTAATATTTTATTTTACAAATTAATTATTTTAATTTACAACAAACGTGATTTTTTTGCCGTTTTTTGCTCGATATTAATAACGGCAATAGGTAGACGCTTGAATTATTCACAGAATATGTGATTGTATTTTCACTTTAAAAATAAATAAGTAAATCAAAATAAAATAAATAATTAATGGGGGCTCCCATACAACAAACAGGATTTATTTGCCGTTTTCTGCTCGACATTAATAACTGCAGCAGGTAGAAGCTTGATATATTCATAGAATATTTAGTTACTTATACACTTATTCACTTCAAAAGTAATATAATAATTAAAATAAAATAAATAAAGGGGAACTCCTTTAGAACAAACGTAATTTTTTTGATGGTACGGAACCCTTCGTGCGCGAGTCCGACTCGCACTTGGCCGGTTTTTTCCTAATCGAAGATTCGCTCTTTACCCGCCAAATATAAATGTACATTTCGTTTGATTATGTTCAAAAATACATACATAACAAGCTCGTCAATACGTCAGTAGGTACGCATTTTTAACTAACATATCAAAGCTCGCTAGTACGCACTGGTACCACTGTTTTATAGTTCTTAAATTGGAGTACGTAAAGTCTTGGCCGGTTCCTACATAACGTGGAACACTTCTAAACCTAAAGAACAGTCTAAAGGGATTTAAAAAAATAACAAAATCCGCCACTTACGATTTATTAAATTTGAATATACCTACTTAAAGCCTGACTAGAAAAAATAAAAACCTTTCACCTCCTCACTGTTACAAAATGGCAAAATAGAAAAACATTTTTCGCTACATTTCCTTTTTCATTTTCTGGTCATGCTTTACATACATACATACATACTAAATGGGTCAGTTAAATAAAAGCTTGTATGTAAGTAATATGAATTTCGGCCGACGAATTGTCTTGGCGTCCACAATATACCGAAGAAAGACACGCATGACTCGGTGATGCGCATATAAAATAGGCAGTATACCAGAACATAATACTTAATCCCTCTGCACTTAACTAGTCATTGAACTGATCTTAGCAGTACCGAACATTTCCGCTAGATGGCGGCGACGTCGGCAAAAGAATATGCGAGCTCCGAATCGTCAAGGTCACTCACTCCTCTTAAGGCCTTAATTTACTGGCAATCTCTAGTATAGTATTCTGGACCTGTCCATTCAAATTCAAAATTTTCGTTTCACGATCCTTGTTCAGCATTTTTGACTCAGTCCTACAAAAACCATCGTGATGAACAGTGCTTCCATTAGTTACCAGTTATTATATTAGTTGAAACTGTGTTGATTATAGTAATAATAAAGTGGAACCCTTGACCCTTGGAAAGGGTTCCTTATTCCTTCCTTTTACCTATTACTACATAAAAGGAAATAAAACAAGTCTCAAGTCCCTATAAACATCTTTTATTCATCTATCTACTACCCTACATCTTGTGCGGCGATTACCGACGCTCCAGCACCTATACTGTGGCCCTGTGTCACACTGGCCACTTTGCTACAATTACAATTACCTTGTGGAGAAGCAACATTTTGCTTTGCATGAATGAGCTGTCATAGGCTACACCGCACAAACTATAGTAAGGTTACGCGCGTTGCCGCCTCCGTTCACACGTGTGCGGCGAGACCCTACTCTCTCTCTCTAATTCAAGGACTCATTCCATATCTTGAATCTTAGATCCAAGGACTATAACTTTAGGGCATGGGAATATTGGTGACTAGAGAAAGTATTTACTTATCACTATATTTCTTTTTATTGCAGTATCCACAGTAACTACGATGTCCGGGCTGACATTGCTAGCGCTATACATGCTCTGTGACAGCTTCACATCGTCGTGGCAAGGGGCCTTATTCACCAAATACAACTGCACTTCGCTACAAATGCTGTGCGGAGTCAATCTGTTCTCGTGTGCTCTAACCGCCGCGGCGTTAGCGCAGCATAACACCACCATTCATTCTATAAGACTGTTGCAGGTGAGTAAGGGAATTTGGACTTTAATTCCTAGACCGTAGAACATAGTATTGCTCTCTGACAGCTTCACATCGTCTTGGCAAGGGGTCTTATTCACCAAATACAACAGTGTTTTGCTACAAATGCTATGCGGAGTCAATCTGTTCTCGTGCGCTCTAACCGCCGCGCCGTTAGCGCAGCATAACACCACCATTCATTATATAAGACTGTTGCTGGTGAGTAAAGTAGTTTGGACTTAAATTCCTAGACCGTAGAACATAGTATTGCTGTCTGACAGCTTCACATCGTCTTGGCAAGGGGTCTTATTCACCAAATACAACTGTATTTTGCTACAAATGCTGTGCGGAGTCAATCTGTTCTCGTGTGCTCTAACCGCCGCGGCGTTAGCGCAGCACAACACCACCATTCATTCTATAAGACTGTTGCAGGTGAGTAAGGGAGTTCGAACTTTAATTCCTAGACCGTAGAACATAGTATTGCTGTCTGACAGCTTCACATCGACTTGACAAGGGACCTTATTCACCAAATACAACTGCACTTCGCTACAAATGCTGTGCGGAGTCAATCTGTTCTCGTGCGCTCTAACCGCCGCGGCGTTAGCGCAGCAAAACACCACCATTCATTCTATAAGACTGTTGCAGGTGAGTAAGGGAGTTTGGACTTTAATTCCTAGTCCGTAGAACATAGTATTGCTGTGGGATAGATTCACATCGTCAACAGCTTCACATCGTCGTGGCAAGGGGTCTTATTCACCAAATGATTCGGGGAGTAGTGCGCTTCCACTTTCAGCCTTATCACGACTTATCATCATCGCGTTCAGTCCCGTTACTCTTGTTTATAATTATCATCAAGTGTGATGAAGGCTAAGTGCTACACCGTTGTGAATAAAAAAACAACGGGTTGCACTCCGGGAGTGCTGGCAGAAGTGAAAGGGGCTCCCAAGACTTTTTCACAAAAAAAAGGAACTTGACAATAAAATAAAAAAAATACGGACTGGATTTGAACCGAGGTCTTCTGGCTTCAATGCCGCTTGTTTTCTAACTTAAGCTATCACAACTTTGGAAACGATGGCGAAATTTACCTTCGTCTTCTAATGACATTGTAACAGTTTTTCGATCTGGTCACGTGTCCGTCTTACGATCTGACGATCTGACGGTCACGTGATCCTGACGCGAGTTTAACATTTTTTACCCATCACAAAAAGTGCACAACGCCGCTAAAGAAGTTTTCACTTCAAAAAACAACCTTACTCCAATACATTTAACGTTTATTTTTCAGCATCCAGTGTTCGCGATGGATTGCTTGCTCCTATCCGCCAGTTCTGCGGTGGGTCAACTGCTCATATACCGGACCATAGCCAGGTTCGGGGCGGTTCTTTTCACCATCATCATGACCTTGAGACAGGTATGTTGGAAAAAGATTTGAGATTTCTTCAGTGGCACTGTTTCCCAATAAAGGTGGTTTTAAAGCTATCCGGGATATCCGTAAGGGCCGCCCGCACACGGGCAATAGGTCGCATTCGGTCGTAAGGAACAATGCGCGTAAAACATGTCCGTAAAACATGTTCTAGAGACACACGGAATTTTAACCCAGCACAGCAGCCATTTTAACCCGTAATAATATTTTTAATACAGTTGCTCAAAAAGCTTGACATATATGGTTCGATTACTGTCTAATATTGCTACATTCCATTCAGCGAAGCAAGAGCTTTATGTATACAATCTAGATATGCCTTTTTATCAAAGACTAAGAAATGCATTTAAAAATAAGATAGGTACGTTATCCATTTTGTAATATGAAAACATGGAGAAGGTACTTTGAATAAATAAGTGTTTCATATTTTTATTACTGCATTTTATATTAAAGGCCTAATCAGACGACGGACTGTCCTCCGGGTACTCTTTTGTCCATCGATATAGATCTCTTATAAATTGTATCGAATAACTCACACGAGGAACTACAAGTACCGCGGACAAAAAGGCCGCGAAATTACCGCGGACACCGAGAGACTGGACTGGACAAAAGTTCGCGGTAGTCCGCGAAAAAAATAGAACGAACGTAACTAGGCGCAACAACGCACACAACGAACTTTAGTCTGCATTGAGCGCTCGATAGTGAAATACGTTTCCGGGCAACAAATGACCGCACACCGTATGCGTTGAGTCCGCGACAAGTCCTCGGAGGACATATTTTGGACGTACAGGGACTTTTTGTCCGCCGGGGACAAAAGTCCCTCGTCTGATTATGCCTTAACCTTTTGACCGCCATGTCTTCTATAGAAGACAAACGTTTTTGTGTCCTCCACGCTAAGACTTTAATATGAAGATGATAACTAATAATTTATTTTTTTTGTTTTATTTTGTCTTCTATAGACGACATTGGCGGTCAAAAGGAAGACACGTACAAATTGTATAGGTAAAATTTTTTGATCCACTCTTCGATCAACAATAACACCTAGTTCTAGATACATAGTTGAAGTGACAGACATGGCCGAGCGTTATACGCCCACTTGAGAGTATAAGTAGATTATTTTTACAGTGCCAATAATACTAAGGTATTTCAAACTTGGAACGCTTCCTGCCATTTATAATGTAAGATCGTAACATTCGCAACCTTTTTTCTCCGTTTAAAAATGTCAGGCTGTGCCATATAAAGTTTTCATTTAGTTCGTGAGCCTTCATCTAGTACTATTGTTGATCGAAGGCTCCACTGAATAGGCTGTATATTTTGTATGTATGTCAGGCGGTATCAATCCTCCTATTGTTCGTGGTGTAGGTACGGGCACCAAATATCGGGCGGCGCGGCGGGTGTACTGCTCGTGTTCGCGGCGGTGTACCTGCGGGTGTACTGGCATATATGATTAGGTTACTGTTTAATATTTCTATATTCTGTATGTCAGGCAGTATTCATCCTTCTGTCGTGCGTGGTGTACTGGAACCACATATCGGGCGGCAGCACTGTGGGCGTGCTACTCGTGTTCGAGATGGTGTACCTGCGGGTGTACTGGCATATATGATTAGGTTACTGTCTAACATTTCTATATTTTGTATGGCAAAGCGGTATGCTTTACTCTGCGTGTCATGCGTGTACGGGCAGGCGTCCGTCACTTGCCCAAGGACGCGAGATAAGTGTCTACCGCCTCGCGTATATCTCGGGATACAATTTACAGCGGGCCGCCGCCGTACGCCCGCCCGAGCGCGATAGAATATATGCGATAGAAAGAGATGCAATGTCTAGCCGTTCGTAATTAGGGCCATGCAAGCTGAATTTTACTTTAAGGCTGCCACACACCAAAAACGCACGCAGACGTGCTGCATTGCGTCTGCGTGCGTCATGAGTTGTAATATATGAATTTGTACGCGTAGATTCACACCAACAGTATCGCAGCTGCATTGCGATGCGTTTGCGTGCGAGAGCCGCACGGCCGTCCGCGAGATACAGACCGAAACGGCCGCGGCGCGGTCGTGCAACAGCGGAACGGTAACGCCGCACACGTGCTCCGGCATTGTGACGCTGTATTCTACAGGATTTCTCAATTGAGGACACACCGCGGTGACGTATGCGTCTGCGTGCAGCTGCGACGCTGACTGCGGCACGTCTGCTGCTCGTATTCGGGGCGGTGTTCCTGCGGGTGTAGTGCCATATATGATTAGGTTACTGTCTAATATTTCTACATTTTGTATGTCAAGCGGTATCTATGCCATATCGGGCGGCGGCGCGGCGGGCGTGCTGCTCGTGTTCGGGCGGTGTTCCTGCGGGTGTACTGCCATATACAGGGTTATTTTGTAACCACTGGCCAAATTTTTAAGTTCGACTCAGAATCGGTAAGTGAACAACTTTCTCCTAGAAACATGGGTTGAAATCGAAATATGCCTTTTTTTTTACTTTTTTTACAAATCATACTGATCACCTGATCGATTTAAATTTAGATTTTATGGGAAGTCCAAAAATTTTGGTCGTATTTCAACCCATGTTTCTAGGAGAAAGATGTTCACTTACCGATTTTGAGCCGAATTAAAAAAAAGGCCAGTGGTTTTAAAATAACCCTGTATGATTAGGGGTTACTGTCTAATATCTCTATATTTTGTATGTCAGGCGGTATCCATCCTTCTCTCGTGCGTGGTCTACGGCCACCACATATCGGGCGGCGGCGCGGCGGGCGTGCTACTAGTGTTCGTGGCGGTGTTTCTGCGGGTGTACTGCCGCCAGCGCCTGCGCCGCCGTCGGAACGTCAACGCGTAGCCCGACCAGCGTGGGCGGACACTTCCTAACGTGCGTATGGTGGAGAATGATACCTATCTATATTTACTAGTCTGAGTCTAAGTATAGACAGAAAAGTTTATAAAAAAATATGTATTTTAGTTCTTAAAGAATCTGTTAAACCTGTTTTACATTTGCAATTTTTCATGGTTATTAGGAATAACAAATAAAAATTGTAAGTTTTTAGTAATACTTTGAAATCGTGTTTTAAAACAGCAAACTATTTTAAAATCTTAATTATTTCGTTGCTCCAGAAAAAAATGGAAATAAAAATACTAAGTATTACATATTATCAAATTCGATTGTAGGCTGCCATTTAGTCTGCAATTCTGCTTAAGCAATTTTTAAAACTTATTATAAGTGACAGATATTTAATTTAGTTAGTACGAATTTTATTTTGAAGTTGACTTTAAAATAATCCAAATAAAAACGTTGGATTGTAATATATAGGATGTAACGGAAAAGGTAAGTATATACTACCGAAAGAGGGTGATAGTACCCATGAATACGAAAAACTTTTCCTTAAAAATCAGCTCTGAAATCCTAAAAAAACGAATGCTCCATACATATGTAAAAGATTTTATTTTCGCTATTTCAGAGTTGGTTTCATAGTAAAAGTTGTTCGTAAGTATTTATGGGTACTATCACTCCCTTTTGAATGTATATACCCTTTCCGTAACACCCTGTATACATTTGGTTATGCGTTGTAGAGTTTATTTTTGTGTGACACGATTTGACAGAATGTTAAAGGCAAGCTTTGCATTTAGTAATCAGCTTTGCTTTTGTTGTTTTTTGTATAAATGATTTCAGTTTTAACTAATTTCACTGGTCAATTGGACTGGTCAATTTTACAGTACTTACTCAACTCAAGAAGTCGGTAAAAGTGTGGATTAACAAATCCAATATTTGATATGAAAAGTGACGGTGAAAGCATGAATTTATTGAAAAAACTTTTCTCAAAGAGATCTTTAAAAACTTTTCATCCCAGTGATTTTCATTAGCTATAGATACTTGGTCCAGCTGCACCGGATTGTGCAACTGTTGATGTGTCAAAATATTTATCAATCTGATTTCAGAGTGATATCAGATTTAGATGCTAGAAAAAACTTAATTTTGACCATTCCTTCCCATAATTAAACTGTATGATTGTATTATTCAATGAATTTTATATAAAAATGCTTTGTTAGGCACAACTACTTCATATTTTAGAAATTAATATACTTAGAAACTGGTTCATAATATTTGTTTTATGAATTCTCTGACAGTTTACTATAAGTTATGTATCGAAATACTTATTGATTTGCCTGATATTATGTTATGTTATATTTATATCAACCTTGTGTTTATTTCTGTTATTTTAAAAACTAATTGGTAGCGATAATAAATTAATTTTAAATTCCATATCAATAATTTTAAAACCTCGAATAATTCTTAAAGTTCTATTAAATTTGACTTGTAAATACAATAAAAACATAGTGAATAAGGAAATGTGTGCCACTATTTCAAGTATTTCTATACGTAGGGTTCTGTATACATATTTAATTAATAAAAAATAAACTAAATATTTCTTAAAATGCACTCTTGAATGCTTAATCATGTCTTCGTAGATTTACTTGAGTAATTTTAATATCAATTTGTATTAAGTTTGGGCATTATTGATGAATTTCGACTATAAAGTTCAAATGTATTTTTTAAATATAAAATGGTATGTTTGATACGAAATTCAAAAGGTATTTCAAAGCAGAAGATAAGTAGGCAAAATACAAAATCAATAATAAACTATTGATTTAGAAGTTTTAGAATAATGATTGACAATGCTTTATTTAATAGTTACGTGCTATTTAATGGTTAATTCCCATTCCCAGCTGTTCCAAATAGCTTAATTCACTTCTATAAGAAGTAACATCGAAATATTACGGTTACAGTTAGTTGACAGCACAACAACCATAAGATATTGATCTAGAACACGCCCTTATTGCTTTAGCAGTTAGAAAAGTGTTCGTTGAAAAGTGATCCTTCAAAAGGATCATTCGTCTGTAATGTAACATTTCAGATTCGATTTTGAGTGTTACATTACAATACTGACTTCGTTACTTGACGAGCATTCGCCGCGATACGCTCAAACAAATATAGTGCGCATACTATGATGTTATTTATTATAAGTTGTTCAAAATGAAATATTAGAAAACAATCGACCCGACTCACAAATAGCTCCGATGGGACTCGAAACCACGACCTTTCGCTGTTCGGGCGAATACTCTGATGTCTATTCTAATATTTCATATTCAATAACAATTGCATTTTTAATGAAAAAAAGGAGAAATAATAAGTTACAAGTTGTTTCAAAATATTGCACATTGTAACATCAATTTGGGCAGTGTAATGAAAAAAGTAGAAATAATAAGTTACAAGTTGTTTCAAAATATTGCACATTGTAGGTAACATCAATTTGCGCAGTGTATTTGTAACGTTACATTACAGATGAAAGCTCCTGATGAGGGTTCACCTGAACTTGTATAGTTGTCGACTGTAGTACATAATATCTCTTAATTTCCTTTCATAAATTAGTGTTGTTTATTAATAAAGAATTGTAGGAAGATGGAATCTAATTTATAAGTATGTAGTTAGTCAAGGGAGTGACTTATCGTTAGTGTCACTGGAATAAATGCCAGAAATATATTAATAATTATTACTTTTTACTTTTTTGCGTTCACAATGCAATTTTTATTATTGAAAATGAAGTATTACATAAGATATCAGAGCATTCGCCCGGATAGCAAAAGGTCTGGGGTCAATAATAAAAAATAAAAAAATGGATTGTGAATCCAAAAAAGTAAAAAGTATGTAATTTGAAATTATTTCATCTTTATCGATTGCCAAATATCTGAAAAAGATATTTCATTCGGCGTCGAGGTTAGTAATATCTTCACATTGATGAAATAAACGCTGGCTCACAGCGCGTAAGAAGTAGGTATAATGCTGGCCCTACACAATCCTGCCTATCGTCCAATCGGCATAACACTGCAGGCTTAATCCAATCTGCAGTTCGTCCATATACACCATAATTGATAACTGTCATGCCAATCCACGCCCACCCACGGTCAGTTCTACTTGATCCAATCGGCAGCGTCATGCCGATTGGACGATATGCAGGATGGTGTATGGCCACAATTAGAAATATTAGACGCTCGCGAGCAGGCCGAGGCATTGGCTCGGTCGGTGTGGACGCGGCTAATGATTTTTCTCGAAAAGTTACAATTTAATTATCACAAACTGGCTTGTTCGGCTTAGTTTGAACTCGAATACATAATGTTCGTAATAAATATAGACATTATAGTAATGTTAACAGATGTCATCTGTTTTGTACACTGTGTACGATCACGAGCAATAATATGTAAACATTATACAGGGTTATTTTGAAACCACTGGCCAAATTTTAAGTTCGACTCAGAATCGGTAAGTGAACAACTTTCTCCTAGAAACATGGGTCGAAATAAGTCTTTTTTAGGGTTCCGTAGCCGAAAGGCAAAATACGGAACCCTTATAGATTCGTCATGTCTGTCTGTCTGTCTGTCCGTCCGTCCGTCCGTCCGTCCGTATGTCACAGCCACTTTATTCCAAAACTATAAAAACTATACAGTTGATACTTGGTAGGTAGATGTATTCCGTGAACCGCTTTACGATCTTAATACAAAAATAAAAAATAAAAACAAATTAAAGGGGGCTCCCTATACATGGAACTGAAACAGAAAAATATTTTTTTTAATCAAACATATTGGTGTGGGGTGTCTATAGATAGGTCTTTAAAAATAACAGAGGTTTCTCAAATCATTTTTTCTTAAGCTCAATATTTTGAAAGATAGAGCCTTCCAAAGTGGTAAAATGTGTGTCGTCCCCCCCCCCCCCCCCCCCTCTAACTTCTGAAATAAAAGTGTGAAAAATCTAGAAAAAATATATGCTTTTGACATATAACACATTTTCAAAAACCGCAAATGTAACTTTGACATTCATACAAACACTATGAAAAACAAAGTTATATTTTGCTGACGAAGAATTATAATGGAATTTTGTCTAGGTATAGGCAATCGGTACGTTAAGTGGGTACGGAACCCTTCATGGGCGAGTCCAACTCGCACTTGGCCGTTTTTTTTACTTTTCATACAAATCATCCTGATCACGTGATCGATTTAGTATGGGAAGTTCAAAAATTTTTGTCGTATTTTGACCCATGTTTCTAGGAGAAAGTTGTTCACTTACCGATTCTAAGTCGAACTTAAAAAATTGGCCAGTGGTTTCAAAATAACCCGGTATAACTTTGTCACGTTAAAGCGTTCCGAAACAAAACTGTCTGTGCCACAGAAGTTACTCAATATTGTAATAAGTATTACATTACATAATCCTATGTTGTTTACATATAATTGCTCGCGACATCAGTGTGTACTATTACAACCATTGTAGAATGTTGTAATTGAATACTTTCTACATATTATTATTAAATGCAATTTTATTGTTAACTTGACAATTATCAATGAGAGTAAGCTGCAGTTTGGATGGCAAGCTATTGGAAAATAGTCTTTAAAACTATTTACAATAAGCTGCAGTTTGAATTGCAAGCTATTGGAAAATAGTCTTTAAAAGTGTTTACAATAGAGACTATCTCACTTGAACTGTGCTTACCATGAATTAGTAGCCTAGCTCTTATCATATCATTCCTGTAAGAGGTAATTATTTATACTTACTTTATAAAAGTACAATTATTCTTCTCATTGTACACTCATCTCACGGGAAAGTTAACTACTTGCCAAGATTCTTAATTTAGCCGTGCAATGTAAACGTGTCTCCTTAGCCGTGTGCTTCTAATTCGGCCGATTTGCATTACATGGCTTTATTAAGCATATTGGCAAGAGGCTGAACTTTCCCGTAAGGTGACGGTACTATCGGACGGTACTATGCCAAAGGCACATTTCGGTCATAGTGTTATTTACCTACCTTTTATTTCTTTGTCATCCTATGGACACTATGCTTTGATGAGAAAATATTACATGAAGGGCACAAAATACGTAATACAATACAATATGATCAATTTTTAAACACTACCATTATTATAGTATTCTTTGACACTACCTACTCTAGTTTCGGGTCTAAGACAAAAAATTTATGACTTTTCATACAAATCGGACTGATCACCCCATGCATGACACATCACATATTTCGACCCGTTTCTAGGAGAGAGTTGTTCACTTACCGATTCTGAGTCGATCATAAAAAATTGTGTAGTGTTTAAAAATTTATCCTGTACTTATACCTAATTGTCACCTGCTATATTTTTGTTTAGACTGACATAATCAGATGAAAAATAGGACATAGAGTGCGCGCCAGATAAGTGCGCGCGGTCAAAATCGAATACTAATCTTTTCCATAAGCTTAGAGCTAAAAAACTTTCTGCAACTAGCGCCAAAAACGCCTCAGTCACGCGCAGAGTTATCTGACATGGACTTTTTATTATGTTTTCAGCAGTATTGTTTGCTAATTTTATTCCGCACAAATATGTTACATGACTTTAAATTGTATTTACATAATTATTATGTTTAAATTATATTTCAAAATACTTAAAAATACTATTTAATATTATACACCTCTAAATTTTAATTAGTACTTAAATAGATTTGAGGGATGATAGTGCCCATCAATACGAACAATTTTAAATAAGGACCCAACGACGGAATCGCGATAAAAAGTACAACATCGACTCAAATAAAATGTATGGAACACAGTTGATTCACTTTCGCGATTCCGTTGCATAGTAAAAAAAATTGTATTGATGGGCACTATGATCCCCTAAAATCTTTGTACTACTTACCAAATTAAAATTTAGACGTGTAAGTATACATTCATGTTAAAGTTAAGTGAAGCACTTAATTTTGTTGGTTTGTGAAAACGACATGTTTTGTAAAATTAAGATTTAAACGATTAATGAGAATTATATTGGAGTTACGTTTGAAGATGATTGATTTGTTTTATTTAATATTTCACCCGCGTGGTACCTGTTCCCGTGGGGAATATCGGAATCAAATATAGCCTGTTACTCAGAAAGAATTTAGGTAGCCTTCTAATAGTGAAAGAATTTTCAAAATCGGTCCAGTAGTAATTTTAGTCTGGACACAGATAATATAATACTATGTCTGGACTAGCTCCCCACGACTTTGCAGTAGATATAGTTTGAGTCAAACTTTATTACTTCTGTGAACTTTGGTGTGAACGCGGTACTGTCAACAGCTACATTACATACAGGGCAAGGAATTTATAAGTACTACGTACAACAGGAAGGTGCACTCCGTATTTTTGTGTATTTAAAAATACACTTTAATATTAAGAGATAAGGTTTATATTTCAATACAAAATGTCAACGGTCCAGCTGAGACCGCAAGAACGAGGTGAGGGTGTCCCTTTCTCTGAAATTGCCAGCACTCTTAAATAACAGGTTTAGTAGATTTATGGTTCACAACTTTCGTTATAAAAATTAAATTTCGTAAAATTTCCGCTTCGTATTACTTTTAGTCAATAGAAAACATCGCATTTTAATTTAGGTATTACCGTATTAAGCATAAAAATGTATCAGGTCGTCTAAGTTTTTTATGGCTTATCCTAGAAAAGAATTTGAATGATAGATTTCAGAATGTTAAAGTAGCAACATTACAAGCCGAATGACGTTTTCTGACGTTTTCCGTCTTCGTTGTGTCAAGTTCGCAATTCGCTCGTCGCCGCCCGCCGCCCGTCGCGCATGTTCGTGGCCGCCGTAATGGGATGGAGTGAGATAAACTGACCTCGTTCTTACTATCTCATTAGGACCGTTTTTTAGCAGCAGTGCACCTTCCTGTTGTATTATAAATTCCTTGATACAGGGACTGACCTCTATTATACAGATCAGTGCATACAGGTGATCTGTGGGTACTGTGGTTGCGTTGTATGTAGGTACTGCGCTGCGCATAGTGGCTAACTTCACGTCCGATGACGGCCAAAAAGATTGGCGCGAACTATACAAATCTAGATCCCCTTCTAAACATAAATTTTCGGAAAAAGTTAATGTTCTTTCCCATAGTCTGATTTTTCTCTGATCTCAAGCTATTATATTAAGCTAGACTAGATTTATTAAATCCACTCTAAATTTTATTATTGTACATCATTTAAAAGTGTACAATAATAAAATTACTTAATTAGTTTTACGGCCTACTAGGCCTACTAGACGTGGTAGGTATTTCTTTTTGAAGATTGTGGGGTAACCTCTTGTGAATCAATAAGCTTTATATAGGACTTTTTATTATTAATAATATATAATTATGTACCTAAGTACAATCATTTTGTTGTTAAAAATCTTTGTCTTCAATAGGACATCCAGAGATGTACAGTCGAACCAATTTAATAGTGACACACCATAAGTTAATTTTCTAACAGATATTTAAATTCAATAAGGTTAAATTTAAACTCGTTCACAATGACACTTAACTTTATAGTTTTAATGCTTTCCAACAATTATTTAGCAATTAACTTAAGCTGCCTACACACTAGCGTTTTTCCAGCGTAGGCGTTCGATGAACGTATGCGCAACGCTAAGTCGTCGGCCACACTGGAGCGATCAGCGACCGCGGGGCGCGGAGGCGACCTGCGGATCTGCAGGACGCGCGAACACGTACTATTCCCTCCCTCCGCTGGTCGCGGCAACCGCCGGACGCGCCAGTGTGGCCCCTCCCGTCCGTCTCAATATATTTGTTTTTCCCGCTCAACGCGGACGCAAGACGCGCCGCTCCAGTGTGGCCCACGACTAAGGGCGTGAGCAGTTTGGATACGTTTTCGTACGAACACGCACGAATGACCCCAACTTTCCAAATACTATGGGAGTGCGCACACGGGTGCGAGTTAGTCGTATAGGTACAATTAGTACGACCACTGAGCTTACGGTTACGTACGATGCTAATTCGTGTTCCTTTATTCCTCACGGCCTAACGCCGCCGCGACAACGCGACACATTCCGTGTATAATACTTTCACGCCGCAATAACGCTGCGTATGCGTTGCACACCTGCGACGCTTAGCTCATCTTACTTATGCGACCTAGCATAAACGCGACGTAGGTATGAATCGCGTAGACTTCGATCAACAGAACTAAAATAGGTGTTACGTGGTGTTACTAAGCGGGCGGTCGCTGTGAAGAGGCTCCACTCCAACACGATATACATACTCCTTAAAACCAGAAAGCAGCTTTATTTTTTTTATAAATGTAGTATAATCCCAATGTCATTTTGACATTTCTCGGAAAGAAAATTTGTTTTGACGTTGTTTGTTCCTGTATTTTTTGTTAAATTGTTTTGTCTGTTTTAATTATGTCGTGGCTTGCAAATCCTATTAGCATCAACAGCTATTATGAATTCAAAGTCTTCCAAGCCACCCATGCTGAGAAGTAAATAAGGTAAGATGATAGTCAATACCTGAGGGTCCTGAGGAGGTACCTACCACCAGCTGACATTGCAATATTAAAGTTTACTTTAGAGCACCATACCACCCACACATAACCGCCTCTGTGGTCTAGTGCTTCATACCACCGATTTCAGACCCAGAGGTCCCGGGTTCGATTCCCAGTGGGGGTACATATTGTATTCGGTTTGGTTAGCGGTAGGATTTGTTCTTAGTCCGCCTGGCTAGTTACCACCATCTTATCTAAGTCTGACGCCATAACAATAATGTTTTCAGCATTATTGTGTTCCGGCAGTTAGAGATAAGATATCCAGTTCCTCAGTGATTGAGGATTCCGGGAGTAGTGCGCTTCCACCTTCAGCCTTATCACCAGTTATCATCAGGTGTGATGAAGGCTAAGTGCTAACCCGTAGTGAATAAAAAAAAAATACATAACACTAGAGTTTGACCAGCGTAGGCGTCGACCAGCGTGGGCGTACGACGCCTACGCTGTTCGCTTACGACGAACGTATGCACAGTGCATTCGCCGCGACAATGCACTATGGTAGCTGCAGCGGTACTCCATAATATAAATTACACGCAAGCAAAATTCGACAGCCGCGCGGTCACCGCCCTGGGTTCGACGTTTGGAGCTCTTTACTGCGGCGTGACAGTATAGTATAGTAGATAGGTAGGTACATAAAATGTTATGACAGAAGTCGAGGGTTCGATTCCCTCTTAGGCATTTGTGTGTGGATAAGTATGTTTATATCGGCCTAGGTGTTTTCTATTTTAAATAGCAGATATCAGCTTTCCAGAGTTAGAGTTAATCAGAATGCTACGATGCTATGGCTTGGTATCTCACCGAAGAAGCGAAGAGCAGGCCAACGAGATATGGCTTAGACCGCCGGACTCGACGTTCGGAGTTGACTGAAGTTTTTTTCCAGCTAGAATGCTGTTGCAGGCTCTCGTGATCGTAATGGCGGTTGGCCTGGCGCCCTGCGTCATCCAGTAAATGTGCAACCACTACAAACGTCAGCGTGTGATAGTCTGTTATTCTACTCGCAATAAGAAACCCTTTAACTGCCTGAACAAAAGAATGATTCAGATTAACAACCGTATTCTTTTCTTCTGTTGTATCGTACTCTTCGCTAGCATGCTGGTGCAGATGGCTGTAGTGGTCGTGATGGCGGTTAGCCTGGCGTCCTGCGTCAGCTAGAAACTGTGCAACCACTGCAAGCGTCAGCGTGTGATAGTCTGTTATTCTACTCCCAATAAGAAACCCTCTAACTGCCTGAACAAAATAATGAATTAGATTACCAACCGTATTCTTTTCTTCTTTGTATCCTGTTCTTCCAGCTATCATGCTGCCGCAATGGCTGTAGTGGTCGTGATGGCGGTTGGGCTGGCGCCTTGCGTCATCCAGAAGCTGTGCAACCACTGCAAACGTCAGCGTGTGATAGTCTGTTATTCTACTCCCAATAAGAAACCCTCTAACTGCCTGAACAAAAGCGTGATTCAGATTACCAACCTTATTTCTTTCTTCTGTTGTATCGTGTTCTTCCAGCTATGCATGGCTGAAGTGAACTGGTCGTGATGGCGGTTGGCCAAGCGCCCTGCGTCATCCAGAAACTGTGCAATCAAGTCTGTTATTCTACTCCCAATAAGAAACCCTCAACGCAGCCTGTTCAAAAGAATGATTCAGATTAACAACCGTATTCTTTTTTTCTTTGTATCCTGTTCTTCCAGCTATCATCCTGGCGCAATGGCTGTAGTGGTCGTGATTGCGGTTGGCCTGGCGCCCTGCGTCATCCAGAAACGGTGCAACCACTGTAAACGTCAGCGTGTGATAATCTGTTTTTCTACTCCCAATAAGAAACTCTCTAACTGCCTGAACAAAACAATGAATTAGATTACCAACCGTATTCTTTTCTTCTGTTAATCGTATTCTTCCAGCTAGCATGCTGGTGCAGATGGCTGTAGTGGTCGTGATTGCGGTTGGCCTGGCGCTCTGCGTCATCCAGAAACCGTGCAACCACTGCAAACGTCAGCGTGTGATAATCTGTTTTTCTACTCCCAATAAGAAACTCTCTAACTGCCTGAACAAAACAATGAATTAGATTACCAACCGTATTCTTTTCTTCTGTTAATCGTATTCTTCCAGCTAGCATGCTGGTGCAGATGGCTGTAGTGGTCGTGATGGCGGTGGGGCTGGCGCCTTGCGTCATCCAGAAGCTGTGCAGCCACGACACTCGCCGCCCGCCCTCCAGCGTATGCATGCACCGACTTGACATCAGCGAGAAGTAAGACAATACTAATACATTCAGGCTGGTTTTACAGCAGGGGCCGTACCGGCTAACGCTGCGAACTTCGGCAAGTCTGCCGGGCTTCAAATTAATACAAATAAATCAATCGGGCCAAAATGTCAAACCTCGATTCATGATGTCCTGTCCTGTGACATGTACTTACAAAACTAATTTCCATACTTCGATTTATTTGTTTTAAGTTGACATAGATTTACCGAAGTTCGGAAAGTTAGCCGGTAGGGCCCCTGAACGGGATAGGAACCCGTATTGGCCGACTGCATCTACTCGTGAGACCAATCCACCAATCCGTACGGACCAATCCGCGTCGTTGTGAAGCGATATTTTAGCGTTTTGATTTTGCGCTTAAAGCGCATGCCACACTGCCATTTGATGAGCGAGCTAACGAGCCGAGCGATGTGGCGTTTTACCTCACCTCTTTTCATACTGCGAGAGAGAGAGAGAGGCGAGCGATGTCGCTTTCGCTTGCGGTGAAAGAGGTGTAACGTCAGAACGCTCGGCTCGCTCACCAGCTGGCAGTGGGGGTTTGCGCTGAAGCCCTTATATGTGACTCTATCTCTCATGTTCTCGTTGTCTAATAGAGAAGTTTAAGGTAGGTACTATTTCATTGTCAATTTTAGAGATAATTATATGTGGAAAAAGGGACAGCATGTATTGTCTAATTTCCGAAACTTGATTTTATTTTGATATTTGCACCAGCCCTCTAACTAGGCCATTGGCTGGCAATTTGAACTCCCCAGCCTGCCTAGCATGACCATATGATATAGCACGTCATGCTGTCTTGCTTACACCTTAGTGGGGTAAGCAAGACAGTAGGTATGACGTGCTAAATCATATCGCGTGATAAAAGCCGCTCATGCTGTCATGCTAGGCCGGCTGGGCCACTGAGGGTAACTTTGGCCAAGGGCGTGTCGCCAGGCTGGCGACGCGACGCCCTTGGCCAAATACCCCTTTGCCAAAACGTAATTAACTGACCCAACTAGAGTACCTTTAGGTAGGTAATATTTCCGCCAAATTCTGTGGCCGTTGAACTAATAAACTGTTCCTCGAATGACTCCAAACTACTGTTATCGCATCGCTTCCGCCAACAAGAAGCGATTTAGCCGTATCCTTACTACTTATTTGGTATTCTTGTCGCGTATGCAACAAGGCAAATTGTTTGCAATAGGTACTGTAGTTAGTAGATACGGCCATACGGCTGCCATGTTCAATGTTCAGACCTGTCAATGACAATAAAGCATTAAAACTAAGGTGCAGTTTTTCGTATGAACTCCACACTAACACCCATACAAACCGACAAGAAAGAGACATATGGCAAATTGTTTTCGAATAATCTGTATGGCTGTATTTTATTATACTCACCTAGTCCTTAATAAAATGGTCTAGCTGTAAGTTTTCCAAAAAATGAAAAATTAAAATAAATTAAAATAGAACTTTAAAAAATATTGACTGCAAAGTTTGATGGGTACTTAACACGTTGATGTCGACTGACCATCGGATACCTAGCTTTTACTGTACTTCCCTTTTTTTCTCACTATACAAACGTTATGTTAAATAACCTTATTTTTTCTTTTAGGAACTCTACAATTTCAAAAAACATGAAATCCACTGAAGATTGCGTTACGAAAAAGTCAAATTCAAAAAAGTAGATGAGGATGTACCTAATTGACAATTTCAATCAAGAATTTAAAATACTATTTGGCCAATATTTCCTCGGTAAGTATTGTCAGTGGCTTGAGGGGAAGCAAGACAAGAGTTTTGGTTTGGGAATGTAAATAAATATCGTGGAGACAATGCCTGAATATTTGGCGAGTGATCGCGCCGTGTTGTGAGACACCGTCCGTTCTGCGTTTATAAACAAACAGACGTGTGTTCCGTTCGTAATCACTTACTCGTCCCCTACTATGGTGTTGAGTTCGATCTCGAACGAAATTCATGTCGAAGCATAGGTTATCCAGATTCAGATTCAGATTCAGATTTATTGCAAGTCACAAGTTTTATAAGGTGTTACAATCTTGGAGTATTGTACAAGTGACGCCCTGCAAGGGCACCGCAACCATGAGGGGCAACTATTGCCTTTTTACTTAAATATTGGATAAAATTACATAAAATTACATTAAAATCATTATTAACGCAATATAAAAAACAAAACCTACCTAAAGTTATATTAGCACTATATAAAATAATCAATCATTCATACGATACATAGTAAAATTTAAATTACTTATAAATATACATGAATGTCAATAAATAAATGTCATTTAATGTCATATAAAACTGTCATATAAATGTCATCTACCTATATACTAACATTGCATTAGAGATATAAACATAATTTTCATAACATTTCAATTAAATGTGTCATTAAAGAATTCTGCGATATCATAATAGCATTTATTTATGAGAAAACTTTTGAGCTGTTTTATAAATAAAGTTGGTTTTTCTATATTTTTGAGACTGTTCGGAATATGATTATATATTTTAATTACCATATGGTGTGGGCTAGATGATATTAATTGCATTTTTGTAAACGGTTTTGCTAATTTATTTAGGTATCTATTATTTCTTTTATTAGTATTTTGCATTAAAGAATACAACTCGCAATGTTTTCTCACAAATTTACATGATTCTAGAATATATATGCATGTCAGGGTTAGGATTGTGTATTTTCTGAAAAACGATCTACATGAAGTCATTTGGTCAATGTTTGCTAGTATCCTAACACACTTCTTTTGTAATATAAATATGTCATCAATATCACAACAATTTCCCCATATAATTACACCGTAAGCTAATCTGGAGTAAGCATATGCATAGTATGCGGCAAGAGCGGTCCCAAAGTCTGTAGTACGTTTTAGCTGATGTAGAGCATAGATAAAGGAAGATAATTTATTCTTTAGATATTCTATATGTTTTTTCCACGTCATATTCATGTCAAGATTAATTCCTAGTAATGTAGCTGAACTTACAATTTCTATCTCTGTGTTTTTAAAGTTAAAATGTATTTGTAATGGGGTCTTTTGTGAGGGCTTAAATTGTATTATTTTGGTTTTCTTTAAATTTAGTTCGAGATTATGATTATTTAGCCACTCTACAATGTGTACCAGAGTTAGATTTAGTTTACTTTCTAATTCAGTCGAGTTTGTACATGGCATTAAAACTGAGACGTCGTCAGCGAATAGCATGCAATCCTCTTCGATTATACCGGGGAGATCGTTAATATAAGTGAGAAATAATATACTTCCCAAGACACTACCCTGCGGAATCGAGCCAGTACAAACGACTCTATCAGATCTGACATGTTGTATTTTTCCCGTGTCAAAGTCAGTATTAGTTACCTCCACATACTGATAACGTTTTTCAAGGTACGATCTAAACCAATTATGGGCCAGCCCTCGAATTCCCGAGTCAAACAATTTATCTAACAAAATTTTATGGCTAACTCTATCGTACGCCTTACTCATGTCTAGGAGAAGCCCTATTGAGTATTTTTTAGTATCAATATTGTGTAAAATTTTTTGGACGTATTTATAGATTGCTAAATTTGTAGATCGGCCCTGTCTAAATCCATATTGGTTTTCGTGTAGAATTTTGAATTTTTCATAAAAATCACGTAGGCGCTTTACCATCGCTGTCTCTAAAATTTTTGCCGATGTTGTTAAAAGTGATATGGGACGAAAATTATTAATGTCAGTGACTGATCCCTTTTTATGAATGGGTCTGATTATTGCTATTTTTAATGCGTCGGGAAATACGCCCTCGGAAAAGGATTGATTAACTAATTTTGTATAAGGTAGAGTCAAAATATCAGCACACTCTTTTATCAATGTTTGAGGAAGTTCATCTATCCCAAACGAATTTTTACTTTTAAGACCTCTAAGAATATTTTTTATTTCTAAATTATCAACCGGTTATGATATTATTATGTTACTATTACGATCGTCATATGTTTATATTAACCTAGTAGTAATTTAGTTACTATCAAACATATTATTTGCTGTAATAGGTGACAAAATAATGCGAAGTTACTGAGAATTCTGTACGCTAGTATTTTTATTATTATGAAAGCCAATATAAATAATTATTTAACTAAACTATTGTGTAAGCATATTTACTTAGATAACTACGTAAAATAATTTGAATGAACTATGAAATCTGTCCCTTAACCCTTCGCAGGCAAATTTCAATACCTACAACGTACTAGAACTTCGAACAAAATAGAAAACTCGATCGATTTCCAATAGTAGAGGCGCAGCCATTCGATCAAGGGAAATGCGCGCTCGCATAAAGCACGGTGCGCATCCGTGCGCGCGCGAGTGGTTCTGTACTCGGTGTTGCGGCTGTTCGTGGTTTACGTGTTGCTTCTCCTGTCGCTGCGCCTGCATCAACGAAAAAGAATGACTTGGATACTGGTCCTGGGATTACTCGGAGTTATAGGAGGAGTGTACCCTGTAAGTGACTGGACTTTGAACATACTCAAGATGGTCTGATACACAAGATAGCTCTCTGAAATTAGATTATCTGGATTCATATTGAGAAAGCCCAGATTTGCAAACATTTTAACTATTCTTCACTCTTACATCCAAATTTATTCGATCATTCGGTACGATTTTTGCATGACAATCTGGGAATTCTATATTAATATAATAATATGAATTCAGAGAGATATTCCGGTTGTATGAGGTTTGCCTGTGGTTCTGTACTCGGTGTTGCGGTTGCTCGTGGTTTACGTGTTGCTTCTCCTGTCGCTGCGCTTGCATCAACGAAAAGGAACGACTTGGATACTGATCCTGGGATTACTTGGAGTTATAGGAGGAGTGTACCCTACCCTGTAAGTGACTGGACATTGAACATACTCAAGATGGTCTGATACACAAGATAGCTCTCTGAAATCGGAATATTAATTTAGATTATCTGGATTCATATTGAGAAAGCCCAGATTTGCAAACATTTTAACTATTCTTCACTCTTACATCCAAATTTATTCGATCATTACGATTTTTGCATGACAATCTGGGAATTCTATATTATTATAATAATTTGAATTCAGAGAGATATTCCGGTTGTATGAGGCCTTTCTGTGGTTCTGTACTCGGTTTTGCGGCTGCTCGTGGTTTACGTGTTGCTTCTTCTTTCGCTGCGCCTGCATCAACGAGAGGGAATGACTTGGATACTGGTTCTGGGATTACTTGGAGTCATAGGAGGAGTGTACCCTGTAAGTGACTGGACTTTGAACATACTCAAGATGGTCTCATACCATACACAAGATAGCTCTCTGAAATCGGGGGAGTAATTGTCTAACTTAACATCAATCGCAATCGCTTTCAGTTTGACATCCATCATGCATCCATCACTTGTTCTTGAAGTTGTCAAAATTTTTGGTGACAAAAGCAGCAATGGCCGTGCAATATCTTTTAAACTGAATGCGATTGCGATTAATGTTGAGTTAGACAATTACCCCCCTGAATATTAATTTAGATTATCTGGATTTATATTAAGAAAGCCCGGATTTGCAAACATTATAACTATTCTTCACTTTTACATCCAAATTTATTCGATCATTACGATTTTTGCATGACAATCTAGGCTTTCTATATTCCGGTTGTATGAGGTTTGCCTGTGGTTCTGTACTCGGTGTTGCGGCTGTTCGTGGTTCACGTCACGTGTTGCTTCTCCTGGCGCTGCACCTACATCAACGAGAGGGAATGACTTGGATATAGTCCTAGGATTATTTGGAGTCATAGGAGGAGTGTACCCTGTAAGTGCTTGGACTTTGTAGAAAGGATGATCTCATACAGCAGGATAGTACTCTGATATCGTATTGTTATTTCCGATTCTCTGGATTCATTTTCAGTAACTACTTAGGCCCGGATTTGCAAACACTAATTCTTCACAACAAACCAATTTTTTCAAATTATTGAGTTTCTTGCATATGGAGTTCTAGACTGGATAAATCAATTATATGAATTCAGAGAGACATTCCTGTTGTATGAAGTCTTTCTGTGGATCTGTACTCGGTGTTGCTTCTCCTGTCGCTGCGCCTGCATCAACGAGAGGGAATGACTTGGATACTGGTCCTAAGATTGCTGGGCATCTTTGGAGGAGTGTTGTAAGTGTATTGGACTTTGAACTCAGGATAAGGTCTCATACAGCAGGTTATTGCTCTGAAATTGTATTAATAATTCGCAAAACCATTGCATACCTACTTTAACTTTGCTTCTAATCACACTTAGATTTTTTAGATTACGAATTTGTAATTAATGAAACTTATTAGCCCCTTTTGGAATATAAATAAATGATTTTCCCACAATCACACCGATTATGTTGCTCAGAAAACGTTCTTTGAGAACTTTGAGTAATGAATACTTACTTACTACATAAGTAGCTGATTTTGATCAATGACTTATCCATCATATTTTTATAGGTAGGTACTTAGTTTATTACATAGTATACATAGATAGACAGATACCCAGACTAAGCCAAATAGACAGTATGCATGCACACAAATATTCTTTCGCGTATTTTGCGTGGATCGAACCCTCGACCTCTGTCGCAGAATGTATACCCCTGCGCCATGAAGGTTGCCAATAGTGAATAATGAAGTGTTTAAACAGTTTGCTAATAAATAATTTTGTATGTCAATAGACAGTCTCTTGCCTACATTTGTTTATTCACTACAAACATAGGTACCTAATATTTTAGTTTGAGTTAACATTAACTAAAATTATGATTACTTTTTTACAGGCAACAACAGGATGCAAGAATTGCATAGTAAGTTAATTTCATTTTTATTTCGTGCTGAACGGACGAAGCAGTGGAATTGTAGCTTCGTTCAGTGTTTTTAACAAGGTTATTAACACAATAACTGAAATATTTTTTTAGCCTCGGTAATACAAATGTAGTAAAATTTATTCAAATTGTTTGTAGTTTTTTTTTTTTTTTTTTTTTAATCTATATTTATTTAGAGGCTTTTACCGTTTTAGGTATGACAGCCTCATCATAGCCTAACCTTACAATACCTTAAAAATACACCAATTATTAACCTAATACTAAGAAGGAAGACGATGATGCAGAAACATAAAAATTAGGTCTTCAAATACATCTGACCGTGGGTCTGCAAGTATTGTTAAAAATATTCCTACATCTAACTGATTTATTTTATATTTTTGCATCAGAGCCCTCCTTTTTTCATTATATTTAATACACTCAATAAGCATGTGCTGAATGTCATCCACGGACCCACAAGTGGCACAATTTGGAGAGTCGGTTTTTCTCATAAGGAATCCGAATTTCTTAGATGGGTAATGACCTGAGCGAAAACGGAGTGCTGTTATAATGAATTGTCTACCGGCTTTAAGATTAAAGAACCAAGGAACTTTTGGCGGCTTACATTGAATACATTTATACCAGATGCCCTTTTCCTTGCTTCTTTCATCGAAATATTCTTTAAATTTAAGATAACATTTAAATTTAAATTTACCTAATATTTCTGTATACGATGGTAAAATATCTGTTTCTAAGCCTTCAGTTATTGCAAGCTTCGCTAACTTGTCAGCCTCTTCATTTCCCTTTAAGCCGATATGGGAAGGTACCCATTGCAATCTCAGACTAATGTTGTTGTGGCTCAAATGGTATATTTTACTTAAGATGTCATAAGCTATCGGTGCACCTCTGCTATGTCCAGAGGCGCATCGAGCTAAATGTTGTAAGGCACTTTTGCTATCTGTTAGTATAACAAAATTCTGTCCTTCTAAGCTATCAATATATTTTAGAGCTTCTGAGATTGCAAATAGTTCCATGGTCATTATTGAGATTTCTGTGTTAGATTTGAAGATAGCTGACTCTCCCGTTAGAGCATAGTAAGCACCACCCAAACTACAACCTGATTTGGAACCATCAGTAAAAATATGTGACCAGCCTCTATATTTTTCGCCCAGCTCCTTAATGACTTGGAGTCTCAAAGATACAGAGTTGTACTTAATTTTAGCTTGTTTGACACATTTTAAATTATCTATAATAGTTGATTTAACATTTATATATGATGCCCAAACACACATTTTAAACATTTGTAACGGATTTGACTTATTCACTTGAAAGTCTTTGCATTCATTATATGCAGTCACAAGTAAAGGTTTTTTTTTTAGTTGCCAGTATCTTTGGTGGATGACAGCAATTAGGCTATCAAAAAGTTTAACTGTATCATTGTCGGCCAATGACATACTTTTTACACAATATTTATAAGCTAAATAGAGTCTTCTAACGAAGAGTGGTTGAACACATAATTCACTCTCCATTGTATGGATCGGTGTACTTTTAATAAAACCGCCTATTATCCGAAGAGCTTGATTTTGGATTCGATCTAACTTTAGTAGCTGTGCTTTGGAACAACTATCGTACATAAAACAGCCATAATCAAGTCTACTACGGACTAACGATATGTAAATAGTACGCAAGTGTCTAGGGTGTACGCCCCAACCAGACCCAGCTAAAACCTTTAACAAATTTAAAAACTTTGTGGTCTTTTCGGCAATTTCATTAATGTGTTTGTTCCATCTTAAATTTTTGTCTAACCATAAGCCCAGGTATTTGACATTATCTGCAGACATGATTCTACTACCTTCAATAGCTAATTTAATTTCTCTTTTTTTATATCCCCTACTGAAAACGCACGAAGTTGTCTTAGCTACAGAGATATGAAGACCAATCTCATCTAACATAACTACCATATCGTCTAACGCTTTTTGTAGCTTGTTTTCACAGAATTTCATATCTTGATGACTCATATAAAAAACAAAATCATCTGCATACTGCGCTACACGTACACTTTCGATTCGACGGCAGATGTGATAAGTAGCAATGTTAAAAAGTAATGGTGAAATAGGGTCACCCTGAGCGAGGCCTTTATTTGCGCGCCTTGTGAATGTACTGTCGCTGTTGTAACTGTCGTTAAAGTGCTCAGTTTTAATCATTAACTTCCTATTACTTAAAAACGACCAAAGGTAGTTACAGATGTTACGACCTATTCCCAATTCATCCAATGTCTTGACAACTCTATCTACACGAATTTCGTTATAAGCGTTTTCAATATCTAAAAAACATGCTGCAGTATTCAAATTTTTTGTGAAGTTTAGCTGTATATAAGAAACCAGTCTAACTAGTGAATCTATACAAGATTGTGCCCTTCTAATTGTTTGTAGTTAAAAATATAGAAATGGAACGCCACGCGTAAATTTCGTATCGATATTCACGTCATGCGCTGAATCAAGGCTTGTGTCCATAGAGTCTAGCATTGATTATTTACCAATGGCCTAAATTAGACAATTTCGCCGTTTAGACAAGGTTGGGTCATAATTTCTAACGCTATACTCGTAGTCAACGGATGGGATAAAAAAAGTTTAAGGTCACTGAAATGAAAACCTTGGGAATCAAGACTAAATTGCCCGTTTGTTTCTCAGTTTACGCCAGTAGGTAGTTTCTGTGCTTTTAAACATCTTATTTATCTTCGACTTCTTAATGGGGAACTTGCATTAAAATTATTTTGAGAAATTATATTAATAATCCAATGATGATAGCCATTAAAAGTGCATTCGTGGAAGATTTATTCCAAAATTATTATTATTTTGCAAAATATTTTAATGTAAAGTTACGTAAATTGAAACGTGATTTGAAACACCAATCAGCGCGCAGTGACGTCATTCCATTAGTCACCTAAGCTGAGTTCAAAAACATATAGGTGATCATACATTCAAATCATGTCATAAAACATTAAAAATATCTACAAAATGGAAAAAGGCTTGACTAAATTCGACTCGCGAGATTTGCTTAAGGTTTATATGGACATAGTGCGGTGCTTATTTATGGAAAATTCAAATTTTTCAAGTGTAGAGATGTAGAGATTGCTGTTTACTTTATACACTGTTGATGCAAGATCTAACGAGGTTATGATTTTTACGAATACAACGTACTTAGGTACATCAAAATGATCTTCACTACATTTGCAAGGCAGATTTTGAAGAGGGTGAATGTTGTCTTATATAGCTCCTTTCATCCACTTTTCTCTAAGTTTAGGCTCTTGAGGCACAGTTAAAACTGCACACTCTATTTTGTGAGATTTAGCTTTACTTGTAAAAGAATTATCCATTGTAGTAGTAATAAAGTATCGTTTACTGACTTTTTTGTATATCAAATAAAACTGAAATAAATTAATTCTGTCTTACAAAAATAATATTTACGCGCCATGAAAAGTTATGTGCATCTGAAAGGAGTGACCACTGACCACGAAAAAAGAAACAGGTTGAGAGCCTATCAGAGAATCTTTACGCGACATGAAAAGTTATGTGCATCTGAAAGGAGTGACCACCAAAAGAGAAACAGCTTGAGACCCTGTCAGAGAATCTAGTAAAAAAATTGTTGATTCCTAAGCAAAACTCCAAATAATTCGTATTAATTCTGAGTTGGACACTCAGTTCAGCAACTGTTAAAAATTTACTGTCACCTGTCAAAGTAATTAAGCATTGTGTGTTAATTATTTTTAAATTCGAATCTAGTAAAGAATTTAGCTTGGTCACTGAGTTCATACAATTTGTGCATTATCGAATCTCTCAAATTTTGCAAGTAAACTAAAGAAATACATAAAATTACATTAAATATCTAATTGTTTAGCACCTGATGAAGAAACAATGGTACAAACGTTAATAGTTTAATAATAAATGGAATTTATCTATTTTGACAACTAACGACAAACGTTTGCACTGACTGACAAACGTTTTCGGTTTTAATGACTAGGCTTCGCCACATAGATAAATGAAAGTAAGCTTAAGTTTTTTTACTCGACTGCGGCGGGCGAAGTCAAAAATTACCTGACTGCGGCGGGCGAAGCCCAAAAAGTGTTACGTTTTTGACCTGAATGTATGTGTTTCTGTTCCTATGTTCCCTCGTAACTACTAAACGGATAACCTGATTTTGTTAATTGATACGTCATCAGATTCGTCTTAATAGCCCGAGTGGCAATAGAACATCAATATTAACAAAAAACAAAATGGCGGCTTTTAGGCGGCATATTATTCTGTGCATTGTAAAAGAAATATTTTTAAATCTCATCGAGTGGGGTAGGTATTAAATGAAGAGTTTTAAATAGCGATTCCATAAACATCTATAACTTGCAGTTTTGTAAATCTCTCCGTATTAATTTATCTAAAAAAGAAAAGAATTTTTAAATTAGTAAGTTCTTACTTTAAAAAGATGATTTATTGACAATGAACTAAAAAGTCTGAAATAAAAACGTAGGTAATATTTAAAAATATAAAAACACGACTGCAAAAAATTACCATTAAAAATGAAAAAACCAGCTCTTTACTTCTCGGGTTTTTTAGTTTTTTATTAATTATTACGAAATCTTTACTAGAAGTTGGCATATCATCCGTTTCTCTGAGGGTGCCATACTTTTAGAGATTGAATTTTTATTTTTTGTTAAAACAAAATTGACAGATGGTTACCCTCATTTATTACTTTTTTTTAAGGATTTTAAATGCCGCTATAACGTTTTTGTCCATCCTGTCATGCGACAAATATTGGAATGTGAAGCACAGCGGTAAACGTCGCGAGTGCACAAGTGTGTGGACACTATGAAAATATTTACGAGAAAGTTCATGGCAATGCGAATGCGGTCGCAAGTATAAAGGATGCAATGCAATGCAACCGACTATCAGTCCACCTGCAGGCAATGGCCTGTCATTGGCCACATTAGCCCACACACCCACAGTTTTACATTAAGGGCCCGCTATATGCCAACGAAAATTAGATTGCTTTACATGATCGTCTGTAATATTAATATTAATGAAAAACTGAATTTCAAATTAAGATGCAGCAAACTTCAGGACTAACACTAGTGACTATGTTACGAAAAATCACGATTACATAAAATTTTGTCAATAGAAAGAAATTGCGAAGTTGCCTCCAAATCGCTATAGTTAACACGATAAACAGCTATATAATAATGCAAGTTCCCTATACATGGATTCCGAAAGCGGAAACGATTTCGAATGTTTGCAAATAAGTTACAGCTAAGTCAAAATTAATGTCAAAATAGGGAACTTGCATTATTTCATAAATGTAGTCTATCTGAAAGATTTAAGGATTGCATGAAGATATCACAAGCGAAAAAGTTGAAATATGCTTAAATTATTTATTTAATGCAAATCAAAAATTAACATTTCAAAGTCCGCGCGTAAACGCTCAATGACCGGACGTGACGTCATTTCTTAGGACGTCAAACTTTTCAATGTGCATCTGAAAGGAGTGACAAAGAAATTTTGACAACTAACGACAAACGCTAAAAGTGCACCAAGGATTTCAGTTTTACTGACTAGGCTTCGCCATATAGGTAAATGAAAGAAAACTTATGTTTTTTAGCGAAATCTTTACTAGAACTTGGTTTATCATCCGTTTCTCTAAGTACTTACCATACTTTTAGGGGTTGAATTTTTAATTTTTGTGAAAACGAAATTGACAGAATATGACTTACCATACTTTTAGGGGTTGAATTTTTAATTTATGTGAAAACGAAACTGACAGAATATGGCTACCATCATTTTTTACTGTTTTTTAAGGTAATTATAAATTAAGTAAGCTTTACGTAAAACGCACTAACATATAAGTATTGAAAATATGCATATTTTGCATTAGTCTAAAATATTGTGAACTCTAACATTGACATATATATGTATATATGTATATGTATCAGTCAGCAGGCAGGCCGCCTGCAGTCCTTAGTCGAACAGGCCACCTGATATTCGGTTTTTAAGTGCGCGCACTAGGCCACTTGCAAAAGTAATAACTGCAACGGCCAACTGCAAAGTAAATGCTGCCTTATTTCTATATAATTCTCCGGCACTATTCGGCCGGTCCGGAATAAAGAAATAAGGGAAATTCTTTTTTTTTAAGGATATTTAAAGGTTATTTACAAAAATATATAAGGTCCTTCTTAAATAGTGCACATAAGTTTAAGGGGTCAACGTACTCACGCATACAAAAAAACTTTTACTATAGTACCAACATTGAAAACGTGAAAAAGAAATCAGCTGTTTCAAAGAAAATATTAAATCGAATAGATTAAAATGTATGGAACAACTGATATTTTTTTTCGAATTTTTTTTTTTTTTTTTCGCGATTTCAATGTTGGTACCATAGTAAAAGTTGCTTGTATGCATGAGTACATTGACCCCTTAAAATTATGTGCACTATTTAAGAATAGGTATAACATAAGCCCTGCCTTATCTATATAGTTTAATTATACTAAAAAGTTTCAAGCTTTATTATGTATTATTAATACTAGCTGTTTATCGTGTTAACTATAGCGATTTGGAGGCAACTTCGCAATTTCTTTCTATTGACAAAATTTTATGTAATCGTGATTTTTCGTAACATAGTCACTAGTGTTAGTCCTGAAGTTTGCTGCATCTTAATTTGAAATTCAGTTTTTCATTAATATTAATATTACAGACGATCATGTAAAGCAATCTAATTTTCGTTGGCATATAGCGGGCCCTTAATGTAAAACTGTGGGTGTGTGGGCTAATGTGGCCAATGACAGGCCATTGCCTGCAGGTGGACTGATAGTCGGTTGCATTGCATTGCATCCTTTATACTTGCGACCGCATTCGCATTGCCATGAACTTTCTCGTAAATATTTTCATAGTGTCCACACACTTGTGCACTCGCGACGTTTACCGCTGTGCTTCACATTCCAATATTTGTCGCATGACAGGATGGACAAAAACGTTATAGCGGCATTTAAAATCCTTAAAAAAAAGTAATAAATGAGGGTAACCATCTGTCAATTTTGTTTTAACAAAAAATAAAAATTCAATCTCTAAAAGTATGGCACCCTCAGAGAAACGGATGATTTGCCAACTTCTAGTAAAGATTTCGTAATAATTAATAAAAAACTAAAAAACCCGAGAAGTAAAGAGCTGGTTTTTTCATTTTTAATGGTAATTTTTTGCAGTCGTGTTTTTATATTTTTAAATATTACCTACGTTTTTATTTCAGACTTTTTAGTTCATTGTCAATAAATCATCTTTTTAAAGTAAGAACTTACTAATTTAAAAATTCGTAAATTCTTTTCTTTTTTAGATAAATTAATACGGAGAGATTTACAAAACTGCAAGTTATAGATGTTTATGGAATCGCTATTTAAAACTCTTCATTTAATACCTACCCCACTCGATGAGATTTAAAAATATTTCTTTTACAATGCACAGAATAATATGCCGCCTAAAAGCCGCCATTTTGTTTTTTGTTAATATTGATGTTCTATTGCCACTCGGGCTATTAAGACGAATCTGATGACGTATCAATTAACAAAATCAGTTTATCCGTTTAGTAGTTACGAGGGAACATAGGAACAGAAACACATACATTCAGGTCAAAAACGTAACACTTTTTGGGCTTCGCCCGCCGCAGTCAGGTAATTTTTGACTTCGCCCGCCGCAGTTGAGTAAAAAAACTTAAGCTTACTTTCATTTATCTATGTGGCGAAGCCTAGTCATTAAAACCGAAAACGTTGGTCAGTCAGTGCAAACGTTTGTCGTTAGTTGTCAAAATAGATAAATTCCATTTATTATTAAACTATTAACGTTTGTACCATTGTTTCTTCATCAGGTGCTAAACAATTAGATATTTAATGTAATTTTATGTATTTCTTTAGTTTACTTGCAAAATTTGAGAGATTCGATAATGCACAAATTGTATGAACTCAGTGACCAAGCTAAATTCTTTACTAGATTCGAATTTAAAAATAATTAACACACAATGCTTAATTACTTTGACAGGTGACAGTAAATTTTTAACAGTTGCTGAACTGAGTGTCCAACTCAGAATTAATACGAATTATTTGGAGTTTTGCTTAGGAATCAACAATTTTTTTACTAGATTCTCTGACAGGGTCTCAAGCTGTTTCTCTTTTGGTGGTCACTCCTTTCAGATGCACATAACTTTTCATGTCGCGTAAAGATTCTCTGATAGGCTCTCAACCTGTTTCTTTTTTCGTGGTCAGTGGTCACTCCTTTCAGATGCACATAACTTTTCATGGCGCGTAAATATTATTTTTGTAAGACAGAATTAATTTATTTCAGTTTTATTTGATATACAAAAAAGTCAGTAAACGATACTTTATTACTACTACAATGGATAATTCTTTTACAAGTAAAGCTAAATCTCACAAAATAGAGTGTGCAGTTTTAACTGTGCCTCAAGAGCCTAAACTTAGAGAAAAGTGGATGAAAGGAGCTATATAAGACAACATTCACCCTCTTCAAAATCTGCCTTGCAAATGTAGTGAAGATCATTTTGATGTACCTAAGTACGTTGTATTCGTAAAAATCATAACCTCGTTAGATCTTGCATCAACAGTGTATAAAGTAAACAGCAATCTCTACATCTCTACACTTGAAAAATTTGAATTTTCCATAAATAAGCACCGCACTATGTCCATATAAACCTTAAGCAAATCTCGCGAGTCGAATTTAGTCAAGCCTTTTTCCATTTTGTAGATATTTTTAATGTTTTATGACATGATTTGAATGTATGATCACCTATATGTTTTTGAACTCAGCTTAGGTGACTAATGGAATGACGTCACTGCGCGCTGATTGGTGTTTCAAATCACGTTTCAATTTACGTAACTTTACATTAAAATATTTTGCAAAATAATAATAATTTTGGAATAAATCTTCCACGAATGCACTTTTAATGGCTATCATCATTGGATTATTAATATAATTTCTCAAAATAATTTTAATGCAAGTTCCCCATTGTCACTGTAATTCACTTTAGAGAATAGACAACGACAAAGCCTAGAATTTGAATCCGAATTCATTCGTCGAATTGTAGTGAATGGTGTCTCATATCCCTGCCTAACCATTATGATATTCCAGGCACTTGGCAAGGAGGAGAAGGCGATGTTCCGTGCCCATTCCGACGCGTGCCTGCCGCAGTCTCGCGTGGACCCGAAGCTGGTGGAGGCGATGCTCACCGGGGAGCTGGCCGACGACGAGGGACTGAAGCGACACGTGTACTGCGTCCTGCTCAAGTGCAAGGTCATCAGCAAAGACGGGAAGCTGCAGAAGACCGCGGTGCTCGGCAAGATGGCTACCAAGGCTGACGGGAAGAACGCTACGAAGGTTAGTCGCAATTTAGGTAGAACCCTTTTTGGTATTCTTTCATAGCATGGCACATCCTACAGGAGTTAAAACATTCGAGTATAGCTCATGATGACTACGATTATGGCAATAAAGCGATAAAACTGTGATGTTGAGAAATAAGCCCGCACAGACTAAGGCAAATAGGAGTCAGACTATTATCTTTGCTATTTTCTATTACGTACCTACTTGTTCGTTTATTTCTTCAGATCTTTTATCATACCTTTAATGGCATTTTCGGTGCGAATTGTTGCGCCGTATACCTACTCTGAACTAATCTAAAAAGTTAGGTCGCTATAGTTGGGTAGCGTCAAAAAATTACCAGTGTATGCGCAGCTTTATGATAATGAGGACATTTTAGTTCTAGCTAATGCCGGGGGCCGGCTAGGGACTTCTCTATGTGCAATTAACTCTAATCACTGCAACAGCAACACCGAACGTAGTAGCAATATTCTGCTAATCATCTTTTGCTATTCCGCTCTTACAGGTGCTAGAAGGCTGCGCAGACCAAACTGGAGACACCCCGGAAGACATAGCGTGGAACCTCTTCCGTTGCGGATACGACAAGAAGGCTGTTCTCTTCGAATACATGCCCACTAATATTGCAACAAGCGACGTTGAAACCAACTCTAAATAAAATGCTTTCTTCAGGTGCAGTGTAGTTCTCTGTTTTGCCGCTAGATGGCCCTGTTTCTAGTTTACTTGTCGTACCCATACCGTCCACTATGTTGGTAAAATTATCATCAGATACTCTCTTCACGTCTATTTATTTATTACTGTATTTTTGTAAACTATAAATAAATGTTGTTCTTAAATGTTGACTTTTATTGAAGGCAATTTCATTCCATAATGCAGCATTTACCTACACGGAGTCCCGAGTTCCCCGTGGAACAACCGTTGGTCTAACTGGTAGTACCATGGGGATTTTCTTTTCCCGATAGACTTACTCTTCCGTGGTACAACTAAAATCATTCCCTGTGGAACAACTAAACAAAGTCAATCATCAAAATAGACGAATCGTTATCCTTATTATGGAATGGACGGGAGATGTTTATTTCCCATATTACTACTGCCACAGAATATATAATAGTACTAACGCTACTGCATAGGAGAATATGTGCATAAACCATGTTTTCCCCATAGACCCACTGCACAAGAAATGTCTTCCTCGACAGTACGAATATAGTATTATATGATCTGAGGTACGAATACTTATTAAAATAAAAAAAATATTATCTGAAGGTACCAGGGTTGCATTAGCTAACCAGAAGTTATTTCAGTGATGGTTTAAGATTATATAGGCAGCAGCATTTTAAGTAGGTATACTCGTAATAACTCCTGGTTAGCTATGCAACCCTGGTACTTTCAGTTAATTTTTTTTTATCTAAAAAGTAACCCTCCGTCCACTTGGATCCACCGGTGGAGCCAAAGTAATCGAACGAAAGACATTTGTGCAATGTGTCTACGGGGAAAACACGGTATGTAGGTATATCCTTTGTGCAGTAATAATATGGGAAAAAAAATCTTCCGTCCATTCCATATTATGGATAACCATTCGTCTATTTTGATTGACTTTGTTTAGTTGTTCCACAGGGAATGATTTTAGTTGTACCACGGAAGAGTTAGTCTATTGGGAAAAAAAACCCCATGGTACTACCAGTTAGACCAACGGTTGTACTACGGGGAACAGAGTCAATATTTGAAACAATCTACTAATAATAGGCCAGCCATCTAAACATTTATTTATTTATTTACACTTTATTGTACACACAGATAATACAGATAGACAAAAAAAATATACAAAGGAGACATACAATTGGCGGCCTTATCGCTAAAAGCGATTTCTTCCAGACAACCTAGGGATGGACAGGATAAGAAAACAAAGTATGATGGGATAGTTAAAGGTGTACAAAGTGTTAAGTAAAAAAACAATAAACTTACTACTTACATCTAAATAAATTAATATATACCTACATATTTACACATTAATACGTCATACTTAATAACTTATAAACATTATACATATTTACATATAAATACATAAGTACTCAACAACCAATAAAATAAGCAATAAACTTACATGAACCTACATAATAACCTATAATATACCTAGATAAGATAGTTTGTTACTGGCTTAGTTCAGCAACATAAGGAGAGATAATGCTCTTTGACCTCTTTTTTGAATAAGCGGATAGTCTGTGCGGCCCTAATTGACACCGGTAATGCATTCCAGAGGTAGGCAGCTTGCACCGAAAAAGATTTTTCGAAGAACCTGGTTGAATGCATAGGTGTTTCCAGTCGCAAGTTTTCTGATGATCTCAAGAAACGAGAATGGGAATCTTTGACGAATTTGAAGCGATCTTTAAGATAAGAAGGAGTAAAGGGGTTAAACAGAATATTGTACAATAGGGACAAAATATGCGCATTCCGGCGAAGGCGAATTGGCAACCACCTGAGCTTCTTACGAAATTCAGAAATATGATCGTATTTGCGAAGCCCAAATACAAATCTTATGCAAAAGTTTTGAAGGCGCTCAAGCTTATTTAGTTGCTCTTCTGTAATATCAAGATAGCTGACATTCTAGGTTTCAAATAATTGCAGGGTAGGTACTGATTTTTTGGGATGTTGTTAGGATAGCTATACTAATAGTGTAAAACCGAATTTGCAACCTCGAAAGACCTTTAGTGTCCCAGCTTAGTTCGTGGTGCTTGAAAAACCTCGGAATTTTCGGATTTTTTTCAGTTTTTGGCTTACAACTTCTAAAACATCTCAACCGTTCCATAGTCATACCAAAATGACACACCAGTGTGACTATATGGTAATTTTACCTGATCCGTAGTAGTCACATCATCACACCCTTGACCCAATTTGCGTCTTTTTTTAGGTTCATCATCAACAGTCCATTAGCATCCCACTGTTGGGATGATGTATGTCTGTGGATATACCTACCTACGCCTCATACAAAAAAGTGTTATATGAATTTTACAGCAAAGTCATCTATGACTTCGAAAGAAGATAAAATTAATCTTGAGATTTATATTTTCAGTTTTAGACAAGGTTAAGTACCTACAGGAATCTCGATTAAGAGTAAAACTTTTTACTGCTAAGTTTAGCGCCAAATCTAGGACACGGATCACAATTTAAAAACGATAACGAAGTTCGAAAGAAATTCAATGTATAGGATTGGCGGATTGGCAAAAGCTGCGCTAAATCACGTGGTCTTACCGCAAGTTGATTGGAGCATAAAGACGATAACGATTATATTTGTCGTTTCGCCACATAACGATGTTACTTTGGCTACAGGCCCTGGTCCGGGTGGCGATCATTGTATTTTTTAAATATTTCTAGGAAGGTTCCGTATTACGTACCTAGGTATTCGTCATGTGGAATGTCCGGCGGTAACATTTACTAAAAGCAATGGTAGGTAATCATTAGAGCTAGAATCTTGAGCTAATCATTTAATTTTAATAACGTTGATTTTGAATACTGAGGTTTCTTGCAAATAGCATCCTCGTTAAGAGACTCTTACAGGGGCCAGCCTCACGATGTGTACAAAAATATTTTTAAATGACCTAATTTAAAACATTTTTGTACACAACGTTTGCTGTTTTGTTTTCATTTGTTAAAATGTGGAGATTGTTTGGACTCGATACTCGCGAGCAGGCCACGTATAGTTGGCCATGCGAAAAACAGTTTTTCTCTAAATGGACACCTGCTACTTTAAGTGTTTGCCCTTGCGCTTTGTTAATGGTCATTGCGAAGGCTGGTTTGAGGGGAAACTGGATTCTTTTAAACTGAAACGGTAAATCTGTAGGGATCATGGGTATGCGTGGAATCAAAACTTCTTCATCTTTAGCTATACCTGTCATTATAATTGCTCTAATAATATTGCGTCCTAGCTGCGTAATTTGCAATCGAGTCCCGTTGCATAGTCTCGGCGCTTCGAGATTTCTCAATAATAAAACTGGAACCCCAACTTTCAGTCTCAGCTTATGAGACGGCACTCCTGACAGCTCTAAAGAGTTTAGAAACTCGGTAGGATAAGACGTCACCTGTTCACTGTCCATGACAATATCTACTGACAAATATTCGACAACATCGCCTTGCACATGTGACATCATTCTTTCGTTGATCTTTCCCACGATTTCATTGGTCGGTGCTAATATTGCCCTTTCACACAGCCATTCTCTATTCCTCATGTTATATTCTAAACCGGGATAGACGTTGTTTTTAAGATCTTCCAAGTTTTGGACAGCATTACAAAATTCTTGATTTAATGTAATCATGCCGTTAGCGTCCGTAGTCATTCGACCTTCACCGATTTTCAATAGAGCAGCTGCATATTGCCCCGATTGCGTATCATTATGTAGTTGTACTCGCATGTTTTTAGTGAGACAAAATTTTTTTACATGCACCCATAATGTAGACGCTTTCAAACATGCATTTATCTCATCTGCTGGAGTGCCTCTAGTAATGACAGGTAGTGTCTGTCGAAAATCACCAGCAAGCAGCACTACCATCCCACCCATTAAACTCGGGTTACTTCTGATATCTTTCAGAGTCCGATTGAGCGCCTCGATCGCTTTTTTATGCGACATTGTGCACTCATCCCACACCAACAGCTTGCATTGCTGTAGCATTCGGCCACGATCGCTGTTTTTTGTGATGTTACACACTGGAATTTCCTCATGATGTAAATTTAATGGGAGTTTAAGTACTGAATGTGCCGTGCGGCCACCATCGAGCAGCGTCGCTGCAATTCCAGAGGAAGCTACAGCAACAGCTATTCCTTTGTCTTTGCGAATTTGGGCTAAAAGTAAATTTAATAAAAAAGTTTTTCCAGTGCCTCCTGGCGCATCTAAGAAAAACAATCCACCCTCACCATTATAGATTCTTTGCACAACAATATCAAAGACTAATTTTTGTTCCGTGTTTAATCGAGGAACTGACTCTGATATTTGTTGCTGTAAAGAAGAGACATTGTAGTCCAGTTCTCTTATTAAATCACCACTGACTTCTCCGATTCTTTGTGGCCGGTTCATTCCAAAATCTGATAATGTCTTCCCAGATATAGCCATCACTTGGTCTTCAATCTTAGTTAGCGCCTCGTTATATACTAAATCATTATATGTGATATTGGGATTATTTTGTTGTAGTCTGTGCAAAATATCGTCAGACATATCATTTTGGTACTTTTCCCATAATATCTGAGGATTTGAAAGACCACACGTCGCTATGAGAATGGCAAAAAGATCTCTCACCTTAGCTGCTGATCTACATTGTGCAGCCTCTTCTAATGTCGAGTCCCAATGATTGTCATTCTCTAACAATCCTCTAGTTTCACAGGCTTCTCGGAAGGTAACAAACGTTTGACCGTTGTAGTTCTTGAGATCATTGAACGAAGTTGGCCCACGCACGTGGTGTAGCAGTAGTCTCAAACAAAAGCATTCAATGTTGCTAACGTGGACAGTATAGACCCGTCCTAATGCATCCCCAGATTTAACGCCAGGCCAATTCAGAACAGCAGATCCTTGAATTCGGCGTTTCCAACATTTTCTACCTGCATCCCACGTGTAATACCGAGGTACTTGAACGTACAAAAGTGTTTTTGCGAATTCATCTGATCTGCAAAGGTCAAAAAAGGCGGTCAAAGTGGTTTTTGGTGGTGTTGTCACTCGCTGGTGAAAATTATTTTCATTAAAATAAATTCGTTCACCATTCTCTAGATGCACACTGAGGTGCGTAACAGTAGGATGCCTTTCATGCAAAGGAAACCCTAACAGGCGCCATACAGCTTCGTTGCTGCTGACATAGCGACCAGACTGAAACGTTTGTACTTCGTCTACTGGGTTTGAGGACTCTGAGCTTCTGAAATTAAAAATAGCTTGATCGCTGCCTTTATTAATATATTTGCAGATGTATTTGATTGCACGTACGGAACCGCAAGCTTCTACATTTATATGGGCGTTAAAAGTTTTTAATAGGACAGGCGAATATGGTACTACCCAACTATTGTCGACAGAAACTTGACTACCATTTCGGAGTTTAACAGATGCCGTCCGGCCTCCGTCTTCTGGTGCTCTTCTACGATACATCGGGTAGCCGTTCTCATTATGGAGAGTCTCTTTCAGTAGGTTGCGAGGAAATTTTTTTGTACATTTACGGTCTTTCATGCACGGGCACAGAGGGTTTTCAGCCCCGCATGGACCATGGATCATGTTTTTCATAACAATATCATAAAGTGCCTTGTCATTGTTAGGATCTGGTATTTCAGCGCTTATAATTTTATCGATTTGGTCAGGTCGCAATTTATCTTTTAACCAAAGCAAAATGTGGGCATGTGGGAGTCCTCGCTTCTGCCACTCAATGGAATACATAAAGCATTGCACTTCTCCAAAAACCCTTCCTTTAGTAATTACAGTCATAAGCTTTTTAACTTTTAACCTAAACACTCTGGCAATGACATCGTGCCTATCGTTGGCGCTTTGACCTGGCATTAATTCGTCAACTATTTCAGACCAAGATGGATTGCAGGTGAAGGTTACAAATAAATCTGGTCGACCATACGTACGCACATAGGCAAATGCGTCTTGAGTATACTCGTGTAAGTATCGGGGACTGTTCACAAACGAAGAGGGCAGAATCACCATTTTACCTATATTATTAGGGTTCACGTTGGCATCATTCGATACAGCATCTTGGAGATGAATATAATTTTCGGCTCTTAGTTTTGTTTGATTTAAAGATATGTATCGCAATCTTTCGCTTTCAACCTTCACGTACATATCAACATAAAACTGGTTAGCGAGCTGTTTGCATCGTTGTATTACGTTAAAATCGTCTTCGCGTATCATCATATGATAGGCATAAAAGTCCATGCTCGATACTTTTTTGTTGGGCAAGGGGAGCTTGGTCACTGGATTGACTTGTGGAATTTGAAAATGGTACCCCTCTTGCCCCTTGCTAAACATAAGCGGGTATTGTAATGCGTCATAAAACTTGTGTGTGTCCGGCACCCTGGTCAATGTATTGTCATGGGTTTGTAAAACAATATCACGCGATGCGAACTGTTCACCACACACCATGGCGGCGACTTCGTTTATTAAGGGTGCATTATAACGTCTTTCATGTTCCCCGCTTGGCGTACGATCTGGGTGTATTACTAATTTGTAATTTTCCCCTGGCATTCTTTCTAAGGCTGTTTTGAAGGTGTTAATGAGGTTATTATGTTCGTGCAACATTCTTTGAATTTTTAAAACAATGTCCCTCTCAACTCCTTCAATATTTTGACATCTGCGGTCAACCTCGCTGTTTTCGTCTCCCATAAAATAAATCTGTAGAAATTTTGGTTGATCATTGTTTGTGGGAAGCAAAGAACCAATCCTATGATAAACTTGCCCTTGTACCGTAAATGTGGGTGAGAATCCAGGCATGATGACCTCATTACCCACACCAAATGATGTCATCTGAAAGCAAGAATTGTACTTTCTTATTCTGTTTAAAAATCGCCGAGATTCATTGCTGTCATATAGAAATAAGGATTTGAGTGGCTCCTCGGGGTCACCAAGCGTTGGTACTGATACTTTGCCTCCAGAACAGCACATACCTGGGGTCTCTTCCTTCCACTTGAGTGCATCACAGTGTCTGCATTTATTGGCCATTCTACCTATGAGGACTAATCGATGATTAAAGTAATCAATTAACGGATCATAATCAAAAGCAGCATCGGCAAATGCCTCCCACGTATTCATCGTAAACGTACGTCTCCTTTCTGCTTGCCGCTCGGAATTAATTAAACGTCGTCTACGTGTTTCTTCGGAGGTCTCTGCGGCTATGTACGAAGCTTGACGCTCAGCATCTAAGATTTGGCGAGCTTGGGTCTGCTGAGAGGTCTCAGCAGCTCTTTGAGCCGCGTGACGCTCGGCATCAATAACGTGGCGAGCTTGGGTCTGTTGAGAGGTCTCAGCAGCTCTTTGAGCCGCGTGACGCTCGGCATCAATGACCTGGCGAGCTTGGGTCTGTTGAGAGGTCTCAGCAGCTCTTTGAGCCGCGTGACGCTCGGCATCAATAACGTGGCGAGCTTGGGTCTGTTGAGAGGTCTCAGCAGCTCTTTGAGCCGCGTGACGCTCGGCATCAATGACCTGGCGAGCTTGGGTCTGCTGAGAGGTCTCAGCAGCTCTTTGAGCCGCGTGACGCTCGGCATCAATGACTTGGCGAGCTTGGGTCTGCTGAGGGGTCTCTGCAGCCCTTTGTGCAGCATGACGATCAGCGTCTAAATTATGACGGGTCTGCATGTGCTCAAAAGTTTCAGCAGCCCTTTGAGCTGCGTGACGCTCGGCATCTAAAGCCCGACGGATCTGTGAATCCTCTTCTGATTCCAGTGATCTAGCAAGTTTAGCAGCCCGAGCTCTGCTAGAGCTATTAGCTAAATTGGACTTTCGTTTGCGAGGCATCGTAGAAAAACAAAAATGAAATGAATCGAACAAAACAGATGTACAGATTAATATTTATTATATTAAAAAAAACCTTTAATAAGCACCTACTCGGTAAAAATTATGCGCTCATCCCACGGCGATGTCAATTAAACACATCGTCCGTCACGTTTAAATGGAAAAAAAGTAACTAAGTAATTAAATTATCAATATTTATTTACAACCAATGCATAAAAAAGTAGGAGGTTAGTAGCTTAGGTTAGTTTTACACCTACTACGACCTCTTAGATTAATTAAAAAAAGGAAATAAAAGCAAATCGGATTTTTTTAAAGTAACGGAAAATATCTTACCTACTTTTAACTATGAACTAAAAGAAATATCAAGTATGTACAAAATTAATTTACAGGACCTAATTAATAAAAAACACTTAAAAAGTTATACGAAACAAAAAAAATCGAACAAAACAGATGTACAGATTAATATTTATTATATTAAAAAAAACCTTTAATAAGCACCTACTCGGTAAAAATTATGCGCTCATCCCACGGCGATGTCAATTAAACACATCGTCCGTCACGTTTAAATGGAAAAAAAGTAACTAAGTAATTAAATTATCAATATTTATTTACAACCAATGCATAAAAAAGTAGGAGGTTAGTAGCTTAGGTTAGTTTTACACCTACTACGACCTCTTAGATTAATTAAAAAAAGGAAATAAAAGCAAATCGGATTTTTTTAAAGTAACGGAAAATATCTTACCTACTTTTAACTATGAACTAAAAGAAATATCAAGTATGTACAAAATTAATTTACAGGACCTAATTAATAAAAAACACTTAAAAAGTTATACGAAACAAAAAAAATAATTTTACTGGATCGAAAAATGTAATTCTCTATAGCGCAAATTTTTCTAATCGCATGCGTCCGACAACGACGTCTGCCCTCACGTGTCTGCCCGTTCGGGTAGGCATAGTTAGATTCGTGCGCTCCCCCACCACACGACAGCGCCGCGCCGTTGCCTGCCGCAGATGCCGCCACACTTCGGCGAATGTGCGCGACGACGACCGACGGCAGCGGCGGCGATGCAGAGTATTCGTTAAAAGGAATTTAAACTTCAAAAGCGAACTTTTTTTGTAACTTGATACACCCAAAACTTCTAAATTACATGTTCCTAGGTTCAGTGATTAAGATTTCGTATACAAAAAGTTTGGCTTTGTAGTTCCAGTTCCGAATCCGTTCCGTTCGAATTTCGGGAATTCCGTTTGTAGAAAAATTCTGCACATCCTTTGAGACCTACGTACCAAGATTCATGGTCTTATCTTCAATTCAACCCCTATTTCACCCCCAAACTGGTAAAAATTTCAAAATGCTAGAACAAACGATTTTTTGTTTCTTATGACGTGATATTTGACGAACTTGCATACTAACTTTCAACCCTTATTTCACCCCTTAGCTGGTCGAAATTTCAAAAATGCTAGAACAAATGTTTAATGATTTCTTATCAAGTGCTTAAATATAAAGTTTCATGGTTTTATCTTTTAAAATTAAGAAATCCCATACAAACTTTCAACCTCTATTTCAACCCCTTCATCCCTTTTTTCGAAATAAAAAGTAGCCTATGTTCTGTCTCAGGGTCTAAAGATTGTCTGTACCAAATTTCATCAAAATCGGTTGCGAGGTTTAAGCGGGAAAGCGTAACAGACAGACAGACAGACAGACAGACAGACAGAGTTACATTCGCATTTATAATATTAGTTGGGATGACTATTCATTTTATTTGAATAAGATTTCATTGTTCGCAATTCATAAGTGTACCAAGATCCTAGATTTGGCGCTAAACTGATCGTATTAGCATAAAAAGTTTTACTCTTGAACATAAGTTGTCAGGTTAAAATTTAAACAAAAAATCTCAGCCAAAATGCAACACTCGAGGGTTTTGCGTTTTGATCATCAAGATTCCTGTAACTTTGATTTTTGACTCGTGGTCCCACCAATTTTGTCTTACTGTTACTCGTGGTCCCACTAATCTTCAACACTAGGACTCGTGGGACAAAATTGGTGGGACCACGAGTCTAAAATCGTAACTTTCTTCTAATCTTGAGCTAATTGATCCTTTACTCCTCTTGTAAGGATCCCGTTATCCTCTCTCATTAACATACAAGTTATGTAGGTTGGTACTTAGAAAACTTCATGACAAGTAAAGTACTCAACACCATGACTCGTCATGTTGGTCACTAAACTATGAAGTCACCGCCGATGTTTGTGATCGTACTGCAGTTTAGGTGTTGATGTAACGCCTGAGAACACAACACGAGGTCGCGAGTTTTTGTTAATGATGAGCGCGCGAGTAACATCAGCTCCAAACCGATGCGATGTGCGGAAATTGTGCAAATTTTCTAAAAAATTGACACCGACTGCCTGATGGATCACCATGTTGATACTCAGTGGCTTTACACATTTACATTACCAAATCATATGTGTGTTTGCCGCCCCCCAAAAATCTGCCGCTATAGGCTTTATAGCCTACTCAGCCGACTGATAAATCTGCCTAATAACTGCCAAGTTTTGATCCAAACCAGACCCAAAAATTCAAGTGTAACATCAGCTGGGATGGGAATCATACGGAAATGTGACGCGGAAACTGCATTTCCAGTAAACTGTGAAAGAATTCATATGGTAAAGATACTCGAATATAACCAAATATGGGTGGGTTAGGTACTCGAACACACGGAAAACAAACCACCAACTTGATGGACTGCGATTCACTGTCGGGGAAATTAAAGGGAAAAATTTGAGTAATAAATGGATCCTCACAGCTAAGTACACGTCCACGCGGCAGGTCGAGACTTGGGCGGTGACGATGGCGGGACGATCTTGCTTGACTCATATATGAGTGACTCTAAACCTAAACGTGCCTAAACCGCGCGAAATGGAAAGAAGGTGAAGAGGCCTTTGTCCTGCAGTGGGACGACCAGGCTGAAAATAAATAAACGAGTAACAAGTTTAAATATGGAGATGCAGAAAAATGACCTTGCGGACAAAATCTTTTGCATTTATAATCTTGTCCAACCAATGTTAGTTAGACATTTTGTTCAACTATGAAGAGTCTACGCTCATTTTCGACTCATCTCCTAGGTATTTAAAACTATTAAATCTGTTGATCTGTTTATTGTATCTGTTAAAGCTGATGAGTTTTTTTCGCCTGTTTTTCTTGTCAGTTAAAAGATGTCCATAACAGGTGGTAGGTAAAAAAATGTTGGACGATTCATAAGCATTAATTTTATTTAATCTATATGAATAAAAATTTATTGACTTTGACTTTGACTTTGACATTAGATTCCTTGTGTTGCGGTAGTTCCTGCTGAAATGAACTGATTTCTGAATAGTTCCACTCAATAGGAGACGGATTTTATTTTTGTCCAGATCCAAGATTGTCAAGGGGAACTTGAAATTCATCCGAAGTGCAAATTGCAATACATGTACAGTCTCGGCCAATAATATGGAAACATCATAGAACTTTGGCACATTGAAGCGTTCCGAAACAATTTATGACAGTCCATGTTGTTGACATATTTTTGCTCGTAACTGTACATACCTAGTTTCATTATCGACAGTTAAATCGCAATATATTTTGAATATATTCTTCCACTGTGGTGAAATACGCACTTGGCAGTTGGCTAGTCAAAATAAGCATAATAATATTTTTAACATTAACATAAAGTGACGTGCGAGGGAGTCTGTGCAGTTGCAAGTTAAGTGTAAATTGTGTTCAAAACGACGAGTGTTCTGATCTCATTGCATCTGTGGGCGGTGACCCACAACCGCGCCTCATGGGCTGGCAGTATAGCTCGCGTGCCTTCGTCTGTCCCCCGACAACGAGACGCGGTTCCGAATCTTTTTATATTTACGCGCGCTTTTTAAGTTCGGAAAAAGTTTTAATTGAAACAAAAACTTTTGTTTTAGGTCAGTATGGTTTAGATAGAACTTTTGCATACCTATGACAAAGGACGAATAACTTTTTAATATAGGCTTCTTTTGTTTTAAAAGTGTTCTTTCGTTTTTTTTTTGTTTTGTGTTTAACAGTGCTGGAATTATTGTGTGTTGGATTCTGATGTGTGGATGCCGGGAGAGGATATCTAGTGTTTGTGGAAAACGTATGTTGATTTTCAATTTTAATGAAATTATTAAAGCTTGCGGTGCTTAAATTAAATTATCACTTCTCGACCTAAAAACCTCAGTAATTTAGGATTCCGGGAGTGCGTTTTCACGGGGTAGCATTTTTTTATGGTAGTTTAAAAAAATGTTTAAATTATTCTGTCCACTAGATTTTGCATGAATAACGATATTGTTTTGTTATTTAGATCCTGAAAACGCAGCAACAGTATTTTTTTTCTTTGAAATTATTTTTTTATTATTTTATTCACAATGCAATTTTTATTATTGAAAAGTTGAAAATGAAATTTGAAATAGCGGCTGGCATGGCGGGCAAATCGCCCGGACAGTGAAAGGTCGTGGGTTCGAGTCCCATCGGAGCTGGATGTGAGACGGGTCGACTTTTTGCTAATAGGTAGGTACTTCATTTTATTTATTTTATATTTAATGTGTAGGTATGACACGGACTCTAGGTAGGTAGTACGATGAAAATAATAACCGTCACCATTTGCCATCATTATCCAAGAGTAGGTAAGTAGGTATCAGCGCTTTTTTTTATTAGTTTTCAACTAGTTTTTGCCAGCTGCTACGCTCACGTTATTTACCCCGTTTGTAACGAAGTCCACTATTACACTTACTCTTATATTTTTTCCTGTACCTCCATACAAACTTTGGATTCTCGTTTAATCCGTATATAAGGCGGTGAATTTTGCAAATTCTGAAAATATTATTAGGTTGAGGTAACAAATAAATTTTTCATGTGCGCTCAGCCTGCTCTTACGCAACTTTCACAATGGTCTGTCATGGAGTTCTTGGCGCCATTTTGGCGTTAGGTTAAGTGGATATTTTAATTAATCGCAATTTGTTTCATAGTGGACTTTGTGGCTCAAGATAGGTGTGGTTTTGTGCCCCAAGTGTTTACGCAACTGTGGAATGATTAAAATATGCGCTATCTCGGTAACGTGATGCCGAGTGTTTTATTGTAGTGGTGACTACCTCAGCAAGAATTACTGAGAAGACCGACTCGACATACTTGACGCCAAGTACTTCAAGAAGTATTGGAATGTAACACACCTACATTCTAATGAAAACATAAGAAACTATAATAACATATATAATACCACAGCCATCTCTATCGTCTTCTACAAGCCATGCGCATAAAGTTGGCAACGTAGTTTTAAGTGAACCGATTTGACACCGTTTGCACCGTTTGACAGGTAAACAGAGAGTAAACCTCGAGTACTAAATCCTATGGAGATGGCATATCTTCTATACATCTATACAAATAAATAAAATTGGAGTGTCTGTTTGTAACATTAAATAACCGCTTTTCACTACGTGCATATCCTTATCCTTACTCCTTACTTATATTATAAATGCGTCTCTGTCTGTCTGTGTGTTACACAATCACACCTAAACTACTGAACCGATTTGAGTGAATTTTGGTACAGAGATAGTCTAGAGCCTGAGAAAGGACATAGGCCACTTTTTATTCCTGAAAAATATCACCTTCCCGCGAGATAACGTCGTGTAGTACACGCGGGCGAAGCCGCGGGCGGAAGGCTAGTGATTAAATATACGGTACATATACCAAAATGACATGTTTTACAATTTTTGTCTGTCTGTCTGTTTGTTCCGGTTAATCTCTGAAACGGCTGGACCGATTTTGACGGACCGATTAATACAACAATTAGAAGTAGTTTAAAATTGAATTCCAAGATTTTCTTACATTGTGACTTAGTTACACCTCACTTTTTCGTGGGTATGCCACCTCCATAGAATTTAGTACTCACAGGAGTAAACCGGTTCACAGCAATGTTGCCGTTCCGTATCATAGCATGGCTTGTAGAAGACGATAGAGACGGCTGTGATAATACTCAAGAATAGGCAGTATAGCTTGATGTCTTCGCCTGTCCAAAAGGACGAACTTTTTTACAATACTAACAAAACAATACAATGGTCTGTCATGTCAAGGGGAGGTGACCAAAAACTTATAATTTCCTCGAGCTCCTCCGTGCTTCGGAAGGCACGTTAAGCCGTTGGTCCCGTTCCGGCTGTATTTGCAGTCGTACTTATATACCTACCTTACAACTGGCGGATGGTTCAAAGCGCTTTTCCACCCCTAGACAACTTGCTCGTGACGCACCTCAGGGCTCCATATTGGGATCTATCCTGTTCAACCTTTACTGTGTGGATATTGTGCAATGTATCCCAAACTGCAAGTACGTCGTCACAGACGCGAGACGGTACATGTATAAGTCTAAGGAGTCTTTAAAAAAAATAAAATAAATGATTCTCTGATAAATATTTACCTACTTAATCACTCATATGTTTGTAATTTAAGATTTTAATTGTTAATTACTATTTTCGCGAACAATAATCTAAAAATTTATTTTCAGAATGTTAGGGGGTTAAAAACAAAAACTTTAAATTTTTTTCATAACATTGTTACTTCTAATTATGACGTAATTGTTTTATGTGAAACATGGCTTGACCATAGTATTAATGATTCCGAATTGTTTGACGATCGGTACTTTATTTACCGACGTGACCGTCAGTCCAGTGGTTTTCATAGTGGCAAGTCGGGAGGTGGAGTATTAATGGGCGATTTTCTGAAAGCTCAGCCACTAGATGGCGCTGTCCCACCTATGCAGTTAGAAGGAACGGAACGTTATTTACTTTGACGCGACTTTTTTACGTAAAACGGAACGTCAGACAGATGTTATTTATTTACCTAAATCTTTAAATTTACCTATTTCGTTTCCGTTCCTCACAGTAGTACTTATTTAATATATTATTAGTTTCCTTTGGGTTTCTAAAAAGTTAGTAATTTAAATATGTTTCCTACCAAAATATACCATAGACATGTACATACTTATTCAACGCCATCTAGTGAAGCAATTGGAAGCTTTTTTTTTTTAAATGGCCTCTCAGAAAATCGCTCATTGCGGTGTCCAAACGGTTAATTTCTTACAGGCTGCAAAAACTTGAAAGCAAGTGTGAAGATTTGTGGGTGGGAATAGATATAAAACTAAATAACAACCTCGAGCGCCTAATGCTTTGTGGAGTTTATCTGCCGTCTCCGCTAAATACGCTTATTTTAGATCACTTTCTAACAAACACTAATCATGTCCTTGAGAATAATAATTACTCGCTAATATTAGGGGACTTTAATCAGAGTAGTATACATTGGTCTGGTACTCCTGACTCGCCTCTATCCGCTTCATGTAATAAAAAAAGTAATCACAGCAATTCATTGCTTGACTTTATTTCTTGTAATGGTTTTAAACAGTTCAATTACATAACAAATCATAAAAATGAAATACTGGATTTGATTTTATCAAAAACACCGATTAAAAATGTTCAATGTTGCTTATCGCCTTTGGTCAACGTTGACCGGTATCATCCTCCTTTAGAATTTAATTTAGAATGCAACTTACATGAAAGCTACTTACAGCCAAACTCCAATCGCATTTTCAAATTTTACAGAGGAGACTATGAAAATATTATTAAACATTTGGGTTCTGTTAATTGGGATGAGGAGTTCCGTAATTGCCGCTTTGTGGATACTATGGTTGAAAAGTTTTATAATATTATTAACGAAACAATTAAATTACATGTACCACGAGTTACAAATAAATCGTCTAATCATTATCCGGTCTGGTTTACCAGAGGCATTATAAGTATATTAAAGGAAAAGTTAAAGTATAGAATTTTATACTCTAAATTTAAAAATCCACTTGACAAAATAACTTTTGATCTACTTAAAGAGAGATCCATAAACATGATTAATGTTGGTTATAAAAACTACCTGTCTGCCATTGAATCAACTATAAGAGGCAATCCAAAAGTCTTTTGGTCTTTTATTAAACAAAAACGTAAAAATAGGAATGAATATCCTTCAAAAATTGTTTATAAAGACAAATCTACGACGGATGGTTCTGAGATATGTAACCTTTTCGCCAAATATTTCTCGTCCGTTTACGAAACCAGTGAAGCTAATCCAAATACGGGTCAATTTACTCCATCTAATGATAATACTACCAATTACATTAACAAAATTGCTTTTACTAGTGACGAAGTTAAACATGCTTTAAAAAAACTTAATATAAATAAAGGAGCTGGATCTGATGGCATACCATCTCTGTTTGTGGTAAAATGTGCTGACGTTCTCGCCTTTCCTCTTTCCATAATTTTCAACAAGTCCTTGTCTCTCGGGACTTTTCCAACCTTGTGGAAGGAGGCTCGTATAGTTCCAATCCATAAATCTGGAGATAGATCCAATGTTGAAAATTTTAGGCCTATATCTATCCTCTCTGTCTTTGGTAAGGTTTTGGAATCTCTTGTATGCGCAATCATCAACTGGCACGTCAAGCAATTGATCACACCACAACAACATGGTTTTGTCAAGGACCGTTCCACCACAACCAACCTTGTCAGTTTCATGTCAATTGTTGTTGATGCTGTGGACTCCCGGGCTTCTGCTGATGTCATATACACCGACTTTAGTAAGGCTTTTGACGTGGTAAATTTTAATATCTTAATAAAAAAATTGTCAACGTATGGTATATCTGGGAGCTTATTAAATTGGTGTCAATCTTATCTTTCCGGCAGAAGATCAAAAATAGTAATTAATGGTTTTGAATCAAATGTGTATATGGCGTCATCAGGAGTTCCGCAGGGCTCTCATCTTGGGCCTTTGTTTTTTAACCTATTCATAAATGATGTAAGATCGTGTTTCCATCATTCACATTGTTTTCTTTATGCTGACGACCTTAAAATCGTGAAAAATATTTCTGAAAGTGCGGATGTTCAATTGTTGCAAGAAGACTTGGATCGGTTTGGCAGTTGGTGTGAAGTTAATCTTTTAAAATTGAATCCCAACAAATGTTTTTTCATGCATATTTCTAAAAAAAAGACTCGTCACCTCTCGTCGTACAAATTATGCAATGTCGTTCTTAAGGAGGTTGATACCATCCGTGACTTGGGCGTCATTATAGACAGCAAACTGCAGTTAAATACCCATGTAGACAATATTGTTACCAGAAGTTTCAAGATGCTTGGATTTGTTTTGCGTAACTGTAAAGAATTCAAATCAGTTCAAAGTAAAATCTGTGTTTTTAACTGCTTGGTCAGATCAATATTAGAATATTGTAGCTCTGTTTGGTCGCCTCTTTATGATATTCACAAAAAAAGGATTGAATCTGTTAATAAAAGATTTCTCTGGCACTTGACCTTTCAATGTCATAAGGCTAAAGAACTCATTTCATTTAAGAAACGTTTACAGTTTTTTAAGCTTGAAACTTTAGAGCACCGAAGAGATTTAATGGATTTAAGGTTTCTCTATAAATTAGTAAATGGTCGTTTGAACTGTCCTTTGCTTTTGGAAAAAGTAAGATTTTATATTCCACACAAGTTTCCACGTGGCTCCAAATACAATTTATTTAAAATGAAATCATTCAAAAGCAATCTAGGCCATTTCTCTTCTGTTGACCGTATGCAAAAGATGTATAATAAAATTTGCAAGGGTACAGACATAAATTTATTTGGTAGTCTTGCAGTCTTTTCTAAGTCTGTATCGCTTAAGTTACAGTCTGTGAAATCATGATCACTGCACAAGTGAATTAATTTCGATTCCAAGATTAACAAATCGTAGGACTGTGCAGTTGTCATGTGTTAATGTATTTACAATGTTAAAAAAACCATGTATTGTGTTAAATCTTTTAAACACTCACTTTGCTTAAAATAAGCTAAAATCTGTGTAATTTTTTCAGTTTATTTTTTTAAATTTAATTTTTGTGCATGTCGTGGCAGCCTTTAAGTAAGGCATCACTTTGAAAAGTGTTTCTTAAAGTATGTTTAAGCTAGTAATAAGTGAATGTCTTGTTGGTTGTCCAATAAAGTAAATAAATAAATAAATAAATAAGTGTATACATGTACCGTCACGCGTATGTGACGAATAAAAACATATTTTCTTTTTTTCTTTACTCTTCATAAGCGCGGGGATTTCCTCCTAGTTTTTTTTTCTTGTAGACTTGCCCCCTGATTCACGAACCGTCGGAAAATGCACTGTCTGTGTCACTCACTATACAAAAGACAAAGACAAAGCCTGTGCTCCGAATTTTGTAATTCGAATTAGATTCCGTTTCCGACGGTTCGTGACGGACGTAAAATTGTAAACAATAAATAATAATAGAAAATACAAATCATTTGTTCAAATCTACTTTGTTTATGGAGGTTTAACATTAACTTCCATTATTATCGGCAAGTGGGTGTCATGGAGGTTTAAAATATGGCGCGTGTCTTGGAAACTCGTCAAAAATCATAAGCAGCCGTCGCCAATCTCTTATTTTGTATGCCTTTAAGGTAATTTCGTAAGGCCACACACTAAAATGGTTAACAGCGATCAATTTCGGCTTTATTGTGGCTTCACAGCTGAGTTATAAGTTTTTAACTGTGCGTGGAGACAATAAAATTGACACTTAACAGTATAAGTGGCGTGAGTCAGGCGTCGAGGAATCTTTTTAAATCTCTATCCTGTTTAGAGTTAGACATGTCTAGTTAAAATAGGAGTTGTGTCGTCTCCTATGTCTTCTGTTTAGCAAATAAATTGACAGCATGAGAATTGACGGTCTGACTGACTTTAGATCTAATTTTAATAGGGGTAGCACTTATGATCGCAGGGGTAGCAGGTAAAAATTTTCTTAAAAGCACGTAATTCTAAAATTATATGCTTATTTTAAATTTAAAAATAATAAGTTAATAAGTATTACGCAGTTATGTAAAACCATAGTCCAATAAAGTCATTTCTGAAAGTCGAAGAAAAAAAATCATAATACCTACCTACCTACCTACTGATCCCACGTAACGTATGCAAATATGCAACGCATTATGACATCCACACTCTTGATTTTGTATGAAAACAGTTGGATCAGAAACATATTTATCATTCGCAGTGTTGCATCTGATAAATGTTTCTGGTAGGTACAACTGTTTTCATACAAATTCAGATGTCATTAAGCGAAGCATACGTTGAGTACTTGGGCTGAGTATGTCGTTACCTTTAAGTAACTACCAGTGGTGAGGGTTCAAAATATGGTGAAGATAAGCAGGACCAAGAAACACTTACCACTTCATGCAAGTATCAAGCATTTCTTTCGAAGATACTCGTAACGTAAGGCTGGTAAGGCCCCAAGATTTTTCATTACGTATACCAGTGTTTCTGGCATGCTGGACTCGGTCAGCGCACAGGAAGCCGTATGTCCCGGTTACACCGGGACCCCTGGGCTGTCTCTCGCCGCCCCCAGCGCCCCCGTGAAGCCTGAATAGTAGGCTCAGAGGAGGAGCTAGAGGGTTCTTATAACCTCTCCCCAGAAGGAGGAAAGGGAGAGAGCCTCCTCCCGATCTCTCCATAAGGTTACCCACTAGAGGTGGGCTGACCAGATAGGGTGGTCGAGAGCAGGCACCACTACAAGCTAAACCCCTCACTACTTGCTCTCTCTCCGTCGACCGGTCTAGGGGGATGTGGTGACAGTCTCCTCTCCGACCCGACGAGTAGCCTGGCTATCCCGGCCCCTACGCGGCGGGAGACGACCGAGCAAGTGTGATCGTCTCCCCAGACGGCGTGCGCCGTGCAATGCTAACGACAAAACGCTCCATCGTCGGCTGACAACACTACGTAATGAGGCGGTCATACTGACGCCTTCTTCTCCCCAGCTGTCTGCGGCTCAGATGAAGGCCGCCTGAGCTTCCTCTTCGCGCACCCTCTCCGCTGCCTCCTTTTGGAGGACCACATCTTCGCAAAAGGAGAATGCCGTTTGTCAGCATTTGTCACTGTCCAGCATCCGGCTAACGATGCTGGGCATCGAGAAATCCGGCCCTACCACTGCCACGAGGTCCCGACCGACGCTGCGCAGCCCACGCAGGACACACTTCTATTAGTGTGTGCTGCGCGGTGTCACAGAATAATATGGCAGTGTCCAGCGCCTCGTCGCACCCGTGGCATTCCGGCGTTTCCTCCCGCTGTATTAGGTGCAGAAACTTACCAAAGCATCCGTGTTCGGTAAGAATCTGCACTAGTCGGAATGTCAGCGTTCAGTGACGCCGCTCCATCCACTCCGCCAGAAACGGGCGCACCCACCGCCTCCACTGTCCGACGCCCGCCGATGGAGTCTCCAGCTGGAGACGCCAGTCCACCAGTAGCTGCTCGCTCCTCCGCCCGCCGCCTAATCGCAGCGTCTCACCATTGCTTCCTACAAATAAATTAAGAAAAATTGCGAAGCCATGTAGATGACGATACGTGCAGAGCAAAAATTAGAAGACATAGGTAGGTATATCATATTTCTTCTGAATGTTTTTGTTTATGTTTACTCTCTGTTTAGGGTAAAAAAGTTAAGCTTTTAAGTATGTATTTTATTAAGCTCATCAACATTTGCTATCGCTTTATAACTTCGAATTGATTTTTGAATGACGGGATCATAAAACCACGCCGTAAAATAAATTTAATTAATACGTAATTAACCCGTCAACAAAAGCATCTTAAAACGGTATCAATTTGCCGGTAGACGGCTCGCCTACACAAATATCTACTAATAAAGCATAGTTGACAGGAGTTCATTATTTTATTGAGCCAAATCAATTAAACCTATCAGATAATATGTCATAAAGTTTTTGTGACACGGAGTTTCTCAGAAGGTGATACTGATTCACGCTGTGGGTGCGACCCACGCTGAGTTGTAATAATTATCGGTATAAATAATATTATAATATTGTTGAGCGCAAGCATTCGTCTGTAATAGCATGTTACTCTATAATTTTACAATAGTTTGATCATAAATTGTTGTAAAACGCCTCGGGTTTTATACTTAAATTGATTGTACAGCGTTGTTCTTATATATGGAGTAGAGATGTTTATAGATAAACGTAGGTATATGTGGTTGTATGTATGTGAACGTGATTTTTCAGGTTTCCTACATTATGGACAGTCAAATAAGTGTTATTTCATTTATTTGACGAAAAATTCTTACTTACTCAGTTTTCAGTAAGTTTATCATAAACACAAAAAAAAATAAGGAAAATACTTTAATAATAAAGAACCCCGCACAAAATGTTCGAAAAAAGCCGTTCGGTCAATTTGGCTGAAATTTCAGAAAACATACTCTGTAAATACGCTGATCGAAAGTGTAAGGTTGCAAATTGAAATAATGACTAGTTTTACAGATAATTATACTTAGCTATTTACTTCGCAGTCTCATAGAATCCTAGCTGTCGTCTAGTACCTACCTAGATATCATAAAGTTAAACTGACCGAACGGCTTCTTTGGATCATTTTGTGCGTGGTTCTTTAGAAATTTTTCTTTCTGTGAGTCTGGATAAGATAAGTAGGTAGGTACCTGGTAGCAATATTATAGTATTCTTTGACTTAGGTATTGTAACAGTAAGTACAAACCTATTTTTTCTAAGCACTTGAAAGTGCTTGAGAAGTAAGTACAAAAGTTAAAGTAAAAGCTAGCAGAACTAGCGTTCAGTATAAAAACCACATCAAAAAAGTAAGAAATAATTCCTCACCAAATAAATAACGTAAGTACTTTGAAGTCGGGCGTGAAACATGTACAATTTTTTGTTGTTTTTGTTAAAACCCGCCCGACTTCAAAGTACTTACGTTATTTATTTGGTGAGGAATTATTTCTTACTTTTTTGATGTGGTTTTTAAAAAGGCGGTTTTATTTTTTTATAAAAATAATTTTTATTTCACTCTTTTTAGTGCATCGTGCAAGCAAATTTACGTGTTTTCTGGTAATTAGGTATGTGATCAAACTCAAAACCTCCTTTTTCGAAGTCGGTTAAAATACCTTGAGGTATCCCCTTTTTAACAAAACAAGAATCATCTAAATCGGTTTATAAACAAAGGAGTTATGCCTAAAGATACGTATTAAATTCACATAAAGTGTTAACGAAAACGACAGCATTTTCAAGATTTCCTGAAAACTACTGAACCGATTTCAAAATTTCAAAAAATGGGACCAACTTGGAAACCAACCTGATGTAATAACGTTTGAACCATTTCATTCGGTTCAGCCGTCTTCGAGTAATCGGTGGACATACACAAAAAAAAAAAAAAAAAAAACATACATACAGACGAATAGAGAACCTCCTCCTTTTTGATTTAGAAGTCGGTTAAAAAGAGCGGCTACCGATTTAATTTCAATGTTTTCTGTCTCCGTAAAAAATTAACTCCCATTATTTTCAATGTCGCGTCGATTGCGCAGGTCAGTAGTTAGCGAATTTTTGATTTCGCGCCAAAAATACTAATGAGTAACCGAACCGAAGATGGCGGTAAGATGGCGGCCGGCCATAAACCATAACAGGCGGAGACAATGCTATCTGGGGATTGCGACCAATAAATATGGGCTTATTCGGTAGGTTTAAGGAAATAACCGCGAGGTCGGATACCCGTTTCGGGTATCGTTTAAAATGTGTAATATTTATCGATACCCGGGTTTGGAGTGAGCGGCGTATGATCGAGAGTCGGATTTTAGGGTTGAATTGAAACGTTTCCGTTGTCAATGCTCTCGATATATATTTAAGTTATAGTGCGACAAGCATATTTCCGGTGATAGTCTTTGGAACTAAAACATTTTTCTGCAGTGCATTTTTGACAGCTACCTAATTTTGTGTTGCTCCTCCGTCACGGCCATGAAGTTTGACTTAATACTCTGAGGTAACTGGAGCTCTCACCCTGAATAAAAAAGTGTCGCCAGCAAATTTGACATTTATGTATGTAGTGGCTGTCAGCTGTCTCATATGACCATACGTATTTTTTTAAAGTGTAGGTGAGACGGAAGACAGCCACTGTGTTATTTGTGGTATTCAAAAAATTGATCGTACTGCACTCTCCAGTTACCTCAGTATTAAGTCGAACTTCATGGTCACGGCTGTCATCTAATTAAGTCCTAATTAACTTTGACACTTTGAGATGATTAAGAAATTGTTTACGATTGTAGGATGTAGGTAGGTATTTAATTGTACATACCTTTGCAAGTGGAATATTTCAATTCAAGTTAATGTTGACGGAAACTAAGAAAAAACTAAACAAAAAAAAGTAAGGTTGAGAGATAACGTACAAATAAGAGATTTTTCGAGAAATACAAATACCATATACCTACCTACCTAACCAACTAAATTCCTGAAGTTTTCAGGATTCAAGAAACATTTAATTCAATTTGTTCTTCATCATCATCGGCCATTTAATGTTGTGGCAACATGGCCTTCCTAATAGATGGATAAGGAGAATGGGCCATCCATGACCCACCACGCGGACCCTGTGTGGATTAGTGGGTATTTATTAACGTCTGCAAATGTAGCCGAGACCAACGGCTTATCGTGCCTTCCGAAGCACGGAGGAGCTCGAGATGAGAGAAGTTTTAGTTTTTTGAAAAGCTAAACCTCAACGATCGCAGGCTGAGCGCGCTAACCACTGCACCACGGGTTCCTCAATAGGTAGGTAATAACACAGATGATATAATACTATACTAGTAAATAGATTTCAAGAGGCATCCCTTGGTGCCAAACGCTCATTATCAGTATTCGATCGAGTTTAGCCTAAAATTATTCAAATCGGTCCTTACAATGTATCGAGCCTGTGGTGTTTAGGTTTTGGCTCGAACGTAAGCCTTTTTGGAAAATGAGGCTGTGGGCAGAAGGTTTCCTAACATATTCCTAAGTAGGTGTTACCGTCTTATCCTCGCGCGCGGGAGCGAGACCGATTCTGTAGATTAGGCGAAAAAAACACAAAATCACTTCGTATTAAAAAACTATAGCGATTTTTTAAAAATGCTTCTACACGATCCTAAATATTAATGGTGTCCACTAATTAAACCAATTTCCAATAGTATATGTAACCCCATTTAAGAATCATCTTGAAATTTCGTATTTTTTAGAGGTCTTTTCGAAAATAAAAAATGCCGAGCCAAAATCATAAAATCGTGTTTTTGAAACTATACGATTCTAGATAAAGGTATAAAGAAATACATATCTTATTACCAGATTTGTAACAACTCTAACCATCCTATAGTTTTATATCAAAAAGTCCATACTTTTCGATATTTCACTCCATACTGTTTTATAATTATTCAGTCTTTAAATAAATTTTTCAACACACTTGCTCATAAAGTGAGCCTTATTACATCGATCTTAGGGCCATAAACCGAACTATAACCCACGCGTGCATAATAATATTACAGTACTAGTTGCGTAATAGAATTATCCCTACAAAGTTAAGTAAGTACCTAACTGCAAATTATACGCGAGTAAACAGAGACTTTTCGATTTAACCGGGTAATACAGTATCCCTACAAAGTTAAGTGAGTACCTAACTGCAAGTTATATGCGAGTCAACAGAGCATTTTCAATTTCAGCGGGTAATAGATACAGTTCTTTTTTTGTAACAACAAAGAGGTTTTATACGGCTGAAAATCCATTTACGTTTTTAGAATAAATAAATGTGTCCCTAATTAAGACAAAAAACATAATTAAGTAAATTATTATCAAATTATTCATAATTCACAATAATTTGTTATAAAACATTTGCATTTTATCACTATTATTCTACTTAATTATTTTCACGTAGGCTGTATGGCTGTATGTAATCAATCACCTCACATTTGGCGCGTGCAAAAAAAAAACTTGCGCGCTTTTTCCCTTAGTTATTATTAGGTTAATACAATATGTATGCAATAAATGTTTGTTTTTCCTCGCAAGTGTGTTGAAAAAGTGCGTATGAAACTCGTGAGCAACTTACTCACTAGACACTCGGCTGATTTACGCCCTCGCCTGCGGCTCGGGCTGCAACCCACAGCCTCGTGTATAATGAGCAACCTAAGCTCACTTGTATCATAATATACTATTACATTTTTTATATTACTTACTTTTTTCCTCCAAAGGCGACCGCGCATGTCTAAGCCTGACACGGCTCTCTTTTTCTTAATTTTTCAACGAACAAAACCAGCCAGCAAAGCGCTGTATCGGCCTGCTTGTAGTGCGGAGACATTTTCGATCTCTCTCTACATACAAGTCCAAATTATTTGACGACTTACTAAGGACTTTTTGGTTAGGTGATTTTCAGAGTCCATTTTCACGATGCGGTTTCCCCCGCTTTCTCTGAGGTCTCGTGTTCGATTCGCATTTACCGTCTTCATCGACTTTAGGTTACGAAAAATTATAATATGCTTAGTTTCATTTGGTCCAGTAGTTTTGGAGCAATTATAAGGGAGGGAAATGGTAAATTTTCGTCTTCTGAGTTGAGTAACTTAAAAAAATCGACCTAAGAACTATAAAAAATATATCTTTGAAATCCCTACAACAAGACTTTTCTTTTCATAGGCCACATGATAGGTACAGTCATAAAAACTTTTTTAATTCTATTATTTCGTCCCCTAAAAGGCACCTCCCAATTCAAACTTCAGTTGCATACGAGTACCAAATTTTAACTCATTTAACCCAGTAGAGTTGTTACTCTACTGGATTAAATGAGGACGGACTGATGCTCCAGTGATCCTATTAATGGTTTCGTCTTTAGTTTTTTCTCAAAACCCTTAAAATAGATGATCAAACGAACTACTGTGAAGTTCGATCGCTATTATATGAGTCGTTTCATTCGAAGATATAATATTTACAGAGTAGTCCCTTTAACCTACAGGCAACTTCGCACGTCTTTAGAGATTAAAAAAAAAAAAGTTCTCTAATCTGTCATTTACTGTTCTGTGGTCAGTTTGACGCCATTTTTCTCATTTCGTTTAGAGCAGGTTCAGAGTAATAGCGGTGTTCTAGAACAAAGCTTAACTAGTGGGTTTGTAAACCTCCGCCTGCAGCTGAGGTTTACTGGGCTGGGCGGGTTGCTATATCTTCGAATGAAACGACTCATATAATAGCGATCGAACTTCACAGTAGTTCGTTTGATCATCTATTATATTTCGTCGTTTCATTCTTTGATATAATATTTACAGAGTAGATGTTTAGAGATTTAAGTTTTGTTCTAGAAGATGTGTTGATGGTTTGTTTTTATAAGAATAAATAACCATCTCAATTAAACATATTATATATTTGTTCATAAGCAGAATGTAAACAATCAACCCTTAAATAATATTAAGTTTTCTCCGTACAAATTAAATACCTAATCATAAATCACCAACAAAAAAAAAAGTTACTAATCATTAGTAGGGAACGTTACGGTTCTCGCGAAGACATCTTCGCTTTCAATAGGCCGGTTATAGAACCGAGCAAAGGCTGTGTAGATGTAGGTACTTGTCCAACCAGGGGGCTAATTGTCTAAATTTAACATCAATCGCAATCGCTTTCAAAGGTATTGCGATTATGATAGCGGTTGATGGAATTGTGTAACTTTACACAATTCCATAAATCGCAATCGCATTCGGAACGAATGATGTTTTGATTTTGACATATTAAAAACATAATAAAAACTTACTTATATTCGTTGAAAGATTACAGTTAACATTGAAATCTTTCGTTTGACACTTCTCAATAGCTTTCAAAGATTTTGCGGTTGTCACTTTGCTTAGACAATTCCAAATCTACGTAAAATTAACGATATCGTTCATTCAATAATCTTTCAAAACAAGTCGCGATCGCAATCGCAATCAAATGTCAATAATTTGTGGTGTGAAGTTCGTGAATATCTTTCAAACGTCAAATTGAAAGCGATTGCGATTGATGTTAAAATTAGACAATTAGTCCCCAGCTGTATTTCTTATCTCGTCTACAAACACTGAGTCGTGAGCAAGCACGGTCGAGATGGAGGCGTATCGTGTGCTATAGCCACTCTCTCCCAAGCTCCCAACAGCTTATTTAACCCAGCGGCTTAAAGACTGCGAGCTGGTGCGCTTGTGGAGTTTTTTGTATTTTAACAACAGTTTGTCTGCGTTCGAAGTCCTCATATTTTTTGAAAAATATATAATTGATCGACGAGGGCTGAAGCAGGGCATATATTTATTTTCTCGTGAAAGAATGGCAAGTACAGCATGGGTTGTTCGCGGCCCGGGACCGAAGTTTTAATAATGTCGGTTATGGCTATCTTAACACCGTCTTGAGAAATGAATACATTTTCTAGTTTTATAAGCGTTAAAGTTTGTACCCTGTGCATTGTACAAAGTGTTCTTGTCTAGGCTCAGTACTAAATTTGGGTATCAATTAGGTATGTGGTTGAGAACAAGTTGTGGGTCCCAAGTAGAGGTATATTTAGGGCGACTTGGTTTAAGTTTGTAAGCGCCTTTTAGAACTCGTTAAATACACTCATGTGAGCCGATGTTACTGTTTAATGGTTTAAGAACAGTGAAACGGTACGGCTCGGGACGGTGATTTAATATCAACGTAAGCTTCGTCAGATAGCTCCCATTCAGTATCGGGGTTGCTTTTACTTGGCTCGATATCTGAGCCGTTATTTTTTGTGTTTACTTATGACGCGTGTAGCCAAATGGCGATGAATCTACCTACATCGTGTCAACTTCTTTAAGCGTGGAAATTTTATTCCATCTACCTTGACGGTTAATGTAGCATACTACTGTAGTATTATCCATGCGCAGTAATATTGCACAATATCGTCTTCCTTTGTAAAAGCTTTCATAGGACAGAATGTTGTAAAAAAGTTATTGCGAGACCAGTTTTGGTGTTCTTAAAATTAAAATTTTGCTTTGCATTTACCGTTATGGCGCTGCAATGCCAAAAACTTCTGGCGTTCTTAAAGTTAAATCCGTATTTAGCTGCTAGACAGACCGAAATTAGAACACCAATAAAATTAGCAAAGGTTCTTATTGTACGTTTCGGTAATTTTAAATAATTTCTGATCATTTGTGCAATGTTTCTGCGTTTTACAGCGAGAAATGTTGCGTATCATAATTATAAAAAGGAAAAGAAAAAGTACCTTGGAAAGTACAGACTTGAGAAGGCGTTAACACACTTTTTTCGCGGTTTACAACAAAACCTAAACATTGTAACAATTTAGGAGTCGTACCGTACGTAGTCGTACGGAAGTGTCCCCGATGCCTTATGTTAAGATTCTTTTTACTAACCTTCTATGGGCCACAGTATTGTCTGATAAATAAAGAATTTATTTATTAAGCATCGTCGAAATAAATTTACTGATTTATGACCTTGGCTTCTAAGATAGGACATATAACCTCTCTCATAATTTTGGTAAAAACCCTGGATGCTGATGCTACGGATAGGCCGTAAGGCAAGTCAGTAAATTCGTCGATAGCTAAGTTTGAATTTGGAGCTTGAAAATGAAATCTTAAATATTATTCGCTCTTCCTTACATATTGGAAGTCATAAATACGCCTCTTTGAGGTCAATCGGTGCTACAAAACTACCTTGTGGTATAAGTTAAGGAGATGTTCTATAGTCTTCCATTCTAAAAGAGTTTTTCTTCTGAATAAATTTATTTAATGATTTAAGATTTAAGACAAAGCGTTTACCACCATTAGACTTGGGTGCAAGGAAAGTTCTTGATATGAACTGGTCAATTACCGGGGAACAATGTGAAATTGCTCCAATACAATTTATTTGTTTATAGCTTGGACCATCTCGTGACTTTCTTCGGGTCTCGTGACTTTCTGTCACTTCCGTACAAAAGGGTATATAATATTCGTTTTGGATCCATGATAGTACAGTTTTGTTGTATGTTATATGAAACCAACAATCATAAAAGTATTGAATTCTGCCAGCGTGTACCTTTGTTATTGTGGCAGTGCACGGGGCCTGGGTTGATTGTAGTTCTTCGCATGAGACGAAGCAGGCTGAGGGTAGGTTCGTCGCGGTGGCGGCGCTAGCCTCTGTCCTGTCCTGTGGTTTGACCTCCCCGCCGCCCCCCTGTTTCACGGGTACCGAGGAGGTCCTGACCGGTTTCCCTGATGGGCAGGACGAATGACTGTGGACTGGACTGCAGAAGGTTTCTGAATTGTGAATGTTTTCCAAATCTGTGAACCTTGTCGTTCGATTGCCTAACTGGCTTTTATATTTTCGGATGATGTATTACCCAATAAAGAGTCATATCTATCGGAGTCTTGTAGGACGTGCAGGAAATTATTTTCTAAACTAGATGTAATAAGTTTAATCCTATCTTTCGTTAGGAAATGGTGTAAATCAATACCAAAATGCGACAGTAGTCGCTTAGATACTAAAGAGATTGTATCTTATCGTCTGAGGAGAGCAGTGTGTCCATTGCTCTATTTACCTATTGCCGAGGTACCCATATCAAGTTGTTGTTGAAAACCAAGAAACATTTTGTAGCGTCCCCTCACGACGACGACGTCAGAAACTGCGGCAGCAATCGTTGCGTTTAATTTAGGTGCGTGCAACATTCAACAATTATTTGGTATCAAGTACCTTTGTCAAGTTCTCTTTCTGATCTTTTGGTAGACCTATTTTTCATAAAGGTGTCCATAAATTAGCTAAGCTGAATGGCATCTCCAAAATCAGGCGTATCGGACGTAGACGCCCTCAACGCTGACAATATTATTGTGGATCGAAAGTTATCGATGTAATTTCTTGAGTGAGCCGTTTGCGATACTGCGGCATCCAAGGTTTGTTGGATGGATATTTCCAAAGATTGTTCGATAAAGTCCCGCATCGTTTTGTATGATATTTATTGTATCCAAAACAAACATACTCTTTTTTGCCAAAAAAAAAAAAAAAACATGAGGGTAGAATGTAAAAAAATAAAATTCAAAGAATAATTTAATAAGTTAAGACCTAATAATTTATATTGTCCCGCAGACAATAAACTATAGATAACGTGCATCTATCCTAGAATGCAGGTAGATTCTACTTTATGTCATAATATATGTCCCATAATTAGCCTGCAGCTAATTACGATATCGCGATTGACCCGCAGTCAATATCGATTTAGTTTGATTTTGACTAACTACCTAAATAAACTGAAGATAACGTGCGTCTATCCTAGGACGCAGGTAGATTCTACTTCATGTCATAATATATGGCCTATAATTAGCTCGCAGCTAATTACGATATATCGCGCTTGACTCGCAGTCAATCTCGATTTAGTTTGATTTTATGTAACTAAATAAACTGTAGATAACATGCGTCTATCTTAGAACGCGGGTAGATTCTACTTCATGTCATGATATATGACCCATAATTAGCTCGCAGCTAATTACGATATCGCAATTGACTCGCAGTCAATCTCGATTAAGTTTGATTTTATGTAACTAAATAAAGTGTAGATAACAATCGTCCCTGAAACCTGCACGCGGGAGGATTTAGTGCGTGCCACGGATAGTGCTGTGGGCGTGGCCAAACTCTGGGCCGCAACAATATAGTGTTTGCCATCGAAACGCTAAGAAGAAGAATGCGTCTATCCTAGAACGCGGGTAGATTCTACTTCATGTCATAATATATGACCCATAATTAGCTCGCAGCTATTTACGATATCGCGATTGACTCGCAGTCAATCTCGATTTAGTTTGATTTTATGTAACTAAATAAAGTGTAGATAACATGCGTCTATCCTAGAACGCAGGTAGATTCTACTTCATGTCATAAATATGACCCATAATTAGCTCGCAGCTAATTACGACATCGCGATTGACTCGCAGTCAATCTCGATTTAGTTTGATTTTATGTACCTAACTAAACTCATCTAGTGAAATCACTTGTTCATGTTCACCAGTGAACAACAAGAAACAAAAAAGTATTAATTGTATCTTAATATCTGATAAATTTAGTTAACTATTGTGTAGCTTGTTAATAACTTGTATGCACAAATATTCGAATAGGAATTGATAAAGCACTATAAACGTACCTGTGGCATTATCTTCATTCTCTGAAGAATATAAACGTTGGACTCGTTCAACATTTTCCTGTGCGCTGCGTTTCAGCATTTAAAATAGACGCGTGCGCTCGTTGCCTCGCACGAAAAAGGAATGAGAAAAATGGCGTCAAACTGACCACAGAACAGTAAATGACAGATTAGAGAACTTTTTTTTTTTAATCTCTAAAGACGTGCGAAGTTGCCTGTAGGTTAAAGGGACTACTCTGTAAATATTATATCAAAGAATGAAACGACGAAATATAATAGATAATTTCATGGACAACCATTGACATTCCTGACTTTTCAGTGGATTTTCCCCTAAAAATTAACCTAAAACTGCAAAAGTAGGTAATAAGTAGGTACTACAAAGTTTTTCGAGACATGATACCGCTTAGGCGTAGGTATATGAAATATAATCATCATGGTATTATTTTTATTAATTCGGATGATTCTATAATAAACTGAACGCGTGAGTAAATAAAAAAACATTTCGGACTCACACCTAGCATAATTTTTTGTCATGAAAAGGAAAAACAAACAGCACCACTTCAATTAAACGAAGCACCAATTAGTACTAGTTTGTAACTACAACGAATATAGTGGTCGCTAATATTCGGCTGTCCTTAACGTACTAATTCGTAGGTAGTACATCATTACTGGACACGGAATGGCCAAAATTATTGCCCACGCACACACAGCTCAAAAAGCGGTGGCCATCCTTGTTCGTAACGACGTAATAACGAGAAGTAAGTACTAACTAGCTAGGTACTACTACAATGTTGGTCTTTTTAACCGCCTCTGTAGCCTAGTGGTACACACTGGTATCAGACCCAGAGGATCCGGGCTGACTCATTAAGGCGCTACTCGGAAAAAGTATGGACGTTTTGATATAAAACTAAAGGACGGTTAGAGTTATTTTAATTTTTAGTTTTTTGCATTCACAATGCAATTTTTATTACTGAAAAATGGAAAATGAAGTAGGTATTTAGAAAAAATGAAGTCGTCGGAACGACTCCGTAGCTCAGTGGTTAGAGCAGTCGTCCGGAAAGCGAAAGGTCGTGGGTTCGAGTCCCATCGGAGCTGATTGTGAGACGGGTCGATTGTTTCTAAATACTTCATTTTCCATTTTACGGTTAGAGTTGTTACAAATCTGGTAATAAGATATATATTTCTTCATACCTTTATCTAGAATCGTATAGTTTCAAAAACACGATTTTATGATTTTGCCTCGACACTTTTTATTTTCGAAAAGACCTCTAAAAATACGAAAAGTGAAAATTATTCTTAAATGGGGTTACTTACACTATTGAAAATTGGTTTAATTAGTGGACACCAATAATATTGAGGATCGTATAGAAGCATTCTTTTAAAGTCGCTGTAGTTTTTTAATACGAAGTGATTTTGTGTGTTTTTTGCCTAATCTGCAAAATCGGTCTCGCTCCCGCGCGCGTCGTTTTCTCATTGCTATCTCGCTTCAGCACATTTTTTCCGAGTATCGCCTTAAGGCGCTACTCGGAAAAAGTATGGACGTTTTGATATAAAACTAAAGGACGGTTAGAGTTATTTTAATTTTTAGTTTTTTGCATTCACAATGCAATTTTTATTACTGAAAAATGGAAAATGAAGTAGGTATTTAGAAAAAATGAAGTCGTCGGAACGACTCCGTAGCTCAGTGGTCAGAGCAGCTGTCCGGAAAGCGAAAGGTCGTGGGTTCGAGTCCCATCGGAGCTGATTGTGAGACGGGTCGATTGTTTCTAAATACTTCATTTTCCATTTTACGGTTAGAGTTGTTACAAATCTGGTAATAAGATATATATTTCTTTATACCTTTATCTAGAATCGTATAGTTTCAGAAACACGATTTTATGATTTTGCCTCGACACTTTTTCTTTTCGAAAATACCTCAAAAAAATACGAAATATCAAGATTATTCTTAAATGGGGTAACATACACTATTGAAAATTGGTTTAATTAGTGGACACCAATAATATTTAGGATCGTATATTAGAAGCATTTTTTTTTAAATCGCTATAGTTTTTAATACGAAGTGATTTTGTGTTTTTTTTGCCTAATCTGCAAAATAGTTCTCACTCCCGCGAGCGTCGTTTTCTCATTGCTATCTCGCTTCAGCATAATTTTTCCGAGTATCGCCTTAATTTTCAGCTCCCTGCCTAGATGATGATATTTCCCATATTCTTTTCTTCTTGTATTGATATCATGAACCCAAATTCTTTTGTTTCGCCTTAAGATCATAGCCCACTTATACCGCACCGCTACCACCCAACCAAAGTATGAGCAGCCAAATATGAACTTAATATCGTGCACTGTAGATGCCTTTTACAGTAACAATATCAAATAGCGGACAGCGTGCGGACCGCGAGCTTACTGCCGCCGTCAGACTGCTCGGTAGTTGACGCCGCGCTGCAGCCGCGCCGCACACCTATAGAATAGAATAGAGAGAATAGCAGTCGGCGCGTGGACAGCTGGGTGCCTGCTAGCTGTCGCCGTGTGGACTGCTGGGTGCCTGCTAGCTGTCGCCTTAGTTTAGTACGATGATGGGTGGGAGCGGTGTTGGAGCGGTGCGGTATAAGTGGGCTATGACCTTTAGAATTCGCTCGTTCGACATCTTACAGCCTGCCTGCCGTACTGCCTGCCTGACCCGTCATATACTAAGTAAACGGGGTCCCGCGTTGCAACTGCTTTGAAACTACTGCTGCGTTCAGTGTGCTGACTCCCGCACTGCTGCTGACCTGGGTGCTTACCATCAACTCTTATTGCGGTTTTTTTTAGGACCTAAACTGATCTGCTTCGCTTATTCGTACCACGACAGCTTAATATCAATGACAGCGATTCAGTGATCGATCAATGACATTTCACAGCCGCTAAGCTGTCAGGAACTCTTATTTGACTTATAACCCGGTCGATTTAACATGTCACCTGCAGGTTATACCCGTCCCTCTCACTCTCCGGGCATGACAGAATCGAGTGAAAGAGACGGGTAGAAGAAAAAGGACACAAATCGTTCGGTCATTAACATTTAGCAATTCATTTGCGATCCAGTTTTTAGAAGGTCAGAGTACGAAAGAAAGCAATTCATTTTAGGAACCTATTCTGCATCGCGCTATTTTTGAATCGCTGTCTTAAAGTTGATGGTAGGCATCCTGTTCTGCTTTTGACCCGCGTTTGGTGTGCTGAATCCTTTTGTCTGTTCGCCATAACAACGATGTTTTCAGCACAAATTGTGTTCCGGCAGTTAGAAATAAAATAGCCAGTTCCTCAGTTATTCAGGATTCCGGGAATAGTGCGCTTTGGAGTAGTGAGTTTTGGATAAAAAAAACCTGCTTGTTTTGATAAAAGTATACTTACTAATAATAAAACGTGGAATTCAGTTAAATCTATTTGCCACGAGCATGACTGTAGACGGACAACAATATGAATGATATGAAGGGTAAGTATGCCTACGATATCAGCGCCTTCCGTATTTCGAGTACAAATTTTATAACTAAAATAAGTACAAACCATATTTTTACACAGGCTGATGATACAACACGATCGCTCTTACACAAGTACCTAAGTAATAGGCAGTAAAGCTAAGTTCGTCTAAACGCGCTTTTCTCAAGAACTACCACTACCATCTACCATACCGATACCGATCTGCAATTAAATTAACTGTGAGTTTTAGCACCTTGAAGGAAGGAATATAATAACAAATAAACTAATGGTAGCGCCTCATTTTTTTCAACAAACTTAAGGAACAGAAATAGTTGTTGAAAGTTTGTTGAAAGTCGGCAGTGGAATGTAAAAATTCTACTTCTGTTTGGTACCTGTTTTAGCACCTTGAAGGAAGGAATATAATAACAAATAAACTAATGGTAGCGCCTCATTTTTTTCAACAAACTTAAGGAACAGAAATAGTTGTTGAAAGTTTGTTGAAAGTCGGCAGTGGAATGTAAAAATTCTACTTCTGTTTGGTACTATTATATATTCTGTGCTTCTGCTTTTATTTTACTTAATGCTGTGGAGCGGAACCTTGCTTTACCAAATTTTACGATCCTAGGTGAACGGGAAATACCGATAAGTAATAAAGAGTCTGAAACAAACGACAAATATAGCCGTTTTTAATTAAGTTAAGTACAAGCTTTTATTTAACTTGCCATTGCCATGTTAGTTAGTTTGTTAGTTAGTGGGGGACAAATCTTGCAAGCTTAATTTGACCCTCTTCCCAGTGTCCGATGGAGCTGAATGTATACAGGTTTGGTTTAGATGACAATACAATATTTATGCACAGTCAGCCAAAAAGTTTGTCATAAATATGAAATTTTTACTGAAAACTTTTTTCTCATTAACCCGATTACAACTTTAGTTTAGTTAAAAACATAGGTAGCTTTTAAATGTTCCCGGGAAAACGGTTAGGATTTTAGAAGAAAACAAAATTGGATCTTTATTTTTTCCTTTTTAGAATATAATAATATTGGAAAATTTGGATTGAGTTCTGCTCATGATTATCGTAGGTATTAGTTTTTTTCCTCTTTAGGGAAATGGGGAAGGGAAGAGTGTGTTTTTATTTGAAGCTTTAATTCGAAAGACGAGTTATTTTTCATTTTGCTAAAGAGTAGTGACAGAAATAACGAGTAGATGATCTGCAAAGACGTGAAGTTAGCAAGTTTCTATGAAAATAAAGCAAGTGTCTGTTTTTCTGCCAACGAGTGTATTTCAGGATTTAACGTAGCACTACAATTTAACAAACTTGTGTTTATACTGCATTTTCTTGTTAGATAGAAACTTTATGACTGAGGTCCATACCATACTCCATCCATACTTAATAGCTATGTAAACTAATAATTGAATAATTCACAACAATTATTTTCTTCATACTCAGATAATTTATTCCAAAAGTGGCCCAGTTATTGAAAGTTGACAAGTTATAATTAGTTTGGCTCGTGCCATATAGGGAAGCAGATCTGCCTACGTGCTAAGTGCTTTCTAACGTGTGTCACATTGGTAGCGTAGGTACAGCGAGCACGCGACCGCGGGGGAGTGGGTTCGAGGACCGGTGCCGTGGGTGGTATGAATAGGGTTACCCATGGAACCTACTCTTTATCATCATCACCATGGTTATAAGTCACTTATCGTGATCAGCAATTGTGTACCCAATGCTGTAGCACAAACATTCTTTATGGATGGATGGAAGAATGGCTGAAAGCATCATACACGCATAATGCGCGTTTGGTGAGCCTTGATGACGGCAAATTAGTAGTGACCAACGCCCTTAAGTATCTTCTGAAGCCCTGTAAGGTATGTTACCCACCTCACGATTAATTATTGGGAAAGCATCAACTAAGTAAGTACCTACTTAGGTACTAAAATAAAACAATTTGCTAAAACGTAGGTAGCTACTTCTGCCATCAAGATTTTCATTGCGTCACCGAGTCCTACTACTTACTTATCTAGGTACTTAAAATGATGAATTGAATTCTATTACTTACTATGTTATGTAAGTATTATAATATACCTACCTACTGCCTATAAAAAAAACTCTAAGTAGGTAGTCCCACTAACTAAATCCACATAAAAGTCTGACCGATTTAACTACACTCTGTACCTACTCTTTGTTTACCGTCTCAGAAATCAAATATCTACTTACATAAGTATTTTCTCTTACAAAGTCGTGTCAACCCTAGCGGTAGGCGGCTGAATCAATCAATACTGCTCCGTACTTGGGTATGATGTCTTATTGACCACCATTGTCGAGATCTGCAGAGCGTGTAATGGAGATAATATGATGTTTACGGATTTCAATAGGTTAATGGCCGGTAACCATTGTGACCAAAAATTTAATATCTTGAGCTCCTCCGTGCTTTCGAAAGCATTTTAAGCCCCGCTCCCATAGTCCCGGCTGCATTTTCAGTCATTAAAAACCACCAACCAATCCGCATTTGGCGCTTGGTGGGCTATGGAACATTCAGATTTGTTGCAGCAGTGGGGAATTAAAATTGCTGGTAATGGTAATGATGAAACATTTAAGATTTTAAATTATTTTTATGCATTCACAATGCAATTTTTGTAAGTATAGGAAAAATGTGATAGTAAAAAACCACGAGCCCTATAAGTAGCTTTCAGGCGGGATTCGAACCCGCGCCTCCGGGAATCCGGCCCGATGCTCTGACCAACTAAGCTACCGAAAGGCTTACACGACTCGACGAATTTTGCTATCACTTGTTACGCTGTAGGCCAGCGTTGTTTCATCAATGTGAGGAAACCCTCGCACCCGAAAGAAACATTTTTACAAATGTTTAACAGTCGATTAAGATGAAACAGCCATTAAATAAGATTTTTAATTATTTTTTAACCGACTTCAAAAAAAGGAGGAGGTTATCAATTCGACTGTTTTTTTTTTTTATTTTTTTTTTTTTTTTTATGTGTGTTACCTCAGAACTTTTTAGTTAATGAACCGATTTGGATAATTCTTTTTTTATTTGAAAGGTGACGCTTCTCGTGTGGTCCCATTCAAATTTTATCAAGAACTGGCAAGAAGTTCAGGAGTTATCCTGAATAATGTGTATTTAGACTTTATTTGGGTATATGGACGATTTCATACTTTCATCAAATTAGGGATCATTTCAAAATATTTTTTTTTTCGAAAGTTGGTAAGTACTTCTGACCTGATCTTACTTTCACCAAGTCAGGACCAGGGGATCAAATCCCAGGAAAATTGAGAGAAATTCTCAAATATAGGCAAGCCTGCGTTCCATTTATTTTTGAAGTTAGTCAAGTATTTGCATCTGGTAGTCATCATCTCATAGTGATGAGCTGATGATGGAAGCTACAACTCCTTAACGGTTAGGAGCTGGAGAATATTTCTTTAAGTATTAATCGTACGTATGGGCCAATTGTTATATTCTTTCAGGTATATTAGGGTGAGCTGCTGACGAGAGGTGAAACTCTTCAACAGTTAGGAGTTATAGTTATGATGTTTTATACATACCATATGCACGAATGGACCTTCAGTTGTATTCCTTCAAGTTATCTAAGTAGCTAAAGATGGAAAGCTGTAAGCCTAGCATGACCACCCAAAACTCGATATGTATCGCATGATAAAGCGATTTCTCGACATTCAAACGTCAAAACCCATAGTCTTTTGACAGTTAAACCGGATAACTTATCATATCATATCGCGTTTTGGTTGGTCATGCTAGGAGGGCTGAATTCCGTAACGGATAGGATATTTACAACAATTTATCATAATCACCATGACTGTAGTTTCTTAAGCTACTTCACTAAAAATCGAAAAATAAAACGTTTTTGAAAAAAAAATGTAACCGCCTTCAAAACGGATCTTCAAACAAAAATTAACAAACACTAAAAAACGAAAAAAATAATAAGATTTTTTAATTCAAAGGACGATGATACGTGACTTTTTTTAATTTATCTTGGTAGTTACTTACTGAACTGTTTGAAGTCGGTGCCAAGCCAAAAAGAATAAGAACGAAATATACTGAGTGGAATAACTAACATATAAAAAAATACCCGGTCCCAAGCGTGAGGTGTAGGACGTAATTACCTCAATATGTATAAGACGGCACCGACTTCAAACAGTTCAGTAAGTAACTACCAAGATAAATTAGAAAAAGTCACGTATCATCGTCCTTTGAATTAAAAAATCTTATTATTTTTTTCGTTTTTTAGTGTTTGTTAATTTTTGTTTGAAGATCCGTTTTGAAGGCGGTTACATTTTTTTTTCAAAAACGTTTTTATGCATTCACAATGCAATTTTTGTAAGTATAGGAAAAATGTGATAGTAAAAAACCACGAGCCCTATAAGTAGCTTTCAGGCGGGATTCGAACCCGCGCCTCCAGGAATCCGGCCCGATGCTCTGACCAACTAAGCTACCGAAAGGTTTACACAACTCGACGAATTTTGCTATCACTTGTTACGCTGTAGGCCAGCGTTGTTTCATCAATGTGAGGAAACCCTCGCACCCGAAAGAAACATTTTTACAAATGTTTAAGAGTCGATTAAGATGAAACAGCCATTAAATAAGATTTTAAATTATTTTTATGCATTCACAATGCAATTTTTGTAAGTATAGGAAAAATGTGATAGTAAAAAACCACGAGCCCTATAAGTAGCTTTCAGGCGGGATTCAAACCCGCGCCTCCGGGAATCCGGCCCGATGCTCTGACCAACTAAGCTACCGAAAGGTTTACACAACTCGACGAATTTTGCTATCACTTGTTACGCTGTAGGCCAGCGTTGTTTCATCAATGTGAGGAAACCCTCGCACCCGAAAGAAACATTTTTACAAATGTTTAACAGTCGATTAAGATGAAACAGCCATTAAATAAGATTTTTAATTATTTTTATGCATTCACAATGCAATTTTTGTAAGTATAGGAAAAATGTGATAGTAAAAAACCACGAGCCCTATAAGTAGCTTTCAGGCGGGATTCGAACCCGCGCCTCCAGGAATCCGGCCCGATGCTCTGACCAACTAAGCTACCGAAAGGTTTACACAACTCGACGAATTTTGCTATCACTTGTTACGCTGTAGGCCAGCGTTGTTTCATCAATGTGAGGAAACCCTCGCACCCGAAAGAAACATTTTTACAAATGTTTAAGAGTCGATTAAGATGAAACAGCCATTAAATAAGATTTTAAATTATTTTTATGCATTCACAATGCAATTTTTGTAAGTATAGGTAAAATGTGATAGTAAAAAACCACGAGCCCTATAAGTAGCTTTCAGGCGGGATTCAAACCCGCGCCTCCGGGAATCCGGCCCGATGCTCTGACCAACTAAGCTACCGAAAGGCTTACACGACTCGACGAATTTTGCTATCACTTGTTACGCTGTAGGCCAGCGTTGTTTCAACGTTGTTTAAAAATTGCATTGTGAATGCATACAATTCTAAAGATCTGAAAAAGCGATTTATGACGTACCTAACGTCTGGTCGTCGTCGGTACTTACTTACATCATCATCATGATCAGCCTTCAGTTCAAAACTTCGTTATGTGATATTTTTTAGAAATAATATTAGTAGACTACTTACCTACACACATTCTACATTCGTAGCTACTACGAGTATACAATACAATACAAGGATTAGGTATGTGAAGAAACGAAATCCGTAGCCAGTTTTATTTCATCTCATTATGACGACATTTTGACTTAGCTATTTCTATTTACGCCTGATACCTATATTACTAAACGATTTGCTTACAATAAACGATTATGAAAGACGAACGATTAGAAAACACGACACAGTAAAACCTGCGTTGGTGGGATATTATTGTCATTGTAAGACAGGAAAGGAGCTTACACATAATACAATACAATGATCATGAGCTCTTATTTCCTTAGCTAAACTTTTTATACTAAAAAAAAAAATATTGTTCAAACATAATTTATTAATGTAAAAAGTTCTCATCGATCCGGTAAAGTCACGAGCAATAATAATATGTATACAACATAGGACTATGTCATATTACAATATTGAATGACTTCTGCGACACTGACCGTTTTCTTTCGGAAAGCTTCAATGTGACAAAGTTCTATGTTGTACCTATACACATTATTGCTCGTGACCATAAAGTTAATATACCTATCGGAATAGAGAAACAACCACGAGCTGTCAAACGAAACCGAAATTTGATCGCATTTGTGTGTGTAAAATTGTTTATGTATGCGTGTCAGTGATGTACGTCATGTCGCTTTTCAGATTAATATCGACATCGATAATATTAAATAGAAGTAATAAATAAATATATATTGGACACGATCACATTCATTGTTCCAATACCTAGGTATAGTAGCTTAAGCACTAGTATTATGGAAATTGGGAACAACCACATACACCCAGACCCGAGGAAATATTGAAAAATTCGTTTTCAACATTTACCCAACCTGGGGGCATAGATTAATAACTCTTCGCTTCGCTTACGCTAGATCGATAGTCTTCATACTCGAGCTTCGTCAAAAGTGAAGCAAAAAATCTGATTTATGTGTGTGCGAGCATTACGTGCCTACGTTCGCCGACCAGCCCCGACACGCACACAAACAAAACTTTGATGTTGTGGAGTGTGTCCAGTAGGAACAATTACCCCGAGAGTGGGGAAGTGTAACAATTTCCTGAAATCGGAATTTTTGTTCATGATAATGTTTGTTTAGTGTTTATTCAAAGATAAGTAACAAATAACAGCCTAAATTGCCTTTGAAACACATACATACATACTCTTTTGTAAATAATTTAATTAATTACGTGAATGTTTATATAAGTTTTAAAAGTAAAATTTGTAATAAGAGTCATACTATTGCATGACGAGGTGCTTTCTTTGTTACATAATATTTATATGTATATGTACAAATCACTAGGTGAAACAAAAAACAAATAGGGTGAAGGACCCAATTATCAGCACTTTAAGAGTAAAATCCTAACTTAAACCCTAAATCACATTGAAAAATACGTTTTCACCCGTTATGACGAGTTTTCTAGTTTCAATATTTAATCAGTAAGATTATAAAAAACATAGTTTATCTTTGTCAATTTTTTTTTAGATAGGTAAAAGCAATAAATGACTATCTCACCATTTATCAGCACCATCACCACCAATTTATCAGCACTGTGATAGTGATAAGTATTGAAATTGCAATTTTTATTATTAAAAAATGGAAATAAAGTATTTAGAAAAAATCGACCCGTCTCACAACCAGCTCCGATAAGACTTGAACCCACGACCTTTCGCTATCCGAGCGACTGCTCTAACCACTGACTAACAACTAATGACTCCGTAGCTCAGTGGTTAGAGCAGTCGCCCGATACTTTAGTTTCCATTTTTCAATATTTTTTTCGCCATTTATAAGTCGGAAAGTATGGTATGACCGGGAGTAGGATTCCCAAAACATCAATTTATTTATTTTCCAAAGTGGTAGGTCAATTTAGTGAGTGAAAACCTTATACTTAATTTTACTATTTATTCGGAGTGCTGATTATTTGGTGCAGTGCTAGCATTTGGGTCCGTTACCCTAAGTACCTAATGAAAACAAAAAATAAATTATAAATATTTATTTAAACACTTTACACAAAAAAGGGAAAGGTATTATCTTACAACTGACAACTCTCATAATAATTGGTCACAAAAACATTTTCGATAAGAATTATTTCTATAATCAGTAGGTAGGTATAATATATAATATCAATAGAAATCGGGAACTTAATTTCTTATTACTGGTAACACTTTCAAAAGTATGACGGCTTTCAATTTTATTTTCAAACATAGTGAATATTTAGCAGAATACAAGTAATATAGTGAAACTAACGTATAAAATGTTATGTTCGAGGCTTTTTTCTCCTTATCCGAAGCATTGTCACAGGCATTGATCACACAAACCATTATAGTTTATTTAAATTATCAGAGATGTTTACTCTGACGTGTAACCTTGACAACTGACGGGACGTTCGTGTAAAGTCGGGCCGACTGAGCCAAATTGGCTCAGTTTGATTTGCTTCATTTTCTTAGGCCTACTCGGTTTCTAGGCGTTATTATTCTAAGCCTGGGGGGCACCGCGTAACTTTATGGGTATACTAGCTAGCTATCGTTATACCCGACGTCACTAAACAAGAAACTGAAAGCGGCTATTTGTTTTATAAAATTGATTTAAAGTTCCAAAAAACGTATGAAGTTCATATCCATAAAGTTTCGCGGTAGCCCTCCAGGGATCGAACCCGGGACCTCTAGAGATAGCGGCACCTTGAAACCGGCGCGTACACCACTAGCGCGGCCACGGAGGTCTTCTAATAATAATATATTAATATATACCTAGTAATATTATTAACTAGCGGCCGCCCGCGGTTTCACCCGCGTGGTTCCCGTTCCCGTGGGAATATCGGGATAAAAAGTACATATAAACCTTCCTCTTGAATCACTCTATCTATTAAAAAAAAAACGCATCAAAATCCGTTGCGTAGTTTCAAAGATTTAAGCATACAAAGGGACATAGGGAAAGAGAAAGCGACTTTGTTTTATACTATGTAGTGATATAACTAAAATAGGAAGGTGAAGTATGCATATTAATTTAAGAAAAACTCCGAAGAGATTTTAAATCATTTATTATACACTTGCGACCCGGCCATGCTTCGCACAATCCTTTAAACAATTTGTTGGTGCTTCCACAGTGATAGTACGTTTCACTTCTCGCGTTTGGAAATATTTTTCATCAAAATGCTTACTGTATATAATCAATTTAGTCCATCTGTTTCTGGTATCCAAGGTAGTATGAAATCTGAAAGATACTTATATTACTAATGATAGTATAGGTACTTACCTATTCTAACAGTCAAAAACTGATACCTATGGATCAGTTAAGTATCTTAAATGGGATTACATTCCCAGGTAATTCATATCTAAACGTAATATAGGTACTTTAATAACAGTACCTAATACATATTCGTTTACCGCGTGATAGACAGTGGACACGAAATATCGATAACTTGATACAGCCCTAGTGTAAAACGAAAATTATTTCTTTACACAAAATATTCGTAAATTCTGCATTATGTGTAATCAATATTTGCTCGTTACATAAATAAATGTTTATTGGAGAGCATTAACACACTTCGTGCTTTAAATTCGAAGCGCATTAGCAAAAATAAACCTTAGGAAGGGAGGTGTCGGTTTAGAATAATTTACCTGAGAAATGAACATTTTGCGGGATTATTTCATTGTGTTGTACAACAATCAATAACTGAGCAAGTCACCATGTTTCTATACCACTTTTGGCTAAAAATATCTAAGATTGCACGTAAAATCCGAAAAAATTACAATAGGTACCTAAATTCTCAGCGTGCTGATAAGTGCTGACGAACTGTCAAACAGTACAGTAGCCAAAAACGGTTCTGTTACGTCGCATCACGCATCTCCTTTTATCTCACAGCGTTGTTGCTAGTGACATCCCGCTCGCTCAGCCCTTTGTTTCTCTATTCCGATAGGTATATTAACTTTATGCTCGTGACTGTACACCTAGAAAAAAAAATACTCGATGTCAGAGGTAAAAAATCGTAAATGAAGGGTTCCGTAGTTGTACCCACTTAACGTAGGTACTGATTACATACACCTAGCAAAAATACCACTATCATTTTGCCCCAGAAAAAAAATAACTTTCTAATGTCATAGTATTCATATGAATGACAAAGTTATATTTGCGATTTTCGAAAATATGTTAATCTCAAAAACTTGTAAAGCCTAAGTACTTAGCTGTGATAGTTTTCCTTTTAACTTCGTCATATATACAATACAACTAACTACCTATCGTAAATTTTTTCACGTTTCCAGAAACAACCATTTGGCTGGCGGGGGGACACTTGACTCTAACAAAATTTTGCATTTTAAAGTTTACTAATTCACAAACGGATGACTCAATCAAAAAACGTTTTTAAACAAAATGTAACCGCCTTCAAAAAGGATCTTCAAACAAAAATTAACAAACACTAAAAAACGAAAAAAATAATAAGATTTTTTCATTCAAAGGACGATGATACGTGACTTTTTCTAATTTATCTTGGTACTTACTGAACTGTTTGAAGTCGGTGCCGTCTAATAGGTATCGAGGTGAATACGTCCTACACCTCACGCTTGGGACCGGGTTTTTTTTTAAATATGTTTGTTGTTTCACTCAGTATATTTCGTTCTTATTCTTGGCTTGGCACCGACTTCAAACAGTTCAGTAAGTACCAAGATAAATTAGAAAAAGTCACGTATCATCGTCCTTCGAATGAAAAAATCTTATTATTTTTTTCGTTTTTTAGTGTTTGTTAATTTTTGTTTGAAGATCCTTTTTGAAGGAGGTTACATTTTGTTTAAAAACGTTTTATTTTACGATTTTTAGTGTAAATAATCGTAGCTTAAGAAACTTTATGGTAATTAATAATCACCATGTAGTTTCTTAAGCTAGTTACATGATAAATTGTTGTAAATATCCTATCCGTTACGGAATTCAGCTTTCCATCTTTAGCTACTTAGATAACTTGAAAGAATACAACTGAAGGTCCATTCGTGCATATGGTATTTATAAAACATCATAGAACTCCTACTGTTGAGGAGTTTCACCTCTCATCATCAGCTTACCCTAATAACCTGAAAGAATATAACTATTGGTCCATACGTACGATTAATACTTAAAGAAATATTCTCCAGCCCCTAACCGTTAAGGAGTTGTAGCTTCCATCACCAGCTCATCACTATGAGATGATGACTACCAGATGCAAATACTTGACTAACTTAAAAAATAAGTGGAACGCATAAGGCTTGCCTACATTTGAGAATTTCTCTCAATTTTTCTAAGATTTTATCTCCTGGTCCTGACTTGGTGAAAATAAGATCAGGCCAGAAGTACCTACCAAATTTCGAAAAAAAATTTTTTGAAAATGATCCCCTTTTTGATGAAAATATGAAATCGTCCATATACCCAAATATAGTCTAAATACACATTATTCAGGATAACTCCTGAACTTCTTGTCAGATCTTGATGAAATTTGAATGGGGCCACACGAGAAGCGTCACCTTGAAATAAAAAAAGAATTATCCAAATCGGTTCATTCACTAAAAAGTTCTGAGGTAACACACTTAAAAAATAAAAAAAAAATAAAAAAAATATATACAGTCGAATTGATAACCTCCTCCTTTTTTTGAAGTCGGTTAAAAACTATTTTCAAAAACCCAATATTTTTGAAATTGCTACCCAATGACATCCTACACTATGGGGTAGACAAGAAAAAAAAGTTACATCCCCACTTCACGCGTAGGGAGGTAACCAAAAAAAATTTTTTATTTTTAAATTTTCCTGAACCATTTTGTCGGCGTGATTAATATGTATATTCATGCCAAATTACAGTTCTACATTTCTAGTCCTAAGAGTGCATGAGCTAGGCTGAGGACGGATAGACGGACATGGGAAAACTATTTAAGGTTCCTTGTTGACTACGGAACCCTAAAAAATGGGTTTGTCGCGATTTTCAGCAAAACGGTATCCGGTAACGGTATAGGTATATCTTAACGTAATAAAAAACGATAATTAAAGTTAAAGTTAAAAAGCTCTTAGAAATTATATATATTTCTTTTTTAATAGCAATTTTACATTCTCCCGTTAAAGTTAGACTTCAGTAATTAATCAGGCATAAGTTTTCCTTATTGTACCTAATGTGAAAAACTTAAAACATTCAGACTGGAATTTCCGAATATTATTCTGTGATCTAGTGACGTTAAATTTCAATCGGATTAAAACTGTATCATGCACTAAATTATATTGAAAACTTCATTAAGCATTGACTATGATTAACGTTAACATTAATCTAAAAAGACATAAATCTACTTCATTGGACACAAGATTTTTTGCAGCAGTAATAAATTTTTATCTAGAAATGATTTGGTAAGTAAATAAGAGTTATATCGCTGCTTCATACTTTTAACTTTAATTTTCGTAATTATGTAACTGTTATATTTACTTACCTATCTTTTTTGTAAGTATTTTGTTATTGTTTTAAGACTTTTGATGTGAGTTTTACTTTGTTTACATCAATATAAGGTTAAAGGCCTTTCTCGTTTCCTAAATTGTTAAAGTATTTATTTTTGTAAGGTCAATGTGGGGAAGTCCGGCATACTTTTCTAAAATTTAAGTTCAACTGAACTTATTGAATCGAGATACGCTTTCTAAAGTGACTTGTGTCGTCGGAAATTATAGGTAATATATTTATTTACCTATATTGGTCTTAAAATAGTATGAATTGCATTTATCTTTAGATTTATATGATATTTTTTAAAACACGGCGTGTAGACGGACTTCCCGTGCAGTTTAGGGTAAGTCCGTCTACTAGCACTATATCCAAAACTTGTGAGGCAATATGTATGAAAACAGTTTCTAGCAGTGACGTTAAACTAGCGTTGAAATGTGCGATTTATGTATTTGTCTATAAGGTTTACATTTCAAAGATAATTGATTTTATTTTATTTTAAGGCAAGTCCGGCATATCTTTGGTGACAGTGGTTGCAAACATTTTTAATAAAATTGTATGTAGCCAATTTCCTAGTAAAACATAAATTTTTATTTTCTAATTCAATTTTTATATTCTTAATAAGGTAGATATACGAAAGCGATTCATTACTATCTTACGGTACATAATTATATCCCTAGGGATTTATCTATATCACGGCTTTATCATGCAGTTAAAATACGTGCAGCTGAAAAGGTTGACAATATCTGCAATTGAGGCAAGACCGTCATATGACGGACTTGCCTTACGTATGCCAGACGGTCTTCCCAACTATTACATTTTGTGGTTAGTAATTTGTTGCAGGTAATAATTACGAAACTCAAGCGCTATAAATGAATTCATCACCAGAAATAAGTATATTGATCACTAAATGACTTGCGTAATCAAAGAAACTTCAAGAATTCCATTGATTTTCTACTTTTTTTTTAGTTTTTTGAAGAGACGTTACACTCCAGCTTCAAGTACAAAACTCGAAAAAAAATGGCCTACCAATTTCTTTCAACCTAGTGATGTTAGCGACGTCTATGATTCTCAGTTCGAACTAGCTCCGTAATACTGTTTTACCGACCGAGGCATAAGAAGCTAGTCATTCAAAAATGGAAGTTATTGGCGCTAGACGGACTTACCTCCTAGACGGACTTCCCCACATTGACCTTACATATTTAAAAATGGTAATAAACAAATTTGAATAAATAAGATTTTTTAAGAATATAGGATGCTATTATGCCTCAACAACCATTGAGAAGGTACCTGATAGGTTAATAAGTAGTTACTCATAATTTAGCTATCACAGTCCAAGATTCAAATTCCTAAAATAAATCTGTTACCACACTCGAAATCCCACTTGCTATTAATAATCCTATTCTCCAAGTATTAGCGTCTCTATAAATATCGAATAAGCACCGAAATATGGCTGTCAAATGTACTCCTACCAGGTTTGAAATTAGGCCGAGTGGGCGGCTCAGTCGGCAGATAACGAACGATAGTAAACACGAGTTTAATACAAATGCAAATATACTTAGACGGTTATCTCACGATCTGATGCAGGTTTATGCAACCGAGCAATTAAAGGGACACTGTTATAGTAGGTATAGTTTTAGCATTGAGCAATAGCAGAGGCAGTCGAATTTCCATACATATTTGCGTCTTTCGATATCAACCCAGCTTTATGTTGTAGACATTTATGAATTGATCAAAAATTTTATCATATTATCCATAACATAAAGCTGGGTGTCCACTATGTTCGCGAACCTCTTACATCATCATCATCAGCCATTTAATGTCCCCACTGCTGGGGCACAGGCTTTCCTTAACCCTTTAATTTAACGGGCAGAAGTTTTTTGCGTGATAATAAAAAAAAGATACATTTGGCGTAAGTAATTGCAAATAAAATTCGCAAACTTCAGTCCTGCGGTTACGTTTGTGGATTACCTACGCCCTGCGTTTGTTCAGGGACTAATAAAAAATACGTGATGCTGCGGCCACACTATGGGGATATGCCGATGTTCAACTTCGCTTGAATTATGGCGAGAATTGTCGCGAAAAACTTCGCGAAGTTTATCGCCTGAATTATTGCGAAGTTCAGTGGTCGCCACTGCACTTCGTGGCAAAAATTGCTTAACTTCAACGATCGCAGGCCGAACGCGCGATCCACTGCGTCACAGGCTCCTCACCAAGAGCATCGCGTAGTAAGAAGTTCGCGAAAATAGTGAATATCCAACCACCTTAAATTGATCGACCTTATCTGAAAATTCTGAAATTGAAAATTATAGACGTATTTGGTATTTGGTATTGACACTTTTCCGCATTTAGACTCATACTAGGTAGGTTATGCGTGAACATGGCTAGTCAAGCCATCCTAGCTCCTTCCAGAAGCGCAGAAGCCTCCTGGGGCGTTCACAGGCTTCTAGGAGCGACCTCACCTCTGTGAGGATTTCTGTTCGTTGTGTGGCCAAACCTACGCACTCCAGGATCACGTGGGCGGCTGTTTCCTCAGCGTTCAGGCAACCTCTACATAGAGGACTGTCTGTCGCATTCATAATAAATAGTTGTCGGTTTCGGGTAAGGTGACCTGTAAGTGTACCAACAACTATCCGGAGGTCTGGACGATTGAGGCTGAGCAGCCTGCAGGTCAAACGCGGCGAGACTGCAGTCAATTATAGACGTGCGATAGTTTCTGTGCCAAGAGGTGCCCGTGACGCAGTGGTACGCAAAATTGATAGATTACCTATGTAAGAACATAATCTATCAATTTTGCATACGTTTATGAGTTTTACAAGCTGCAAGTTCGTGAACGTATACATTAGGTGGAGCCGTTACAGAATCGCGTTAGTAGTAAGTAAGAAGTTCGCGAACATAGTGAATGTCCAACCACCTTAAATTGATCGAACTTAGGTATCTGAAAATTCTGAAATTGAAAATTCTAGACGTGCGATAGTCACTGAAATTTTTTGGTAGTAAATTTAGTAGGTAGTTACTGAGTTCGTAATTTTGCATTGATTTCGCATAAAAAAATGGAAATAAATTTGCATTCGGCAGTTGATTAGTTTAAAATTACGGCGGCCGAGCCGACATCGTCAAACGCTCCGAATAGGTCAGTGAAGAGCGAGGAAACTTGTAACTCATCCATGGATCACGTGCATTATTATTTAATCAAAATTATTAAAAAGCTCGCGCATTATTATGTAACTTATCGGACTACCGAACACTGAAACGATTTGTAAAAAAGCACGTAAGCACAAGCACCCACTGCAAGAGACGTTTGAAGAGGCTCTATAATATTTCAGTTTCGTTGAGAAAGATAGGTATGAAGAAAATTAGGTCTTGATGTCTATTTGTCTTGGTCTGGGTGTTTTCTATGTACCTACTTAAGTATATTAAGTATGTATTTTACAAACAAAACGTACTTATTTAAAATTTACATGGGCTTAATAGTTGGTGTGATTGTAAAATGTTATTTATATTATTTTTATTTTATCTTCAGACTAGCGGCCGCCCGCGGTTTCACCCGCGTGGTTCCCGTTCCCGTGGGAATATCGGGATAAAAAGTACATATAAACCTTCCTCTTGAATCACTCTATCTATTAAAAAAAACGCATCAAAATCCGTTGCGTAGTTTCAAAGATTTAAGCATACAAAGGGACATAGGGACAGAGAAAGCGACTTTGTTTTATACTATGTACCTAGTGATATGATTTTTTAATGTAAGTATGTATTTTACAAACCAAAAGTACCTACTTAAGTATTTAAAATTTACATGGGCTTAATAATTGGTGTAATTGTAAAATGTTATTTATTTTATTTTTATTTTATTTTGTTTGTAAAGAGGGTTTAGTCACATACTGACTATGTCACCCCCGCGCCCCGTAAAGAAATCTATAATCATGAACAATAAATTATCCAATAAATACCTTTGATTGAGATTGACTCTTCAGTAGTGTCATTTTTCTGAAATATTACTCGTTTCAGAGAAATTCGTAAATGAAGGTTTTAAATACTTTTGAATAACTACAAAGTGTGATTATTAGACACTCTTAGGTAGAGTGTTAAATAATCTCAAATTCGGTGTAGGTACCACTTTTTACCTAGTTTCGTGTGACTAGTGCCACGTCATTCAGGCGCTACACGGAAAAAGTATGGACTCTTTGATATAAAACTATAGGACGGTTAGAGTTGTTATAAATCTGGTAATAAGATATATATTTCTTCATACCTTTATCTAGAATCGTATAGTTTCAGAAACACGGTTTTATGATTTTGGCTCGACACTTTTTATTTTCGAAAATACCTCTAAAAAATAAGAAATATCAAGATTATTCTTAAATGGGGATACATATATACTATTGAAAATTGGTTTAATTAGTGGACACCAATAATATTTAGGATCGTATAGAAGCATTTTTTTTAAATCGCTATAGTTTTTGAATACGAAGTGATTTTGTGTTTTTTTTGCGTAATCGGCAAAATCGGTCTCGCTCCCGCGCACGTCGTTTTCTCATTGCTATCTCGCTTTAGCATAATTTTTCCGAGTATCGCCTTCACGCGCAGACCTTTACTTTTTGGTGATGTATTAAACTGGTAGTACCTAGGTACCTACAATGCATAAGCAATTAGGGATAGGAACTGCAAGTGAACTGTAAGACGTCAACGTCAGCCACACGAAAAGAAGTAAGAGGATGTGGTTCACCGAATTTATCACTGGTTGTAGGTACTTACATTACATAATTTATTGAACTACCTACTTAATTTATCTACCAATTTGTTCAAATTATTCTCAAACATGTTCCTAACCAAATATATTAAGGAAAATAGTGAAGTGTGATAAATAAAGAATTCTTCGTGTTGGATAATATTAGCTCAAACGTAACGCATTTTTCAGGAGGTAAATGTTTATTTTTGTTTGCTTTAAACAGACAACATAAAAGAAGACGTTGAGAAGGAAAGCAAGATTGATTTATTGCTGAGCTTACTCAGAATAATTGCTCCAAGATTTTATTTAACTAAGTAAGTATTGATATTTTATTAGGTACCTACTCAAATTGGTATAGGTAGGTAAGTACTTACTATAAGCAATAATTAAATTTTAAGTATAAAAGAAGAAACCAGTCATATTACGTTAAGGAAGGGTGAAGTACGGTTGTTCTTAAATAAACTCGAGGTTTTGTTTCCTGCAAAGGCTAAAAATATCATCAAAGAGGAACTTAAAAATTTAACTCCATAAAAGGCATTCGGAACTCAATAATAGCCGCGAGACTATAATCGTCGAGTCCCACGGCCATAAAAGGGAGTCAATCAGGTGGTGCATCCGATATGTGCGTTTCCGGCGCGCCGAATGCCGAAATAGCCCCCTCGCGCGCCAGAAACTAAATACCCAAATGCGTTTGTGATCGCCGCGCGGTTGCCAAATAAGGCACCAATCTCGGATTTCGCGCGCGCGCGTCGCGGCGCCCGCGCGGGCCTGCCAAACCCGCTCTATTCCCGTCTAATACTCGTGAAAAAACACGTAAAAACGTTTTTATTTTCGACTGCCCTCTAAAATTAGGCCGTATGGAAACCGAAAGTAATACGAGCGATTTTGGTTGCGGCCGAGTTGTCTGTATTTAGATTAGCGGCGCGGGAGCGGCCGCGCGGTTGATAACTCTGTGCAACTGTGCTGAGTGCATCGCGTGTGAAACACTCGTACCATGTTTACTTGTGCAGTGACTTATTGAAAGGATTTGGATGTCAATGCTGCCTGAAGGTGGAGGTAAATATTTGAATTTATTTACTCGAAGTTTGCTCTACATTGTCGATAAGCGCTTTACGTCACACGTTATCAGCTCGAATTGTGTAAATAGGTTATTGATTAGTGCGCTATGAGTCTGTTCATATTTGTTATATGAACCAGAAATAATTCAATAATATGATTCTGAAACTTTTGGCGAAAACTTTCAATGAACGACAGATCAGTAATTTATTTTAACGCGTGTATTAAATTGCCCTTCGTCACATTTTTGGTATAAATCGAATTCTTTGGTCCATCAAAATGTAGTTTATGTTATTGATATACCATTATGCCTAGGCAATAATGTTTTCGTCGCCTTACTTTACATAAAAGCTAATAATAAAAACCTACACAAATAGTGATGAAGCATTAAGACTATCTTTAATGCGTAAGCGCCCAATAAAGTCAGAATTTCAAACTCTTCATTTGATAACGATACAATAAAACTTACCTTAAAGAATCGAATTGACAGCGGGAGTGTTTTAGAACATAAACTTATAATAGTATAGTAGGTACCTACCCTTTTTGATATTTACCAAAAATTAAAAATAGTTGTCGATTGTTTTTTGGAAGTAACATTTAAATAAGTTATCATTAATTGTACCTTTTCTTGATATTATTGAACTCATGACTTAATAATTAACTGTATAACCATTTTAGTAAGTATTTCTGTCTAAAAGAGCAAAGGGTAGGCAACTTATAGTGGTATTTATGTCGTGAATGTCGTGATGTAACTGAAACATTGTTGCTAGTTGCAGTGTCGTCTAGGTTGTGATTTGGTTTGAAATCTTTTGACATTTACAGAAGACAAATAACTAGTAGGGTTAGGTCCTCTCGAAACCAACCCTAACTAATAGAACGTATTTTTTTTTGAGTTGCACTCTTAGCGCCAAAATGGGTATCCACTTTGCCTGGATTTTGAGTGAATATGATAGGGAGGGACCAACTCAAAAAATTTGCAGTCCGGTAGTTTCGAGAGTACATAACCATAATAATTATTTGGCTCTACTAAAACGCTAAATCTTTTTTAGCATTTGGTATTTTTGATTTAACTGTATTATTAAAACAGTTGTCATACTTACAAGAGATGAACAACGATTGGCGCCCAAACGAGGAAATTGATTACCGCACTTTATTTAATACGCCAATAATTTAGGATCATCCATTTAATTAAGATATACTTACATAGTTAGGTAGGTACATACTGAAATAAACAACATTTGGTTGTGTCAAGTTAAGAGACAGACGATTTAAAAAATATTTTTCCAAGTGCCGCACAACATTTTCGTAATAACTTAGTTAGAACTTGCCCCTGGGATATTAGACATGACACAATTTTATTAGACTTTGGAAAAATGCAATCCGAATTATAATAGTAAGATTATAATTTTGATAATAATTAACTCTTACGTCTTACATGACAATTACATTACTTACATAGTCAGGGACCAATTCGCTGAACCACTTCTAACTTCTTTTCGTGTGGCTCATCATGCACGCGCAGACCCTTTTTAACCGACTTCTAAATCAAAAATGAGGAGGTTCTCTATTCGTCTGTATGTATGTTTTTTTTTTGTGTATGTCCACCGATTACTCGAATACGGCTGAACCGATTGAAATGGTTCAAACGTTATTACATCAGGTTGGTTTCCAAGTTGGTCCCATTTTTTGAAATTTTGAAATCGGTTCAGTAGTTTTCAGGAAATCTTGAAAATACTGTCGTTTTCGTTACCACTTTATGTGAATTTAATACGTATCTTTAGGCATAACTCCTTTGTTTATAAACCGATTTAGATGATTCTTGTTTTGTATAAAAGGGGATACCTCAAGGTATTTTAACCGACTTTGAAAAAAGAGGTTTTGAGTTTGATCACATACCTATTTACCAGAAAACACGTAAATTGCCTGCACGATGCACTAAAAAGAGTGAAATAAAAATTATTTTTATAAAAAAATAAAACCGCCTTCTAAAAAACCACATCAAAAAAGTAAGAAATAATTCCTCACCAAATAAATAACGTAAGTACTTTGAAGTCGGGCGGGTTTTAACAAAAACAACAAAAAATTGTACATGTTTCACGCCCGACTTCAAAGTACTTACGTTATTTATTTGGTGAGGAATTATTTCTTACTTTTTTGATGTGGTTTTTTGAAGGCGGTTTTATTTTTTTATAAAAATAATTTTTACTATTTGGTAATGTATTGAACTAGGGTAGTAGGTACAATGCATAAGCAATTAGGGATAGGGGCTTCAAGTGAACGGTGAGACACCAACCACGTGAAAAGAAGTAATCATAATCATAATCATAATATTTTATTTGCATAAAAACACAGTTTATAAAACGGTCTTACAAATAAAAAGGTACCTACACATGTTTTGCCTTATGTAAGAAGCATGCAAAATGTTTATGAAGACTTCCAAAATAATTAAAAATGTCGAATTGTAAATAAAAAATTGTCAATTATATAGTTACATGTCAATTCAAACATGTTATAACAATATACACACAAAGATTTATAATTAATGTTGCGAATAAAAAATTGTCAACAACCTATGTCCATATCATGTCAAAACTACATACCTAGATACACTTTGACTTGTTAATTGTTATTTATAAATGTCTAAATTAATTTTAATATTGAATGTCAGTTCTGTTAATATACACTAATTATTTAAGAGATGGTTCAACGAATTTGTGCCTGGTTACACATTTAGATACCTACTACACATTTTTGTTACAAATCGTCTCGTTGATCCTCCCAATGCGGATTTCTCACAAAATTGGCAATACGGTATTTTACTGATTTTTTTTTATTTCTTTAAAATGTTTTTCGAAATATTAGCTACCTACACAAAACAAGTTTTCATTTTGAATTATCTTGAATATTTTCAAAGATATAGGACTTCAAACTTTATAATTAGACAAGGACAGGACGCTATCTTAGTGACGTCAGTAAGTTAGTAGCGTCATAGTCACGCCATAGAAGATTTCGTTTAAGAAAGAGACAGCTATAGTCAAAATCAAACATACTATAATTATTTTATTATAAAACAGATTCAAATTATTTTTTCACATTTGGTATTCTTAATTGCAATATTTTTAACGTCATCATTAAATATCTACATTTCAACAACAGTAAAATACCCTTTTGAATCACGGAAGCTTCCAAAAATGAATCATAGGTAGGTACAAACGATCAGTCATCGCATCAAGAAAAAGTGGTTACGTACACGGCACACAGAAATCAGTTGTTTGCTCTCTTAATTAACAACTCTCGAATAAATTGTGTTCTCTCTATTGATTGCCGTTGACATTCACTTGTCAACAGGCAAATGAAAAGTACATAGAGATGTAGGCCGTTGGGTAAAATTTGTTTGCCCAAATCGTTAGGCAAGGAAAGTGTTGGACGGCTTGCCAAGTTGCCATGTATGGTAGTGTTAAATGATAGAATAAAACTTTACAACAGTTGCTGATAGAATTACTGGAAAGAAAGATTATTTTAGAGGAGTCCAATTCACCTTATAAGAATGGTAACTTTTGTTTCTACGTTTCTACAGTAAACAATCTGCTATACCTACCTTACCCACTTTACTTCAGAAAAAGTGCATTTATTCAAACGTAATTTAAACGGCCATAAATTACAAAAACAAGCTGTGATATGTGTAAGTTCCTGTAATTCATGTTAACTAACAATATTTGTGTCTTAATCCGCATAAGTGGTTTATTCGAAAAAAAAAAACATGTAGCCGGCCCGGTTCTTCTAGTTACAAGGTTTCCCGTACAAAGGGTTTGAGAACCGATGGCGTAGCTTCTTTGACATTTACAAGAGCTTGCTAAAGAATAAAATAATGAATCTAGAAATCAATAAGTGCTGTTAAAACATTTAAGAATTTTCCGCATAGGTAGGTACTTGTAAGTAGCAACAAAACAATGCTCTTTCTTGCACATGATAAATGCAACACCGTCAAGGCAAGGTGGTTTCTGTTATCACGTTAACACTTCTCCGTATTAGGCGATCATAAATGAGGTCGTCTCCCAATTTACGAACTGAAACTTTCGGCGAATGTACCTACTTACCCACCTTATGTGATCTTGCCCAAATGTTTGTATTCAACTTTGTTCAAAAAATGGATGTGATGTAATTAGATAGAAGAATCTTTGTCTACAACATTTTGGACCATACGGAATATAAAATAACATAATAAAACTAAATCAAATCCAGACACCAGACAACATGAAAATAGGTTTCCTTCATTGATGGATGAACATGTGACTATGCGACAACATGATAACTGGTGACCCAGTACCTAACGTGGTCGCCGAAATTTCGTTTCACATAAATTGAAATTCTGTAGTCGATATTTTTTTAATAAATTGAGTGTAGATAATTAGGTAGGTACTATGATATATTAAATTCAATGTTCCTACTATTACACTACATTATGATAGAAATATAAACAAAGTAAATCAACTAGGTACGGTGCTTATTTCATTTCGAAATCAGCTATGGGATTCTTCGATCAACAGAACTACTTAAGTGTTATTGTTGATCGAAAATGGGATTGCGTAAGTCAATCGTATTCATTTGTTTGACAGTTCATGTTGATCATAATAATTACTGACATTTCATACAAATTGCAGCCGATTTAATACGACCTAATGAACTGTCAAATTAATACGATTATCTTACGCAATCACACCCGGTATAAGTAGGTAGGTATCCGATTCATTTCTCACAATCATTTTTTTTATATATGCTTACTTCAGAGAAATCAGAAGTCATACCTAAAGTGATCGATCCACAAGACCACTTAACAATCCATACAAAAATATCTTTATTTGGAAAGTCAATCATATTATTTCCCCTTACTGAGAAACTTAATATCCATATAAAAGAATTGGCTCCCACATAATTGTCCGTAACCAAAATTAGTATGATTATGCAAAAATATTTTTCCACAATAGATTAATGGCTTCTTTGGTAAATGTTTGGTGGACTGATAATTTAAGTCTTCACAAAACTTTTTCATGGGATTATACACCTTATTTGAACAGCTATAAGAGTGAATGATTCTTCAGTTTCATCTCCTACGCTGCTTATGATTCATGCTTTACCATTGTAATAACTTTGTTCTCCATTCTCCTTATGTGGTCACTATTAGTGATCCAAATTTGATGTTATTTATATTATGGTTAGTATACTGCGTGCTTTTGGTATGCAGAATCTTTTGTTGTGTTTCATCATATTCGTATGTTACGGTTTTGGACTGACTGTTTAGTATTTTATTAATAAGTAAGCACTAGTGATTTGTCAGTAAATGGAGTAAGCTTCCAGCTTGCAGCTTACGGCATCCGCATTCCTACTGGATTTAAACGTGACCTACCTATAACTCTCTATGAAGCAAAACCTGCATTTATTGAACATAAATAATGCATTAGAATATCAAAATGGTTTTCTTAAAAGTCGATCCACCAGGGACCTGCTCGTATACACCACGCATTGCTGGGGCGATTGAGAAAATGTGAAGCCTTAGCAGTGTCACTGGACATCTCAAAGGCCTTTGAATGGGTTTGGCACACAAGTCTGCTGAGTAAGCTTACAGCTTCCAGCTTACGGCATCCGCATCCCTACTGGTTTTTGTAACTGGATCTCCGATTTTTTGAGCAAACGATCCATCAGCGTGGTCGTCGATGGCAGCTCTTCCGATCCAACAGTCATTAATGCTGGAGTTTCTCAGGGGTCCGTTCTCTCTTCGACTCTTTTCCTGCTGCACATAAATGACCTTCTTCGGCCAGGCATTGCTGGGTACGCAGACACAGTATAAAGATACTTGTCCAGTGCAAATAATGACAGCACTATCATTCAGTCTATAAGAGAGGCCATGGTTACTTACTGGCAAATCGCTATTTTTACACGACTGCCCAAGTAGTGTTATGTGTTTAGGGTTATTAATAAACCGTTTGATTGCAATAACTGATAAATTAATAATATTCATAATAACGTCTTGTAATTATTCTTGCATATTGTAAATCATATTTCTGTTTCGCGATGCCATAAATATGTATTGCCTCCCACATTTCTCTACATTTCTGACCATATACAGATTGTACCGCGCTGTGGTAATTAGGTATTGCGTATCTGAGAATAATAAATTAGCATAATATTCTGTTACCTTTAGTGGAATAGCCTTTAGGTCTCATGTAAATTATTTGAATATTTAATAAGGTAAAAAGAACAATATTTGAAATATGTCAAGGCAGATTCATCAATATTTATTCAGCAAAAAGGGTAGTTCCTCCTAACTTGCTCTACATAAACATGTTAGTCAGTTTATCAGAAGATTCAGGAGTATAGGTTTGACTTTAGTCAGCCAGTAGTTCTTTGAACAAAGTTAACCCTGATTAATTCAAACAAAAAGAGGTACCTACCTAGTACATAAACTGTGAAAAATAATACATTAGGCTAATTTTTCAAAGCACATACCAACTTAATACATGTTCTAATATGTTCATAGTAAGTACTTACATAATATATCTTTAGTAGTACAGGTTAAATGATACCTAAATAAATGTCAATTAAAAATCCACAACTAAAACTCTACGTCTGTATTTCTAAACCATTCGCAATAAGAACTACTTACTTACCGAGCTTTCTGAAAACATTTTCTAATTGGTTAAGCGTTCTTAAACTTTTGATTTGTAGGTAATAGCTTTTACAAGTAATGCCGAAATAATATAAAAAGAGAGAGAGAAGCAGCCAAGCGAAAAGTCATGCAACAACTTGCAAATAGATTTTGTTTTTTAGTGGTGTAACGAACGTAGAAAGAATCTGTAAACATTTGACGTTACGCTAATTATGTCTTAGGTATTTAGTCCAGATATAACTATATCTTACCTACAGTAAAAAACGACGACACTACGCTTAATTCCTATGTCCTGCAGTGCAGCCGTGACGTGTTGCGCGGTCTGGCGAACTGCCTGACCTAAATCTACGTCATCACTCCGACGTAAAAATATGTTACCCGTAGTACCGTATCTACTCGTAGTACCGTACTGGTCAGTTGTCTGTGCCCGTACACAAAATAATTCTAACTGCTGCTACTACTTACCTACTGTTAAAAATATACTTTAATTTTTAAAATGTCTTTTTAAAAGAAATACTTAACCACTTTTAAATTGCATTATTAAAGTCGGTACTGTATATCAATTAATTATTAGAAACAAAACCCAAAAAACGCTTATACCTACCTAAATTTTGCCAATGGTTTGTTGGTGTGACTATCTATGAATAGAAAGGTAAATTTTTCGTAGTCACACCAGCCATTATTACTAAAAATAAATAAAATGATCTGTCACACTACTGGTGTGACAAGTTGGTGTGACTACGGGTCGGTTCCGGTTGGGCTAATTTTGATTTGTTATTGATTTTGCTTTACACTTCATTCAAATATTAAGAAGGACTGATCCAGTTTTGGATCGCCCAATTATGCAACTTTTCGCTTTTTTATGGTCTACCTCTACATCTACTACAATTCCCGCGACAATGCGAAGCGCTGGAGCACTGTCTCAATTTTGATGACTTTTTTTTACTGTCGGTGATCTTCACAAACTTCGATATATGATCTAAGTTCACAAATCTTAAAAATAATTTATTCAAACCGTAGGTATTAGAGGATTGTGTACCAAGCGGTCAAAAGGTTTTCCACCCTCCAAACCTTATCATTATCACACAGCAATTAATTTTTGGTATGTTGTTGAATTGCATGAGAACTAGGGCTGTACGTTTTGTTTTTTTATATTTATTTATCATAGATTTTGAAATAATTGAATTTTAGTGATTTCATACAAAACAAAAAAGTGCCACTATTTTCAAATCTACAATGAATATTGAAAAACAAAACGTACCGCCCTAGTTCTTATGCATTTCAACAACATACCTACCGAAAATTCATTGCTGTATGTTAAGGTGTATCGATGAGCTCAGTGGCGCCGCCAATGGAAATAAATCAATTGCATTTTATTAAAGGCTTGGATCAAAAGTTTCGGTTATTTCGCGCAGGTTAAAGAGTGGAATGCATTTTATAAATAAACTATTGAGAACTTAAACTTACGCAATAAGTCGTGAATCTCATTAGTGCCAAAAGTGGCCACATTTGGCAATATCGAGATCCATAACTTGGTGCTCATATTTTAGGCCATGAAAAAACAATTAAAAATTGCATTTTGCTCTTCTATTTGCGCGAAATAACCGAAACTTTTAATCCAAGCCTTTAATAAAATGCAATTGATTTATTTCCATTGGCGGCGCCACTGAGCTCATCGATACACCTTAAGGTTTCGAGGGTGGAAACGTTATCGCCGTTTGTATGGAGACTGCTTGGTTATTAATGTTGCTTATCTTATACCTAGGTACTAATTGAATAACGATGCTGATTTCTGAAATCATAATAGTGTGTACAACGTGATATGGGTTAAATTTCCTCATTCAGCCGCCAACAACACATGGACTTACATTTAATGAGAATTTACATTTGGCGATAAGCCAGAGCCGAATTTGTTAGATGCGCTGTCGTACTAAGTACTATACTTCGCAAATACTCATCAAAGTGCGTTGTTCCTTTGGTAGATCTTATTTTTGGTACAGTACAATATTAGGTCATAAAACGTTCATGACTTTCAGGAACATCAAAAGTATAAAGTAGGTAAGTAGATGCTTTTCCTTTGATGACTATAGTCAAGAATAAATTGTGGGTAGCCTAGTGCCAGATCTTAGATTAAACAAGGCAGAAGATAACTTTTATGTACGTACCTAGATTAGATAACTGAGAGAGAACAAATATTAAAAAAGTAATTTATAAAAACCAACATCAAAAAATATTTGTCATCTGAAAAGGAAAAAATAATATTTTTGAGGTCGGTGCCAGCCAGGGTCAGGAGCATGTATGATGAAAAAGGCACCGACCTCAAAAAGGTAGATAGGGTCCTTTTCAGTTGACAGATATTTTTTAAACTCTGTCTAATTTTTATAAATGACTTTTTAAATTATAGACTATTTTTGCATTTACAATAAGTTCACAATGCAATTTTTATTAGGTATGAAAATGAACTAAGTAGGCACTTATCTATAATAAAAAGTCTACCCGTCTCACAACTAGCTCTGATGGTACTCGAACCCGTCGTGGATTCGATTCCTATCGGATTCTTTCACTGTCTAATAATTCTTACTTACTTAATTTTCAAAACTTTTTTATTACTTAGTTTTGTTTTTTTAGTAGGTATAATGGGTTGTGTCTTAACGATACCCATCTCAAAAAAACTAGGTACTGAACTGATTTTGATGAAGTTCGGATGGTTTCTTAAGTTGGAATCATCTCGGTTTTTTTTTAGTTTTCGGGAAATTCGTGGGCAAACTTCAAACAAACACACTTGTTTGAGAAATTTAGCACACGTGCTTGGGAGCCCAAATAGATCGCTATAGGTAGGTACTGAAATATTATGCAATTCCGACTATATAATATAACACATACCTACCTCAGTACATACCTACTTAAGTACACGTCAAACAGAATTTAAAGAAAGAATAAATACAGAAAAAACACAGAGTCGATCGTTAAGGCGCTACTCGGAAAAAGTATGGACTCTTTGATATAAAACTATAGGACGGTTAGAGTTGTTATAAATCTGGTAATAAGATATATATTTCTTCATACCTTTATCTAGAATCGTATAGTTTCAGAAACACGATTTTATGATTTTGGCTCGATACTTTTTATTTTCGAAAATACCTCTAAAAAATAAGAAATATCAAGATTATTCTTAAATGGGGGATACATATACTATTGAAAATTGGTTTAATTAGTGGACACCAATAATATTTAGGATCGTATAGAAGCATTTTTTTTTAAATCGCTATAGTTTTTGAATACGAAGTGATTTTGTGTTTTTTTTGCCTAATCGGCACAATCGGTCTCGCTCCCGGCGCGCGCGTCGTTTTCTCATTGCTATCTCGCTTAAGCATACATTTTTCCGAGTATCGTCTTAAACTCGTTACTACCTATCTAAAAATGTAAGTATGATCTTTGCCGATCCCAAAATAAAAACATGAAAATCTGTGTTCCACTGTTTTCGTGTAAACAACTAATGACCGGCCAGATATTGGCGTACAAATTTAATTATACCTTATTCGGTTCGGTTCAGAGGCGTGAATCATCTTGGACATTTTTTGCTCGAGAATCATTATGATGAGTATTCGTGGGAGAGGTGCTATACAGAACAGAGATTTTTTATCATTTTCCTCTTACGTAAGTCTAATCTAAACATTGCTTAGTAATGATGACAAAATGTAAATAAAAAGTTTTTTTTATTCTTTCGTGTTGTAGGTACCTATGCAAAACATAAACACTATAACCAATAACTAGGTAAGTACTTACTTTTATGATACTGGAAAATTCACGCAATAAAAAACAGATTTCAAATTTGCGAAGATAACTAATTAAGCTCAAAATTTTTAATTAGGATTAGTCTTAAAATCTCTCATTCCCATTAGGAAATAAAGACTAATGGCCGTTTTCACCAAAACTTATGAATCGTCTAAGTCTTTGCTTAAATACTACCCGTTCAAGTTAACTCGGCACCTTAAGTGTGAGCGACGGTTTCGAGCCAGGTGGGCAAACTTAGGCAATTTATAAGTTTTGCTGAAAATTTTGAAAACCCGCGACACAAAAATTCTCAAAAAAGTTAAAAAATAAATTTCTCTCTCGGTCAGGAGACCCCAACGTATATCCTTTTAATACTTCTCTTATTGTGGTCCTCCGACCGAGAAATTTTATTTTTTTACCTTTTTGAAGATTTTTTGGGTCGGGGTTTTAATTTTTTTTAAATTTTATTTTTATTTCGTACTTTTTAAATTACGCACACACGCAAAATAAAAAAAAACGCACTGAAATCGCTTGATCCGTTTAGGCATTACGAATATAAGTAGGTCAGACAGACATACCTACATTTTATTTGGTGCCATTTTTTTTATTGCACCCACATTTTCCCAGGGTGAACATTATTTTAGTTTTGGCAGGCAGTTGACCATCTCCCTAATGGGCGGATAAATTTTCATCAAACGTAGGTAGTTAAGAACCATGTCGATTAATTTAGCTTTCAATTAAAAAAACCGCATTAAAATCGCTTGATCCGTTTTGCCACTACGAATATACCTACGTACAGACAGACAGAGAGACATAGGCTTCAAACTTATAACACCCTTTTTTGCGCTTCGTCGGGGGTTAAAATCTCTCTGTATTAAAATTATAAAATAATATGACATTATTTATTACATTAATGAATTTTTTATTTTATATGTTGTATTGTGATTGTGACTATGTTTTAATTCAATCAATTTGTGCATTTTATTATTGAATAGGTTCTAATTAATTATTAATTGAACTATAAATATTTGGACGCTGCGCTGACCTAATCACCAGAATATTATTATGATTGTATAGTAGACCCTCTGCTAGACCTTCTCTTTTTGAACATTTACTTATTTGTAAACATATTTTAGCAAATAAATTTTGTTTATTTATTTATTTTATTATATTTTCCTCGTAAGCTTTATTATCCCTATCTGATGTTGGGGTCTGCTTTACTGGTTCTGACCGACTTAATAATTAAGCAATCGTAATAATTTCAGGATTTTTTATTTATCTATCGTAAGTATCTACAATAACACCAAGAAAGGTATAAAAGGCGAGCTTAGCGCTATAGAATCGTTTTCGTATCCAAACTCTTGTGTCACAATTTGGTCTTTCAAATCCAATTCCAATAGAAAATATGAGTTCAATGTTTGACATAAGTTATGGAACTTAAATAAAGCCCACACTAAAGTATCTTATACCAATGAAAGTAAAATAATATATAACTTTTTACAATCACACCAATTATCTAAGCCCATGTAAATTTCATTAAGAAACTAGCTGTCATGGAAAACTTGATAAAGGATAAATATATACATTTATACTTTTTGTTTGTAAATACATACTTAATATACATAGAAAACACCCAGACCAAGACAAGTAGACTAGACAAGACATATAGAATGTTCATGCACACAAATATTTGTCTTGTTCGGGAATCGAACCCGAGACCTGCGCCAAATCGGTCGTCGAAGTAACTAAATGGATATGAAAAGCAATGAGCAGTTATAATAGAATCTAGGACTTAACAGGTGATTTTTTCCTTTGGACACACTTGATATAATTGGGCTCTAGTTCTCAAAAAAGATTATTAAACATCTTTTACACTGTTATCTTATGAATTTTAGTATTTCAGACTAAAATTCAAAAATAAGTACTTAATAGTAATTAAATTACCTACTTACCTACTGTCCCAAAAAAACGCAAAAAAAATAATAGAGTTGTTGAATTGAATTTTGGTTAAGCAAGCCGGCAACTAAAAACTAAAAGCCCTAAAGATAAGCTTTATATATGAAAATCATCATTTAGGTACTAATCAATTGTAATCTGCCCTAATTTCGCCAAAAGCAGATGGCCCGTACTCGAGCGAAAGTCGATATTGTTACCCTAAATCGGGCGGGCGTTGCGTTGCGTTGCGAAATTGGTATCTTTCGTTTGGGAGTTGCGCGGTCGCAACGCGCGGATATTTCGGGACGGGAGAGCGCTCGTGTTTCATGTTGCCTGAATCATGGACTTAAACGGACGGTATTCTCTCGGGTTGTGAGATTTAAACGATTAAGATGCTAATTGTAAATAAATATACTTAGTGTAAGATTTGAGCAATTCAACAGAATAACAAACATCATAAAGAATAGCACGCCAGAAAAAATCTCAATGTAGGATCTAGCTTGGTTTAGTTGGTAGTGGTGCCTGCTCTCGATCGACCTCTGGTCAGCCCACCTTGAGTGTGTTAACTCTGGGGAGATGGGAACGAGGCTTTCTCCCTCTTCCCCTTCTGAGAAGCTCTCCCGCCGAGCCTACTGTTTAGGCTCGGGGGGGGGGGGAGAGACAGCCCAGTATACCAGTACTACAAAATGCGTCTTGGGACATTGGTTATGTTTTAAACAGTTCTTGCCTAAAGAAGAGATAAATTATTTTGAATCAGTATATCCTTCTGCCACATTTAATTGAATTTTATTTGAGTTAACCTACTCTTGTTTTCATTAGGACGAATATGAATGAGAACCTATCATCAACAATATTCTGCAATACCTTACATAGCGAGTTGGCTTATTTGGTTGGGCTCATTTCAGAGGTTGGACCAATATTGTTTTATGACACAACTCCATGTTGGGAACCATTATTGAATGAGGTATTTTCTGCATATTTGTAGGCTACACTGCTGATAATAAGTATTTAATAATCTGTTGTACATAAATGTAGGTACCTCAGAATTTGCCACTTCACAATTTGTATTACGTACAGTCGAACTAATTGAATAGTAACCCACAATGACTTAATTTTGTAAGATATTAAATTTGAATAATGTCGAAACTCAAACATGTTGATATCGACACTGACCTACCTTTTGACCGCCAATGTCTCCTATAGAAGACAAAATAAAAGAAAAAAAATAATTATTAGTTATCATCTTCATATTAAAGTCTTAGCGTGGAGGACACAAAAACGTTTGTCTTCTATCTATAGAAGACATGGCGGTCAAAAGGTTAAAGTTGCCAAAATTGATAATTTTTAAATTTTTATGCAGTGCCTACGTAGCGCGAAACCTTATCCTTATCTCAAATATCAATGAAAGGGTTCCATTGGGCAGCAGCAATTTACTGTCGACAAGGAATATCAATAGCCGGAGTCACCCCGAACGATCCAACGTGCTCTGATCGCGCGCTGCAAGAGCTCGATAGGAGCGTTTGGTGTTGGTGTGAGGTGCCTCGCGCGATCCAAGTGTACAAATTATTTTCACGATCCGTAGGGCCTACAGTGCCACAAACTTTGCTGTGCCGGTGGCCAAAATGTGAAACTAACGTCATTTTTTTAATGTCATTTTGCTGTCAAGTTGATGTCCAACCATAGCGCTGCTGGCGGCTGAAGTTCTTAGAAGTCAGGGCCGGTTAAATTACTACAAAAAAAAGAAAAACGTACGTAGCGCCGCTGTCACCGGCACAGAAAAGGTTGTGGCACTGTACTCTGAAACGCAAAACCCGAAACTTCGTTATACCCGTCCCTCTCATTCTCTAGTCGGGACAGAATCGAGTGAAAGGGGCGGGGCTAACCGAAGATTCGGATTAGCGTTTCTGAGTACGGTCCCTGGATCGCGGATGGCATGACTGCAATGCAAGATGGATCGTTTGGTGTAGCTCCGCCTAATTTGTTTCCCACAAGTAATCATGTTCGCATTTGTTCCAGAAGTGATGCGCCGCGTGGCATGCGCCGACGTGTGCCCCGCGCCGCCCGCGCACCCCCTCCTCAACAATAACAACAACAGGTATGTACCTACTATTAATTTAAGTACTAAATTTAATTGCCTACTAGCTTTCCGCTCGCGGCTATGGACGCGTGAGCTAGACGATGTTTTCCCGAGGGAATGAAACATTTTCCTGGGGTAGAGTCGGCGCAGATAGAACGGAATAATCCTCGCGAAATTTTTGAGGTTATCGAAAAATGAACCATATCACCATAACCTAAAATACAAAATAGTATGAATAATATGCGCGTGAGGTGACGCTGACTTCTCTGTTGATATTCATACAATTTTGTATTTTATGCTATGGTGACATGGTTCATTTTTCAATGACCTCAAAAATGTCTGCGCTGACCCGTAAATAGTAGCCTATATGGTATTCTAGACTATAATCTATATTTGTGCAAAATTTTATCCAGATCTGTTGAGCCGTTTCGCCGTGATTGAGTAACAATCCAACCATCTTCACTTTTTCATTTAATTTTATAATATTGGTAAGATCCAAGTAGCAATGTCAATAACAGCCATAGGAGTTATTATATTATAAATAATAAATAAATCATTTATTTCAGGCAACACAATGAAATTTTACAAAATCAGGCCCATACAATAAATACCTTACAGACTAACATACATACATTTATATTATACATAATTATAAACTATTTATTTTCACGTATAATCGGCGGCGACGTGTTGCGCAATATTATGTAAAGCGTGCGTGAGCGTTTTTCAATCTTACTTTTAGATGGATAGAGTGCAGGCTGTGGTAGATACGATTGTAAAGTAGTCTTGTAAGCAGTACGTCGTAATTGCTTTGTCTTTTATCAATATCATCACTTCAATATTGCCATACCAGCTAATGGTAAAGGAGCTCATGTCTGTAGCCCAACTGTAGCCTATGTCTCTAACTTGGTGAGATATATGATATACCCTAATTGAAATCATTTTTTCCTCTTTTCCAGGTCAGAAAATAAGGAACTACTACGCCAACAGCTCCTTTCGGCCAGCAAAGACCGGCTCGCGGACAAGGCTGACCCTCCAAAACAGAAGCTCGCGAGGAACCGGCAAAAGAACCGATGGAAGCTCAAGTTCCACCACCAAGCCCTGCCCCAAGAGTACCTTGACCACTACGAGCAGAGCCTACAGAAAGCCAACGCTAAGCAAGCCCAAAAACCAAAACTTCCAGAAAAGAAGCCAGAACCTAACTTCGATATAAACAATATCACCAACGAAACCTTCAAGATATGGGCGCAGAGACTAGCGGGCATTCAGAATGAGCCTGGTTCATTAACAAACGCACCTTCAGTATTAAACATGGCAACTAAGCAGCCCCACAAAGAAGAGAAGAAGAAGAGTAAACCCCCTACTATAGCGCCCAGCAAAATAGTGACGTATGACGACTTGCCTTACATGGGAGAGATGACTTTGAACAACTCCAAGCCGCGAAGAGGTCGCAAGCCAAAGAAGGCAGATATCTGCCACTTGATATACGAAAACTATGGTACAGTAGTGCCCGGGCAACCACCGCCTGCGCAAGACAGGTTAAACCCCCTCACAATGTGTCCACCTTATCGCTCAGAGAATGTTCAGAACACTCCCAAAACTGACTTGCAGAACAAAATAATATCAAGTTTATTGGAAAGGAAACTTTCACAAGAACACAAAAGGCGGTTAGAGACCCTTTCACCGCAGAGGTTCAACAGCCCGGACGAACCGATGCCTGAAGCTCCTCTGACAATCCCAGGCCCACTCCATAGCGACGACGAGCCCCTCAATTTGTGTATAAGAGACCTCCATGATTTAAAGCTGCAGATCCAGAAGAAGTTCGGCAACATCTACCCTTCAATGCCTGACGTCAAAACTGAAACAGAAGCGGACGCAGAAATAGAGAGTCAAAAGGCGCAACAAACAAATGCTATTTCTGTAATACAGAGGAATACCAATCTACCTGCCACTGCTGCCAGTTCACCAGATCTATCAAGACAGACGAGGAATATTTCCCCCGCGTTGTCCGAGCCGGTGCAATCCACTTCGAGCCCCGACGGCGATGGGAAGTTCCCAGGTTACGTATACTGGCCTAATGCTGGTATTTACATGCACCCCCTAGCCTTGCAAACCCAACTCTTGTATTACCAGAGGTTAGCAGCAGCAGGGCAGTTACCAAACGACGATCAAGAGAGGGTTCTTTCAACACCCAACAGTGTCAATGAAAGCGTATCGACTGAAACTTCAACACCAGACGACAGTAAAAGTAAATTAGTTCTAAAACAAATATCAGAACTGTTAGACCCTAAAGTGATTAAACAAGTGGAAGAAGCTAAAAGAAGTCCAGACCAGTCGAAGTTAAAGAGGGCTTCTCCTAATCCTGTACCGGGGCCAGTCAAAAGGAAACGGTCGGCAATTTTCATTCCCCCCATGCCGACAAAAAGTAGCTCAACCACACCGACTACTGAAGTTAGTATCTGTAAATTTAAATTCACTGGTGGATCCAAGCCGTCCTTGCAAGAAAAGAAGATGCTTTCAGTGGACTCTGGAGGCAACTTCAGGTACTACAGCGGCACGGGGAATAAAGGGAACAAGGGCTTCGAATATTTACAGAGGGACGCGAATCAAAATAGAAAAATAGAAGCCGAACCTTCGGTGTCTGCGCTACCGAAAACAGAAGGACCGAGCTCAACTCTAAGTAAAGAGGAACTAAACAAAAAGAAGAGGAAGTCGCGAAAGAGCTTGCAGCGAGAAAAGTTGGAGCAAACGTTCAAGGAAAAGGGGTTTCTCATCCAAACTCAGCAGCTGCAGTCAGCGGAAGGAGCGACGTACTGTAAGTTTAGGCAACTGAGGAAGTTCACGAGATATTTGTTCAGGAGTTGGAAGGATTACCTGCCTGGGGAGTTGGAGGAGAAGAACAACGGACAGGCGGCGCCGGCGCCTGAACCGCAAGCGCCTCCTCCCAACGAAGGAAACGTGAGTGAATGGGGCTGAAGACATTGCATCATTACATTCTCTCGATTAAGCCAAAGAAGTGAAGATGACTGGCTACCTGAAGATGCTAGTGGCTGAGAAATGCATTTATTAATGTTTATAGTGAGATTAAAAAATAACTTTGAATATCAGAATCGCCACTCCGTCCACGTTCAGAATTGTGTGCCTTTCGCTTTGTTATGGTTTGTTGTCTATATTTAAAGGATATATCGGAGTGATGACGAAGCATAGTGATTGATCGCTTTTGAGTTATTTAACTGTAGCACAGAATAAATATACCGAGATCCTTCCAAGATCATACAGAGATCGAGGTGATCAGTCATGCATGACCCGCGATCGGACCTTTGATGTAATACTGATACAGGAAGTATTTATTCTGTGCCTGTAGTTAACTGAAGGTAGCCAACAAACTTAAGTGAAAAGAAATTATGACATTTAAGATTTTATTTAACATATCCCAACCCGACCCAGTAAACTAAGTTTCTAGATCAACTATGTTCGTTATCACTCCATGGTTGTTTAATTATTAAGTATGAGCATTTCAGCTCAGCGTTTGGTTATTATGATGTATTTATTTTATAAAAAAATATTTAAGCTTACCTTTAGAAGATAAATGTTTGTTAAAACGCGATGAAACACAATTCGCAGATAATTTAATTGCATTTTAAATAATAATAGGTTACTTCTTAAATAAATTGGTCATATTTTATTTCCTCATAGAGATCATAAAAATAAATTACTATCAAGAAACGCTCAACAGTTTTCATTGGAATAAATATTTGTAAAAATAATGACGACTGATTTCCACAATTACAAATATTTAACTTAGATTTGGCCGAGTAGTTATATTGCGGTACAAATCCGATACTACCCCAAGTACACTGTACTTAAAATAAGTTACTAACACGACTAGTCAATTGACACCTCTAACATTAGTTACGTTAAGTGTAAAATTGTACATATACAAAAATCGAGTTATTCTAGTCATTAATGTTAAGTTTTCTACTTATTTGTTACTTGTTATTAACTTGTACAGTTCTAATGAAAGTAATTTATTATAATTGTTTTATACCTATTGAATGAAAAACAGTTTTGTACTCAAAAAGTTTATTGCAAAAAAACATTCAAGTGTGCCATCGGCAGGAATGTATAATATCCCAAAATAAACATTAACCGAATTCATTTTGTGTTTGATTTTATCAACAAAGGAAGCCCATTCAACAAGGAATACAATAGGGTATCTGACTTTATGAAACATTACATTAATTTAGAAAACTAATTTGTTTGCACATCAAACCTTTATTTTTTACTAAAAAACGATAAGGATTGATTTCAAAATGTCAAAATATGAGAATTCTATAGCTTGAAATAACAACTGTATTTTATATTAGAACAAATACCCTAATAGCAACCATTTAAAACTATTCATTTATATAAATTCATATTCACAAACACTTATAAATACAAAATGGTCCCAAAAACAAGATTCAGCAAATACAGCGTACACAACCGTACACTCAAGTTGATACTTATATATAATATATATTATATACTTACTAGCTAACCTTTCCAAAACATTTCAAAAACCGTCAACAGTCTTTATAACCTATAGCAATCGATATAAAGGCACTTACAATGTATTATATAAAACATGCATAATATAATATATAGAAAAAGTAGAAAAACAAATTATAACACAGAACCCATTTGTTCATAGCTTTTGCATTCTTCTTTAGGAACTATTTCAATCAGTAATATTTCTGTTTCATATTTTGTAGGAGAATCAACTGGATATTAGTGGTTTTCTTTGATTTGACTACGTTCATTCTTTAGCAAGTAAATTATTAGTAATTGATTTAGTATAAAATTGAGGAATGAGATATCACTAAGTTATGTCACAGAATTGTATGATATGAATTGTTACTGTTCTATAATTCATGAATTCATTGGACCAATATAAAATCTACCCTATATCACAAATTATCAGCCTGATCAGTGAGAGCGATTCTTAATCAAATGTACAGGTCTAGAGCAAAACTTAGGACTAACTGACTGGTTAAAATGCATAAACGGAATGTTTATAAAACGATAATAACTGTGCATCCCACTTTTCTTACCTATTGGAAAAAGAATACAAAGGGTACCAAATAATGTTCATTACAAAAATATTACTTTTCATGTCACATGCAACTTTAGATTTAAATATAAATTGTAACCTGTACTACACATGTGACATGTAATAAATAATATGAATATGAATCCTCATTCATCGACATAATAGCAGAATTACATTACATACTGTAGCTGGCCATTTAGGGGCCTATAAAAGGCGCCAGTAAGTAGGCAGCCGTTTTACTACATGCCAGGGTTGGCGCAAGCGCTGGACTGGCACACATATCTTATCTCAATCACCGAAATGTATGAAAGGGCATAACTTTAGAACGACCACCAAATCAGATTTTTTTTTGTTGTGTTTGGTGTTATCAGAACAAGGTTTGTATAAAAGAAAATTTATAGATGGCGCCACCCGTGCGAAGCCGGAGCGGGGCAGCTAGTCTTATCATAAATACGGAGCTACTACATTAATATAAATCTGTCTTCCGTCACAATTCACTAATTTTACACTTAGACCGTATAACTTATCACAAAAACGACAAAATCTGCGAGATTTCTTGACACAAACACGTTGGAACAGTAACAACCCACCTTGAGCCTTACGGCCTAGACCTTAAGGACGGCTTTGGCGGCGGCGACAATGTGTGGCGCGGACAGGCCGTACTTGTCGAGCAGAGCCGCGGGCGGGCCCGAGCGAGGCACCTCCTTCACGTAGATGTGCTGCACGATGATGTCGCGTTCCAGAGCCACCGCGGAGAGGATAGCTTCGCCGATACCTCCTGTTGGGAAAAGGTATAGAAATAGAAATACTTTATTGTGTAGGCTTTATTCCTCGCAAACACCTGTTGAAAGCAAGGCTAAAGACCCTAGAGCCAAGCTTACCCGACACTATACCGAAGATATCCCGGACGTCAGCCTGTACGAGATTAGAATGGCTCTCAAGCAGCTTAAAAACAACAAGGCGGCGGGTGATGACGGAATCACAACAGAACTTCTGAGAGCGGGCGGTAAGCCGATACTTAAGGTCCTCCAGAAGCTCTTCAACTCTGTCATCCTCGAGGGCAAAACGCCAAAGGCATGGGGCAGAAGCGATGTGATGCTGTTTTTCAAGAAGGGTGATAAAACTCTCTTGAACTATAGACCCATCTCGCTTCTGAGCCATATCTATAAGTTGTTTTCGAGAGTCATTACGAATCGTCTCGCTCGCAGGTTTGACGACTTCCAACCTCCCGAACAAGCCGCGTTCCGGAAAGGCTACAGTACCATAGACCACATTCATACGCTGCGGCAAGTTATACAGAAGACCGAAGAGTATAACTTGCCACTTTGCTTGGCGTTCGTGGACTATGAGAAAGCCTTTGATTCGATCGAGACCTGGGCCGTGCTGCAGTCTCTCCAGAGGTGCCAAATAGACTACAGGTACATCGAGGTGCTGAGGTACCTATACCAAAACGCCACCATGTCGGTCCGATTACAGAACCAGAGCTCTAATCCTATCCAACTACAGCGAGGTGTGAGACAGGGAGATGTCATCTCTCCCAAACTGTTCACAGCTGCGTTGGAGGATATTTTTAAGCTGCTGGACTGGAAAGGATGCGGCATCAACATCAATGGCGAGTACCTAACACATCTACGGTTTGCCGATGATGTAGTTCTTATGGCTGAGACCTTGGAAGACCTGAACACAATGCTCGAAGATCTCGGTAATGCTTCGCAAAGAGTGGGTCTTAAGATGAACATGGACAAGACGAAAATCATGTTCAATGCCCATGTTGCACCCGCTCCAGTTAATGTTGGGAACATTACACTCGAAGTTGTTGACCACTATGTTTACCTAGGACAGACGGTCCAGTTAGGTAAGTCCAACTTTGAGAAAGAGATCTCTCGTCGAATCCAGCTCGGATGGGCAGCGTTTGGGAAGCTCCGACATATATTCGCGTCTGAAATACCTCAATGTCTCAAGACGAAAGTCTTTGACCAGTGTGTGTTGCCAGTAATGACCTATGGAAGTGAGACGTGGTCGTTTACTATGGGTCTCATAAGAAGGCTCAAAGTCACCCAGCGAGCAATGGAGAGAGCGATGCTTGGTATTTCCCTGCTCGATCGAATCAGAAATGATGAAATCCGCAGGAGAACTAAAACAACCGACATCGCTCGAAGGATTGCATCATTGAAGTGGCAGTGGGCGGGACACATAGCGCGGAGAACCGATGGCCGTTGGGGCGGAAAGGTTCTTGAATGGCGACCGCGTGCCGGACGACGTTCCGTGGGCAGGCCCCCTACAAGGTGGACCGACGATCTGGTCAAGGTCGCGGGAAGCCGCTGGATGCGGGCAGCGCAGGACCGATCGTTGTGGAGATCCTTGGGGGAGGCCTATGCCCAGCAGTGGGCGTCGTTCGGCTGACATGATGTAGGCTTTATGTTTATTGTATTTATTGTTTAGTAGCTTTCCGCCCGCGGCTTCGCCCGCGTTGACTACAAGACCTTATCCCCTGGGTATGTGATATTTTTCCAGGATAAAAATTAACCTATGTTCCTCTCCAGGCAATTTTATCTTCCTTTACAAAGTATCTGTGTCCCAAATTTCAGCCAAATCCGTTAGCCGTTTTGGCGTGATTGAGCAACAAACTTCCAAACATCTAAACTTTCACATTTATAATATGTTCCATTCTGTTACAGGGGAAAGCCCCCGTAAACACTCGTTAAAACCTTAGCAGTATGAGCTTATTAATTAAAAATGTCATGAAACATAGTCGGTAAAATAGTCATGTGTATGAATGCTACTGCCCACATCGACCGACGGCGGTCGCGTGAGTACGACAAACAGTTGATGTGCGCACCGCCCGGGGAGGTGTGGTCACTGGACTACATCTCTTATTCTTGGCTTAGTGCAAATATCTACTCTATTGGGAAGCTTCTATCAGTCGAAGTGATACTAAATTTCTCGTTTAAATCTAAATTACGTATATCACGATTAGTCATACTCTTAAATGAATATTTATTGGACAATTTATATCAATGTGTCAATCGTTATTATTGACATTGTATTCACCTTAAATTTATTTTGATATTTGACTTTTTCCTGATATTCTGACATTTTTCTATTATTAATTTGACATGTTTTAACTTCAGCCTTTTCTTTTTATTTATATCTGCATGCTATTATTAGATGGCAGAACATGCTCGCTCTGTAAACTTTTATACCACCCGTATTAATACCATGTCTCTAGCAAATAAATGATTGAGATTTTAAATTATTTTTATGCATTCACAATGCAATTTTGATGCGGGATTCCGCCTGAAAGCTACTTATAGGGCTCGTGGTTTTTGACTATCACATTTTTCCTATAAATAATTGATTTATGATATTTATTTTGACGACCGATTTGGCGCAGGGGTAGGAGGCTACCCACCTTCTGCGCCAGTGGTCTCGGGTTCGATTCCCGAACAAGACAAATATTTCTGTGCATGAACATGTCTATTTGTCTTGGTCTGGGTGTTTACTATGTATATTAAGTATATATTTACAAATAAAAAGTATTTAAGTATATATTTATCCGTTATCAAGTTTTCCACGATACAGTTTCGTAATGAAATTAAAATAGGCTTAGTTAATTGGTGTGAATGTAAGAAGTTATTTATTATTATTTATTATGATTATGATTATGACTCACCGGCTTGGTAGTGGTCTTCAACGACGACGATCCTTCCGCCGGCGGCGCGCGCGTTCTTCACCACGGCGGCTTCGTCCAGGGGCTTGATGGTGAACGGGTCCAGGATGCGCGCCTCGATGCCTGGGTGGGGACAAATACAACGTGTTAATTAATAAGCGCAAAACCTCTTATAGGCGCTACACACGATCACCTTTAACTGTCAGTTTTCACTAACAGTGAAAAGTCAATGTGAGTACGATGAAAATTTACAGTTTTTCATAGTAATAGGCGCCACACACGATCAGTTTTAACTGAAAGTGAAAACTGAACGTGTTAATATGAAAAACTGACAGTTTTCATGGTACACACGTTTAGTTTTCAGTGAAAATTGACAGTTAAAACTGATCGTGTGTGGCTAGGGTAACACATTCAGTTTTCACTGTCAGTTAAAAATGATCGTGTGTAGCGCCTATAACACGTTCAGTTTTTACTGTCAGTTAAAACTATTCAGTGAAAACGGACAGTTAAAAGTGATCGTGTGTAACGCCTATTAGGTGGTGATTGTGCTCATGAATATGAACAACTCAACAAAAAAATCAGCTGTTCGCTTCATCTTCTTCATCAATTGTTCGCTACATTCTGGCCGAGTAGGTATTTGACACTTTAATAATAATAATAATTGAGGAGTACTCTTGAAGATGTAGTTCGGGAATTTCGATCGACTTCGGTTCACCTTAGACCTCGGCTTCCACGTTTTCCCATGCACAAAAAAAATAGGGCGCTGATGTGTGCTTTGGATTTGCTACTACCAAGTTACTTTGATAGTAGTGAAGACCTGGCTGATACTCATTCGATCCTGTACTGTGCGGCTATTACAGCTTGTCGTGTTGCTCATGTCAAATTTCCAAATACTGACACAGCAACACGCCCTCGCCTGGCTGTACCAGCTTGGCAGTGTAGGATTGAGCGTCGTATCAGTGAGGCTAGGGTACTCATCGGTAAGCTCAGCTGCTTTAGGGAGGGCAACATGCGCCCTAGGGTCATGCGCTTTGTGAAACGTGCATTCTTGGGGACTGGTATTAGTCCTCAAAATTATATTTCATGTGTCACAGAGCGCATCGACTTCCTGAAGCAGAAAATTTGTGCATGGGCTAATCGTATTCGAAGGTATAGGGTGCGAGTCGATCGCTTTACTCAGAACCGCATGTTCGAGAGAGATCAACGACGTGTTTATGCATCCTGGGAGCGATCGGATCAGAGTGATACTGATATGCATCGGCCGGATGATGATGCCATGATTTCTTTTTGGCACAACATCTGGTCCGTGCCTGTCACTCACTCTGAAGGCGCGTGGATGGAGGATGTTGAGCGTTCGTGTGAGCTTATACCTGATATGAATAAAGTAACCATTGACTACCAAGACGTAGTTTGTGCAGTTCGTTCCTTACCCAACTGGAAATCTCCAGGCCCGGATGGACTGCACAATTTCTGGTATAAATGGTTACCTAGCTCGCACGTTTGCTTAGCATCTCAATTTCAATGTGCTTTATTATCTCGATCGCTTCCAGAATTTATGACAACAGGCATAACCCATCTGCTCCATAAATCTGGTAGTACTGCGGACCCCAAAAACTATAGACCTATCACCTGTCTACCAACAATTTATAAAATTCTTACGTCCATTTTGAGGTCGAAAATTAATAAACACATTGATCAAAATTCTATTATGTTCGCCTCTCAAAATGGATGTAGGAATGGGGCCAGTGGTACTAAGGAGCTACTCCTCATTGACATGGCTATTAACCAACAGGTTCGTCGAAACCGAAAGAACCTGTCGACTTCCTGGATAGATTATAAGAAGGCATATGATTCCGTGCCGCATTCGTGGCTCATGAGGGTGCTGGAGTTGTATAAAATAAATACAACTCTACGCACTTTCTTGATATCGTGCATGCGAAAATGGAGAACGGTCCTTTTCTATCTAGGATCTCGACGGATTCTAGGTCAAGGCGATCCTATAAAAATAGAGCGAGGTATCTTCCAGGGTGACGGTTTGAGTCCATTGTGGTTCTGTCTGGCCTTGAACCCTCTGAGTACACTTCTCGAGAGTTCAGGGTTAGGCTATCGTTTACGGAGAAATGGTCAAGTAATATCACACCTGCTGTACATGGATGACCTGAAACTATTTGCCCATAGCAGCTCTCATTTGACAGCGTTACTGAAGGTTACTGAAGCTTTCAGTAATGCCATTAAAATGGAATTTGGTGTGGACAAATGTGCAGTCATGCATGTAAAGCGTGGTCAGATAATGGAATCTACGGGTATACAACTCTCGGATTCTATTCATCTTAGATCTCTCTCCGTAAACGAAACCTATAAATATTTAGGTATGTCACAGGCATTAGGCATCAACGATGCTGACATGAAACAGTCGTTGCGTGAGCGTTTCTTGGGGCGCCTTTCAAAAGTCCTTAAAAGTCTTTTGTCAGGCAGAAACAAGGTTCGCGCATACAATGGATGGGTCATGCCGGTACTGATGTATTCCTTCGGCATACTTAAATGGACTCAAACTGAACTGGATGCCCTGGATAGAAAAGTTCGTACATTGCTAACAGCACACCGCATACATCACCCACGTTCATCGACCATGAGATTGTATATCCCGCGGAAGTGCGGTGGTCGTGGCTTCTTAAATGCTAAGACATTGCATAACCGCGAGATATGCAATCTTAGGGAGTATTTTCTCCAAGTCGATATGGGGTCTCATAGAGATGTAGTTGCTGTTGACAATGGACTGACTCCTCTATTTTTAGCAAAAGAAAACTGGCGCAAACCTGTAGTACTTAGTACTTCCGACCGCAGCACTGTGTGGCAAAGCAAGGAGTTACATGGCAGATTCTACCGGGCTCTCCATGGGCCCGACGTAGATTTATTAGCCTCAGTATCCTGGCTCCGCTTCGGTGATCTTTTTGGTGAAATCGAAGGTTATGCAATTATGGATGAGGTTGTGATGACGAATAACTACCGAAAGTATATCCTAAGGGATGGCACAGTGGATATTTGCCGAGCGTGTCATCGTCCGGGTGAATCCCTTAGGCATATAATCTCCGGTTGTTCTCGTCTCGCAAACGGCGAGTATTTGCATAGACATAACCAAGTGGCCAGGATAATACACCAACAACTTGCTCTGAAACATAGTCTTGTGGCATCCGAGGTGCCGTACTACAGGTATGCACCAGAACAGGTCCTTGAAAATAGCCATGCCACATTGTATTGGGATCGATCTATCATTACAGACAGGACTATTGTAGCTAATAAGCCTGATATTGTATTGATAGATCGACACGAACGCCGCGCGATAATTGTTGATGTCACTGTTCCCCATGACGACAACCTTGTGAAAGCTGAAAAAGATAAAGAAAACAAATATCTTGATTTAGCTCACGAGATTGTTGACATGTGGGACATTGATTCAGCAATTATTGTTCCGATAGTCATATCTGCCCATGGTCTGATAGCCAAGAGCCTCGATAAACACCTTAAGAGGCTTGCGTTAGGTGGATGGATCGGGAGTCAGATGCAGAAGGCAGTACTTCTGGACACGGCCCGTATAGTGAGAAGGTTCCTGTCTCTGGATCCTTAACCATCGGTAGCCGGGACCTTGATCTTGCTGCCGTTGGGGAACTGCATTTTTGTATTTTTAAATGTTATATTTTTTAGTGTTATACATTGTAAAAATTTAATGTTTAGAAATATAATTTTGTAAGTATTTAAAATGTAATAAAGGGAATAATAATAATAAAACACTTTATTGCAAAAAGACAACACATAACAAAAAGAAGACACTACAAAAGAAGTACACAAAAGGCGGCCTTATTGCTAGGTAGCAATTTCTTCCAGACAACCTTGAGTGGAAAAATAATAATCGTCTGAGTACATAAAGGGGAAGGGGGAGTGGGTGCAATTTGAAGAACATTATAATATATTATATAGATATAATTAAAAAGAAATAGGAATAAAGCAAAGACAATTTAATGATAGTAGGAGTAAGAGAGGAAATAAGATAGGTATTAAGAATAAGATAGGAAATGCGTTCGGACTTGATCACTAAAAGATTTAAGAGATGGAGCCTTCCTGATACCTTCTGGAAGAGCATTCCATAGTCGAACAGCATGAAAAGAGAAAGAATAGGAGAGGAAATCTGTGGAATGGGGTGGAAAAACAAGAGTAAGATTTGAGGAGGAGCGTAAGGTACATTGGGTGGAGGAGGTGTGATATCGGAAACACTCTTTAAGGTAGTGAGGAGTGGTTGGGTGGAAGAGGATGGAATAGAGAAGCGTAAGAGCATGTAAGTCCCTGCGCCGGCGAATTGGAAGCCAATTTAGCTTTGTATGAACAACAACAACTTTGTATGAAACAACTGATTTTTTTGTTGAGTTGCAGAGTTGATCTCATATTAAAAGTTGTTCATATTCATGAGCACAATCACCACCTAAGAGGTTTTGCGCTTATTCGTTAACGCGTTGTTTAAGGAATTATATGTATGGTGATTGGTGGGATATGCTTATGGCTAGTTTCTGTATTGAGAAATTGAAATTGAGAACTACTTACGTGCAAAATTTGTATGGTTAAGTAACATTTGAGTAGTACTCAACTTTCAGATTTCTCAATTTAAAAACCTGCCATTAGTAAGGTATCGCTGTAATTGGGTATTTGACTGATTTTTTTTATTGACTTAAAATGTTCATTTAATTAATAGCAAAGCAACACAACATAGGTATTTATTTTCAAATATCTTGCATATTTTCAGCGATATAGAGCATCAAACTTTCTAATTACAAGGAGAGCGCTATAGAAACGTAACGTCACATTTCTATAGGGCCATACTCTCGCCATAGAAAATTTTGTTTTAGATAGAGATAGCTAGAGTCACTATTAAGTAGCTCATAATTCGCTTGTTATAATACAGATTGAATTTCTTTTTTCACATTTGTTATCCAATAATGTTATTTTTCTGAATGTCATAACTAAATATCTACATTTCAACAACAGTCAAGTACCCAATTAAAAGAGTGTTTAAGATGCGCTTTTATAAATTGCATTGTAATACAAAGGACAAAAACCATCGGTCCCTACGTATATTTTCCATAAGGGAAAATCGCAAACTTTAATGGAGAGCGGTTTGAAAGTTTATGCTTCTATAATACTTCTATAACTTTGAAACTACACAAGCTACATTGTTGTGGCAAGTTCTTAGTAATTAGTAGGTAGTTTATAATGCCTTATGAAATTATGATGATGATGATGATGATGATAACTAGAGGGTTTTTCATTAAGAGCGCTCGAACTTTGAAATGGAATAAAAAACCCGTTTAAGTGATATTGCCACAATTTTTATTTTATTTTAAAGAGCATTCGATGACATTATTTATGGAATATAATTTCAGCCAAATGACCACTGCGAATCGCCTTCAGGGCAGCAATTGTCAGTGATTTGTCAGCATAGACTCGAGATTTCACGTTTGCTGCACACAATTGCTGCCCTGAAGGCCAACATAACTCGCGTTATTCATGAGATTGAGCCCCATTTTCATTTATGCGAAAATGTCCTCCAAAATTGTCCACCAGGATACACTACCTTCAGCGGAATCGCGGTGGTCATTTGGCTGAAATTATATTCCATAAATAATGTCATCAAATGCTCTTTCACATAAAATAAAAATTGTGGCAATATCACCTAAACGGGTTTTTTTTAATTCCATTTCAAAGTTCGAGCGCTCTTAATGAAAAACCCTTTACAATGATAAAGTGTGTTCTGACCTTCCTGTTTGAGCAAGTCGGCGGCCTGCACGGCCTCGTGCAGTGTGACACCCGCGCCAACCAACAACACTTTGTCCTTGGGAGACTCACGCACGATCTTGGCTTGACCCACCTGACAAATATACATATACAAATACAAATAATTTATTTAAATGCAAAATGTTCCATTACATGAATTATCAAAACAGGATTGTCTAAAGAAAACATTAAGAAACCTTATAATTAAGTTTCACAGCGGTCTCTGCACAAGACTCTAGACCTGAATCGCAGGGACCAATTTGCGATTGTAAAACAGTTATAGCGGACGGTTCCGATGAAGCACAAACAGGAGAAACATTTGGGGGAAAAATAATATAACTATAATATTATTCTTATTTTATTTACATAAAGGCATAACTACAGAATACAATTTAATACATTTTAGAGACATTGCATTGCGAGTATTTAAACAATTTCAAATTGCAGTCCGGTGCATGCAATGTTGAATTATAAAGAGAAAAGATTTTGTATTTTTGTTTGTAACGAATGAACTCAAAACTACTGGACCGATTTAATAGAAATCTTTCACCAGTAGAAAGCTCCATTCTTCCCGAGTGACATAGGCTACATTTTATCCCGATACTCCCACGAGAACGGGTACCACGCGGGTGAAACCGCGAGAATCCGCTAAAGTTATAATAAATTGGAATTGGGTATTTAACTGAATTTTTTTTTATTGATTAAAATGTTTATTGAACTAGTAGTAACACAACATAGGTATTTATTTTTAAATATCTTGCATATTTTAAGCGATATAGAACATCAAAGTTTCTAATTAGACAAGGAGAGCGCTATAGAAATGTGACGTCACATTTCTATAGCGCCATACTTTCGCCATAGAAAATTCGTTTTAGAAAGAGATAGCTAGAGTCACAATTAAGTAGCTCATAATTCGCTTGTTATAATATAGATTGAATTTCTTTTTTCACATTTGTTATTCAATTATGTTATATTTCTGAATTAAATAAGTTCATAATTAAATATTTACATTTCCACAACAGTCAAATACCCAATTCCTAGTTTCAGGTTCATCAACATTAGTATTATGCCAGTTCCTGAGTGGTTGAGGATTACGGGAGAAGTGCGCTTCCACCTTCAGCCTTATCTTCACTTACATCAGAGCTTTTAGAGTTGTCGATAAAAAAAGTATTTTAAAATTTTTCGACTTGCCTGACCAATTGTTTTTATGTTTTCAATTACTTTATAACTATTTCAACTCCTACCTTGAAGGTCTCATCGTTGGGGTACAGCATGGTGGTGTTGGGTCGGGACGTGCGGATGTAGCAGATGCCCTTCGTGTTAGCAGCCAGTTCTACGGCGCGCTCCGTTGAGACTGCGTCGCTGTACAGAGGAAGACGATGATATTAGGTCTTTACCTTTTTTTTTATTTTTTTTTTATAGTGAGGGGAATGCGTTTACGCATACCCCGCCCGCGTACGGTGTGTGCGGGCGGTGGTTATGTGGGAATTAGGTAATTAATTAATTGTAATTCTTTACCTATGAAATTGGCGGGAATTACGAAAATTGTGGTGGCTAACGGATGGAGCGTGGAATGTATTGCTATTTAATTTTGCACCATTAATGTCTTTATCTTTATAAGTGGCATTGTTATTAACTTATGAAACTAGTCAAATAAACGAATTTTATTTTTTTATTTTGTTTTATTGTAGATGAAGTTGGAATTATCCTACAAAGATATTTGGGGATTGCTTGGACATAAAAAAAAGAGGAGCCCGTGGCGCAGTGGATAGCGCACTTGGCCTGCGATCGTTGAGGTTAAGCAACTTTCGCAATGGTCGGTCACGGGATGGGTGACCAAAAAACTTTTCATCTCGAGCTCCTCCGTGCTTCGGAAGGCACGTTAAGCCGTTGGTCCCGGCTGCACTTGCAGTCGTTAATACCCACCAATCCGCACTGGGCCCGCGTGGTGGGTCATGGCCCATTCTCCTTATCCATCCATAAAGAAGGCCAGTGCCCCAGCAGTGGGGACATTAAATGGCTGATGATGATGATGATGGACATAAAAAACTGAAACTTTAGATTAAAAAAATCCTGTTCGAGTCAGTCAAATTGACGACAACCAAACGATGGATAAAACACGGTGGCAGTAGGCACGGCCCTAAACAGAGCGAGGTCTTCGAGTCCCATCTGAGAAGGTCCATCTTCCCCAAAACTGACACCGCAGTGAGAATCCGCCCGGTTTGTGTTTGTATTATGTATGTATGTTTGTATCATGTGTATGTTTGTATAACATATGTACGTACGATGGATAGAACACGGTAGCAGTAGGCACGGCCCTGAACAGAGCGATGTCTTCGAGTCCCATCTGAGAAGGTCCATCTTCCCCAAAACTGACACCGCAGTGAGAATCCGCCCGGTTTGTGTTTGTATTATGTATGTCTGTTTGTATTATGTGTATGTTAGTATAACATATGTACGTACGATGGATAGAACACGGTGGCGGTAGGCACGGCCCTGAACAGAGCGAGGTCTTCGAGACCCATCTGAGAAGGTCCATCTTCTCTGATACTGAGGGCCTACTCTGAAACGCAAAACCCGAAACTTCGGTATACCCGTCCCTCTCACGCTCTAGTCGGGACAAAATCGAGAGAAAGGGGCGGGGCTAACCGAAGTTTCGGATTAGCGTTTCAGAGTACGGTCCCTGACACCGCAGTGAGAATCCGCCCGGTTTATGTTTGTATTATGTATGTATGTTTGTATTATGTATGTATGTTTGTATTATGTATGTATGTTTGTATCATGTGTATCTTAGTATAATCTATAGTACATACGATGGATAGAATACGGTAGCAGTAGGCACGGCCCTGAACAGAGCGAGGTCTTCGAGACCCATCTGAGAAGGTCCATCTTCTCCGATACTGACACCGCAGTGAGAACCCACCAGGTTTATGTTAGACTGGCTTATCGCGCCCATGCGGATCTGAGGACAATGAGGAATATATTAAAGAACAGAACAGAAGAACATCAGCCTTACTCTTGAAACAAATTCCAATAGGCAATAATTAAATTAATGTCAAACATTGAATTAGTGACCCTTATCGCTTTGCAATGTAGTTTTTATTTTTGAAGATTGGTATTTCTCCAATCATTAGATGAATAATGATAATAATAAATAATAATAATAATAAATAACTTCTTACAATCACACCAATTATCTAAGCCCATGTTAATTTCATTAAGAAACTGTATCATGGAAAACTTGATAACGGATAAATATATACTTAAATATACTTTTGTTTGTAAATACATACTTAATATACATAGGAAACACCCAGACCAAGACAAATAGACATGTTCATGCACACAAATATTTGTCTTGTTCGGGAATCGAACCCGAGACCTCTAGCGCAGAAGGCAGGCATCCTACCCCTGCGCCAAATCGGTCGTCAAATATCAAATATCAGATATATTATATATATATATATTACAGATATATATATCAGATATCAATCATCAACAATAAACTTACTTACTTATGTACTTAAAAAAAAAGTTTTTTTTTATTTACGTAAGTATACCACCAAAATAATAAATCTAATCTAACTGCGATTAACACTGACTTTAACTGACGATCTAGATATCCTAATAACATTCTCCTTACTACGTACGTACTATAACTCGTATACGTGTATGTACGTATGCGTAATTTGGTGATATTTTTAAGAGATAAATAAACAAGGTCTGTAAGATATACATTGTTCACCGCTATGATCATTAGTTCGCCTATACTTAACTGTATTTATCATAACCCATTATGTAATTGTGATGGAAACTGACCATAGTCATACCATGTTAAGGTCATTTTTCAATTTGACGACTCTGTATGAAATAAAACAGGGAGAAAAAAACAACCCTTGGAGTTTCTTGCCGGTTCTTCTCCAAGGCCTCCCGCTGTAGGGTTTGCGAACCGATGGCGTAGCTTCTATGACTTTCACAAGTATTGTAAATAACAATCTAAATTGAATAAACAAATTTGAATCTTGAATACGTCTGTATGAATGCTACTGCCCACATCGGCCGACGGCGGTCGCGTGAGTACGACAAACAGTTGGTGTGCGCACCGCCCGGGGAGGTGCGATCACTGGATCACATCTCATATTATTGGCTTAGTGCAAATATCTCTCTTGTATATTTATTTTATTGTTATTCTGTAGTTCGAAATAACGATTTTTTGCGGATAGTTGCAGAGAGTTACTTTAAGAACGACGGAGGATTTCAACAGATATCTGTCGCCTTCGTTTTTTCTTAACCAGTTTTATTCATTAGTTAAGAATCTGACTCAAGTTTTAACATAAAAATCTTTAGAATGCTGTTGACACTTTTGTAAAAATTAGACAGTAAATAGGGCATGTTTGTATGAAAATAGGCAACTGATTAGATCTTTTTCTGGCAGGTGTATGTAAGGATTATAAAATATGCGTTAGTTTTTGCCTGATCGAACATACGCGACAAAAAGGCGGCGAATGTGAAGGCATTTTAACATAAAAATTCCTACAATATTGTTGACACTTTTGAAATAATGAGACTGTAAATAGGGCATGTTTGTATGAAAATAGTCAAATTAGTAGATTTTTTCTAACAGGTGTATATAAGGATTATACACGCGTTACTGATCGAACGTACGTGTCAAGAAGGCGGTGCACTTTATTTAAATTAAGTGGTGTTTATGCGTTAATGTTCTTACCTGATCAAACGTCCGCGTGAAGAAAGCGGCGAATGTGGAGGCGAACACGACCGCGCGGTCCCTACACGCCGCTCCTGTCGCCACGCCGACCAGATTTTGTTCAGCAATGAAGCATTCTATGTATCTGTTCAGAAGGTTAGAAATATAAGTAATTTATACCATCCACGCCATTGATGTGATATCGAGATCGAATCGCCTAAGTCTTTGCTTAACTACTGCCCGAACACGTTAACATGGCACCTGAGTGTAAGCGACGTTTTCGAGCCAGGTGCCGAGTTAACTTGTTCGGGTAGTAGATAAGCAAATACTTATTAGGCGATCCATAAGTTTTGGTAAAAACGCGACTAAGGGCCGATTCGACCAAACGAGAATAAACTTTATTCATAGACTAAATGGCCACTTACTCGTGAGTAAATTGAAATTACGTTCTACCACGCACTATTCGCAGAATAGCATGCTTATTTCAAGACTAGTCACTATACTACCGTTGAGGAGGGTTTACAGATATTCCTCAGATAATATGTTTGCTGTCATTGTCATTTTGACATTATTTTTGCTTTGCTTGAACTACCTAGTTTGAGAACATAACCACTATTTATGAAATATTATGTCAAGCACGTTTGGTGGCTCGCACAATGTTTTGGCCTGAACTATGATTGAACCTAGGATCTGGAGTTCGAATCCAACCAATAACATTTAATTTTTTTATTGTTATTTTTGCGACACAATTTTTATTCAACAAAACACTGTTTGCGGTCTACAGAAAAGCAGGCAAAAAGCAAAATATGTGTATGACATGACTTTGCCTTATATATAGTATGTTTGTAGAACAAGGAACATTGGCCGGTTAATACGTTCATTCGCAGTTCACTCGCTAAAGACGAACAACAATTCAAAGTGTTATTAACCTTAGAATTGCTTGGTAGAACGACTCTTACTTTGCTCGAGAATAAAATGGTGGATTATAGAAATTATCAGTATAGCTATTCTCGTTTATTTTGAAGTTTGGTCGAATCCAGCCTAAGTAGCTTAACTTATGTCACGAATATCAGAAAAACCATTTACCAAGCTATTCTCGATTCGATTGAATAGAGAGATGTGTCTATAATACAAGACAACTATAATACAAGTTTTACGCAACAAATTCCTAAAGATAGAAGCTAATAGATTAATATATTCTAAACAAGTATTATATAATTTAAAATAAAAAATAAAATAAAAATACACAAAATACTGCTGTAAGTATACATATTTATGAAATATGATTCATCTATTATGTCAATGTCTTACCGCTCTGGGTATGCGTTGCGGAGTTTGTCACTGAAGGTAGAGTTCTTGGTATCACCGTCAAGAGCGATCACACTGTGGACAAGAATAATAAATAAAAATTATGCATATATCCAACGCAATTACCAATTTTTGTAACAAAAAATCTTGGCATATTAGTATCAGAAATCTGCCAAACCTTTTCTTTTAAATGGTAGTTTTTTTCTACTATCATAATAAAACTATACAGTGGCACAATCTTTTCTGTTCCGGTGACAGCGGCGCTATGAACGGTTTTCTTTTTTTTTGTAGCAATTTAACCGGCCCTGACTTCCAAGACCTTCAGCCGCCAGCAGCGGATGGTTGGATATCAACTTGACAGCAAAATGACATTAAAAAACACGCTAGTTTCACATTTTGGCCACCGGAACAGACAAGTTTGTGGCACTGTAATGTAACACGTATTATCTCCTTCAAACCTACCAAATGGTAGTTTTTTCCTACCATGATGATAATACTACCACAAAATCTACCTATGGTAGTTTTCCCTACTCACCGCATGTTAGTATCGGCGATCTTCTTAAGCGCAGTCCCGTAGGCGAGCCGCGTGGCCACCAGGGGCAGGATTCTCAAAAGCTTGTAGCTTGGTCTACAATACAAGTGGAAGTCCCTTTCTAACAATATCTGTCAAAAAGTGACATCCGCTTGTATTACAAGTTACAAGCTTTTGAGAAATAGGCCCCTGCTCGCCCGCCTTGTACGACGGCGGAGAGGACAGCGTGACGTCACCGATGTGCACCTTTGGGCGCTTCGGCGAGTGGGGGGGGCGCTTTTAGGGTCACCTTGTAGGTTTTGATCTAACTCTTAAGATCTGACAACACTTCTAACAGATCAAGCGTTCCAGCCTGCCTAGCATGACCATCATTATATCACGCGATGATATAGCAATAGTCATCCTACAAGATATAGGTTCTTATCATGCGTCAAAAGTCGATAAGTTGCTCATGCTAGGCCGGCTGGAATCTACCAAATACTTACTTACTCTGCTGGCTCAGCAAGACCTTATCCACCGCCACCAAATGGTAGGTTTTTCTATAATAACCTTAGAATAATAACACCTAGAAGCCGCGTCTGAACCAAAATACAAGCGTAAACGCGTGCCATTTTCATTATCCTTGTGTGCGTAAGCTGTATGTTTCTACGCTCTTCTAACGCACACAAAATATGGCTTCAGTGTAACCAGCATCGGGCGCTTACCCACGAAAAATGGGAAAACGTGCTGCTTCGTTATGCGATGATTTGTCATGACTTGGTATGATGATATATAAAGATGAATATGATTATATTAATAAGAATATTACCTACGTGTTTTTAAAATAAAAGCAAATTAACAATTAGTCTTATGATGAATACCGCCGTTCAATGCGTTTGAATTTAAATGCCTGCATGATAAATTTACATTAAAACGCATCTTTTGTGAGATACATTTTCGCGAAATATTTACACAAAACGTTAACAGACCATAAAAATCATAGACAAAATAGTGGGACACAATAGTTAATTATGAATATGTACTTATGCCTTTTTTATTGTAAAATTATGACAGCCGGCATCCCTCGCCTATTCAAAGACAGTAATTTTCGTATACCCATTATGTTTCAAATAAAACCAAGTATGATGCAAGTAATAGGATATTTGAATTACGATTAGACGGACGTTTGAAATTATATTTGTTGCAGTAAAGTATCCCTAATAGAGTATTGGATGGCCAGAATCACCAGATAAATAACGAGTAAAATAATTGCTAAATTATTTTCATAGAACTTATAACACAAACATTTAGTAGCAAATAAAACCAACCAACTTAAAACATCACATTGTGCAATTTTTTTTCCAACAACTAGCAACACTGTTCAATGATATGTTTTATGTTTCAAATTATTTGTTTTTTGTCGATTTACGTACAGAAAATGTAGAAAATGTGAGTAAATACCTGTGAAATGAAATTTGATCACATTTTTTTTGTTTTTATGAGTTGCTAGAACACTTATTTATAGTGCAAACAGTCATTTTGAATTATTTTTCGCGAGCTGTGTTCGACATAACGTGACCTTGAGCACTGACAGCGCGCGGAACGAACTGAGCCAGATATGGCTTAGTTTTAGTTGCACGTTTTTCGAGCTTGCAATAGGTTTCTAGGTGTTATTATTCTAAGATAATAACTAAGAAACTATCATACACAAAACTACCTTACCACAACATTTACCGAATGGTAGTTTTATTCTACCATTAAATAAATAAATATTTTCTTACAATCACACCAATTATCTAAGCCCATAGTAAATTTCTTAAGAAACTGTGTCTATGTGAACTTGATAACGGATAAATATATACTTATATACTTTTTGTTTGTAAATACATACTTAATATACATAGAAAACACCCAGACCAAGACAAATAGACATGTTCATGCACACAATTATTTGTCTTGTTCGGGAATCGAACCCGAGACCTCTGGCGCAGAAGGCAAGTAGCTTACCCCTGCGCCAAATCAGCCGTCATTATAGCAAACCAATAATCTACTAAATGGTAGTTTTTCCACTCTTATGATTCATGATGAAACTATAACACGTATAATCCCCTACAAAATCTACCAATGGTAGTTTTCCTACTCACCGCATGTTAGTATCGGCGATCTTCTTGAGCGCAGTCCCGTAGGCGAGCCGCGTGGCCACCTGCTCACCCGCTTTGTACGACGGCGGCGAGGACAGCGTGACGTCACCGATGTGCACCTTGGGCGCTTCGGCAAGTGGGGGAGACGCTTTTAAGGTCACCTAGTAGGTTTTGATCTAACTCTTAAGATCTGACAACACTTCTAACAGATCAAGCGTTCCAGCCTGCCTAGCATGACCATCATTATATCACGCGATGATATAGCAAGTCATGCTACAAGATATAGGTTCTTATCATGCGTCAAAAGTCGATAAGTCGCTCATGCTAGGCCGGCTGGAATCTACCAAATACTTACTTACTCTGCTGGCTCAGCAAGACCTTATCCACCGCCACCAAATGGTAGGTTTTTCTATAATAACTAAGAAACTATCATACACAAAACTACCTTACCACAACATTTACCAAATGGTAGTTTTTTTCTACCTTTATAGCAAACCAAAAATCTACTAAATGGTAGTTTTTCCACTCTTATGATTCACGATGAAACTATAACACGTATAATCCCCTACAAAATCACTAATCACCAATTGTAGTTTTTTTTTCTATCATGATGATAATACTACCACAAAATCTACCAATGGTAGTTTTCCTACTCACCGCATGTTAGTATCGGCGATCTTCTTGAGCGCAGTCCCGTAGGCGAGCCGCGTGGCCACCTGCTCACCCGCTTTGTACGACGGCGGCGAGGACAGCGTGACGTCACCGATGTGCACCTTGGGCGCTTCGGCGAGTGGGGGAGACGCTTTTAGGGTCACTTTGTTGTTCTTGATCTGGGACTGGAGGTGCTGTTGGGGGGGGAAAAGCTTGTTACTAATAAGATGAAGCACTAAGCGCTACTCAACATCTTTTATATTGCGCACAGCAAAGAAGTGGAACTCCCTCCCTGCGTCTGTATACTTATTACCCGACCAGCTTCAAATCAAAGGGTCTTCTGGGTTAGCTCGCTCCATCGTGATTTCTGTCTTAGCCCCTGGGCTTGATTGGGATCAAGAGCAAACCAGCCCATTATAAGCAGGCCTATTTCAGTCCCCCGTGTCGGCTCGGAAACGCGGCGGCAACGCCGGCGTTGTAAATCCATAAAAATTAGGTCCGCAAAAGAGCTAGAATATATGCGATAGAAAGAGATGCAACGACAACGAGTGGCCGTTCGTAATTTGCCTGCGCCGTACAAGCTGAATTCTAATTTATTGCGTTATAGTTAGAATTGCTATTTATTTAAATGACTTAGCGGAGTGAACTATCTGTTACATAGTAACTATTTAGTAATCTGTGTTATTATAAGTAAAAAAAAATGTAATAGAGAAGAGAACAGTGCGTAGATTAGCATAAGCTTGACATTTTAACAAGCACTTACAAATGTTAATGGTGGGAGACAACAGAATAACCGGCAAGAAAATATCCAGGGTCTGTATTTCTTCTAAACTTGTTGAAGATCGGTGTAACTACTTATACATACTTTGTAAAATTTTGCATGGGCCGCAGGACAGCTCATTTGTGCAAAGCAAAATGTTGCTTCTGCACAAGGAATAGGGTCTAATTTTCAAATGATGTTTTTCTCGAGTTTTATTCCAATGGAATAAAGAACTTATTGCTTTGCACAAATGAGCTTTCATAGGACCCAACTCTTGCTAAATTTTACAAAGTATATTTTTTATATAGTTATCTCTATTTTGGGTTAATTTTAATATCATCGTTGAATGGTTGATTTCGCAAACAAATGTCACTTATTTATTATCTTGCTTAATCATTGACTTTTATGCATTAGGCTGATATTCTTGTCTCTGTTTAGTGCTACGTCGATAATAAAGACGAATATATCGCGTCATACCCCAAGAGCCATCCGATATTTTTGTAAAAAATTCAATAACAGGCCAAATTTTTGTAAACGCCCCTTAAATATAATTTTAAGAGACTATATTTTGGAATCCAACATAATATTTTTTTTTTTTTTTTTTTTTTTTGTATATATATTATATATTTGTATATATCGCATTGGAAGGTATAAAAAAAAAGTTATACCCCGAAAATGGTGCAATTCTTTCAGCAAATATGCTATCACCAATTTTATCGTTAACATGTGTTTATGTTCACCATATCTAAGCACCAAAGTCGAAATCCATAAAGATATAAAACGGGAAACTAATACTTTAGGAAGAAGTCGGTTGTTTCTGATAGCATTTTTAACATAGGTGTAATGCCAATTTGAGTTTACGTAGAGAGTTTTTTTTAAAGTTTATTTGTTTTTCATTTACAAATATAGGGGGATTATATACTTTTACGAAAGATAGTAATAAATGTATTCAAATGTAAAGTGAATAACACTTATACCATTTTTGCCTATTTTTTATAGATTTTTTAAAGCTTTGTATTTGTTTTTTTTTAATGTCGCTGTCATAAATATTGGTGGATTACTAATGAATTATTTATTAACCTTTTGACCGCCATGTCTTCTATAGAAGACAAACGTTTTTGTGTCCTCCACGCTAAGACTTTAATATGAAGATGATAACTAATAATTTATTTTTTTGTTTTATTTTGTCTTCTATAGAAGACATTGGCGGTCAAAAGGTTAAACTAGATAATCTAATTTTCAATGTTAAGAAATTACTGATATAGAATTATTGTTGAGTCTCCATAGAGCGAATTAGTTTGGCTCTCGGGCTATCAGTCCGATGCAAGCTGCCTAAAGAAGAATAAACAACTGCCATTGTGTAATGGAGAGTTAAAATAAGCGCACGTAATACTTCGATGAACAATAACACCTAGGTAGATACATAGTTGGAGTGACAAACATGGCCGAGCGATATACGTCTACTTGAGCGTATTTATAAGTAGTTCCTGTCTTATAAGCGCAGAATATATATTAGTAACTTACGGTACAGAAATTTCACTCCCAAGTTTAGGTATGATAAACGCAAGCGTCCGGTCACCGGACTAGTCTCAATAGGCTGGCACTCGCTCGACTTGTCGCACACGCAGCGCACGCATCCGCATGTGTCGCCATCTGTCTCGCTTCGCGTGTATTACGTGGTATTACTTTCACAGATAAAGTAGTACCTCTGACAGCCCTAGCAGATTGAAGCGAGACGGCAGACAGTTTTTGTACTATGAACGCTATACGCAATGCAAAAGGTTGAAATTAGGTTGTTTTCCAGAATAGTAGGTAAATATCTCGGGGATTTTGCGCCGCTTGTATGGAAGTGAGACAGGCCTGTTATAAGTTAGTTCCTGTTATTTATGTTATGACAAGATCGTAACATTATTATCATTTTTTTCTCCGTTTTAAGGTGTCATAGAAAGTTTTGATTTAGTTCGTGAGCCTTCATCCAATACTATTGTTGATCGAAGATTTACTTATATGGCATAACTAGCTTTCCGCCCGCGGTTTTGGCCGCGTGGACTTAACGACGTTATTCCGCGGGAATGTGATATTATCCGGGATAAAAAGAAGCCTATGTTCCTCTCCAGGCTACATAGTATCTTTGTCCCAAATTTCAGCCAAATCCGTTCAGCCGTATTAGCGTGATTGAGTAACAAACATCCAAACATCTAAACTTTCATATTTATATAATATTAGTAGGATGTATGAATGCTACTGCCCACATCGACCGATGGCGGTCGTGTGAGTACGACAAACAGTTGCTGTGCGCACCGCCCGGGGAGGTGATCACTGGATCACCTCCCATATAATTGGCTTAGTGCAAACGATTCAGAGGAGCAGAACGTACTAAAGTACGGTCGCGGAGCACGATGAATCCCATACAATGACCTGATATTACCTGTCTCTGTCGCTCCCGCGTAAATACAGGGTGAGTTTTTCAGATGGGTCTGTATGGACAAATCCTAAACTATGGGAAATAACGATGAGCTCGATTTTAGAGAAAACAACACATTGGGTCTAATATAATGTTTTAAAAGTTCTTACCAAGGAGGTAATGTACGTTGCATTGGCCTTAATGTTGGCCAACGTGTAGAGCCGGCATTAAGCTTCGTTCAAATTGAGGCGAATCCCGCGCGACGCGATTCACTCGCGCCGATTGCTTCAGCTAACTTGCATGGACGTGTTCAAATTGGCGCGAATAGTCGCACGTGCTGCGCGATACATACGCGGGATACTTAGTGCCTGATAATAAGTGTGAAACTCTCAAAAAATCTTTGCGTTGAGTACTCAGCTCATGAACCTATTTTCTTCTTTTCTTCCTCACATCTTGAGATTCTTCTTCAGTTAATGCTAGTAACAACAAAACCTCAGTTACGATATCAAAGGACATGTTTTGCTATTGAAAAACCAAAAATAATAACGCGCGGGATTCGCCTCAATTTGGAAAGCTAAGCGAGCGAGCGAATCGCGCACATTCCCGTCCCGCATTCCGCGCGGGATTCGCCTCAATTTGAACGGAGCTTTAGTAAAAAAAGAGCTAGTTGTGTGACGGGTCGATTTTTTCTAATAGGTAGTTTATTTTCGAATACTTGCTGATTCTTGGTGTTGCGATGCAGTTTGTATCGCTGCATAAATCGAAAGGCACTACATATAAACAGTATAACAATCTTACCTTAATAATCTTCCCATGTCAGTTCTCTAGATCTTCAATTCCCGGGAAGCCCCTGCCCTTAAAGGTCTTAGCGACGAAGGCGGAGGACCTTTTACTAATAAATAACGGTGGTTTCATCAACAAATATAAACATAACTTAATCTTACCTTTATAATCTTCTCTCCTTCAGCTCCCAAAGCCTTGCCATGCCAGTTCTCTAGATCTTCAATTCCCGGGAAGCCCCTGCCCTTGAAGGTCTTGGCGACGACGGCAGTGGGCCTGCCCGTGGTGGCGGCGGCCTCGTCGAAGGCCTTCACCAGCTCGGAGACGTCGTGACCGTCCACCACTAAGGAGTGGAAGCCGAAGGATTTGACACGGGCGTCGTACACGTCGAGCTAAGGGAAAAAAAATCATTTTTATGACAAGCTTTTTTGCTGACTAACTTTAATATTGTATTGTCATCTGAACCAAACCTGTATCCAAAATTTCAGCTCCATCGAACACTGGGAAGTGGGTCAAATAAGGCTTGCAATTTTTGTCTCCCACTAATTAACTAACTAACATGACAAGTTATTGTAAAAGTTTTTAGTAAAAATTTCATTTTTATGACAAGCTTTTTTGCTGACTGTACTTTAATATTGTATTGTCATCTAAACCAAACCTGTATACAAAATTTCAGCTTCATGGGACACTGGGAAGTGGGTCAAATTAAGCTTGCAAGATTTGTCCCCCCACAAACTAACATACTTACCTACTAACTAACATGGCAAGTTAATAAAAAGCTTGTAAAAAGAAGGCGGTTAATTTAGAATATCACACTTAACCCTCTGTAGCTCCGTGTGACATTTAAAAAAGCAAAACAATAACAGACAAGAAGGAAAGTAAGGAAACAAAAAGGAAATAATAAATCATGAAATTGTAGTATAAAATAACTTTAAAATGTACCGTCACCATGAGTAGACATTTATTTAGATAAGTACTTATACATTTTTATCACACAACTTGTCTGCGAAAATGCGATCAATGATACAAACTCGCTTTTTTATCGTGTTTTATAAATTAGTTGATCATTTTCATTGATAACTTACTTCGATATGTGTGTGTAGTAAGTTTACGACTAGACATTTTCTTTTAATTATACAGGGTGGTAAAAAATTATCTATCTAAATCTTTTAGTTAGCTCATTTACTGAAACCGACCGTCTGACGTCGAAGATAACCACCAGGTTGTCTAGCTTGTAGTGGCTGGCGAAGTGCAGTGACAAGCACACGTTAAGGTTTATGGGTCAGTCTCTAAAGGTCATAGCCCACTTATACCGCACCCCTCCCACCCAACCAAATATACAATAGCAGATAGCGCTTGGTAAGCGAGCCTGCCGCAAGCTAAAGTGCATCTACAGAGCACGACATAAGTCCATATTTGACTGCTAATACATTGGTTGGGTAGGAGCGGTACGGTATAACCGTAAAAGTGGGCTAAGTCATTAAGGCCTACCTGATGCTGTAGGGAAGTGGGCTCGGACTGTCCCAGACGGTTGACATCGAAGATGACCACCAGGTTGTCTAGCTTGTAGTGGCTGGCGAAGTGCAGAGATTCCCACACGCTGCCCTCGGCGGCCTCACCGTCGCCCACCACGCAGTATACTCTGAAACAAGACATTATTTTATTATCATCCATATTGGCAAATCGAATATTAGTTTTATCAACCCTGATCGATTGAACCAGCTTTTCTGCTATGGGATTGCGTAAAGTCAATTGTATTCTTTTGACAGTTCATATTGTATCAATAAATATCATTTCATTCTGGCCAACCTGGAATATGAGCCTTATCCACCAACATTAAACGTATTTTCTGCGCTTCTAATCTTCTAAAACGAATTTAGAGGCACGGAAAAAACTAAAGAGTTCCTTATATTACAGTTGTATTATCTCACGAGCGCGGGTGAGTTGTAATCGGCCGAAAGTAAGCGCTCCCGAAGGCGAAGCAGTGTGCATGTACATTTCCGGCCAGAACTAATAATCTAACCACAGATAGGGATAGGCATGATCCAGATTAGTTGCTAGGCAACACCTAGCAATACCCTGGCAACTGTCGTTAATTCTACGTTAATATCAAAGCATAGCAACTAATCTGGATCATGCCTATCCCTATCTGTGGATTGATTATTAATTCTGGCCGTTACACACACAAACGTGACTCACACGCGCTCGTGAGATAAAACATGTACAGATGTTGTAGATGTACCTGTAGGGAGCCTGGTCGAAGTATTTGCCCACATAGGCCATGCCGGCAGCTACTGCCAGCCCCTGGCCTAGAGAGCCGGTGCCGACGTCCACGAAGCTCAGCCTCGGGGTGGGGTGGCCCTCGAGGTCGGACTCCAACTTGCGAAGGTTCTTCAGGTCGTCGACGGGGAAGAGGCCGGCCTCAGCCCACGCCGCGTACAGGATTGGGGCGGCGTGACCCTGGACGGTAAATGTTTAAAGACTAAGTGCCGCACTCAGAGACACCAGTTAAATTTAATGCGCAATACGTTTTTGGTAAAAATTTCATTTTAATGGCAAGTTTTTTTTCTGACTATACTTTGATATTGTATTGTCATCTAAACCTAACTTGCATACATAATTTCAGCTCAATCGGACACTGGGAAGTGGGTCAAATTAAGCTTGCAAGATTTGACCCGAACGGACATAGGTACATACATACACTGCAAGTTAAATAAAAGGTTGAAATTAAATATCTTTCCTCGTTTATACAATACTGGACATAAAAGAGACAGAGAAGCAGCAAAAAAGTACACATTTCTTGTAACTAGTGTGTAAAAAAGCACTACAATTGAAACACGTTTATGACTTAACGTTAGTAGAATCGACCCCCTGAACGTCAGTGGGGCCCTTAACTGTTACTCAGTGGTAAAGCATACACCATAGACCTATGTCACATTGAAGCGTTCGGAAACATAATGATTTGTGCCACAAAAGCTGATGTCAATTAATATTATTATACTTTATGACAGAGTTCTGTGGTGTTTACAAACGATTTTTAGTGTACAGATAGAATCATGAGAGCCACTAACCTTGGACAGTATGAATCTGTCAGCAGAAGCGTCCCGGGGCGCGGAGACCTTGTACCTCATGGTGTGGAAGAAGAGGACGGACATGATCTCCGCCATCGACGCGCATGATGTTGGGTGACTGAGGAATACAAAAATAACCATAGTTAGAGTATAATATTGCGCCGTGTTTTTATCCGCGTGGTTGCTAATCTTGAGGAACTAAAATATCGGTACGGTAACTATGAAAGTGTTCTAGAGGGACTATCAGTATGAAAGTATTCTATGAGCTATTCCATAAGTTTATGGCGTTGAAGCTATAGTTTGAAATCCTTAGGGCTCGTTTAGGGAGAGGCGGCGCGTCAGGCGGCGCGGCACGCGGCGAGGACAATATGTGCTATCATTGCGCGCTCGCAACAGACGTCTAATCAAATAAGTCAATGTGAAGCACCAACTGATGCACAAATCGCCCGCGCCGCCTCTCCTTGAACAAGCCTTAGACTTATAGTCTGAGGCTATGATATATCATAGGCTCTAAACGCCGAATACTCGAAAGCTAACTCAACGTTAACAGAGCGTCTCAAACATCTCCATGTTTTAACTCCTCCACGCTTTAAATATCAAACATAGGAAAGAAACGCCATGGTGTACCTATAAAATGCTCCCAAAGCTGAGTAAGTAGCGATCGAGTAGGTATTCGGGCGTAAGAAACTCGTCATTTCGTAAACGAAAAACGCGTTTTCACACATACGAATCGGCGATCAAAGTTCGAATGTATTGACGTCACATGTTTTCTAAGTTCTAATGCGGATTCATAAAGACAAAGTAACGCTGTTGCTAGGACATGTAGCAGCATACTATTTAAAAAAAACGCGAAACGGCTGAGCGTGGCCACTGCAGTAGTTCCTCACTCAATTAGAATAAAGACAGCACATTCAGTATAGTTACACTACGAAACCTATTAGGGCCCTCTTAAATTGCGACTTTTTGCATCGATAATTCGATACAAACCCCCGTTTGACTGCCGCGCACCTGCATCGCGATTGCATTACTTTCAGTAAGGCGGGTGAGGTTTCCAGGCTGTATGGATGCAGCATCGCATTCGCATCGATTGCATTGCTGCAAAACGTCGCACCATAACACCATACCATAACATACGCCATGCTTTTAATTGTATAGGTACATACGCAAATGAAGTAAGGCTAGAACCTACCTTTACACGTTTTCGATCATATGAATAATTAGGCGCACGGTGATCATGTTATAGCCATACTTCAGTAGAACGCCTAAGTGTCTCTTGACATTATTACCTACAGCAATTTATAATCATTGCTAGCACTATGTCAATATCGACATGAAAGGTTGCTATTAAAATATGTAATTCTATGCATGCGAGTAGGGTGTTCGTAAGTTCGTATGTTTGGACGTAAATATAATTAAATCGGAACAAAACGATAGTTTATCTTCAAGTGGAAACTTTTTTGATTTAAATGGTTATGGTAAAATTACAGGAATGATAATAATACTTATTTTTACACTAACTATTTCATACCTAAAATTATAAATGTGAAAATGTGTTTGTTTGTCCGCCTTTCACGTCAAAACGGATCGACGCGACGTGATTTTTGGTATGGGGATAGTCTGGGAGCGATAGTTAAGTGACATAGGCTACTTTTTTTTATTCTGGAACAATATCACATTCCAGCGGGGTAACGTCAAGGAGTCCACGCAAACGAAGCCACGGGAGGAAGGCTTGTGTGTATCTAAAGCTCAGACTTTAAGATTTATGAAATGACAGAAATTATGATAATATAATATCTTGTTCAGATTGATTTTAGCAAACGATACTGCCAGATTTGCAGACACAATAGAAAACAAGTCATTTTCTACAAGAATAATGGTTACAATCTTGTGACGCTCTTTTGTCCTGATTTTAAATATTTCTATATGCTAACCCTACATGAAGGTTCACATTACTAACGTACACAAGCTGTACACAAGACACCATTCTAATCCTTGACCTCATGTCACCATGTGACTGTGTGAATGCTACTGCCCACTACCAACAATGTGATTTGGCGTGAGTACGACAAACACCAGATTTTATATTGCACAGATAAGATTCACACATCCATTTTTAAATGTGTGATGTTATGTTATCTTTGCTGTTTTATTGTACCTACTGCAAAAACAAATTTTATAACAAACTAAAAAATCTAATATTTTGCTTTGTTGAGTATTTTTCTTCCTATATCTTCAATAGATGGTAGGTGATGTTAAATTCTAGAAATGGCAAAAGTAAAGATAATTTGGTCAAGTTCATTATTAATCTAAGTATTGCTGAAGTAATTTGCAAAGATGGTAGGTAGCTTGAAAACTTAATTTTACTAACTCGTAGTGTCTAATTTTTATGTAGGTGATTTTATTTTTCCACTGGATCCCAGCCAGTTACTCAGCTTTGTATGTGAAACAGAAAATTATATAAGTTTCACATCAAAGTTAATGACGCTGTTTGTTAACACAGGTACATGTTTGAAATGTCTAAAAGTGTCACACCTTCATTCACCTGAGTATGTACGTAGGTACCTATGTACCATGCTGTATGGACATTTGATTGAAATATGTGAGGAGTATGCAGTGGCCCACGGGCTCAGATATAACGCAAAGAAGAGTGAATTTGTCATTTTCAAGGCAGGAAGTAAACAGTACGCACCTTCTGCGATCACTCTTTGCGGTAGTCCTCTTAATCAGGTGAGGCAATTTAAATATCTGGGCCAATGGGTCACTGAAGACTTGTCCGATGATATGGACATCGAGAGGGAACGGAGGGCGCTGTCTGTCCGCTGCAACATGCTCGCTCGAAGATTCGCACGGTGTACAGTGGACGTCAAAGTGACGTTATTCAAGTCTTACCGTCAGTCACTGTACACGTGTAGTTTGTGGGTGCGATACACACGGCGGGCATACAGCGCACTCCGTGTGCAGTACAATAACGCGTTCAGGGCGATGTTGGGACTGCCACGATGGTGTAGTGCGTCTGCGATGTTTGCAGAGGCAGGCGTACCCGATTTCTACGCCGTAATGCGCTCTCGCTGTGCGTCATTATTGTACAGGGTGCGTGGCAGCTCCAATATCTTCCCGACGACTTGAAAGGTGGGACTCCCCCATGCTGCAGGTCTGGATGGGCTATCAATTATCATACTCTCGCTAACAACGAGAGGATGAGGCCCTCCTAATCTATGTTGCTTTGTTTTTATTTTTGTTTCTTTTTAAATTATTGTTTTAATATAAGAACTAACATTATACATATAAGATTTATTGTAATTTACTAACAAAAATGGAACCAGTTTTCTGAATAAAAATTATATTATTATTATTATATTATATACTTATGTAAACGTAACCTTAATAAAATACATGATATGGTCGAAAATCAGTTGATTGTTATGTGAAGGCTGATTATGCTGGAGCCCTTGCTATTTTATTATTTTAAAATAGATAGGTACCTACTTATTAAATATAGTAAGTAAATAGGTTTGGTTATGAAACTACAAATCATTGAGTAAATCTAATGAAATGATATGCTCTGATTCATTCATTTCATTGATGAAATATCTGTTTCAGCTGGTATTGTAAGAAGTAATATGGTGAAATGAAAATACTTTGCCAATTAAGCATGCCAATTTAAGCATTTGGGTCCAAATTATAATTTCTAGGTAAGTAGTGAATGAAACTTATATTGTGATTTTGTGATCAAAATGGTGTCGTGAACGTAAACAAATTGTGTTTGCATGGGTAATTATGACTATGTACTTTTATAGGTAAACGGAGAGGGTACTTAGAAAAGGTTGAAACCTCTATTTGGGTCTCCAATTTTGTCAATGCATACAGTAAAATTCAATTGTTTCATTAAATTATACGAGCATAAAGATGTGTGTATCCATTTTTTGGGGGGGTTTGCCATAATCGACACGGTTGGCAGGCGGGTTGGCGATCGCAGTATGGCCTGTTGTAACCTGGAGACGCTGCTGCCCATCTCCTGATGGCAGTTTGGCCCCTACAAGGTGGACCGACGATCTGGTCAAGATCGCGGGAAGCCGCTGGATGCGGGCAGCGCAGGACCGATCGTTGTGGAGATCCTTGGGGGAGGCCTATGCCCAGCAGTGGGCGTCGTTGGGCTGATATGATGATGATGATGATGAAAGATGTGTTGCTATAGTTTTTCAAACATATTAAATGGACTGTATGAACTCTGTATCAGCATATTTATGAGGAAAGATTAGTGGGTGTACAGGGTGTTAGGGGCACCTTTGCAAAAACCTTTGTATGGAGAGTCGAAATGTTTTTTAATTTCTGACAAAAAATCTTGCTGTGCGTTGTTCAGCATGATGGCCTGAAGCCATGGTTAAAGTTTTTGCAACGGTGCCCCTGACACCCTGTATATGGGCTAGATGATGTTAATGTATTTGACTAGTTTGCAAATAAATAAATAATAAACAAATAAATAACTTCTTACATTCACACCAAAGAAAAATTACATATTGTAACTTATTAAAGAACATTGGATGACCTTTACATGACAATGGAACAGGTACGGACACAGCTACCAAAATAAATTGAAAACACTACTTTGAATATAAAGATAACAATATCACTTAAAATAATAATTAAGTAAGTTACTTATGTGTTATCTCATTCAAAGTTATTTCTGCAAGGTCAAATAATGACAAATTGCCATTCAATCACATTATAAATTTATAGGTAGGTAGTTAAACAATTGAATAAATAATTTTATACCACATGGATTTAAAAAAAATGTGAGATACCACCATTATTTCAGGTTCATTGAAATAAATATACTTTTTGGAGTAAAATATGCACAGCTTACATGATATGTTGAGTGCCCTGTTTTGTTTGTTCATTTGAATTTTTATGTGTACCTAATTAATATGAATAATGCAAGAAGGTACTAAATGACAAACAAAATTCTATCAAGAAATTATTTAATACTTTGAAAAAGTTATTCCCATATTATGCTACTTACTAGATTTTTGAAAATTAACTGTAAGTACCTACTTACCTAACTTTACTTGAAGATGGGAGTTTTTTTTTATCATTTTTTTCTTATTTTTCTGCTAAATATAAACAAATAATATAAGGTAGGTACCTAGGTACTGACTGTTAGGCAGATTCCAAAGATCTGAATCAAAATATCAAATAATGTTTAAAACACTTTGTAAAGGTAAAAGTAAAACTACTATTTAGATACTTAAATTTTCATACACATTACTCCACACAGGAATCATAATATGAATAATTTATGATATGATAGTGTCAACAAAATGCTTTTCTCATGGCCTCGGCTTGTTGCTATGCGCTCACGTGGTTACCTCATGCCATAACCTGAGTTAGATTTCTTGTTACTCTATTTTAAAATACAACTGAAGATTCAATGTTTTCTATCAAGTAATTTTACATATTTGACTAAAGGAACTAATTCTAATTCTAATTCGTATGTAAATTAGATAATGTTTGGAAGCGCGGATATAAATCATCAAATGTTTTGTTATGTAGGTACCGGCATTGGCATAATATTCGAAAAAATATGACACCACAGAACTTTGTAAATTACCAACCTATTCATTACAATCTAATAAGCCGTAAACAAAAAGGTAAGTATACGTAATTCCAAATAAGTTAAATCGATTCCTATCCTAACCTTCATTAGTCCTTCATCAAAGTAATCTTGCAATGAGGTTATTTCAACTTACCCGGACTTTGATGCATTTGTGGCGACGATGCTATCGATTCTCAGCCTGTTAGCGATGTCTTTTAGGGCTTGGATGTCTACATTCTTGTCGCCTTTCATTTTGGAAAAGTTTTTGTGTAGTTTACTTTTTATTTTAAGATTAAGACCGCGTTGCGTCTGGTCACTCACCCGGCACTTGAACAAATGACATTGACAAGCAAAGCAAGACAGGTGACAGCAGCTGTCAAACAACCTCGGGCATGCGGTGCTCCGTTTTACGTAAGTTATGTGAATCATTGTTTGTAATAAAATTATTATTAATTATTTGAGGAACCCGTGGCGCAGTGGAGAGCGCGCTTGGCCAGCGATCGTTGAGGTTAAGCAACGTTCGCAATGGTCGGCCACGGGACGGGTGACCAAAAACTTTTCATCTCGAGCTCCTCCGTGCTTCGGAAGGCACGTTAAGCCGTTGGTCCCGGCTGCACTTGCAGTCGTTAATACCCACCAATCCGCACTGGGCCCGCGTGGTGGGTCATGGCCCATTCTCCTTATCCATCCATAAGGAAAGCCAGTGCCCCAGCAGTGGGGACATTAAATGGCTGATGATGATGATGATAAATAAAATGATCTAATGATTGATTTACAAAAAGTATTGCTTATGCTAGGGCTTCACCTGCGTGACGCCTAACGGCGTTAATAACGGCGTTGAACGAAGTATGTAAGTACATGTCTATGGTATATTTTGGTATGAAACATATTTAAATTAATTACTTTTTAAAAACCCATAGGAAACTAATAATATATTAAATAAGTACTACTGTGAGGACCAGCACGCGTAGCATGATGACCTCGAGAGCGGTTTTGTCTACGTTGAAACGTCAAAAATGACATCCCAACGTAGACAAACCCTTTGTTTAACTGTCAAAAATGACATTAAGGGGTAGACAAAATCTTTGTCGGGTTCGTCATGCTACGCCTGCAGAAACGATATAGGTAATCTGACGTTCCGTTTTACGTAAAAAAGTCGCGTCAAAGTAAAATTTATAACGTTCCGTTCCTTCTAACTGCATAGGTGGGACAGCGCCATCTAGTGACTGAGCTTTCAGAAAATCGCCCATAAAGAAAGAATTCTTTAGAAATTAGTGCGCTAATACCCGGCTACAACTGCGTATTATATCAAATAGCGCGCTAATTAATGGCATTAGACCCAGGGGGGCTACCGTGTAACTTTATGGGTATGAACTTCATACGTTTTTGGGAACTATAAGTCAATTTTATAAAGAAAATAGCCGCTATCAGTTCTTTGTTTTGTGACGTCGGGTATAACGATAACTAGCTAAGCTAGCAACGTTCAACAGAACAAAGCAGCAAAAATCTATCAAGATAAGGAATTCAAATGACAGTTGAAGCCCATACCCATATCCATATTTCTTAGCCGGTAGCCCCCCAGGTGAAGCTCAGGCATTAGAGAATAATAAAATTATGTGTGAAGCCCCCAGTACAGGATGGCCGATCATGTTGGCCGACCATGATGGGCCATCGTACACAGGGCGAGTTTGAGTGTGATTGCCGTCTGCTAGCAACGCAAACGGCCCTGTACACGATGGCCCATCATGGTCGGCCAACATGATCGGCCATTCTATACTGGCGGCTTTACATAGGTAGGTACGTCGCCAGCACGTCAGGTTACTACAAACTGTCAAATTTCTTTAAATAAATTTCAACCTTATGTCCAACAGATAGAGTTCAGATTCAATTAATAAATTTTGACATTTTGTAGTAACCCGACATGCTGGCGACCGTACAACAACATATTTTTACTCAACAATTGAAAATTTAATTTAGAAAAAATCGACCCGTCTCACCTGGGGGGCTACCGGCAAAAAAATCTGGGTGTGGGTATGGGCTTCAAGTGTCATTTGAATTCCTTATTTTGATAGATTTCTTATGCTTTGTTCTGTTAAACGTTGTTAATATTATGTCAATTTTATAAAATAAATAGCCGCTCTCAGTTCCCTGTTTAGTGATGTCGGGTAAAACGATAGCTAGAAACGTTCTACAGAACAAAGCAGATTAAATCTAGCAAAAAGGAATTAAAATGCTAGTTGAAGCCCACATCCATATTTTTTAGCCGGTAGCCTAGCCACCCAGCTCCGATGGATTTTTTCTAAATACCTACTTACTACATTTAAATTACTGAACTTACTTACTGAAAAGTAATAAAAATTGCATTGTAAATGTAAAAAAGTAAAAATTTAAACATATTTTTAACCTCTCGACTCTCAGGGGTATCAAATTACAGGCTCATTTTTTACGTAAACAAACCATTCTTAGCGCGCGTTTGGGCTCTCCCAAACATCTGTTTGTGCGCACGACGACGGAAGTTACATTTATGAGCAGCATATGAGTCATAGCAGCGGATAAAACTTATCCGACACTTTTGTTTTTATAATCGACGTTCAAACTCAACCTTTGTGTAAACAAAAGACAATAGCGAAATTTTTTTTTTTCACATAGTTATCGATGAAATAACATATAAAAAGTATATAAGTATATTTAGAATGTACATGAAAAAACCTATCGGATAAAATTATAATATATGGAAAGCCAATAATATTATATTTATCTTCTTTTTTTTTTCTCGTTGCAAATTTTCAAGAATTTTTTATTTTATTTTTTTGTTACGGATCATATATTATATTGTATTTTTATAGTAAATAGAGTTTATTTCTCTTATACTTAAACATAATGCCGTGTAGTGCCGGCACATAAAAAGAATAGCACTACCCCCTCTCTTCCCGTGGGTGTCGTAAGAGCCGACAGAGGGAAAACTGCCAAAGGAGATGGGCAGCAGCGTCTCCATTTAACAGCAGGCCATACTGCGATCGCCAACCCGCCTGCCAAGCGTGGCGATTATGGCAAAACCCCCCGATATGGATACACACAACAAAAATCGGCCCCCAGTCCCCGGCGGCCCCGCTATTCCTAGCTACGGTAGCGGCTATGGTAACGGCGGGGCAGGGGGTGCTAAGAATCCCCGGGTAGGCTCCGGCTACCAACACCGACGACTTGACCTGGCAACCTACAACACGCGCACGTTGAGGCTCGACGAGAAGCTTATAGAGTTGGAAGAGGCAATTAGTAAGTTGCATTGGGATATTATTGGGTTATCTGAAGTCCGAAGAGAGGGGGAGGACTCGATTACCCTTCAATCCGGTAACTTACTATACCACCGGGAGGGCGACCAACAGTCCCAAGGTGGTGTCGGGTTCATCGTCCATAAATCCCTTGTCAACAACGTGATCACCATCGGAAGTGTCTCGAGCAGGGTAGCGTACCTGATACTCAGATTATCGAAACGATATTCGCTGAATGTTATCCAGGTCTACGCTCCGACCTCGAAACACGACGATGTCGAAGTGGAGGCTATGTATGAGGAGATCTCTAAAGCCATGCATAGCTATAAAACCCACTACACGGTTGTGATGGGGGATTTTAATGCTAAGTTGGGGCAACGCTGTGGTGATGAGTTGAGAGTGGGGCAATTTGGATTTGGGCAACGGAACGAAAGGGGCCAGATGCTGGCAGACTTCATGGAGAGGGAGAACCTCTACATGATGAACTCCTTCTTTAAGAAGCCCGTAAGCCGCAAATGGACCTGGATTAGTCCGGACGGTAAAGTCAAAAACGAGATAGATTTTATTATGTCAACGAGGAAGCAAATATTCAATGATGTCGTTGTCATCAACGCCGTAAAGACGGGAAGCGATCACCGCATGCTTAGAGGCACATTGAATATCAACGTCAAGCTGGAAAGATCTCGACTAATAAAATCTACGCTCCGACCAATACCGGCTCAAATTCAAAACCCCGAGTGCTTTCAGCTCGAGCTCCAAAACCGCTTCGAAGCCCTTGAGAACAGCATCGATATGGACGATCTATACAACATGGTGGTGGATACTGTCCGCACGGTAGGGTCCAAGCACTACAAAACCCACCGTCCTAAATTAAAGAAACTCTCCAGCCACACTATCCGACTCATGGATCAGAGAAACGAAATGAAACTACAGAACTCAGCGGATGCCCTTCGTTATCGACAGCTAAATAGGCAGATCTCCAAGTCCTTGACAAGCGACCTTCGCCAATTTAATACCGAGCGTATTAAAGAGGCCATTGAGCGGAACAAAGGCTCCAAAGTGTTCGCTAGAGATCTGGCTATAGGGCAAAGTCAACTGACGAGGCTGCAAGCTGAGGACGGTAGTATCATTTCATCAACACCTGAAATCCTGAGGGAGATTGAGAGTTTCTATGGACAGTTGTACTCCACGCAAACACCTGTTGAAAGTAAGGCTACAGAACCTAGAGCCAAGCTTACCCGACACTATACCGAAGATATCCCGGACGTCAGCCTGTACGAGATTAGAATGGCTCTCAAGCAGCTCAAAAACAACAAGGCGGCGGGCGATGACGGAATCACAACAGAACTTCTGAGAGCGGGCGGTAAGCCGATACTTAAGGTCCTCCAGAAGCTCTTCAACTCTGTCATCCTCGAGGGCAAAACGCCAAAGGCATGGGGCCGAAGCGATGTGATGCTGTTCTTCAAGAAGGGTGATAAGACTCTCTTGAAAAACTACCGACCCATCTCGCTTCTGAGCCATATCTACAAGTTGTTTTCGAGAGTCATTACGAATCGTCTCGCTCGCAGGTTCGACGACTTCCAACCTCCCGAACAAGCCGGGTTCCGAAAAGGTTATAGTACCATAGACCACATTCATACGCTGCGCCAAGTTATACAGAAGACCGAAGAGTATAACTTGCCACTATGCTTGGCGTTCGTGGACTATGAGAAAGCCTTTGATTCGATCGAGACCTGGGCAGTGCTGCAGTCTCTTCAGAGGTGCCAAATAGACTACAGGTACATCGAGGTGCTGAGGTACTTATACCAAAACGCCACCATGTCAGTCCGACTACAGAACCAGAGCTCTAATCCTATCCAACTACAGCGAGGTGTGAGACAGGGAGACGTCATTTCTCCGAAACTATTCACAGCTGCGTTGGAGGATATTTTCAAGCTACTGGACTGGAAAGGATTCGGCATTAACATCAATGGCGAGTACCTAACACACCTGCGGTTTGCCGATGATGTAGTTCTCATGGCTGAGACCTTGGAAGACCTGAGCACAATGCTCGAAGATCTCAGCAATGCTTCCCAAAGAGTGGGTCTGAAGATGAACATGGATAAGACGAAAATCATGTCCAATGCCCATGTTGCATCCGCTCCAGTTAATGTTGGGTACATTACACTCGAAGTTGTTGACCACTATGTCTACCTAGGACAGGCAATCCAATTAGGTAAGTCCAACTTCGAGAAAGAGATCTCTCGTCGAATCCAGCTCGGATGGGCAGCGTTTGGGAAGCTCCGGCATATATTTGCGTCCAAAATTCCTCAATGTCTCAAGACTAAGGTCTTTGACCAGTGTGTGTTGCCAGTTATGACTTATGGAAGCGAGACGTGGTCTTTTACTATGGGTCTCATAAGAAGGCTCAAGGTTACCCAGCGAGCAATGGAGAGAACGATGCTTGGTATTTCTCTGCTCGATCGAATCAGAAATGATGAGATCCGCAGGAGAACTAAAACGACCGACATCGCTCGAAGGATTGCTCAGTTGAAGTGGCAGTGGGCGGGACACATAGCGCGGAGAACCGATGGCCGTTGGGGCGGAAAGGTTCTCGAATGGCGACCGCGAACCGGACGACGTTCCGTGGGCAGGCCCCCTACAAGGTGGACCGACGATCTGGTCAAGGTCGCGGGAAGCCGCTGGATGCGGGCAGCGCAGGACCGATCGTTGTGGAGATCCTTGGGGGAGGCCTATGCCCAGCAGTGGGCGTCTTACGGTTGAAATGATGATACTTAAACACCGAAAACCGCGTTCAAAACACATAAAAATTACAATAATTACAAAATAAAGTGCCACTTGCCAGTGTAGGAAAATATTGACGATTCATAAGTACATATTTATTATGTCTAAGTGAATAAAGAATATTTTTATCTTATCTTATCTTATCTTGATGACGACCGATTTGGCGCAGGGGTAAACTACCTGCCTTCTGCGCCAGAGGTCTCGGGTTCGATTCCCGAACAAGACAAATATTTGTGTGCATGAACATGTCTATTTGTCTTGGTCTGAGTGTTTTCTATGTATATTAAGTATGTATGTACAAACAAAAAGTATATAAGTATATATTTATCCGTTATCAAGTTCACGTAGACACAGTTTCTTAAGAAATTAACTACGGGCTTAGATAATTGGTGTGATGGTAAGAAAATTTTATTATTATTTATTATTTATTATTATTTACTTGAGCATCGGTGGGAGCCACGTGGCTTACTTTACTTTGAAATCATATCAACAAAATGTACACTTTACAGAAAATACTGTTTTATCTATTACTTACATAATAATATTTTCAACACACTTGCTCATAAAGTGAGCCTTATTACATCGATCTTAGGGTCATAAACCGAACTATAACACACGCGTTCATAATAATATTACAGTACTAGTAGCGTAATAGAATTATCCCTACAAAGTTTAGTAAGTACCTAACTGCAAATTATATGCGAGTAAACAGAGACTTTTTAATTTAACCGGGTAATACAGTATCCCTACAAAGTTAAGTTAGTACCTAACTGCAAGTTATATGCGAGTCAACAGAGCATTTTCGATTTTACCGGGTAATAGATACAGTTCTTTTTTCGTAACAACAAAGAGGTTTTATACGGCTGAAAATCCATTTACGTTTTCAGATTAAATAAATGTGTCCCTAATTAAGACAAAAAACATAATTAAGTATATTATTATCAAATTATTTATAATTCACAATAATTTGTTTTAAAACATTTGCATTTTATCACTATTATTATAATTATTTTGAAGTAGGCTGTATGTAATCAATCAATCACCTTACATTTGGCGCGTGCAAAAAAAAACTTGCGCGCTTTTCCCTTAGCTAATATTAGGTTATTGTATGCAATAAATGTTTGTTTTTCCTCGCAAGTGTGTTGAAAAAGTGCGTATGAAACTCGTGAGCAACTTACTCACTAGACACTCGGCTGATTTACCTACGCCCTCGCCTGCGGCTCGGGCTGCAACCCACAGCCTCGTGTATAATGAGCAACCTAGCTCACTTGTAGCATAATATACTATTATTTCGTTGTACTCATATTAATCAATAACTTCTCCATTTTAAGTAATGATTGATGAGGTATTCGGTTCTATCCCACAAGAACGCCTGCCGCTTGGGTTGGGGCAAGCACAGCGCCTATAAAAACGAGATGAGCAAAGTTTACGTTGCAAAAACTTGCAAGCTTTAGCCACAAGTGTCGCCTCAGGCGTTTGATGTCCATCAGATCCGACGTAATTACCACGTAGTTTGGAAACTAGAACGGGTACTGCATGCAACGGATGGAGATTTAACCAAGTTTAGCTAATTAATAGTTAGCCCCTACAATTTTTTAAAACCAGTAAGCCTAGCATGACCACCCAAAACGTGATATGTATCGCATGATAGAGCGACTTATCGACATTCAAACGTCGAAACCCATAGTCTTTTGACAGTTAAAGGATAACTTATCGCATAGATGTCAGGAATAATACATCTATGACTTATCGTATCATATTGAATTTTGTTGGTCATGCTAGGGGGGCAGGAACCCTTATGGTGCGACTCAGTGTGTCTGTCCGTCTGTCTGTCACATCACAGCTGGATATCTCGAGAACTACTAATGCTATCAACTTGAAATTTGGCATAGTTTTATATGACGTTTGCCCTACTATTTTGTACCTAAATGATAGAGAAATAGAGAAATAAATGTATAAATATATTTTTCACTTCTCATGCTCGTAAAGTTCGTGTTTATGTTGGGTATAGGCTGCATAAAATCGCTTTTTATGCTCTAGTGCATAAAGTAAAATCTTCGTCTAAGTCTCAGATTCTAAGACAAAGGTCGTCAGGTAAACAGTCACACACGCGATTAAACTTTGTTATATAAACCTGTTATTTCATTCTGTTTCTTAAATTTTGTACATAATCCATGTTAAATTACTAAATTAATTAAACTAGGCAAAATTAATGAGTTTTCTAAGAAATAAGTATTTCAAGAGCATTATGGACTACGAGTACGATCTATGCTAAAGTCACTGTGCTGCCACTGCCACGTATAAAAAAAAAGAAAGTCTTGCCGCCAATATGGCGAAGTCTTAATTTTTTCTTTTTTGCAATATTGTTATTTATTAAATTTTCCTTACACTCGAAGTGAAAAGCAGAGTGTATAACTCGTACATAAAACCCATTTTACCCTCGAATTGACTATCCACTGGATATATACGTCTCGGGTAAAATGATACGTTTTATGCACTTGTTGTACAATCTACTATTTTTTGCAACAGGGACTGAAAGGGGTTCTTAATAATTCGAAGTAGGGCTACTAGGGCAAATGGGGTATCATGTATCATATGAAAGAGCGCTGCTTGCACATTCTCAAACATTTTTCTTTTTTTCTTAGGGCTCATTTCCACCTGCAAGTACGTCTTCTGCCATAATCTGCGTGACTGTCGGACATTTATCGCAGAAGACTTAAGTGCGCCAAGCTTTTCTGTTCCGGTGATTATCTTTGGAACTAAAACAGTTTTCATACGATGACAGTCCATTTTGACAGTTAATTTCGTATTGCAAGGTTATATTATAATATCTTTGATTGCAAGTAGCTCTTCTGTCACGGCTGTCACCGGAACAGAAAAGCTTGTGGCACTGTACGTGCGTGGCCTGTTTAACCAAAAATACAATTTACAAATTGTAAATTGTATTTACAGGCTACAAGTTTCTGTTTAACCAACATTTACAAGTTACAAGTTTACCATGGTGGAAAATTTACAAATTTGTAAATTGTAGATACAATTCTACATATTTCTGTTTAACCAACTGTTCAGTACACCCCTGCCTAGACCGCGGAGTCAGCATTGGCGCAGTGGAAGGCTATCATGAGTATAGACTCCGGACAAATCTTGGTTTCAGCCGGGATGTAACTGAACAATAGGACTGCGATACACAGCGGAGAGACTTTTAAGTAAGGTAAGGTTACATACGGGTCTGTGGGTCGACCGTCTCCAAGGCACAAGTGGTGTAAGGGGGGCCCCCCCTGTGGCTCCGTCTTCTTCTGCAGACCTTACCAATTAGTCACCTCACTCATAACACAAATAACAGCGTTCACAAGACACTGGGCGTTTCAACAATAGATACACAAAGACACACACGTGGGAGCTTTTTTTATTACGATATAGTGTCTCGACAACAAGCGCGTGTGGTAGAAAAGGTTATCTTTCAAAGCATCCGCGACCGGCCACTCCAGAGATGGCATCAAAACCTTGGTCGTACAAAACGGGATCACATAGATAATTTAAGATGTATTCAAACTCGATATGCCAGGCACATTCAACGCGAGCGATTTTTAACAAATTCAGCAAAATTATTCCGACATTTTTCCAAGAAGAATTCCAATCAAGTGTCCCTGTCAACTTCAAGTGACAGCTAATGTCAATTTGACGTGACATTAGAGTTGCGTTCAGAAACGTCGATCTTTTCCGAACATCCCCCCGCCCCGGACCGTTAAGAACGGTACGTCAATCTACGGGTAATCGGGAGAGCCCACTAACTGCTCTCTTCAAAACCGAATCTCGAACCAAAACCTCAGCAAAACGAGGAACTCCGTCAGTTCCGGGGTAGAGTTTAACAATGCGCCCCCTTCGCCAACATAGGGGCGGCAGGTTAGCATCCTTAATCAACACGAGGTCGCCAGTCTGGGGTGGGGTGGTTTTATCTGTCCACTTCACGCGCTGTTGCAGGATATGCAAATACTCCATCGACCAACGTGCCCAGAAGTTTTGGGACATCTGTTTCAAAAGTTGGTATCGCGACAAACGATGGGATCCTACATCCTGAATCGGATATTCAGGCAACGCCAAAAGGGGCTGTCCGATCAAGAAATGACCTGGCGTCAACGCTTCCAGGTCATTCGGGTCCGAAGACAACGGGCACAAGGGTCGCGAGTTGAGGACGGCCTCAATTTTACAAAATACCGTATCAAGTTCCTCAAACGTGAGAATAGTTTCTCCAATCACGCGACGCAAGTGTGTCTTGGCAGCCTTTACACAAGCTTCAAAAATTCCTCCCCAGGTCGGACAAGCTGGAGGGCTAAACTTCCAGATTATCCCACGCCGGGAGAGGGTGGTTCCAATGTCTATTTTATTATCAACAAAAAACTTAACTACTTCCTTAAGATAATTACACGTTCCCTTATAATTAGTACCACAATCGGAACGTATCAATGACGGCAGTCCTCTACGGGAAACAAATCTGCTCAAGGCGGCGACAAAGGCTTCGGTAGACAATTCCGAGACAATTTCCAAGTGGACAGCCTTGGTGGACAAACACACAAACACGCACAAGTACGCCTTATAGGTTTTAGCATTACGCAGTCTCGAAGCCTTTACAGTAAAGGGACCGGCGAAGTCGGTGGCGACTCCGGCAAAAGCTCTACATTCCGTGACGCGATCAGCAGGCAAATCACCCATCTGGGGCTGCATGGTCGCGGCCTTCAATCGATAACAAGGCAGGCAACGGAAAACCACAGTGCGAATGGCTCGACGAGCAGACAAAATCCAAAATTCACGCTGCAAAATGGCCAACAAAGCATTACAGCCAGCATGTTGTGCATTCACATGGCGATCTGTTATTATCAGTTGAGTCAAATGTCCGGCTTTAGGTAACAAAAGGGGGTGACGAGCTCCATACGGCAGGTTCGCATTTCGAAGTCTTCCGCCGACTCGCAAAAGCCCACTCTCGTCCAGGAAGGGATTTAATCGCGATACCGCGCCCTTCAACTTGCGACGGCCTAAACGCAAAATTTCAATCTCGGACTCAAAACTATCAGCTTGTACTCTCCGGACCCAAAACAAGAGCGCGTCCCTACGCTCGTCCGGAGTGAGAACCGACGAATCACGCCTCGCGCGTGGGTTTCTGCAATTGTACACAAAACGTCTGATCCAAGCGGTAACACCAAGCAGCTTCTGTAAGGAGCTGTACCGATCCAACAACAAATCCTTTTCCCCGGCGGGGTTAGTCTCCAGGACGCATGCCCGCATATCAGGAACGGCTACGTTCGACAACGCTGGAGAGGGCGGCCACTCCGACTCAGGCCGCATCAACCACTGTGGGCCCCACCAGAGGGGGTGGTTAATTAGGGTTGGGGCTACACAACCCCGAGACGCACAATCCGCGGGATTCATGGTTCCCGGCACGTGTCTCCAAATCAACTCGATGTCGGAATTACAAATCTGCGACACTCGATTGGCCACAAACACGTCCAAGGTGTGCGCCGGAGCCTTCAACCAACAAAGGACGACCTGACTGTCCGTCCAAGCATAAACCTCTTGTATCGCAATAGATCGACCTAAAGTGAGCCATACGTGGTTCAACAAACGCATTAGGAGGGCAGCTCCACACAATTCCAACCTCGGGATCGTATGACGAGTCCGAAGGGGAGCGACTTTGCTTTTCGCTATCACCAGATGCACAGCAACAACTCCGTCAACAGTAACGGTGCGGAGGTACACGGCCGCAGCAAATCCACGTTCGGAGGCATCGGAAAAGCCGTGAAGAGTAACTTTACAATTTTCAGAAGGGAGGAATAGCCTCGGCAAATGCACTTCATTAATCTCGGGGAGGGATGAAACGAAGCTCGACCAATCTCGGAGTAACTCGTCCGAGAGGGGTTCATCCCACGACACACCCGGAGCCCATAACCGTTGCAAGAAACACTTGGCCATAAACAGCACGGGGCAAATCCACCCATTGGGGTCAAAGGTACGTGCGACAGTAGACAATACTAAACGCTTGGTCCAGACTTTCGGTGGTCGTAAATCCACACAATAAGTGAACGTGTCAGAGACCGGTTTGTACTGTACGCCAAGGACGGTCACCACATGGGGATTATCAACATTTTCGAATAGGTGGGGGTCCTGCTGGTGCTCTTCGGGCAAACCTACCAGTACATCAGGCGAGTTGGATATCCATTTCCTCAACTCGTAACCTCCCGACGTCAAAAGGGCGGTGAGTTCGTCTCTCAGGACAATCGCCTCTGAGACAGATGAGGCGCCCGTGCAAATGTCATCCACATAGACGTCACTGGCCAAAATGGCGGAGGCGCGAGGGTATCTCAAGCGCTCCTTCTCGGCCAACTCCAACAAAGAACGAATCGCAACAAACGGGCTCGAAGCCAAACCGTACGTATTCGTATTCAATTCATAGATCAACAAGGGGTCCCTAGGACTCTCTCTCCACAAAATCAATTGGTACCTCCTATCCTCGGGATGGATGACCGTTTGTCTGAACATCATCCGGATGTCAGTCATAAATACAATTTGGTGCCGCCGGAAGTTGGTCAAAATGTCTGAGATCTCCGTGTGCAGCTTGGGACCTACATGCAGACACTGGTTCAAGGACGCTCCAGTAGAGGTGGGAGCCGAACCGTCAAAGACCACCCGAATCTTTCCGGATTTCAAAACGGCGTGGTGCGGCAGAAAGAAGTGCTCAACGGAGCGCCAATCCAAATCGCTCACGGACATGTGCCCTAACTCCTCATACTCCCGCATGAATTCAACATACTTCTGGCGGAAGACCGGATCCTTGCTCATGCGACGCTCCATCGCCACTAGCCTACGTTCCGCTAGCGGTCGGGATTCGCCCAGAGGAGGTCGGCCGGCACGAAAGGGGAGACGGGTGATCAAACGACCAGAGCGGAGGCGACCAGTGTTATTCTGGTAATACAACTCGCATTCATCCGCTACTGGGTCTACCCGCGGGGCTGGTGGAGGTTCCTCAACCTCCCAAAACTTCTGCACCACTTCGGAGAGAGACACATTAAAAACAAGACCGCGATCCTCATCAAGGGAATCCAAAACGCGGCGAGCAGGGCCCATCACAACTGTACCGAGTGTCGTCTGCAGAGCTACCAAGCCATCTGGCTGCAAAACTCGCTTCCCCGTCAACAAAACTCGCCCCAGGACATCGGCTCCAAGGAGAGCATCAATCGGGCCTGGGCGGAAGAAATTTGGATCGGCGAGTGGGGAATCAGACACCAAAGACAACATACTCGGTCCCAAGTCAACTGAAGGTTGACGGCCAACAACTGTGTCCAACACAATCGCCGAGGTCTTAATGCCTGGCGTGGACTTATTACGTGAGGTAAATGTGAAGTCAACATGCCCTAACAACCCGGGGACTTTCACATCGCCAACACCTCTCACGCCTTCCGTGTGGGGGTGCACCTTGAGGCCCAACCGCCTAACTAACCAAGATGACACAACACACCCCTGAGCACCGGAATCCAACAAGGCGCGAACTTCCACAAGGTCGCCATTCAATCCCCTGACAAGCACAGAGGCCGTGGGCAACAAAACGGTCTCTGGAGGGGTGGCTACAATCGACCGTAAACACGTTGATTGCTAGTATGTGGGGTCCCCAGACGTCCCCCCATGGTAAGGGGGTCGCTCATAGCGATCCAGTGGGTCCCAATCTCCCACATACTGCCTACGTCCAATTCGCCCGGTATCAGGCGGGTTATATCTCCCGGCCCCTTGAAGACGGGGCGGGCGCCGCTCCAAACGCGGGTATTCGGCGAGCGGCGGCGAGAATCGGTGCCTATCATCCACCGTGTACGTCGCCCCATAGTCGCGGGGGCACGGTGACCGATTTTCAGAGGGGGGGTCCCGGGGACCCCCGGCTGTGCGAGGCTCAACACGTTGCGGGGGGCTTCTACGACCTCCCGCAACGCTCGCAAAATCGAACCCCCTAGTTGGGGACCGATTTCCCATTGGGGGGTCCGTGGGACCCCCGCCCGTGCGAGGCTCAAAACGTCGCGGGGGGCCTCTACGACCTCCGGCAACGCCCGCATAACTCATCCCCATCCTTGGGGATCGGTTTCCCATTGGGGGGTCCCTGGGACCCCCGCCCGTGCGAGGCTCAAAACGTCGCGGGGGGCCTCTACGACCTCCGGCAACGCTCGCATAACTCATCCCCATCCTTGGGGATCGGTTTCCCATTGGGGGGTCCCTGGGACCCCCGCCCGTTTGAGGCTCCAAACGTGGCGGAGAGCGTCTGGGGCCACTCTGGTGGCCACTAGAACTGCTGCGGGATTCAAACACCGCGGGGGGTCCGAGACCCCCACCCATACGCGGTGATCCTGCAGCGACGCGCTGCGGCGCTCCGCCGCCCTCTGGGCTGTTCATGCAGAGGAGGGGATGGTGGTTGCCCTTACAAAAGCGGCATGGGTGCGCTTGGGTACATTCGCGCTGCATGTGCAGGCCCAAGCACGAGTAGCACCATGTCCGTTGTCGCGCGATCGCTCGACGGCCTTGGACGCGCTGGTCGAGGAACTTATCACAACGGGTCGTGCTGTGACCCGGTTCCCGACAATACAAGCAGCGGGCGGTCTCCTGGACGGCGGCATAGCGGCCGGGCGCGCGAGGGGCCATACGCCCCCTACGGGGGGGTCCGGTGGGGGATCTACTCTGTGGCACAGGTCGTTCGGGTCCCATAGGACCGGCCAGAGAAGAATTATCTGCCAGTCTACTTTCTCCTTCCAGGAACGTCAAGAGGTCCGAGAAGGGTGGCAGATAAGTCGCACTATCCCCACCATACTGCTGCTCAAAACGGACCTTAACAGAGTCCGGCAACTTTCCCAGGACAATGTGCAGTAACAAAAACGACCACTGCTCCACTGGGAGTTTTAAGTTTTTCAATGCGTTGTAGGCAACCAACAGCGGATTCAACAAAGCCACTCTCAAGTGCATCACGCTGGCAACGCGGGGTAAATTCAAAATGGCGGCAACATGGTTGTCCGCCAGACGTCGTACGTTCTGGTACCGACGGGCAATCAAATCCCTGGCAATAGGGTAGTTTTCATCCGAGGGGGCCAAATGTTGAACCGATTCAAGGGCCTCCCCTTCCAACACGGATAATAAATAAGCTAACTTCTGGCCCTGGGTCAAATCATCCCGGGCATGTACCAGACTATCAAAAATATTAATAAAGCCCTCCCAGTCCTCTAGACGACCAGCAAAACGCCTTAAGTCTAAGGGGGCCAATCTAGCAAAGAGAGGGGGCATACTTTTAGATGTGACCGGGGACGGGCTCGGTTCATTCTCTCTTGCCACTTGCAAAGGCCGAGCCACCTGGGTAATTCTGTCCGCAAAATCATAGCACTGGTCCACATCCAAATCGACTTCTTGTCGCATTTCCACATCGGCCTCAACAGTCCTTTCCAAAAATAAGGCATACTGTTCATCAACAACAGCCAAACGTACGGGCAGATCTACGTATCTGTTCAACAAGGCCTCCGTCCTATCAGGTCGATCCAACAATGCGACTGCAGACGCTAACCACCGTAACTCAGAACGTATTTTGGCTTTAGCAGAGGAGGCCGTCATTGTAACGTCACAAATTTATCAACAAAAACAACAAATTCAAAATATTCACTATAACACAAAATCTCCAATATTTTGAGGTTATTGATAACCACAAAATTCCAATATTACAACAACAAAGTATTTATAATGACACAAACTCTTAAATATTTGGAGGTTATCAGAAAACAACAAAACTCAAGTATATAATTATAACTCTAACTCTCAAGAGGTTATAACTTAGACACAAACTAACTTTGACTTTGTAAGTCAAAAGTTATTCAGTTCAAACAAATCACTGACCATTGAAATTCACTTGGATATCGACATACAACAAGATGATTTTAATTATTTCAAAGCACAAGTTTCAATAAGTTTCAATGTGTAAACAATGTCTTAAATCATTTAAGTTTCACTAAGTATTGAGTGCAAACTTATTAGCTAACCTTTTATTAGCTATTATTTAGCAACAAACTTGTCAATATTCACAACTCAAATTTGCTGACAAAACTAAATAATAATTATTATGAACAAAGAAAGGCATCTGTTTACATTTTGGAACCTCAATACATGACAATTAATTACAAGACATGGAACCAATAACAAAGGAATGCCCTTTACTTTTCAAATGCAAGTTAATTACCATTTACAAGTACAAATTAATCTAGTCCGGACCAGACTGGGTCATCAAACGGCACTGATTAATACAAAGTTTTGGCGTGGGCCTCTCAGGCCTTCAAGCTACGCTCTTGGCTACCAAGAAATGTTCAGTACACCCCTGCCTAGACCGCGGAGTCAGCATTGGCGCAGTGGAAGGCTATCATGAGTATAGACTCCGGACAAATCTTGGTTTCAGCCGGGATGTAACTGAACAATAGGACTGCGATACACAGCGGAGAGACTTTTAAGTAAGGTAAGGTTACATACGGGTCTGTGGGTCGACCGTCTCCAAGGCACAAGTGGTGTAAGGGGGGCCCCCCCTGTGGCTCCGTCTTCTTCTGCAGACCTTACCAATTAGTCACCTCACTCATAACACAAATAACAGCGTTCACAAGACACTGGGCGTTTCAACAATAGATACACAAAGACACACACGTGGGAGCTTTTTTTATTACGATATAGTGTCTCGACAACAAGCGCGTGTGGTAGAAAAGGTTATCTTTCAAAGCATCCGCGACCGGCCACTCCAGAGATGGCATCAAAACCTTGGTCGTACAAAACGGGATCACATAGATAATTTAAGATGTATTCAAACTCGATATGCCAGGCACATTCAACGCGAGCGATTTTTAACAAATTCAGCAAAATTATTCCGACATTTTTCCAAGAAGAATTCCAATCAAGTGTCCCTGTCAACTTCAAGTGACAGCTAATGTCAATTTGACGTGACATTAGAGTTGCGTTCAGAAACGTCGATCTTTTCCGAACACCAACATTTACAAGTTACAGGTGACAATTTACAAATTTGTAAGGAAAACCGTTTCGTTAAACGAAGAATTGTAATTACAAGTCTACAAATATGTAAATTGTAGCACGATTTCTACAGGCGGACTCACCTTGTGTCAGAACTTTACAATTGTTTGCACCAGCCGAATAAGTAAAGAAATTAAATTGTTATTCACATAAAAATGCTTCTAGCCACTAGTAGAGTAGTGAAAGAATTGTATTATTATTAAAGTTTTCCATGACTTTCTTTTTAGTTAAAACAGCAGTAGGTACTTACCTAGTACTCTTCAAACAAAATTTTAAATAAATATTTTTATTAGAAAAAAATAGAGTATCAAGTGGCGCAGTGGTAAACGCATTCGGCCTACAATCGTTGAAGTTAAGCAACTTTCGCTATGGTTGGTCACGGGATGGGTGACCGAAATTTTATTATCTCAAGCTCCTCCGTACTTCGGAGGCACTTTAAGCCGTTAGTCCTGGCTGCGTTTGCCGTCGTTAATACCCATCAATCCGCTTTGGGCCCGCGTGGTGGGTCATGGCCCATTCTCCATATCCATCCATAAGGAAGGTCTTTACCCCATCAGTTATTACTTACGAGACTTATAATGGCTGATGATGATTAAAATTCTATTGTTTTTAATCTACCATCTTCAAAAATTTACAACTTGTAAATTGTATTTTACAACTGAAAATATGTAAATAAAAATATGTAAATTGCAATCTACAGGCGTTTTCTACAAATGTAGACTTTGGTTAAACAGCATGAGACTTTACAAATATGTAAGATTTTTAGTTGTAGAAGTTTTACATATTTGTAATGTTGGTTAAACAGCACTTGTATTACAAGTCTACAAATTAGTAGCTTTCTTACATAATTGTAGACTTGTAAAAATGGTTAAACAGGGCCCGGTGGATAGTTTTCGACTTAAAAAAAAATAGACATGACATCAAAAAAGTAAGAAATAATCCCTTACCAAATAACGTAAGTACTTTGAAGTCGGGCGGGTTTTAACAAAAACAACAAAAAATTGTGTATGTTTCACGCCCGACTTCAAAGTACTTACGTTATTTGGTAAGGGATTATTTCTTACTTTTTGATGTCATTTTTTGTTTGTCTATTTTATAGTGAGTGATAGAGACAGTGCATACGGGCGTCACCAGGGGGGAGCAGGGGCGGTAGCTGTCCCCTAGTGGCTGATAATTAGCTAAATTTTTAGATTTCTCATACATTTCGTCTACCAGGTTATCAACCTGTCCCCCATAGGCCCATGGCATGGGCTGGCCATTTTGAGTGCATACACTCTGCTGTCGGAAGCGTATCCGACACGGCTTGTTAACCAGGGCACAGTTCAAGGTTTTGGTCGCTCATCCATGAGATGATCACGATGTAAGTAGGTATAGGTACATAAACACCACTAAATTTTAATTAGTAGGTACCTACAAAGATTTAGGGGATGATAGTGTCCCCTAAGTTGTTTATTGTTGATAAGCAGAATAGATCATAGACTCGTTGCGGAAAATAAAATCGATCGCTTTGGATTATTTAAACACCTCTAAATTTTTATTAGTAAAAAGATTTTAGGGGGTGATAGTGTCCATCAATATGAACAATGTTTACTATGGGGCCACCCACGAAATCGCAAAAAAACATTCAGCTGTTCCATACAAAAGTACAACATCGACTCGAGTGAAATGTATGGAATACCTGGGTGCCTACCATCAACTCTTATTGCGGTTTTGTTTAGGAACCTTAACTGATCTGCTTCGCTTATTCGTACCACGACAGCTTAATATCAATGACAGCGATTCAGTGATCGATCAATGACATTTCACAGCCGCTGAGCTGTCATCAACTCTTATTTGACTTATAACTCGGCCAAGTTAACATGCCACCTGCAGGTTATACCCGTCCCTTTCACTCTCCGGGCATGACAGAATCGAGTGAAAGAGACGGGTAGAAGAAATAAGGACACAAATCGTTCGGTCATTCACATTTAGCGATTCATTTGCGATCCAGTTTTTAGAAGGTCAGAGTACGAAAGAAAGCAATTCATTTTAGGAACCTATTCTGCATCGCACTATTTTTGAATCGCTGTCTTAAAGTTGATGGTAGGCACCCTGATGTTTTTTTCGCAATTCCGTGGATAGTCCCAAAATAAAAATTGTTCATATTGATGGACACTATCATCCCCTAGAATCGTTTTACCACACTTTTATTAGCTTCACTTGTAACTACATAAGTCACAATGTAAGAAAATCTTGGAAATCAATTTTAACCTACTTCTAATTGTCGTATTGATTTGAAACTTTGCAAGTCTATATGAGTCCAATGACAATACAATAATTTGCTACCATCGAGCTGATCTGATGATGGAGTCAAGAGGTGGGCAATAGAACTCTTCAATGGCTGCGAGGAAACCCCTCGAGTTTAGGCTCATTTCTTTTGTTCTGATGAGACCTATTCGCTACACTTGATGGTGAGGGTCTGATGATGGAGCAGGGAGGAAGCCAGTGGCACTTCTTAATGACCACTAGGAAACCCCTCAAGTTTGGCCTCCATTGTTTCGTTCTGATGAGACTTATGAGTCGCACTTTGTGGTGAGGGTCTGATGATGGAGCAGAGAGGAAGCCAGTGGCACTCCTTAATGACCAATAGGAAGCACCTCGAGTTCTGGCTCATTTGTTTCGTTCTGATGAGACCTATTCGCTACACTTGGTGGTGAGGGTCTGATGATGGAGCAGGAAGGAAGACAGTGACACTCCTTAATGACCAATAGAAAACCCCTCGAGTTTGGGCTCATTTGTTTCGTTCAGACGAGAACTATTTGCTACACTTAATGGCGAGGGTCTGATGATGTGATGATGGAGTTGGGAGGAAGCCAGCGGCACTCCTTAATGACCACTACGAAACCTTTTGAGTTTGGGCTCATTTGTTTCGTTCTGATGAGACCTATTCGCTACTCTTGGTGGCGAGGGTCTGATGATGGAGCAGGGAGAAAGCCAGTGGCACTCCTCAATGGCCAATAGGAAGCCCTTCGAGTTCTGGCTCATTTGTTTCGTTCTGATGTGACCTATTCGCTACACTTGGTAGTGAGGGTCTGATGATGGAGCAGGGAGGAAGTCATTGCCACTCCTTAATGACCACTAAGAAAGCCCTTGAGATGGGCACATTTGTTTCGTTCTGATGAGACCTATTCGTTACACTTGGTGGTGAGAGTCTGATGATGGAGCAGGGAAGAAGTCAGTGGCACTCCTTAATGATCACTAGGAAATCCCTCGAGTTTGGGCTCATTTGTTTCGTTCTGATGAGACCTATTTGCTACACTAGGTGGTGAGGGCCTGATGATGGAGCAGGGAGGAAGTCAGTGGCACTCCTTAATGACCAGCACTAGGAAACCCCTCGAGTTTGGGCTCATTTGTTTCGTTCTGATGAGACCTATTCTTATTCTTATGGTGGTGAGGGTTTGATGATGGAGTAAGGATGAAGTAAGGGTTCGGCTCGCGCATCTGGTAACTAATAGACTCCACTTGAATTTGTAAAACAAATACATACAATGACGCCTTTGAGTTATAATGTTTACGGGGTGGGCAGACACATGAATGGACTGTGAAATCGATTACCATCCATCCATAGCTTGCCATTTATTAAACTAAAAATTAAAAAATAAATATGTAGTTTAAAAAACTATAAAAACACACTTTTATAGGAACAGACTAAAAAGTACAAAATAACCGACTATTTAGTAACTGAAATTAAAAAGCGTGGTGCGCCCTTTGCAAAGCATGCATTCATTTACTTAATATTGACAACGCGCACCACGCTTTTTAATTTCAGTTACTGAATAGTCGGTTATTTTGTACTTTTTAGTCTGTTCCTATAAAAGTGTGTTTTTATAGTTTTTTAAACTACATATTTATTACTAATAAAAATTTAGAGGTGTTTAAATAATCCAAAGCGATCGATTTTATTTTCCGCAACGAGTCTATGATCTATTTTGCTTATGGCGCGCTTACGCGACTAAAATTGTGCAATTCCTGGCAATCCCCACCACACGACCACATCAATGTCAAAATGTAGCAACCAGCACGGGTACCTAGCATGATAAACTCGAGAAAGGTTTTGTCTATATCGAAACGTCAAAAATGACATTTCATCGTAGACAAACCTATTGTTCGACTGTCAATTACAGACTTTCGAGGTAGCCAAATCTTTTATCGGGTTTGATAATACCACGAAATATGAAGCAACATCGCTCCACTTAATTGCTCCCCAGATTGATCGACTACAGTTGCCAGGCAATTCATCATCGTCATCATCATGTCAGCCGAACGTCGCTCGCCCACTGCTGGGCATAGGCCTCCCCCAAGAATCTCCACAACGATCGGTCCTGCGCTGCCCGCATCCAGCGGCGCACCGCGACCTTGACCAGATCGTCGGTCCACCTTGTAAAGGGGGGCTGCTCAGTGCTCACGGAAAGTCGTCCGGCACGCGGTCGCCATTCGAGATCAGTGTACCTATTTTCTTCTTAGTAGATCAAAATGTAGCAACCTGTTGCTTAGATACGGCCAAACAATACCACGAAATATGGAGCAACATCGCATGCTCCAGATTGATCTACTAACTACAGTTGCCAGGCAATTATTTCCAAAAAAATTACTCGTGTTTGTACGCCATTAGATTACTGTTTTAAATTATTGTAAGTAGGACTTAAATTATGGCATATGGAAATGATGTCAGTTCAGCTCGATAAAATGTTTAAACGCTAAAGATCGTACTGGGGCAATACTAAAAGGGCTTATTACACTTGGCTAAATTCAGCATCTAATTAAGCATACATTGCTTGTTTTGATTGCATCACTTGCTACAAATGAGCTCAAATAAAGCAATGTATGCTTAATTAGATGCTGAATTTAGCCAAGTGTAATAAGCCCTTAACTTAAATCCATTTTAGGCTCGTTTTGGTGTAAGTACCTATTTTCTTCATAAAATAGATACCTACCTACAAAGACTGCCTAAAGCTAACATCATACATATTTACAATGTAGTCACGTTTTCACAAAAATAGGACATTTTACGACTTAGTGAGCAATGTTTGTGATGCCATGTGATCAAACGCTTATGATTCTGTATTGATACGGAATCCAGATCGCGTCCGATAGCGACAACATTACCATCTTACTCCTGCGGGTGTTTTGACCCTTGTTTAAAGAGAGGTAAGGTTGATTTTTCTATGGCTTGGTTTTAGTTATTTTTGTAAGAGTTTACGATAAAACGAGGGTATTCTAAATCGCGCTGACGAATCATAGCCAGGCTTTTGGTTCACCTGACTCTGTTGGATAAGGGAGGATGCGACTGTTTGTATTCTCTTTAATAATATAATAAGACTAGTTGCTCCCCGGGACTTCGCTTCCGTGGTATTTCGGGATAAAAAAACCGCCTTCAAAAAAACCACATCAAAAAAGTAAGAAATAATTCCTCACCAAATAAATAACGTAAGTACCTACTTTGAAGTCGGGCGTGAAACATGTACAATTTTTTGTTGTTTTTGTTAAAACCCACCCGACTTCAAAGTACTTACGTTATTTATTTGGTGAGGAATTATTTCTTACTTTTTTGATGTGGTTTTTTTGAAGGCGGCTTTAATTTTTTTATAAAAATAATTTTTATTTCTCTCTTTTTAGTGCATCGTGCAGGCAATTTACGTGTTTTCTGGTAAATAGGTATGTGATCAAACTGAAAACCTCCTTTTTCGAAGTCGGTTAAAATACCTTGAGGTATCCCCTTTTTACCAAAACAAGAATCATCTAAATCGGTTTATAAACAAAGGAGTTATGTATGCCTAAAGATACGTATTAAATTCACATAAAGTGGTAACGAAAACGACAGTATTTTCAAGATTTCCTGAAAACTACTGTGCCCGTAGTGTAAGTTTTTATGTCAAAAAACGCAAACTATTTCGAATGCGTATTAATGTCAATTTGTATGAAAACTGTATTAGCGCCTCTAGCGGCGAGTAGCGCGCTTATATAGTTTTCATACAAATTGACATTAATACGCATTCGAAATAGTTTGCGTTTGCTTGACATAAAAACTTACACTCGGGGTACTGAACCGATTTCAAAATTTCAAAAAATGGGACCAACTTGGAAACCAACCTGATGTAATAAAGTTTGAACCATTTCAATCGGTTCAGCCGTCTTCGAGTAATCAGTGGACATACACAAAAAAAAAAAGAAAAAAAAGAGAAAAAACATACATACAGACGAATAGAGAACCTCCTCCTTTTTGATTTAGAAGTCGGTTAAAAATAGGCTACGAACTATTTACGTCGACCTCCGTGGCCGAGTAGTGTACGTATCGGTTTTCATGGTGCCGCCATCTCTAGAGGTCCCGGGTTCGATCCCCGGTCAAGTAAATATTGAAATTGTACTTTTCAATATTTCCTCGGGTTTGGGTGTAGGTATGTGGTAATACCCGTCGTTGTTTCCAATTTCCATAATACTAGTGCATAAGCTACTATACTTTGGTATTGGAACAATGTATGTGATGGTGTCCAATATTTATTATTTAGGGTGATTTCGATAACAATCACGTTACACGAGATTTTTTATATATTTCATTATTATTTGTTCCTACTCAGCTATAGGTGTAAAAGTAGGTTTGAACAAGGTTTGAGTCAAGGTTCGAATCAGCATGGTAATTTAATTAATGTCATTCAAGTTTGGACCTAATAGTTAGAGCAGCAGCGTTCATTCACGACGCTTTCCTTTTGGACTTTTTTCTAATGAATACTTACAGTAGTACCTACCTACCTAAATGTTATCATCATAGAGAATTTTATCGTCTTTTCTATAAAAAAGTTTTTATGTATACTTATGGCAAATCCCAGTAGTCCTAAATGAAAAAAAAATGTTTTGCCGTTTAGTTTAGTAATGGAACAGCTTAACAGTAACGAAGAGACTGTACAGTACAGTGTATGTAGATACTTAGTACACATATTTTGCAAATGATTATCTACAACTTAAGCTTAAGTACCTAAGTACAAAAATAAGAAGATAAGCATTCCAAAACATTTAAAAATATGCACTTTTCTAGTCATGTCTATACCAATCTATCTACTGGCCAAAGTCCGTCCTTTGCTACGTCATAAAGTCACGCGCCAAAAACGATAGGGCAGAACAACGCAAAAACAGCGCTGGATAAATAAATATAAAAACAATAAAACTGTTGTCTATGGCCGGGAAAATGGCCGCGCTGGGCAGGGGAAAGGTAGGGTTACCACAAATTTGCATAGAAGAGACTTCAGTTAAGGATCATTGATCAATGTTATTTATTTATTTGCTACTATTTAATGTCGAAATACTGTGGCGAAATTAGTGGTTCCCCACGGTTTAAACCGCATGGTTCCCGTTCCTGTGGGCGTATCGAGATAAAATATGGCCTATGTCATTCGGGAATAATATGTAGCTTCCTACTGGTGATTTTTTTAAAATCCTTCAGTAGTTTTTGTGTTTAACATTACAAACAATTAAACCTTTCCTATTTATAATGTTAGTAGGTATTAATAATTATTTCAGGGAAAATGAAAACATAATTCTTTTGAACATTTTTGGCAAGTGGACGCTGCTAATATAATAAATAAATCTACAATACTTAGGGTCTGTTTCACAATGTCTAAATATGTTCTGATTAGCTGTTACTTGACAGATAGGCTATACAAAACTGTCAAGTAATCTGGAAAGTATCTCCTAATCAGACATTGTAAAACAGGCACAGTCTATTAGTTTTAGCTTAAACCATCAATTTCAACGCACTTACAAGTTGATATTATTAATCTACAATAAAGTAAAAGCGATTGTACTTATAGTTTGCACATTGTTAAAAATATTCTGTTTTTCCCACAAATGTTGGTGACAGTAGTCGGGGGCACCGCCGGAGACCCGGCGAGCACCGGCCGGGGGGTGGGGGTGGCTGATGTTCTGTTTTCAAATTCAATTGTGCGCTGTCCCGAGGCGATCTTTCTCCTTGCAATTCAGAATTGAATATCAATCGAACGATTGGACGAAAGGTGTGCGAGGATATGACGTCCAGTATGTGTTAGTTACAAAATCTAATGCACAGAGTGCACAGACACAGTCACTTCAAATTAGTAGTTAGGTGCTGGATGAGAAAATAAACAAAACCTATAACTTTTGTTGTGCGGATAGAAGAGTTGTGTCATGTGAGTGGTTTTAAAAATTATCATAATTTTCTAAGCTTTTCAACATAATCAATTCGAAAGAAGACGTAGGTACTAGGTACATACCTGCCTTTCTTTCAGTTTTTAACAGGTTGTGAATAAATAAGTTTTCTAGTAAATTACTACATATCGGCTACAGTGCAGGCGATGCTATGTATCATTTGAAAACATAATTGCATACGGAGCTTACTAGTAGGTAACTATTTAGTAATCTGTGGCTATACGCACGCAGTGTATTTCTTCGTCTTTTAATCAACCATACTAATTTAATAGGGCCAAAAGGTATGAGTTCTATTTGTTTGGAATGTTACCTTTACCTTTACCTTTGGAACCTTACGAGAAGACTTAAGTCGTATCCACAACTAGTCGCTGCACACGCCCGTGGTCAGCGCACGATATGATCGAAAATTGTAAAAGGGCAGAACTTCTTGAATAGTTCTCAGTTCGTTCAGAAATTGTATCATATTCATCCCCCAGCGCGGTGGGAACAAAACGTTTTCATATTTCATGCAAATCTTATACCAAGTCTCAAATCAGCTACATACAATACAGGCCACTTTGATTCCTTTTTCGAATGTTGTAATGGCGGATCAATGCGTATATTGAACCGCCATTACAACATTCGAAAAAGGAATGTGTAAACAGCCAGGATAAATAAATATAAATAAGTAGGCTTTGATCTGTCAAGAATACCATTTTTGGGGTTGTAACAAAATGAATGGATTTTGAGAGATTTATTTCTGAAATAATAATGCTATTTGTTTGTAGTTTGTAGGTTTATTGTTGTCTTGATATTTTTACAGAGTAAATACATACTATGCGATTATTATAAGAATAGGACGGGTTGTTGACAAACTTCACTCTGACAAGGTACAGTTCGCAAGAAAGTGCAAAACAAAATGAAAATAGTTTTTTTTATTTTGGCAGAAGGTGGTCGAAGTTGTTTTTATATTTTAAATTCACCTACTCGTTATGTCGGCGCCAGACATAGCACAAACATTTGAATAAATGTTTGGACACATGTGTAGCACGGGTATTTGAGTATTTGTTGAGCTTTGATAAAATACTAGAACATATTTCTACAGTACTTTGCAATGTCAGAAGGAAAAGTCATCAATCTAACTTCAATCAACGTGCATAATCTAGCTGGCCAATCCTTTTACCATGATAGAACAATACAATTTTTCACTAGACCCCCAATTTACCAATTTTATTGTAAAGTTGATTATTAAATTATTTTCATAACTTGAATTCCTGTTTTATTTAAATACTTAAACCAGTTAATAGAATAAAAATTCAATTTATTCTGTGTTATTGAAGCATAGTATTAAAGTACCCCGCAATACAATAAGTATGAAAAAATGGGTTCAGTTAAATATCACAAAATTTTAATTTGATTGAGATTCAAATTACCTGATCATTTTCGTAAAAGCATACTTTCATGAGTCCTAATACTTTCCGAAAAAATCAAGTTACTTAATGATTTGTATTTATCTGCAAATTTTCCATATGTTTTGGTTTGCACGAACATCATTATTTATCACTATGACATGATCAGCCCCCTGATTCACGATAAATTTCTTTTTTTGCACACCATACTGAAGTGAAGTGAAGTTAGTTTGACAGCATTTTGACAGCTTGACGTCACAACATGGCGGTGTCCCTATCCTATTCTTATAATAATCGCATTGTAGTAAGTCTTGTTTGAAGATATTGTTTTGTTTTTAATAAACGTTAAAGGTTGAGGATGTTGTTAATGGTATTTCTTACAAGCTTTTATTTAACTTGCAGTGTATGTATGCATGTATGTCCGTTCGTCAAATCTTGCGAGCTAAATTTGACCCACTTACCAATGTCCGATTGAGCTGAAATTTGGAATTCACCTTTAGTTCCGATGACAATGCAATTAAATATATAATCAGTATAGTTATCAATTCAGAATTCTTGCAAATTTTCAAGTACTATATTCTTGTTTTGTTGTGATGGTTACTTGACACTTTGTCAATGTAGGTAGGTACCATAAAGTTATAATCAGCGAGCATTCAGCGAGCGCAATCTTCATAGAGTGCGTGTCAGATAGCTCTGCGACTGGGGCGTTTATGGCGCTAGTTACAGTACATTATTTTGTTCTAAGCTTATGGAAAATATTAGTATTCGATTTTGACCCCGCGCAGACTTATCTGGCGCACTCTCTAAATTCAACTAGTAATAGAACACACGTCCCAACCCGACAGCCGATTTGAATTGGTTATTTGAGAAAGAACATGAGTGCATGTCACATAATTGCTATGGAGACAAAAAAACAGTCTGTTTGAAAAGTATGCTATAATATACTATTTACATAAATTTGAGATTATCAATAGAATATTTTATAACGAGGGACTAAACGAAGCCATTATATACCAGAGGTGGTTTGGCTCCCGAGCGTGCGAGGGAGTCAATGTAACCGAGGGTATATTAAGTTGGCGTTTAGTCTCGAGGTGCAAACTGTACTTTTCACTTCGAGTGCGAGAAAACTAGTCAATTTAGTACAAAAACATTTAACAAATTCTGACATTTTCGCGGTCAGTAGTAGTAGTAGTAAAAATATTCGCCCTTTTGTAGGACAGGCCAAGACATTTAGCCATACTGCCAATTATTGAGTATTATTTAATTATTATAGTTTCTTATGTTTTCATAAGAATGTAGGTGTGTTACATTCCAGTGCTCCTTGGAGTTTTTGGCGTCAAGTGTGTCAAGCCAACCTTCTCGATAATTCTTGCTGAGGTTAGTCACCACACCACTATAATAAAACACTCGGCATCACTTTACCGAGATAGCGCCTATTTTAATCATTCTACATATCGTTCAGTTGCGTAGACACTTGGGGCACAAAAACCACACCTATCTTGAGTCACAAAATCCACTATGAAACAAATTGCGATTAATTAAAATATCCACTCAACCTAACCCGCCAAAATGGCGCCAAAAACTCGCAGTAAGTTTTTTCCGCTAAACCAGTCATAAATTGACAATTTAAAACACATAGCGCCACCTTCCTTGCGGAAAAACCATGAAACAAAAAACATCTTAACATTTTCGCAATGAAGATGGTCCACACTTCACAATTAATAGTGTATTCACTGGCTGTTTGAGTTTATCTAATGTCACATGAAGGAAATTAAAAAAGTAATTACATTTTACTCCCTAGTAGGGACTAAAGTGGTTATTTAGTCCCGCTTCGTAGGGCTATATTTGCGTACTTTTAGAGCATGAGAAGTGAAAATTATTATTATTTATATTAAAACATTAATTTAAAGTCCCTGGACTTAGGCTTTTTCTCAATTACTTAAAAAATTACATTTAATTAAAAATGAAGTTTCCCTGTCAGTTACAGGCTACTCAAAATGGTTTTGAAGAATTTTTCGTCATTCTTTTATGACAGGTACCGTTCAATTTTTTTCAAATCCAAGACCTTTTTTTGTTAATAGGTCTTTTTCTTTACGAGCCCGTTGCATTGCATTGGCAAATCCAGGTGATTTCTGTGGGTATTTGATAAGAAAAAGTGATGTGATACAAGGCCTTGTTCAGTGATGTGATACAAAGCCTTGGCCAAGACCAGATTTGGTGTAGCTTTTTGATTTTTTGATTTGATTTAATTTTGATTTGGTACGAACGTGTGTAGCACGGATTATATTTGCTTTACAGCAAAGTTCGTCCGCACCAAATCGGCGGTTAGGTCTGGTCTGGACGTGTGTAGCGGCTATAAGAACGAACGAACTATAAAAAAAAGGAAAAAACGCGAAGTTGCTATATTCAGACCCTATGTGTCACTTTGCACATAAATAGTTCACTAAAGTCAACGACAGATGGCTCCAAGTTAATACAACCATAGTCTACCTACAGAAAAGAAAAAACCTTTGTTTATTTATGTACTATGTTTATCAACTTTGATAGAAACTTAAATGTGTCTTGTTCTTTAGTATTTATTTTTGAAATACGTACTAAAATTTACAACTGAAAATCAGCGTTTGCTTGCGTTGCAAGACAAGTAATATGACGCTGAGCTGCGACCATTGAGTACTGCTGCGGCACGGCACACACACATTTTTATTTTGAACTTTTTGTCTTATTGGGTCTAATTTGTGTTTTCTATTCTTGTTCGTAATACAGTGCTTCCTTCTCTTATACCTATGTGAATATGCCTTGTATTTAATGAATATGTGTGTCTGTAGTAAGAATCTACAATCTCTATTTGGTGGTAAAATATATTTGTGTGTTTGCAGACTTGATGCAGTTGAAGAGCTAGACTGTAATAAATTAACTGGCAAACGACCATGCAATAATTATGCATTAAATGAAATGAAGCAACTTAGAAACACGTCCAATAATAACTAAAAATACAAAAATAAATTATATTAAAAAAACCTTTTATTTAAAATCAAGCTTTTATTCAAATGTCCTAAAAAGAATAAAATAAACTTTGTATCAAGTCAAATCCAGCAAATTTATTACATTAAACAATTTATTTGTTTTAAAAGCTTGTCGCGAGATTTTATTGTTACTGGGCTTGCACTAAACACAAATGCTTTAACTTATATTTGACATATGAAATTAAATAAAGCGACAAGCTTTTAAAACATATAAATTGTTTAATGTAATCAATTTGTTGGATTTGACTTGATACAAAGTTTATTTTATTCTTTTTAGGACATTTGAATACAAGCTTGATTTTAAATAAAAGGTTTTTTTAATATAATTTATTTTCCTGTAACGTTTATCGATCGGTGGCTTACCTACCATAATAAATTATGGTGTTACTACAAAACGTTGGCTAAGCATAGACTTGGTTTAAAACTGAAACTGTCACTTTCATTCGCTAATCAGAAAAGAGATACCTTATGCATCAGTTTTAAAGTGTATTTATTTAATGTAGGTAATCGTCATCATAGAATACTCACTCAAGATGTCTCTTATGAATAATAGGTGCAAGAAACTTAGGTTTATGACCATTCTATCAACTATCTATTGTACATAAGCTTTTTTTAGTAGGCCTACTCTACGCTTCAAAGATAAACACTTAAGGCGATACTCGGAAAAAAATATGCATCAGCGAGATAGCACTGAGAAAACGACGCGCGCGTTAGCGAGACCGATTTTGCAGATTACGCAAAAAAAAAACACATAATTACTTCATATTAAAAAACTATAGCGATTTTTGAAAAATGCTTCTATTCGATCCTAAATATTATTGGTGTCCATTAATTAAACCAATTTTCAAAAGTATATGTAAGTAACCCCATTTAAGAATAATCTTGATATTTCGTATTTTTTTGAGGTATTTTCGAAAAGAAAAAGTGTAGAGGCAAAATCATAAAATCGTGTTTCTGAAATTATACGATTCTAGATAAAGGTATGAAGAAATATATATCTTATTACCAGATTTATAACAACTCTAACCGTCCCATAGTTTTATATCAAAAAGTCCATACTTTTTCAGCTATGTGTCCTGTGAGTCTATATTTATTCGTAATTAAAGTACAGCCAACCTACGTTTCGTGAAATTTGAGTAGAAGAATGATTATACAGGATGTTTGTTTAAAGATGTACATCACTTCAGGCGTGAAAGTACCCATCAACACAATCAAGTTTTACTATATATGGGACCAAGTAGGTACGATATCGCGAAAAAAGAAATCGGCTGTTTCATACAAAACTCCAATACCGAGCAGTTGATTTTTTTGCGATATCGCATTTGGTACCATAGTAAAAGTTGATTGTATTGATGGGTACTTTCACTTCAATCCGTGAAGTGATGTACATCTTTAAAAAAATACCCTGTATTTTATTCCTGATTGATAATGAGGCTGAAGGGCAATTTTTTTGGGCAATAATTGCCTGGCAACTGTAATGGAACAATCTGGTGCAATTTACTGGAGCGATGTTGCTCCATATTTCGTGGTATCAGCAACAAAATGCTACATTTTGACTATTTTTGACATTTTGCAATTGCGCAATTTTATTTACTCATGTAAGCGCGCCTTAAAAGAGATAAAAGGCATTGAAATAGGGAAAGCAATAAATTGTATTTTTTTTGGGAAAATCATGAAGCTAGTTATTTAGAATAAATAACTCGCTTATTTCATATAGAAACACTAGCTTTCCACCCGCGGCTTTGCCCGCATGTGTGTCCTGTATGTAGCATTGAGACATTTTCTCGAAGTTTAATGATATTTTAGACCATAATCTATCTCTGTGCCAAATGTCATCCAGATCCGTTTATCCGTTTCGCCATAAAAAAATGTTTGTTTATTTTCCCATCACAAATAAAGGACTTAAGTGGTAATTAAAAGCTAAATTTAAGGTTACCTACTAAATTTGTGAGGGACTGGTGCCCGATGTAGGTTTGAGAAAAGAAACCTGTGACACAGATCGCCAGGCCCACCCACAGACAATAGTTTTTTGGTGTACCTTATGTAACTTGATACTTACACCTGTCAGTAAACAAGTGTAGATTATAATTACAGAAATGAAGCTTGAACAAAACAATGTAAACTAAACTATAGTAAATACCCCAGGCTAAGAAGTATATGTGTGAGTGAAGGAATGTGTGTGTAGGTGAATGTGTGTGCGTGTTTGTATGGGTGGTGTGTGCATGTGTCTGCGTGTGTGTGTGAATATCTGTGGGAGCGATAGATGTGTACCGGTACGAAATCCAATATTTAGTATAAGTACACAAAATAAAATAACATTCATAATTTATTATTTGCATTAAAATTAGAATTAAGTAGGATTTTAAATTATTTTTATGCATTCACAATGCAATTCTGTAAGTATTGGTCAGAGCATCGGGCCGGATTCCCGGAGGCGCGGGTTCGAATCCCGCCTGAAAGCTACTTATAGGGCTCGTGGTTTTTTACTATCACATTTTTTTACTATCACATTTTTCCCATAGAATTAAGTACTTAAATTATTTTAGAATGCTCAGTAGGTTTTCAGTCGCGTCGTAGGTAGTCAAGAGTCATAAGAAATTTAATCACATTACGTTGTGACTGAGTTACAAACATCAAGTTATGTAGGTAGGCCTTGTAGGTATAATTCTGTGCTATTATTACGATAAGAATTAAGATTGTGTTCATCATAGATGCCTTGTATTCTGAAAGTTTTATTTGAAGGCAAATCAAACTTTTTGTTAAGGCGATACTCGGAAAAATTATGCTGAAGCGAGATAGCAATGAGAAAAAGAGACCGATTTTGCAGATTCGGCTAAAAAAACACAAAATCACTTCGAATTAAAAAACTACAACGATTTAAAAAAAAAATCCTTCTATACGATCCTAGATATTATTGGTGTCCTGTCCACTAATTAAACCAATTTTCAATAGTGTAAGTAACGAATAATCTTGAATTTTCGTATTTTTTAGAGGACTTTTCGAAAACAAAAAGTGTCGAGGCAAAATCATAAAATCGTGTTTTTGAAACTATACGATTCTAGATAAAGGTATGAAGAAATATATATCTTAATACCAGATTTGTAACAACTATAACCGTCCTATAGTATTAAATCAAAAAGTCCATACTTTTTCCGAATAGCGCCTTAATAACCTACATCATTATCGCTTGCTACCCACCCCCAAATGAAATTACCCATAGGTACCCAATAATATAACGATAAGGACGGATCGATTTGCTAACATCCATCATATTTGTAATCTGTAACATGATTATACAACAATGTGTTTGGTTGTCACACCATGTTATTACAAGTTGGTCACGTGACTGCTAGCTTAGACGCGTGCGAGTCGCGTGCTAGTCGCGTGCTAATCAAACCTAGACACGTGCAAGTCACACCGAGTCGTTGTGGGCGGTTTAATTAAGCGTGTAAAGTTAAACTTACTTGGTGTATGATTTGTTTGGATTACGTTTGTATTGAAGGGTGGAGGTCCTTGACTATTTGCAGATGTAAATAAAGTGTTAGAGCTTGTAATTGTGGCTTTAATAAAGGGGGGGAAATTTCGTCTTTATTACCACACTTTTATTAGCTTCACTTGTAACTAAGTCACAATGTAAGAAAATCTTGGAATTAAATTTTAACCTACTTCTAATTGTCGTATTGATTTGAAACTTTGCAATTCTATATGAATCCGATGACAATACAATAATTTGCTACCATCGAGCTGATCTGATGATGGAGTCAAGAGGTGAGCAATAGAACTCTTCAATGGCTGCTAGGAAACCCCTCGAGCTTAGGCTCATTTGTTTTGTTCTGATGAGACCTATGCGGTACACTTGATGGTGAGGGTCTGATGATGGAGCAGGGAGGAAGCCAGTGGCACTTCTTAATGACCACTAGGAAACCCGTCGAGTTTGGGCTCCGTTGTTCCGTTCTAATGAGACTTATTAGCTGCACTTGGTGGTGAGGGTCTGATGATGGAGCTGGGAAGAAGCCAGTGGCACTCCTTAATGACCACTACGAAACCTTTTTAGTTTGGGCTCATTTGTTTTGTTCTGATGAGACCTATCCGTTACATTCGGTGGTGAGGGTCTGATGATGGAGCAGGGAGAAAGCCAGTGGCACTCCTTAATGGCCAATAAGAAACACCTCGAGTTCTAGCTCATTTGTTTCGTTCTGATGAGACCTATTCGCTACACTTGGTGGTGAGGGTCTGATGATGGAGCAGAGAGGAAGCCACTGGCACTTCTTAATGACCACTAGGAAACCCCTCGAGTTTGGGCTCATTTGTTTTGTTCAGACGAAACCTATTCGCTACACTTGGTGGCGAGGGTCTGATGATGGAGCTGGGAAGAAGCCAGTGGCACTCCTTAATGACCACTACGAAACCTTTTTAGTTTGGGCTCATTTGTTTTGTTCTGATGATACCTATCCGCTACATTCGGTGGTGAGGGTCTGATGATGGAGCAGGGAGAAAGCCAGTGGCACTCCTTAATGGCCAATAAGAAACCCTTCGAGTTCTGGCTCATTTGTTTCGTTCTGACGAGACCTATTCACTACACTTGGTGGCCAGGGTCTGATGATGGAGCTGGGAAGAAGCCAGTGGCACTCCTTAATGACCACTACAAAACCTTTTTGGTTTGGGCTCATTTGTTTTGTTCTGATGAGACCTATCCGCTACATTCGGTGGTGAGGGTCTGATGATGGAGCAGGGAGAAAGCCACTGGCACTCCTTAATGGCCAATAGGAAACCCTTCGAGTTCTGGCTCATTTGTTTCGTTCTGATGTGACCATTCGCTACACTCGGTGGTGAGGGTCTGATGATGGAGCAGGGAGGAAGTCAGTGGCACTCCTTAATGACCACTAGGATAGGAAACCCCTCGAGCTGGGCTCATTTGTTTCGTTCTAATGAGACCTAATCGCTACAATTGGTGGTGAGAGTCTGATGATGGAGCAGGGAGGAAGTCAGTGGCACTCCTTAATGACCACTAGGAAACCCCTCGAGTTTGTGCTCATTTGTTTCGTTCTGATGAGACCTATTTGCTACACTTGGTGGTGAGGACTTGATGATGGAGCAGGGAGGAAGTCAGTGGCACTCTTTAATGACCACTAGGAAACCCCTCGAGTTTGGGCTCATTTGTTTCGTTCTGATGAGACCTATTCGCTACACTTGGTGGTGAGGGTCTGATGATGGAGCAGGGAGGAAGTAAGGGTTCGGCTCGCGCATCTGGTAACTAATAGACTCTACTTGAATTTGTAAAACTAAATAAATACAATCACGCCTTGGAGTTATAATGTTTACGGGGTGGGCAGACACATGAATATGGACTGTGAAATCGATTACCATTCATCCATAGCTTGCCATTAATTAAACTAAAAAGTAAAAAATAAATATGTAGTTTAGAAAACTAAAAACACACACTTTTATAGGAACAGACTAAAATGTACAAAATAACCGTCTATTCAGTAACTGAAATTAAAAAGCGTGGTGCGCCCTTTGCAAAGCATGCATTCAAGTAGGTACAACGCGCACCACGCTTTTTAATTTCAGTTACTGAATAGACGGTTATTTTGTACATTTTAGTCTGTTCCTATAAAAGTGTGTGTTTTTAGTTTTCTAAACTACATATTTTTTACTTACTAGCTTACTAGCGGACCCGGTGAACTTTGTATCACCAACATCTGATAAAGATAGACAGATAATAATTAATTATCGCGAAGCGTACTACCTACCTACGAAGATAAGCGCATCATAATACTCCAAAGAAATCTCTGAAATGTCACAAGCATTATAATTATGTTACAGTCAAAACTCATAACCGGTTAAAACCACTTTTGCCTGTTTTTTTTTCAGTCAAAAGTGGTTTTGACTGGTGATGAGTTTTGCCTGTAACATATATATATATGTCACCGGAAAATAATAAAAACCGCAAATTTATAAATTTCCTAAAAAAAATAATTTCGAAATTTAATGACCGGTGACATATACCTACATCAAAACGGAGCAACGGATCGACGTGATTTTGATATGGGGAAAGTATGGGAGCTGGATAGATAAGTGATTTTTTATCCCGGAAAAATGTCACATTCCCGCGGGATAACATCGTGTAATCCACGCGGGCGAAGTCGTGGGCGAAGTCGCGGGCTGAAGGCTAGTAAACAATAAAACACACAAAAAACAATAGTTGAAACTGAAAATAGGCTTAGGCCTATTCAGAACTATTTCTAATTTGATATGAAGCTTGAAGGAACTATAATTCACTTGGTACTTTATGAAGCCAAAGAAACTTTCAAATTCTAAGTAGGTAGGTGGGTAATACCCAAGTAAGGAAACTGTCTTAAAACTTAACAAAGGGGGCTTCATTGTTTGTAAATTTTCTATTAATTACTCCATATGCGAAAATGTTATGTGTACAGATAGACGAAGAAGGCAATTAGGTAAGTATTAGTTCGTGATATTAAATTTTCTAGGTCTGCTTCTGGATGACCAGAGAGGCAAAAATTAAGTATCTCAAGCTAATCCGTTAAGGCACGTTAGGCTGTTTGCTGCAGTTGCTATGTTTATCCGCATTGGGCCCGCGTGGTGGGTCATGGTCTTTACTTATCCATCCATAAGGGAGGCCTGTGCCCCGAAAGTGGACCTTAAACGCCAGAATATGATGATGATGGAGTTTTCTTAGTTATGATGATGATGATGATCGAATTTTCTTAGTTAGGCTGAAATCATAAATCGAGAATAGCCTGGTACACCGCCAGCAGCAATATGGTGTTAAAGAAAATATTGTAGGTACAGTTCTTTTATCTCACGAGCGCGGGTGAGCCACTCTTGTGTGTATAGACCACAGCCTCCTTTTGTCATACAAACTGTCTGTCAAACCGTGTAAAACCTTGTGCCTAATATCACAGCCATATCTATCGTCTTCTACAAGCCATGCGCATAAAGTTGGCAACGTAGTTTTAAGTGAACCGATTTGACACCGTTTGCACCGTTTGACAGGTAAACAGCGAGTAAACCTCGAGTATTGAATCCTATGGAGATGGCATATCTTCTATACAACTATACAAATAAATAAAATTGGAGTGTCTGTTTGTAACATTAAATAACCGCTTTTTACGACGTGCATATGATTAAATATACGGTACACCAAAATACCAAAATGTCATTTTTTAGAATTTTTGTCTGTCTGTCTGTTTGTTCCGGCTAATCTCTGAAACGGCTGGACCAACTTTGACGGACCGATTAATACGACAATTAGCAGTAGTTTAAAATTGAATTCCAAGATTTTCTTACATTGTGACTTACTTACACTTCACTTTTCCGTAGGTATGCCACCTCCATAGGATTTAGTACTCAGAGGAGTAAACCGGTTCACAGCAATGTTGCCGTTCCGTATCATAGCATGGCTTGTAGAAGACGGCTGTGCTAATATACATGGGTGCACGCACACAACAAAAGGCGGACCGCGCTCGTGAGATATTTTTATTATATTTACATTCACAACAGGGTAGCGCTTAGCCTTCATCACACCTGATGTTAGGTGGTGATAAGGCTGAAGGTGGAAGCGCACTACTCCCGGAATCCTCAATCACTGAGGAACTGGCTATCTCTAACTGCCGGAACACAACAATGCTGAAAACATCGTTGTTATGGCGTCAGACTTAGATAAGAAGGTGGTAGCTAGCCAGGCGGATCAAGAACAAGTCCTACCACCAACCAAACCGAATACAATACCTATGTTGTGTACCCTCAGTACCCCCACTGGGAATCGAACCCGGGACCTCTTGGTCTGAAATCGGTGGTGTGAACCACTAGACCACAGAGGCAGCTATACTGTAATGGTGTTGGCGATATACGCATTGTATAGCTCCATCTTTGTCAACACTACTTCGATATTGCGATTTCAGCTGATGATGGTAGGCCTGAACTAGTTAAATCAGGAGAAAATTTTTCTATTACCAAATGATATAACTCCTTAATATTATTATGATTTTTCATGAACGCAACAAACAGATACAGAGCTGACTGTATGTAGGTGCTTACTCGACAAAAAAAAAATAAAGGTGAGATGAAAGGACATTTTTCAGTTTTGTATGGAGCCTCGGCTAGGACTTTGTACACTATACCATAGGCAAGCAAAAGATAAATATAATAACTGAAAACTATATACTACTAACTATATATCGCTATAAGCTAACGCGTTTGATGGTACAATAGTAGTTTGTTACACAAGGAACGTAAGCGAGCTATTACAGAACAAGATCCAATTTGGCGCCCGTGCGAGCGCAGCTCGCAAAGGGCGCTAAAGGATCGAGTGCACCCGAGATATTTAGACGCCCGAGCGAGTGAAACGAGCGAGGGCAAATATAGTTCGAGGGTGTAATAGCTACTTGCAACCGAGGTAAGCATTCTACTTTACATCATTCATGCGAGGTAAATAAAACATTTATATTGTTATGACAAAATGATTCTTTTATAAGAGAGAAAATATTTATTCAAAATTTGCCAAAACTTGTAAATGTACGTATTTTAACCGCCATTTTCATTGTTCTCCACAGTAAATAGTTTTCTTATCATTTTATGAAAAAAATATTGTTTGACCAAGGAGTTTTGCATAGCTTGAATGGTAAAGTTACTTTACAATTAAAGCATTCACCTGCTTGAATTGCAAAGTAATTTGAAAATGTAACGTTCTATCTAAACAATACACTGTGTTGCACATGCCAACTTACACAGCCTCTTACCTTACTAGTAAATCCTAGTTACCGAGCAGTATGATGTAAAAACATTATCTAGTCTTAATTTTATGCAACTCCGATTCAATATGACGGTAAAACCTGTGGTAAAACGTTACACTCACATTAAAAAAAAGGTAAACATTGACAGATTATCATCAGTCGTCAATGTCATCGTTTTTTCGTACAGAAACATCAATGTTTCCGAACGTGATTTAAATATGGTTGCCAGTGTGACCATGGATGGCAAAGAATTTTTATTTTAAAGTTTATTTTTGTACCATTTATCCAGAAAGACAATGAAAATTTAAATATTTTATATGACTTTACTATATTTTTTACTATTAGTACGAATAGTGTACAAAGTCCTAGCCGAAAATGAAAAATGTCCTTTGGGGATACCCAGCAGCGGGCTTCATAAAAAAGGATTTTTACATGATTATCCAAGGAATTTTTATGAAAATTAAGAAAAATGTTTGTACAATGAACATCACAGATGATGTGCTGTCAAGTCAAGTCACAGTACAAAAGCATAAATATAAATTACCTACATATTGTTTGCTATCAATTTTTAGAATTGGTTTTAGAAGACTAGTCGATTCATTTTTTGCTGACTATACCACTTAACTAACAAAGCAAGTAGAGTTACACTTGTCACAAATACTTATTCGCAACTTGTAACATAAGTAAGTATTACTAACGAGCTATAAGTGACTTAAGTTACTCACTAAAGTACTTAATTTATTGCATACCACTATTATTTATCTATTTCGTTCCGAAAGAGATTTAGGTGAGAGTGAATTATGTTAAGTTAGGGTGTATTGAGAAACTAATATTATAAAGAGGAAAGATTTGATTGTTTGTTTGTTTGTTTGCATAGAATAGGCTCCGAAAGTACTGGACGGATTTAAAAAAATCTTTGACCATTAGAAAGCTACACTTCCCGAGTGAAATAGGCTATATTTTATCCCGATATTCCCACGCGAACGGGAACCACGCGTGTAAAACTGCATGGATCCGCTATTTGAGAAATAAATGAAGTGCATAAGTGTAAGTTTCATATTAAAGAAAACAACTTCCTATTTTTAGTGTGACTTTTGTTTAGTTTAAGAGATATTTTAGTCAAAATCAAAATTCAAAATATTTATTTATTCACATAGACATAATAAGCATGTACTTATGAATCGTCAATATTTTCCTACCACCCATTCAAGACTTTTTTAACTGACAAGAAGAATGGGCGCAAGAAACTTGCCAGCGCGTATCTCAGGTAACGACATTTACAAAAATATATATCGTTACTTATTACAATATTTGAACAAGCATGTATTATAACATAGTATTATTATTTTCCAGACCTTTCGTCTCCTTTCCAGGGACAGTGGTCGCGGAACAACTGACCAGCCACCTTACGCGGTAAGCACACTGCCTCCGGTTTCCGCACCATCGGATGGAGATGCGGCGTGAGTTATAGGTACCTACACTGCGGGTTTTGTATGCAAATCAAGATTCTACAGCCAAAGTTAATGTCATACATCAGCTAACTAGCTGATAGTATAAACTTCAAAAATAAAATGTATAGCTAGCTGACCAGGAAATCTCAGCTTACGACATTCACGCTCACGATATTCGTTTTCTTACACACCAAAACAGTATTAACATTATTTCTCTATTATAGGTAGGTACTATTTGCTTACTATTGACCGACCATTGCCTAATAAGTAGGTATCAAAGTATTAGCCTAATTGACATGTTTTCTTGTTTTATATAGGTGTACGATTTTTAATATAGATGATATATTTAATAGACATCGATTTACTTACTAAGGCACGTACTTACTTACTTCGCTAGCTCAGCGACCCAAAATGAGTCTTGACTCTTGGCCTCCGATTTGTAGAAAACATCAATAGACATCGATTTACACATTTGTAATTTTTTACCTGCTTTCTTCTGAGGGAATGCGTTAATATTCGCTTGCGCTATAATTCTATCATATTATATCTTCCAACGGTTCAAATTCTACCAAAATTCTTCTGTCATTTATTCAAGTTCCATTTGAAACAGCAGAGGTTATGTCATAATCGCAGGACTCGTACAAAAGTTTACACCCTTTCCACCTGGTGCCATGTTATTCATGGAAAATGGCGGAGAATTATGGACCTTATCTACAACAATAATGTCGTGATCCGTAATCCGTAAGTAATGTGTAGGGATATAAGTAAGTAGGTACTTTTAAAATAAAAACTTTTACCAATAATTTAGTACCAATAATAATTGAGGGACAGAGAAGTCACATACACCTACCTACGTTTTTAGGTAAATCAAGGTGTTGATAAATAAATCATCAGAAATTAACTCGAAGAGATATAAGTACTAATATCGTAAATCGTAAAAAATATATATTGATTTATTTCAATAATATTTAGTTTACATTCGACGTACAGTGACCGGACACAGGTCCGCCTTTTCAGCATAGAATGCCATGGTCAGGTGACTCTGCTCTTCCTTATCTTCATCATCATCATCATGTCAGCCGCACGACGCCCACTGCTGGGCATAGGCCTCCCCCAAGGATCTCCACAACGATCGGTCCTGCGCTGCCCGCATCCAGCGGCTTCCCGCGACCTTGACCAGATCGTCGGTCCACCTTGTAGGGGGCCTGCCCACGGAACGTCGTCCGGTACGCGGTCGCCATTCGAGAACCTTTCCGCCCCAACGGCCATCGGTTCTCCGCGCTATGTGTCCCGCCCACTGCCACTTCAATGATGCAATCCTTCGAGCTATGTCGGTTGTTTTAGTTCTCCTGCGGATCTCATCATTTCTGATTCGATCGAGCAGGGAAATACCAAGCATCGCTCTCTCCATTGCTCGCTGGGTGACTTTGAGCCTTCTTATGAGACCCATAGTAAAAGACCACGTCTCACTTCCATAGGTCATTACTGGCAACACACACTGGTCAAAGACTTTCGTCTTGAGACATTGAGGTATTTCGGACGCGAATATATGCCGGAGCTTCCCAAACGCTGCCCATCCGAGCTGGATTCGACGAGAGATCTCTTTCTCAAAGTTGGACTTACCTAACTGGACCGTCTGTCCTAGGTAAACATAGTGGTCAACAACTTCGAGTGTAATGTTCCCAACATTAACTGGAACGGGTGCAACATGGGCATTGAACATGATTTTCGTCTTGTCCATGTTCATCTTAAGACCCACTCTTTGCGAAGCATTACCGAGATCTTCGAGCATTGTGTTCAGGTCTTCCAAGGTCTCAGCCATAAGAACTACATCATCAGCAAACCGTAGGTGCGTTAGGTACTCGCCATTAATGTTGATGCCGCATCCTTTCCAATCCAGCAGCTTAAAAATATCCTCCAACGCAGCTGTGAACAGTTTGGGAGAGATGACATCTCCCTGTCTCACACCTCGCTGTAGTTGGATAGGATTAGAGCTCTGGTTCTGTAATCGGACCGACATGGTGGCGTTTTGGTATAAGTACCTCAGCACCTCGATGTACCTGTAGTCTATTTGGCACCTCTGGAGAGACTGCAGCACCGCCCAAGTCTCAATCGAATCAAAGGCTTTCTCATAGTCCACGAACGCCAAGCAAAGTGGCAAATTATACTCTTCGGTCTTCTGTATAACTTGCCGCAGCGTATGAATGTGGTCTATGGTACTGTAGCCTTTCCGGAACCCGGCTTGTTCGGGAGGTTGGAAGTCGTCGAACCTGCGAGCGAGACGATTCGTAATGACTCTCGAAAACAACTTATAGATATGGCTCAGAAGCGAGATGGGTCTATAGTTCTTCAAGAGAGTTTTATCACCCTTCTTGAAAAACAGCATCACATCGCTTTATTTCCTTATCTTACTAACAATAAATAACATCCTCGTTAAATAAAGACTTACTTATTACAAATATAGTGCATGTATAATAACTCTGCGCGCGACTGGGGCTTTTTGGCGCTAGTTACAGTACACTTTTTGTTCTAAGCTCATGGATAAGATTAGTACCTGTTCGACTATGAACACGCGCAGGCTTATCTGGCGCGCACTCTTTACTATCCGTCGAAAACTATCAACATACTGCTGTCAAATATTGAATTTTAGTTCCATAAGCGACCGAAAGAGGTGCTGCTCGTGTTTTCATACAATATAATATGATTACGAAGGATTACGATAACTATAACGTGAGTTTTCCGCTGGTGGGTGCAACACATCCAGAGCGACGAGGACAGATGATTTGTTGGAACTTGAAAATCAGTTAAAGGTATATAATATTATGTGTATAATCTAATTTTAATAAAATTGATCATTGAATATAAGAGCTGGTACACACTGGGCGCTTTCGAGCGCGCGCTTTGGTAACGCGCGCTCTGAGAACCTGTCATCTCATACATTTTTGATGTTTCGTACACACTGAACCGCGCGCTTTTTGACAAGCGCGCGTCAGATGCGAGCTGTCAGTTTTGGCGTTAGCCGAGCGCTCTCAGATACATGGGCCGCCTTGGGGCTGTACATGTGATCGCGCGCTTTCCTGTAGAGTGGACACACGTTGAGGAAAATTTTAGGGAAATTGACTCTCTACATTTTTATGAATCGCCTGTAATGTCAGTTTATAAAATATGCAGAAGTTCATCAAATAATTTTATAGAAATTCTAAAACAATTAATAAACTTTAACAATGTTTTGATACAATGTAAAATACATTCCCTGCGTCTATTTTATCTTTTAGTACTATGTGCACCTAATGTTCTTTTTTTCTTCGTCGTCGTCGTCTTTTGAAGCGATTGTAGAGGAGCTACACTCAAACCAATTTACTTCGAAACCCATATCCGCACTTATCCAGAAGTATACTCGCCCTAGTAACGCTCGTCAAACGCCATGCAAAGCGCTGAGTGTGTACGCTATCAACGCTCGCCAAACGCAACGCCGAGCGCCCAGTGTGTACCAGCTCTAAAGCATAGAAGTTGTAAGGTTATCTGAGAGTATACTAGAACAGCAATGAGCGGCAATTTCATAGATAAAGACCTAATAATGTTAGATTTATTGACGACCGGTTGGGCGCAGGGGTAGGCTACCCACCTTCTGCGCCAGTGGTCTCGGGTTTGATTCCCGAACAAGACAAATATTTATGTGCATGAACATGTCTATTTGTCTTGGTCTGGGTGTTTACTATGTATATTAAGTATTTATTTACAAACAAAAAGTATTTAATTAAGTACCTACTTATATATTTATCCGTTATCAAGTTTTCCATGATACAGTTTCTTAATGAAATTAAAATGGGCTTAGATAATTGGTGTGAATGTAAGAAGTTATTTATTTATTTTGAGTATTTTTGCCGTGCCCTTACAGGGCTCTTGTTTGTGACCTAACAATTTATGTAAACACATTTGTGTGCAACATGATGCAATAAATGAGACATTATCTAAAATAAAAAAAACCGGATTATTATCCAACAATCATCATCAATAAAATCAATACCGGTATTAAGACCAACATATCGCAGAGTCCAAAGTAAATCACATTAGGTGGCACTGAAACATGGTTGATTAATAAGGCGAATCAGAGCTGTATGTCCAGAGCATTAAGCTCCACAATGATCAGGGGTTCAGGTGCGGATTAGCTCAACCCGGGGTTATGACCTAACCCATAACCCGTGCGTTATGGCTTGTATTATTATAACTCGGTCAGGGATGTAGAGACGCTGGAATAACATGTTATGATGCGTCGCAAGAGGGTTAATATTGTTTTCGAGATTAAATAACTTTAATAAGTGGAGTTTTTATTTTTGTATTGCATTTCAACAAGTTTTATTAATTAGGGGCGTTACAGTAAAGAATGCTTAACCCATGAAATGAATGGAATTTAGACCATCTATTCTTTTTTTTATTTTTATAGTGAGGGCAAATACTGTATTTACGTATACCACTCGGCAACCATAACTAGTCTGTATCGTAGTGAGACATTATAACCGTGCACAAGGGTACACGGTACAGTAAACGCCAGAGTAGCACGGAAGAGAGGATGCTACAAACAAACATAATCTGACCTGAAAATATTGAAAATGAAGTAAGTATTAGAAAAAATCGACCCGTCTCACAACTAGCTCCGATGGGACTCAAACCCACGACCTTTCACAGTCCGGGCGAATGCTCTAACCACTGAGCTACGAAGTCCGACTGCTTAGCGACCGACGGAAGCGACTCCGTACGTAGCTCAGTGGTTCAATAATAGAAATTGCATTGTGAATGCAAAAAAGTAAAAATAATTTGAAGCAGTAGTGAAGGAACCACTCGCAATACAAAATTAGCTGTCAGAATGGAATGTCGGCTGGGAGCCAGTATGAGATTTTTTTGTTTCAAAAATTATCACTGCGTCAGGTACGTTTGTAGCACTTTACTTTACCGTCCTTGCTATACCATATTCTACATACATTTGAGTTTAAAAGTAAATAATCCAACCGCAAGGTTATAATTACCTGTCAAAATGGACTGTCGGCTGGCAGCAGCATGACTCTTTTTACCACACTTTTATTAGCTTCACTTGTAACTAAGTCACAATGTAAGAAAATCTTGGAAATCAATTTTAACCTACTTCTAATTGTCGTATTGATTTGAAACTTTGCAAGTCTATATGAATCCGATGACAATACAATAATTTGCTACCATCGAGCTGATCTGATGATGGAGTCAAGAGGTGGGCAATAGAACTCTTCAATGGCTGCTAGGAAATCCCTCGAGTTTAGGCTCATTTCTTTTGTTCTGATAAGACCTGTTCGTTACACTTGATGGTGAGGGTCTGATGATGGAGCAGGGAGGAAGCCAGTGGCACTTCTTAATGACCACTAGGAAACCCCTCGAGTTTGGCCTCCGTTGTTTCGTTCTGATGAGACTTTTTAGTCGCACTTGGTGGTTAGGGTCTGATGATGGAGCAGGGAGGAAGTCAGTGGCACTTCTTAATTACCAATAGGAAACACCTCGAGTTCTGGCTCATTTGTTTCGTTCTGATGAGACCTATTCGCTACACTTGGTGGTAAGGGTCTGATGATGGAGCAGGAAGGAAGCCAGTGACACTCCTTAATGACCAATAGGAAACCACTCGAGTTTGGGCTCATTTGTTTCGTGTTGATAAGACCTATTCGTTACACTTGGTGGTGAGGGTCTGATGATGGAGCTGGGAGAAAGCCAGTGAAACTCCTTAATGGCCTCAAGAAAACCCCTCGAGTTTGGGCTCATTTGTTTCGTTCTGATGAGACCTATTCGCTTCACTTGGTGGTGAGAGTCTGATGATGGAGCAGGGAGGAAGCCAGTGGCACTTCTTAATGACCACTAGGAAACCTCTCGAGTTTGGGCTCATTTGTTTCGTTCAGACGAGACCTATTCGCTACACTTGGTGGCGAGGGTCTGATGATGTGAAAATAGAGCTGGGAGGAAGCCAGTGGCACCCTTAATGACCACTACGAAACCTTTTGAGTTTGGGCTCATTTGTTTCGTTCTGATGAGACCTATTTGCTACACTTGGTGGCAAGGGACTAATGATGGAACAGGGAGAAAGCCAGTGGCACTCCTTAATGGCAAATAGGAAAGCCTTTGAGTTCTGCCTCATTTGTTTTGTTCTGATGTGACCTATCCGCTACACTTGGTGGTAAGGGTCTGATGATGGAGCAGGGAGGAAGTCAGTGGCACTCCTTAGTGAACACTAAGAAACCCCTCGAGGTGGGCTCATTTGTTTCATTCTGATGAGACCTACTCGCTACACTTGGTGGTGAGAGTCTGATGATGGAGCAGGGAGGAAGTCAGTGGCACTCCTTAATGACCATTACGAAACCCCTCGAGTTTGGGCTCATTTGTTTCGTTCTGATGAGACCTATTCGCTACACTTGGTGGTGAGGGTCTGATGATGGAGTAAGGAGAAAGTAAGGGTTCGGCTCGCGTATCTGGTAACTAATAGACTCCACTTGAATTTGTAAAACTAAATACATACAATCACGCCTTTGAGTTATAATGTTTACGGGGTGAGCATACACATGAATGGACTGTGAAATTGATAATCAACCACCCATAGCTTGCCATTTAATTAACTAAAAAGTAAAAAATAAATATGTAGTTTAAAAAACTAAAAAACACACTTTTATAGGAACAGACTAAAAAGTACAAAATAACCGTCTATTCAGTTACTGAAATTAAAAAGCGTGGTGCGCCCTTTGCAAAGCATGCATTCAAGTACTTAATATTGACAACGCGCACCACGCTTTTTAATTTCAGTAACTGAATAGACGGTTATTTTGTACTTTTTAGTCTGTTCCTATAAAAGTGTGTTTTTTAGTTTTTTAAACTACATATTTATTTGTTCCAAAAATTACCACCGCGTCAGGTAAGTTTTTAGCACTTTTCCGTTCTTCTTACCATATTCTACGTGCATTTGAGTTTAAAAGGATATGAACTTCCCGTGGAGTATCCAGCAAAATCTCATCATAATCCAACCGCAAGGTTATAACTACCTGTCAAAATGGACTGTCTTCTGGCAGCAGCATGTTTTTTTGTTCCAAAAATTACCACCGCGTCAGGTAAGTTTCTAGCACTTTATCGTTCTTCTGTCAGTGTTTTTCAATCTTTTTGAATACGCGAGCCTTTTACAGTTTGAAAAATTCTGACGACCCCCATGGGCCATGGACAGATTTGAAAAATAAACAAGCCCATTCTTCAAGATCCGTGAACGCACTATAGAATTACACCAACAGAACTAGAGCTCGCTGGCGAAACTCGCACTGCCGCGCGTGGACGCGCGTCTATCCAGGGCCCTGATACAACTGTGCAGACCGCAACTTCGCCTGGTAACAGGTGCTATTACTGGTCATGGACAATTTAACAGACATCTTTTTAATTTAGGTGTCACCGACAGTCCCCTATGCAGAGGGTGCATGGAGGAAGAAGAAACAGCTGCCCACGTACTGCTGGAATGCAGGGGGGTGGCCCCCTACCGGGCGAGGTTCCTCGGCTCGCCGGGCAGCGTCCAGGAAGCGATCACGAATTTGAAAGCTCTTGGAGCGTTCCTGGCTGAGCTGGGCTGGCTGGAGTGATCTGGCCGCGCACCCTCCGGACGCAAAATAGGTGCAATAGACGTCGAGTTGCGGAAACCGCCCGTAATGTTAAGAAGAAGAAGAAGAAGAAGCCCATTCTTCTCACTGAAATTGTCTTTGTATTGTAATGTAGAACCTTGCCTTTTTCCTTTTGCCGGCGACCCCCCGAGTACCTAAAGCTTCGCGACCCCCAATTTGAAAAACACTGTCTTTACCATATTCTACATGCATTTGAGTTTAAAAGGAAATGAACTTCGCGAGGAGTATCCAGCAAACGCTCATCATAATCCAACCGCAAGGTTATAAGTTACAGAGGTCGGATATTTATATGTTCCGTTCGATTGTAGTTTTATGTTCAGCCATAAATGCTCCTTATTGGCCCACATTTGAATAATACGAGCGCCCCGAACGTTACATGTAACGCGTAAAAATATTTACCTCCCTTAAAATGCACCTGTGCTTACTTTTACCGGATAATATATTATGTACTGGCTGGAATTATACTGTTTTTATTATTGTGATTAGATTGGTATAGGAAATAGGATTAGGAAGGGAAAAAATTGTATTCTTACTAATATCAACGCTCTGTACTGAACTCCATACTCGTAATTAGGTACCTAATTATATCCAAGAATAAGAATATTCCATCCGTTTTCTTGGCTAGTTTTCTTAAGCAATTCTTAGTTATTAACCAGTTAGGAAAAAGTGAATAAAAATTCTTCTTTCATAGCAGGTAAAATAGAAAAATAGTTAAGGACGTGGACCTAAGGGAATCTAGTTGGTTCTTTTCTGAAAAATATTCCACACGACGTAAGAAATTCTAGTTGCTCCAGTAGCGAAAACTTTTAAATGGCTAATAATGATGATAGTGACATATATTACGGTTTATGAACACTACACTAACATGAGTTAGCTACATAAAAGATTGGTATTCGATTATCTAGCTCTATTAGTAACAATGATCTAGGCATCATTGTTTTCAATAATTTTTTGTGTAATTATTGCTTAGCAACTGTAAATTGATCAATCTTTCTAATTTCTCCATTATGTATACCTATTCGAATATCAAATAGGTATAGAAATCTTTTGTTTTTACCTACTACTGTTTCTGTTTCTGTTATCTCAGTAGCAGGTTGCTACATGTTACAGTTGCCCTAAAGGATGATGGGCAAATTAGTATGGGACCCGTCCCCACCTCCAACATACCTTTTATGTGTGTCGACAATTTCATACGTATCTATAAAGAGATTAATAGCCATATTCAATGTCTAAATCCATGGGGCTTAGTCAAACCGAGAACCTCCTTTTTTGAAGTCGGTTAAAATACCAAAACCTTCTACTAAATGTAACAAAATACTTTCCTGAAAACTGCATCAAAATCGGTTCAGCCAAACGCAAGATAATCGCGGACAAACATACATACGTACATACATACATACATACAGATCAAACTGAGGAGCTTCTTTTTATTTGAAGTTGCTTAGAAATGGTAAAAATCAAAGTTTTTTTTATTATCGCACTAGGTGTTACTTTTGTAGTAAATAACAATATTAAAATAGGTAATATTTGGAAAATAAAGTATTTAGAAAAAATCGACCCGTCTCACAACCAGCTCCGATGGGACTCGAACCCACGACCTTTCGCTATCCCATCGGAGCTGGTTGTGAGACGAATCGATTTTTTTTTCTAAATACTTTATTTTCCATTTTTCTATGATAAAAATTGCATTGTGAATGCAAAAAAGTAAAAACTTAAATAACTAGGTAATATTTTCTCAGAATTCCCACACATTCGAGGGATGTCGCCATAGTAAAAAGTTGTCACTGTGGAAATCCTTGGGGGAGGCCTATGCCCAGCATTGGGCATCGTACGGCTGAAATGATGATGATGATGATGATATTAATATCTTTCACCTGAGATACATTTCAAATCTGTTGGTTTTGGGGGACGTTTGACGTCCCATCGTCCTTGATGTGGTCGTGACGTCATATTTGTCGCTGGATTGACAAAATTGAGCAATTTTTGTTGACCGTGAAAGCGTACCTTAAAATCATCTTTTCCGTGGCGTTAAAAACCTATTAAGTTTATTTAAATATAAAAAATAATAATATTTAGATAAAAAGAAAAAACAATACTCTTATTTGTCTGGACTTGACTCTGGAGATTTCTCTGGAGATAACCGAGTATTATTTTTATTAGAGCTATAACATGGGGTACCGTTTAAGCATGATTCCAATTTCTTGATATTATTCCCTTGTTTTGTAACCCACACTTGTGTTGCCATATTTAAGTTTTATTTGCCTTAATGTTGCCAGCACGCGACTCCTTGCCATCTCATACTTATAAAACAAGGAAAACTCTTGCCACGGCGAAAAACGTTTTAGTTTTTAAGGCAATGGCGTAAGAGTTTATTCAGCTTTTGTGAAATGTTTTATCAAACATTATTTTAGATACACATGTTGGGAAATAGAAGCGATTCGGAAGCAATGTTTTTATTTAGAATGAGACCGTTTAGTAAATGTGGGGTTGTTTGATATTTCACCTGTACGTTTTGATTTCAGTGGCTGTTTTTTCGTTGTATTATTTTTACAGTACCTATTCGTTTTGGTAGGATGTTTCTTTTTACTTTTGTTTGTTGGTAAAGTATTCATACTTCTACTTTGACGAACTTAGTGGTCGAGTGGAGTACGCACTGGGTTTCAAGGCGCCACTATCTCTGAGGTCCCGGGTTCCCAGGTTCGATTCCCGGATGGGTAAATGTTGAAAACGAACTTTACAATATTTTCTCGTGTCTGGGTGTAAGTGTTAATTAATACCCGTCGTTGTTTACTTAGTTCTGGTATTGGAGCTATTTTTATTTATGTGCGTTTGTGTATATTTTAACCGTAACTCGATTGTCTTTAATAACAAAACAAGTAAAAATACTGTCTGAAGCACTTACGAAACAGCAAAAAAGAAATCAGGGATAGGCCAGACATTTTCCAAGGAGGCTTAAAAACTAACAATCTTTTTAACTACTCTTGACAATCGTGAAAGGTGAACGTCTGAATTTCACCCCCTTAATTAAGGGGGGTAGCGCCACGTGCTCCTGGCACCGCGTAAATCACTCACACTTATTAAAAGAAATGCCACGAATCGAAATTTTCTTAAGAAACCGGCCTCTCAAAAAGTTTACATCCAAAAAATAACCTTAGCTTCCCACTAATAAGGTTTGTTTCAGAAAAAAAATCTCCAGTCGTAATAATGGTATTGTGTATAAAATGCTTATAGAAAAAGTAATGCCATAATGCTTCTGTATTAGGTAGGTTCCGATTGCGAACGATTTTCCCGTATTATTGGGGTGAAGTTTATGACTAATGCACTTTCAAATTGGCAAATTAATTTTATATTGATGTCAACGATTCTTTTGTTTTTCTAATTTATTGGCAGTTTGCATCCTACTTCCTACTAATATTATAAATGTGAAAGTTTAGATGTTTGGATGTTTAGATGTTTGGATGTTTGTTACTCAATCACGCTAAAACGGATTTGGCTGAAATTTGGGACACAGATACTTTATAGCCTGGAAAGGAACATAGGCTACTTTTCATCCCGGAAAAACATCAAATTCCCGTGGGAGAACGTCGTGTAGTCCACGCGGGCGAAGCCGCGGGCGGAAAGCTAGTTTTTTTTATAAAATTATTGCTTACGACTAAGTTGTTCATGGCTACTCTACTACAGGGGGGTAAGTTCAGTTTATAGGTAGGTCCAAAATGGAATTTTTTACTGAGTAAGTTTGTATGACATATTATAAATTTAATAAAAATGTTCCATGTGTTGTGTCTGGCACATTTTTTGTTTAGAAAACCAAACATAGCTAAGCTACATACAGATACGTAGTAACACAGCCGTCTCTATCGTCTTCTACAAGCCATGCTATGATACGGAACGGCAACATTGCTGTGAACCGGTTTACTCCTCTGAGTACTTAATCCTATGGAGGTGGCATACCTACGAAAAAGTGAGGTGTAAGTAAGTCACAATGTAAGAAAATCTTGGAATTAAATTTTAAACTACTTCTAATTGTCGTATTAATCGGTCAGTCAAAATTGGTCCAGCCTTTTCAGAGATTAGCCGGAACAAACAGACAGACAGACAAAAATTGTAAAGCATGTCATTTTGGTATATGTACCGTATATTTAATCATATGCATGCACGTCGTAAAAAGCGGTTATTTAATGTTACAAACAGACACTCCAATTTTATTTATTTGTATAGATGTATAGAAGATATGCCATCTCCATAGGATTCAGTACTCGAGGTTTACTCGCTGTTTACCTGTCAAACGGTGCAAACGGTGTCAAATCGGTTCACTTAAAACTACGTTGCCAACTTTATGCGCATGGCTTGTAGAAGACGATAGGGATGGCTGTGGTAGTAATATTAACTTAGTATTCTTTGATACCTACTGATAAGGCGCTGCCCAAACGTAGCTACTTGTGTATCTAGTGTGGGATACAAACTACCATTGAATATGGGATTAGCCCTCCCTGCGTAGCCGTAGACAATTGTGTCCAGTTATTTCCATTGATTTCATACAAAAGTGGCTACGTTTGCGCATCGCCTTAGCACAGCTTACTTAATAGTTACAACGTGCGTGCCAGTCAGTTTATAACACCATGTAGTAAAATCATAAAACGTAATTTAAAAACAAGACGGTAAGCTTTATTGAACTTAACAATTATTTTAAACTCTCCTTAGCATAATCTTAATCATCATCATCATCATCATTATCAACCATTTTAAGTCCCCACTGCTGGGGCACAGGCCTTCCTTATGGATGGATAAGGAAAATGGGCCACCTCCCACCATGCGGGCCCAGTGCGGATTGGTGGTTATTAACGACTGCAAACGCAGCCAGGGGGCCAAGCCTGCTAACGTTAAGTCACAATCGTGTCTCAATCGTGTTTCAATTGTAGTTCAGTTGTAGTTCTTTTTTAAACACTAGTTACAAGAATTATGACAGTATGATGTGATGTGAATGTAGTGTGTGGTGTGACCATCAATAATATTGTGAAAAAAGTACATATTTCTTGTATCTCGTGTGGAAAAAAGCACTACAACTGAACTACAATCGAAACACGATTAAGACACGATTGTGACTTAACGTTAGCAGACTTGGCCCCCTGGACTAACGGCTTAACGTGCCTTCCGAAGCACGGAGGAGCTCGAGATAATAAATTTTGGTCACCCATCCCGTGACCGACCATTGCGAAAGTTGCTTAACTTCAACGACCGAGCGCCACGGACTCTCTCGGCTACTAAACTTATTTTATAACAAAACTAGCTTTCCGCCCGCGGCTTCGCCCGCGTGGACTACACGACGTTATCCCGCGGGAATGTGGCATTTTTCCGGGATAAAAGTAACCTATGTTCCTCTCCAGGCTACAAAGTATCTGTGTCCCAAATTTCAGCCAAATCCGTTTAGCCGTTTTGGCGTGATTGAGTAACAAACATCCAGACATATAAAACATCTAAACTTTCACAAATTATATTTTTATAACTAGCTTTTCGCTCGCGGCTTCGCCCGCGTGTACTTCACGACGATATCCCGCGGGAATATGATATTTTTCCGGGACAAAAACTAGCCTATGTTCCTCTCCAGGCTACAAAGTATCTGTGCCCCAAATTTCAGCCAAATCTGTTCAGTCGTTTTGGCGTGATTGAGTAACAAACATCCAAACATCCAAACTTTCACATTTATAATATTACTAGCGGCCGCCCGCGGTTTCACCCGCGTGGTTCCCGTTCCCGTGGGAATATCGGGATAAAAAGTACATATAAACCTTCCTCTTGAATCACTCTATCTATTAAAAAAAAACGCATCAAAATCCGTTGCGTAGTTTCAAAGATTTAAGCATACAAAGGGACATAGGGACAGAGAAAGCGACTTTGTTTTATACTATGTAGTGATAGTGATCTAATACAAGACATTCATTTGTTTAAATTATTTCGACGTTTTTCGCTTGAGAATTGGTAAAAATCTTTAAAAACATAAATTTTATGATATCAAACCTTTTTCAATAAAGAACCAATAACATTTTTTTAGTGATCGGGAAATGTGATTATGAAAGTTTATCGGAGAGGGGGTGGAGGGGGTAATTATAGTCGAGGGGTGGGGAGGCGTTTGACATTATTGGCCGCCGCTTGATCCCGTATAAATTACAATTTGTGATCGGATACGATTGCAGGGTATACATACAGGGTGTTAAGATTAGGAACTTTTTTTTCTTGTCTTTATGAAGTACTAGCGAATCCTCGCGATTTCACCCGCGTTCCCGTGGGAATATCGGGATAAATTAGTCATAGTCATAGTCATAGTCATAATTTTTTTATTCATATAGATTAAATAAAATTAATGCTTATGAACCGTCCAATATTTTTTTACCTACCACCTGTTATGGACATCTTTTAACTGACATGAAAAACAGGCGAAAAAAACTCATCAGCTTTAACAGAATTTGACAGAAATATAGCCTATGTCACTCGGGAAGAATGTAGCTTTCTAATGGTGAAAGAACTTTTAGTTATTTAAATTCACAATGCAATGTTTATAATTGAAAAATGGAAATGACTCCGTAGCTCAGTGGTTAGAGCAGTCGCCCGGATAGCGAAAGGTCGTGGGTTCGAGTCCCATCGGAGCTAGTGAAACGGGTGGATTTTTTCTAAATATACTTCATTTTCCATTTTTCAAGAATTTTCTAAATCGGTTCAGTAGTTTCGGAGCCTATTCAATGAAAACAAACAATCAAATCTTTCCTCTTTATAATTTTAGTTATGATTATGTGTCGAAATAAATACCTAAGAAAATGGGGTTTTTACTTCACATAGTTGAAATAGTTCAATTTCAGTTATAATAGTTCAATGTCAGTTAAAATAGTTGGTATTATAATTAAATTAAATTTGTTTTAAAGTAGGTAATAATATTTTTTATTAAATATAGAGTTAGGTATAATTTATAATGACTTTTTCAACTATAGTATAGCTAGAGAGTTCTTATTTAATGCAATGCATAGTAATGTGAACTTCAATATTAATTTTATGCCCTTAACTACATTAAATATGTGGTTTGTGTTGTTTGTTTTTAATTAGAGGTTAATTTTGTGTAATTAAAATTAAAATACTACCATTTCGTTATTAATTTGACAATACTGCATTGCATTTGTTTTGGTATAACATTGACAATGTATTTGATTTCGATAAAATTATTAAAAATACTTATTGTAATTATTATTGTAATTTAAGTAAACTTTTCTATGTCGTCTTGACGGTCGAATATGAGCTCAGCTATCATAAATCAACTATATCAACCAACTTTTTGAACCAAATTCTATAAAAGAAATTATTATCTTATCGTAATTTATAATATGTGCACATTCATTGCAAAGTTATAAAAACAGTTGGAACAGCTATTTCTAATGCTGCAGCTGATTGCCACCTACCACGGACCTAAACTACCTACATGTTTTTTAGTTAAGAAATCGAAGGGCCTGATTCGAATTATAATAAGACATCAGCCTGTGCCTTCCCCTTTCAATCGAGCATATTTTCATAAATGCAAACATTCAGAAAGAATTTTCTTCGAAAGCTCATAAATATTTCCCACTTTTACTGTTCCACTCAAATTAAAAAAGCGGCACTTTTAACTTTGAATTCAGGCAATAGGGTTTAAATTTCTCTGGCTTTATATCTCATAAGCGGCGTTTTAAAACGGCCAGTTTCAGGGGAGAATTAAAGATTAATTCGAATCTCCAATAAATATTGGAACGAAATTCGTACGAAATTGGAATCGAAGAATTGGGATCGGCGACTTATTTGGTATCCATTACGAAAATGACTTGTTTTTTCGTGATATGAATTATGGACACTGCAGGGGGCGATCGAGAAAAGGGGTTTTTTAGTGTTCATTAGTTTGTTAGCTAATGAAGAAGTATGTGTTATTTTTAATTTTGTAAGTGCTGTTTTTACAGTTCTTTGCTTTCGGATTTTTGTTTTTTGATTTAAGTAACCCTTTGTTTAATGAAATTGTATTAGGCAAATTACTTATGAAGCTTAATCAAGAACTTATTGAAATGTTATTGTCAGTAATTTACGAAAAAATATGTCAACTTTACTCAGTTACACGTTACACCTTTTATATTAACTTTATTTCTAAATTAACCAACAATAATACTTTTATTTTAAATGCAATGAGATAAACTGAATTGAAAATATTTTCTTATAAAAATATAAGCTCTGTATTGGATATCAGCTATAATAATTATTTTTATTTTTTATTAAGTAACTCATATTTATTGTTTGAAATTCAAAATATTCAGTATTTTATTAGTGATCTTGCAATTTATTTATTTTTAATCCACGTCATTGGCAGTATTATTTATAATATTAATGATTAAATGACAAACAAGATGGTCGTCAAATGCCTGCCCAGTTTTATATAAAAAAAAATATTTATGCAGGTCGGACGAAACATGATTGTTGTCTTAAGTTTAATGTGTTTTCAATGTGTGTTAATTCTGTTTTCTGTATTCATTCTTGTGTGTGTCTGAAGTGGCAAATAAATGCCTTATCTATCTATCTATTAACTTTATTTTAAACAGTCGAAGCACGAAGATCGCTACCTACCAAAGCTGACAAAGTGCTGCCTATCAACAATTAAGTTTAGTTCCATAAATGACCGAATGCGCTGCTCTGGTTTTTATATAAAATAATAAGATCAAGTGAACGAGAGCTTTTGATACAGGTGTTAGTGCCTTTTCACATGCACACGGTCACGGCACGGTCGCCGTGGTCGTGTTAAGGCGCTACTCGGAAAAATATGGACTTTTTAATTTAAAGCTATAGGACGGTTCCAGTTGTTACAAATCTGTTAATAAGATATATATTTCTTCATACCTTTATCTAGAATCGTATAGTTTCAAAAACACGATTTTATGATTTTGCCTCGACACTTTTTCTTTTCGAAAAGACCTCTAAAAAATACGAAAAGTGAAGATTATTCTTAAATGGGGTTACTTACACTATTGGAAATTGGTTTAATTAGTGGACACCAATAATATTGAGGATCGTATAGAAGCATTTTTTTTTAAATCGCTGTAGTATTTTAATACGAAGTGATTTTGTGTTTTTTTGCCTAATCTGCAAAATCGTTCTCGCTCCCGCGCGCGTCGTTTTCTCATTGCTATCTCGCTTCAGCTCATTTTTTCCGAGTATCGCCTTAAGCAGTCATGTATGAGCTATATAGACAGCTTTCACATGGCACGGCGACCGCGCCGTGACTGTGTGTCGCCCGGCCATGTAAAAGCTCATACGAAGGGTACAGGGGCAAAACAAGGAATGTCACAAAACAGATTTTTGTGGAATTTACATTTTAATGTAAGTATATTTGTGAACATTTGTCAAAAGTTTATTTGTATTTACAGCCGATCTTTGTACAGTAAACTTAGGTTCCTATCAGTAAATTAATAAAAAATAATTATGCAAGACAAAAATAAAAAAAAATAAAAATAAAAAATACAAAACAAAAAACCTGTTTGTGACATTTCTTGTTTTGCCCCTGTACCCTTCACTATGTAGCTCATACATTTCTACCTTAACACGGCACGGGGCGGCGACCGTGCCGTAACCGTGTGCATGTGAAAAAGCACTAAAAGCGATGATTCCCGACCGAAATAGGCACGCTAACGCTTGCACGGCCGCGCGCGGTACACTTCACGCGGACGCAGCGGCAGCCGGCAGTGAACTGTGAACACGCGAGCGCCCCGCGCACCGAAAATCACTTAAAATTCAATTAAAAATTAAATAATAAAAATTTTACATTTATGACGGCCGGAATCCCTCAGCTGATCAAAGACAATTATTTTCGTATATTTTTCATTAACTAAAACCAAGTATACTGCAAGTAATACGATATTTAGATTACGATTAGACGGATGTTTGGGAATTTATTTGACACAGTAAAATATCATACATACATACATACATACATATACTCACGCCTATTTCCCACGGGGGTAGGCAGAGACTATGGATCGCCACCAGCTTCGATCCTTGCACACTTCTTTCGCTTCATTCACATCCATCAATCTTTTCATACATGCCCGGCGATTTTTGTCACTGCGTACACCAGACTTTTTTATTAAACCTCCTATTTGGTCCGTGTAGGTTTTTCTGGGACGCCCTTGCGCAACCGGTCTCGCACAATATATCTCTTTCGCCTTTCATTCATCCTCTCTAAGTGACCAAACCACCGGAGCATTCCTTTCTCAATTCTTGTCACTACATCGTCTTTCAGCCCACTTCTTTCACGAATCACATCATTGCTCACTCTATCACTCAATTTAACTCCATATATTTTCCTCAACGATCGCATCTCTACCGCATTTATTCTGCTTTCATTCTTCTTCTGCCATACCCAAGACTCACTTCCATACATCAGTGTCGGCACCAGCACTCCGTTATGAATAGCTATTCGCGCCTTTTCAGATACGATTTGGCTATACTCATAACCGAGTGTATAGCGCCGTTCACTGAATTCCCTTTCTTCACTCGTCTTTCTGTCTTCCTCACACTTTCCATCCCTTGTAAATAAACTGCCCAAATATACAAACTCACGCACTTGTTCCACTTTCTCACCACCTATCATTACCGTACAGTCAGACATTTCTTCATCTCGCTCAAACACCATCACCTCGCTCAAAATATCACCAATCGAAAAAAACGGCCGGAAGCACTAAGTAGATAAATAACTGTAAAATAACATATATTTTTCCAAGTTTTAAGTACTTGTGATTTGCGAGTATAATCCATAATTTAAAATACCCTATTTTGGGGAATCGCAGCCTTAACACGGCACGGTGATCACCGTGTGCACAAAAAGGCACATAAGTGATACGTTGGCGTAGTTAGTCTGAACTTTGCTCTGACCACCGCGACAAAGAACGTAAATCTTTGGTCTTCCGGTATTACTGTTACTAATGTGTTTGTCCCGATCCGATCGCTTTGGGTGGCGTGAAATATAGTCTGTGGTATTCGCCCTCTTTATGAAGACTATTTCATTAGGACGCCATGGCAGTGAGCGAGACGCCAGTAGAGCCACTCACAACATGTCAAATAAACGTATTTAACTCTTCGATCAACAATAACACCTAGTTCTAGATCATGAAGTTTGACTTAATACTCTCCTCAGTATTAAGTCGAACTTCATGTTCTAGATCATGAAGTTTGACTTAATACTCTGAGGTAACTGGAGCTCTCACCATGAATAAAAAAGTGTCGCCAGCAAATTTGACATTTATGTATGTAGTGGCAGGTAGTGGCTGTCAGTTGTCTCATATGACCATACGTATTTTTTTAAAGTGTAGGTGAGACGGAAGACAGCCACTGTGTTATTTGTGGTATTCAAAAAATTGTTCTTACTGCACTCTCCAGTTACCTCAGTATTAAGTCGAACTTCATGTTCTAGATACATAGTTGGAGTGACAAATATGACCGAGCTGTATACGCCGTTTGAGAGAATATTATTTTAAGTAGATGATTTTGACAGTGTCAATTAATACTAAGGTATTTCAAACTTGGAACGCTTCCTGTCATTTATAATGTAAGATCGTAACATTCGTAACCTTTTTTCTCCAAAAAAAAGTCAGTCTGTGCCATAATTATAAAGTTTTCATTCAGTTCGTGAGCCTTCATCTAGTACCTACTATTGTTGATCGAAGATTTAACTATTTTCCTTTTTAATGCGTCAAAGATCTTTTGGCGCTCGGTTGAAATCGGGAATTAACCCTACTATAGCTAGTCAATCAGCCAACTAGAGCTCGTGTCAATGGTTGCATTTACCAGAACTAATCGCTGACTAATCGATTACAAATAATCTGCTGAACGCACACAAAAATGCGATGACTGACAGCGATTTACAGCAATCGGACGCCATTTTTTCCATCGCATTTGATTTTCGATGAGAAACAGCGATTAGTTGCAAGTAGCTGTCAAACGTAGTGATTTTGTGTTTGTTGCTGTCATTCGTCATGTCAAAACCAGAAAAACGCTAAAGCGCGTTCAGCAGAATCTATCGAAAATAGTAATCAGACAAGTAATCGATGACTTAGCGATTAGTCAGCGATTAGTTAGGCTAAATGCAACCAATGTCATCCAAGTGCCAAAAGATTCCTGAAAGATCTTTGTCGCATTGTACCTCACGCGGCATTCGGCTTGGTTGCGCCACTAAGCTGCCAAATTTGAAAGCTGGCGTCTCCACTGAAGTCCTAATGGAATATGGCCCGTGGTATGACTTTACGTCTTTGAAAATTGTGGTGTACAAGGCTTTAGAACTTAAAGTAGTAGCCTAAACGCGAAAAACTCTTTTAATCGTTATCGTACACTATTTCATCCGTGAAAATGCTACCAAAGCTGTCAAAGTGCTGTCTATTGAGTTTTAGCTCTGTAAATGACCGTAGCTGCGCCTGGTTTATAATACAGGATTAATTTTTTAACAATGCACAAATTTTTAAGATCATCTCAGAATCGTTAGGTGAACAACTTTCTCGAAGAAACATGGTTCGATATAGGTAAATTTTTTTTTACTCTTCACACAAATCAAACTGATCACGTGATCGATTTAGTATAGGAAGTCCAAAATTTTTTGTCGTATTTCGGCCTATGCTTCTAGGAGAAAGTTGTTCATTTACCGATTCTGAGTCGATCTTAAAAATTTGTGCAGTGTTTAAAAATTGATCCTTTATACGAAATAATACGATTATGAGGACGAGAGTTTTTCGTGCTTAGGGTATAGTTAGTTCCTTTGGTTTTGACTGACGTACTGACGTAAAGCACGTGCTTTATACTTGACCTAAGTAGGTACAGTCAATTCACTGATCCACTTCTTACTTTTTTCGTGTGACTGGCGTCTCTTGCAGGGCCAATCCCAAATGTTGTATGCATTGTACTACCCACGTACTGCCCTAGTTTAGTATACACGGTACATTTTGATTAAATATTATTGCACTTTTGTATAGAACAGCTGATTTTATATCGCGATTTCAGTGACTGTTGGTCCCGTAGTAAAAGTTGTTTGTTTTGATGAGTAGAATAATCCCTAAAATTATCCAGGGTGATAAAAAAAAACTGTGTAAGTATAACCAAATAGTAAAATGGTCTGCGCGTGAATGGCGTGGCCAAATGAAAAGAAGCCAGACAGAAGTGATTCACCGAATTTGTCCCTGACTGTACGACAGACATAAAAAAGATTATCAGTGTTCTAACATCCTTTCATATCTTTACCTAAAGTGCCAAATACATAACGTGAGAACATTGAACTGAGATCAAAACTCCAGTTTCCCTAAAGATCTAGACCGTTCCACATTAGCCAGACCGCGGCGTAAATCCTGCTCAATTAACTGCCACTTAGCCGGTTTGCTCGCCCCTTACAATATCTCCAGGGTTGTCAAAGTGCGATTATAGTCTGTTTAACTTTTATTTTAAAAACCTTAAAGCTTACGACTTAAAATTATTTTTTACTAACTTTCCGCCCGCGGCTTCGCCCGCGTGGAATTCACGACGTTATCCCGCGGGAAAGTGATATTTTTCCGGGAAAAAATAGGAGCCTATGTTCCTCTCCAGGCTATAAAGTATCTGTGACCCAAATTTCAGCCAAATCCGTTCAGCCGTTTTGACGTGATGGAGTAACAAACATCCAAACATCCGAACATCGAAACTTTCACATTTATAATATTAAGTAGGATGCATTCACAATGCTACTCTGTAGTCTGTAGTATAGGAAAAGTTTAAAAATAAAAAAAACTATAGGGCTGTGTTGTTTTTTTTTCCTATAACCTTAAAGCTGGTTTCACATATGGCTGCGAGATCTGTACGGGTCGCCCGGACACATATCAATAGTTGATCTGTGAGTCTGTAAGGGCCAATCTGCGTCGTGTACGGGCCCGGCTAGCTGTGTGAAACCAGCTTAATATGTCATATAAATTGCTTAAAAACGAATCGGCAATGTCTATGAATTAATTTTGGCGACAACAACGAAGTAATGAAATGAAATGGCGATACGACATGCAATTCGAGATATTGACACCAATATAATGGAATTTACCATTAACAAGGTGGTCAAAGTAGCCATATTTATCGCAGAGAATAAAACTATTGTAATCTTAATCCATATTTTTTCCACACTACAACATTAATTTATATTATTTAGAACGCACAAGGTTTTTTATAAGAGAGAAATAAGTTATCTGGCCGTGGTTATCTCCAAGGAATAACGGAGTATTTTGGCACCGGGCATCCATACAAAATTATGTTGGGGGACCCAAACCAGTTATCTGGCCGTGGTTATCTCCAAGGAATAAGGGAGTATTTTGGCACTGGACACCCCATACAAAATGATGTAGGGGACACAAAGTAACGATTGGCAAAGTAAAATAAAAAAATCTGGAAACCCGACATAAACTGCTTTAAAAAGTCAATCCTCATAACAAACTTCTCCAATGACTTTTAAACACGACTAACACATGAAAGTGGAAAGTCGGTAGGAAAAATGTGGCTTTTGTCCCATTTTAAAATGATATATATTTTTTGTAATGCCTTTAACTTTCATGTGCCACCCCTACACATAGCTTTAAGAGAAGGTCCGCAATAAATGGAATTTGTTTGACGTCACAGTGGCGCTAGTGTCTTCAGTTTAATTGTTTGAACATTGTCATGTTGGGCCCGAGTTTATTATAGTAGTTTAGTCATTTTAGTGTAGTCATTAACGCTGTATCGTCCACTGATAAACTGGTAAAGTTGCTACTACAGTCATTAGGAGTGTTTTGAGGATGGGGCAAGTTGGTCATTATAGCTGTTAAGGGCAATTACAAGGGTCAGAATGAAGGAACTATTTAACTGGCCTATAATACATAAGAAAACAATCCTACTAATATTATAAATGTGAAAGTTTAGATGTTTGGATGTTTAGATGTTTGTATGTTTGTTACTCAATCACGCCAAAACGGCTCAACGGATTTGACTGAAATTAGGGACACAGATACTTTGTGGCCTGGAGAGGAACATAGGCTACTTTTTATCCCGGAAAAATATCACATTCCCGCGGGATAACGTCGTGTACAACAAGCGGGCGAAGCCCCGGAAATATTGTGAAGCCATTTATCTACTAGTTTAGAAAAAAATCGCGCTATAAAGTAATCCAAGCATGCTTTCCTTCTAGTCTAGCGTAAATTGGCCTAATTTCAATTTCCTCTTTAGAGACGTTCATATGTAAGATGGTTTTCCAAACCCGTGACCACCATCGTAAATAACGCCAGCGTTTTAACCGCAGCGTCGCCGGCGCCTACAAGACGCGCGTGCGGCGCGGCGTGCACGCTCGTAAATACCAATTTGCCTGAGTACGGAGTGGAAGATCGACGCCTTTACTCTGTCGATATAGACCTAGGAATCTACAGCAATCGACACTATTGTGATATTTCAAAAACCTTTAAATGTAGATACTTACTAAAATTTCACCATGATAATTTTAACACAAAATAGTGCGTTAAAAAGCTGTGCTCAGTCTCATTATACTTCATGCTTCGTCCTCAAGATTAGCTTGATTTAACACTTGTAGTACGCCCTAGTAATCGCCAATTTCACACTATATTGAGAATATACCTACTTATAAATTAAAAAAGTAATAAAAGAAAATTATTATTTTTTAAATTTCAAAAGTGGGTAGTCAACACCGATCTGGCTCAAGCGCCCATCATAGCTGTCATTCGCTTTCTAGTGCGTCGCCGATTCACATCTAGTTTTTAAATTGTGTTAAAAAAGTTGTTAGTTGTTGTTAAAAGTGATTATTTAGGATGCCCAAACGCAAACAAGATAACTGTGAACACATTAAACGAAAAATTATAAGATTGGAGAGAAAGTTGGAGCGAAAAAAGAAGCACCACCACCGGTGAGATTTATCTTGTTCTGAGTTATCGGAACAATTCTATCGCTCGTCGTCCTTATCTTAAGGTACGTTATGTATTTTTATACATTTATAAGTCACTGGCCTTGACATATTATATTGCATATTGAAGTTCAGTGACCTGGTTTTCTAACGTTTCGCAAAAAATGCAAACGATAATTACGTTCAACGATAAAACGGTTTGACTATTTAACTACCTACTTATTACTAAGTTTGTAAAATAAATACTTTCAATAAAGTGTAACAAAATTATTAATTAATTTTTAAGTTATAATTGAACATAAATGCATTAGTTCGTCACAGACTTTTACAAGTTCTCGTATAAGTAGATTTCAAACAGTTTGCGGGCAGTACTTTCTATGAACTGGGACTGCTTCTTACTGAAAATAATTCACATAAGTGACTAAGCTAAAAAAGAGCTTTGTACTTTAAAGTATTATGCTTATTATGATGTGTTGATTTTCAATAGTTTGTGGACAGTACTTTTCTTTTGAACTGGTACTGTAAAACAGTTTGCGGGCAGTACTTTCTTTGAACTGGGACTGCTTCTTACTGAAAATAATTTACATAAGTGACTAAGCTAAAAAACAGCTATGTACTCTAAAGTATTATGCTTATTATGATGTGTCGATTTTCAATAGTTTGCGGACAGTACTTTTTTTTTCGAACTGGGACTGTCTCTTACGAAATTTAATTGCATACCTAAGGTTAAGCAATACATAATCTCAAATAATGATAACATAATCATCATTATATACACTGCAGTCACTGGGTCCTACAAACAGTACAACGGGACTGTTATAAGGTACTACTAAGTGTAGTTTGCGGACAGTACGTGTTGTTATAACTGGGGACTGTCTCTTACAATATTATACTGACATGCTAAAATTGTATGAACATGAGGCTTGCTCTGTCCCTTACATACGACCAAGAGGTCATAGTTGACCATGTTCTAAGGGTTAACCTGAAGGACAATTAGAACAAGTGCTGGAGCCACTTTTGGAACCAACCCAGTACATTCCAGTCTGAAAACATTACAAATATACAGGATGGTCATTCGTCGACTGAGGCTCCGAAGCGTGAGCTACCTTCAGATCAAACGTCTGCTCTTGAAACAGAAAACATACACTTAGATAGTGAAGTATTAGAAATATTAGGTACTGACCCTACTTCAGTCAGGAGTGCTGGAGTTTTCCAGCACTGGGTCACAACAGGTATTAACAAAGAATTGCGTAAAGAACTCGTAAGTACATGACCCCAGAAAATTGCAAATTGATTGACCCACCTGAGCTTGATCCTAAGATTAAAGCAGCTGTTTCAGATATTATTGCTAAACACAATAAGGCCATTCAACTGAAACAGAAGGAATCGACTGCTAGAAACACTTGTCTGGTAAAATCTATACTATTATATTGTCTGCAAATGAGAAAAATACAGCCTTGCTAAAACACTTATGGATTTGGCAAAAATTATGTGTGATTGTCAACATTCTAATTCAATTTACAATTTTTTTTCTGAATGCCGTGAAGATGGATCTAAGGGATTCTCTTCAAAAAATCAAAATTGATAAACAATTATTCGGCGAAAACTTAAGGGAAAACAAAAAATCAGCTAAAGCTATTAACAAGTCTAGCACAGACCCAAAGCAATCAACGACACAAAAGTTTCCTAATAAGTAAGTTATACAGTTCTTCGCGAAATTTAAACTGGAAGGGTCCGGGTCCTAGTCGCAGGCCGACGGGCCCTCCCAGGACGAAGGAGCCTGCAACGACTTCGACGCGTAGACGGCTCATCAACTTATCGAAGCAGTCGCAGTATCCGTGGCAGAGACAGAACAACAGCCGACGCTAAATACGTTAACGCATGCAGGTCGTTTATCATTATTCTATAAAGAATTTTTAATGATTACCAAGGACCCACTCGTTCTTTTTCATAAAAAGGATACAAGATTCCCTTCAATCGAAAGCCGATGCAACCTGTATCACCGTCAACCCAAAAATGTAGTGAAAAGGAAAAGGCTCTTTTCATACACGAAATAAAAAATTTGCTGTCTCTGCAATTTCAGAGATCTCTGAATCTGATCAATATCTATCAACTATTTTTTAGTACCCAAGCCAAATGGGAAAATGCGCTTCATCTTAAACTTATCACTAAATAAATTTATTGACTCAAGACATTTTAAACTCAAGGATTTAAGAACAGTAATAAAATTGATACCGAGAGATTGTAACCGTGCACAGTAGACCTGAAAGACATACTTTTTGTTAAAAATTCACAAGGAAGACCGAAAATATCTAAGATACCAATTTGATCAAAAAGCATATGAATTTAATGTCTTATTATTTGGTTTAAACACAGCTCCTTTTTTCACTTAAGTCATCATGAAACCGGTCATGAAATACTCATGATTATATGGTTACCTGTTAACAATATATTTGGATGACCTCTGTCTAATATAAGGGTCTTAAAACTTACAAGATACCGTAAAGTTGCTTACAAGCTTAGGTTTCATTATAAATACCGATAAAAGTAATTTTATACCTTCTCAGTCTTGTAAGTTCTTAGAATATAGTTTAAACTAAAAGAAATTCTAGGTCACTTTGCCAAAATTAAATTTGCAATACAAAAGTTTTCTAACTTAAAAAGGTGTAAAATTAGAGAATTTGTTAGTTTTGTTGGACTGTTTATTTCCGCCTGTCCCGCCGTGAAATGCAGCTGGTTGTATACTAAATTATTTGAAATATGTATAATTAGTACATGGATATACCTTGTTACTTGGAACAGGATTTCTATTGGTGGAGCCGCACCAAAATAAAAATAGACAAGTATGACCTGGAAGTTTTTCAGGTGCCTCAACTACGGGGTGGGGAATTGCATGTGGAGACGACAGAGCTAGTGGTTTATGGAGTGTAAAAGAAAGTAGCAGACAATAAATTATTTAGGAATTCTTGCTGCGTTTATTGGTTAAGATACTAACTGTCAAGTAGTTCTACGAACTGACAATACCACGGTAATTTCCTACGTAAACCGTATGGGTGATATACACTCCCCACACCTGACAGAGGTAGCAAAAGACCTCTGGCAATGGCGTAAACGTAAAAATCTTTACGTTTTTGCATCTCATATTCGATCTTCAGATAATACTATGCAGGCAGACCAAGAATGGCAGCTAGCTGATTATGCCTTTCAACAAATTGTTGAAAAGTTTCATAGATATTTTCATTGATACGCTAGTCGTTAAAAATAATAAATGTCCAAGATATATATCCATGGCATAAGGATCCGGATGCATACGCCGTAAATGTTTTTTTTTACAGTGTCGTGGTCGAAATTAAATTTTAATGTTTTTCCTCCTTTCACAATGATGCCTAAATGTTTAAGAAAGATTATCTCTGACAATGCTACAGATATAATAGTTGTTCCATTTTGGTCCACATAAACGTGGTATCCACTATTTAAGAGTCTTTTAATAAGTAAACAATTCGTTTTCAAAGCAGATTCAAACCTAATTTTGTCTACAAATTCCAGCCGCAAACAAATGCGCAACTCTGGACGTCATGCTTAACCTCTTTTTTGGATAACTCGTATAAACAATACGAAGTTTGCTATTAAAAGTGGTTTATTTATTGTCAACAAAATAAACTAAACTTATACGAAAGTATCAATTCCCGATATACAAAATTTTTTGCATCTGCTTTAAACAGTGGCGCTTAGTATGGTACAATTAACTGTTATCATTCTGCTTTGGCTTTAATAACTAAAATTGATATATCACTAAATCAAGAAATAAAAAGATTTATTAAAGGAGTTTTTCGTACCAGACCTCCATCCCCTAAACTAACGAAACGAAAGTTCATCATTTCAGCAGTGCGACGCCCACTGCTGGGCATAGGCCTCCCCCAAGGATCTCCACAACGATCGGTCCTGCGCTGCCCGCATCCAGCGGCTTCCCGCGACCTTGACCAGATCGTCGGTCCACCTTGTAGGGGGCCTGCCCACGGAACGTCGTCCGGTTCGCGGTCGCCATTCGAGAACCTTTCCGCCCCAACGGCCATCGGTTCTCGAACGAAAGTTAGAATCTGGAAAATATATATATATAAAAAAAACACATTGCTCGTTATACCATTCTATAACGAAAAGCCAAGTATTTGTCCTGCAAGAGTTTTGATTACTTACCTTGAAATGAAAATGTTTCTCTGTCCTGATTCCGACAATTTATTTATTAGTTACCGAAAGCCATATAAGCCTGTTACGTCACAAACTTTATTCAAATGGATAAAAAATACGTTACATTTAAGTGGAATTGATATTTCTACGTTCACTGCGCATAATACCCGGTATACTGCTACGTCAGCTGCGCAAAATTTAGGTTTTAGCATAGACCAGATTATAAAACTGCAGGTTGGTTTTCAGAATCACATACGTTTGCCAAATTTTATAACAGGCCAGTAAACAGCAATTGTGATAAAAAATTTGGCACCACTGTTTTGAGTGCTTAATCAAAATATTTTTCGTTTATTTCATAAGCGATGTTGATTTTTTATGTAACAAATAATACTTTTTTATTGCTTTTTGTTTCTATGTTGAGAAAATAAAGAAGCAAGATAGTATAAGTTAAGTTATAATTTCAATCTATATTATTCAGTAGCCTATATATTACAATTTTTGCATATTTTTCGAACACTTAGTCTCTAAACGTCTACAAGTGTTAAATCAAGCTAATCTTGAGGACGAAGCATGAAGTATAATTAGAGATTAAACGAACTTACCTGAAGTGAAGTTCTATCTTAATTATACGAAGGCTTCGTCCGAAGAGATTAGCTTCCCTCCCTCCCAAAAGTTATTAACTACTCCCCTATATGATTCGAAAAATATAATACTATAAACTAAATGACAGCTATGATGGGCGCTTGAGCCAGATCGGTGTTGACTACCCACTTTTGAAATTTAAAAAATAATAATTTTCTTTTATTACTTTTTTAATTTATAAGTAGGTATATTCTCAATATAGTGTGAAATTGGCGATTACTAGGGCGTACTACAAGTGTTAAATCAAGCTAATCTCTTCGGACGAAGCCTTCGTATAATTAAGATAGAACTTCACTTCAGGTAAGTTCGTTTAATCTCTAATTATAACTTATAACGCTCCATTCTATCCTAGCATTTTAACCGCAGCGTTTCCTTTAAATTACTTAAGCGGTCTGTAAGCGTGTAAGCTGTAGCTTTCATGTCACCGACCTTCTCATAGCTTTATATATGTATAAAATAAACATCATTATCGTCATCAGCCTTTTTAATGTCCCAACAGCAGGAGCACAGACCTACCATAAGGTAGGTCTGTGCCCCTGCTGTGCAGGGATGGATAAGGATAATGGGCCATGCATGACCCACCACGCGGGCCCAATCCGGATTGGTGAATATTAACTACTGCAAATGCAGTCTGGACTAACGGCTTAACGTGCCTTCCGAAGCACGAAGGAGTTTAAGATAGTTAATTTTTCGTCACCCACCCCGTGACCGACCATTGTGAAAGTTCCTTAACCTCAACGTTCGTAGGCCTAGCGTTCTAACTACCGCACCATAGGCTTCTCATAACAAAAAAAAATATCGATACAATACAATAAAAATACTTAAGTATATTTTTCTTGTCTATCCATTCGTAACTCTATGCGATTGGCTTTTAACAGTTCCGGACACATTTTCCGTTGTCACCCAGAGTTACAATATTTGCTAATCTTATCCCCCCATTAGCCATTATCTCCCCCCTTTTTGGCCATACGAGTGAACTCTTAATGTTCCGTTCAAGTAAAATAAGGTAAAATTTTTTATAAGTAAGTAGTATACTTTTGAAATTTCTGCAAAAAGGTTTTACTAAGCCCGCAGATTGTTGAAATAACATTGTTTTATTCAATACTTTATTAAATTTATTTCACTAATTATTGCTGAAATTATAAATGGTCTTTTCATACCAGTAAACCGGATATACAAATTGAGCCTGATTCACAAACCGTCGGAAACGGAATTGGATTCGAAATCTGTGCTGTCTCTGTCTATTCTATAGCGAGTGACAGAGACAGTGCATACATTCCACTGTCCTCGGGAGCGTTTCCGACGGTTCGTGAATCAGGGGGCAGATCTCCACACAAAATCCTGTAAATTTTATGTTAATAATACTGATGAACTTATTCAATACATTTTTATCTAAAATCATTTTATTTAGGTAAGGCAAGGAATAGGTTTTGAAAAAAGACAAAGTTTTAATTAAAACAGAAGGAAATCACCTATTTTTCATTTAAATTTCTTTAATTTATTACAAAACCGTTTGACTGTTTATTGAAATAAAACTTTAAAAGGAAACTTTTTTATTTGAAATTTCAAGCAATTCATTTGTTCTTACAATTTATCGTTTTTAATTCAGGTGGTGTAATAAAGAGCTGACTCTCGGCATCACTTGCATTGCTATAAAACAAATGCTTAGGTATTGTACTGTGTGTTGAGAAAATAGTGGTGGTAAAAGAAGTAAGTATCGATACTTTTAAAACTTTATAATGAATACTAGCTTTCCGCCCGCGGTTTCGCCCGCGTGGACTACACGGTCTTGCGATGTGACGAATGTGATATATTTCCGGGATAAAAAGTAGCCTATATGTCACTCTCCAGCCCCCAAACTATCAACATATAAAAAAATCACTTCGATCCGTTGCTGCTCCCTTTTGACGTGAAATGGCAGGACAAACAAACAAACAAACACACTTTCACATTTATAACATTATTACGGATTGTGGATTAACTTAAAAGAGCAGAAAATAAGTCTTCGTTTTCTGAGAAGTAAGTCAGTAGTACCTATTAGTTATTTTAATTATCTAAATTTAATCTTGTTCTATTAATATTTAAATGATATAAGAATGAGTTTTTTGTAAGAGTTGTAAATATTAAAAAAAAAATTACCATGTTTTGATTTGGTGTCGAGTCCCCGATATTTAGGCACAGCTGCTTGCGCCGTGGTCACGGAGTACTGACCAGAGTTGATCCGGTCATACCCCTTGATTCACAAACCAACTTCCAACAGCGGAATGTATGCACTGTCTAATGTCTATTGCACTCGCTTCGCTATTCAAAAGACAAAGACAAAGCACATAATTCGAATTCGATTTTTTGTTTGAGAATCAAGGGGCTGGTAAATCAAAACATTGCAAAAGTCTCGCTTTTCGTAATATTTATAGTGTTCATGAGCATCATGAAAGTTTAAAAAAGTTTTTGTAAGATCGCTAATTAATTTTGAGTTTTAATGAACTAAAAAATCCTAATTATAAAAAAGTTTGTTTGCATAGTTACCGCCAAAAATCAGTTGTGTACCTACCTTAATTTCACGACGTTAATTAAAGTTGTTTCTGGATACTTCAGTTGACATAGAAGTACCGGTTACCTGATTCACGTGTGTGCAAAGAAAAGAAAACATAAAAGAAAAATATGATGCTTACTTCCGCAAAAAACACAACATGCAAGACGAGCAAAAAAAAATAGCTACATATTTTTCATTTTTTTACAATGGTTAGGGCGTTTGTGCACTACCACTGAATTTTACCGATCCGGAAAAAAACGGATGCTTGTATTTTAATAATTAATCATTTATATTAGTAATTAATTAAATACAAGCATCCGTTTTTTTCCGGATCGGTAAAATTCAGTGGTAGTGAAAGAAAGAAAGAAAGAAAGAAAGAAAAAGGTTTTATTTTAGAATCACACGACACTAAAAAATACAGTAAGTAGGTAACACCAACAATAGGAATAAACAACAGTTTCAAAGATAAAATTAGTGTCGTGTGATGCCAAAAATGCGCTCAACTCAGTATAAGCAGCAGGCGGGGCCTGCTGCACTGATATTCTGTTGACCGCATTATGTGACATCACTTATAACAAATATAAAAAAAAACATAAAAAATCACTTGCACAACACAATCCAAATTTAAAAAAAAGAGAAAAAAAAGCAAAGATAACTCTGCACGTGCCTGGCGCGTTTTTGGCGCTAGTTACAGTGCATTTTTTTGTTCTAATGTTATAGAAAAGATTAGTATTCGATTTTTACCGCGCGCAGACTTATCTGACGAGCACTCTACTTATACATCTTACAAACTAGTAGGTAACACATAAACATGGCAGAACGGTCCAATACTCCTTCGCCTTAAATGAAGTGACAAGTAAAATAATAAAAAAGAAAAAAAGAAACAAGTGCTTTGCTTCGTGATCATAGATATTCGTGATAAGCTAATCTGTGATCTGTGGCTCCGTCCGTGAGAAAAAAAAACAAAGTGAAATGAAAACAAGAAACAAGCTAACAATAATAAAATATTTTCCTATGTCTAAGATCTATAAAATATAACTTAAAATTATAATTTTGTGCAATAAAAGTTCAACAAAAACAATAAAATAACTAGTTTTGTACTTAAGGCGATACTCGGAAAAAATGTGCTGAAGCGAGATAGCAATGAGAAAACGACGCGCGCGGGAGCGAGACCGATTTTGCAGATTAGGCAAAAAAAACACAAAATCACTTCGTATTAAAAAACTACAGCGATTTTAAAAAAATGCTTCTATACGATCCTCAATATTATTGGTGTCCACTAATTAAACCAATTTCCAATAGTGTAAGTAACCCCATTTAGGAATAATCTTCACTTTTCGTATTTTTTAGAGGTCTTTTCGAAAAGAAAAAGTGTCGAGGCAAAATCATAAAATCGTGTTTTTGAAACTATACGATTCTAGATAAAGGTATGAAGAAATGTATATCTTATTACCAGATTTGTAACAACAGTAACCGTCCTATAGTTTTAAATCAAAAAGTCCATATTTTTCCGAGTAGCGCCTTAAATTGTGCACAAAATGCCAACCCCGATGCACAGCATGCAATACACATGGGTAAGTAGGTACCATAGAATACCAGAACCCCTTACCAATCAGACTTTTGTGTTTCTAATAGATAGTTTTTTAGGACTTTACTAAAATTGCTGCGTGTTTTTAGCGTGCGAACTCGGGGAGGCAAATTGTTCCAACATTTCGAGGCGGAGTATTTAAACGACCCACGGAAAGCCGCTGTCTTGTGCCTGGGAGTTTGGATCAAGTACACAGCTGCTCTAGTGGGGTATGGATTCCTATCCTTAGCCCAGGCTAACTTACAATACAAGTACTCTGGTGACTCCGTGTGTATGATGTCGAACAACAAGGTAGCAAAGTGAAGCGTTCTCCGAGAGTTCATTTTGAGCAGATTACAGTTATTTAAGAAAGGCGTCACATGCGCTCTAGGTGGTATAGAAAAACAAAAACGTGCACACGCATTCTGAACGCGTTGCACTTGCCGCTCAGTTCTTGACAGTAAACAAGAGCCAAACACCGTATCTGCGTAATTTAATTTTGAAAGAACTAAAGACTCGCATAGCCTGATTCTGATGATAGTGCACAAACGGCCTTTGGGAGGGTATAGGGTTCTTCCGCCAGGTGAATGACGCCTGGTTTAATCAAATAAAGAAAACATCGATATTTTTCCCTCTACAACATCCCTATTACCTTTCCCCCTCGCTCCCTCCGTCCGTTAATTCCACAAGTTTTCCAATAGCGGCCGATACACCTGTTCCGCCATGTTTATTGTTTACACCCCGACAACCAACTATAAGCCAACGGCATAAAGTCCAAAATAAGAAGTCAATAAAAATATCGCTTGTTGTTTAAACTTTTGAAAATGAATGGCCGGTTATTAGAGCTTGGTATCGGTAAAGTGTTTATTATGAGATTTCGGTTATTACTTGATAAATATGGGAAATTGGAAATTTGTACTATTTCCTACTTACTAGTTTTTTTTGATAAATAATTTATGCTGTTAAGTTGCTCTAATATACCTATCTACTTATATTCTCTAGTATAATTTCAACATATTTTTATTTTTTATATATTTTTAACTGACTGCAAATAAGGAGGAGGCAAACGTAGCCTGTTTTAACCATAGATATCCACTAACCATTTCTTGTTTAAAAATCATTTCATTAGGTATTCAAATCTAAATGTATAAGTATACACAACAACTGAATTAATAAGTTGAGCTTAAAACACTGTTTTTTTAAACACTAGCCTTGATCGCTAAAGTAGTAAATTTATAACAAAAAAATACAATGCAAAACTATTTTTATAATTTTTTATAAGCGAAATTTAATCAAATTGAATAATAAGATCACACATTAGGAACTGTTTGCAAAACTCAAACGAAACCGAGTGTAATAATTATATTTAATAATAACGGTAAAGGGAGGGGTCCCTAATAGTATTACGGGACCCCCGGATAGTTTCGAATGGGGATAGATGATTTAATTTAGTTTGTTTTGTAATATTAAGGCGATTGAATTGATTTACTGATCGTTTCGCGAGATTAAAAATTAACTGCTTCAAAGGTTTAAGCCTGTTCAATTTAATTGATAATGGGCAGTTTTTTTAACAGTGTAATGTGTAAAGCTATTCCTTTATGAGTTACCTAGTTTCATTACAAATAATTAAGCATATATAAACCAGACCAAAACTTTCTATATCACCTTTAGTTTTAAAATTATTTGGGTGGATCCAAGTTCAAAATGACAAATTCTTCACTTAGTGCATGTCTTTATCGAAATGTAATTTTTAGTGAAATTTTTAATGTAGGATGTTTAACCTATAGGAATTGTTAAATAAACTGATAAAGCACTTCCTTGGTCGACTTTACTTAAACGTTAAAAACGATTCATCAACAAAACATGTTTCATAGTAACATTTAGTGCTTAAGACCCACACAATCGATATCTAAATAAGAGTTATGTAGTTATAATGTACCTAAGTTTTATTTTTCAAGTTTTTTAATTCTATGAATGCAGTTTTTCTTGTCACTAAAATCGATGACACTAAGAGCAGATCTTTGTATGCCTATCTTTGTATCTTTTCTGACTTGCTCCTACTGACCGATCTAATTGGATCACCCTGTATAGCAAAAATTATTATAAAATATTATTATAAATATCCGTCAACACGAAAATTTTAATGATGAAAAAGAACTAATATTGTATGATAAAAAAAGTTTCAGTTTTATTGCATTCAGCTATATCTATATAGATATATATCGATAAAGTTGAATATAGCTATGAACCCTCTATGAAAATTGATTTCAATTTTACAAAATATTGCATGATTCACTCCCTCTAACTACACTACCAAACCCATAACTTATGTGAAAGCAAAACTCTCGCCGATACGGTACCAACTTCCAATCTTATTAAATTGAAAAAGCATAACACCCAATGAAATATTGCTCGCAAACATCAAAACGTAAATCCTGAAAAGTTTCATTCATGCGATAGCACGTCCGCTCACTTCGGCGTTTCAAAATCATCTGACGCGAACAAAAACACGTGGGTAGCTACGGGGGGAGGGTCGTATGATAACAACCAACCGACCAATAAGAAATCAGCTACGACTCTCCATCTCTGTCGCACTGAGTTTTCTTTCTCCCTCTAATTCGTAGATTACCGTAGTCGATTCTTCATATCTGAAGCTTGATTTTTTATGGCTATTTCAAGTTTGCGCTCGCAAATACGGCTTCAACCCGCAATTCGTTTTAAATGTAACCAAATTAAACGTGAGAACGCTTTTTATAGTTGATTCGGGTTTATTATATGACTGAAGAGATTCTGTAGAACATTATTATGGCGAAAGTAGTTCAAAATGTTAAACCCAATTGTAATTTTTTTGTTACTTATTCAAATTTAAATTAGCGTTTACTCTTTAATAAGCCTATATTAATACAAACAGAGATATTTTAATTTTTAGTTTTTTGCATTCACAATGCAATTTTTATTACAGAAAAATGGAAAATGAAGTATTTAGAAAAAATCGACCCGTCTCACAACTATCCCATCGGAGCTAGTTGTGAGACGGGTCGATTTTTTCTAAATAATTCATTTTCCATTTTTCCACAAACAGAGATTATAATACAATATGCCTCAATGCCTCTGTAAACTAAGAACAGACATTATTTTGACTCCCAAATAATTTGTAATATTTTGCCACTCACATTCAATTAAATTATTTAAAAGAACTAAATTAATTTATTTAGAATTTTGCTTCAGTAGTTGTCCTTAAATAAATAAATTGTTTTGTGGTGAGAATAAAAATGAATTAAGTTTGATTGGATTTTTTAGATAATCTTCTCTTTATACTTATGACACCAAATTCTGTTTAAATAAGCTTGCAGGCACTTATCTAAACTTTAATCTCATTCACGTAACAATTAATCCTTTCCTCAATTAAATAATAACCAATTAATCAATATTCCGTTCCAGTAATCCTTTATTGATTCTCTCCTCAACCAAAAACCATCTTTAAAACGTCTCGTTAAAAAGTTTGAAATAGTTTGTAGGGCTATTATAATAGTTGGGCCATATCATAAGCGTATAATAAACCGATGGTAAAAGCGGGACAAAGCAAAGGTGTTCCCCTAATTGACGGCGGGATGAATGCTCGCCTTTGTAGGGAAGAGGTTGGGGTGGGGTGCCAGTGACGGCGCGGCGGCGGGAAGGTTAGTAAAGGCAGGCGCGAAAATCTCGCCCTCACCGCCGGCGGTGCAAATCCATAGAAATTAGGTCCGCAAAAGAGCTAGAATATATGCGATAGAAAGAGATGCAACGATTGGCCGTTCGTAATTTGCGCCGTACAAGCTGGATTCCACTTTCTTGCGTTATAGTTAGAGTTGCTATTTATTTAAATGGCTTGGCGGAGTGCAGTATCTGTTACTAGTAACTATTTAGTAATCTGTGGTAAAGGCTCATTTACGCCGAAGCAACACTGTGCGACATTGCCGCATCTACATATCGGGCGTACGTTATCTTGTGGTATGCTAATGGTGTACATACCATATCCAACATTTGCGGCATGCGGCATGTGGCAACCATAAACTTATTTATACTATGGTGGCAACCTATGTCAAAAATATCGCATGGAATCCATCGTGTTTGGATACAAGCTGCGACATTCTTAATTTTGTAGCGTGTGGCCTTGTGGCATGCCGCAATGTCGCACAGTATTGCTTCGGCGTAAATGAGCCTTAGTTATTGTCTGAATTTTATGTTGGTGTAGGCAGTTAAGGACTAAATTATGATGCATAAGGTTGTTTAGTCAATAGTAATTTAGTCTGATGACGTGGTTTTCAAAGGACAACATTTGAATTAATAGTCAAATCAAAAGAAGGTGAAGAGGCCTTTGCCCTACAGTGGGACGATTCAGGCTAAAAATAATTAAGTCATCCTGTAATTCGGCCGAATTTTAAGCCAAATTACGGAAATAAACACCTTAAAAATCGCATAAAAGTCTCCACATCACCCTAAGGTTGATCGGTCGTGTATGCTTACTGCATTAAGTCCGCCATTGTATAATTGTGCATTAAGAATAATTAAATAAATAAAATCTTAATATTGATATTGAAATGTATTTTAGAAATTTATTTAATGTTAACGAGGAAATGGAAAAAAGGAACTGCTACCACAAAGCTTCTAGGTATTAAATTTTTATTTTGTAATAGATTTTTATTCTTACCGCTGAAACTACCATTATTGCCGGACGCAATGTAAAAGTATGTTCCGATGCTGGGGAGTGTAGTCAATGGATGCAGACTTTTGTTGGAAATACTGCATCATTGAAACTTTTGTTGGGAATACTGCATCTTTAAATTCGTAGATTGGTATTATTGTATTAACTGCAATCAAAAATGACACAAACGTTATAATTAAAACACTTGAACTCCTTCTAACTTACTTTAACGCACTTGTGCCAGCACATCAACTTGCGCGCGACTCGAGTGAGAAAGAGTCGCGGGTATTTTCGACCAATCAGATCGCTCGTAGATAGCGCGCGTGACTTGACTTAAGGTGACGTGCTGATTGATTGGAAGGAGCGTGACAAAGAGTCGCGCTAAGTTGTGCTAGCACTATTGTTGTAGTTTTAAATTTATCGTCATCACATTTTTTTTATGTTAGATTCCTACCAAACCCGCTGCTACCACCACCGCACCCCACTGGTCCGTGCCGGTCGCACTAGGGTATTATGTTACATCCGGCCGACAAATCGGTGGGTGCCGCAGATCCAATTGTATTCCGATACCGGGGAACAATTAGTGTAGTCAATGGATACTGACTTTTGTTGGGGATAATGCATCTTTTAATTCGTAGATTGGTACCTTATTTTATTAGCTGCAACCAAAAATAGCAGAAAAATCACAATTAAAATACTGACTCTTTCTAACTTAATTTATGGCACTTTTCTTATCTTACTTTAATGGCTGTTGTAGTTTAAATTTATCGTCATCATATTTCTATGTTAAATTCCTACCAAACCCGCTGCTACCATCGCCGCACCCCACCGGTCCGTGCCGGTCGCAGTAAGGGTATTATGTTACATCCGGCCGACAAATCGGTGGGTGCCGCAGATCCGATTGTGTTCCGATGCCGGGGAACAATTAGTGCAGGCACTGCATGCTGACTTTGAGGCTCACCTTTGTTGAGATAAGGCATCTTTGGCGGTTACGCGAAGAATGCAAAACGAAGGTATCCAAAAAGAAAGTATCCAAGAAGAAATATTAGAGTGAACCACAAAAAATACTAAATTGCACACCTTCCTGAACTAGTGCATTTCAGGATTTTTTGTGTAGATTAGCTTATGTAAAACCCCAATTTATTTTAGTAGAGTAGAATAGATATGGCTTTCCATATTGTAAAACGTTATCAACATGGCTTAACCGATGAACAGTGAGTTGAATGAAATTAAAGAAAATTTGAGTAATTTATCTATCATCATCGAGATTCTCATAATCACCTGCGTGGAAAACACTTTCATGGCAACAGTAATTTTATGCCAGTGTGTTATGCAAGTGTTTGACTGAATCCAGGGTATTTTTTTAGCAGTCAAATACCAACAGTATAAGCATAAGAACGTAGTGAAATTATCCACGAAGGTGGCAATGAGAAACCCAGTAACAGTAAAGTGTAACTGTAACTTTAAAACAAAAAATGTTTCAAAATAGAATTTTTTTAAGCATTTGTAAACAGTTCTCATTTCTCACAATTTTACACATTTTGTTGAAAAAATCATAAACTAGGCAACTGTTTTAAAACAACCTCATTGCATCAATAAATTTACGATAATGATCTTCAATTTAACTCTAAACTGTGACTAAACTGTTGAATCAGACCCTTCGCGCTAAACTCGCTAACTGACAAAAGTATAATTGTTCGGTATCGAGTTTATTTAATCTGTGGTACCAAAGGGGAAGTCAGTTCAAAAAGAGTTTCATACAACGTAAATTATAAAATTAGCTTTTGTGGTATAGGTATTTTTGTTATATAAAGTGGGATTAGTACCTACCAGGTTTTTTGATGAGTTTTTTGAACCGGATATGAGTATTGTTGTTATTACTTTTTTGGGTATTTTTATTATGGTCGAGTAAGTATATTTGAAAAGAGTTGATTTCCTGTCCGAATCATATTTCGGGGTAGTTTAAAACTTATTATGGTACGGTCCACCTTTTTATGTAAGGAAGAAACTGGATCTTTGGGAAGTTGGGTCCCTAAAGTGTTGCAGTTATTTTTATGATATTACTATAAAATTATTGTTTCCAAATTAGGTATGTTTCTATAATTGAGCAAGTTTACTTAGAACTTTCGGTATAAGATTTTTCCTACATACCTACATATGCCTACGTAAATACTTTTTTAAAATAATGATATCAATTAATGATTTCCACACTTTACGTTATTTCTTAAGTGGCTGCTTAAAACAATAACAAGATAAATAATAATTTTTAAATAAAATTAAGATTAAGGCGCCGATTCCCCAAAATAGGGTATTTTAAATTATGGATTACTCGCAAATCACAAGTAGGTACTTAAAATTTGGAAAAAATATATGTTATTTTAGAGTTATTTATCTAGTGCTTCCGGCCGTTTTTTTTATTGGTGATATTTTACTGTGTCAAATAAAATCCCAAACATCCGTCTAATAATAATTCAAATATCATATTACTTGCAGTATACTTGGTTTTAGTAAATGAAAAACATATGAAAATAATTGTCTTTGAATAGCCAAGGGATTCCGGCCGTCATATTTTTTTTTTATTATTTCATTGAATTTTAAGTGATTTTCGATTCGCGGGGCGCTCGCGAGTTCACAGTTCACTGCCGGCTGCCGCTGGGTCCGCGCGGAGTGTATCGAGCGCGGCCGAGCAAGCGTTAGCGTGCCTTTTTCGGTCGGGAATCCTCGCCTTAAGGCGATATTTCAAACCTTTATGAAAATTATTAAAATCACCCCTGTAAGAGATTAGAGCATTAATTTTTGATCGAAACTAACACTAAATAATGGGCCATAAAATCTGCCATATTGCTACCCTCAAATAATTCAATGGGTGGTTTATTTCCTTCCTGTTTGAGTGCCATTCACAAACTTGTCAATTAATAAAATATTTGTCACATAAATTTAAAGTCGACAAACGAGTGCGATATCTTGCCGCTATTATTGATACTATTCCAAAATAAACTGCCTCATACAATAAAGCACAATAGTTTCGGGCGTCAGCGGGGTGCGGAGGAAACGCGCGGAGGGGGGGACCGCAAAAACTGCACCCGACTTAATTATAAAGAGACAAGAAGCGCTATCAAATAGCGATTCGTTAAATCTACGCTCTCGTGTTAACACCACGGGTTTTCCCTCTCTATCCGCCCCCTAGGAGTATGAACGAGACGTGCGTATTCTCCGCTTGCGCTTATACCGATGGGCGGCGACAACGATATAAGGTTTAGATTGACTGGGCGTTCTCTATTCACTTTTTTTTTGTTTGCGCGGAGCTTCGGGAGCTTTTCATTTGGTGTTGGTTCGTGGGAGAGATCGTTCGCGCCGCGTGTCGTGTTCGGAATTTGAAAATGTTTTAATTTGTTTTTTTGGACGGGTTGTGTTGTGGTAGCTAAGATGTCGGAACTCCGTGGTTCTCCGCCTCTGTCGCGAGGTTTAGAGAATGGTTTTGGCGCGCCGCTGGCTGCCTTGAGTTCGTTGGCTGAGGCACCTCCTCCAGCGCCAAACCCTCATGGGATAGACCATATCTTGTCAAGACCAGCTGCGGGAACACATGTTGGGGCTGGACTATTAGCGCCAAGGTTGTCGTTGGCGGCTGCGGCGGCAGGGATGGCCCACTACCTTCAGCACAAACCCTTATACTGGCCAGGGTTCCAGGGGCTGGTATCCAATCCTATGGCGTGGAGAGACCGGTTGCAGTCCAGTGAGTAATTTAAATTTGTCTTTGTAAAACTGCTAAGAATACGGTTTTTAACTCTGTGTTGCGGCATGGCAATAGACATATCAATAGGTATTATTATACTATACATAACAGGAGTTGTAAATATAAAGGTCAAATTATTTTTAAGGTTACTAATAAAATAAAATTATCGTTTCATAGTTCTCTTAAACAGATTTTAAATTAAAATCTTATCATTCGTGCAAAAGACATCAACGCGTTTTACAATTAACTACAAGAAAATACAAGGAGTTTTGTCAACAGAAGCAATATACAAAATATACATTCGTGGTTGTTAGTGAAAGATAATAAATGGAAAATAAAGAGAGATAGGTATCTTGGAACTAAAAGTAGATGTCAAAGTTGGTTAAATATTGATTTATAAAAATATGCGTAAAAAGTTACGTTTATGCTTTAATTATTTTGAAAGCAATTTGTTTATATTACCAAATCACACTTATTATGTTTATTTTATTTATTTATTTATTTTATTTTACAGTTTTTGGAAAACTTACAGCTAATTAAAAAGATAATAACAATGTTAGTGTAAGTACAATAAGGCCAATTACAATTACACGTGTAGATATATAACTTTTTACTATCTCTCTCTTTTTAATAAGTAAGTACTTACCTACAGTTCTATTAATTTGGTATAAAATATTATTTTACATTTACCTACATAAAATTAAATTATTTTAAAAATATATTTGTTTGTCTTGAAATTATACGAATTTAAAATACTTTTAAATGGAATAAAACTTAGGTAAATTAATAACACAACCTGATTTAAGTAAACAATAATTTAAATATGTTTTTATCCTTTCGTCATCATCATCTTCATCATGATGATACTATGAATGTTAATATGACGAACGTATAGAATTTTATAATTTCAGAGGTAACTTTAGTATTTTTTTCTATCGAGCGAAATTAAGCGTGTTTTCCAATCAGTCAATCGATCAGAAATACGATCAAGATTAACTGGTTTTTTTTTAAATTATATGTGCTGAGTGTTTTACGCAAATTCGCCGACCTTATCGATAGAGCGAGCGACGGCGACGCCCGCCGCGCCGACGGACGACCGCCAGTCACCGTCCGTCGGCGTCATTATAGTAATGTTTTCTTTTATGTATTTAATTTAATTATGTAGATAACCTATGGATTTCAAATAATATGTTATCTCAATTCTAATAATGCATAATCTACTTTTTTATATTTAGGAATTATGCAAAATCTACGAACTATTTAGCAATAATAAAATGAAATTAGGTTTACTTGTTAATTTATTTATTAAATTTTTAGTTAAGTTTTTAAATAAGTATGTTTAACATCTAATTTCAGTTAAACACATCGATATAAAATTTGTAAGAAATTCTTATTTATTTCCAATACCTAACGTTATTCCCCAAATTACTTAATAAATATTTAAAGTTTTTATTAAAGTCTTTAATTATTTAAAGTAGGTATTAAGTGTCTGAATCTACATTATGAAAACCATAGTCTAACTTATAACTATGAGTAATAAACCACTTTTTTACTAAAACAAATGAGTATTAATAACAAAATGGCTAAAATTGCCTGAAATTAGTTTGAAACACCTACTTTTTTTTATTTAATGTATATTGTGAAAGTGTCGTAAAAACTGCGTTGGTTCGTGATTTTACTTCGGTGCTTTACTAATACATATGACTTACTATTTGGTATTGCAGAACTACTGTTCGCTGTTGCAATTTATACACAGAGAAGATTATTTTTTTATCTCGTTGCGTGTGATTTTGCCTTGTGATACTGTATTTTTAAAAATTATATTTAATTAACAATATTTTTTACGGCCAAAAATGGGTCTTAAGTTTTTGAGATTGTGTTGCAGTCTTGAAAATTTATAATACCTACATATAAGTAGTAACCCAAATACATCTCTAAGTTTTAAAAGGGTTGTAATTAATTGATCACCAAACTAACCTAACCTAACCCACAAAAATACTGACTTAGCAACTAAAATACTGAAATGGACGCAAACTGGCGGACTTTGCGTCCATTTCAGTATTTTAGATGCTTACTTATTATTTTTTTGTGGCTCAATTAATTATTTCCCGTTTTAAAATACAGGAATTAAGTTGTTTTAGCTCTATTCAAGTCTCTCTCTCTTTGCTCTGCAGATGGAGTATTTTTCTCTTCTTTCTGTCAGTGACTTGAAAGAGGTCAAGTCACTAGAGTAGTTATTATTCAAGTAGGGTAAATAGGTAGGGCAGGCGTACCGGTTTTGACCACTGTACCGGTTTTGACCACTTTTTGCTCTAAAAGTTTTCTAAACAACCTTTAGCCATTTTTGATAAAGGCAATTAAAATAAGGTATTTTAAAATAATAATAACAACCGTTAAAACTCCTTATGTCATAAGATTTTTTCAATAAATTCCATTTTCTGTTTGAAAAAATGTTATGTATGAAAATTTTAAGAAATTTGTTTTGGATGAAATACTTTATAAGCCTTAGGTTTTTATAATTAAATTGTTGTTTTGCAATTGACTGGTTTCTAGCGTATTAGAATATATTGATTTTACCTGGGTTTCGTTTTGATTTTTTGCAATACTTACAAAAGTTTAACTATCAGTAAGTGGCCAAAACCGGTACATTTCGCACCTCTCACACATTGTGTGTAATATAAAAAAAACTATTTTACTTTTATAAATTGAAAAATGTACATTTAAAGGTAGATAAATTATCTATAATTTAAGATATAATTTTTGTCTTAAATACCTAAGACCATTTAGTACTTTATGCTTAAAAGTCAAAAAATCCTTAAAGTGCCACAAAGGGTACCTCTGCCCTACTTAATCGATAAATGAATCTCTAAGAAACCCATTTATGTAATAAAAATGATAAAAACCAATTAGAAAAAGTTAGTTTAATTTTTAAGGACTCGAAATCTATTGATTTTTTATACTAAATTAACATACACAGTAATACATATAGTTAGTAAACGTATGTAACAAAATAATTTTATTATTGAATCGCGCTAAGGCGTGTCTACACTCGTGACACGGTGCGAGGGCGCATTATTAAACCACGTTACAATATTGGGTACAGCCATTTCTGTAATCTGCCACTTCAGATATACGGAGATACTATCATGGTTCATATGTTAGTATAATTTTCCATTTGTAACCGTGATCAATATGGTTTTGTGTGTACGTACCTATTTCTATATTACGTTATTTCAAAACGCAATATTTTATAGAAATAGGACAAATATGTTCACATTTTTAATATTATTTTATTGAAAAATATGATTCCATAATATATTAATATATTAATATATGATTAATTTTTCACTATCCTTTAAAATATAAAATAAACGCGATCAAATCCCTAAAACCTATTTCTTAGAAATGTAGAGACGCTGTAAGTAAGTAAGTAATTGAATTTTATTTGTTTTTATTTTTGTCTTTGGTAACTATGTGTCATAGTCCTAAATATATACCTATAATATTAACCTATATATTTTTTTATTTCCCACTAACTTAACTTGATGAATCACCGTGGTCGAAAGTAGAAAGTTCTTTGCCATGTTATAACCTCCTATCTGATGCCTCGACTTATAAACACCGGACTGTGTGAATGAAAAACAAATCTTTTACATAGCACAATGTTATTGATCCGACGTTTTTTAACAGTAATGTTGACCAAATTTTTTATTATTGCTAATCTTTTGAACATCCTATCACCAGCCCACTTAAAACAATTCCGAAAATTCCGATTATTAATAATGTGTGTGTCAATACGGTCACGGTGCTTGCAGATTTTAATAAAGGCGGGCTTACTGTAATAAGCTTCAATACCATAATAACTGATATTGAAATAACAGATAGCGTATCTGGGTGATATGCGAACAACTAATAACGTATAATGAGTGATAATACGCTTGTCGGAGTTTTTAGATGTCGTCAAATTGGAAATGGCTCGGATAGTGATTTTAATGAATTGGGATATTGGGAAAGAAATTACATAATAAATATTAAACGTAAAATAAATAACGGAAAAATGTGTTATAGAGTGCTTGTACACGGTGCAAGTAGCTTGCGCATGTTGAGACACTTGCGCGGGTTATATGCATCTTAAAATTACCGTTCAAAAACATGTGCGGTTCTAGCGACTCGAGTATGGTACCAAAGCGAGCCACACGCGCAACTAAACCACGTGCTCTGCGGCGCGCGCGGGTCACTCGCGCTAGTTGCTCGCTCATGTTACTTGAGCACGTTTAACTCATAACGCGACCTCTCGAAAAGCATGCACATGTAGCTATTGACCACGAGCAAATAACTTGTGCGTACTGCTTGCGCAAATAACCCGTGTCTTTACTTGCTCCAGTTATTTGCACCGTGTTTAAGTACAAGCGAGTAACTTGAACAAGAAGCTTGCGTATATTACTCACGCGTGTAACGCGCATCTTTACTAGCTCCAGCTACATGCACCGTGTACAAGCACACTTAAAAACCACCAGCCCTGCAAGTAAATTTCAGGCCCGATGCTCTGACCAACAAAGTTGACCAGCCCCTGTTTCACGCACCGGCGGGAACGCTCCAGATAGCGGAATGTATGCACTGTCTCTGTCACTCACTATAGAATAGACAAAGACAAAGCACAGAAATCGAATTCGATTCCGTTTCCGATGGTTTGTGAATCACGGGGTGCATAATATTGTATTGATCCCTAATCAATACAATAATTAGTATCATTTTCAAGTATTTATAACAGGTAGTAGGACCTACAGTACCTACAGTCAAGCCTGGGTGAGAGTCCGCCCGTGTGGATGAGGTCACACTATTGTTCCTGATGATGAGGGGTAGGTATAAGTTATAATAAAAAGAAGCTGTTTTTATTTCATCACATTTAATCGGATTCGTATGTTAACATTAACAAAACATTATCTAAAAATTGGGCTCGAGGGTTCACATTTTCATATCTCGCCCAGCCCAGATACCAAGTAATTGACATCACATGGGCGCTACAACCAACTGTCCCGGCAATATTTTTAACAATACGGTGCTCCATTTATCTTTTTTTGTTATTTTGAATTATTTCGAATCAAAATAGAAAAAAAGTATGACGCGTGGAGTCAAAAGTGCTAGTGTCCAAGGCCGTGACAAAAACAAATGACCGCTTGTGTGTTTGAAGTTTGAGATTATCAAGTATAATACTTTCTAAGCCTTGTTTTTTATTAAAAATCTTTGATACCCAAAAAAGGCAATAATATTTATTTAATATTAATTATGAATATTTGATGAATTCGTTTTCTCTTAAAAACGCTGTTCAGACCTAAGCCCAAAGTGAATGATGTCCTTTCATCCAGATCCATTAAGTGGTTTTTGCGTGAAAGAGTAACAAACATACATACATCCATAATCACAACCTTCACATTTATAATATTAAGTAGGATTAAAACATGAAATCCTTGTATTTTTAATGTTCGGCCTTGATACCCAAATGTCCGGATTAACAAGCTAGCCAGTCCTGCTTTTAGACTTTTGGCAACCCAAATGCTAATATCTCTCGTCTCTCGTCTCTCGTCGAATCCAGCTCGGATGGGCAGCGTTTGGGAAGCTCCGGCATATATTCGCGTCCGAAATACCTGAATGTCTCAAGACGAAAGTCTTTGACCAGTGTGTGTTGCCAGTAATGACCTATGGAAGTGAGACGTGGTCTTTTACTATGGGTCTCATAAGAATGCTCAAAGTCACCCAGCGAGCAATGGAGAGAGCGATGCTTGGTATTTCCCTGCTCGATCGAATCAGAAATGATGAGATCCGCAGGAGAACTAAAACGACCGACATTGCTCGAAGGATTGCATCATTGAAGTGGCAGTGGGCGGGACACATAGCGCGGAGAACTGATGGCCGTTGGGGCGGAAAGGTTCTCGAATGGCGACCGCGTACCGGACGACGTTCCGTGGGCAGGCCCCCTACAAGGTGGACCGACGATCTAGTCAAGGTCGCGGGAAGCCGCTGGATGCGGGCAGCGCAGGACCGATCGTTGTGGAGATCCTTGGGGGAGGCCTATGCCCAGCAGTGGGCGTCGTTCGGCTGACATGATGAATGCCAACCAAATTGATTCACTTTGGTTGAAAGGCGCAGAAAGCGCACATTCATATTGAATGATTCACTTTTACGTTTAGATTGTTCGATTTGATTGCATCATCTAAATTGACAAGCAAAAGTGAACCGTGTATTTCTGCCATAACTGCGCAGCTTTATCTGTTGAAAATTTAAAGGTACTTACACCTATAACCTACACACGCCAACAAATAAAACTTCGTTAGCTCACAATTAATCCTTGTATTAATTACGAAATTGCGAACTGGACCCAAAAGCGTAAAAACAATGGAACGAGCGCCCGGACCGAAACACTAGACAATTATTAAAATCCCAAAACCATTTCATAGCAGCCGTTCGAAATTGTTAATAAATTGGACACAACAAACATTAACGGCAGTAGGTCATCTGTAAATGCGTAAGCAACGAATACGATGGTTTTGTTTTTTTGTGGGAAACTCATTTTGTTGGATAAAAGTTTCAAAAATACTAAAGAGATGAGTGTTATTATTACAACGTACTTGTTATTGTCAAACATCACTGACAATCTGGCATCAAAGAACGTTGATCATGGTAACAGGAATATGAAAATGTATTTAGGAAAAGAAATTGTCTAATATTCTTCATTGCATATTATCTTATAAATATCTTAAAACGTCATTAATGAAACTTGGCTGATATTTAAAACTTAAAACGGTTAACTGTCAATTTTAAGAGTAAATCACTAAAATATGCCTTGACAGAGAAATCAGACTACGAAAGTAATATTAAAAGTACACACAAAGGTTTTAATAGAAAAACATATACAGAGAAGAAATGTACAAGGGCACAACTTATTCCATTTTGGAATATCTACCAGCTGGCCCGCGAGAGGAAATAAACACGGAGATGGGCAGACAGTGTGTAACTTCAATAAATATTTTAACAGAAAAATAAAGAAAATCAACCATAAAATTATATACATATACTTAAACATACTTAAACTCACCACAAAAACCACCTAATTAAATTCACCACAAAAAATACTAAGTAGGTGTGAATTTTAGTACTTTTGTAGGTTAGGTTAAGTTAGATTGGTGATCAGTTAAATACTACCCATAATAAAACACTTAAAATTGACAATTCAGCGGCTTTATACAAAATAGGCAGCAAGCCGGATTCAAACAAACGACTGACAAATTACTCGAATCATTACTTACTGCATAAATATTTACTGCGGCCACCGACGGCGGTCAGCGCCCAAATGAAGTGGGACACATTTTTTTAATTACCATCCCCTCCCTAGGTGGAGGGGGCGCCCCCACTCCCCACAAACTGCTGCATATGTTGGTAGCAATTAAAATTCCAGTTTTCGAATGCAGTTTCCGCCGCGGTTGTTCAATAAGGCTTTAGGTTTTTTTTTCAGTTTCCACTGTGGCTTTTTGTTTTAATAATACAGAGTTTGGACGGAATTTGCGTCAGAGTTGATAGTGTTTCCATAAAATATAATAAAGTAAAATTAACTCTATTCATTCAAAAGGGGAGAGCTTTAAGTCGTTGAAATGGTTCCTGAAATTGCTTTAAAAATAATGTAATTTTGGTATGATGAGTATATTTTTTACCGTTGGAGCACCTTTTCAGGACTTTTTAGTTCCGAAAGGATAATCCACTCGTATCCTTTAAATAAATTCATAAAATGCAGATATTTACAAAAAAAATACTGATAGAAAAAATAAAAAGGTTCAATTAAAACTTTTGGAAATTATATTTCTAATTGTTATGACGATTTTATATTTGGAAAATTGTACGAATCATAACAATGTAATTTTAATTACACAAAATTAGTAAAATTTAATCAGAATGTCACAGGTTTGATCCATGTGCCAAAGCAACTTTTTTACGTCTATCTGTTTATGTGTCTATAGTACGTATGGTGGTAACACACAAAGAATTATGTGGGTGTAGTGGGTCACGCTCAAAAACTGAACCCACGTGTTGAGTTACCTAAGGGAAACGCTTTTTACACATGATTTATTACCTACTAGTAAGTGTAGAATGACAATTTAACAAGGATCCAAAAACTACTATATATAGCAAAGGAAATAAAAAAAAAATGGTCAAGGTTCTTCATTTGTTTTCGATATGAATACCTAGCGGATGATTTCAAACACAACTTCTGCTTTAATCCTAGTTTTTCAAAGAGAAGTTGACGTATAATATTTTATTACTTTTTAATATCTCATAAAAAAGGGAAAAACCCTAAATAAATGGCATTACTTTATAAACGTTACTGATTAATTTTAACTCCTAGTTAAGCATTTTAAATATTAGTTTAAAAGTGAGCCCGAGTAGAGAAAAATGTCAGAAATAGAAAAGACCCTAATTTCGTAACTCACCACTTAAAAACATTCAAAACCGTCGTTCCATCTCAAAATTCATTTACCCGTCTTCAAATTTCAAAATCACGGTAAAAATATTCAAACAATTACTAGCGGAGTTGACCGAAGCAATTATAGCGAAGCTGTAATCTCGTCGAGGTAATGAAATTAAATGAAGAAATAACACAACGCGCGCGCCCCTCCCGCCGCACATTTTCACGTTACCCCCTCCACCTCCCTCGTGTTGAGGGTTGGCAGTGGTGAAAATTATAAATTAATGTACAATAATTAATAGACAGGAGGACTTAAAATTCTATGTAATAGGGTATAAGGCAAATAAAATAAAGTAACTAATTTACAGACCAGTTTAGGACAATAAAATTTCACTAAAAAGCAACTCAATAGAATCATATGATCCAAGCCTGCAAAGTGGAGGAAACCGAGACAATAAGTTTTATCTATACTAAGACCATTGAAGTACATTATAATTCAATGACTAAGACTTATATTCTAAAGAGAAAATAGTAGATTTTTTGTTTGTTTGTATATTTGTTATGGCAAAACTACATTATTCCCGAGTGCCATATGCAATAGTTTACCCCGATATTCTTACGGGAACAGGAACCGTGGAGAGCCACTAGTTTTTAATAAACAATAATATGATAGTTCACTCGACAGCACATCAAGTTAAACAGTTGAACTACGATAATAGCTTTTATTACGTAGGGCATAAAGGCGGTTTCAAGGTCAACATGTATAGTCTAATGTGCAGCCGTATGTACGGTGTATACGTACCTAATCAGGCTGAAAATAGGCAAACTGAAATAATTGCGTAATACCATCTGAAAAAAAGTGAAAATATTATAATTATATAACGTTAGTATGCTTTACTATTCATAAAACTATGTTACTTATAAATCCTCACGTTAATTTACACTTGAGCCATTAAAACCTACGTGGCAGCCCTGCAAGCCTACGACTCCATCTTTGTTTTCGGCAACGAGCAACGAGGTGTCGCTTATTAAATCTCTCGGTCAATGCGGTTTGCGCTGTTCTCCCGCCGGTGTTGTGGCCCCACACGATAAGAGTTTTGCGATGAACAGTGGAGCTTTGTATGTTTTCATGAGAGCTTAGGTTTTAAAGGCCGACAGTCACTTGACATGGCTAACTAATAATATTTTTTAAATGTAGGCGTTAGTAAAAATACGACGGGAATGTCAAAAAAATTGGGCTTTTTTTTTTAAAAAAAAATGACATCAAAAAAGTAAGAAATAATCCCTCACCAAATAACGTAAGTACTTTGAAGTCGGGTGGGTTTTAACAAAAACAACAAAACATTGTAGGCATGTTTTACGCCCGACTTCAAAGTACTTACGTTATTTGGTGAGGGATTATTTCTTACTTTTTTGATGTCATTTTTTTGAAGGCGGTTTTTTTTTCTATTACATTTTAACGAAAGAAACGTTTTCACATCTTATTATTATGTTTAATCTTATAATTATGTCATATCATATCGTAAGCAATTTTTATTCGTCGGTTCTGGCAATCGTCATCTATTGCATGATGTCTTGTCGGGTAAGGTATTATCTCGCCCGAATTTTTTTTTAGCTCCTAGACAAGACCACGTAGGTATTATCTCGCCCGAATTCAACTGGCCCGCATTTTTGTTTTTGTTTTTAAAGATCACAGTTCTAACCTAACCTAACCAAATGAATTAAGTTTGTAGTCATTTTTATTTTAAATGATTACAACAAAAATGGTTAGGTTAGGTTAGAACTGTAACCTATAAAAATAAAAACAAAAATGCGGGCCAGTTGAATTCGGGCGAGATAATACCTACGTGGTCTTGTCTAGGAGCTAAAAAAAAATTTTTATGAGCCTTTATTTCTGTTTCGATAGAACTACTACCTACTACTGAGTTTCAATAACCTTATTATCTCGGAAAGTAACCGCTGGGGTTTCGAGTAATTTTATTAAATATTTTATTGTCGTTCCTGCAATCGGACACCCCATTGCAAGGAGCTATGGGGCCCGGGCTGAATACAAATAACTTGATATAAGCCTTTGAGCAACGGGAATCAGTGCAACGTTTGCTGTTGCAATACTGAAGTAGTAGATTATGGAGACTTATACATACATAAAACCGCCTTCAAAAAAATCACATCAAAAAAGTAAGAAATAATTCCTCACCAAATAAATAACGTAAGTACTTTGAAGTCGGGCGTGAAACATGTACGATTTTTCGTTGTTTTTGTTAAAACCCACCCGACTACAAAGTACTTACGTTATTTATTTGGTGAGGAATTATTTCTTACTTTTTTGATGTGATTTTTTTGAAGGCGGTTTAATTTTTTTATAAAAATAATTTTTATTTCACTCTTTTTAGTGCATCGTGCAGGCAATTTACTTGTATTCTGGTAAATAGGTATGTGATCAAATTGAAAACCTCCTCTTTTGAAGTCGGTTAAAATACCTTGAGGTATCCCCTTTTTAACAAAACAAGAATCATCTAAATCGGTTTATAAACAAAGGAGTTATGCCTAAAGATACGTATTAAATTCACATAAAGTGGTAACGAAAACGACAGTATTTTCAAGATTTCCTGAAAACTACTGAACCGATTTCAAAATTTTAAAAAATGGGACCAACTTGGAAACCAACCTGATGTAATAACGTTTCAATCATTTCAATCGGTCCATCCGTCTTCGAGTAACCGGTGGACATACACAAAAAAAAAATACATACAGACGAATAGAGAACCTCCTCCTTTTTGATTTAGAAGTCAGTTAAAAAGGGTTTACTAAGGCTAGGATTCCCGAAAATAGGGTATTTTAAATAATTATGGATTACTCGGAAATCACAAGTAGGTACTTACAAAAAAAAATTGAAAAAATATGTTTTTCATCTAGTCATTCCGGCTGAACAGTTTCTGAATTATACGTCTGTAAGTATTACAAATAAAGCTACTTATAGGGAAAAACAATATCCTAAAATTATTCAAAATTCATAATAAGCCACCTAAAAAAATAACACATGACAAAGTTATGGAGCGTAAAGTGACAAGCCTTTATAATGCTGCTACAAAAACGGTAGCAGTAATCAAACTGATATAAGCGACAGTAGGGTCGGCAAAAAACGAGCTTAATGACATCGCACGGACGATGTATACCTACACAACTACATACATACAAAAAAATTTTGGGACAAACATTTTGGATTGGTTTTACTAAAATATAACTTTCAAAAAGCTATTGTTTAAAACATCAAAGTCGTCTGTAGCGATGAACTAACATCGTTACTTAGGTACACAAGCAAGACGTTAGTTATGGAATAAGTAGGTATATTAAAATATACAGGATCAGTGAAAAGTACGAATTATCTAAGCCCATAGTAAATTGATAACAGATAAATATATACCAGGTTAATACTTATTATACATAGAAAACACCCAGACCAAGACAAATAGACATGCTCATGCACACAAATATTTGTCTTGTTTGGGAATCGAACCCGAGACCTCTGACTCAGAAGGCAGGTATCTTACCCCTGCGCCAAATCTGGAGTCGGTCCCATCCACCCCGGTGGCTCTGTCCCGGTGGCGGGACCGTTGGGAAAAATAGTTTCATCCACCCCGGTGATTCGTGTCTTGATGTTTAACGGGGTGGATGGCACTGACGAAGTTTCAGCGACCCCGGTACCTACATCATTTAACGGGACGGATGGCACAGATCTTATTTCATACACCACAGTATTGCGTTTAGGAGAATATAAAAAAAAAATATTTAAAAATAATATTATTTATTCTACACCGTAAAATTATACCCATTAAATATAACGCAAGATATTTTTATGTAATAATCAGGTTTTATTATGACAGTAAATATACAATGTTGATATACGCAGTTTAAAAAAAACAGTCTTCATTATAAAAGTAAAATAATACCTACATTATTCTACAAAGCGAAATAATACATATTTGTAGAAATGTTTAACATAATAATCAGTTATAACACAAGATAAGTAATTAATAACTAGTTACATTAAACCTTACCTACTTATAGCAAAAAATTACGTTGTAAATCATTAGGTATAATCATATAATATTTTCATTAGCAAACAATCGTTAAATATAAGTTTGACTTTCATAATCACAGATTCGTAATGAACAATCTTTGCTGATAATATAAATCAATAAACATTTGTAACCATAAACTTATTAATGTAATAAGTAGGTAGGTAATACTTAAACAACTAATAAAATTAACACCTAGCAAAAATCAAATAATACCCGCGTAAATTACACATTTTTATAAGCAAAAAATATAACAACAAACAAAATACAACTAAGGCTCGTTCCTTCAACGCCCCAGAAATGGGACACAATAGATTTTCCATTGTTCTCCTGCCCTATTCGGCCGGTCAGGCGTCAATTAGTCGTCAATTTAAACTTAAATCTCTAATTTTACGGTAGGACATTTTCTAGAAAGTCTGCGATAGCTTTTAGAGAGAATAATGATGATTGAATTAGCAATGAAGACTAATTCAAATCTGTGATTAAGTTTCCTATTGGAACTATGATTGTTTTACAACGTTGATTATTATTTATTACTAGAAAGTTTTATTTTATTAGTTATGTATTTTATAAGTAAGTAAATAATTAAAAAAACTGATTTACATTGATTGACCAATGAAGACTGAATTAATTTCGAATCTGTGATTTATCGATGTCTGAGTTGTATATTGTTTATGTTATTTTGTTTGCTACTAAAACTGTATGTTTTACGACGTTAATTTTTGCTGGAATGTGTTCATTTTATTAGTTGTTTAAGTATTACATCATAATTGATTAAATTACGAATCTGTGATTATCGAAGTACAGTTAGAAAGGGATGGTGCTATTCATCGCATAATAATAAAACGCATCGCATATAAATTCAGCGTCATCTATACCTTTCTAACTACTCAATGTACTCATGCAGAGATTTGAGTTTGAACTTGATTCTTTTAAGTTATATTGTTTGCTAATAAAACTGTATGTTTTACGACGTTGGTTTTTGTTAGAAGGTGTTGGATTTTATTAGTTGTTTATGTATTACTTATTTTAAAAGTAAGTTTATGGTAATAAACACTTTGTGTGTTGATTTATATTAACAACAAAGACTGTTTATTACGAATCTGTGATTATGGAAGTCAAATTTATAATGATTGTTCGCTAATGAAAATAATAGGTCTTTACATATGAAATTGCCGTTTTTTTCTTTTGTACATATAACTTAACAACTTTTATAATATTAGAAATATATAATTTCTTTAATATTGCGTTACATTAAGACCGTATCGAGCAACTTTTGATAATTTAATAACCACGATATTTGATTATTTACATAGAAAAAACTTATTCCGAAAGTTACGACTATTTTTGTTTCCAGAATTTCGTACTTTATTAGTTGTAACTTAGTGAAAAAAAAAATTTTTCTCTTAACGAATGTGTCATTTAGTAGTTAAAATGTCCATAAATACGTGTGTAAAATTTTGTAAATTTACATAATATTAGTCGTTAAATAATAACAAAAACGTTAGTATGGAAAAAAAAATATTACAGAAATCTCCATACAAAACGGCAATTTCATAGGTAAAGACCTATTATTATAACGATTAACAAAGTAATTTTTTGCTATAAGGTTTTATGTTACTAGTTGTTAACTACTTAACTTATTTAAATATTTACTTCTTTGCATTCACAATGCAATTTTTATTGGTGAAAAATGAAGTATTTTGAAAAAATCGACCCGTCTCACAACTAGTCCGATGGGACTCGAACCCACGACCTTTCGCTTTCCGGGCGACTGCTCTAACCACTCAGCTACGGAGTCGTTACGAGAAGCGTCGAATTTATCAAATACTTCTTACGCACCGTAAAGCCAGCGTTAATTTCATCAATGTGAAGATATTACTACCCTCACTTTCCATTTTCCATTTTTCACCAATAAAAATTGCATATTGCAATATGCAATTCATTTTCCATTTTTTTTTTACTTATCTTATGTTATTATAACTGATTATTATATATAAACATTTGTACGAATACCTACCTAGGTATGTATAATTTCACTTTGTAGAATAATGTAATATTACTTTTATAATGAAGACTGTTTTTTTTAAACTGCGTAAGTAAAGTAGGTATATCAACATTGTATATTTATTGTCATAGTAAAACCTGATTATTACATAAAAATATCTTGCGTTTTATTTAATGGGTCTAATTTTACGGTGTAGAATAAATAATATTATTATTAGATAATATTTTTTTTATATTCAACTAAACGCAATTTACCGTGGTGTATGATATTAGATCTGTGCTCCGTCCATCCATCCGTCCCGTTAAATGAAATACCGGGGTCGCTGAAACTTTGCCAGTGCCATCCACCCCGTTAAACATCAAGACACGAATTACCGGGGTGGATGAAACTTTTTTTCCCATCGGTCCCGCCACCGGGGCAGAGCCACCGGGGTGGATGGCACCGACTCCAAATCTGTCACCAAATGATAGAATTTCAATATTTAGGCTGCCTGTCCATAGAAGCGGAGCGAGCTGGCGCAGCGGAAAAACTAGGAAATATTAACCAATAGGATTGCATAAAATCACGTGACTTGATATTTTATGCAATCCTATTGGTTAATATTTCCTCGTTTCTCCGCTCCGCCAGCTCACTCCGCGTCTACGGACAGGCAGCCTTACACTCATTCAACCACATCAACCATTCTATTCTCCGTGTGTCAATACGCCTCTTCCCGTAGTCAGTGCGCAGACGCGACTCTAGGTGCACCGCTACATTCAATAAAGGTTATGAACAAATGTCGCCAGGATAACGCGTGCGGAGTTAGGCTGACCAAGCACTTGCGACTTGCATGGTTAGATTTTACAGCTCGCGATCGCGATGCCTTTTTCGTTTGTTAGGTCAGACTTATAATGTCCATCTTCATGTGCTTTGTTCATTATTTAGAACGCAAGTCCTTAACATCAACCATTTTCCGTGTGTCAATACGCCTCTTCCCGCAGTCAGTGCGCAGACGCGATTCTAGGTGCACCGCTACATTCAATAACGCGCGCGGAGTTAGGCTGGCCAAGCAATTGCGACCAGCATCAACAGGCATGGTTAGATTTTTCACTTTTTTTGTTTGTTAGGTATTCTTCTAAAACTTCTTCTTGAACCTAGCTGTCTATTGATGAAAACCGCTTAAGTATTCGTTGCTTGTTTGAAACGAACGACGGAAATCCACTCAGTTTTATACAGATGTATGTAGAGAAGTCCAAGTCGCAAGTGTGCCGCCCGCCTAAAAGCGTCGTTATCTTCCCGGCAGGTGTCTCGCGTGTCGCCATACGGCGCGCGTATCGCGATCCTGTAATATCGTGTACGTACGATTATTGCTATACTTCGCTTACGTGTCATGAATGTTGACGAGTTTCATGATGTTTGCGCCCGATTGCTCTATCGTGTTGTCTGCATCTGTCGGCTTGTGTAGGCATTTGTTTTTTGATGTTGGTGCTCGAAGGACCGTTTATGAGTTACTAGCTTTCCGCCCGTGGCTTTGCCTGAGTGAGCTTTTTTCAAGTGGCAATGAGACATTTTCCCGGGGGAAAAGGAGCCTTCATACCATTCTAGACCTCAATCTAGATCTGTGCCAAATTTCATCAAGATCCGCATAGCTGTCTCGCTGTGATTGAGTAACAGACATACAAACATAAAAACTATCGCATTAATTATGTTAGTAAGACGGAATTGTATACGGCCTCTGGTTTTTACTACCGTAGCCAGTTAGTCTTCAATGATAACTGATTTCTCTATCTGTGTTGTCTGCATCTGTCGGCTTGTGTACGCATTTGTTTTTTGATGTTGGTGCTCGAAGGACCGTTTATGAGTTATTAGCTCTCCGCCCGTGGCTTTGCCTGTGTGATCTACTTGATGTTTTCAAGTGGGAATGAGACATTTACCTGGGTTAAAATGTAATCTATATGGTGTTCTGGATCATACGTAATTAATCTATCTCTGTGCTCAATTGCACCTAGATCTAGCATAGCCGTTTCATCGTGATTGGTAACAGCGATTCAAACTTTCGCTTTTATAATATCAGTAAGATAAAGATATGAAACGGTACTCTCCAAAGAGTACTGTTTCCGTACACTTTACGTAGAGTGCGCACAGGAACTTCATGATCTTGTACCTCCAGCCCCTTTCCACCATCGGGGTACCGCAAGACGCAGGTTAGTTTACAATCCATACATCGTAGACATTCCACCTGTCTTCGTACCAAGCGTTTTGCTAGTTCATTTTTAATGCGAGGTTCATTTGCGAATGTGTTCCTCGATCATTATAATCATGGCCTTTTTAAAGTAAGAGTGAATGGGCACCTCCTGGGTTAGCATGTAGCACCCTACACTGCATCCTATCTGCTAACCTGGATGGTGGTCAAATGCATACCCGGTGAATATAAAAAAACGTTGTCATCAAAGAATAAATTGAATGCAGATGTTTTCACGTATGAGAAACGCTAGTAATAACCAGAGTTTTACTAGCGTTTCTCATTGGGCTTCAATAGAACGATGAGTTAAGTATTATAAAATCTTTAGTTACGAAAGTCATTGTCAGCTAACTTACATTACTTACATTGCTTTCATTCAATGTTGTAAAATTCATAAGAACAATCTAAAAACGTTTAAATGTGTCTGAAATTGTAAACTTAGGTACTTTTATACGATTGCATTCATTATTCCAGCATATATATATTTGTTTTCCTAATTTACTCATATTTCAATTGTTTTCACAACAGAGTCCTTAGAAAGCTTTCTTAATTACATTCTCACAAAAGTATTAAGTTAAAACATAAAGTTACCGTGTACAATAGACGGGAAAACAACCATAGCATTCATACGAGAGTGACGCTTAATGTAACTTTATTAAGGTTTAGAATTGCGTAACAGAGTTTGAGTCTCAAGAGATTTTTAGGCCTGTTTCTAATTAAAACTGACGAGTGTATGACACCGCAAAGATGGAAACTTCGGTGGTGTTATTTGACAAATGGATGGTGAACTTGATTAAGAGAATTACTTTATTGCTCGCAAGTCCTGATTGTGCGCGTGTGTAATCACCCTAAGGGAGTTTGTGTCGACCACAGGAAGCAGAACAGTAAGGCAGGAAATACACGATAGTCTGATCAGACTTGATTTTATTGGTTGTTTTTACATTTGGTTGTTAACAACCAATCAAAATCAAGTCTGATCAGATTCGGAGAGAAAAATCGGACGTGTATTCCCAGCGTAAGGCGGGGCAAGCGTAGGTAAACCTTCCTAAAAAGGTAACCTGTATACATTTTACCTGCGTACCATTTCATTTAAATACTTATACGTCTTTTTGTTACATCGATCGTTTTGATACGTAGGCCTACCAATAATACTGAATGATCAGATCAAGTGCTCTTAGGCTCTCTTTAAACTCTTTTTTTGGTCTTTTGGTTTCACCATAATGTGCGCCAAGTTTAAAACATACGCAGCTTAAAATCTTAACTCTCCCGCTGTTCCTACTGGTTGGTACCTTGCAAGGCTCCCCTTCAGGAGGGTTCCAGAGGGTTTCAGGAGGGGCTGAAAACGTTGTTATACATGCAGATTTTGCACTTGTATCTCGTTGACTTGTTAGCTATAACTAACAAATGTTGTTCTTAGAAACACATTTTCACGTAAGTACCTACAATAACGGCTGATAAAAAAGACTAGGACGATGCATAAGAACCTACCAAATTTTTTGTCGATTTTAAAAGCTTTTTAATAACTTGCCATGTTAGTTGGGGACAAATCTTGCAAGCTTAATTTGACCCACTTCCCAGTGTCCGATGGACCTATACAATATTATAGTACAGTCAGCAAAAAAGATTTCATAAAAATGAAACTTTTACTAAAAACTCATTTATCGTAACGTCAAATTTATTGGGCCAGTCATTTCAGTAAATGTTTAAGAAGACTTTTTCTATGTAGATTCTTAACATATTGGTTTTAAGTATACCAAATTTTTATTCGCGATATTTGCACCCAGTTAAAATAAACGTACGCAGCTTAAAATCATATCATAACTCTCCCGCGGTTCCAACTTAGACTGGTACCCTGGAAGGCTTGCATGGTGGCGCGCATGATGTGAAATGTAGTTCCAAAGTAATCCATATTTTTGGACAAAAATTAACAAAGAAACCTGTAGGTATTTCAGCCATAATTATGTAGAGGAAAAATAAGATGCATCATAATTATTTTTAATTGTCTTATATATCGTGTAGGTACATTTTAACAATAAAGTTGAACTGTCCAGTGAGTCACATTTGAATCTCGAGGAACTTTTAGATTCACGAACCGTCGGAAACGCTCCCGACAGCGGAATGTATGCTCTGTCTCTGCCACTCACTATAGAATAGACAAAGCACAAAATTCTAATCCGATTCCGTATCCGACGGTTTGTTAGCTATTTTTTAATGAAATATAAGTATTTATATAATACAGTGTGAATGCTATTTAGCCACAGAACCAAAAAATTAAAGGACGTGTGGAAGTTATAAATTGTATTGTTTAAGTTGTTACCTTACATAAAGATATTCAGCAATTAGAGGCGACGAAAAACTATTCCAAAACATAGTATTTGCTCTCCTAATATAGAAATTACTAAACAACACAATACCTTCCCCAGCCCATTCATCGCGACCAACACAAACACCTTCACGTCTCCATTACACAGCACATCCTCCTCCCTTCATGGTGAAATAACAATTATATGAAAAGGCGCGTGTTCGGAGGGAAATCTGTACACAACCTCTTTGTATGCGCCTAGCGAGCGCCAAGGTGACCAAATCACATGGAAAAGACGAGACTAGGGGTATTATCTTCTTCTATGTACCATATACGATCTTATCATCGTGGCAATGAAACTTTCGGAGTTCATATCATATATACTTATGTATTTTTATAAATGTTAATTCTTTGTGCCTTAATCCTAACTATTATTAATATGTATTGCATATTATAGCAAACTAATGAAGGTACCTTAAAATCGGTCAACGGTTGCTTACTTCCAATATATATTTTTTTTGTTTTAATATCACAATACTATTAAGTACTTAGATAATTAAGGAAAACCTTTTATTGGAAATAATTTTGGAAATGTACAAAATGAAATATATTAAATATCTGTGTTGGCTTTTTGAAAGAATAAAATAGAATATACTAACAATGTGGAGGAATATGAAAACACTTTAGCTTTACTTTTTTAATATAAAATCTTTTTCGCAGTGTCAATTTAAGCTGCATTCTACATGATAGACAAATTTTATAAGAAAATACGAAATTAGTGTCCAAAAGTAGTCAGTAAAAGAAACTTAGGAAACCAAAGCTTGAAATTGTTACGTTTTAACTTAACATTAATATTGACCCAAATTAGTAAAAAAATGTTTTCTCAAAACTATAAACCTGACTTCGCTCCATCCCACAAACCTCAATTTCCTCCATCATACAAACCTCATCAACTTACCAGTCCCATAAACTCATCTCATGGCGCCCCTACTGAGTCACCGCAACCCTTCAGATGAGCCTCGGGGGCGGGTGGGCCCACTCGCCTTAATTTGTAGGGCCCTAACGAGGAGCGAAGCTACGGTTAACGGCCACGCATCATCCTAAAAATGGCTTTCGAGTTGCAGATTTAAAGGTTTGAGGAGTGTGCAGAAAAATGCAAGTAATATTAGAATACATCACATTAATGACTTCATACTTTGTTGTATGTTCACATTAATTGTGTACATTGCTATAGCACCAAAAAAAGTTGATGTCCTTAAAACCATAAATCTTAGTCGCCTCAGTCCCATGAACTGGCTATCATATGGTACACCTACTGAGTCACCGCAACCCTTCAGGCGCCTCGGGGTGGGCCCACTGGTATCAATTTGTAAGGCCCTAACGAGGAGCGAAGCTATAGTTAACGGGCACGCTTCACTTTTAAAATGGCAGATTTTAAGCTTTAGACCTAGTAGCGATGTCTACATTTAATGCCAACATTTTATGTCGTAAAATTAAAAAAAAGGATGGCAGAAATTTTATTTCGCAGAAAATCGTTTGGCATACACTTAAGCGCGTCACATACGGTGAAGATGCTATAATATTTTATCTTAAGATATCGTAAGATAAAATATTATAGCATCTTAAACTATCACACACGGTTAAGATACGATATATTTTGGAATCTTTTCACTCTCTTGATATCCGTCCTAGGTAGCGGAAGAATATTCTGTAAACCATCTTATACATCTTAAGACCCACTCTTTGCGAAGCATTACCGAGATCTTCGAGCATTGTGTTCAGGTCTTCCAAGGTCTCAGCCATAAGAACTACATCATCGGCAAACCGTAGGTGTGTTAGGTACTCGCCATTGATGTTGATGCCGTATCCTTTCCAGTCCAGCAGCTTAAAAATATCCTCCAACGCAGCTGTGAACAGTTTGGGAGAGATGACATCTCCCTGTCTCACACCTCGCTGTAGTTGGATAGGATTAGAGCTCTGGTTCTGTAATCGGACCGACATGGTGGCGTTTTGGTATAAGTACCTCAGCACCTCGATGTACCTGTAGTCTATTTGGCACCTCTGGAGAGACTGCAGCACCGCCCAAGTCTCAATCGAATCAAAGGCTTTCTCATAGTCCACGAACGCCAAGCAAAGTGGCAAGTTATACTCTTCGGTCTTCTGTATAACTTGCCGCAGCGTATGAATGTGGTCTATGGTACTGTAGCCTTTCCGGAACCCGGCTTGTTCGGGAGGTTGGAAGTCGTCGAACCTGCGAACGAGACGATTCGTAATGACTCTCGAAAACAACTTATAGATATGGCTCAGAAGCGAGATGGGTCTATAGTTCTTCAAGAGAGTTTTATCACCCTTCTTGAAAAACAGCATCACATCGCTTCTGCCCCATGCCTTTGGCGTTTTGCCCTCAAGGATGACTGAATTGAAAAGCTTCTGGAGGACTTTAAGTATCGGCTTACCGCCCGCTCTCAGAAGCTCTGTTGTGATTCCGTCATCGCCCGCCGCCTTGTTGTTTTTAAGCTGCTTGAGAGCCATTCTAATCTCGTACAGGCTGACGTCCGGGATATCTTCGGTATGGTGTCGGGTAAGCTTGGCTTGACAAGACGAAAATCATGTTCAATGCCCATGTTGCACCCGCTCCAGTTAATGTTGGGAACATTACACTTGAAGTTGTTGACCACTATGTTTACCTAGGACAGACGGTCCAGTTAGGTAAGTCCAACTTTGAGAAAGAGATCTCTCGTCGAATCCAGCTCGGATGGGCAGCGTTTGGGAAGCTCCGACATATATTCGCGTCCGAAATACCTCAATGTCTCAAGACGAAAGTCTTTGACCAGTGTGTGTTGCCAGTAATGACCTATGGAAGTGAGACGTGGTCTTTCACTATGGGTCTCATAAGAAGGCTCAAAGTCACCCAGCGAGCAATGGAGAGAGCGATGCTTGGTATTTCCCTGCTCGATCGAATCAGAAGTGATGAGATCCGCAGGAGAACTAAAACAACCGACATAGCTCGAAGGATTGCATCATTAAAGTGGCAGTGGGCGGGACACATAGCGCGGAGAACCGATGGCCGAAAGGTTCTCGAATGGCGACCGCGTACCGGACGACGTTCCGTGGGCAGGCCCCCTACAAGGTGGACCGACGATCTGGTCAAGATCGCGGGAAGCCGCTGGATGCGGGCAGCGCAGGGCCGATCGTTGTGGAGATCCTTGGGGGAGGCCTATGCCCAGCAGTGGGCGTCGTTCGGCTGACATGATGATGATGATGATGATCTTATACAGGGTGATCAAAAATGAGCAATTCGGATTTGCTATTAGACTTATTGGACAGTTCATCAGAAGATGATTCTGACTTGGAATTTGATATAAAAATTGCTATAGCTAATTCGAACTCTAGATCAGTTTGGATAGAAAATCTTACTATCATCATTAGGTAGGTACCTACTCCTTACGTTTGACGTTTCAAAGCGTCATTATTTCTAAGCAAACTTTTTGGTTAAACTAGGTGTAAACTAACTAGCAAAATACGGTTTTATAATTATCCTAGAACCATATTTTATCAGGACTATATAGGATTTATAACCAGTTATAAGTCCGGAAAAGGGCCCACTTTATAAGTCTATCTGCACTTGTAGGGTATTTATAATCAACCGTGAATATGCCATTTACGCCAACAGTGATCCTAGTTAAGAGCCACATCAACCCAAACAGACTTGCGGTATCTACTATTAGTGTCTTACAGTATAAAATGAGACTATTCATTATATATTAAGCATATTAAGCTCTCGGCAAATTCTTTTGTAATGTTATTTCTGGCAAGTCGCGAGATGCAAACTAAATCGTCACGAAGTGGTTCTGTTTAATTAAAACAGGTTGAAAAATAAGTAATGGGGAGAGTAATACATTATCTCTTCTAGAGGAGGTGACCTATAAATTATTGTGTTGTTGAACTACGTACCATGTTTTCGTCGGGAAACTTGAATTTTGTGTGAAACCCTATCACGTTTATAGTTAAAATTTTAACGCGCCACATAAATTTTGCAATTTGACATATAAATATTTATTAATTATTTTAAGAAATACCCGAGGCAGCTGTCATTTTTGCAGCTGGCATTTAGAAATGCTTTATAATGCTGTTATAGGATGTTTAGTTTTATAAAGGCATGTGTCAAAACCGAAAAATCGCCATGTTTTTTTTACTTATAATGGCCATTTAATGTTATCCTATAATCCCTTTTAAGCCTAAGTAATAGGTGTAATTAGTCCTGAGTGTATTTACTCCTAACATTAGCTCTTATAAGAGCAGTGAGACTATAACAGCACGCAGATGTTTTCTTTTAAACGCCTACAAGTCAAAGTAATCGGAGTAATTACTCCTCAGTTTTATAGGAGTATATACTCCTAGTACAGGCTCTCATAGGAGTCTACGATTATAATGGCATGAATATGTCCTCTTATAGGCACTTATAAGTCTATGTTACTAAACTAATTACTCCTCAGTGCAATTACTCTTGAATTATGCTTGTATAGGAGTCTTGAGCCTGTAATGATCTTATAGTCGTTTACAAGGTAAAATTATAGTAGTAAATGTACTCCAGTAAAAACAGCTTATGCTGTTACAAGCGCAGTCGGTAAATTTGGAGCCACTTTAGGAGGCTTACAAGTCCACATAGACTTATAAAAACGTGTTCCAGGATAATTTTGCTTGTTGGGATTACTCTTCGTTTATTATGAATGTGTTACGGGACCCCCTCGTCGGCCAGCGGTACACTAGCCGGAGCGTCGGAAGTCACCGCATAGTATTCAATTAGAAGATGTTGTAGAGAATAAAAGATTGTTTCAGCACTTGGAGAGTTGTTTTATAAAATATTGTAAATTAGAAATATGAAAGAATATGAAGAATAGGAACTGTTACTATAATTAGTTAATTGGCTATTTAATAGGTATTACATTTCATTTATAAATTTTTGGTACGCTAGCTCGCACGCGAGCTCAGTTCAGCTTGATTGTTCTGGTAGGACTGAATCAAAATGCTGAATAGGGCACGTGGAGCGAAGAATTTGAATTTGAATTACGAAAAAACAGTGGTACAGCATAAAATTGATGGCCAGTACGTAAAACTATTAAACTTTCCAGCCATTATAGAGTTTCTAACCATTCATAATGACTGGAACGAAACGGCATCGTTACAAATGTTTTATCCCAAAATGTTTAAAAAATAAATGTCCACCCGTGCGAAGCCGGGGCGGGCCGCTAGTTCTCACTATGCCCAACACCGAAAACGGGACAACCTGTATACACATCTTTTCGTATCCAAAATATATATTTCGTATGTTAAGATAGTATCTTAACATGCAAAATATATATTTCCGTATCTTAACATGCGAAATATATATTTTGCCGTATCGCCTAGCATCTTAATATGAAAATATATGTTATCTTCGGCGTGTGTGATGGTCCATTGAATTGTATGGCGAGCGATATTCTATGTTAAGATAAAATATTATAGTATCTTCACCGTCTGTGACGACCTTTATTTAGCATACATTCAAAACCCAGAAAGATTTTAGTCAGATTCGTCTTTTGGCAGGCATTTCATGTAACAAGAATGCAAGCTTGTAGCATGCAGCATGAAAGCAAGCAAGCAGCATGTAAGCAAGCAAGCAGCAAACAAGCAGCAGGCATGGTTTCTATCACGGCTGCAGCGCCGCAGGGCTCCAGAGGTCCCAAGCGCAAGCTTATCATCACAGATGGTTTTCGCTCACCACCGCAGAAGACCATAAACGTATGTCGCTTCTGTCCCATGAAATGCCTTACACATGGTACACCTACCGAGTCACCGCAACCCTTCAAGCGCCCTGGGGGCGGGCCCGCTCGTAACAATTTGTAGGGCCCTAACGAGGAGCGAAGCTACGGTTAACGGGCACGCATCATCTTTTAAAATGGCTTTCGGGTGGAGATTTGAAGGTTTTATGCTTATCTACGTAGTATAAAACAAAGTCGCGTCCTGACGTCTGTACGCGATGATCTTCCAAATTACACAACGGATTTAAACGCAGTTTAAGATTTTAAACTTTCGCGTCCCATCACTACATAGTATAAAACAAAGTCGCTTTCTCTGTCCCTATGTCCCTTTGTATGCTTAAATCTTTGAAACTACGCAACGGATTTTGATGCAATTTTTTTTAATAGATAGAGTGATTCAAGAGGAAGGTTTATATGTACTTTTTATCCCGATATTCCCACGGGAACGGGAACCACGCGGGTGAAACCGCGGGCGGCCGCTAGTTATAATTATAAACAAGAGTAACGGGACTCAACGCGACATTTTATTATGTACTTAGTACATTATGTACTTACAGCTTGACGTTTCGGTTATGTTGCTATAGCCGTGGTCACAAGCAGACTGACTGACTGACTGTCAAGCTATAAGTACATAATGTACTACATAATAAAATGTCGCGTTGAGTCCCGTTACTCTTGTTTATAATTAAATGCAGTTTTCATCAAAAAATAGAGCGATTCAAGAAAAGGTTTAATATATGTATCATAGGATTTTATGTTGGTTTAATTATAATGACGCTATAAGTAAGATATAGCTCTTTGAGCAAGCTAATTCAATACATAGAAACACAAGATAGATTTTTTACGAGAATTATGTTACAGAAATTTGTATGCTACAATTTACGCAAAACACATGTGACTTAAAATCAAGTCATATCTTTAGACATCGCCAATATGTAACGAAATTAACTTGAAATTGCCGACGAAAAACAAACAAAATGAAAAAGACAGATTGAATTGCGAATTAACTAATCGACTGACATTCATTTGGACGTAATGTCAGTTTCAAATTTCAGATTCAATTATTTGAATCACAATTTACAATCAATCAGAGAAATTAAATTCTAAAAGGCGATTAGGAGTTGTGGGATTTTAAGACGAACATTATTCATCATTGATGAGATTTTTTTTATAGAATAATGGGTTATCTTGATAAGACACGTTTTTGTTTGGTTGTGATTGTAAACCTGTGAGACTTATTATATAGATTATTATTAGGGTAATATAGTCCGGTCAAATTAGACCAAATCATAAGAGTGAAGGTACATTAATTCGCAAGGAGCTGAAATTTGGTGAAATTGTTAAACGCGCTACCTCTTAAGTGGCGTGGAAACATGCATATGATGCACATGATTGATTACAACTTTTCCAACTTTTTGAATCGTTATATTTCAGAAATGGTGGCTCTTAGGGGAAAAGTATAGGTTCATTTTTTGTAGATAATTACATGATTTACAATTTTGTCTTTGTTAATTTTACGATAAAACTTATCGTTTTGGTGAAAAACGCGAATTTGACATTTGACCTTGAATATTTTTTTTCCAGGTACCGGATCGATGAGGACTTTTTAAATTTCATTTATAATCATGTTTTGAACAATTTCACCAAATTTCAGCTTCTTGCGAATTAATGTATCTTCGAATGTCTAAATTGACCGGACTAAATAAACAATCTGTGAGAATGGTAACCAATTCATCTGAATCTGACACGGATGAGTCCAATAGAACAATGTGGAAAAGAATGACCAGTAAAGCAGACCTCACCATCAGATGGGAATTATAATGCTAAGGAGAAAGAGAGAGACAGAGAGATTGGTAATAAACATTACCCCTTAACAATTTGCATGTTAAACGTGTATGCTTAATCTACATGATCAAAATCAAAATCAAAATCAAAAATCATTTATTCATTTTAGGCTGATACAGCACTTGTGAACGTCAATGAAGCTACGCTATCGGTTCGCAAATCCTACGGCGGGAGGCCTTGTAACGAGAAGAACCGGCAAGAAACTCGCCAAGGGCTATTTTTTCTCCCTGTCATATTTCATACAGAGTCGTCAAATTGAAAAGTGACTTTAACATAATATAATATGTAAAGTCACTTTCCATCACAAATTAATCTTAAGTTTAAAAACAAAATAAAAAACTCGGTAATTATAGCAGTAAATAAATTTCAATAACTAAGAAATAGACATCCAAAAGGTAGTTTCTTTAAAATACACACCAACCAAAAACATAGCAAATAAACTAATAAATATAAATGCCAAACAAGGGTAATAAAACTTTGAATAGTTTAAGAACATAAGAGTCAATAAAACAGTGCCATACAAGCCACGATAAAATAAAACTAATAACAATAAAACATTAAAAATCTGCATATTTTGAGACAAGAAGCCAGGAGCAGACCCATCCCACTGGTGGCACCCGTTCACGAGCATGACGCATGAACCAGCCATCGCTTCGCTCAACCATATTTTAGGGAACGTAACGACCCGCCTCACACGACACCACCGCAGAAATGTTTACAGAGAGCATTACATACTCAAACTTCTCATCTCAAAACGCAGAAACCAATATAAGAATGTACCCAGTATTAATAATTTTGTAAAACACGACTCACAATTAACTACAGAAAAAATCCTTGTCAGCTTATGACCAAGTTGCTTTGTCATTTAAGTAATCACTTACAGTATAGTAGCCCTTCTTGAGGAGGCAATTTTTTATATGATTCTTAAACTCTTCAAAGGGTAACTCCAAGATATCACTTGGAATCTTGTTAAAGATGTGTATACCTTGACCCATGAAAGGGTGATCTATGATTTTTGCACTGATGTAAGATTGTGCAAGAGGACTATTTTTTTGGAAATTACGATTTGAATCCATTCATGGTTCATAAAATGTTAGAAGCTTCGATCAACAATAACACCTATTGTTGATCAAAGGTTACAAGTGCGAAAGTCACCTCTGTCTTCCTGTCTTCATTTGTGTTGTTCGCCCGAACTATTTTCATTTTAAAGATAGACTGCAAAATTCTATATTTTCTGCAATAGAGTTGTTTATTCACAGTTTCAACAGTCCTTTATTCGGAATCGAACTTGGCAAATTTATTCTTGCATTCGAAGCTTTGCAGACAATATTAACAAGGAGAAGCGGTTGCATAATGTATGACGCGACACATGCGTCCGAACGGCTGTGCAAAACTACGCCCGGGCCAAATTTAAAAAATAAAAAACTAAGGAGTTCCGCTGGATGCGGGCAGTGCAGGACCGATCGTTGTGGAGATCCTTGTGGGGGAGGCCTATGCCCAGCAGAGGGCGTCGTTTGGCTGACATCATGAAGGAGTTTCTAATTATTTTTGGGGTCAAAACCATAATGTGTGAATATAGCAAATGCAATATTGCAATCTGCATTAAGTGATGCTTTTTTACTGACTACTAGCACGGGAGTAAGACTAAGTTTTTTTTAACCTGTAATACTAGTAGCCGCCCGCAGCTTTATAAAAAAACTGCAATTAATGATGTTCTTATCATAGCAATTCAACTTAGTCACTCGATTACCATTTTTGCTTTTTACTATAATAAAATATATAATATCACATAGAACATAACAAAATTACCTACCATTTTAACGTACAAAAGATTATGTAAATCCTATAACAAATTCTGTTTCAGAACAACCGAATTATTGTAAATACGAAATGCTTTGCGTACAAACACTGTGCTATTACGGTAGTCACCAAATTAATTCAACTTACTACATAAAACTCACTCGAAACCCACCAGCCTTATAATTTGATCCTTAATTCGAGGGCGATAGAGCTCAAAATTGAATGGTGTTAACTTCGTTTTACAGGACAATGTACCGAAGTTTCCGGTTAATGGAATTGGTGTTTTATGTGCTGGTGATAAAGTCGAGTTTGGGTAAATGTTAGGTGTTTTCAGTTCGGTCAGCGAACGGGTGACCGTTCTGTTGTCCGCTTAAGGAGTATTGATCATTGCCAGTTGTACTATTAGTTTAATTCGTTTTCAAACTTGTCGAGATAGAGTAGCTATTTAAGTGTTTACCTATAGGTATCTTAGACAATATTGAGTTGAGGAAATTAATTATGAAAAAGTATTTGTGTACTCGCGAGTTGCAAGTACACCTCGCTCGGCTATGGGTTGAGGTGTATGGGAGATGAAAGGAATGGGACTTACTTGTGATGAGGTGGGTGATGAGAGCTTGAGTAGACTGTGATGATGGTAGACCACGATAGATGTAGGTATAAACACACTTGCAAGTTGTAGTTTACACTTGCAAGTTGCTATTTGACAGACTGTCGGACATTTATCGCAGAAACCTTACTTGCAGGTGGAAATGAGGCCTAAGCGTAGATAAGATTATTGTCAAAGTTTAATAAAGATTATGGAAAACAATAATGTTGAAGGCAAAACGCTGAAGCTAGAAATGTCGCTGACCCATTGGTCATTGGTGATGATTAAAGGCGGTAATTCAAATGTCGATAATAGGGTATTTGACTGATTTTTTTTATTGACTTGAAATGTTCATTGAATTAGTAGTAACACAACATAGGTATTTATTTTCAAATATATAGATATAGAGCATCAAACTTTCTAATTAGACAAGGAGAGCGCTATAGAAACGTGACGTCACATTTCTATAGCGCCATACTCTCGCCATAGAAAATTTTGTTTTAGATAGAGATAGCTAGAGTCACTATTAAGTAGCTCATTCGCTTGTTATAATGCAGATTGAATTTCTTTTTTCACATTTATTATTCAATAATGTTATTTTTCTGAATGTCATAACTAAATATCTACATTTCAACAACAGTCAAGTACCCAATTAGGTAGGTATGTAATATTTTGATTCCAATATAAGGAGTTAGTCGTCAGAAAATAAAAAAATAAAATAAAAATAAAGAAGTAATGTATTATTACAAAGTAGGCAAGAAACCCAAAGCGTGATTCTGGGCTAAAAACCTTGTATCCAATTAAAGATTTTTAATCAATTCTGATTCTAAATTAAATTAGCCTAGTTTTTAGACGGCTTCATACCCACATCTAAATTCTAAACAGTCCACAGTTTACGGCCACAAAACATTTTATCAAGCCAAACCGTCAAACCTATATCTTGCGCACAAACTAAATAAAAAGCTAAAAGGAAGATACACCTTTTTTACCCCATAGATTTGATAACGTAAGCAATAAATTGTTTCCGCTCATATATCTTCAGTGGTCATATATTCTTTACAAATATACAACAAACGGCCGGTGCAAGTTATTAATATTTATATGAAGAAACATAGCTCAAAGCAATAACAATTCTTGAACAAAAGTAACCCTTATAACATTGGCATAAAGTATCCCATACTTTAAAAGTGTTAGGATAAACGTGGTGTCCACAGTACAATGAATTTCTGAAAGTGTTATTACAAATGTTTTAGTCCGTTTTTCTTTTGTTCTTAGTTAAAGAGTAAACAAGCTTTTTGGTCTATTGCTGTTTATGTGGTGTAATAAATAAAAAATAATTTATGGTTAATGTACTTATGCCTATTACCACACAAATGGTTGTTCAAGTTCTAGAAATAGTGAGTATCTACTAGATTGTCAGCCGAGACAGAACAAAATACTGACTAACGAACTAATTAGCTGATTTTCAGATTTTATTTTTTTCCTATAATTAGCTGATTTTACTGTAATACATTTTATTGCCGTAGTTATTTGTGTCCATTTGTGTCCAATTTGTGTTCATGGATATTTTAATACACATTTTAATAATCACCGTATGTAAAATCTAGAAGAGTCTCACATCTCGAGTATTATCGTTCAAAATCTAAAAACCGTGACTTAAACATATGAAAATCTATGCCGTTTGTATAAGTTAGAAGATCATCACACATATCGCGAAACTGATAAAATCTTCGTCAGAAACATCAAATATTTGGATGGTATTTTTGTACCAAAACCAAAAAGCATAAAAAGTGTGACTTACCTAACTTTAAGACCGGGCGCTAGTGCACCAGTGCAATAATACCAGTAGTAGTGTAGTCAATGAAGGTTAGGTATTTTTTAATGAAAGTCTTATTTCATTTATATCTTTTTTAGGAAAAATGCTCCGTCTAAACTTTCTTCACCGGACATATTCATGTAACGTGTAAAAACAATAATATGAAATATCCAAAAAAATATCCCAGCAGAAACACCAAATTTTAATAAAACAATTGGGGTGACTTGAACTGAAAAATGTCTCTGTCGAACTTTTTGACGGAATTATACCATTTTGCCAAGCATACTCATGCTTGAAAAAAGTTTTGGATTTTTATCAAGTATCACATACTAGTATAAATAACTCATTTGGTAAAATAAATTTGGACTGAGAAATTACTCGGTTCAATATATAAACAGATTTGTTTATTTAGGTATAAATACCTAACTTCCGTGTGAATTTTTTTTGGATAATCATTTAAAAGTTTATGGCTCATGCTATTTTATAACCCAGCAAAATTTCATCGACTGAGGAATTAGTGTATGGGTCTCCATACAAAGAATCTGTTCATTGCCTACACTATTTGCGCTTGTTATTTCATTTCTACGGCTGTTGATAAGAATAACGCCTATCTAATAACTTTCATTCTAATACAATCAAATAATAATATAGTCCATCTGTAATTCTGTACTTCCTGCGACCTCTGATCGAGCTTTGAAAAAATAAATGGCTGAGCACAAGCAATTAAGCATTCTTTGTTTAAAATAGGAACAAAATGACGTCGAAAAATGAAACCGACATAAAACCAAAACAAAGGCTCATCATATTCTATTGCTATATTCCGTGAAAATGTTTTGATGAAGCGTCGCCGGCGACGGCAATTCCCCTGGGCTGGGGGGTAAAAAGTGGAGGGGTAAGGGAGGGGGAAAGGGAAAAAATGAAATGGAAATAATGATAAAACCGTCGACATGTAGGAGGGGTGTTTGATTCGAGAGTTTACCGTTTCAGCGGGACGAGACAAATGGACGGATGCCCGACGAAATATTGTCTGGAAATTATAATGAAACAAACGACAATCGCCCCTTTTCTCTATTGTTGATTGGAATTTATGGAGCTATATGAGAAAAAAATTAGCAATAGAATAATTCAGTTAATAATAGTCAAATAAATAATAATTTGTACATTATACAAGTTTGCAAAAAAATAAGCAATAATATTTTAGGAAGTGATTCTATCCATGAAACTGCAAAACTTTCCCGTAGAAACATAACAGATTTTTACAGATGATATAAGCATACAGTATCGTTAATTGTATTTGACCAATCCAATACAAAGGAAGTAAATTATAGAATTCATAAATTAACGGAATAGTCGTCTCATCGTCATCAGCCATTATAAGTCCCACTACTGGGGCACAAGCCTTCCTTATGGATGGATAAAGAGAATCGGCCATGACCCACTACGGGCCCAATATGGATTAGTGGGTATTAACGACTACAAACGCAGCCGGGACCAACGCGGCTTAACGTGCCCCCCGAAGCACGGAGGAGCTCGAGATAATAAATGTTTGGTCACCCATCTCATGACAGCCCATTGGAAAAGTTGCTTAACTTCATCGATATAACAGGCCGAGCACGCTAACTACTGCGCCACGGGCTTCTTTAGCCATCTACTAACCACTAAATTGGATTACTCATACACCCACTGAACTGTTTGAAGAATCTCGCGAAAACTAAAAGTAAGAGACCCAACGAAACTTCAAATACCTAACCCAAAAAATATATTGTTTCAGTGAGCAACGGCGCTCTCAGCGCATGCGCAGCGCAGTCAGGACTGGACAAAGACGGGAAGAAGAAACACACGAGGCCTACCTTCAGTGGGCAGCAGATCTTCGCACTGGAGAAGACGTTTGAACAGACTAAATACCTAGCAGGCCCGGAAAGAGCGAAGTTGGCTTACGCGCTGGGGATGACAGAGTCACAAGTAAAGGTAGGTTGAAGAACAAAGAGTTTATTGTAAGAAGCATATTACATATCATCACCGGTCCAGCCAGTCAATCGCTCCTTCACACTACTTGTGATATATCAGGTCAATACAGAGTTACTAAGGCAGCACTAGTCATTAGTAGTGCAACAGCACTAAAATCTGAAGCTAAATCCGAACCTTACTGTTTTCAGTAATCTCACACCCACCTTGTAATTGAGGTAACTGACCCATTTTAGAGGAGATTTGACAATAGTATTAATGATGAACAAGAATTCTGGATAGTAATCTAGCAGATGTAGAGATGTCTGTATAGGTACGGATCAGAAGAGATCTTGCGATATTCTTACAGCCACCTTCCAGGATAAAGTGTTCGTCAAGAGTTCAATCTTACGATTTCAAAATTAGGACTGAAGGTGTAAGATGCTTTAGGGAATCAAAACTAACACATACCTATTTATGTAGCCTCTGATGGTTACGACAGAATCCGCCAGCTCCACCAATGAAAATGCAAATTCAGCTTTTAAAGATAACGTTATTCATTTTTCATACAACGTGCAGCTTGACAAAACACCGTCTCATTTTATTGCTTCTCACATTGCGATTCATTTCATCACTGAAGTAGTATCATCGGATGAAATTATTACGTTTAAACGATAAAGTATGAGTGACAATATTTAATAAAGTTCGAACAATTAACTTATAGCGGCCGTGACGGAGGGTAGCCGGGTCCACTCGCCGTAATCCGATTACACAGATTGAAAAGTCAATCACTTAGCCGGGCGGTGCTATCAAACGATTCGCTCTATTACGCGGGATTATTCGGGCAACATGTGGAACTATCGACTTTTGTTTTGTTTTGTCACTTATGAGTTTGGCTGCTGATATGGAAATGCTATATAACACTTGGTTTGTGTTTTTGAATCAATAACCCTATGGGATTACTGAAGAAATTGAGACTTATCCAATAATAATAATAGCGGAACAGGAATCTCGTCAGCAATTTCATTTAATCACGAACTGCTAAGAATCTTCTCAAACAAAGCCCAAAAGGCGTAAATGTTAATTATTGACCAAAAATTCAGTAAAAATCCCCATAGTATACATTGCTCAATATAAAACTCTAATTCTTCAATTAAACCGCACACGCAAAATAGGCGTAAAAAGACACAATTTTATTTTGAACTAATTAGGGTGTGACACGGCGTCCCCTCGCTAAATGGCCGCTAAGCGCTGAGGGCATTTTTGGGGTGGGGGCCTGGAGTACCCCACTGCGGTCACGGCTGTTTAGATATTTCGCCATAGCAAAAGGTTATTGAATTTTCTCCTCAGTGTTTGCAGCCAATTTTGCTTTGACTATTTTTGTTGTTTAAACAATGGTGGAGATTTTATTTTTCTTTCTTTTGTCAGATGTTTTCTGTATTTTGATTGGTTTACGAAGCGTTTTATTTTGATAAGACTCAGATCTTGATCTGAAAGCAGATTTTGATTGAAGTATTAACTAAAGTAAAATATAGGTACATTTGTATTGAACTGATTTGCTTATCATTACAAACAGTGATGGAATGATCACAAAATCTTACAGTAATTAAAGCGAAGTAAATGACGCGTTACTAATCAAAGTTGAAAAACGCTTTTAGCTAAAAGTTGACGTCAGAAAACATCAACACCCTTCTCTTTGTCCCCGATCGTAGATCATGACGCGTTAATGTTGGGGTCCAAATTGTATTACAGTAAGTGATACGTACCATTAAGGGGCAACTGTTCAATTTGACTTCACTGAACGTTACTTCAAGTTTATCTAATAGCATATTAGCATGTCAAGAATTACGACGCTATAAGATGTCACTGTACGCTAAATTTACAAAAATAGTCACTATGAAAGCGGCTATATTTCCCATCAAATACCTATAAATATTAAATAAATAAATTGAGATAAACACTACTTCAAAATAACGAGACACTGTCCTACATTTTTCTTAAGTAATATATCCACTTAATATTAACAGATCCGTCATATATCCCTAAGATCGTACCCAATGGAGCAAACAAATTCAATAACGGCCCCGACATTGCATGGATTATAGTGAAAGTTGGCGCACGAAATCATGTGGACACAATGTGATTAATGTATCATACATCGGACGAACAGTTGCGCTACTCGCTAATACTATTCACGATTCTGATTCGGCAACCATTGGAAATGACAGGCGTATAAAGATTTTCTATAATTTGGAAGTGACAGAAATTATTATGATGTCATCGAAATAAACAATGGTTGTCGTTATATTCAATCTAAAAATGCTAAAAGGATTAGTGATGGTGAATTTCCTTTGATTCAATATCATAATACGTAAAGAAGGACACTAAATGAAAGCTAATTAAGTATATAAAACATCTTCTCAAGCATGTGTTCTGATCACAGTTGTTTGATGAAAGTTGATTATAATACTAACTATATTATTCCTAGTTCATGCTCATGGATAAACGTGGCAAATTACAGTAACCGCGTTAACCTAGATTCAAAATATTATGCACAATCGCACACCATTTACCGACGCACTATAATCCTTTGTAGCCAACTAACTGCCCGGACAAATGAGTACTCCCATTCACAAATTGGGCTCAAAAGCCAATGTACAGAGGGTAATTACTTCACCAAGTTGACTAGCTGGAATTTAAAGGATAATGAACTATAAGTTATTGAGTTAGGGTCGAGGTAGAGTGCAAAAGGGGATGGTTTGATTCCCTTGTCATACCTCATTTGGCATTCAATAAAATTAATCCCCACGGATGATTAAGGGGAGGGTGCTCTGTTTACACATGTGACTCGCACCGGTGGCGCATCAGGAATGCATAATGAAATTAATTGTTGACTGACGACTGTTTATCCAATAACTATGTTTTACGGAAAATTAAATGAGCCTGTTTATTATGAGCTCATATTTAAACGCATTTGTGAGAATTATGGCTGACAATGTTTGGCACAATTTACCTTATAGTGGCGATTCGTTCATGTAGAGCAGTTTACGATGGATCATGTGTGTTTATTGTCATCATTTACGACGAATATAGTACTTATTTTTCGACGACCGATTTGGCGCAGGGGTAGGCTACCCACCTTCTGCGCCAGTGGTCTCGGGTTTGATTCCCGAACAAGACAAATATTTGTGTGCATGAACATGTCTATTTGTCTTGGTCTGGCTGTTTACTATGTATATTAAGTATGTATTTACAAACAAAAAGTATTTAAGTATATATTTATCCGTTATCAGTTTTCCATGATACAGTTTCTTAATGAAATTAAAATGGGCTTAGATAATTGGTGTGAATGTAAGAACTTATTTATTTATTTATTTATTTTATATCAGTAAAAATACCTTTATTTTTCTTCTAAAGGCCTCGTCAGGTTAATATATTTATGATATTATAACGTCACAAATCCATACTGGATCATCAATTAGCACATCTCTTACTTTCAAAATGTCTACCCATTCGTCACCACAGCGTGCCTTAAAACTTTACAGCTATTATACTACTTGATATACAACCGTCATAACAACAGCTCCGCTTATTGCATATCATAATTCCTTCTCGGGTACTTAAAATGCAAATCTGAGTGAATCGTTATCATTCCTTTTATGGACGTTGTAAAGTTGCACCGAATTAGCTGCGCCATCGTTGTTCCCACACTGATATAAAACGCCGTATATATGTCGAATGTCGATTCATGGCATATAATTTATAAATTATATCGGAAGCTCGTAAAATACGTTCATCTTCAGACAGAGCCATAGGCCAATTTCGACAAGAGCTAAGTGCTGATATATTATATTAATTAACAATTAACAAGAGATGGTCCTACTATGTTGGTGCTTATTGTTGTCTTAGATGGAAAAAGACTGCTAGTATCCTTAATAATATTGTAAATGTGAAGTTGTGTTTGTTTGTTTGTCCGTTTTTCACATCGAAGTGGAGCAACGAAATGACCTGATTTTTGCTAGTTCGAGAATAAAAATAGACCGAAAGCCAGAAATAACTAGGTTAGGTAGGTATAAACAATACAGCAATTATTGGACAATAATAATTTTTCATTCGATTTAATAATGTTATTATTGTCCAATAAAACCGCGCACAAAAGAGATTTTAATCAATCCTAAAGTGCTAACACGCAATTAAGTCCCATTTCTCTGATTAAGAAAATGTTTATGTTCTAAAATGGAATGGCAAACGGCGTGTGCCACCCTAATGACACCATAGATAAGATAAACTGCAGTTTAAACTCATGTAGATGACTATTGATATCGCCGGGACCCTAGAGGGCAGCACCGAGCATATTAAATTATTTTGATGGATGACACTATAATTTAATTTTAATGTGTTTTGATAAAATAGAGCTTGAAACGTGAAACGGTTTTTTTGTGTTTCTTTAAAGCAGTAATTTGAATACAATTTCGCTATCGTTGCGTGGTGAATTTTAATGGTGTTGCAATTTTAGATAGTGACTATGCTTTTACTTGATTGATTGTTTTTTTGTTTTTTTTTTACTGCAGCGCTACTTACTTTGTATGATCAATCTGATACCATTTTCTATGCTAATGACTCGTAAGAGTTTTATGTGCCTCATTAGATAGCTGTTAAATGTTATGTTTCGAAAGTAACACATTATAAAATAATCATGAACACATTATAACTTGATTGTTATTTATTAGACTTAATCATGGACATTGGAGATGTAATGAGATTTATATTTTCTAATTAGTTTAGCTGTCAACAAACGTAAGTAGTTATTAAATGGAATTCACAAACAGCCCTCCTGCCAAACAGTGGCTTTCGCATTATTGAATTCAACTTACTGATCACAGAACATGGAAAAAATCTTTCCGAGTTCTGTGTTACAGACCGTCTCTTACACACTTTGTATAGAGCCATACTCGCTTGGGTACAACTACTTTGGTATTCCTGAAACACTTCAGTTATTTACACATTGTTGTAATACATAGTACCTATACGCCGTAATTTTTTATCACCCCGGCTAATTTTAGGGAATATTCTACTCATGAAAACAATCAACTTTTATTATGGGATCAAACCTGAAATCGCAAAAATAATCAGCTGTTCTCCATACAAAAATGCAAAAATATTTAATCAAATTATCCGACGTGATTAAAATAATACCGTGTATTAATTTCCATAGTAAAACTTGACATGCATAATGTCAGCCTAGTATTTTTAATTACAAAAAAGACACAATAAGTAGATACGTAATAAAATACTGTACCGTCATTACTAAATTTTACAGAATGGCGCAATTAATTTAACACTTAAAGCTAAATTTTTTCTGCGATCGTCAAGAGTATGATCACCATTAAGTAGACGCACGTTGCTTGGTGGGGATCGCTTAATTATGTCGCCACGTGTCGTCGCGACATGTGTAGACATGGGCCTGTGTCGAGCGAGCTTAAGGATAGCTGAAGATATCCATACTAATATTATAATTGTGTAAGTGTGTTTGTTTGTTTGTTTATTTGTTTGTTTGTTTGTTTGTTTGTTTGTTTGTTTGTTAGTTTGTCCTTCTTTCACGCCAAAAAGGAGCAACGGATCGACGTGATACTTGGTATGGGAATAGTTTGGGAGCTGGAGAGTAACATAGGCTACTTATTATTCCGGAAAATTGAGTAAAAATTGTAATTTTCTATGAAAAATCGTTTAACTGTCGTACCTTCGATACAAAACTGTCATTTCTTCCATTGCCGTTTCCAAAGAGTATGTAATCACTGACGTCTGCGCTGTCAAAATCGAATACTAATCTTTTCTATAAGCTTAGAATAAAAAAATGTACTGTAACTAGCGCCAAAAATGCCCCAGTCACGCAGAGTTATCTGACACTCACTCTACTTCACAGAGTAATTTTTTATATGTAGGAAATAGAGACCAAGCTTGGGCCCCTTTATTGGTAGTGTGTAAGTAGCGCTATCTGTTGTCTGGTTGTTGGCAACTTTTGGTGTATAAACACACACACAAGATGTTGGTGACCGGGTCCACTATTATATGGCAAAACAACGTTTGCCGGGTCAGCTTGTCATAAATAAAAGAGTTTTGCAGTTATAGTTATTGATAGATGGTACTCACCACCGGTAACGGTCTCAGACCCAGAGGTCTCGGGTTCGATTCCCAGTGGGGGTACATATTGTATTTCGGTTTGGTTGGTTGTAGGGCTTGTTCAAAGTCCGCCTGGCTAACTAGCACCGTCTTATCTAAGTCTGACGCCATAACAACATAACAACATCGTTGTTTTCCAGCAGTTAGAGTACAGATGGCCAGTTCCTCAGTAATTGAGAATTCCGGGAAAAGTGCGCTTCCAACTTCAGCCTTATTATCACTTAACATCAGGGGGCCAAGCCTGCTAAGGTTAAGTCACAATCGTGTTTCAATTGTAGTTCAGTTGTAGTCTTTTTTTAAACAATAGTTACAAAAATTATGACAGTATGATGTGATGTGAATGTAGTGTGTGGTGTGACCATCAAAAGTATTGTGAAAAAAGTACATATTTTTTTGTAACTAGTGTGGAAAAAAGCACTACAACTGAACTACAATCGAAACACGATTAAGACACGATTGTTACTTAAAGTTAGCAGACTAGGCCCCCTGGTGTGATGAAGGCTAAGTGCTAATCTTTATTTTGCAAAGGTGGGTCGGCCCATAAGTTTATATGTTAATCTAAGTGTCCAAAGAGCTGCTAAGTAATAAAGCTTTCCTCAGTATCACTCCTATATATCTTCTAGTGTTCTACCGACTCTATCTTTGCCATAAACACTTTGACTTTAATCATTGCCCGAAACGGCAGCAAAACAGGCAGTCAATTTCCATCAAAAGTTTTTAGTGCTAAGCATATAAATATCGAATCGATTTACATACACCATTGTTTATCTCGCTTATATTATTTTAATAGTTAGAAGTTCAGCCCGGAATACATGTCATGCAAACATGTCAAAACTCCAACATCAAACAATCGGATATCGTTCACCTCAACTATAATCGCAACTTTAAAACTGTTCAATCGCCATTTGTCAAAGTGATCGCCGAACCGATATGTTTATTCATCTATTGACACTCGTCGACATATATCCGCCTAAATTCTGAGCTAAATCTATCCGACAGACATCGATGGTATTTCCATACACCGCAACCGACAATACTAACGATCGAAATTGAATTTTAAACTGAATACGTAAAGGATTAAGGTTTGTTTTCCCCTGTGGGTTTGGGCCATCAATCGATGGTTCTGATGACGGGAGCGAGTAAGCGTTAATTGTTGATCATTAGTCGAATACGTGCTTCTATCGACTTTGACATTTTGTTGGATGTCGGTTAGGTCAATTAGTGTTCAGTAACTTCTTAGGCTTAATCGAGTTTAATTACCTATAATACACTATACAGGATAAATAGTAGGTAACAGTTATATCACATACGTACGTATAAAACGATATAAATATAACTAACAACAAATCTTCATGTGTAACAAAAAAGAAAAAAATAACTAAAGAACCTTAAGCCAATGACATTTAATAGAAAAAAGTCATAAGCTTTTCCTCCAAGCAGCCACTCGTAATGACCGAATTAAACCTATCTTTCGTGTCCAGATTATATGACTTATGTATGTATATATTTGTATAAGGAATAGAATTATTTGCCGGGTTCTTGACTAAAATCAATCAATAATATTGTGTTAAAGAGTTAATTTTAAATCCAGTTCTACGCAAGCAACGCTACCTTTTTTATAAACCCACAACAAACCTCCCTCAAACCACGTATTGTTATTAAATAAAAACCAATTGTTTAGCTAATCGAAGGCCTAAACCATCTGTCATATACATCAAATACAAGCGGTGGTACACTGGGGCGAGAGCATTGTCATGATAATGTGGACAGCAGTTGTTGGCTAATGCCGGAATAATGTGCGGTCGGCTACGATTAACTACGATGGTTGATAGATCGAGTTTTTGACATTTTTTGACTGGGTTATAATTTCGCCGCCCGAAATAAAGTTGCCAACTAGGCTACGATAAACGTACGGCCAGAATAATAATCTATCCACATATAGGGATACGCATGATCCAGATTAATTGCTATGCAAAGTTTGATAATAACATAGAATTGACGACAGTTGCTTTGGTGTTGCTAGGTGTTGCCACAGATAATATAATACTATACTAGTGTAGCAACTAATCTGGATCATGCCTATCCCTATCTGTGGATAGATTATTAATTATGGCCGTAAGATGGTTGATAGATTGAGTTTTGTCATTTTTTGACTAGGTTATAATTTTGCCGCCCGAAATCAAGTTGCCAACGGCTACGATTAACTAACATTTTTTTTTGACTGGGTTATAATGAGGGATTTTCTGACAGATGATTAAAAAAGAAAAAAGTTAGTTCCAAAAAACTCAACAGATGGCGTTCATCAGACATGGGTTTGCTTTTTTTTATTTGCTGGCAAGGAGTCTACGTTAAGACGGTCAATGTTAAAAAAAAACACTTGCAGAAGGAAAAAAAACATTAACATTACATTACAGGACTGAAAAGGCTTATCTACAACTCGCGGTATGGTCGGTATGGTATTGCAACGCAAAACAAGAGGAATAGAATTATTTGACATTTCTTTTCTTCCGCAAAGTCAACTTTTTTTTGGCCTTGCACCTTCTTGCACAACTTTGAAATACAAGTGTAGGTCAGATCAGATGAGATACATGTCAGGTCAGCGCCATCTATCGAGCTAATAAATAAACTTTTTTTTTATTTGCTGGCAGAAAATCTCTCATTTCGTCGCCTGAAATCAAGTTGCCAACGGCTACGACGGTCGGCTACGATTAATTACAATGGTTGATAGATCGAGTTTTTGACATATTTTGACTGGGTTATAATTTCGCCGCCCGAAATCAAGTTGCCAACGCCTACGATACGGCTACAACATTCGGCTACGATTAACTACGATGGTTGATAGATCAAGTTTTTGTAATTTTTTTATGGGTTATAATTTCGTCGCCCGAAATCAAGTTGCCAACGGCTACGATACGGCTAGGACATTCGGCTACGATAAACTACGATGGTTGATAGATCGAGTTTTTGACATATTTTGACGGTCGGCTACGATTAACTACGATGGTTGAAAGATTGAGCTTTTGGCATTTTTTAACTGTACCGCCCGACATCAAGTTGCACCAAACTTCTTTTTGCTGGCCACTTACCACTTGGTCGCGTGTGGCTATTTACTTTGGTTGATACCAAATGGCCTGATGGCCATTATGGCGAGCAATGGATAAAATTATGAAGTTCTAAATTGGTGCTACGTGTTCGTTCTTAAAACCAGGCTAACTCAATCGAGAAAAGCGATTATTAAAGACGAAGAATATCATCTAAGTAGAATAGAAATAGAATAAAATTAATGTTCGAATGTAATGCAAAAGCCTGATAGTGATTCAAGTTGTAGAATCAAATTAAACGCCGTCCGATATTTTATATTTTAACAATCTTGCACGTCATTTCGATTGTTTTTAACTGGTAACTATCGAATGCGATCTCTACCTACTCCTGCAGAAGAAGGACAATAAGTGTATTTTTTTGTATTAACATAACAATATTACCAGCATTTGTTGCACCATGTGCATCAGCTGCGTTTTTCAAACCTATTAACGATTATATTGCACTCGCATTAACACAGATTACTTTTGTGTTTATAACTGTACCTACAACACTGTAAATGATAGACGTATTATTTAGGTATGGTAACACAATAAAATATAAAAACATATAAAGGTATAGACAAAATAAATGGTATTAGAAAGGAGGTTGGCTTGATCGCCAACAATCACAAATACAGTACAATATTGGAGGGAGTTTCATTCCTGTCTTGATACGTACGCCAGTTAGACTATTTCACCACCTTCTGCGCCAGAGGTCTCGGGTTCGATTCCCGAACAAGACGAATATTTGTGTGCATGAACATGTCTATTTGTCTTAGTCTGGGTGTTTACTATGTATATTAAGTATGTATTTACAAACAAAAAGTATTTAAGTATATATTTATCCGTTGTCAAGTTTTCCATGATACAGTTTCTTAATGAAATTAACATGGGCTTAGATAATTGGTTTGATTGTAAGAAATTATTTATTTATTTATATATTTTCGATACAAAATTAACATTTTTTATTTTAAATTTTTTAGCTCTATTAGGATTTTCGTCATTATTTTTAAATAGACCACCCCTGAACTATAGCGAATAAAACAAAAAAAGGTACCTATTCCAATCGGTCAAGCCGTTTCTGAGTTTTAGCGAGACTAACGAACAGAAAATCATTTTTATAAATGAAAAAGGATAGCATTTATATTTTGAAGTTAAAATAAAACGGTCACAAAACCTGGCTTTGCTTAAAAGTAAATAAAACGAAACCCTTTTTCTTCGCAACAAAATGGCCGATTTGATCATACGAATTATTCCCAATAAATTTTATCTGAACAACGGCTAAGCGCCTCCTCAAAGTGGCTCGGAATCGCCAAAACTAATTTGTAGCCTATAAATAAGGCGATCGTACCGATTGTTGCCTACCGACCCCTAAAAATGCGCAGTTAACGCGCGCCAATCAATTAGGGTTCCGTACGCCCACGGGGGGCCCAAACAGCTTATTGACAAGTACCCATATATACCTACATGGTATTAAGGTACCCACTTAAGGTGTGGCCCATATGGCGTTAAATTAAATAGATACTAAATTCTTTTGCAACTACGATAGTCTCGCAAATCACAATCTATCTATACAAATAAAAATGAATGTTGCTAAGCGCAAAACTCAAGAACGGCTGGACCGATTCGGCTTTGGTTTCATGTTATGTTATGACAAAACATAAAAATGGCGTGGAAAATATTAGTCCCCTCACTTTTCTTTTCCCATACAAACCAGCTATTAAACATTTGACGTAATTCGTTTATCCGTCTTTTACATCAAAACGAAGGCTACTTCTTATACCGGAATAACAACAAATTCTCGCGGATTAACGCCACGCGGGCAAAGCTACGGGCGGAAGACTATTAGCAATAAAACTATACTTTTTGACGACTTTTTTTTCGTTTTTTTTTTTTTTGTTTGACGACCGATTTGGCGCAGGGGTAGGCTACCCACCTTCTGCGCCAGTGGTCTCGGGTTCGATTCCCGAACAAGACAAATATTTGTGTGCATGAACATGTCTATTTGTCTTTGTCTGGGTGTTAACTATGTATATTATGTATGTATTTACAAACAAAAAGTACTTATTTAAGTATATATTTATCTGTTATCAAGTTTTCCATAATACAGTTTCTTAATGAAATTAACATGGGCTTAGATAATTGGTGTGAATGTAAGAAGTTATTTATTTATTTATTTATTAATACTTTCATCTTGTACTAAAAATAAAGTGTCTATGGTAAATTTCGATTATTTTTGAACGATTTCTAACACATCTTTAGGATTTTTACGTGCCGCATCTTTTCATACTTGGGTTTCAATCGTAAAACTGTCATCATCATCAGCCATTTAATATCCCCACTGTTGGGGCACTGGCCTTCCATATCGATGGATAAGGAGAATGGGCCATGACCCACCACGCGGGCCCAATGCGGTTGTTGGGTATAGCGACTGCAAATGCAGCCGGGACCAACGGCTTAACGTGCCTTCCGAAGCACGGAGGAGCTCGAGATGAAAAGTTTTTGGTCACCCATCCCGTGACCGACCATTGCTTAACCTCTACGATCGCAGGCAGAGCACGGTAGGTAACCACTGCGTCACGGGCTCCTCGCGGTATTAACTGTAAAATTCCGAATTTTGTCAATAATGCCGACGAGAAGAACATTATATATTTTTTTTTCCTTCAGAGGAACGAACTTCTGCGCTACAAGATTAACAAGTTAACAATACTTATGCACTGTTTATATTATTTGAAAATTTTCTTTCATAGGAAGGCAGACAGTTGAAAAACGATCAATTTTATTTACTTCAGTGCGTAAGCTAGAAACTATTTCATTTTTCTATAGGATTGTATACGCCTTTAAAGGCATATCATTCAGCCAGGTGCCTTTTTTATGTATATTTAGTTCTACATTGTATAATGATACTGTCGCTGGTGTGTCTCTATTAATAAAATAAAATAAAATAAAATAATAGTTATTTGTTATACAAGAGAGCAAAATCATTTTTCGCTGCGAGTGCTGAATTTAAATCACGAACTAGCGAAGTAGTCTAAAATTGAATCACGAGCGTAGTGAGTGATTCAAATATAGACTACTGAGCACAGTGAGTGATTTAAAGGCACGAGACATCAGAAAATTTTGCTCTCGTGTTAAACATACAACTTTTCACCTCTACCAGCGAGAAAAGTGTTACAGGTCAGAAAAACAACATTGAAGGCAACATTTAACAATAAAGAAAACATCAAAATTACAAAATTAATAATTAAGAGTAAAATTGGTGCAATTATGCAAGTTACCTTCAGTAACTGTTTGCATTGCGTTCAAAAACTGCACTGGATGTAATTTTTATGAAAACCAAACATGATATTAGACGTTAGTAATATTATAGTATTCTTTGATATTAGTAAGCGATATAATGTTCACTTCATATTATTTATTTTAAATATTGCGTGTTTAATAAAAAGCAATAGTAGTACAATCGTATTTCTATAATTTGTTATTAGAATTCATTAATTTTTCTTATTTTATATTTATATTATGCATGCGACCTCATTTCGTCCATACTCTTTATTTCGAACCTTTGGTATCCGTGTATTTATTTTTTAAGCTTTATATTTCATGTCCATCGACATAAAGCTATCTATCTATCCTTTTTGCTCATACTAATTTTAAAAGTCTCATCCTTGTCACTCTATTTCTTTTTTCTTAATTATTTCAAAAGTTGGTGTAAGAAATTAAAAAAGCACTTTGCCTCACGCTCGCAGCAAAAATCGATTTTGGCTGCGAGTTTTTAGGCGCCAAAAGCGCCCTTTTCGAGCTGGAGAGGTGAAAAATAAATTACTAGCGCTCCGCTCGCGACTTCGTCTGCGTTGACCCCCTTTTTTCCTTAACACTATAAACGCCACCATACAATATTTTTTTTTACAATTCATGAATTAAAGACCAAAAATAAATGAACAATTAGAAAAACATTTGTAGAAAATGGCAGATATTATTACAATATACAATATCAAATCTTCCATACAACTTCCTTCGGGAAAAAATAATATTCATAAAATAAGATTTAAAATTATTTTTATGCATTCACAATGCAATTTTTTGTAAGTATAGGAAAAATGTGATAGTAAAAAACCACGAGCCCTATAAGTAGCTTTCAGGCGGGATTCGATCCCGCGCCTCCGGGAATCCGGCCCGATGCTCTGACCAACTAAGCTACCGAAAGGCTTACACGATTCGTCGAATTTTGCTATCACTTGTTACGCTGTAGGCCAGCGTTGTTTCATCAATGTGAGGAAACCCTCGCATCCGAAAGAAACATTTTTACAAATGTTTAACAGTCGATTAAGATGAAACAGCCATTTAATAAGATTTTAAATTATTTTTATGCATTCACAATGCAATTTTTTGTAAGTATAGGAAAAATGTGATAGTAAAAAACCACGAGCCTTATAAGTAGCTTTCAGGCGGGATTCGAACCCGCGCTTCCGGGAATCTGGCCCGATGCTCTGAGCAACTAAGCTACCGAAAGGCTTACACGACTCGTCGAATTTTGCTATCACTTGTTACGCTGTAGGCCAGCGTTGTTTCATCAATGTGAGGAAACCCTCGCATCCAAAAGAAACATTTTTACAAATGTTTAACAGTCGATTAAGATGAAACAGCCATTTAATAAGATTTTAAATTATTTTTATGCATTCACAATGCAATTTTTTGTAAGTATAGGAAAAATGTGATAGTAAAAAACCACGAGCCCTATAAGTAGCTTTCAGGCGGGATTCGAACCCGCGCTTCCGGGAATCTGGCCCGATGCTCTGACCAACTAAGCTACCGAAAGGCTTACACGACTCGTATAAGCTACTTATAGGGCTCGTGGTTTTTTATTATCACATTTTTCCTATATTCATAAAATAGTTTAAAAAAGTGGCTCACCGGTGGGCCTCGCGGCGTGCAATGTGTTAAAGGGAGAATTTCCAAAAATCCTCTCTTAGTGCTCCCCTACACTTCCCATGGAGCATATTATGTACCTACAGTACATGCCAAATTTCAGCTTCTTACGCCCAGTAGTTTTGGCTGTGCGTTGTCAGTCAGTCAGAGAGTAACGCAAGAGTTTTATCTAATAAATAACGGGTGTCCCAAAAGTAGGTATAGGATGATATGTCACAATAAAACGCGAATGGATTGGAATTTCTTCGTAGTTTTATTTTATTTTAAAGAAGAGACTTGTACAATTTTATCTGAATAGAATATCAGCTAAATGGTCGCCACGGGCATTTTTGCTGTGTGCAAGTTTTTCATGACACTTTCACACATTTCGCTGCTAATTTCACACATTTCGCTACTTATATTACCAATAACTCGGCGAATATTTTGTCTATATTGTCTATGTTTTGTGGATAGTTGGCGTAGACTTTATCTTTCACGTAACCCCAAAGAAAGAAATCCAGTAGCATCAGATGGCAAGATCTCGGTGGCCATTTGACATCACCTCTTCTTGAAAGTACGAGATTTTTCGACCTTTCGACGAGAGTTTCTAATTGACCGTGAATTTTCGTTAAATATTTGTATAACTTCTATGCGCTGTTTTATTGTGAAACGCTCCACGATTAATTTTACATGTGTCAAGATGACGTATGTCAAATTTCAACCCGCCATCTTGAATATTTCGGAAATAGCGCGAAATTCAAATCCTATACCTACTTTTGATACACCCTTTAGATAGGTAGATTCGTCATCGAAAAACAGATGGTATCTATGGTATCAAATGCGACATAATACAGTTCCAAGGGCAGTTTTTTTTTTTATAAATACACACAAACTAGTTAAGTCTAAAGAGTATAAAAATCCTAGGCAAATCTTTTCTATTACCCGTGTACTATATTCCGTAATAGCTAGCTACCATGTACTTTCAGTAACACTCAGACAGGCTACAGGAGGATAATATATCCTGTTGTGTAGCCGTCAGCGCATTATTGAGTGGCGCCACAGCCTTATAGAGTAACAGTACAGTCATTCTTCAAAGGAAATACGTAAATAAAACTTCAATTTATCGTTTGAAATTTGAATTGGTATTTCTTGTCATCTGTAGTTTTAGCAACGGTTAGCTCTTCGAAATAATGCAAACGTGGATATCAAATCTATTTCTAGTTTCTTGATAGTTTTTTCATAAGAATAACTTGTGGTGATGCGGTAATAGAATAGCAAAAGATACAATTTTGAAAACCAATGGCGTCTTCCTTGGCGTTCATACGTAGGTATGTGTAGCATAATTATTTTCACGTTTTTACCATTCACAATGCAATTTTTTATTATTGTAAATGAAGTATTAGAAAATATCGACTCGTCTCACAATACTAGCAACGATGGTACTCGAACCCACGACCTTTCACTGTCCATTCCAGTCCAGTCCAGTATAAGTAGAGCTTTCGCCTGGACAGTGAAAGGTCGTGGGTCGGAATCCCATCCGAGCTAGTTGTGAGACGAGTCGATTTTTTCCAATACTTACTTTACTTCATTTACAATAATTGAGGAAAACCAAAGAACTGTCTTTCACAATACACATTTAATAACATTTCCTTCATATTTACCTAGGCTGTGTCCCGCAGGGCGGGGTAGGGCGGCGCCCATAAAAATGCAAATACCCGTGTCGACGAGGGATTCCATTGTTATATCAATCACGCGGCGTCTTATTATTGCGGGATTGCAGCACGGGATCTCGTGTTTATTGTTTTCTGAAGGAATCCCGCAACTCCGAGTGAGATTGGAGCTTTTGATGCAATACATTGGTTTCGATATTGGTTGTATTTGAAACTTATGTAAAGTGGGAATAATAAATTATTCCTAGTTTTCAATTTTCATTATAATATAATGTGCAGAAACTACTGGATTGTTTTTATTGTTAGTTTGCCAACTTATGTAGCACTTACTGATCTAAGTACTCTTACAATTTATAGAAAAGCCTAGGATTCCTTTTAGTGATAGTTTGCTTTGATGTAGCACTTTAATTTAGTGGAACCTAATTGTCGAAGTCTATTGTTGTATGAATCACTCGGCGTCATAATTATTGTGGGATTTTAGCGCGGAAATCGTAATTTTTTGTTTATGTGGGAATGCCGCATTCTGTGAACATGAATCGCAGAACTATTGGATGTTTTGTAACAATAATTTGATTTTGAAATTATAACGTTAATAAAAAGCTCGCTTGTTATATTTAACAAGCTTATGCCCGCGGCTTCGCTATACCACCGTGTTATACTTTAGAGGTTGAATTTTTTTAAATCCTTTCTAAGCGGATGCATAAGACGTAAAACCTATCTGCATGCCAAATTTTAGCTCGATCCGTTTAGGATTTTGAGCTGTGCGTTGATACTTAGATCAGTCAGTCACTTTTACCATTAATTTGGACAGCTTTACGTTTCCAATCACAAAAAGTGGTTTTATTATAAAGTTCTTCTTGAAACGTAAGTATGCAAAGTTGGTAGGCACTAAATACGTTTGAAAGATTAGTATAGCCTAATGAACATAAAAATAGAAAAGTTGAAATGACACTTCTATTAACACTTTTAACTTTGTGTGTGAAAAGAAATAACTCTACAACACTTCTATTGGTTTTCAACTCTGTAAAATTGTAAGGCTAATCACATTTAAATTTTAATTAACTTTTGTCAGCGAACGAGTGACATTTCCGGATTGGAAACAGTCACTCGATAATGCTTAATCGACTGTTTTAAGCCGATTTATTCGATCGATAGGCACGAATAATGTTACTCGATTATGAAATAATCGAATGAGAGAAAGATTTGTGTGTAGGAAGTTAGGAGGCATTTGTAGTTTTTTTTTGTTTTAGTACAAAATGTATTTTGTATGTATTTTATCACACAGCTCAAGAAAGGTTAGAAGGAGCATGTCTATGTCTATCTTGACAACGTGAAGAAATAATAAGGGAATCGATAAAGGGAAATTAATGGATTGCTTCAGTGTTTTGCGCAAAAGGGTGTGGCGACGCTTGACTTTTAAACTTTTTTTTGTTTATCAAGATTTATATTCTTTATCATAATTGGAGCAAAATTTGACCAAGATTGTTTTGTCTTCTTCTTGAAGTTAAACCCTTGATTCCAGACATCTCGTTATACCGTCTCGTTGTAAACTCCCGTTGCAAAGCTTAAACTTTCGTGCAAACAAGCGAAGCTCAAATTCATCAATTTTGACAACGCGTTTATGAGATAACCTCCTAAAGTTGCAAACTCCTCGTTATCCCAGATTACCTTTAACGTCTCGAATAAAACAATACGAGACGAGCTTGACAGCCGAGTAAACGACAACACTCCAGTTTTACGCGCGCAAACAATTATTTATTGCACCGAAAACAACCAAACACCCTATATACACCGACGCTCTTACAAAGGAATTTAGACTTTATGTTATACTTGCTAAGGCTGTATTTCAACGAGCGCTCCTCATACACAGTCGAGCAAGATTAATAGGGCATAAAACGTAAGATAATACAATATACAAGAAGATACGTTGTTAACCGTTCCGCTGAGCGGCGGCGTTGAGTGAATGCTGTTGTCTCGTTCCTACGTAAACAATTTCTGTTGGGACGTCTCTTTTGCACAGTTTCAATTATCTGCCTAATCCCTCAATTATGGCGACAGATGTCGCGAGCGTCTTCGAGCTTATGTGCCAGTTTAAAGTACTGTCCGCAAGCAATTACTGTTGATCGCCCAGATTTGAAGGTTTACAAGAAGCCAGCGATTGAACGCGCCACGAATACAATTAGATCTTATATTGGCATTTCGTGATTGCATAAAGGTCATCACTGATTGTCGCTGGTATGCCATGGTCATGATCAGGTAATCAGGTGTGTGAATAAATACAAATCTATTGGTATTCATTACAAATAGCTTACGAGTAATTAAGTATTGTCGTGGTCTGAGAAAGGTCATCGACTTCAAACGTTAATGGTAGGCGTACTTTAATAAAGTCATTCAGCTAAATCAGTAAGTACCTACGTATAATAAAATCATTCATCGATACAGATTTTCATGGAAAATCAAGAACAGGACAACTTTTTTGCAATATTTCATTCACAGATAACTGTCTGATCGATTCATCTAAGTACGTATAGATTTACGTCGCTCGTGCGTGAAATAATTGGAAACAGTGATTTCAAAGGTTCTTTATTTAGTACCTTAGTATTTAGTACCTTTAAATTTCACTTGCGGTATCACACTTATTAAGGTGGTTCGATTAGCTCAGTAGCGCCACCAATGGAAATAAATCATTTACGATTTATCAAGGGCTTAGAATAAAAGTTTCGGTTATTTTGCGCAAATAGAAGAGTAAAGTGCAATTTTTAAGTATTTGTTCATGGCCTCAAATATGAGCATTAAGTTATGGATCTCGATATTGCTAAATTTGGCCACTTTTGGCACTATGGAGACTCACGAATTATTGCTTAAGATTGAGTTCTTGAAAGTATATTTATAAAATGCATTTTACTCTTTTATTTGCGCAAAATAACCAAAACTTTTAATCTAAGCCTGTAATAAAACGTAAATGATTTATTCCCATTGGTGGCGCTACTGAGCTAATCGAACCACCTTAAAAGCTTTCCGCTCCCGGCTTTGCCCGCATACGCTTGACCGTGGTGGGCGGCCAGAAATTTTGAGAAGTTTCAGAGGAAGTCCAGAGCTTATTACACCCATGGATTAAATATAAATTATCGCGGGTCATCATCATCATCAACATCATCATCATGTCAGCCGAACGACGCCCACTGCTGGGCATAGGCCTCCCCCAAGGATCTCCACAACGGGTCATATAATAATAATTAAATTATAATAACAAATTTCTTACAATCACACCAAATATCTAGCTCATAAGTAGACCAACTTAACTGATAAATAGGTATAGACATTTATACTTTTTTCTTGTAAATTAAATAGATAACACCCAGACCAAGACAAATAGACATGTTCATGCACACAAATATTTGTCTTGTTCGGGAATAGAACCCGAGACCTCTGACGCAGAAGGCAGGTATCCTACTCCTACGCCAAATCGGTCGTCATATAATTAGGTACTACTCATTTAGGGACTGTCGGCGGGCCGTAGTTTTCCCATCACTGAGCTAGACGAATACCTAACCGTGTAGAAATAGACTATTTTCCGGGGTAAAAATAAATGTTACTCTGGATATTCTGTATCTGTGTCAAATTTCATCCAGGTACTCGATCAGCCGTTCCGCCGTGATTGGGGGAAAGACAGAAAATACATTTATTTACTTGCACACACACGTAAAAACTATTTAAACAGCAAAAGAATAGTTGGCTGACCATACCTAAGTGAGAGATGAAATTGTAATAAGGGAAGTGTAAGTGCAGGAAATATGTCCAGCCAAGAAAGGACCCTGTCTCAGCCAAAAGTCTCTAAGAATTAAGCTTCTATTGAATGACAAGCATCTAAACTTCACATTCAGTAACACTAGTACATTAGTACTAGTAAGATTAGCCAGCCGGCCTAGCATGACCGGCTTATAACGCGCGATATGATATGGTACGGCAAGTTGTCTTGCTTACCCCACTAAGGTGTAGGCAAGACGGCATGCCGTACCATATCATATCGCGCGTTATAAGCCGCTCATGCTAGGCCGGCTGTATTAGGTATTTTTTATACAATTTCCACTTAAATTCAATCCCATACGTGTTCAAGCCAATTTAACATAATACACCTCTTTGCATCCACTTGAAAGAAGAAAGTGTAAAAACCTCATTGGAGGTTAGTCAGTATTTAAAAACTATAAAAGAAAATCTGAAACAATTGACTATCTTTTGTCGCGACTTTGAAAATATTATTGTAAAATTGGAAAATTCAATATAATAATTAGAACCAGCAAAATTGTTTTAATTACACACAAATAGTGTGTACACCACGATAACAAAACCTCTCAGTACAAACCACTTACAATAACAATTAATATTAAGAGCGGTTAATCCCATTAAAATTAAAAACACGAACTAATTATTCAATTAAAATGTTAAATCGAGGGGTAGAGACGACGAACAAAATTTGTCGCTTGTGGCCGTTAAGGGTGCTACACAAGTAATTAATATTATAATGAACGTTATATAACGGTAACCTCTCAGACGACGTAATAGGCTTCTTTACAGGAGTTTGGCCAATTAATGAACTCATCAATATTGCTGGTGGATGCTTTTAATGTTAGGTTTATGGATGGATATTGACTAAGAATTTTGTTAGAACATTTAAGATTTTGATTTTTAACCGCCTCTGTGGTCTAGTGGTTCACACCACGGTTACAGACCCAGAGGTCCCCAATATATTGACCTTATTTACCCTTTTGCAATTTGCTTAATAGTTGCAATTATGTTTATGCATATTTCATTCAACTGTGACTAGTAAACGCGTCAACCCCCCGCACGTCGCATATAGGGTGATGGCTGAAAATCTGCATTTCACCTTTTGGTGGATATAATTTGCCGAGCCTAGACCTTTTTGCTGCTGCACAAAGGCACATCTCCATACCGGCATCCCTTTAGGTTTATTTCAGTTAATCTGTATTCATCTTTGTATATTTTCTTGTTAATTTAATGTGTGTGTGTTGCAAAAATTAACTTTTTATCTATCTATCAATGGGGGTACCTACATATTGTATTCGGTTTGGTTGGTAGTAGGACTTGATCTTAATCCGCCCGGCTAGGCACCACCATCTTATCTAAGTATGACGCAATAAAAATGATGTTTTCAACATTATATTGTGTTCCGGCAGTTAGAGATAAGATAGCCAGTTCCTCAGTGATTGAGGATTCCTGGAGTTCTTCCACTCTTCCACCTTCAGCCTTATCACCATTTAACATCAGGATTGATGAAGGCTAAGTTCTTTTTTTTATCCACCACGTGGTAACCCTTAACTACTCTTTCCCGTTGTGTATAAAAAGATACAAAGTTGTAGCACATAAGCCTTTATCACACCCGCAGCTAAGTGAAGATAAGGCTGAGGAACTGGCTATCTTATCTTCAACTGCTGGAACACAATAAAGCTAAAAAGATCGTTTTTATGGCGCCAAACTTAGATAAGATGGTGGTAGCTGGCCTAGTCCTAACCAACCAAACCGAATAAAATGTACGCCTCCACTGGGAACACATTTTAATTACACAAAGGATTTTATTACAAACATTAACTCTAATGCTGGAGCTTCACCTGCGTCTAATGCCATTAATTAGCGCGCTATTTGATATAATACGCAGGTGTGGCCGGGTCGTAGCGCACTAATATGCTTCAATTAGCGCGCTAAGATGCGCATGCCGTTATTAACGCCGTTAGGCGTCACGCAGGTGAAGCCCCAGCATAAACACAATACACTCGTGTAGTCAAATAAGGTTTGTGTGAGAAGTTTAACTTAATAACTTGAAACCGTGGAACTAATATTAAATTACGTGTATAAGAATCGGATCAATTAAATTTTCTTGTAACGTACATTAAACTCTTTAAATATAACCGTTAATATCGATTAATCTACGCGATATGTGCGCGCGCACGATTGACGTGCTCAATAGCTTTAATGCTTTCACACGGCTGCGAGTGTGACATTTGTTAGAAAAAACTAAAGCTCCGTGTTAAATTGTTAGGGAACGTACAGAGCGGTAGGCTTTTAAACACCTGTGTAAGTAGGTACTAATAATTTTTATCCTGTCTTACTAATAACTTTTTCTTGAAACCTTTATAGCCAGTTTTCAGAAACAAAAACAAATGTGTTTTGTTTTTTTCTCTGAATTTATACACTATCAAGAAAGCTGCCATTAAACTTACCTACTTAGTTTTCTCTACGTTCATGATTGTATTGCATTGCAATATTTAGCATTAAGTTTTGCGTTCTTGTAATACACTAATAATATTTATGTAATGAAAATTTACTTGCGGCATGCCTGTTTTAGTTCAAAACATAACTTTTACCATAATTCAAGCTGGATTGCGCCAAAATTTTAATATCGAAATAAGCTTACGATTAAACAGCCTTTACAACAGTAACTATCTAGAACAATACAGCCTTAAAACACATTGTTAAACTGTTTCTACATCACTGTGAACGCTACCTACCCGCACGACTGCAGCGGCATCGACTTTAAAAAGTCATTAGTGTACCTAATGACATCAGTGTAATCGTCGGCGGCTACCGAACGGCATTCCGCCCTGTCGCCCGCCATAATTACCATTTTGACATGCTATCGACTCTACACTACTCTACTCTGTGACCGTAACTACAGATTAAAGCCACGGGAAAACCTCCTTTAAAAGTTAAAGAATAAATTCGAATCTTGTGAGCAGCAACAAAAGAATAACGCCTGTTCGAAATAAGAATGTAACTGAAGATTTGACAGATGAACAACGAGTCAATTGAAAAAGGTCGTTAGTCAACTTTTTAAACACAACCCAATCTCAAATCTAAATATTAATATATAAGGTGGGGTTTCGCAAAGCAAGATTAGTATCGCCTTTGATAATTATCGGTGGCTGTATTTAATTTCTCCGATGAGACGGCTAGCTTTCATTTGTCAAACTGCCGCTGGACAGATTACCCGTGTTGTGCCTACGATCGAGTGATATATTAAAGTAGATGGTATTAAGATAAAAACGGTCTCATTTATCGGGTTAGGTTAATTTGTGCCGTTTTGACGTGCCTCTGCTTCGGACATGTCTCTTAATTGATTTTGGAGGCAGCGTTTACTCAATTAGGAGTTAAGAGCTTTCGCAATCAGAGGATTGTTTTTGTAATCAATTGCCTTTTATATAATGGGTTCTCAATCTTAACTACACGCCTCCTGAAAACAGTTTACCTGCTTGAAATTATGTAATAATAGTGTCATCTAACAAAAAGGCTGCATGCATCTGAAAACCAGCGCCGCAGCCTCAGCAGCCGTTTCAGCAAAAATACCTGTTTATATCTTTTTTTTTGTTTTTTTTCTGTGTATTGTGTGTTGTGTTTTTTGCGGAATAAACAATTTTCTATTCTTTTCTTTTCTATTTTTTTAAATAGGTACAAGCTCATATAATAAGAACGAGAATATTTTTATGGTAAAGTATAGTGGAAAATCTCGCATTTTTAGCATCGAGTAAATAAATTATTTGTTCAATTAATGATGATGAAGTGAAATGTACATTTTTATATTTTAGAATCAAACCTTTGGCTCCACCACTGCAACATACAGGTGGTCTGTGAGTTCCTCTACCAAAGAAAGAAAAAAACCTCTATTGCAAAAAGTGATGAACCTCAAAATGTCCTAACTTAAACCAAAACAAAACACTCGCAAAAGTTTAAAAAAGGAACGCGTCCGCCATCTTTGCAACATACCTAACACGTCGCAACCTGCGATGAATATGGTAACGCGAGACAGGACACTTCCTATTCACCTACTTAAAGACGATTTTAGCTGACGCTCTACTCCGCCCAGGCGTACAAACAGTAGCGAGTAGCGTACGTCATGTGCAAGGGATTTTCGTGGAAAGTGGTCAGTCAAGAGACTCCTCGATCGTACATAAGGAAGTCGCATATCTACCGATGCGGACACAATCGATAGCACATTATTCATGCGAAGCCGGCAACATGGGAACGTGTGAATGCGTCTTTAATATCGCGGAGTATAATCAAAGGGATTTTATTATACCTTGATAATTTTATTACATAATGTAATACCGGGTTTGCACGGGGCGATTTTAGTTTCTCCACTTTTATCGTTCAACAAAAGTTGACAGGTGGCTAACTTTTATTGAATCGATTTTTGTGTTCAGACGGTTCAACTAAAATCGCCTCAGGAGAACCCAGTGTTTGTTAATTTTAATAATAGAAAATAACATTGATTTTAACCAGTAACAATGAAATTATGTTAGGCACAGTTAAAATTAATGAAGTCATACTTCAAATGGGAAAAGGGCAAGAGAAAGATAAATAAATAAATAACTTCTTACATTCACACCAATTATCTAAGCCCATTTTACTTAATTTAATTAAGAAACTGTATTATGGAAAACTTGATAACGGATAAATATATACTAAAATACTTTTTGTTTGTAAATACATACTTAATATACCTACATAGTAAACACCCAGACCAAGACAAATAGACATGTTCATGCACACAAATATTTGTCTTGTTCGGGAATCAAACCCGAGACCACTGGCGCAGAAGGTGGGTAGCCTACCCCTGCGCCCAATCGGTCGTCAAAAGTCATAGAGACAGATGATGATTTCTATTTCCACGTCAGTAGTGGGATAATCGCCTGTTACACAACCGTTGGAAAATATTGTCTCATCTGTGCAGTTAAAAGTGGAACAGCACTTGAATTGGGCTAAAATAATAAATTATGATGTATTTCTGGTACTCTATACTCTATCGTTCTTGTATCTCGTTTACTAGATTTCCTATTAGTCAGATAGTCTACTAATGCAGGGCATTCAAGTAATAAGGAAAAACCGAATAAGAAAGAATCATACGAAGTGATAATATTCTATAGCGTGAGATTCGATTAGGTATATGTCACGCTCTTTACGGATTTGTACTTAAAACTCCATTGACTAAGCTGAACCTTAATTCTTCTCCTATCCTAACAAAGGCATTCGGGCAAAAATCAATCACCAACAAATAAACTTAAAGATAAAGATAGGATGATTACTTGAGTTTCGTCGATTGGTTTAGTTTCTTAAGAAAATGTCTTAGTTCCATATATAAAATTGGTTCAAACGACAAACCCAAAGACAAAACCGTCCATTAAACTGGAATCCAAAACAGAACATTTAAACTAACCAGTGAACAGGCATTAAGCGGAAAGTTACTTTGCTTTAAAAAAAACTCCGACCACAGACTGCAAACGGGTCGGCCAATCCTAAACGCATTAGGCGATCGATTCAGCCGCTACATGTGTCTTTGGCGACTACATCTTCCCTCCCCCTCCCTAAAAAGGGGGATTGTGGGAGTGCGATAGACAACGCAAAGTCAATATGTGGAAATAATAATAAAAGAACGCGCGAGCCGCATACGTATCTGTGTATTATCGTTGTTATCGGCGAACATCGGTAACAAGTCGATGTTTGCGATAGTTTAAGTTACTATTGCTAAGTTCTTGGGATCAGATTTATGGGTGACGTAGTTATAATACAAATTGGACTTATAGTAGTCTCATTAGTTTTGTGTTTGTCATGACAAAACTGAAGCAGAGCCATCGAAGTTAAGAACATAATAATAAATACTATATGACGCAGTTTGTTAAAAGTCCCCATTTTGAATAAGTTGACCGATATACTTCTATTTCTATCTATACTAATATTATCAAGAGGAAACATTTAATTTTTTGTTTGTTCGAATTGAATAGGCTCCGAAACTACTGGACCAATTTAGAAAATACTTTGACCATTAGAAGGCTACATTTTCCCACGAGAACGGGTATGTTTTGTAATCAACATTTTGGCCCACCAATCTGACCCAGGCCCACTGCGAATGGGGCCAAAAATGGGCCATGACCTCTAAGGAAAGCATGTGCCCCAGCAGTGGAGACATTGACATGCTGATGAGGATAATCTACATTTTCGCACCAATATAACCAAAAGTAAATGATAGAACTGAGACGGTTTACTGAATCAAGCTAATCTGCCAAATTACTAGTCACATTGCAAAGAATTGTGATATAAGAAAAGATTGGACTATGTTTATACAGAATGCTAATCTCAATAGTCCTAAACTTAAAGGGATTAAAAGAGTGAGAGGGATAAAAGAGTGTACCTATGGAAATCTATTATCCAAGAAGTCAAAGTCGCGGTCTACCACAAACATATACTAATATTTGCTTCCAGCAACCTTCAACTAACAATCAAATATCACACAAAAAATCTCTGTATGATCAGCAAATGTCGGCGCATGAAATTTGATGCGCCATCATATCGATATTACGACGAGTCCGTCTCGATCTATTCGATTGCGGAATCGATTCATGAATATATATTGGCGTTTCACTCGCATCGAATAATGAATACGTTTATTGTGATTATGTTTTCTCGATTCTATCGGTATAACAACGTTTGTATTGTTTCATTAGGAGTTATCTATATTAGTGTATTGGGAAAATGAAGATATTTACTTTGTCTTTTCTGGTTTATAGACAAAAATTAACTTAAAATTTTAATATTATCTTTCGATCGCAAGTATTGTGCAAGCAAAATCTTTGATATAGAAACATGATTACAGATTGATTTTCAGTTTACAGCGATACACAAAAGTTCAAAAATTACATAGTAGACTGCGTGCCAGATAACTCTGCGCGCGACTGGGGCATTATTGCGCTACTTACAGTACATTTTTTGGTCGAAGTTTATATGGCAAAGATTATATTTCGATTTTGTCCGCGCTCAAACTTATCTGGCGCGCAATCTATTTCCTAATTATTCATATTTTTTTTAATATACTGCTACAAAGTACAGAATACTCTTGTAATTTTTTCGAAAATCGGTCAGTTTCACCAAAGCATAGACGTTATATTTTTGTAAGCTGAATCTTCAACTTTCCTCCGAGTGCACAGTACGACCTACAATTATTGTTATTGGAAAACTTAGTCTGCAACTAGTACTAAGACTTTTACGGTTCACTAATGTCTGCTATTAGGTAGATATAGATTCTAAGTACTTAGGTTTATCAAGAATATTAATATAGTTATGATTTTCTTCCACGCTGTGTGGAATTTTGTAATTCTCGTTACGGTCAAAATGTGTAGGTACAGGATTCTTTTTTTTACGAAAATGTTCAATAGTGTGGTTTTAAGCTATATTTAAATCTGATAGATTCTACTCGTAATTTGTTTCACATTCATTTAAATCCTAGAATAAAATCGAAAACAATGTGAATAAACTTCAATATCCTAATTGAAGTCACTTTGAACTATTTTCATATTTTTTTTTCAAATGTCTGGGGCAGAGGGCGATTTAATTCTCTCAGCACACCGGACAAACAGGACCTAGCGATTTTTGGTGCGCTTCTCTACAATGTAAGACTTATTTATATTAAATAATAAAAAAATAACAACATAATTGTTATGATTTTAAGTTCGATTTAATAATACAAAAATTTGCGTTACAATCAGATAAGATACCAAGCCAAAGGATAGGAATTGTCCTATCCTTATCTAATAAGAAATCACTTGTATTTTTCTAAATTGTCTTTTTTTAAATGCCACAACAATAGAAACGCTCCCACTTTTTTATTTTTTAAAACTGTATCTGGCTGATGTATTGTGGTACGGTACATCGCGCATTAGATAAGAGATTTAGTGGTGATTTTTAAATTATCCTGGATAGAATCTGAGTGCGATATTCGCCAAAATATTCTTACTTGGTTAATTTAAAACAATAAATCATCGTATAAACCATCAGATGAGAAACCATCTCCAACAAAATCTAAGTACTTACATTTTCCAAAAACTATTATTTTATCCCCCAATACAACACCCGCATCGCGCCCTGGTATTTTTATTTTTTAAATAACAATAGTATGCTGATGTAACACCGCGTTCGTAAATCCTCGACGCGGTTGATAAATGTTAGATAGGCAGTTTTATGGGGATTTTTCAATTATCCTAGATATAATCTAACAGTGCGATTTAAGTGAAAATAGTCTTACTGGGTTGATTTAAAAACATAATAATTATCGTATAAACCATCAGATAAGAAACCCGCAGTATACTTCACTATCACCAAAAAAATCTAAAATTTTACCAAAAACTATTTTTTTTATCCCCAATACAACACCAGAATCGCGCCCTGATATTTTTATTTTTTAAATAACAATATTATGCTGATGTAACACAGCGTTCGTAAATCCTCGGCGCGGTTGATAAATAATAAAATGGCGTTAGATAGGCGGTTTTATGGGGATTTTTCAATTTGTTTCGGCGGCTGCGGGTTTATCTGGATCTGTCCGCTCCTGTGGGACAGGGATGTTTTTCGGGATTATTGATAGTTCCAACTGTGATTGGTATTTGTTATAAGGTTAGATGGCGGGGTGAGCGCTTGTCGTTAGATATTAAGAGAATCAATAATTTAACTATATTAAGTATAACGTAGAGCTTATTCTTAAAATCAACTTTAAAGAAAGTAGGAGAGATGGTTGTCTTTAACAATGTTTATCATAATTTCTAAGTATTTGATGACACTTACAACATTTTAAGGTGTTGTACCTACTAAGACACGAGGTTTATCACAATTTTTTTTTTCGAAAATATATCTTAACATAAAAGGATCAAGGTGCCTAATGAAACGGTACCTTTTGTTTATTAATAAGTACTATCAGATTGTCATTAACACTACTGTACAAGTACATTAGTAAAACATAATTATTTAACCTACATTTTAAGTTTGCTGACCGCGCATAACGTCGCCTCGCGGCCACGAATTACATGTATATTTTTAGTGCAATAAATATCTTCGGAAAGTACGGTGCTATTTACATTTCTTACATCTTTACCTATTTCATCCGATTATTGCATTCAGGGAAACATTATAACATTCCTACAACAACAACAGTTACATAACAGTGATTTAACTATCAGTGACAATTAACATTCTACATAACATCTACGATCTCAGGTGTGAGCCTGAACATTGGTCCTTCGAGGAAGTGAAAAGTGTGATTGTGTGAAATATCCTACGGTAGCGAACCGGTCTCCTGGCCTCCCACAAGCGGGTCTCACCAGCGAGATTGAGGAGTGGACGCACATATCGTGGAATATTGAAGCAATCGCGCCTAACAACGACCTACAGTGAAATACAGTTTTATTTACAACATAATGGCACCGATTAGCAACATGGAGTCGCTTTTACGTCGCCAAGAACTGATTGCTGAGTGTATACGGAAGATGGAGACCAACATCAAAAAGGATTCTCCAACCCGGAAGACGTTTGAATACATAGAAAAACGGACTGAACTGCTTAACGTGTACATTAAGGAGTTTGAAGAAAACCACTCGGAATTGATGAAGTTCGAGGATAAGACGGCGGAGTATTTTATTTCGAATGCTTACGGTATGATGAAAACCTTGTACGAAAAAACATGTTCATTATTGCGTGATACAACACCCTATTCAGTAGATACAACGATTTCGAAAACAGAAGATAAGGGCGGATTTTCTAGAAGTGACGAGTTAATTAGTCAACAACAAACTAATTTTCGTGCGTTATTGAGAGTTATCCGTAATATTGACCTAAATAGTATCACAGAGAAGTGGGAGATTTTGGACAAACTGCAAACTCTTCAATCACGGTGGAATACAATTGATCAAGTTCACTGGCAGATAGACAATTTGCTCATTGGATCTGATTTGAACTACGAACAAGATTTCACAAAATATGAAGATTTGTACGAAAATACAAAAAGGAGTCTTAACCGGAAATTAAGTTCTACGACAAGCCAGTTCCAATCAACTCCTACTATCGAGATACCGATTTTTTCTGGAAACTACACACAGTGGCCTACATTTATGGATCTTTATTCTCAAACTATACATAACAACAACATGTTGAGTAAGGTCCAGAAAATGCAACATTTAAAAACAAAGTTGCGTGGAGAAGCGGAGCGTCTGACACAGCATCTGAACATTTGTGATGACAACTACGACACCTGCTGGGAACTCCTGACGCACCGTTATAACAACCAACAGCTCCTGTTCACAAAAACAATACAAGTTTTTTTGGGTCAGCCGTCGATGCAAAATATGACGTCATATGATCTCAAACGGTTACATGATACCAGCCTGGAAACAATTCATGCGATTCACAACTTGGGTGTGGACACATCTACATGGGACCCTATTTTGGTACACATCCTCACTGAAAAAATGGATCCTGACACATACGAATCCTACATGGAGTCAAGAAAGACACCGCGTAGCCTGCCCTCGTTTGATGAATTAATTGGCTTCCTGGAGAGCAAGTTTACAGCTCTAGAGCCAGTTAACAGAAAAAACAAACCCACAACTACAAAACAGGAATCTGGAAACAATAAGGAAATGCCAAAACAACAGAAGAATAACAATTTTGGTAATTACAAGTCGCATAGAACATACCATACATCAAGAAACTACAATACACAGAGAACGTGTCCTGTTTGCAAATTAGAGCATATCTTGATTTATTGTCCCGATTACCAAAAGTTATCGCCGAAAGAAAAAATTAGAACAATAAACCAGAATAACATATGCAAAAATTGTCTTTATTGCCACAATGAACAAAAATGCAATTCAAACAAAACGTGCAAAGTGTGCAATAAGTCGCATCATACGACATTGCACGATCTACTTACGAATAATGATTATTCGAACAAAAATACAAAGTCCAACTTGACTATGACGATGTCGCAACCAACTGCAAGTCACGTATCTGGAAACTTTGATGAGATACTTTTGGCTACAATTGAGATGAGAGTCAAAGCTGCAGATGGAACTTACATTCAGCTCAGATGTCTTCTCGACCAAGGATCACAAATTAACTTGATCACAGAGTCAGCTGCGCAGCGCCTTGGCCTACAGAGACGTAAACAAGACGCGACAATATCAGGCATCGGTATATCATCAAGCAAGTGCAAGGGCACCATACAATTAGTTTGTCAGTCGTTATACAGTGACTATAGTTTTACAACAGAAGCCAATGTTATGACAAAAATGTTGAATAATCTCCCGAACTACACATTTGAAAGGCAAGATTGGCCACATTTACAAAATATACATTTGGCAGACCCCAGCTACAACATTTCAAGACCTGTAGACATTTTGCTGGACGCAGGTGTTTATGCAACAATAGTCATGGATGGCATATTACGTAGCCCGAACACCAGCGCCCCCATCGCTCAACAAACAAAGTTGGGCTGGGTGCTATTAGGTAGCTTAAAAACCTACAACTGCCATGCCGTGTTACACGACGTAGAAGAGATTTCTCGATTCTGGGAGGCTGAGGAAGTTGATGATCACAGCAACACATTATCATCAGAGGACGAATTCTGTGAATCGTTATACCAGACAACCACACAGAGAGGATCAGATGGCCGCTATGAGGTGAAGATTCCCATGAGACAAGGTTTTGAAGCTCTCCTGGGCACCTCCAAGCCACAGGCATTGGCACAGTTTCGACAACTTGAAAAACGACTAGACAAAGATGAAACATTGTCTGAGTCATACAAAAAGTTTATTCAAGAATATAAACAACTCGAACACATGAAACAATGCACTACATACAAGAACCCAAGCTTTTATCTCCCACACCATGGAGTTATTAAACCTGATTCGACAACGACGAAACTACGAGCAGTTTTTAATGGGTCACAGAAGACAAACACGGGTCACAGTCTTAACGATCTTATGTACTGTGGACCAAACTTACAACAAAACCTTCTAACAATAATCATTCGCTGGAGAAGCTTTCAATTTGTTTACACAGCTGACATTGAAAAGTTCTACCGTCAAGTACGCATCCAGGAAGAGGATCAACACCTACAAAAAATTATTTGGCGTGATGACGTCACACAGCCTATACAAGAATACCAGCTTTGTACGGCTACTTACGGATGCAAAGCCGCTCCCTATCTTGCGATGCGAACGATTAAGAGATTAATCGCTGACGACGGTGCACAATATCCTTTGGCCGCTAATATACTAGATAATCAACTATACGTTGACGATTTATTAGGCGGGAACAACAATCTAGAGGAAGCTTTAAAAGCACAGAAACAGCTGATTGACATGTTACACGGTGCTGGTTTCAATTTAAGAAAATGGGCCAGTAACAACGAGAAATTGTTGCAAAATTTATCAGAAGATCAGATAAGTCAAAATATGTTAGATTTGAAATGCGCACAAAATAACAAAACGCTCGGAATAAGTTGGAATCCGCACAATGACAAGTTTGCATTCCATACAAAACAAATCGCCGCCACTATAAACAAAGATGACGTAATTACGAAGAGGTCATTACTATCAGACTTAGCGAAGCTATACGATCCTTTAGGTTGGTTGTCACCTGTTACAATGAAAGGAAAGCTCATATTTCAAACAGTTTGGTCGCTAAACATCGGATGGGATGACTCACTACCGCAACATGTACAAGAACAGTGGCGATCATTTAGAAATGAACTTATGACTAACGAAAACATAACATTAAACCGTTGGATTGGAACAATAGATAACTTAATCGAATTACATGGGTTCTGCGACGCTTCTGAAAAAGGTTACGCATGCGTCATCTATTCCAAGACCAGGGACAATCAAGGAAACATAAACATTAGATTGTTAGCTGGAAAAACAAAACTAGCCCCTTTGAAGAAAGCTATAACATTGCCGCGATTAGAGCTCTTAGGCGCCTGGCTATTATCAAAACTTATGAAAATAGTCATAGAGTCACTAAAGCCACAGACAGTCACTATATATGGATGGACAGATTCAACTATTGTCCTCGGCTGGTTACAAGGAGACATCTCAAGATGGAAGACGTTTGTGGCGAACAGGGTCACTAAGGTGGTTGAAGTCATGCCAGCTTCTTGTTGGAAACATGTTTGCTCCGATGAAAACGCTGCTGATTGCGCCTCCAGAGGATTGCTTCCATCCCAGCTTCAATCGCACGTCCTGTGGTGGGAAGGCCCTTCATGGCTGAAAGAAACGGAGATACCATCTCAACCACAAACATTTGAGATGCCCACTGAAGAGCTGAAACGAATACAAACTTTGGCAACACAAACATCGCCTTCTATTATTGAGGCACTTCTAGTTAAACATAGCTCTATGGACCGAGCCGTACGGGTATTTGCTTGGGTATCACGTTTCATTAGTCGAGCGCGACGTAATAATAACAACGATTACACAACAAAACACTTGCAATTAAATGAATTAAATAATGCTCAATTCATTTTTATCAATCATGTGCAGAATGCACATTTTTCTGAAGAAATTAAACAATTACAGAAAAACATGAAGTTAAGTTCTAAAAGCAGACTTTTGAACTTATACCCATTTCTGGATTCACAAGGAATATTAAGAGTGGGGGGCAGGCTTCAACAATCTGATTTAGCACATTCAAAAAAACATCCAATGATACTGCCAAACAAAGATAGATTGACAGATTTGCTTATTGATAAAGCCCACAAAACCACTTTACATGGCGGACCGCGGCTTACTATTACACATTTACGAAGCAAATACTGGATTTTAAGGGGTCTTCGAACTGTCAAGGAACATATATTGAAGTGTACTCGCTGTCACCGTTTTAAAGTCCATAACAATCACCAACTTATGGCCAGTCTGCCCAAGCCAAGAATTACACCATCACGACCGTTCACACATACTGGGGTTGATTTCACAGGACAAGTGGAAGTCAAGGCTAACAAGGGCCATGGAATCAAAACAACAAAGGGCTATATCGCTGTATTTGTCTGCCTAGCAACAAAGGCGATTCATTTGGAATTGGTGTCAGACCTGACTACTGCATCGTTCCTTGGAGCTCTTAAACGGTTATGCTCGCGAAGAGGAACCCCAGAACATATTTACAGCGATAATGGGACCAACTTTGTGGGCGCTGCCAAAGTACTTCAACGAGAACATAAAGAAGCTCTGCAATACTACATTAACAGTGTCGTCATCGAAACAATAACAAACGATGGAATAGAATGGCACTTCAACGCTCCAGCGTGGCCCACAGCTAACGGGTTGTGGGAATCCTGTGTGAAGAGTATGAAGGCCCATCTAAAAAGAGTGCTTGGCGAACAACGATTGACATTTGAGGAGTTTAGCACATTATTGACACAGATTGAAGCTTGCCTCAACTCCAGACCGTTGGTTGCTGTCACAGACGACATAGACGACTTGGACTGTCTAACGCCAGGACATTTTTTAGTTGGAGGACCTGTCCTAGCCCCTGCCTTATCAGCTGATATAGAGCCCAGAAATATTAAGACAAGATGGCAACTCACAGAGAAAATGTATAAGGACTTTTGGAAGGCTTGGTCAAACGAATACCTACAGACATTACAAACAAGAAACAAATGGCTACATCCCACGAGAAACCTTGAAGTTGGTGACATAGTTCTCATGAAGGAAGATCAGACTCCCCCCGCCAAATGGCCATTAGCAAGAGTAACAGAGACGCATCCAGGTCCCGACGGCCATGTTCGCGTGGTTTCGCTGAAAACACAGAATAGTTCGGCGAAACGACCCGTTACAAAGGTTTCACGCCTACCTTTACAACAGGATACGTCTACAGATGAAGATGAACCTACTAAGCCAGTGAGGACAACAAGGAAGTCAAACTATTTACTTACTCTCCTGTGTTTGCTATTAACATGCACAATGCCATCCTATGCTGAAAAGATGACCAACGTGACACGATTAAATCCAAGCAAACTACTTTATTTTGATAAAATGTCAGATATGCAGATTGCACAAGATCATTGGAATTTAGTTATCTACTACAACATGACAACTTACTGGCAAAGTATAGAAACCATCGAAAAGTATATAACTCATTTAAACAACCGATGCAAAGGTGAAGCAGCATTTTACACAATATCAGCACAATTCGAACATGAAGTGAGAGAGCTGAAACATTTTAATGAAATCCTCCAGTCTGAACATGGAAGGCGAGCGAAGAGAGGATTCGCTGACGGCGTTGGATACGTAGCAAATACCTTGTTTGGTATCCTTGACGCAAGATTTGCGGAGCAATACGCCAAGGATATCCGAAAAATACAAAGAAACGAAAACCATCTTCTCAATCTCTACAAGCAACACACATCCATTATTGAAGGCGAATATAACTTGTTGAAAAGAAATGAAGAGGTTATGAACAAACAGCTCAGCATTATATCTAACCATCTTCAAGAGAGTGAAAATCGCGTTATAGCAAATCAAAACAATGCTTTATATATAACCACTACTGCTCTCGCTGTTAACGTAGTGATTTCGAACATACAACGAGTACAACAACAACTACTGAACTTAGTAACAGAGGTGAGAAACGGCCGAATCGACACACATTTGCTGGCCCCTGAAGAGTTCCGGGAACAGCTGAACATCATATCAGGACACCTTCCACGAGATCTGTCGTTACCCTGTCTAAATACTGCAGAATGCTTACGCATCATGTATCAGTTGGCAAGAGTAAACGCTAGAGTAACAGACAAGTTTCTGATAGTCGAAGTAAAGCTACCTGTTATCTCAAACGAGTTGTATGAGCTAAATCAAGTTTTACCGCTTCATCAAACAGAAGGAGAAACAATGAGAACGATCATTCCAACCGCAAAATACGTAGCTGTCAACATAAGAAAGGATTTACTAATATTATTGAACTCGGAAGATATGCTGTCATGTGTACAAATTAATAACAATCAATTAATTTGTTCACTAAACATACCTATTTATGACATAAAGGCGGCGCCAATTTGCGAAGCTGAAATAATAAACAATAGAAACATAAAAAGCTGCCGCATCGCATTATCAGAGTGCAAAAACGAGTGGATCCAGTTACACAGCCGTAGCGCGTGGCTATACTTATGCTGCGGAGAGTGCAGCGCACGCATTTTCTGTCCAGCTGGGACTATGACTCAAACGCTACGGCAGACCGGCATTATTACGTTATCAGAAGGATGCTTATTAAAAGCAAATAACGTAATTATTCATGCACAAAACAACTTCCAAAGTACAATGAACAAACATGAAGACGAGACACTAATGAGCCTGCCACCAGAATCGGATGTTAACCAAATTGTCAACGAAATGAATTTCACAAACCTTCCTGAAAATCACGAAGATAACTTAAGGACAATTAAAAACAAGCTGGACCATGTCAAAGCGCTACAAGACACTGCTATTAACAAAATTGACAGTCACTATGTTCATCACTACGTGACGTACACTGTACTGGCTACTATCATTGTGACATTGATATGCGTTTGGAGTTTCAAGGTCATCAAGAAACGCAGACAGAGAAGTGGTCAGGCCAGACAGAGGGCGGAGGAGCAGCCTGAAGCAGCTCCGCGCCGGCCACTGGAGCGTCATCAGTCGATGCCAGACGTGAGCGAGGATGACGTCATTAATACGAAGCCTACAGTTTTTTCACACGATAAGGCAACGTCTCCTATGTAATTTTATAATAACAAATAAGAAAGTTTATTTTAGTCAAGTATTGCTTTTATATTTAACATTTACATTTTTACATTCTAGAAACATAAGTAAATTTTATTACCTTTACAGTTTATTTGTTTACTATTAATGTTAATCTTTGTTTACACACGTTATCTTTCCTGTTTCTTAAGTCGGGAGCATGTACAAGTACATTAGTAAAACATAATTATTTAACCTACATTTTAAGTTTGCTGACCGCGCATAACGTCGCCTCGCGGCCACGAATTACATGTATATTTTTAGTGCAATAAATATCTTCGGAAAGTACGGTGCTATTTACATTTCTTACATCTTTACCTATTTCATCCGATTATTGCATTCAGGGAAACATTATAACATTCCTACAACAACAACAGTTACATAACAGTGATTTAACTATCAGTGACAATTAACATTCTACATAACATCTACGATCTCAGGTGTGAGCCTGAACAACTACATAAATTTCATACTTCTTAATAAATTTTATACTCATAGATATGAGGATATTAATAAGTTGATGGTTATTTTAGGTACACTTGCAGCAAATTTGCTAAAACTCGATTTAATCAAAACTAGATTTAACCTATTCAAAAACGTCAAATGTCAAATCTAGAATAAAAAAAATACATTTATGTATGGACTAAATCCAGTTTTAGTAAAACCGAGATTTAGCAAATTTGCTGCAAGTGGAGCTAAAATAACCATCAACTTATTAATATCCTCATATCTCCGTGTATGCCAACCTTTATTTATCGCGATCGGATACTGACACCGAGTGTTTTATTTTTAATCCGGCAGCGTAATAAATCTGCGCGGACAGAAGGCAAAATGGCGGCAGTTTTTTGGCGCGAAAAAGAATCGGCCGCGGAAAGCGGGAATGAGCGGCAGATTAGGCCGGGATAAGTCCCGGTTATTAATGGACCCGAGATACACACGACAAAATGGATAACAAATGGGTGCGTTGGGCGCCTTTTTTGCGTGAATCGAATTTGTTTATTGTGCGCGGTTTTGGCAGGTTCGCGCGTTTGTTTTTTGTAACCCTTATTGGGATGTGTCAATAATGCTATTATACACTAATGAGGCCTTCGATTAACAATACTAGATAGCCGGTTCGAGTGTAAATAACGGCCGAGATAATAAGCGCGCGTTTCAAAGGTGCGCTCTATCATAAGATCGAGACATTCGTAACCTTTTTCTCTATTTTAAAAAAACTATTAGTCGGTGCCAAATTTGAGGTTTGTTTTAATTCGTGAGGCGTTATGTAGTGCTATTGTTAATCGAAGAATTAGGCCTTAAAATTGACGCTAATCAGCAAATTGTATTGGGAAGGTAATCACCTTTCCAATATAATACAATTTATTATTGAAAAACAAAACCCTCCTTTTGGATAAACCTATATTTGAAAAATGGAAAATGAAGTAAGTATTTAGAAAAAATCGACCCGTCTCACAACCAGTCCCATCGGAGCTGGTTGTGAGACGGGTCGATTTTTTCTAAATACTTCATTTTCCATTTTTCAACCATAAAAATTGCATTTTGAATGCAAAAAAGTAAAAATTTAAATAACTAAACCTATATTATCAAGGTATTTTGGGGTATACTTACATGGTAATTATTTTAACACCCTGGATAATTTTAGGGATTAGTCTACTCATGAAAACAAACAACTTTTATGATGGGACCAAAACTGAAATCGCAAAAAAACCAGCTGTTCCATACATTTTGATTGAATATTTTTGCACTTTTCTACGGAACAGCCGATTTTTTTTGAGATTCTGCATCATACACATATTTCGTCCGTGTATCCAAACCATTTTTTAGGCTTAGGCATTGATACACAGGATCGGTCTTAAGGGCCCCAAAGACTATCAGTTAGTATTTAGATTTGTAACAAGTCATACCATACTGCAGGTAATAAAAATTGATACGCAATCAGATCATTGTGAAACCATTTTAGATTATTAAACTTAAGTCTCACGAATGGTGCAAAAACAAACTCTCGTACGAAACTAAGTAATACAAGAAGTCAATAAGATATAATATCACCGATATAATATGCCTGGTAAGCGCTTTGTCGCCGAAGGGGGCGTGAGCGTAAACGACACCATAAAAATAAACGCTGATACACAGAATGTATCCTGTCCACTCTGTGTTGGACGTGTTGCCTCTGCCACCCATTGCTGTGTGTGTCACAGAATAAATACTGAGTGCCAGGGTGCCTACCATCAACTTTAAGACAGCGATTCAAAAATAGCGCGATGCAGAATAGGTTCCTAAAATGACTTGTTTTCTTTCGTACATGACCTTCTAAAAACTGGATCGCAAATTAATTGCTAAATGTGAATGACCGAACGATGTGTGTTCTTATGTTTTCTACCCGTCTCTTACACTCGATTCTGTCATGCCCGGAGGGTGAAAGGGACGGGTATAACCTGCAGGTGTCATGGTAGCTTGGCCGAGTTATAAGTCAAATAAGAGTTAATGACAGCTCAGCGGCTGTGAAATGTCATTGAATGATCACTGAATCGCTGTAATTGATATTAAGCTGTCGATGTCGTGGTACGAATAAGCGAAGCAGATCAGTTTAGGTCCTAAACAAAACCGCAATAAGAGTTGATGGTAGGCACTCAGTATTCGAGAACCGTATACTTACTAGCGTATACCGAGATCCTTTCAGAATCTTTTTTTTTCCTCGACGGGGTAGTACTTAGCCTTCATCACACCTGATGTTAAGTGGTGATAAGGCTGAAGGTGGAAGCGCGCTACTCCCGGAATCCTCAATCACTGAGGAACTGGCTATCTTATCTCTAACTGCCGGAACACAATAATTCTGAAAACATCATTGTTATGGCGTCAGACTTAGATAAGAATGGTGGTAGCTAGCCAGTCGGACTAAGAACAACTCCTACCACCAACCAAACCGAATACAATATGTAAGTACCCCCACTTGGAATCGAACCCGGGGCCTCTTGTTTAGACCACCGATGGTGCTGGTGGTGGTCTAGTGACCACAGAGGCGGTTAAGATCATACCGAGATTGAGGCGATAGGTCATAACCTTCGATCAAAGGTGAGCTCTTATTTTTTAAAGCTTTCTGTCATTTTTTCTCTATTAGACGTGTGTTGGCTGGTTGCCTTTTCACTTCTGTCACTGTGTTGTTCACGCGTAATGTTTTTTCTCTATTAGACGTGTGTTGGCTGGTTGCCTTTTCACTTCTGTCACTGTGTTGTTCACGCGTAATGTTTTTTCTCTATTAGACGTGTGTTGGCTGGTTGCCTTTTCACTTCTGTCACTGTGTTGTTCACGCGTAATGTTTTTTCTCTATTAGACGTGTGTTGGCTGGTTGCCTTTTCACTTCTGTCACTGTGTTGTTCACGCGTAATGTTTTTTCTCTATTAGACGTGTGTTGGCTGGTTGCCTTTTCACTTCTGTCACTGTGTTGTTCACGCGTAATGTTTTTTCTCTATTAGACGTGTGTTGGCTGGTTGCCTTTTCACTTCTGTCACTGTGTTGTTCACACGTAATGTTGCCAGTATCGATATGTTTACTACCATTTAGGATTGGTTACTGGTATGTTTGTTTGGCTTTAATGTCTAGCTGGACCTACCATTTGGATTGATGAGTCGTTTTATGGTTTCATTTTCTATTGAGTGACAGAGACAATTAATACATTCCGCTGCCGGGAGCGTTTGCGAAGGTTTGTGAATCAGCGGGCAGGTTGCTTACTGTAACAAAACATCGAGCGTCATGTGTTCAACGCGTGGCTCTAGTGAATTTCAAAATAGTTAATACCTACTCGATGTTCTATTACAAGTATAAATGTTATAGTTTTTTTATTCTAAGTATAAGTACTTTTTTAATTAAGGTAATTTTGTTTTCAAGAACAAGCCAGTCCCATTAAACCTTAATTTTGCTTACATTACAATTAAACTTAAACCGTTTATATTTAGGAGCAAGATCATCATAGCGGGGCTTGAATCTGGCTGTAAAGATCTAAAGCTCTAGTTTAAACTCACCTTAAAACAGCAAAAGATTTTAACAAAACCCTCATTAAATCACACAACAATAATAAAATTACATAGCCCTTAATTACACATCTCATTTGCTTCAATAAATACCAAAAACGTAGTCCATATTTGGGCCTCTCTGGTTAAAAATGCACCCCTTCAGATAAGGCGTAGGCTCAGCGGCAACCGCGGTAATACCTTAATTTAAATTTAAATGACACCTAAGCTTTCGGCCGATAAAATCGCAGGCATCATTACGGGGGGAGGGACATTAAATGATGTGTAAACCTCTGTTTTAGGAGCGTCTGTGATGGCTGGCTAATCTTTGGTAGTGAAGCAGCTTGGCAGAAAAGTAAATCAAGTGTTTTCCCTATTAACTGATTACTGATCGAGATTCCGTGTGATCACATTAGTCACCTTAATTGCCTAACCTCTTATTAATAAGCCGCCAATGTGTGATGGGGTGAATAAAGAAAACCCTAATTATCAGAGAAAGTTTGTAACCTCATTTTGTTTATAGGTAATTTAACCCTTAAGTGCATGGTTTATCATTTTTGATAAGCACATAATATTATGTATTTTAAAATAAAGTTTTTTGTAAAATAGAAAAAAAAATATTAGTCGTCATTTTGTAATTTCAAAATATGAAACAGAATCGTAATTATAAGTACTTAAACTGAAAAAATATTTTAAAATATTAAAATAAAAGAAAGTTATTGAAGGGGTAAGGGGGGACAAAAAAAGTTTATTTTTCTTATTTCCAAGAGAATTATTTACCAAATATATTTTTTTTCCATTATATTGAAATCAAATTGGATTTTTTTTAAAAAACGTTTTTACAAAATTGAAAAATCATGCATTGTGGGTTAAATCAGCGATCAACTGTTTTACCTACATGTATATAATATAGCTTTAATGATCTCCTTATTTTGACATAAAACTTTTTTCATTTCATATAATTAAAGCGGCCCGCTTTTGTACTTAAAACTATAAATAAATATTGCACACCATCACATACATTGTTCCAATACCAAACGTAGTAGCTTGGCGACTAGTATTATGGAAATTGGAAACAACGATGGGTAACATACACCCAGACCCGAGGAAATATTGAAAAGTTTGTTTTCAATATTTTCCCGGATTCCCGGTCGGGTAACGACCGGGAATCGAACCCGGGACCTCTAGAGATAGTGGCACCTTGAAAACCTGTGCGTACACCACGGAGTATCCCCTTATTCCTCGTACATTACCAAGTTTGATAACTGCTTTCTACAAGGAAAAATAATTCTTCTTAGCTTACCCGGTTTGATCATTCAGGGAAAAATTATAGGATAGCGTAGTGTTGGATGAAGAAGACATTCTTGGCTTAAGGCGCTACTCGAAAAAAGTATGGACTCTTTGATATAAAACTATAGGACGGTTAGAGTTGTTATAAATCTGGTAATAAGATATATATTTCTTCATACCTTTATCTAGAATCGTATAGTTTCAGAAACACGATTTTATGATTTTGGCTCTACACTTTTTATTTTAGAAAATACCTCAAAAAAATAAGAAATATCAAGATTATTCTTAAATGGGGTTACATATACTGTTGAAAATTGGTTTAATTAGTGGACACCAATAATATTTAGGATCGTATAGAAGCATTTTTTAAAAATCGCTATAGTTTTTGAATACGAAGTGATTTTGTGTTCTTTTTTTGCGTAATCGGCAAAATCGCGCGCGTCGTTTTCTCATTGCTATCTCGCTTTAGCATAATTTTTCCGAGTATCGCCTTAAAAACCTTAGGGTAATACCTGTTTCGGGCAGCGGCTTCAAAAGTCAAGATAGCCATGATGTTGTCCAACCTCCGATAGGAGTGGCACGTAAAGAAGAAGAAGACACGACGGAGGTCGTCAAAACATAACAAAAGCAACACTAGACTTACAGCAGAGTAGGGCAGAGGTACCCTTTGTGGCCACTTTAAGGATTTTTTGACTTTTAAGCACTAAGTACTAAATGGTATTAGGTATTTAAGACACAAATTATATCTAAAATTATAGATAATTTATCTACCTTTAAAGGTACATTTTTCAAATTTATAAAAGTAAAATAGGTTTTTTTATATTACACACAATGTGTGAGAGGTGCCAAATGTACCGGTTTTGGCCACTTACTGATAGTTAAACTTTTGTAAGTATTGCGAAAAATCAAAACCAAACCCAGGTAAAATCAATATATTCTAATGCGCTAGAAACCAGTCAATTGCAAAACAACAATTTAATTGTAAAAAACAAAGGTTTATAAAGTATTTTATCCAGAACAAATTTCTTAAAATTTTCATACGAAACATTTTTTCAAACAGAAAACGGAATTTATTGAAAAAAATCTTGTGACATAAGGAATTCTAACGGTTGTTATTATTACCTTAAAACACCTTTTTTTATTTGTCTTTATCAAAAATGGCTGAAAGTTGTTTAGAAAACTTTTAGAGCAAAAAGTGGCCAAAACCGGTACAGTGGCCAAAACCGGTACGCCTGCCCTACTTACAAATCTTACAGTACCTATTTTAGAAAGACTAATTCCTTGCCTACCCCATACTACCTAAATGACGCTGCAGACTTAAAGGCCGCTTCACATGGTCCTAATGCCTACTTGATGAGTAGCTTACGCGATAAGGGCGGGATTACACGGGCAAACCCCAACTTTAAAATTCGGATTTGTTGATAGATAACGCGGACCGATGTCAGGAATTAGGAGATTTAAAATGTTCGTGTACACGTGGCTTTTAAATTGGTGAAAGTTAAACGTTTGAGTATATAAGTGTGAACATGGGTTTACGGATGTTGTGTTTAGTCATGACATGTGCTGCATTAATCAAGTGGTGTGTTTTTGAAGAAATGTGAATCATACAAAAATAGGTATGTCCGTTTTAACTTTTTGGAAGTTCTAATCATTTAATAAATAAAAATTTACTTGCACTTAACTGTTAACTAGCTTTTGCTCGCGGCTTTCAGCCAGCAGTTTTCCTTTCGTTTTTATATATAGATTCTTATAAGAAAAATACAGATTCTTCTCCATATAAAAGGTTGGAATTCGAGTTATGTATGACACATCACCAGAAGCTCGGTATGATCTGGAAAGGATCATATTATCTACTTGTGACTAGCGTTCAGACCGTTTGTAGGAAGATGTAATACATACTCCGAATAATGGAATTGGTTGTATTTCAGCGTACATTGCTTTCTTTGAGCTCATTTTTAGCAAGTGATCCAATCAAACCAAGCAATATATGCATAATTAGGATCCTTATTAGGATAAGTGTAATAATCCCTTTAGCTATACGTTCACAGTTTATAACAGATGACGATATAAAACTTCCTTAATGCACTGAACAATGTGATTCAAAACCAATTATCTAACTCTAACAAATCGAAAAAAGAATGCAATCTAATTTCAAAAAAAATACGAAAAATTAATAAAAGATGCTCTCCAATACGATTTGTCAAGCGAAATTAAAAAGGAACTCGAAGAAAAAAAACACGGTATCAAAAATCTCAGTCATTTTCATTAACTCGAGAGAAAAAAATCTCACAAAAATCAAGTTTAAGGACGCTTTCTAAATTAATTAATTAAAAGAAGGGTGGTGGGGGTAGGAAAAAAATTAAATGTCAAAATTACAACAAGATTCGCCTTAATTATGTCCTTCGGGGAGGGCTGCTAATTGCATTTTCTTAATTTGCAAAGTTTCCCAAATACCCTGTTACGGCTTGTTCCGAATGCGATCCGGTTTGTAAGTACCTACCTACTTGTTGGTGATGGTGGTAGTGATACTGGTTACTTGTTTATGTTGTTTACTGGTTAATTTTTAACTACTAAAAATAGTTAAATTTGCTTCAGAAATATCATTTTCGGCTTTTGGACGACCGATTTGGCGCTCGGGTTCGATTCCCGAACAAGACAAATATTTGTGACATGTCATTACATGAACATGTCTATTTGTCTTGGTCTGGGTGTTTACTATGTATATTAAGTATGTATTTACAAACAAAAAGTATTTAAGTACATATCCGTTATCAAGTATTCCATGATACAGTTTCTTAATGAAATTAAAATGGGCTTAGATAATTGGTGTGAATGTAAGAAGTTATTTATTTATTTATTGGGAAATTTGTCAGATACTTTTAAAATAAGCGATTGATAATACGTTAAATTTTTAGAAATCAGAAAATATACTAAGTATCTGTACCTACCTTCTTAAATACGTAAATTTTAGTTCAGCGCAGTGCAGTGTTCATTAGTTATTAAAATCAATAAAGTACAAACGATATTTTCTTTATTTGCAAAGTTTCCCAAATTCCCTGTTACGGCCTGTTCGGACTGCGATTCGGTTTCTACGTACCTAAGTACTCGTTGGTGTTGGTGGTGGTGTTGCGAGTAACCAGTAAACACCATAAACAAGTAACCACTGGTTTATGGTGTTGACTAGTAACTCTTTATCTACTTTAAAATAATTTCATAATTAATATTAGAAATAATAATCTTCTAGAAATAAACTTTTTTCATAGGTAATTCATAACTATAAAATACTAAATGGACAATGAAGTATTTTAGAAAAAATCGACCCGTCTCACAACTAGCTCCGATGGGACTCGAATCAAACGACCTTTCGCTTTCCGTGCGACTGCTCTGACCACTGAGCTACAGAGTCGTTACGAGAAGCGTCGAATTTATTCAATACTTCTTACGCGCCATATAGCCAGCGCTAGATTTTTTCTAAAGAAAAAATACTTCATTTTCTATTTTTCAATTATAAAAATTGCATTGTGAATGCAAAAAAGTAAAAATTTAAATAACTATAAATTATAGTTATATTTAAAGTTATACTTATTTGCATTCACAATTCAATTATTATTATTGAAAAATGGAAAATGAAGTATTTAGAAAAAATCGACCCGTCTCACAACTATCCTATCCCATCCCATCGGAGCTAGTTGTGAGACGGGTCGATTTTTTCTCAATACTTCACTTTTCATTTTTCTATAAAATACTTGCTATAAAAAATTAAGCTTAGATGTAAGAAGTAGAAAAAAGGTAGTTTGTTTCATAAAAGGGTTAATCAGTGTTACCAGTCGAATTAAGTTCACCAGATTTGACAACGGAGAAGGATTAAAAAAGGCTATCTACCTTTTTTGTAAAATCATGAAATTTTCGATGGGGTTATCCTGAAATTTCATACAAACGATGAAAGAAGAAGATTAAAATAATACTAACGAAATGATGGGCTGCCGGTAAAATTACGTTATTTCTAAATATTAGTACCTACTTATATAGTTAAATTTATATTGGGGTTCATTTGAATAAAAAATATCAGCCATAAAAATGCGAGGACTGACAACCCCTCAACTTAATCGTTTCAGTGAATGGTAATAGCGCAACATTACCATTTTTATAATCTACTTAAAAAAAGACAGTCAAGCGCGAGAGGTTTCTTAATTTTTACAAGCTTTTTATGTTAGCTAAGCTAAGCTTGTCATGTTAGTTAGGTGTATAGTTAGTTTTATACAAATCTTGCAAGCTTAATTTGACCCACTTCCCAGTGTCCGATGGAGCTGAAATTTTGTATACATGTTTTGTATAAATGACAATACAACATTTAAGTACAGTCAGCAAAAAAGCTTGTCATGAAAATGAAATTTTTACTAAAACTTATTATTTACCTATTCTGCTTTTTTTGAACCTGAGTCAACACCCCACCGTTCATAATTTTTCTTCCATTGACATTTAGTATTTCATTTCCAGGTAAAAAACGTATCATCATTATAAGGTTGATAATGATGATTCAAATTCTGATGATAATACACAAGTTTATTTGAAAAAAGATAGTTTTGCTTTTCAATTTGTTTTTAAAAGAAGACTTGTTTCAATTAGACACATGTCGTTTCTAAAAACACACCCAAAAAAAACAGTAATTTTGATAATCAAGGTTCGAGAAAACTAAAAGCAGAAAAAAAATCGTTATTTGTTGTCTTTTTTATGTCAATAAATTTCATCTCAGGGTATATCATCTTGATGAAGTTATCAGTTGAAATTAGTACAATAAAGTCTAAGTCTTAGTTCTTGAATCATGAAAGACATTATTTCTACCATACGGTTTCCACCACCTGAAAAGTATATAAGTACCATCCTTTTTTACCACACTTTTATTAGCTTCACTTGTAACTAAGTCACAATGTAAGAAAATCTTGGAATTCAATTTTAACGTACTTCTAATCGTCGTATTGATTTGAAACTTTGCAAGTCTATATGAATCCGATGACAATACAATAATTTGCTACCATCGAGCTGATCTGATGATGGACTCAAGAGGTGGGCAATAGAACTCTTCAATGGCTCCTAGGAAACGCCTCGAGTTTAGGCTCATTTGTTTTGTTCTGATGAGACCTAGTCGCTACACTTAATAGTGAGGGTCTGATGATGGAGCAGGGAGGAAGCTAGTGGCACTTCTTAATGACCACTAGGAAACCCCTTGAGTTTGGGCTCATTTGTTTCGTTCTGATGAGACTTATCAGCTGCACTTGGTGGTGATGGTGAGGATCTGATGATGGAGCAGGGAGAAAGCCAGTGGCACACCTTAATGACCAATAGGAAACAAGTCGAGTTCTGGCTCATTTGTTTCGTTCCGATGAGACCTATTCGCTACACTTGGTGGTGAGGGTCTGATGATGGAGCAGGGAGGACGCTAGTGGCACTTGTTAATGACCACTAGAAAACCCCTCGAGTTTGGGCTCCGTTGTTTCGTTCTGATGAGACTTATCAGCTGCACTTGGTGGTGAGGATTTGATGATGGAGCAGGGTGGAAGCCAGTGGCACTCCTTAATGACCAATAAGAAACACCTAGAGTTCTGGCTCATTTGTTTCGTTCTAATGAGACCTATTCGCTACACTTGGTGGTGAGGGTCTGATGATGGAGCAGGAAGGAAGCCAGTGACACTCCTTAATGACCAATAGGAAACTCCTCGAGTTTGGGCTCATTTGTTTCGTTTTGATAAGACCTACTCGTTACACTTGGTGGTGAGGGTCTGATGATGGAGCTGGGAGGAAGCCAGGGAAACTCCTTAATGACTTCAAGAAAACCCTTCGAGTTTGGGCTCATTTGTTTCGTTCTGATGAGACCTATTCGCTACACTTAGTGGTGAGGGTCTGATGATGGAGCAGAGGGGAAGCCAGTGGCACTTTTTAATGACCACTAGGAAACCCCTCGAGTTTGGGCTCATTTGTTTTGTTTAGACGAGACCTATTCGCTGCACTTGGTGGCGAGGGTCTGATGATGGAGCTGGGAGGAAGCCAGTGGCACTCCTTAATGACCACTACGAAACCTTTCGAGTTTAGGCTCCTTTGTTTCGTTCTGATGAGACCTATTCGCTACACTTGGTGGTGAGGGTCTGATGATGGAGCAGGGAGGAAGTAAGGGTTCGGCTCGCGCATCTGGTAACTAATAGACTCACTTGAATTTGTAAAACTAAATACATACAGTCACGCCTTTACGAGGTGGGCAGACACATGAATGGACTGCGAAATCGATTACCATCCATCCATAGCTTGCCATTTATTAAACAAAAAAGTAAAAAATAAATATGTAGTTTAAAAAACTAAAAAACACACTTTTATAGGAACAGCCTAAAAAGTTCAAAATAACCGTCTATTCAGTAACTGAAATTAAAAAGCGTGGTGCGCCCTTTGCAAAGCATGCATTCAAGTACTTAATATTGACAACGCGCACCACGCTTTTTAATTTCAGTTACTGAATAGACGGTTATTTTGAACTTTTTAGGCTGTTCCTATAAAAGTGTGTTTTTTAGTTTTTTAAACTACATATTTTTTGTAATTCGTCCCGTTTTGCCAAACTTCCCACGGAACCCTAAAACAAGAAAGGGTTGCGTCCAAAGACACCTAGATAATTCACTTTATCGCCGTTACATCTCTTTGTCTTACGAAATTTGCAAATGAGTTTTTTTAATAACGCCAAATTTTTACTACCACCCCTCTCTGCCAAGATTTATACCCCAAAGAGATACTAAGATAATTAAGTTTTTTAATTCCTCCCTTTATTGATTTAACCCCTTGCTCTGTTTATAATTAAATTTGCCTCAGAAATATCATTTTCGGCTTTTGGACGGAGATTGGGAAAACAGTTATTTGTCAGATACTTTTAAGAGGTGAAGCAAACGTTCTCCATACAAACGCGATAACGTTTTCTTCCCTCTAAACCTTAACATACAGCAATTAATTTTCGGTATGTTGCTGAAATGCATAAGAACTAGGGCTGTACGTTTTGGTTTTTGTAATATTTATCATAGATTTTGAAATATTTGCACTTTAGTGATTTGATAAAAAACAAAAAAATATTGGCACTTTTTGTTTTTATGAAATCTACAATGATGTTAAAAAGAAACAAAACGTACAGCCATAAGTTCTTCTTCATTTCAACAACATACCGACAATTCATTGCTGTATGTTAAGGTTTAGGGGGTGGAAAACGGTATCGTAACGTTAGCGAATGATATCCAACTTTCAGGAATCAGAAAACATGGTGTCTGTACCTACTTAGATACTTACATAGTTTTAGTTCAGCGTACTGTTCATTAGTTCTTAAAAACAATAAAGCACCTACAAATGGTATTTTTATTTTGAAAATTCTTTTTGTAAACCGAAACAGTGTCTTCAGAAGATGAATAACAATATTGCATTTAAAATATTTTGATGATTAAAAATTTTCACCAAAACAAAAAACTTTCTATTCTAGTCATAGAAATAAATAAATAACAATAATAAAACACAAAACTTTCCTGCTAGTTCATTCATCTAAAAACCATCAATCAACATCGAAAACTGTACGTGTACGGAATGAAATGGCTTTTGCGTTTTTTTCGCATCCATTAGTCGAGTGCCATCGATCAAATACACAATTCCAATTTACCTATCGGCCACAAATTCTTCAAAACGACTGACCAACGAATAAAGATAAAAAATACATTGGACGCAGCGTTCCGCCATTTTTGGTTTTTTATCTGTGCTACTGCACCTATATGCGGAAGGTATTTGAGAAGTGCATCGTGTTTCGTTTTGCGAATCCATATTTTTTGAATTGCCGTTGCGGTAAAATTTAAATTCATACGTATTATGAGTTTACAAAGATTTTTAGCGTGCTCGAAATCGGAACTAAAGTGCCCCACTGACGATATTTACTTTCCGGTCCGAGATAAAAAGTAACTTTTGTCACTCTTGAGCTCCCAAACTATAGCCATACCACAGGATAATATCCAATAGGTACCAAAAATAATGTCGATCCGTTGCTCCGTTTTGACGTGAAAGACGGATGAACGATTTAGGTACCTCAAATGTTTGATAGCTGGTTTGTTTTGTATGGGAAAAGAAAAGTATGGTTTTTACTATTTTCCACGTAAATTTTTGTGTATTTTCTATCCATAAAAACCTTCCGTGGAACTTAAGGAACATATGATAAAAAAAACCGAATTGGTCCAGCCGTTCTTGAGTTTTGCGCTTAGCAACATTCATTTCTATTAATATAGACAGATAGACAACGTTAATTCAAAGCTTCTTTATACAATATGATATTCTATCCTAGGCCACACACGTTTACTCATTATCTTTCATATTATAAATGTGATTCAAATTGCAATAAACTTAATGATGCATTTAAATTTAAAACCACATTAAGATTGATATTGCGTGTTAATTTATCTCTAGTTTCAAGGTTGATTTGGTCATGAATTAATGATAGTCAATAATAAAGAGTTCGCTAATATAGTAAGTCATTAACGAAAAGGAAATTGCACAAAATGTCTTATTAATTTGTCATTATAAAATATAATCATTAAAATTGCTAATTACGTGGTCCAAGTTATATTTGAAAAGGAAAGTGGGCATTAATGATTATGGTTGTAACAATGTTTTTTACATACTATAAATATAATATAAAAAACGATTTAATCACTCATTAGTCCATACGATGTTCTGCACTTAACGTTTATTGCTATGTTTTTGGTAGCCAGATTGGAAATTATAAAAGCTTTTTAATGTGTCCGAAAAACACATAAGTTGAAATAAAAGTGTATGTGCTCATCAAGGTTATGTAAAAAAATAGTTTTTTTAAACATGATATAAAAACTGCCCGCTGAAGTCTACACCATAGACCATAACAAAAAAACCCAGCAGTACATTCATCGACAAAAGGCATAATCCCGTCGGCGCTACCCAACTGAAGCGTGAATCTTATTAATAATTATTATTTAGTTATTACGGCCAGACGCCATGATGGCCTCGATTACGTATTGATTGGCCCTCGTCTGGCTCTCATACACCTAATTGGTTCCCATGGCGATTTCAATGCTAGTCGCCTAGATGCCTTTCGTTTGAAAAGAAACATTACCATTACTTTTTTGTTTGTTTCCTGGATAAGTAGACAAGCTTTTCGTGTTTGATTTTGGAAGTGTTTATTTATAGTGATTATGAACGAAGTGTGAATGTGTTTAACACAATAAAAACCTTACTTAATGATAACGTGAAAGAGGCGAAAATTAACTTTGCTACAAATACAATTCAAACAAAACGTCTTCACGCAAAACTAACATTTAAGGCGCTACTCGGAAAAAGTATGGACTCTTTGATATAAAACTATAGGACGGTTAGAGTTGTTATAAATCTGGTAATAAGAAATATATTTCTTCATACCTAGAATATATAGAATCGTATAGTTTCAAAAACACGATTTTATGATTTTGGCTCGACACTTTTTATTTTCGAAAATACCTCTATTTATTATTCTTAACACATACTATTGAAAATTGGTTTAATTAGTGGACACCAATAATATTTAGGATCGTATAGAAGCATTTTTTTAAAATCGCTATAGTTTTTGAATACGAAGTGATTTTGTGTTTTTTGCGTAATCGGCAAAATCGGTCTCGCTCCCCGCGCGCGTCGTTTTCTCATTGCTATCTCGTTTTAGAATAATTTTCCGATTATCGCCTTAAAAGCAGAACCAATGCATTCCGTCCAAATCATAACCACCTTTGCGATCTATCTAATGGTTCCGACCTAGAGGTCCCGAGTTCGATTGCCAGTGTAAATATTGTATTCGGTTTGGTTGATGGTAGGACTTGTTCTTAGACCGCCTGGCTAGATTTCACCATCTTTAAGTCTGTCGCCATAACAAATTATGTTTTCAGCATTATTGTGTTCCAGCAGTTAAAGATAAGATAGCTAGTTCCTCAGTGATTGATGATTCCGGGAGTAGTGCGCTTTCACTTTCAGCCTTATAACATCAAGTGTGATGAAAGCTAAGTGCTACACCGTTATCTATTAAAAAAAAACCGGGGAATTACCGCGCGTGATTTGGCACGCGTTGTCGTTAAAAATGTATTCAGAAAACGTTTTACTGAATAAAACTGCGTTAATTATTATGATTTGATAAACTGAATTATAGAATATAAATAATAGTTTATTGACTATTCAGTTTTACATAATTATTCTCTTAAGCTACTAAATAAATTAGGTACACAAACTTTGCATAAAAAATTTAAGAGGTTAACGTTGGCAGCTGTACTAGTATGAACTGTACCACAGCTGCCAATAATAATAAATTAAATAAAGATAAATTTGTAATCTAGAAATAAAATAAAATATAATTTGTGTGAATTAAAAAGTTCCATAAAAATAGTTAAATAGTAAAATAGTCCTTCTTTAAACGAATGAATACTCATTTTAAAACTAAAACAACTTTTCTTTTTTTTTCTTATGATTTGAAAAATTAAAGCATTACCAAAAAGTAACATTCAAAAACAGAACCAACGCGTTCCGTATCCAAATCCGGGGCATCGTTAGCGCACGTCATTTGTCACCCGCGACTTATCGCACCCTTGGCCCGGTTAATAGTCGCACCGATTTGTCGCCCGTGTGTACGCTGCCTAATGACCGGAGCTTTAGAAAACTGTGTGTCATTCCGGGTGAAGGAAAAGTGAGTTTAACGTTAAAAGGGTTCACTACATGACTATTAAGATGTAACATAGGTATTGCAGAATTCAACAAATCAATTCAAATAGAGTGATCTTAAGCAAAATACTCTCTATTATGAACCGGTATACAAACGAGATTTATTAACACCTTTTTTTAGGTATAATAAGCAATTTAAAACAGTATTGATACTTGAAATGATAATCAAACTTTTTATTCAACGTTTTTAGCTCAATAAAAACCAAACACTTTTCTAATAGAAGCAACACTCATTCAAAAGCAAACAGGACAATAAAAAGATAAAACCCCTACATTCAACTCATTCAAATTAATTACTCGAATAACAAGATGGCGCGAGAAGCAAAGACGTTATTATTCGCTGCCACTGAAAGCGTATTATCCCCATCGGGCCATTACAGACATTTCTTGTGAAAAATAATAGATATACACATAATTACCGACCCCACTCGCGCGAGAGGTGCATCGAAGCCATATGTTAGAAGAGGATGGTTATACATCTCGCGGTTTCGCTTTAGCACTTAAGTAATTGAATAGAGGGGACTCGGGTAAGTCGGCGCATAAAGGAAGACTCGAAAATAATAATACCCGTCATAATATTAGTTGCGTTGCGCTAAAGGGTGGCAACTTGCTCAGTTGGCTCGTAAATATAATAATAAACATACGTCAAACTGTTTGTTGGTCTTTTACTGAAGTGTACTCGAGTTACTGTAGCGACTTTAATAAATGTTTGAAGTTTTGATATATACTGGTATGAGGCGTGTCAATGAAATCAATGTTTTTGTTTATTTAAATAGCGATTTGTTATTACTGGATTAATTCAATGTATGATCACATAACTTACAATTACTCTTTAAAAAGTCAAGAAAATTTATTGCAGTATTTGTAAAATAAGAAATATGTTAATTTTAGCTAATTAATTTAAAAGTTGACTTCATTTCGAGCTCCCAGCTCTAATATGAGATAATAATGTAGAAATTATTTATACAGATTAAATTTGGCTACGCGTAGACTATAAAACAAGTCTAAGAATTGCTTTAATACATAATTCGATGTATATCTAAAGCTTTGCTTTACTTTATTCTTCCCTAACATTGTTGCTTATTTATGAATTTCATCCCGTTCGCTTCCCATATTCCTAATAAGCGTCCAAAGACACGCATAAATCCAAAATTATCGTAAAAGTCACTACTACGCTGTCAAGTCGCGGACGATAAAACCAAATGGTGCAATGATAATGTCACAATGTTACAGCATTTGTTTTGCGACAGTCTAGCTTTTTTTTATTGCTGTAACAAGTTTTAGCTAGATGTGTTGTGTTGTTCTGTGTTTACGACCTTTTTTGAAGTTACGTCTTTTGTGAGATTGATGTCTAATGATACAGAAAAAGTAGATAGCGTTGTAACATAAAACGAAAGTGTATTGCAACTAAAGTTTTGAATAATTTATATTTTATGTAAAGATTTTTGGTTCATATTTTGCCGTGCTTCCTCTTAGAATAGCATTAACCTCTCGTTCCGAGAGTGCTGTAAAGACTAAAGTTGTAAGTGGTTTTATGAAGATGGGCAACAGCATCTTCAACAAATACTTACTGGCATATACGAGGATGTCAGTGCTACCCGACAAGTGAATTTAAGAATAGTATACCATATCAGCAAGACATAAATAAAAATTAAGAGAGAGGTAAATATAAATTTTCTGGCAAGATTTTAGCAATTTCTTCAATAAATTTTTGCTAATCGCAAGTTATTCAGTCGTTATATGAAAAAAAAGTACTTAGTCAATAATAAAAATTGCATTGTGAATGCAAAAAAGTAAAATAAAAAAAAAGTAAATTTTTCTAACTTTTACTTATTATATAGGAACAACAAACAATTACATAATCAATCTTACTAGTAAAATACAACTCCAAGTTTTACGTTTTATGTAAAACCAACCAAACCACCTATGTTGTTCACAAAATAATAATATATGATTTACAAAGAGCATGTCTTCAGGTGCTTATCAAATTACATAAGTAAACTAAACTTTCCATTGGATGATGGCATTGAATTGGGATTACTTATATATTTTTTCCTAGGTTAAAAGAACAAACCTCATTAAACGCAAGAATTTCAGCAATCATTAATTGCCGCCAGCATTAAAATTCATGGCGTCTCCGAAAAACGAAAACGCGTCCCATGAATAACAGATTTAATTAATAGCATCACAACGTTAATAACTCGTTGAACGTATAACGCTATAAAACGGGCCTGAAATCAGCTCCCGAAGTATTTACGACGGTGTTCGCTGCTATTTCTCATAAGGGTCTAATTAATAAGCGCCAAGTTGGCAGCCATCAAAATATCGTTACAGCCGCTGTTACAACACTAATCCCTTGGTTAAAGGAGCGGTGGGTCCGAGTGGGAAAGACAAGCGTTTTTTAGTATCTAGGTCTCGGCGTTACGCGTGGAAAGCGTTTCTATCACTGCACACAAAAAGAGTTTAGATAGAAGTAGCAAGAAGAAGAATAATGTAAAGTAAGAATAACTAGTTCAAAATTCAAAGTTTTTATTGTTTAAATATGTGGTTACAATAGCCTCTTGTCTGTCCCAGAGATTTTCGACAAAATGGTCAATCTTTTAAAATTTCAAAATTTTAGAATCTTTGTATGAAACTCAACAAAACGTGTCTTTAAGTGGAATACAAAAATACCAGTACCAACACAACCCTGCTAAGGGCATCGCGAGTTATTAATAAGAAAAATATATCTTAAAAAAAGTGAAATAAAAATTATTTTTATAAAAAAAACCGCCTTCAAAAAAATTACATCAAAAAAGTAAGAAATAATCCTTCACCAAATAACGTAAGTACTTTGAAGTCGGGCGGGTTTGAAGAAAAACAACAAAAAATTGTAATTGTAATGTTTTCATAATCGCTTCCGCTCGTAACTCACGGCCTATTGTAAAATTTAATAAAGCCGTATTTACAGTGGGTCGTTAAAGTTCGTCGCTAACGATTCCGCAACATCGCTTGAGCATTGTACTTACGCCTCAGTTACGAGCGCCAGACATCGGTTCTGTGACCATTTATTGAATGCTAAACACTTGGCGCGAAGGCTTGGAAGTTAACGGGTGACCGTGAAAATTCTGTCTAGTGCGCCAATCTTTTCTGTTCCGGTGATTATCTTTAGAACTAAACAGTTTTCATACGACAGTCCATTTTGACAGCTAATTTCGTATTGCAAGTGGCTCTTCTGTCACGAGTGTCACGACTGTCACCGGAACAGAAAAGCTTGTGACACTGTAGACAAGTGGCTTTCTAATATCAATATCGCCAGTAGAATAGAAAGAAAATGTAAAGAATTGGGTATTTGACTGTTGTTGAAATGTAGATATTTAATTATGACATTCAGAAATATAACAATATTTATTAAAATGTGAAAAAAAAATCAATCTGTATAATAACAAGCTAATTATGAGGTTATGAGCTACTTAATTGTAACTCTAGCTATCTCTTTCTAAAACGAAATTTTCTATGGCGAGAGTATGGCGCTATAGAAATGTTCGTCACGTTTCTATAGTGCTCTCCTTGTCTAATTAGAAAGTTTGATGCTCTTTATCGCTGAAAATATGCAAGATATTTGAAAATAAATACCTATGTTGTGTTGCTACTAATTAAATGAACATTTTAAGTCAATAAAAAAGATCCAGTCAAATACCCAATTGTCTAGGCCCTCTGTATTTTAATAAAGACTTGCGATTAGCTAATTATTGGCACGGAAATGATTCGGTGAACATTACATTTGTGATGTTGGTATAGGAATTAAATAGGCAAACATTAAACTGGCGGTGTGTACCTAACTATGTAAATTCAGTAGGTACATGAATGGTGTGTGTATGAATAGTAAACTTTTGGTCACCCATCCCGTGACCGACCATTGCAAAAGTTGCTTAACTTAAACGATCACAGGCCAAGTGCGCTAACCACTGCGCCATGGGCTCCTTAGCACCACCGTGGACACCTTGTAGAAATTCAAAATCTTATATTGGTTAAGGTGGTTCGATTAGCTCAGTAGCGCCACCAATGGAAATAAATCATTTACGATTTATCAAGGGCTTAGAATATAAGTGTCGGTTATTTTGCGCAAATAGAAGAGTAAAGTGCAATTTTTAAGTATTTTTTCATGACCTCAAATATGAGCATTAAGTTATGGATCTCGGTATTGCTAAATGTGGCCACTTTTGGCACTATTGAGACTCACGACTTATTGCTTAAGTTTGAGTTCTTGAAAGTATATTTTATAAAATGCATTTTATTCTTTTATTTGCGCAAAATAACCGAAACTTTAAATCTAAGCCTTTAATAAAATGTAATTGATTTATTTCCATTGGTGGCGCTACTGAGCGCATCGAACCACCTTAAGTGGTAGGTGTACCTAATGCCAATTTACTTTTTTGAGAAGGAAGGGGCCCCATATACGGTAGGTAAGGTACTATTAAAACTATTATAAAAAACGGGATATTTACCATGTTTATATTTATTTATGAGACCCCGATATTTCGGCGCAGTAAATAAATAAATAAATCTAAACATGTTAAATATCTGTTTTTTATAATAGTTATAGTGAAATTGACCATGAAAGTTTAAAATCTTATAAGGTACTATTAATCTGTACGATCCGTCATTTCAGACTGTTCGAAACGACGAATCAACAGTGTATGTCAAAGGGCCCCATATAATTGTGTAACGAACCCCTTAAAGGGGTTTCCACGTGGGCCCGGCCCAGTCCTCATAGGTACTTAGTACTTCTTTAAGTTATTTTTTGTTCTCTATGGCTAATTTTGAAAGTAGTTTCAATTATTAAATACCTACACACATAAATACATTTAGTACGCCTTTTTCTCATCTCCTAGTGTGAGTATTAGTCCTAAGAGTGTTCTGCATGCGTTACAAATTCTGAACATTATAAAACTTTCCAATTTCTTTCACGATCACAACAATCACACCTCACAATTAACTCATTAACACACCACTACCCCGGAAATCTCCATCACTTTGATACTGTTTAGTTTTAATTCCATCCACTTAACGAGGAATCCTTCCAGACCTAATTTTAACCTCCGAATACCTTCCTAATAACGCCGACATCTGCTCACAAAGTAATCGCCCAAATATTCAGCATCGACCGACTCAGCCCGCTCTAATCATGAAAATGTATTTATGACCTAATTAAACTCTTGTCTGTACCAAGCCGACCCGAGAAAACGAGACAAAGAATGGGGAGCTACTAAAGCACAAGTGAGATAGCAAACGCCCAACTCGTGATTAATGAGCGTTATATGGCTGGTTAAGTACCATGTAATTTGCAAAACGACCCTTAATTACCGAAGAACACAGCTACTATCGCCGTCCTTATCTCACGCTACCACTTACAAGGCGGTGGAGAGAGATAGGACCAAGTTTGTGCTGCGACTTAAAAGGCGGTATTTAATGAGGCATTATGATGTCGCCTGAACAGATTAGGTTCACATGCCGCTGAAAATTGTTTGCTTCTCTCTTTATATTTGGCTTTCAGGAACGTAAACAGTGCAAGCAAATTTAGTGGTTTGTTTTCAGCGTAGCACCGCCTGGAGTTTTTATTTACTTTTGTTCTAACTGATGAGATTATAGAGTTAGTTTCAATTATGTGACCTCTTCATTTAAAAACACTTGTTCATCGAAATACAAAGTAAAACGTGTGTGATAGGTATTATTATTAACAAATTCCTATATCACACACGTTTCGATATTTTTTATTTTTTTATTTATTTTTTCAAACTAGTTGCGCCTTTTAGCGATTTTAGCTGGGTGGTTCCCGCTTCCGAAGGAATATCGAACTGTATTAATTTGCGATTCTAGGTTATAATTATCTATGTCCTTAATTTCATCCATATCTGTTCAACCATATTGATTCTTCAACAAACCAATATAATTAGGCTACCGATGCTTAAATGTCCTATCAAATGCCATAGTAAGCAACTCACTAAACCCATGTTTCTTTCTTCCCCAGGTATGGTTCCAAAACAGAAGAACGAAGTGGAGAAAAAAGCACGCCGCCGAAATGGCGACAGCGAAACGCAAACAAGAAGAGTTAGGCGAAGAATGCGACGACCAAGAACCTCACGACAACGACCAATGTAGCGACGACGACGACGCCAAGCGACCACGGCTAGATCTCCACCATCAGCACCTCAACCACCACCAGCTGCCGCACCATCGCCAGTGATCACTCGCAACCGGCGCGAGCGATGGAACCAAAACTATCATTCGCGTCGACGAGCAGCCAACTTCAAGTGAAAGTGATATAAGAGACGTTAAAGACCCTTACGGCAACGAAAAAGAAGCAGATTTTAACTATGCAAGGAGTTATGACCCTAAATTTGTTGCTAGTGAACGCACTGATGCTTATAACAATTATGGAATGTACACAGAGTACGTCGTACCTAGACAGTTTTGCAAGGAAACTAATATAGATGATACTCCTTGCGATCTATCCAATTGGCAAAGAATGAAAGAGTTTGAACAAAGAACGGAGAATGAAAGAGATGTGAACGCTAGTGAAGTTGAAAGTGAACACGAAACATTGAACAACAGTGACAATTTGAACAGTGACGATGTTCAACAGCCGATCAATTTCGCGTACTATCATTTTTAAACATGGCAAACTGAATAGATTTTAAATTAAATATGTAAATAATTAGTTAGGAGTAGTCATGTGATACTTAAGTAATTTATTATTATAATTAGATTTTACATGGTACTATTTTAACTTACTTGTAAGTGGTTTAAATTAATTATTGTACATTTTCGATGTTTAACTCCCGGTGCCAATTTCCTAAATGTAGCTTTAGAATTTGATTGTATTAATTTCCAGTAAAGTAAAATAATCTAATACTATTTCTTTTCAAAGAAAAATATTTCAAATAACCTCTATTCCTGTAGATTACTGTTTTATACTTTGTGTATCTAAGTGTCATTATCCAATAATTTTGTAAATATTTTCATACTAGGTGATCATTTTATCAAAGTCCCATGAAATGTATTTTAAAATGCCGACGGCAAACAATTGCAATATGTATATTGTACTGTAAATTATAAATGGTAAAGTGTAAATAAATATTTAAACGAATTTAACTTTATTTAAGAATAAATGAATAGTGTAGGCCACGCGTAACGCCATATTTCATAATGTCAAATTTGCTCTAGATAAAAGTTTTTAATTTTTTATAGTTACTTAGTAATTGTAATAGCATTGAATTTTACTTTTCTGCGGAGACCTTCCACTAATTATTATGCTTGTGGGTATTTTTTTTGTATCTAGGAAGATTAACAGACAAATAACATCATATTATTTGATTGAATCAGGCGTCACTAGGCGTAAGCCCTTTCTCAATGTGAAAAAAATATATACAGGATGAAAAAAAATGGTTCTTGGATGGAAACTGCGTTGCTTGTATGAAAACAATAAGTAGATCTTCCGGTCCTTAAACTAAAAATAGGAAATATTAAATAGAAAAACTCAACAGCCTCAAAAATTTCACTATAAATTTTTTTATATACTTACAGTATTACATAGAAAGATTGCTTAAACTGTGGTATTACGTTGTGAATGCTTATCACAATTTCAAATAATATAAACATATTTTTTTGTCAAAAATCAGACCTGAAAATATTTTAGATAAATGTAAAGAAATAATCAATGTCTGCTTGTAGTAATAGTTACCAATTTTTTTTTTTATTTTTTCTAAATTAATCCACAAGTATAAATTGTTGAAGGAAAATTATAGCCGCTTCTTTCTTTGCTTGTATATTTTGCTTGGGGCAAGTAAATTAAAATCTAGAGCATTTTTGACTCTTTCAAATATGAAGAATGATGTATATGAATAAATTTTATCATTGATAGTATTCACACATTATCTTTGACAATGTTATGTACGAAAACAGTCAATTTATTATACCAGTTAAATATTTAGGAAATATCTCCAGCTTCTTTTCTTCTATTGTTTTAACCATGATTTAACACATTACACACAACGCGACAATTGGTCACTTCTCAATATTGTTAGTACAGTTAAAGATTTCAATGTTTTATTTTTAAGAAATTGTGTGAAATACTATCTCACTAAAATATGGTCTATAAAATAGTGAATGAGCTTCGAAAATAACAAAATATCGCTTAAAACAATGCACAAAAAGAATAGAACGCTTGTTAAGACAATTGTATTATAAACCCACCAAATTAAAAACTCATTATCTCCATAACTTAGACCTTGAGCGTGGACGTCTACATAATGTGGTTGGAATAAACGGTTAGTAAAAAATAATGTGATCTTTTTATTTACCTATCTGTTAGTTACATACGAGGGCTGTTCGAAACATAAGGTGACTTTTAAATTTTCACGGATAACTTGAATAAAAAAAAATATTTTTTGTGGCGTTATGTTGGTACTCCTGTCCGTCGCTTATGCTGACAAGGTCGGCCATTTTGGAACTTTAATTAGATTTGACAGCAAAAAAGCGCGAAGGTGTTTTTTCTCTGCGGCGATTTTTGCCTCAGATGAAAATATGCATCAGATTTTGCGTGAAAAACGATATAAAGTGCACAAAGATATTATGGAACTGTTGCGCGTAGCCTCTGGCGATTCTATGTTGAGCAAAAAAAGTATTTATAAGTGGTACAAGTTGTTCGCGGAGATGACAATGATGAGGAGCGTTCTGGACGGCCCAGCGCCGTTTTCCTCACCGTTTTCTTTGATTGCAGAGGCGTGGTGCGTTACGAGTTCCTAGCACAGGCTCGTACGGTTAATAAAGAGTATTACCTCGAAGTTATTCGCAGTTAGCGCAAAGCCATTCGCAAAAATCTATCAGACACGTGGAAGGATCAGAAGTGGCTTTTGCACCACGACAATGGACCGGCTACACATCGTTCCTTGTGCGCAATGTTTTGCCCAAAAACTACACCGTATTGCTGCCTTAGCCACCTTATCCGCCAGACTTGGCCCCCTGCGACTTCTTCCTATTCCCCAAACTGGAGAGGCCCATGAAAGGACGACGATTTGGCACGATTGAGGAATTAAGACAACATCGCTGGAGGAGCTGAACAAGATCCCGAAAAACGATTATCTCAAGTGCTTCGCGGATTGGAAGAAGCGTTGGCATAAGTGTATTTTATCAGAGGGTGATTACTTTGAAGGGGGCAAAATACAAATTGATGAATAAATAAATGGTTTTCGAAAAAATTTAAAAGTCACCTTTTTTTTTAACATACTGTGTATTTTAAAACAAGAAAAGGTTAAAGATGTCTTACTTATCTCACGAGCGCGGGTGAACCACACTTGTACGGGTGAGCCACGCTTGTGTGTGTAAATGTACATGCACACTGTTTTTGCCTGCGTAAGCTCGGGAGCGCTCATATAGAGTAACTTTTTCTTACTTCCGACATTCAGGAGCGCGTGTCTATACGCATTACCACGACAAGTATAGCTCACCAGCGCTCGTGAGATAAAACAACTGTAGAAGAAGCCTTATACCGTCCAACTTATTTGCATCTTCCACCTTCTTTCGCATGATCTATGGTTAAATGACATCAACATCATCATCAACCCATATCCGTCCACTGCTGAACAAATATGGGCCACTGAGCACGGTTTTCAGCTCTTCGCATCCAGCCCCTACCTGCCTTTTCTAAGGCCGTCACTCCACCTGTAAGGAGAAAGGAATATTCTTCTATTTTCATATGCCTACTTTAAAACACATGTACACTCGACATCAAGTTTTACAGTTGAACTGTGATAACAGCTTTTATAACGTAGGACATAAAGACCGTCTCAAGGTCAACATGTATATTCTGATGTGCCGCCGTGTGTACATACCCATTCAAAACCCAAATCCTTACAATTTCATTGGAACAACCTAATAATGACGTTCCCGATAAGGAACATCAAATAAAGGCGGGTACAACATCCGATATCTTTCCACGACTGTCAAGGCTCAAAAACGAACAATTCGTTCGCGCCAATATTTATAGAGGTAGGTATCACCCCTGCATTGATCAGGAAATCCTCCGAACCCAATCGAGAAGGCTTCCCGGCAAAAATCACCCCCTCGAGTCTCCCAAACAGACAAAAGTAATCTTTAACTTTCTTAAAATACAGTCCACTTCTCTTCGAAGCGAGCGGCTATCGTGTAATGTGGCTTCCTTATAAATGTAAAACATCGTTTTGTACGAGGTTAGAAAGAGAGGGGAGAGTGAGACAGGTGGGAGGTGCAGGGTGGTGGGGGCATTCTTTCATTTATTGCAGGAGGGGTTACCAAATTTTTATTTTGAGACCGGAAATGACGGAAGGGAAACAAAAGTTAATTGCTTGCGATAGTGTTTTGCGTCTCTTTCTACACTCGTTTTTACTGTAACCATCGTTTTAGGGTTCCGTAACCGAATGGCAAAAAACGGAACCCTTATAGATTCGTCAAGTCTGTCTGTCATTCCGTCCATCCGTATGTCACAGTCACTTTATTCCAAAACTATTAATACTACACACTTGAAACTTGGTAGGTAAGTAGATGTATTCTGTAAACCGCTTTACGATTTTGGCTCTCCATACATGGAACTGAAACTGAAAAATATGTTTTTAATCCAACATATTCGTGTGGGGTGTCTTTAGATAGGTAGGTATTTAAAAATGACATAAAGGTTATTCAAACCAATTTTTCTCAAAGTCAAGCTTTTGAAAGATAGAGCCCTTCCAAATTGGTAAAATGTGAACTCTAACCTTTGAAATAAAAGAGTGAAAAATCTAGAAAAAATGTATGCTGTAGATCTTATAATTTTTTTTTAACGAAAATTGATTTGAACTGAATATAGTAAGCACTTTTTGAGATATAACATATTTTCAAAAACCGCAAATGTAACTTTGTCATTCATACAAACATTATAAAAAACAAAGTTATACTTGAAAAATGGAAAATGAAGTATTTAGAAAAAATCGACCCGTCTCACAACTAGCTCCGATGGGACTCGAACCCACGACCTTTCGCTTTCCGGGCGACTGCTCTGCGACTGAGAGCAGTCGCCCGGAAAGCGAAAGGTCGTGGGTTCGAGTCCCATCGGAGCTAGTTGTGAGACGGGTCGATTTTTTCTAAATACTTCATTTTCCATTTTTCAGTAATAAAAATTGCATTGTGAATGCAAAAAACTAAAAATTAAAAAAAGTTATACTTATTTTGCTGACGAAAAATTATAGTGGAATTTTGGCTAGGTATAGGCAAATGGTACGGAACCCTTCATTGGCGAGTCCAACTCGCAATTGGCCGTTCTTTTATACTGTATGTATAGATGTTGTATACACATTACACACTCGTCTTATATCAAATGAGAAATAGAACCCAATTTAAAAAGTATGTTCATAAGATGGAACTAAGCAATATTCTTAAAAAAGATGTGACCCATAAAAATATGTAGCAAACTAAAACCTGTAAATCTACACTTATTTAAAGGAAAAACCCTAAGGAAAATAATCAAAATGATGTCAGGGTTTTTGATTAAAATAGAGAATACGTTATTTCAACGTAACAACTAAGCGTTTGCTTTAAACTGTCAGTTATGTTAGGGATATAAAAAAAAATATTTAAAAAAAAAAATCCGCCTTCAAAAAAATCACATCAAAAAAGTATGAAATAATTCCTCACCAAATAAATAACGTAAGTACTTTGAAGTCGGGCGGGTTTTAACAAAAACAACAAATAAACTCTTTTTAGTGCATCGTGCAGACAATTTACGTGTTTTCTGGTAAATAGGTATGTGATCAAACTGAAAACCTCCTTTTTTGAAGTCGGTTAAAATACCTTGAGGTATCCCCTTTTTAACAAAACAAGAATCATCTAAATCGGTCTATAAACAAAGGAGTTATGCCTAAAGATACGTATTAAAATCACATAAAGTGGTAACGAAAACGACAGTATTTTCAAGATTTCCTGAAAACTACTGAACCGATTTCAAAATTTCAAAACCTGATGTAATAACGTTTCAATCATTTCCATCGGTCCATCCGTCTTCGATTAATCGGTGGACATACACAAAAAAAAACACATACAGACGAATAGAGAACCTCCTCCTTTTTGATTTAGAAGTCGGTTAAAAATACTAGTGGATCCTCGCAGTTTAACTAATGGGAATTTTAAACGGGAATTCCCGTGGGAATATCGGGAAAAATATAGCTTATGTCACTGGGGAAGAATGTAGCTTTCTAATGGTGAAAGAATTTTCTAAACCGGTCCAGTAGTTTCCGAGCCTATTTAATGCAAGCAAACAATGAAACTTTTCTCTTTATAATATTAGTATAGATAGACTAGCTGGGTCCCGGGGCTTCACTCCCGTGGAATTTCGGGGTGAAAAAATAGCCTACGACTTATTCCCAGACCTCCCTACCTACACCAACAATTTTATAATAATCGGTCGAGCCGTTTCGGAGCCGTTTGTTAACAAACATTGTGACATGAGGATTTTATATTTTAGATTTAAAGAAAGAAGTAGACGCTGTTGTTGACCTGACAATAATATCATAACAATTTTTGTTCCAAAGTATCGCATACAGAATAATTAGATTAATAGTTTTAAGATTAAAAAAGAAAAATTTATGGGTACCTAATGGTATTTTTTTTAAATGATCTCATTAGAATTGATATAATGATAGAGCTATTACTGCACTGTTTTTTCCATAAACTTATATACGTACAGTGCCACAAGCTTTTCTGTTCCGGTGACAGCCGTGACAGAAGAGCCACTTGCTATACGAAATTAGCTGTCAAAATGGACTGTCGTATGAAAACTGTTTTAGTTCCAAAGATAATCACCGGAACAGAAAAGCTTGGCGCACTATATAAATAAGTTTATGGTTTTTTCATACTGACATAGGTCACCTATTGTCAGTTCGCAATGGCCGAAGATGGCACAAGCTCGGTTTGCACACTCTGCAGGCTATCCTAGATTGTTACCATAATTTTTTTGAACTTTGAATTAATTTTGACAGTTTTGACTTGAATAATTACAATCAACCATACCTCGCATGCGACATACCCTTCGAGTCGCCCACACCCCTGTCGCAGCTTCTCCACCCTTCGGCTAGAATAACTATTACTTCGGTCCACGCTCCTACACAAGAGCATATCGACTCCGCCTGCGAACCAAATAGCGTGCAGATCTTCACGGACGGTAGCAAGCAGGAATGTGGTGCCGTGGGCGCTGCGTTTGTCTGCATAGACCCGGACAGCCCCGAAGACCGCCGCACTACCGTTCGTAAATTCAAGTTGCACAGCTCGTGCACTGTGTTCCAGGCGGAGCTGTACGCAATACTCAGAGCCACCATGCACGCCCAAGTAAAAGGCTACCCACATTGTCTGATCTTGTCGGACTCTAGATCCACCCTCGATGCCCTTGGCCAACGCAGCAGTACCGATCCCCTCGTGTCCCAGATTCACCAAGTTGTACATCGGCACCTTCCGTTCGGAAAATTTAAATTTTGCTGGGTGAAGGGGCACGCGGGGATTGCGGGCAACTGCCTTGGCGACTCCGCCGCCGTCGCTGCTACTTCTTTGCGCAGCAGACTTTCCTATCTACACTTTCCCATTTCTTACCCTAAAGCCCTTTCCAAATCCCAATCCATTGAGGCGTGGGCTGAAAGGTACTCAGAATCACCCCAAGGTTCCCACACCCGCAATCTCCTTCCCACTATAGATGCGATCCACGCCCTTTTCTCCTCCACATCCCCCTCGTTCTTCTTCACTCAATATCTTACCGGCCACGGCGCAAACAAATTTTATCTGCATAGGTTTAAAATCGTTGACGACGATACCTGCCCTTGCGACGGAACCGCCCCTCAGACTCCAGAACATTTGGTCGAGGCATGCCCCAAATTCTCCGCGGCAAGGCACAATTACACCTCCCAATGTAGCAGTCTAGGGATATCCCCCTTCATATTGACCGAAATCATGCAAAAGCCCAAAATTTTAAAACTCTTCATCAAACTCATTGAACACATCTACTCGAGACTAAAAACATTCAACAATAGTAACATGCCATTGTAAATATTGCTTCTTACATTCGTTTTTCTTTAAATAATCATTTTCCCCTAAAGCCATAACATTACACCAATCGAACAAGTAAACTTAATCGCCACTCAGGCAACCCACTAACTATTTATATCTATCACTTCCTTCCTTTCCTGCCTTTCCTATTTTCTGTCTTTCTTTCTTTAATATCTCCGTCCTCTACCCTCCTTCCACAATCCACCCTGAGGTTCGGCCGGAATGTATGGAAACGGAATTCCGGTTCCGTGGGGTGAAAAACCCAAAAACCTGGGACACCTTCCAGTCCCAATAGGTACACTCAATTCGGACAACGAAACAAATTTTGTAAAGACTCTTTATTAAATTTTCCACATTCGGGCAACAAAGTAAATATAAAAAAAAACCACAAATCATCGAATTACTGAAAATGCAAGTGGCAGATGTGACACAAAACGCAATAATAGCTTCATAGCTATGACTGTATCCACAGGCCAGAAATGAGCAACTTTAGAGTTGTTGAAACTTATGACCTCAAAATATACCTAAACAACGCTATCGGATGCTCTCGGTCTATATATTTCAATTTAAAACATGCGAAGTAAAACAAAACAATATATACCTTCTTGGTTTTAAACCATGAGTCATCTATTGCTGAGTAAAAGGAAGAGGATAAGTATATAATTAAGTAAGTAGGGTAAGTATATAATATAGAATACCCACGAGTTTTATAAGCAAGCAATTAGCAAATATGTTAGAGTTATTAAAATTTTTACTTTTTTTATTACTTACCTTTTGACAAATGGAAAATGAAGTATTCTGAAAAAATCGACCCGTCTCACCATCGGACCTGGTTGTGAGACGGGTCGATTTTTTTAAAATACTTCATTTTCCATTTTTCAAATATGTTAGACATTTTCATAGAAGTAAAAAATTTCTCAAATTCTGGAAATGGAAATTACAAATATATACAAAATTAAACACGTATAGTCCGCTTTTTCCTTGAAAAGCGGACATGGCAGACAATCACAAAAATATCAACTACTAGCGGTTCCTCGCGGTTTTACCCGCGTGGTACCCGTTCCCGTGGGAATATCGGGATAAAATATAGCCCTATGTCACTCGGGAAGAATGTAGCTTTCTAATGGTCAAAGAATTATCTGAATCGGTCCAGTAGTTTCGGAGCCTATTCGATTCAAACAAACAACCAAATGTTTCCTCTTTATAATATTAGTATAGACTACTACTCTACCCTGCGATTTTATGTTCCGCGCACGTGGACTACACGACGTTATCCCGCGCGAACTTGTTATTTTTTCGGGACAAAAAGTAGCCTCTGTCACTTTCCAGCTCCCAAACTATCCCCATTCCAAAAATCACGTCGATCGCTTGCTCCATTTTGACGTGAAAGGCGGACAAACAAACAAACACACTTTCACATTTATAATGCGACTAGCGAATCCTCGCGGTTTTATCCGCGTGGTATCCGTTCCCGTGGGAATACCTGGATAAAATATAGCCTATGTCACTCGGGAAGAATGTAGCTTTCTAATGGTCAAAGAATTTTCAAATAGGTCCAGACTATTCGATGCAAACAAACAAACAATCAAATCTTTCCTCTTTATAATATTAGTATAGATAACAAATAGAGACAATTTTCAATAAAAAAGCAAGCAAGAGAAACTGAAATATAGGAAAATTTTGATGTCTATAACACAGAATTACAAACATATACGGGGTTGTACTATAATCCTGGTTAGCTTTCAAAATACGTTTTTTTCATTTAGACACTACAGATATATTTTTTTATAAAAATAAATCAGTCTCTCACTGAAAATTAAGTAGACTAGATGTGCACTCAGTTACTCAGTGCAATTTTTGTGGTGCAATTAAATATTAGCTTTAGAAAAAATCGGGTATCACCCGTGGCCCCACCGCTATGACCCACTGGTGGGTTCATAGGTAATTTTATATTCACCGTAGACCCACTGCTTTACAGTGGGACTACGGGGAATTGAAACAAAACTGACTTTAACCGTGGTCCCACTGCTTTTATGTTTGGAAAAGAATGAATAATAATTATCATTTTTATGTTTATTTTAATTTGTGTTTATTTTACTTTTTATTTTTCTTTGGGGTAAGGAGAAACTATATTTTTATCTCTACTAATACTATAAAGAGGAAAGATTTGTATGGATGTATGTATTCAGGTATGTAACGAATAAACTCATGGCGCTACCTTATTTTATAAAGTAAGCTTTTATATTTTTGTTTTTATTTAATTTTATTTCAAGTGGGGCATTGAGACTACAGTAAAAAATGGATAAGGATATATATGCATATTTGGCATATGCCTAGCATGCAGTGGGTCTACGGGGAAAGAAATTACCTGAGGCGATTACCCGTGGTCCCACGGAAACTGACACATTGAGAAGCATAATTTAAAACTCTATTGCAGTGGGTCTACGGGGAAAAAAAATTAACTGTAGACACACCAGTGGGGCAAAACGGTGGGGCCACGGTTTATACGTGGAAAAAATCGACCCGTCTCACAGCTAGCTCCGATGGGACTTGAACTTTACACTGTCTGGGTACGTGCGTTAAGCACTGAGCTACGGAGTCGCTGGGAAAAGCGTCGAACTTTATCTTATTTGAAGTTCCATCAGAGCTAGTTGTGAGATGGGCCGATTTTGTCTTATACTGAATTTTCAATATTTTCAACAATAAAAATTGCATTGTGAATAAAAATAATCAGTCTCACATTGTCAGAACCCATGGAAGCACTGTTCAAAGCGATAAGGTGCCTCGCCCGCACCTTTTATTTATGACTCCATTTTAAACCCGGGTGAGTATGTTACGCAATTCCGCGAGTGATATCTCGACAACCTTACAAGATTTCGGGAATAACACGGTATGTTCTCGGCAATTTGTCTGCTTTAGAGTGTTGTTTGAAATTGATTTATAAACGATGTTATAAACAACATTTTTAATATCCGCAGTAAAATAAAACGACTTTATTACTTAAGTAGTCGTAAGTAAAATCACCTGGAAGCTCAAATGGGCAGCTAAACTTTGCGGGTTCAAGTCCCAACTGTCAATGTTTGCAGTCAGTTTGTTCTTCTTCTTTCAAAATCTCATAAACAAAGTAGTTTTTTTTTAATCCATAACGAGGTAGCATTTAGCCTTGATCACACACCTGATGTTAAGTGTTGACAAGGCTAAAGGTGGAAGCGCACTACTCCCGGAATCCTCAATCACTGAGGAACTGGCTATCTTATCTCTAACTGCCGGAACACAATATAATGCTGAAAACATCATTGTTATGGCGTCAGACTTAGATAAGACGGTGGTAGCTAGCCAGGCGGACTAATAACAAGTCCTACCACCAACCAAACTGAATACAATATTACCCCCACTGGGAATCAGTGGTGTGAACCACTAGACTATACCAGAGAGGCGGTTACTGCTTGTAGAATGTGTTTTTTTTTCTATAACTCCATTTTATACCCGAGTTAGTATGTCACGCAGTTCCGCGAGTGATATCTCGACAACCTTACAAGATTTCGGGAACAACACTGTATGTTCTCGGCAATTTGTCTGTTTTAGAGTGTTGTTTGAAATTGATTTTTAAATGTTGTAATAAACAATATCTTTAATATCCTTAGTAAAAAAAAACGACTTTATAATGTATATTTATAAGCTCAAATAGACAGTCAAACGTTACAGGTTCAAGTCCCAGCTGTGAATTTTTGAAGTCGGTCTATTCAACTTTGAAAATCTTAGAAACCAAGTCGAATTGCATAAAGAATGTCATTTTATTTATGACTTCATTTTAAACCCGGGTGAGTATGTTACGCAATTCCACGAGTGATATTTCGACAACCTCACGAGGTTTATTGTGGGTAGGGTTTTGAAATTTATTTGGGAACATTGAAGTATTGAAATAAACAATATTTGGTAAATAGGTACTAGACAATATATTTTTTTTTTTTTTGCATTCACAATGCAATTTTTATTACTGAAAATGGAAAATAAAGTATTTAGAAAAAATCGCCCGTCTCGATTCGACGGTTAGAGTTGGTTAGAGCAGTCGCCCGGAAAGCGAAAGGTCGTGGGTTCGACTCCCATCGGAGCTGATTGTGAGACGGGTCGATTTTTTTTCTAAATACTTCGTTTTCCATTTTCAGTAATATATAACAATGCTTCAATTAATGGTACCTAGCTAAAATAGAAAGATTCCGATTCCGAATGAGAATATTTGGAGACTTGTTATTAGCCAAGTTTTTTTAAAGAATGTAATTTTATTTATGTCTCCACTTTGCCCGAAGCCCGGGTGAGTATGTCACGCAACCCCGCGAGTATTTCAGGAATAACACGGTAGGTATGTTCGCGGCAGTTTGTCTTTGAGGCAAGGGTAGCGCTGTAAGTAGGTAGGGCAGGCGTACCGGTTTTGGCCACTGTACCGGTTTTGGTCACTTTTCACTTTAAAGTTATATAAATAGGAATTAAATAATTATTGCTTATATTTATTAATGGCGAATAAACGATTGGACTTTTAGTTAATAATTACAGCACTTACCTTTTTTTATGTAGTACGATATTTTAGAAATAAACACGTGTTATGTTTCAAAGTTAACATTTTGTAAAATTCTTAATCAAAATGTTAAGGGTAAAGGTTTTGTAAAATCATTTTTTTTCTACAATAAAATTATTTTATGGTTATTTAATATTTTATATCATATTGGAATATGTTTCTTCTAGATGGATTAAGTGTTGTTTTTTCACTGTTCTTACAAAAAGTTGGGTAACAATAAGTGGCCAAAAGTGGGGCTAGAAATTTTAGCATTGTGCTACCTTTGGCCACTTTGGCATTAGTAGAAAGTTTCCAACCTATTATAAAGTTTATTTATTTTAAAAGACTCACAACTCACTTTTGTTAGCTAACGTACTAGAAAATTAGCGGATTGAGGCTAGTGTAAGCACTAGCCTACACTAGCCTCAATCCGCTAATTTTCTTTTAATCAATTGATAAAGGTATACTTATAAAATTGTAGTAAGGAGCTAGCTGTGATTGAAATACTATTTCATGTAGTGTTTTAGTCCAGAACTCTAATAAGACATCAATTAAGCATAAACTCAACTTATAAATATAGTAATTTTATGAAAGTGGCCAAAACCAATGCAAACGGTGTATTTGGCCCCCTCCGCAGAATTTGTTCTAAATAAAAAAAAACTATAGATTTTTTTTACTTTGTAGATTGTACCCTTAAAGGTCGATAAATTATCTATAACTCTACATTATAAATTTTCTCTAAAATACTTAAGATCATTAAGCACTAAGCGGTTAAAAGTGAAAAAATCCTTAAAGTGGCCAAAACCGGTACGCCTGCCCTACTTCTGAAATTAATTAGTGAACGCTGAAATAAGTAAACAATGCTTAGTTTAAATAATACATGACAGGCGCGAGTAAAACTCGTGTGGAGAGGGTTCTGACCGAAACCAGATAATCTTAGTGCCATTTTAAAGAAGGTACAAGTAAAACCTACTTCCATCAAGCATGAGAAATAGAAGAAGATGGGTAGAAAGTGAAAAGAAGTGAAGTGATCCTACGGCAGCTGCAGAAAGGATACGAACGACTTGACTGTAGTACGTGGTAGTACTAACTCTGGTACTAACTTTGTCTCAATCGCACGGGTCGGTCTGCGCCATGAAGCTCGACTTAATACTCAATTAAGTCAAACTTCATGGTCTGCGCCCTCTTGAACGAAATGACATTGGCATTAGATTGAATTAATGTCAAACGTCTAAATTAATAACCTACAACTTTCATGGGACTTTATTGCAAGACAATGAGGTTTCTCTGATTCAATGATTGACATTGATTTAATAAATTGGCTGTTAGAATTTCTTTCAAGAGTACATAAGTTGGTAGTGGTGCCTGCTCTCGATCGCCCCATCTAGTCAGCCCACCACGAGTTGGTAATCGTCCGACCCCCTCTCAAGCTTGTTGGGGGGCCGGGGCAGGGGTTAGAACCACCCAGCTCTGACGCGAAGCCTATTAGGCTTGGTGGGAGGGCTGAGCGTGGCGAGGAACAGGCCCTGTGTCTGATTGAGTCCATCATACTGTTTGGTATACGTAAAGACTGTAGGTATTTTCCCTCTGTATAAACAAAAAAAACTCCCACGGGATAGTAGTGAGACAGGTCGATTTTTTCAAATAAGTAGGTATTTTATTTTCAATTATAAAAATAACATGGTGAATGCATATCCGGCTGCGACAGAAGGATGGTTATACCACACAATATACCTAAAACTTAGTACAACTGAATATCGTTAAATATAAGAAACGTAATCAATACCGATAATCTGGCGAATCATGACGAAACATTCGTCCAACTAATTGGTGCCGCGATCTAGCCAATAAATAAAGATGTAAAAACATAATAAAAACGGGCCTACGCGGCATTAGCAGCATTAAAATAAGAGTAATGCTGTGTTGGTATTTATGCCATGTTGTGGCCACACACGATATTTGTGGCTGTATTCTGGTGATAGGAAGCGATGTCGATTTTAAGTCGAAAGTTAATTTTGCGCCCGGAGGAGATCAAAACTCTTAAAACTAGGAGTATTCTAGACTCCTTGGAAGCCTCCAGGGCTAAAAGAGTTACTTTAACCAGATGGCGAGTCATAAATTTATTCATCTTTTAGTATAGGTTGCAGTGATTGCTTTTAGTATATGTACACATCTCCTATGGGAGATGCTTAGCCCCTTACATTTAAATAATAATTATGAAGTGTCTTTGTTTCATGTAATGAAATAGGTATATTATGAAAAGCAACCAGACATACATACACACACACACACACACACTATACAACCAACTAGACTGTGCTCGCCAAGGTTAGGCAACGTCACTGCATGACTGCATAATATCCGCGCATCACTTTTTCGTTCCTCGTTCAATTTCTTGAATAAACTAATTGATAATTTCGACAAGCGATTTTTTTTTTAACCAACCCGTCCCTGTTACCACCACCACCACCATTGAACAATGACATAATGAACATTGTTAAGAAATAAATAAGTTAAATTAAATTCACCACCTTTTAAAAGTTTCCCGTTGAACTCAGTGTCTTGTCAGTTGTCTTCTTATAATTAAAGCGTTGATCAATTTTCAGTAGGTACTTAGACACGAAACACAAAGAACAAATCGAGTCCAAAAAAATGACTTAATTGAATTATGTTATATCGAATAACCAGAATAGTCTCCCAATTGTGTAAGAGCATGAGTGATTCACGTGTGGTCAGATTTACAGTCTGTCCGTTTGCGTGATTTACTCGCGTCTGTATCGATATCTAATTAATAAGGAGTTCTTCATTGTCACAAGTTCCTAGTAACAGGGGATGGTATTATTGGACGCTCGTATTTCATTTAGGATATGTCAAATCTTTTATATTTCAAGAGTATGGTAACCCTTTTGCTAGCGTTATTGGCAGTTTTTAGATTTCGTACGCAAATGGGATATTTAACTTCAAGCTTCAAGTATTTATATTTACTACTTAAATGGTCGGAAAGTGTTCGAAATACCAGATTCTATTACTCTGTAATATTTGTCTATTGAACTTTAATATCTCACACTTTTGAATACGCAATGAGCTCTAAAAAGGGGCACACTCATTGCTAATAAGTTATCAAAGATAATGCTGTAAAATTAAGGTAAACTACTGTTTTGGTATCAATTTAATAATGTTATAATCCGCAATTACATATAATAATCCATACTTCCATACGAATATTATAAATATAAAAGATGTAGGTATAAGTATTTTTGTTTTTTTTTGTTTGTAACGAATAGGTAAACTCGAAAACTATACTGGACCGATTTTAAAAATTCTTACATCAGTAGATAAGCTAGATTATTCCCAAAAAACTTAGGGTCTGTTTTATCTTAATATTTTCACGGAAGCAAGAACCAGTCGGGTTAAATCGCGGCCGCGGGAAGCTAACTAATTGTTTATACTTACTTAGCTATGTAATTGGATGCGGGCAGCGGACCGATCGTTGTGGAGATCCTTGGGGAAGGCATATGTCCAGCAGTGGGCGTCGTTCGGCTGACTTGATGATGATGATGTAAGTATGATCTATCAAAGAATTCGTACTCAACTATTTTATTTTATTTGACTGTATATTAAATACCTTCATAAAATTGCGATTTGTCATGACCAACCGATAAGCATAAACACCCACGATTGATTTACAACTCGTGTTCGTATATGTATTTGATGGTTATTTTATGTTGCATAAATAATATTTATATTAATTTTATGAGTCTCATTTGTCAATACTTTTTAAAAAAAGTGTTTGATACCCAAATCTCGTATTAATTTATTAGCTTTATAGAATAGTCCATAGCACCAAGCATCATGGTTGCACTTGCAATTCGAAAACTAGTATTGAGTTTAACATGAACTTGATAAAGGTGTGTAATATGTTCATCATCATCATCATCAGCCATTTAATGCCCACTGCTGGGGCACTAACCTTCCTTATGGATGGATAAGGAGAAAGGGCCAATGACCTACCACGCGGGCCGAGTGTGGATTGGTGGGTAATAACTGCTGCAAATGCAACCGGCACGATACTTTCTAGCCTGGGGGCCGATTCTCAGGCAATCGAGAAAAGTTCACTTTTATAAGCTCAAAATTCAAATATAACACAGTTTGTGTATTGTCAGATTTTCACAATCGAAAAAGTTCGATCGAAAAGCAGTCGAACGCTACGAGTGGTACAGACAGACCAATCGATGTTTGTATACGAACTTAGCTGTCAAAATGAATTTGTTGACGTGTGGGACAGTTTAGTTTGTTTGAAACGTTCTAACTTTTCAATAGAAACCACAAACAAAATGTTCGACATACGAATTATCACACTGAAAAAGTTCAAATGCCTGAGAATCGGGCTCCTGGAGAGGAACAAAGGGTACTGTTTATCCCGGAAAAATATCGAACTCCTGCGGGATAATGTCGAGTAGTCCACGAGGGCGAAACCGCGGGCGGAAAGCTAGTTACATACAAAAACGTTTACTATGTTTAAATCCGCAACGGCGGGGTAGAGCTGGAGATTGAAGCTCGCTATACCTGCCACCACTTGCCTGTTGATTGCCGATTTCCACCAAATGGACGGTCTGTTGAAAGCCGGAATCCGCACAAAATTTTGAAAATAAGAAGCTTTTTCTAATTTTAGGTATTTAAAAAAGAAAACGTGTGTTTTGTTTTAAACGAAAAAAAAATTTAAGTTTATACTTAACAATTTTTTTTCGTATTCATCATCATCATTTATATGATGAATGAATGTTCAATGATTTCATGAACCGCTTGCCATTTAAAAATATAATAAACGGATAAGAAAACCTCTAATTCAACCTCGCACTCAATAACACAAAACAATTTACCAAGCCCCCATAAACATTTAAATCCGAACTAATTAATACTAATACCTGAAGTCAATTGATTGACTGGACTTGGGACGGATGTTTCGGGTTTATAGTGCCATAAAGTGTTTAGTGTCAAACACTTATTGTGATCCTCTGCTCCACTGGGCCGAGGTGGGAATTTTTATAAGCTCTTTCCTGAATTACGAGTTAATCTACCAATTAGCTGCTTAATGATTTAACTATTTTAGAAATCCTAAATCTATAGGTAATAGAATATATAGCTATCTATACTAGATACTAACGGGTGTCCCAAAAGTAGGTATAGGATGATTTGTCTTAATAAAACGCGAATGGATTGGAATTTCTTCGTAGTTTTATTTTATTTTAAAGAAGAGACTTGTACAATTTTATCTGAATAGAATAGGTTTTTCGAGACACTTTCACACATTTCGCTGCTAATTTCACTCATTTCGCTACTTATTTCACCAATAACTCGGCGAATATTTTGTCTATATTGTCTATGTTTTGTGGATCGTTGGCGTAGACTTTATCTTTGACGTAGCCCCAAAGAAAAAAATCCAGTGGCATCAGATGGCAAGATCTCGGTGGCCATTTGACATCACTTCTTCTTGAAATTACGAGATTTTTCGACCTTTCGACGAGTGTTTGTAATTGATCGTGAATTTTCGTTAAATATTTGTATAACTTCTATGCGCAGTTTTATTGTGAAATGCTCCACGATTAATTTTACATGTGTCAAGATGTCGTATGTCAAATTTCAACCCGCCATCTTGAATATTTCGGAAATAGCACGAAATTCAAATCCTATACCTACTTTTGAGACATCCTTTATAAAGAGGAAAGATTTGTTTAGTTTTTTCATTATAAACTCAAAAACTACTGGACCGATTTAAAACCAATTTCTTCATTGGAAAGCTACATCATTTATGTGTCACATAGATTACATTTTATCCCGATATTCCTACGGGAACGGATACCACGCTGATAAAATAATTAATTTACAAATGCGAAGGTACTCTACCTCAACTATATAATTATTTTAATGAAATGCGTAACGATAGAGAAGACGAAGACTACTTTATCTTTACTATTTATTTTTAGGAGTTATTGTGCTGAGTGAGAGCCTTTTAACGTCACACCATGACCTTGTCTTTTTTTAATGTTTTATTATGTACTTATATTTTGACTTGTATATTTTCTCTCGAGCTTTAACAGGCATTGGTTCTTCAAATGAGGTTTTACTTCAGTCACATCATGGTCCGTTTGTAGTGAAACGTCTGTTGTATGTTTAAATATCCGCTTTAGTATAAACAGAAAAGGTTTGCAATCAAAATTCTAACACCGATAAAAAAAACCTAAGGAAATCGACATATTATTATACTATCTCGGAAAGCATGTCCCATTTGATTTGTGTTTTATATCTTTTGTTTCACGTTACTCAATCACTCAGTTTATGTGATGTCTTTATTGCACTTGTCCAAATCTAATTTTACTACTCTCTTAATATACGGTTTGTTTTTTTGTTATACGCCTCTCGGATTTTATTAAGTTTAACAATCTCTATAAAAGGACGTTGATCCGTTTTAAGTTGTTGCTTAATTTTTTTTAAAGGTTCTTGCGTTTTTCCGATGTTTTCTGGGGAATAAATGCTGAAAAAGGAAATCTTAGTATAAACTATAATATAAATAAATATGTTAATGTTATTTGTTATAACCTGCGAACTTCTATTATTTTTACTCGACTACGGCAAAGCAAAAAAAGGAGGGTTTTGATTTTGACCGGTATGTATGTAGGTATGTATGTATGTATGTATGTATGTATGTGTGGGTATATGTTCATCTGTTCCCGCATAACTTCTAAACTGCTGATCATGTATTCACATTACAAGCGCCTCGATTCTCCGCTGGTTATAGGCTATACCACGTCACATGAAATTAAGTATGGGGCGCTCTAGACGACATAAAGCTGTGAACTAAAAATCTTTCCTTTTTAAAGAATATCGTGTTTCATATCAAATAAAAGCTCTTGGTGGGCACGTTTCAAAAATATATATTCTATTAGTTATTGCTCGCGGCTTTGCTTGCATAAATCGAATTTTGACTTTATCACGAAAAACGTGACCCCAAAATATTAAAAATAAAAATTTTGTTCTAAAACTAAAACCCGACTAGGTACTAAAAAGTCACACTCTAAAAAGTATGAAACAAGAAAATATTCTCATCTGAAACTTACTACTTAAGGCTGTGCATTCTGCACACTAGCGCCGCCATTGAAAAAAAAATCATAGTGCTTAAATAAAGACGAAATTGTAAATTGCAGTGCACTCCGAAGAAGCTTTGTGGTACTTTCTATTGGTTTATCTATATTTTATAGCTTGTCGTTTAGTTTAATTAGGTTTTATTGCTAAAAGTGGCAATTTTTCGCAAAAAAACTGAATTAAACTAAACGACAGGCTAACAAATATCCTTTAAGCGATAAAAAGTACCACAAAGCTTCTTCGGAGTGCACTGCAGAGAGATAATTTACAATTTCGTCTTTATTTAGGCACTATGACTATTTTTCAATGGCGGCGCTATGGTGCATACTGCACAGCCTTAACTTACCTAATAATTTTTAGAGCGTGATTTTTCAGTAGTCGGGTTTTAGTTTTTGAACTTATTGAGAGCTTCTATCTAGCTTTTCGGCCCTGCCTGTATCTAAATATATTTCAATAACTACTGTAAAGACGTAACTGACTTATATTAATATCCTTTCCAATAATCAGCAATCTTAGCCTTCCACGAATATAAAAAAGAAAATATTATCGCAATTTTTATTAAAATTAATAACATAAGTTTTACAGCTCAATAAATGCAACCCCTTTACAGCAACAATAAAAGTGTAAATATCCAAAGATACTGGCCTCATGTCAAAATTGACAGCTGCTATGCGAAAATAAATCTTATAACACACTGACAAAGGCGCTTTTAAGTTCAATATGCTTTATAGTCGACGCTTGTTGTACTCTTAAGGTAAGGATTCCCAAAAAAGGGTATTTAAAACTTCATTATGGATTAAATAAAATCAGAAGTACCTACTCAAAATTTGGAAAAAAATATATAATGTTCTCAAATCTCAAGTTTTTTATCTAGTGATTCCAGCCATTCAATACGCTATTAGTGATACTTTCCTGCATCAAATAAAATTTCAAACATCCGTCTAATCGTAATTCAAATGTCCTATTACTTGCATCATAGGTACTTGGTTTTAGTTATAGGTACTTACTGAAAAATATACGAAAATAATTGTCTTTGAATAAGCGAGGCATTCCGGCCGTCTCATAAGTAAAAAATTGTTAAAAGGCATTCTTCATTTTTAAAATTACCTATTTTGCTATACTGAGACACACGGCAGTCCCACACCACCGCTATGCGATGTTCTTCAATTTTATTGTTTCTGCGGCCGGGAATTCTCGCCTTAACTGTATGACGAAGAGAAGTCACCAATGCCTCGTTATTATTTATTACTTATTCTATAATTATAGGTAATTCTATCGGAGTGGTTTATATTATAATAATACAATACGTTTTACATATCTATACTAATATTATACCTAAGGTGTGAGGATATGTCTGTCTGTAGCCTGTTGTAAATAAAAATAGTTTCTGAATTTTAATACTAGTTTACTAGCAACCTACCGACTGGTAAAGAATGCCTAATGCATTAAGTCTGCCATTTGCTGCTAATACAATAAATATTGGTAAAGAATAGTATCAGTTAGCTTTCAGTTAGTAAAACAGAATAAAATTATGCTTTTTCTAAGATTTGTTCTATAGTCCACAAAGGGGTAACATTTAGCCTTCATCACACCACACCTGATGTTACGTGATGATAAGGCTGAAGGTGGAAACATACTACTCCCGTAATTCTTAATTATTGAGGAACTGGCTATCTTACCTCTAACTGCCGAAACATTATTGTTATGGCGTGGGACTTAGATAAGATGGTGGTAGCTAGCAAGGCGGACTGTGAACAAGCCTTACCACCAACCAAAAGGAATATAATATGTACCCCGTACCCCCACTACGCGAATGAAGCCTTGGACTACCACAAGTCTAGACTAATATGTTTTTAATGGATAAAATAAACGCAAAAACGGGTACCTCACGGGTAAAACCGCGAGGAGCATCTAGCTATCCATACTAATATTATAAATGTGAAAGTGTGTTTGTTTGTTTGTCCCCCTGTCACGTCATTCATAACATAACGGAGCAACGGATCGACGTAATTTTTGGTATCCATGGGGATAGTTCGGGGGCTGGAGAGTGACATAAGCTACTTTTTATCCTGGAAATATATCACACTCCCGCGGGATAGCGCCATCGTGTAGTCCACGCGAGCGAAGCCGCGGGCGGAAATCTAGTACTTCAAAAGTATAATGTGCTTTGTCGATGTGGTTTGTACTAAATGCCTGTATTTTACATTATATGCAATTAAATACGGTATTTTACTGATTTTTTTTTATTTCTTTAAAACGTTTTTCGAAATATTAGCTACACAAAACAAGTTTTTATTTTGAATTATCTTGAATATTTTCAAAGATATAGGACTTCAAACTTTATAATTAGACAAGGACAGGACGCTATCTTTGTGACGTCAGTGCGTTAGTAGCGTCATAGTCACGCCATAGAAGATTTCGTTTTAGAAAGAGACAGCTATAGTCAAAATCAAACAGACTATAATTCTTTTATTATAAAACAGATTCAAATTATATTTTCACATTTGGTATTCTTAATTGCAATATTTTTTAACGTCATCATTAAATATCTACATTTCAACAACAGTAAAATACCCTATTATGATTTTATGTCATTAATGTTCAACTTTTATGAACGGGGAAGTGACTTTAGTGTGATTTGGCTTTAGTTTGTAGAGCCAGATTCGACTATCGGCGATCCTACTAATATTATAATTGCAAAAGAATGGAAGGATATATGACTCGTTTGTTGTGTTACCTTTACTGACTCGTTTACCTTTTTCTAATAAATATCTGTTTTTTTTATATTTCTTTTAATTATAGCTTAAAGGCTAATGAATTTTTGGCTTAACATTACAGCCAAACTTTCACACTTCTTTGTTTTTTACCATACTTTTTTTTGTGTAAACCTACTTTTGATTATGATTTTGTTTCTTGTTACGTTTGAAGTTGTCAACCAAATAGGTCCCTCCAGACAGTGTCAGCCTCTTTTCGCTGCAACACTATGCTGAAGACGGGGCCTAGTTGGCGACACGCTGTTATGCATGGTTTTTTTTATTGATTACTGTTTTTTTGACTGTCGTTAATAAAAATGTTATCTTTCTTTCTTTCTTTAATAAATGAATCCCGACTTAGGGGGATCCAGATGCAATTTGGCATTAGAGACATATTTTAATCTGGAATAGCATCTACATAGACTTTTTCCCGAAATTCCTACGGGAACATGAACTAAGGGAGTAAACTTGGCGGGCGCAACTAGTGAAAATAGTATTGTACTAGTAGGTAAGCATAATCAAGAAAATAGACGTCCGAATACTCCGGCTTTAAGGGCACGATCTTCCAAATTATAGAAATCAACCTATTTTTGATTCAAAAGTAAATGATCAAATATTCTTTATTTTGAGCAGATAAAAATATATGTTGAAGTTTCATAAACGATCTTGATTATTTTGTGGCTAGAAACACGATATTCGATCTTCACTCGACTATAAAAAATTTCAAAAACAAAGAAAATTTTCATTAATTTTATATTTTTTTGGTTTTATACTTACATTATTAATCTCTAATTCAGTCCGTCATTTTACTTTTCCCCATTCCGGACCGTTTTTTTCCGTTCCGAGATGACGGCAATGAAAAACATATGTGCGCTTGTGCACTACACTGAATTTTACCGTCCGGAAAAAAACGGATGGTTGTATTTTAATCATAAATTACTACGTATTATAAAACAAAGTCGCTTCCCGTCTGTCTGTCCCTATATATGCTTAAATCTTTAAAACTACGAAACAGATTTTCATGCGGTTTTCACTAATAGGTAGCGTGGTTCTTCAGGAAGGTTTTAATATATAATTTATGAAAGTTTTGTGTAAATTAGTTGAAATATAACGATAATTGTCGAAAGTGCCGGCAAACGGCAAGCCGCCTGGGAGCTTTCAGCAAAAACGCTGCCTAATCCTTTCGAGGTTTAAAAAAATATTGCATGTTGGGATATTCCTCTTCTATAGATCTAAAAAAAATCCGCGATAGCATATGTCTATCTTTTAAGGATAGCATATTATAGCCATTATTATCTCTTAAAAAATGGTTACGAACAATGCGGTAATTTGGAAAGCTATTTAAACGGATACAGTATTAACCCTTATCAATCTAAATACGTTAGTTGCTTTAAGCATTTCATGCACATTATTTTACTCTTTTACACCATATAATTTAAATGAATATCTTAGGAGTTATCGCAAATAAATTAACGCAAGCAATTGCTGACGTTCCAAGGAACTCATTATTCCTCTCGTTTAAAACGCGTCCGTAGAGTGTAGTTTCAAAGAGATCACTGCGCTGCCCCGGCCAGTAAAAAACCGGACAAGTGCACAAGCAAATCATCCGTGTTTTTCATGCCACGCCGGTCCGTAAAAAAACGGACCGCCGGATCGGTAAAATTCAGTGTAGTGCACAAACGCCCAAAGACAGTGTTTTTGGAAGATCGTGCCCTTAACCGCCTGTGTGGTCTAGTGGTTCACCCAGGGGTCCCGGGCTCGATTCCCAGTGGGGGTACTATTGTATTCGGTTTGGTTAGTGGTAGGACTTGTTCTTAGTCCGCCTGGCTAGCTATACACCACCATCTTATCTAAGTCTGATTCCATAACAATGATGTTTTCGGCATTGTTGTGTTCCGGCAGTTGGAGATAAGATTGCCAGTTTCTCCGTGACTGAGGCTTCTGGGAGTAGTGCGCTTCCACCTTCAGCCTTATGACCACTTAACATCAGGTGTGATGAAGGCTACTCCGCTGTGTATATATAAAAAATCTTGAAAGAAGCACCTTAAACATAATGGCGGCTCTTTCACGTTTTTTTTTGACGACTGATTTGGCGCAGGGGTAGGATACCTGCCTTGTGCGCCGGAGGTCTCGGGTTCGATTCCCGAACAAGACAAATATTTGAGTGCATGAACATGTCTATTGGCTTGGTCTGGGTGTTATGTATGTATATTAAGTATGTATTTACAAAAAAAAGTATATTTATTCGTTGTCTAGTTTCCGTAACACAGTTTCTTAATAATAATAATAATTGGTGTGATTGTAAGAAATTTATTTATTTCATATCTTTCACACTTAAACGATGTTTGAAACGCTCCTAAAGTTGTGTAGCGCTTGAGTAGTGGGGCGTCAAGGGCCCCACAGCTTATAGTCGCCTCCATGCAACGGCCTGTCAGTTGACTGCAATCTGCCGCACACTCACCGTTTTACATACAAAACCGCATGTCAGGCGGCCTGTTCGATCGAGGACTGCAGGCGGCCTGCCGGCGGACTGATAGTGTCCAACTTCCAACAACAGGTCACATAACACATACCAAAAACCGTATTTTCTATACACATCGAGCAATAAAAATAAGCCAACTTAAACCGTACGATGCGATAAAGCATCGGTGCATTAAAACATTTTAAAATGCAATAAATAACGCCGTTTAACGACGAGACATGAGTCGCCATCAATCATTGGTTCACTTTAGTGCTACTTTTTATAACATGTAAATGAGTGTGGTGGATGGACAAGGGAGTCGGGTTTATACGCCACGATACGACTGAACGATTCCTTTTCGACTGATAAACGATTCATCGCTACTACTCTATGCTGCTGTAAGCTTAGAGTAGAAGCATGTACCAAAATCATCACATTATACGAAGTTTAATCAACAATTGTGATACTACTTACTAACTAACAATCTTATTTACTTATAAAAAAAATGCATTTTGAAAATTCATTCAGAATATTCATTCAGAATATTCATTCATATAATATTTATTGATGGAAACCCCGTTTGTGGATAAGGGGCTCGCATTTTGCATTCTGAATAAATCCTTTTTTTAAGTTGGAGATTTCTACTGCATGCACTTAACCGTACCGCAACTTGGAGAAAGTGCAATTTTCATACAAACGTGTTTACTTTAGCTTCTCATAGATCGCAAACTATTTTATGCATCTCTGCTATGATTTTTACGTTAAGGCGGTCAAATACTTATTTTTCATATCAACACTTCAAAAAACTTCAAACATTCCTCAATTTTCACACAAATAAAAAATAATAAATCGAACTCTACTTCATATAACGTGACATGGGATGTGACGTCCGATTTAATGTTTTTATTTTTCGAGTAATTTGAGCAGAAGCAAGAAAATTGAGGAGTTTATAATTATTTTAGAAACAGTGTTTCAAAGAAGCATTGCCTTAAAAATAATTTCAGTGGTGTAAATAGTTTCCCATCTAAGTTACTAAATTGAGCACGTTAGTATGAAAATTATACGCGGGCCAAGTTTCGGTGCCGCCGCCAAGTAAGTTTAGTTTATCTATACGTTCCTTTTATTTAAAACGTAGGTCTATCAAAATATATATTTGATACTTCATCACTATATCAATCCTCGTCATTTTAGCCAACAATAATAACTATCGTATAGTTTAAAAGACCTCTAGAACTTTCTGAAGCTTATCTCTCGATCTATAGATAGTAGGTTATGTTTTCTTTCTTTATTTACAAAAACAAAGGGGACATAGAGTTCATTAAAACTGTTCGATTCTACCGTTATTCTATAAAAGAGATTTATTTTGCATTAAAAACGAAAGGAATTACAAATAAAAGGATAGCATGTTAATTGTGAAAGAGTGTTTGTTTGTTTGCCCGTCTTCACGTGAAAACGTAGCAAAGATTCGACGTGGTTTTTGGTATAAGGATATTTTGGAACCAACTTAATAGACCGGGCGGACACGACAGTTAGTGGTGTACAATTTTTTACAATATCCAAATTTGCGAGAACGTTTTAGACGACGACATACAGGGTGTTAGGGGCACCCTTGCAAAAACTTTAACCATCGCTTCAGACCATCATGCTGAACAGCGTACAGCAAGAATTTTTTGTCGGAAATGAAAAAAAATTGGACTTTTCATACAAATTTAGCAACTTATCGGGACATTTTGTATGGAGAATCGAAATATTTTTTTCATTTCAGACAAAAAATCTTGCTGAGCGTTGTTCAACATGAAGGCCTGAAGCCATGGTTAAAGTTTTTGCAAGGGTGCCCCTAACACCCTGTATGTAAGCACTATCAAAATTAGAATTTTTGTCCCCTGTGCATCACACTTGAAATTTAATTTTAAAATGTAACAAAAAAAGTACGCGTGTGAAAAGTATGCAAACGCATATCTGTCACTTATACTAGAAACGTTATCGACACAACAATTTGCATACTGAAAAAAAAAATATTCGGGCGAGTGCAAATTTCGAGAATAAGTTTTTGATATTGTTAAATATTCGGCTCTAAAACAATCATTTTTGGTTCTAAGTTCTAACCAACAACCCAACACTTTTGTTGGTTAGAACTTGACTAATTGTTTCGAGAGGACTCAAGAAAAAAAGATTTATGCACCTTTAGATGCATTTTAATTAGTACTTACAAACAATTTTGGGGGTGGTAGTGTCCAAAAATTTTTACTACAAGGCAAACCACGGAATCGCGAAATAAAATCTGCTGTTCCATACAAAAGTAGCTGTACAACATCGACTCGCATTTTAATACATAAGCTTCGCTAATGTTGCGTTTTTACTGTAACGTATTAATTCAACATGAAGTTAAAGCAAATAAAAACAGTATATATACAATATTCTGATTAAATGTGTACAGTTACGAGCAATCAATAGTATGTTAACATAGAACTTTGTCACATTGAAGCGTTCCGAAAAAAACTATCAGTGCCGCAAAAGTCATTCAATATTCTGTAATCCATACTAATATTATAAATGTGAAAGTGTGTTTGTTTGTTTGTTTGTTTGTTTGTTTGTTTGTTTGTTTGTTTGTTTGTTTGTTTGTTTGTTTGTCCGTCTTTCACGTCAAAACGGAGCAACGGATCGACTCGATTTTTGGTATGGGGATAGTTTGGGAGCTGGAGAGTAATATAGGCTACTTTTTATTCCGGAAAATTATAAAATAAAAATGATTATTTTGTATAGAAAATCGATCAACTGTCGTACTATACAAAACTGTCATTTCTTCTATAGCCGCTTCCAAAGAGGTATGTCAAAGAGTATTGTAATCACTGACGTTTTAGCCGCTTTGGATGGATCATGACATTTGTTGCAGGCAGTGTATAAAACTTCTTCGCGATCATTTATTTTCATCTTTCTATCTATAATAGATGTCGGTGGGTGATACGAAGTTTACCGGGTCCACTATAATTAATATGGCAAAACAATGTTTGCCGGGTCAGCTAGTATGATATATGTTATAGGTATAGTATTGCTCGGTATGTAAGTACTTCACAAATCTTGAAAACTTAAAGTTGGCTCTTTTTACTCACTAAGATGAATCATCTATAAATTCTACTATATTAAATTAAATTATATTGAATATTATAAAATTGACGCGAACGTACAATCTTAACAAAAAAAGAAGTCAACTCCCAACGGGCAATAAATAATTGAAACATAAATACAATAATAAATCCCTCATTATTTATGTCATTGTGGTGGATGGCAATTTAATGACGCGCCTCGACGGACGGACGGACGGATTGTTAGTGATATTAGTAATAAAATTAAGGTGCGTTCCCGATGATCATAAATGTTACTCATCCATCTAACAATAAATTCAATGCTAAAGGTGAATTAAAACCATACTTCAAGAAAAATATACCAAGGAAGTAGCGCTAAAAGCTAAAAATCTTAGCATAAATAAAGGGAAATGAGAAGGATCTTATTTTGCTTGGGACTATCACAGCTTAAACAATATTTTGATTAGTTACTGATTTTTACATAATAATATGTTTAAATTATTTACGTCCCTATGTGATTTCATTAATAACAGACGCATGAGCAGTATGTAGAGGTGGCAATAATATCACAGGAGTAAATAACTACAGAGAGTTGACTTCCTAGAGCGTGGAAATTTTTTGTACTATTTATTTTATTGGTACTATTTTGACAAGAAAACAGCAATGCAATGTTAAAAATATAAAAAATCCAACTTTTTTATTTGTGGGTCGATTTCGATGTAACTTGGTTTTTGGTACTAATTTGACAAGAAAACAGCAACGCAATGTTAAAAATGTTGTAAATGCATAAAAGTATTTTAAACTTTTAAATATTTTTTTAATTAGTAAGTATAATATTATATTAACAGACTCTTTCACCAGGTTTGTGCAGCCGGCATTGCGGAACAAAAACACGAGTGATTCTATAATGATAAATTCAAAAGTACCAAATGATTTCCGTTGAGTTGGGAATAACCTTTCGAGATTTGTAAGAGTTGTTGTATTTTATGCGGACAATAACGCGATTTAATGTATAAGTTATTTATTGGACGAATTATGCCTGTTTTTAGCATTTATTTATTAATAATATTACGATTGTATTAAAGTTTCATTAACCTCTATAATAAAGGCTTTATGACTAAGAAAGAAAATGCTTTAATAAAGCGGTCAAAATCTTATTATTTAATTTAAAAAGTAGAGTTAACAGTTACAAAACAAATAACTTCAGAGCGTTAGATTTGAAATTCCCTTAAGCGCAAATAAATTATTATGATTATTATGACGTTTGTAACTAATTTTTAGTCGTCAATGTTTGTTACCAACTAACCTAACCAAAAATATCTTTCTTACCTTTTTACTTTTTAGCGATAAAAATCTTGCTGAAAGTATAAGGAGGTAAGATTTGACTGATAGATTTTAGGCAAAACTTCTCCTACAGAAATGATTTGTGAAAAACATTAGACTACAAGACATTAAGAGGGAACGCAGAACGCTGGCGGTTCGTTGCAATATGGTGGCACTCAGGTTTAGTAGCTATTTGCATCATCTGCCTGAAGTCTCATAGAAATAAGAGAATTTTACTTTAAGAAAATATTATAGGCAAGCATTTACCAAGTTATATTTACTTACTCAAAATATAATTTTCACTTCTCATGCTCGTAAAGTTCGTGTTTATGTTGGGTATAGGCGGCATAAAATCGCTTTTTATGCTCTAGTGCATAAAGTAAAATCTTCGTCTAAGTCTCAGACTTTAAGACAAAGGTCGTCAGGTAAACAGTCACACACGCAATTAAATTTCGTTAAATAAACTTTATTAATACCTAACGTATTTCATTCTGTTTCTTAAATTTTGTACATAATCCATGTTAAATTATTAAATTAATAAAACTAGGCAAAATTAATGAATTTTCTAAGGAATAAGTATTTCAAGAGTATTATGGACTACGATCTATGCCAAAGTCAATGTGCTGCCAATGCCCGTATAAAAAAAAGAAAAAGAAAGTCTTCCCGCCAATATGGCGAAGTCTTTATTTTTTCTTTTTTGCAATATTGTTATTTATTTTCCTCACACTCGAAGTGAAAAGCAGAGTGTATAACTCGTACATAAAACCCATTTTACCCTCGAATTGACTATCCACCCTCGCCTACGGCTCGGATGGATATATACGTCTCGGGTAAAATGGTACCTTTTATGCACTTGTTGTACAATCTACTATTTATGTTTAATAAAGTTTTTTAGGCAGGGATGATTTTTTACGTTACTGACTTGTTTATTTTGTTGTTTATGTTAAGTTGTAATTTAACAGTTAGTGCAAAAACATATCCATCGCAAAATCTGTTTTGATAAATGGAAAAAAACAGTATTATACAGACTGTATATTGTACAGATGCTCAAAAGTACTACTTATTTCAAAATAGTTTATCTACAAAAATAAAGCTTAAACTAAAAAATAAAATAATTGCTTCAAACAGCTATTTACAATTTATTACCCTTCTCTTTAGCTTATACTTATTCCTAACACCTTATTTTTACACGCAGGCATAAACTTTTATTCAATTTACAGGGCATCATTAAAATCAGGTAGTCCAGCGACGTCCGGGAAAACATAACAAAAGGGGTCTTCAAAACCATCATAATTTAACTACGAAATATACAATAAATCATACATTAATAACTCCATTCGGTAAACTTGAGATTTTCGAACAAACTTCTTTATAAAAAAATCCTTGAGTCTTCTTGCTAAAGCTTTAAAGTTGAGTTTAAGTTTCATGATTGTGCTTTAAGTTGGTTAGTCTTAATCTGGTGTTATAAAAAATATAGTTCATACAACCGGTAGCCCAAAAGGATTAAGTTAGGTTTTGTGTGAGGTGTAATGATGACGAATTGATTTTAGTGCTGGGAAAAGGATTTTTGTTTGACGATTAAAAGTTAAGAAAGTTTTCCTAAGTTGAAAAGTTAGTAAGATATTTTGTGATTTTAAATCTTAACTAAGATAGGTAAGTGTAGATTATTATTATTTTATATAGTGTTTACGTAGATGGTGGAAACCAAACCAATTTATTTAAACATAATATTGGAATAACTGGAATACCTCGAATTTTACCTTAGGAAAATATTATAAGCATTATTTCAAAGTGCTTTCAAAGTACATTTAAAAATAGTTGACTTAAGAAAAATATAACTTTAACCTAAACTATAAAAAAATTGCTTCAAACTTAGCTATTTACAATTTATTACCCTTCTCTGCAGTTTATATTTAACATTTTATTTTTAGACACAGGCATAAACTTTTATTAACTTTTATTGTAAAGGCAATTTATCCTAGAAAAATTTGATCAACAGATGTGATCTACAAATTTTTTGAACCTATTAAATAAATAAGATAATCCTCAATTTAATATTTATTTAACGCACAAACAAAAATTTTTTTAACAGAAAAAAATAAACTTCATTAATACATGAAGATTGTCTTCATGAGACTCTTGAACCAAAATGTAATGTTCTCACAATCTTAACAATAACGAACGCTTTTTTGTTTTTTTTTTGTACTGACCGTATGGCAGTGATATTACGTATGTTTTTTTCCCGTAGTTTTATAATATGGTGCACATACAATTTATATGCACCATTGACCTGCATCATCAATGTTGCAAATGGCATTACTATTGTATCGTTTGCAGTTTTGCACCACCAATGGTGCAAACAACACACGTAGTTTTACATAACTTTTTTCAAGATTTAAGATTCAACATCATTTATTACAAACTAAGCTTTTACAGCTCTTGGGAATGTGAAAGAAGCTTCGAAAGACGAAGTCGGTTCTTCTTGTCACGAGGTGGTACACCTTGTGACGAGAAGAACCAGCAAGGAACTCGTCAAGGGCTATTTTCTTCCCGTTATATTTTTTTTTTGTCCACGACGCAGTAGCACTTAGCCCTTCATCACAGCTAATGTTAAATGGTGATAAGGCTGAAGGTGGATGCGCACTACTCCCGGAATCCTCAATCACTGAGGAACTGGCTATCTTATCTCTAACTGTCGGAACACAATAATGCTGAAAAAATCATTGATATGGCGTCAGTCTTAGATAAGATGGTGTTAGCTAGCCAGGCGGACTAAGAACAAGTCATACCACCAACCAAACCGAATATAATATGTAACCGAACTGGGAATCGAACCCGGGACCTCTGGGTCTGAAATCGGTGATGTGAACCATTAAACCATAGAGCTAGGCGGTAATAACAAAGTTCATTCAAAGTTGTCTAGACTGTATTAAAATCACTTATTATTTCAATTATTATCGACAAATGCTGCCCCTTACTCAGCATAATAATTATTAATGACGACGGCCCATCATTACAGAATGACCGGTATCTCGCTCACCCTCTCGCACGCACCTCTCCTTCCCACATGTCGTGAGAGGCAGTTATTTGAGAATGTTATTGTAATGGGATATACACGATGTTTGTGTCATTTGTACTTGGTATAATATCTACAGTATGATTTCACTGGAATATTTCAGTTTTTTTATGATAGGTTAGTATCATAAAAATAATAATTGGACCCTTGTGTCACACACCGGTCTATTCTCTCTATTTCTCAGACCTACCAAATATAAACAAAAAAGTCAAAGTCAAAAACATGGTATTCAAATAGATTAAATAAAATTAATGCTTAAAATTCATCCAACATTTTTTTACCTACGTTAGGGACATATTTTAACTAACAATAAAAACGCACATTACAAATAACTTTATCGTTGCTAGACAAAATGGTACAATCATAAAAATATAGATAAATCGCTGAAGGATTTTTTTTTCATCCGATTTTATACTTATATTAGGAATAAGACAGAATAAAAGAGAATTTGGTATAAAATATAATAATACGAAGTTATTAGCATTAATTACGAACTTTTATTTTCGCAACACTAAACTTTACTATAGAAAATTGTAAGAAGATTCACAAAACCTTACTAATTTTATTTAGGTAAAATCTAAAAGCTTAACTACGTTATTAATTTATTACTATTACCTGTAGGTAATGGTACTTAAAATGTATGTTTTCAGATTCAAGCATCATCATAACAAACAAATTGTACAAAAAAAACCTTCTCGATCTTTTAACAGCACCAATTTTTATTACCTAAACCACACTTTTCCAATTTAAAAATACGGTATAATCACATTAAAAGGGACCCGAAGCCGCAGCCTCCCATATAAGCAGCGCAAGCGCTTATTCCAACCATTCATGTTGTTTTTTCTGCGAGTTTACCTGCAACTTCCTTCCTAAAGAGATCCATTACCATGAATGACATTCCTTGGCTTTTGACAGCTAAATGGGTACCATAACACCTATACCCTGTTACTTTTTTCCTTCAATTAAAAACCAGCCCTAAACCAAAGGTAGTAGACCGAAACTTGTTTGGAAAAGCGGAGTGGTTTGACAATGTTAAAATTTCGGGTGAAGTTTTGAACTTTATAATTAATGTTTAAGCTTTAAAGTTCAAAATTGAATGTCAGGTTTTTATGGAAAAGCAAAATAAAGGTATTATTTTTCTTAGAGAACAAGTAAACGTGATATTGAGTGACGCGGGCGCACGAGTTGAGCGGTGCCACGCTGTCTGCGACGGGTTTGGTTTTTTTTCTCGTCTGTCAACTCGAAATTGATATTTTTCTTAATGATGGCGTAGATGTTACGTAATAGATGATGCTGATGACGTAGATGACAAACATAGCTAATGTGACAACTATTTTAAGGATTCCAAATATTAAATGATCTTTATCAGTATTTCGAATGGTATATTAAAATAATAAACTCTTTGTTTCGTAGTTAGTAAACATATTTTAGTAAAAAAAAGGACTGTAATATTATCAAACATATTAAATGGGTTGATCTACATTGCCCACATTATTATTAGTTTTATACCAGTTATAATTTGGTGATACTAACTGATACGTATTTCTTCACTATAACTAGGTATACTACCTACTAATAGCATTCATTTAGACATAACTCTTATTTCTTTTAGTAAATAATTTAGTATAATTAAATTGCAATTTTAACATTAATCAAGGGTCGCCGTTATCGGATACGATAAGGAGAACTATGTTATATGTCCCTGTAGACAAGTGGCTTTCTATTATCGATATCGCCAGTAGAATAGAAAGACAAATGTATAGGATAGACATTAGCGATCGAAATGTCACGTAACCGCTTATGTCAAATGTCTCTTGTCTAGTCCCTCTGCTGTGCTAATTATATTTCTAGTTTGTCTAAGTGAATGAGTTTTTGAGATAAACCCAGATGCACCGGTATCATCAACTCATTTCTAAGAGCATACTACCAATAGTAAGAAACCTACAACTCCAAGCACGCTTTCAAAAAATCGCACAATAATTTTACGCGACATTTAAAGTAGTAACTCCAATGAATAGACTCCGAATCTATTTACGAGACGAACAAAAAAACTGACTTTTCGGTGTTATAGTATAGCCCATTCAAGTTTATTGCATGGCATATTTCCGGTTCGACGCTTTGTGCTATTAAAGCATGCATTATATTATTGTGTTCGTGTAAGGAAATAGTCCGTTTTTGCACTTTTAGCAAGAATTAAAGTGACACCTTTGTTGGTGATACTATTGATGTTTTTGATGTCTGTTATTGGATTTGGGGATTAATTTTGCAGTTAATTTGGTTTTGTGGAGCTGTTAGCAGCTGTTCGGTTTATTTTTATTGGTTGTATTGGATTTTGGATGGCTAATGGGGTTTGGAGATCTTCCAATATTAGAGACTTGAAGTTTTTATGAAATTTTCGGTTAGTGGTAGGCCTTGTATTAAGTCCGGTTCGGGCCATGCTGGGCAGCGACAGATCCTGGGATGCGGAAGTCTCCTTTTGCGAGGATGTCGTCTCGCAAAAGGAGGCATCGGAGTGGATCCGCGAGCAGGAAGCTCATGCAGATCGGCTTCGGCGACGGCGGGTATGGCGAAGGAGGCGGCGCTATGCGCACCTTATTCCCCTGTAGCGGGGCGGTGTGATGCGGGCGATTGCTAACTGTCGCTAGAATCGCATGGTCACTAGTTAGGGGCTCGAAACTCCGGGACGGTAGTCGTATCGTAGGGGAGCATGCCACAACGGTCCCCTGATTATGAAAAGCTGACGCCAGAGAGGAAAAAAAAGGATTTAAGTATTAAGTCCGCCTGGCCAGCTACCACCATCTTATCTAAGTCTGACGCCATAACAACTTTCTTATGAGCCTGGCGTTCAGACATCGATTGGAACTTTTACGCTGAAGTCGGACGCCGCACACAGCATTTAATAGGAGACCGAAGCTTTCATGTTTCCAGCATTATTGTGTTCCGGCAATTATTTAACTTAATTAACGGCAATTAGTGATAAGACTGAAAGTTCCTCAGTGGTTGAGGGTTCCGGGAGTAGTGCACTTCCACCATCAGCCTTATCTTCACATAAGATAAGGCTGATGGTGGATGCGATGAAGGCTGAGTGCTAAATTGTCTAAAAAAATGAGTCACGCTGCTAAGTCGTTGCTGGGTCCATCTACTGATCTACTGTAACATGTGTTGAAATAAACTAATGTCCATCTCATAAAGAAGCTGATGTTGTTTTGATAGCGCCCATACAGAATGTACAAAAACCAGACCTATGAAGAACAACTTGTAACAAAATCTACATAATATTTTGTTTCAGTGAATATCGGTGTAGTGCAGCAAGCTTTTCTGTTCCGGTGATTATCTTTGAAACTAAAACAGTTTTTATACGACAGTCCATTTTGACAGCTAATTTGGTATTGCAAGTGGCTCCTCTGTCACGGCTGTAGCAAAATATCGCGACACTCACAAAAACAATGCCATAAAAAAACAACATTTCACACAACAACCAATTAGCGGAACATTAGCGGAAGTCCAAACCAAACATGATATCCCAACGATGTCAATTGACTGACAGCATGACGTCCTATCACAACACGGAAACAATTGACAGATGTCAAGTGTCAAAGTCAACATTTGCGCGGCAAAATATATCAACAAAAATAGTTTACTTTCTCTGTAAAAAGTAGATTTATATTCTCACAGTGGTTTTTAAGTAAAAAACTTAGGACATAAATATGGGTTACCTAAAACGTCATTGGTTACCTACATGAAAACTTTGAATCTTAACTACACTACATACCTATTCCAGTTTTGATTATTTTTAGTTTTGAGATAAGAGACACAGAAACAGAGATTCAAATAGAGAGATAAGAAAACGGTCGAAAGACATGTCATTCAAATATGTAAATATAGACAGTGTGAAATAGGGGATCTAGAAGATTTTGCCATTGTATGGTTCCTTAAAAAAACTTATGCATGATTTTACAAAACGAATTTTAACTTTTACTTTTATAAAATAAGAATAATTTTATTTAAACAAAAACAACGCAAGCGCAGTCCTAGTAAATAAGCACAGTCATGCTTTAGATATTAGTCTTTCGCTTCCCTATCAAAGAGATCAGTTTTCCTATAGCAACTGTCCAGCCAAATATGCTCGCAACTGTACAAAAATAAATAGTAAAGCTTTATTCGATTAGTTACGTCCGTGGTTCCAACACATTTGTACGATCAAAGAACTTCCCAGACCACTTTTTGGCACAATTCGCTTACACACGATCTCCACGCTTCGTACTAAACGTATGCGCCGTCGGAATTCAGCACAAGGAAATATCACCTTTATGTGGTCAGGCGGGAAGTTCGAAAGCTATTTAAAAAAAAACGCCTCAGGGAGTGTCAATAAACTCTCCGGCAACTTTTAACATTTAATACACCGCCGGACAAAAGGCCCGGAACTCTTTTATTTTTCATAAATTTAGGGTTCAGCGGGTTTGTGTGAATGAGTTATGAAAAGTTTTTGGATGTGAAGAAGGGTTGATAGTTCATATTAAAACAAAAAGGTACCCTGGCAAGTTTATTTCTTATTAACGAAGATCGGAACAGGTAGAGCTTTTTTATGTATTTGCGATATTTTTTATTAATATGGACATTATTAGACTTTATTAAATAAAAACGGCGTTTGTCGATTTGTTATTAAAGCTAGATAGAAGAAGAAGGAAGATGCAAATAATTTCCCATCTATAATATGATCGAAGCATCTATAAGACACAATGAGCAAGTTTGTTAGAGGATTGTGGGTCAGCCCCCTGATTCATGAACCATCGGAAACGCTCCCGACAGCGGAATGTATGAACTGTCTCTGTCACTCACTATAGAATAGACACAGACAAAATTTGAATCCAATTCCGTTTCCGACCGGTTGTGCTTGTGGATCAGGGGGCAAATCTGCCAAGCCAACATTGGTAATAGTCACAGATGGACGGACGAGGGGGTGCAGCCCGATACTACTGTTTTCTCGTTACAACAGTGTTTAAATGCTTAATTAAATATGTCTCCGAAAATCTAATACGGGACTGTGAAGTTTTTCCTTATTACAATTTTTCCTATAATTTACACAATTATTTTACTTACCTCCATTTATCTTAATAATTGGATCAGGCAAAGCAACCAAATGCAAGTTTATTTCGGAACTCAAAAAAAAATTCTACGGAACCCTTATTTTTCACCGCGTCATCTGCCCAGTAAAGACCAGTAGCCGACAATGGCCGCTCATTTATCAGCGGCTTAGCCCGGCATCGAACCCGCTACCTGTAGCATTAATGAACAGGATGCACCGGGCAATTGGCACTTAACACGTTCTAGCTATTAGCTTTGTGAAGCTGGTGTTTTGTCAATTGATAAATGATTTACCACAGCACTTTTATCTGAATAAGTTTTCCGGTAGCAACCAATATATTAAAAAACTAGCTGAATCTTGCGGTTTTCCCACATGTGTAACGGCTGCCATTTTTACTTCTTTCATTGTTTTATCCATAATAATCGCACAAACTATTAATGTTATGAAAAAATCATTACAACTATAAACAAATGTGGTCTATTCAGTTCTATTGTATTTATGTGATAGGAGCTGTCAATGTCAGATGCCACTCAGCTGTCTGTTTGTTTGCGATGTTCCGAAGTAACATAGCTATAAACCGCCGCGCGTTCCGTGGCAGACTGTGATCTGTATGCGAAATACTTTGATTGTAGTTTCGTGCATATTTATATTGCATTTCTTAACGTAACAACATAAATAGTCTATTGGAAGCAATTTTGTCTTACGCGCGCCATAGATTTTACTAAATTAATCTTCCAGATAATTCTGAAATCTTCGCGACGTAATTAGTCGGTGCCTTGGCTGTATGATTAAAATCCAATGACAAGTTGAATCTATCTATGCAAAAAAATTATAACCCTACTTACAGCCAGAATGTTCTGGAAGATTTTTAATATATAAAGGAGAATTCGCTAAAGATTTCTCCTTTTTCTGGTTTCTCGCCCCAACATAATTGGGTGAGTGTTTTGTGCGCGTTTTATTTTCGTGATAAATAAATTATATTCTCGGTGCTATAACCTCAAACAGCCGTTCCTCAATTCTATTCTTTTACATATTGTTTTCGATGAGATGTTTATTTCGTCATCGAATTTATACTAATATAAACTGCAATTGCCACACGGTGAACGGAATACTAAATATTCCGGGATCCAAAAGCAATTTACAGCCTAATATTTCCTTGTAACCTTGTCGTGACCGGTACCTAGAAGAGTGGGTTGTCTTTATTCAAATACATTTTAACTTACACCTTTAAATTGTCCCTCTTGTTCTGTAACTTTTAATTAGTATAACAATAGCTGCTGACATGAAAGTTAATGTGCTCCTCTTTCTTTAATAGTAACCTAATTTAAATGACAATATTCCTATCTCAATTGTAGCCCAGTGTCATACCCACTCATACACAGCGGTCGGATTTAGTGAACACATGTTCATACCTGTTATCGTAACATTTCAGGGTCGTATCTCCGGGCAACATCTCCCCGAGTCTCACCGGTACCTACCTGCTGTACCTGCACCAGTACCTGCCTACTTCGTGCCGCTCTCCACCTGCTCCTGCGCGCCTAACCGCCAGGACCCTGCTCTGCTCCGGCCTACCCCGGACCAGACCCCGCTGCCTCTAGGCTACAGCGACTTCTCCCCTCTTTAGGAAGTCCCTAAGTTAAGTCCTCCCAACTTGTTCTTTGCACTGATCCCCGAGCGACAGAACCCACGGTCTAATTGTGGAAAATAAAATACACTTAATTTCATATACCTACCCTCTTTTATTTCTGACTCGTGCTCTCCGGCTCCTCCAGCCAGGAGCGTTTCAGTGGCGCCCAGCTCATTCAGGCTCGCTTGGTGATCAGTGCTTTATTAATTTATTTATTTTTGTGCTTCGTATGTGGGTACCTATTTTTTTATCCGAGTTTGTGTAACGAACGGCTAACCGTGGTGATTTAACTGTAATATTTTCTTTTAATATCAGCCTTTCCTTGGTTCTAAACCAGGAAGCCTGTGATTTTTATTTTAACCGACTTAAAAAAAAAGGTTACTTACCTTTCCTTAATAAATATTTTTTTTTTTTACTTTTTAACTTAAAGCCATTGATATTCATTTAACCTACTTCAAACAAGGAGGTCATTTACTTTCTTCATTTAAATTGTAATTTTTTTAAATTGAACTTACAACTGTTATAGTTACCCACATACCCCTTTTGTTACTTAAGTAGTGGTTGCACTTGAGTAGGCTCGTCGCGCAAAAGACTCACCTAACGTACTTAAATATGGCTGTGCGTAAGATAAATTTTCTTTCCTTACAAAAGTCGGAACTTGAATACGAAGTCGGACTTCGCGGAGAAACACCGGCTGATAACGTGGCCGATTTAAGGAAGCAAATTACAAAGATCTCTAAAGAACTTCCTTCTGAGGAGATTTTAGCCTCGCATTTGTCTTCTGCTGACGACTTAGACGGCATCTCAGCCGCATTAAACAAATCTAATAAAAACCTTGAATTATTAAAATCTAAATTTGATAGAGGTGTTTATTTGAGAACGGAGGTTATTCTTAACCACGTTTTTCATCGGCTCGGTAGAGTTGATGCAGCCGAGGACGCGTTATTATTGGGTGCCCTTGCTGAATGCAAGCGCGGCTTGAGGGCCCAGGACAGGGAACTGTCCACTTTAAAGCCTAGGGAGACGCCTGTCTCAGGCGCGAATGCGGGTGACCCTTTGCTCCCCGGTCCTTCTACTTCCAGCCGAGAGCAAGTCAACGCGACGGAGTCTATTATTAATGTTACTGTCGATCGGGCTCTTTCCGATTTCACTAAACTTAAATTCAACGGGAAAACTTGTGTTGTTTCCTTTATTCAAAAGGTTGACGAGTTTGTCACAGCTAGGGGCATAGATTATAGTAGGGTTTTGTCGTTTGGTTACGAAATTTTTACCGACGACGCCTTGTATTGGTTTCGTTGTGCCAGGCCAAAAGTAAATACCTGGGGAGAGTTAGTAGCCTTGCTGAAGGCTGATTTTCTTCCGAAAAACTATGACTCTCAATTTAAATCGGATATTAGAGCTCGTACCCAGGGTGTTAACGAACCAATTGCTATATATCTTTCCGTAATGGAGGTTATGTTTTCTCGCCTCACGAAACCAATATCAGAGGAAGATAAATTAGAAATTTTACTTACTAATATTAGGCCTTGCTACGCTAATGCTCTTACTCCGTCTTCGGTGATAAACTCCATCGACGATCTTAAAGCTATTTGTCAACACGTTGAAAAAATACAGTGTCAAGTGGCAAATTTTGTTGAGCCTTCTGCTTCTAATATGTCGAACTTAGCTACGGAGTTCGTTTACCGCGGTGCTACTAGCACTCCGGTTGTTAATAAACCTTTTACTAAAACTAATAAGTCATTTGTTTCAGCTGTGAACAATGATAATATATATTGTCCTAGATGTCGTTCTAACACGCATAATTTGAAAAACTGTACTCAACCACGAACAATAGTTTGTTTTAAGTGTGGCAAAGATGGTGTTCGCACCCCCGAATGTCCGGATTGCAATAAGCCTACCAATCAAAAAAACTAATTGATCGGGATTGTGAAACTAGGCAGCTTCGCTCGAGATTCTCTAGTCGTTGCGATGAAGCTGAATGGAAAGAATGGTTATCTATTATATCGAATCTATCTCATAGTCATTCTGAGTCTCCAATCCCGGAATCTGAAATTAATTTTTCTCGACCGTATATTTCTGTTATTATTGGTGATAATCATGTCGTTGGTCTTTTAGATACCGGTTCCGGCATATCCTTACTTGGGAATAATTATCAGGAATATATATTAAATCCTAATAATAAACTTTATTCTTGTGACCCGTTACAGCTTTCTGCAGCTGGCGGTCAAACTTTTACTGCCTCTAAATATGTTATTCTACCTTTAAATTTTAAAAATAAAACTATTCATATTAAATTATTTGTTGTGCCGGAAATTAAAAACAAATTAATTCTTGGTATGGATTTCTGGAGGAAGTTCGAGTTGTTTCCGAGTGAACTCGATAGCCTTTTGCTGGATGAGTCTAACGAATTTAATATATCTAATATTGCTCTTGACGATCCTAAACAAATTTGTTCGTACGCTCAACTTAACAACGAACAAAAGGAAAACGCTGATAATATTATTTCTCAATTTCGTAGCATTTCCTATGAAAAATGTGGTTTAGGTCGTACTTCGTTGATCACTCACGCTATAGATACAGGTGACTCTGTTCCCATTCGACAACGTTACTATAGAATGTCCCCTCAGAAGCAACAAATTCTCTCCGATCAACTGGACGAGATGTTGAAAGAAGATGTTGTCGAACCATGTGAGAGCCCTTGGTCTAATCCCGTGCTTCTTACTCCCAAAAAGAATGGCGAGTATAGATTCTGTCTCGACAGTAGGAAACTAAACTCTGTCACTCGCAAAGATGCTTACAGCTTACCTTATATAACTGAAATCCTAGATAACCTTAGGGATGCTAAGTATCTATCTAGTATAGACCTATCTAAATCGTTCTGGCAGGTATTAATTAAGCCTGAAGACCGATGTAAGACTGCATTCTATATTCCCTCTAGAGGAACCTTCCAATTTAAGTCTATGCCTTTTGGGTTGACCAATGCACCTGCCACGCAGCAAAGATTGGTAGATTTGCTGTTTTATGGTCCTGAATTCGAAAATAAGGTCTATGTATTTGTTGATGACGTAGTAATTGTGTCTAATTCCTTTCAGGAGCACATTTCTTTACTTTTACGAGTTTTGGAGAAACTAAAGTTCGCAAATTTAACTATAAATTTCGAAAAATGTCAATTTTTCAGAGAAAAATTAAAATATTTGGGTTATATGGTCGATTCGAATGGGCTACACGCCGATCCGGAGAAAATTGAGGTCATTGTGAATTATCCTACTCCTACTAACAGAAAGGAAGTTCGTCGTTTCTTAGGTACTGCTTCTAGGTATCGTCGTTTTATTCCCAATTTTAGTTCATTGGCTGCACCATTGAACAAACTTACCTCTCAGGGTAAGAATGCAATTCCTTTTGCCTGGTCACCAGAAGCAGAAACTGCCTTCAAGAAGCTCAAAGAGTGTTTAACGTCCCCTCCGATTTTATCTTGTCCGGATTATTCTGAACCGTTTCAAGTCCATACCGACGCTAGTGATTACGGGATTGGAGCTATACTAACTCAAATTTTAAATGGCGAAGAGAAAGTTATAGCCTATATGAGCAAGTCCTTGTCGGCACAAGAACGAAACTATAGCGCTACGGAGCGGGAAGCGCTCGCAGTAATTGTGTCTATAGAACATTGGCGCTGTTATTTGGATAATGGCCGGAAATTTACCGTTTTTACTGATCATTCGTCTTTAAAATGGTTTCTAAATATTAATAACCCTACAGGTCGACTTGCCAGATGGGGAGTACGTCTTTCTGCGTTCAACTTCGACATCAAACACAGACGTGGCAAGGATAATGTCGTTCCAGACTCGTTGTCCCGTGCGGTGCCTGTAGCGGCTATAGATAGCGTCAACCGATCTTCTTCACCTCCTGTACTTGATCCCTGGTATTTGGAGCTATTTGCCGGTTGTCAAAATTCCCCTACCTCTTTTACCAATTATAAAATAAATAATAATAAGTTATATCGCTTCATAAAAACTATAAATCCCTTAACTAGAGAATTTGAATGGAAGGAAGTTGTTCCTAAAGAATCTAGAATGGATATACTTAAAGACTATCATGATAATCCTACTTCTGGACATTTAGGGATATTTAAAACTTTTAAAAGAATTTCTTTAAATTACTTCTGGCCTGGCATGCATAAAGATGTCGTAAAATTTGTTAATGAGTGCGATGCTTGTAACTCTCACAAACATGCAAATCATCCTACCTTAGGATTTATGGGACGACCTAAGGAATGTTCTAGACCATTCCAAATGATTAGTGTGGACTTGGTTGGTCCCCTACCTATATCTAGAAAACAGAATACTATGCTACTTGTAGTCACTTGTTGTTTTTCGAAATACTCGCTTTTGTTTCCTATCCGTCGTGCTACTGCCGACATTATAACTAGTTTAATTGAAGAGAAAGTCTTTCTTGTTCATGGCATTCCTAGTACTGTTTTGATGGACAACGGTAAGCAGTTTGTCAGTCAAAAGCTTAATCACATGTTTTCTCAATATAAAATACCAAACGTACGCTTTACTCCTAAATATACTCCACAGGTAAACACGGTTGAGCGTTATAATAAAACCATCATGACTGCTGTTTCCACCTTTATTGAAGAGGACCACAGGTCCTGGGATAACAACATTCCCAAAATACAATTCGCACTTAATACAGCCGTCAGTGAAGTCACAGGTTATACTCCGTCATTTCTGGTTTACGGGAGAGAGTTAGTGCCGTGCGGTTCTCACTATCTTGATGTTGATCTGTCCGATGAAATTGTTTTTGCGCCTAGGGATGTGTATGCTGAAAAAACTGGTAAACTTAGAAAAATTATGGACCAAGTGCAAAGTTCTCTTATCAAGTCTCATTCCCGAAACTCTGGGCATTACAATCTTCGTCGCAAAAACTATAACTTTAACGTTGGTGATACTGTTTGGAGAAAAACTTATTATCAAAGTGATAAGGATAAGCAGTTTTCTAAAAAACTTGCTCCTAAATATATAAAATGTCTCATTAAATCTAAACTATCTCCTCTAGTTTATGAACTTGAAGATATGAATGGGAAAAATCTAGGTTCCTGGCATATTAAAGATTTTAAAATAAATAACTATTCCTAAATTAAATAAATTTTTTAAATAGAAATTCTACAAAGTATTAGTCTTCGTCGTTATTTTTACCTTTTTATAGCAAAATTTTGTTTTAGATGTATTGAATAAATTGTTGGTCATCGTTTTTTACTTTTTAATCTGATTATTTTTAGCTAGGGCTTTTATTGCATAAAATTATACATAAATATAATTTTAATTAAATACATTTATAGCTAGGGAACCTGTTCGTTTGAATTGTGTCTGCATGAAGTTTATCTCTCGACTATTTTATTTTTAATTTCGCATTGTTTTAACATTAGCATTCTCAACGGGAATGTTGATTCAGTTACACTAAATAACTGGAATTCTTCTCCTGTCTTGCGATTGTTGGTCCTTGTACCGTTCTATTCGATTAGTCTTGAACTGGTTGTCGATACCTCTCGTCAATTTTATGGTGTTGCTTTTACTGTCGATAACGTACAGTTAGCTTATCTTATTGTATACTGCTACTCTAAACCTTAGTTTTGTTTTCGGTGGTTTTGTTTCTTAGTGGATTTTTCCCAGGCAAAATCCTTCTCTAAAAAGGGGGATATGTAACGGCTGCCATTTTTACTTCTTTCATTGTTTTATCCATAATAATCGCACAAACTATTAATGTTATGAAAAAATCATTACAACTATAAACAAATGTGGTCTATTCAGTTCTATTGTATTTATGTGATAGGAGCTGTCAATGTCAGATGCCACTCAGCTGTCTGTTTGTTTGCGATGTTCCGAAGTAACATAGCTATAAACCGCCGCGCGTTCCGTGGCAGACTGTGATCTGTATGCGAAATACTTTGATTGTAGTTTCGTGCATATTTATATTGCATTTCTTAACGTAACAACATAAATAGTCTATTGGAAGCAATTTTGTCTTACGCGCGCCATAGATTTTACTAAATTAATCTTCCAGATAATTCTGAAATCTTCGCGACGTAATTAGTCGGTGCCTTGGCTGTATGATTAAAATCCAATGACAAGTTGAATCTATCTATGCAAAAAAATTATAACCCTACTTACAGCCAGAATGTTCTGGAAGATTTTTAATATATAAAGGAGAATTCGCTAAAGATTTCTCCTTTTTCTGGTTTCTCGCCCCAACATAATTGGGTGAGTGTTTTGTGCGCGTTTTATTTTCGTGATAAATAAATTATATTCTCGGTGCTATAACCTCAAACAGCCGTTCCTCAATTCTATTCTTTTACATATTGTTTTCGATGAGATGTTTATTTCGTCATCGAATTTATACTAATATAAACTGCAATTGCCACACGGTGAACGGAATACTAAATATTCCGGGATCCAAAAGCAATTTACAGCCTAATATTTCCTTGTAACCTTGTCGTGACCGGTACCCTAGAAGAGTGGGTTGTCTTTATTCAAATACATTTTAACTTACACCTTTAAATTGTCCCTCTTGTTCTGTAACTTTTAATTAGTATAACAATAGCTGCTGACATGAAAGTTAATGTGCTCCTCTTTCTTTAATAGTAACCTAATTTAAATGACAATATTCCTATCTCAATTGTAGCCCAGTGTCATACCCACTCATACACAGCGGTCGGATTTAGTGAACACATGTTCATACCTGTTATCGTAACATTTCAGGGTCGTATCTCCGGGCAACATCTCCCCGAGTCTCACCGGTACCTACCTGCTGTACCTGCACCAGTACCTGCCTACTTCGTGCCGCTCTCCACCTGCTCCTGCGCGCCTAACCGCCAGGACCCTGCTCTGCTCCGGCCTACCCCGGACCAGACCCCGCTGCCTCTAGGCTACAGCGACTTCTCCCCTCTTTAGGAAGTCCCTAAGTTAAGTCCTCCCAACTTGTTCTTTGCACTGATCCCCGAGCGACAGAACCCACGGTCTAATTGTGGAAAATAAAATACACTTAATTTCATATACCTACCCTCTTTTATTTCTGACTCGTGCTCTCCGGCTCCTCCAGCCAGGAGCGTTTCACATGGTACCCGTTCCCGCGGGAATATCGGGATAATATATAGCCTATGTCACTCGGGAAGAATGTAGCTTTCTTATGGTCAAAGAATTTTTTAAATCGGTCCAGTAGTTACGGAGCCTATTAAATAACTTCTTACATTCACACCAATTATCTAAGCCCATGTTAATTTCATTAAGAAACTGTATCATGGAAAACTTGATAACGGATAAATATATACTACTACTATTCAATTTAAACAAACAAGTTTTTAGTAAAAAATCATTTCTAAGACAAGCTTTTTTGCTGACTGTACTTTAATATTGTATTGTCATCTGAACCAACCTATACAAAGTTTCAGCTCCATCGGACACTGGGAAGGGGGTCAAATTATCTTGCTTGATACTAACTAACTAACTAACATGGCAAGTTAATAAAAAGTTTGTAACAATCAAATCTTTCCTCTTTATAATATTATAGTATAGAAAATGGGTAGGTAGTTACCATTGTCGTCACCAGTGGCTGTGTGAACAATTTCAGTGCGTTCTTATGCTGTTTGTGGCATTTTGGAATCCTGAACAACATGCACAAAAACACTTTCAAAATGATGCCCACGCAGCATGACGATGAGAATCTGGGCGATGGAAATTACCTAATTCAATATTCATGATACTCAGGTCAAATCAATACCATTTTCAAAATCTACAACCAGCCGATCTACAAAGCCAAAATCTACAAAATCTACAACCCGGGCCACGACCAGCAATGGCCTACGTGGAAGTCACTCAACCGACTCCGGACCCAAGTAGGCCGCTGCAGACAACATTTGAGCCGATGGGGTCAAATCCCCGCTTCAGAGGAGGACTGTGATTGCGGAACCCCAACTCAGACCATGGCGCACTTACTTCAGTGCCTATTGTGCCCCAACTCCTGCACCATGGACGACCTAATAGAGGGCAATGAGTTGGCAATAGCGGCCGCTAACTACTGGTCCGCCAAAATATAGAGAACCACTGACACGCAAAGAAGAAGAAGAAAATCTACAACAAAACAATACATAACTGAAATATTAAATTACTAGCCTTTCGCCCGCGACTTCGCCCGCATGGACTACACTACGTTATCCCGCGGGAATGTGATGTTTTCCGGGATAAAAAGTAGCATAGGTATCACTCTACAGCTCCCAATAACTATCCCTATACCAAAAATTACGTCAATCCGTTGCTCCGTTTTGACGTGAAAGACGAACAAACAAACAAACACACTTTCACATTTAAATAAATAAATAACTTTTTACAATCACACCAATCATCTAAGCCCATGTAAATTTCATTGAGAAACTGTGTCATGGAAAACTTGATAACGGATAAATATAAATACTTACTTAAATACTTTTTGTTTGTAAATACATACAATTAGACATGTTCATGCACACACATCTTAATTGTCTTGTACGGGAATCGAACCCGACCGAGACCTCTGGCGCAGAAGGCAAGTACTTATCCTACTCCTGCGCCAAATCGGTCGTCAAATATTTATAATATTAGTATGTATGTAAAAAATAAAATAATAAGTAAATATAAAAATTGTAATTGTAGTAAAATAAGTAGGTATGTATTAGTCTTTACTAACTACATTTATAATATTAGCATGTATTTGATGGATGGATGCACTGAGATTAAAGGTTTATTAACTGTTTTTGTGGCCTATGCCCAGCAGTGGGCGTCGTTCGGCTGACATGATGATGATGAACTGTTTTGAGTAAAGGGGGTTTACCATGCGCGCCGCAACCACTTCCTCCTTCTAACGTGTTAATTGACATAATTACTTACCTATGAACACATATGAAACGGTGTTTCTACAAAATAAAGTTATGCAACAGCAATGAACATGATACACTGTTTTGTAAACATATACTTGTTAAGCAGCCACTTTTTCGCTACTCCTACCCAATGAAAGTACGCAAACGCGATAATAAATAAGGCTATTGTGATAATAAGCCGTTAGTCCAGCTGGGCAAGTGAGTGAGACGCGCCCGGTAGGTGGACTCTTACAATTTTTAATCTCTAGACAAGGTTTACATGCCGCCAAAATATTATAAATAAAATTCCAAATTAAATAAATAAATAATAAATAATTCCTTACACTTTTAGAAACTGTGTCATGGAAAGCTTGATAACGGATAAATATATACATAAATACTTTTTGTTTGTAAATACATACTTAATATACATAGAAAACACCCAGACCAAGACAAATAGACATGTTCATGCACACAAAATATTTGTCTTGTTCGGGAATCGAACCCGAGACCTCTGGCGCAGAAGGCAGGCATCCTACCCCTGCGCCAAATCGGTCGTCAAAAATTAAATAATTTAAAATTCAATTTCATTTATTCAATTTAGATTTGTTTAACAACACTTATGAACGTCAATGAAGCTACGCCATCGGTTCGCAAATCCTATGGCAGGAAACCTTAGTAATAGTAAGAGCTGACGTAATAGTATGAACTGACAAATGACGTCGTAACTTGAATTCCAACTAAATGCAAAAAAAAATGATCAGCATCAAAATTGGCCAAATGCTATTTTCATACAAACGTGATCACTTTCATCTCATAGATGGATAAGTTTTTGCATCTCTTTAATAATGTAAACGTCAATGGATCTATCTGGGTCGAAAAATTATGTCACGGAGGGGATAAAAACTGAAAACACTAGGAGTAAGGTTTCCTAGAAGCTTACAGGCTAAAAGAGTTACTTTAACTAGGTGGCGAGTCACAAAAGATCCTTTAGCTCGCAGTAACTACGTCTCCTATGGGAGATGCAAAGCCAAAATATAATTCAAAATAATAATAAACGTCAATGGAGACGCCAAATGTACAATTATCGAATAGTTTCACTCATAATTTTATTAGTTAATTGTGGTTAGCTCTCTAGCTCGTAGCAAGCTAAAAGCAAATACAAGTGCAAGTTATTTTCATTCATCATCATCAGCCATTTAATGTCCCCACTGCTGGGGCACTGGCCTTCCTTATGGATGAATAAAGAGAATGAGCCATGACCCACCACGCGGGCTCAGTGCGGATTGGTGGGTATTAACGACTGCAAGTGCAGCCGGGACCAACGGCTTAACGTGCCTTCCGAAGCACGGAGGAGCTCGAGATGAAAAGTTTTTGGTCACCCATCCCGTGACCGACCATTGCGAACGTTGCTTAACCTCAACGATCGCAGGCCGAGCGCGCTATCCACTGCGCCACGGCCTCCTAGTTATTTTCATTAGTTACGATTAATAGGTAATTATTTGAGTTTAAAATGCCAGCAACCGAAATTACCGCCATGTAAGCCAACCTCACCACAAAATGATTGCATACACTTACCGTTCTCGAGTCGCAGCACGTAAACAAATATATTTATTTAATAAGTTTTTATTGCCATAATCTGGACATAATTTACGCTGATAATCAGATCACTGAGCGCTAATATATTACAATATTACCATTTAATATTCTGTGGTAATGTTTTGTTTTGTTGCTCGGTCCAGCTTTATAAGCTGGCGCGCGTGCGATCACCGAAAAGATTTTATGGAGTTTTGACAAAATAAACAAAATAAAAGTTTTTTAAGATATAAGATAGTAGTTGAAGAGGAAAAAGGTTAAATGCTTCATAAGTGTTAAGGTAGAGTTGACGAATGTTTCGTTTCTTACATTTATAACTCTTGTTAATTTTTACTAATGCGACTTGAATAACAATTTTAGCTTTTAGCTACAATGTAAAACAATAATTATATAACAAGTTGTTTGATGAGATCAACAACAGAAAACAAACAACCAACATCGCTTGATGGATTGCTTCGTTAGCAAAACGGAGCAACGGATCGACATGATTTTTGTATTGGGATAGATAGTACGAACTGGAGAGTAGGTACGTGACATAGACTACTTTATATCCTGGAAAAAATATCACAAGCAACGCCGAGTGCGAAAGGCTAGTGTACCATATTTCGATATAAGCAAACAAAGGATTTATTTATAAATAACATACGATTAAATCCCGACTGAATAGAAATCGTTCCAAACCGCGCCATATTTGACGTAAAACCAGCTGTCATTCACACGTCAAAAATCTATGGATTTTCGGAAATCGGTTTACTTGTATCAATATCGATTTACATTATCCGACAAATTACCAAATACAGTTGCCAAACGAAAAACGTTCTTATTGGTAGGTATTAAGATTTTTTAGAATGGTAAATGTTATTTTGTATTGATTAATATTGGACATTTTAGGGCAAACGGCGTGAAAAGTGGTCCCGATCTATTACGTGTAATCGGATTATTCGGACGTGCAATGTGAATGGGACTTTACGCTGCTAAAGTTGGTGCAATGTTGTATTGTCGATGCATAATCTGAAATAAGTCGATTGACTTCTACTTTTTTTTGTTAAGACATGATAAATAAAAGACGTTGAATACCTAATATTTCGAAGCAGCTTTTATGGCTTTGCCAACTTAAAATTCCGCGTGTTTTGTTAATTAATCTTTAGGTTTTATAAAAAGAAAAATCAAAATAAAAATATTTACCTATTAGATTTTGACGAGTACCTAGGTCATTATTATCCATAGATTTAGTACGCAAAATTGCTTAAATACTGAACGAACACATTGTGTAGTGATTTCTGCACCTAACGCCATCTATACGAATCGTTCTTCGAATTAGAAAGCTCATAGAGCTTTCAACTTCTTAAACACTATACTGAAAATACATTTTACTTATAAAACATTTACGAAAAATAATAAAATACGTAGGTCTAGTCTATAAGTACTTAATATACACATGTGGGACATTTGCAAAATGTTGATAGACCTAAGGCGATTCTCACACTGCACCGCACACCGCTCCGGTTTGTGGTAGTGCGCTTCTTAACTTTGGCTGTAGAATCTTGATTTGCATATAAAACCTGCAGTGTATAACACACTCATGCCTCTTCCTCATCTCCGTCCGGTGGTACAGAAACCGGAGGCAGTGTGCTAACCGCCTAAGACCTAGTCGTATTACCTACGTCTGAAAATGCCCTATCCTTGAAGTATACATTTGATCACCATCCAGCTTATCAGACAGGATACTCAATACTCAATACTTTATTGCTTCAACCATATTAGTTACAAAGGTGTTAACAAAATATGCACAGTTAAATATGGACCCTGTCGGGCACAGCAACTAGAAGGGTGAGGGGGGAAGAACTTTCCTTTGGCTACAGTCTACAGTCTAGGGTGTTGAATGCTTACCCAGGAGGTGCCCATTTCTCTTACTTTGAAAAGGCCAAGGTTACAATGACCGGGGATCACATTCGCAGGCAACGCATTCCAATCTTTAGCAGCGCGCATTAAAATGATCTTGCATAGCAATGCACCGGTTCATAACGTAAACGTAAGGCTCATTAAAACAATATTTCCCAGATATACTTACTAGGTCTTCATATAGCCTATTAGTCCTTTTTTTATGTGTTATGTGTTGCCTCAGAACTTTTTAGTTTTTTATTTGAAAGGTGACGGTTCTCATGTAGTCCCAATTAAATTTCATCAAGAACTGACGAGAAGTTCTGGAGTTATCCTAAATAATGCGTATTTAGACTTCAGTTTGTGTATTTAGACGATTTCTTATTTTCATCAAAGTGGGGATCATTTACAAACTTCAAAAAAGGAGGAGGTTCTCAATGCGACTGTACGTTTTCTACACATAAGAAATAATAAACGGTTATTTATCGAAGGTAATGTCCATATAATTTAACACATTTCATTCTTATCGCCATCAAAACCAATAAGCACGGACGTTAAAATGTTTTTCTACAACTATTTGTCAACACACATCTGCCAGTCCCGGGTTTGATTCCTGACGCATTATAAAACTGCATTGATTTGAGACAAATTGTTGACGCTAAATGTGCGTAATGGCTTGTCTACTAGGGATGCGCTATAAGAGGGTCTCGTTATCGGTAAAATATTAGGAAAAATTCCATTTCAGATGAAATTTAGTACCTAATAGAAAAGTAAGGTTATAGCTACTTATTAAAATATTAATAAAAATCATGGTTGTTTTTTATGAGTTCTGAAACCATTGATAAGCCAATTCACAAACCGTTGGAAAACTCCCGATACCGGAATGTATGCACTGTCTCGGTCAATCGCTATAGTATAGACAAAGACAAAGCACAGAATTCGAATCCGATTCCATTTCCGACGTAATTTATGTTAATTTAAACATTGAGTTATAATGTACTAACTCAATGAATTATAATATTCTACATCGAAAAAACACGCTACAAAGATTTCTAAGTTTTATGCGTACCTTTATGCCTTAATACCTTTTGCACACACAAAAAGCATTAGTGTAACTAAATTACCGTACTTCCTTCACTGAAAAATAAATAAACTATTAACGTACCTAATATACGAAATATTCGGACGGACTCTTATTTAATTACCTTCTATACATTAGGTACTTACATTTTGTTTGATCACATACAAAAAAAAACTTAAATGTAACTGGAGTTCCAATAAAGATAAATAAAAATAAAAAAATATTTAGTCAAATAAGCATATTAAGTACACAATTGTTTGTTGGTAGGACTTGTTCTGGTCCGCATGGCTAGCTACCACCATCTTATCTTAGTCTGACGCCATAACAATGATGTTTTCAGCATTATTATGACAAGATAGCCAGTTCCTCAATGATTTCGGATTCCGGGAGTAGGTAGTGCGCTTCCACAATCAGCCTTATCACCATTTAACATCACGTGTGATAAAGGCTAATTACTACACTGTTGTGGATTAAAAAAATGTGCTTTTGAATCGCCAACATTTTCCTACCGCCCATCCCATTCAACCTATTTATTATAAAATCTGCAACAATTATACCGATATCGATAAAATTTGGTACTTACCTAAAAGCACAGCACTAACAGTCCCTTATACTTCAAACTTCTGTTATTTGCGCATTATAAAGGTGACAATGGTATCGGTACATCGATATATTTTATTGCTTAATAAATGGTTTGTATGAAGTACAAAAGTTAATCGTTGGGGAGTAATTATTATTTATTTATTTATAGAGAGTCGTACGTTATTTAACGTGATTTATGTATCTTGATGAGGAACTTGGTAGACCGGAAACAAGTTTTGACTGATTATTTACATTTGCTGCTTGTCAAAAATGTACAGCAGTAAATTGAAAAAGTCCATTGTTTTATTTGCATTGTTTTTAAGAAAATCTAGTAAAAGTAACGGTTTAATATTTCTTTCACTGTAGTTAAAACTTTACAGGACTTTTCATTTATTTAAAAGACTTTTTGATTTTCACTAAACTTTAAAAAATGTAATAGGTACCATCACATCGGGGCTGCTTCCAAAAATCTTCTTTGAGAGAACTATCTTGAGCTTCTCTAGAGCCGTTTATAAAGTATCCTACTATATATAATACTAGCTATTCGCCCGCGGCTTCGCCCGCGTGAACTACACGACGTTATCCCGCGGGAGTGTGATATTTTTCCGGGATAAAAAGTAGCCTATGTTCCTCTCCAGGCCTCAAAGTATCTGTGTCCCAAATTTCAGCCAAATCCGTTCAGCCGTTTTAGCGTGATTGAGTAACAAACATCCAAACATCCAAACATCCAAACATCCAAACATCTAAACTTTCACATTTATAATATTAGTAGGATTATAAATGTGAAAGTTTAGATGTTTGGATGTTTGTATGTTTGTTACTCAATCACGCCAAAACGGCTGAACGGATTTGGCTGAAATTTGGGACACAGATACTTTTTAGCCTGGAGAGGAACATAGGCTATTTTTATCCCGGAAAAACATTACATTCCCGCGGGATATAGTCGTGTAGTCCACGCGGGCAAAGCCGCGGGCGGAAAGCTAGTCACATATACACATAAACACCATCACATACATTGTTCCAAAGTATAGTAGCTTAAGCACAAGTATTATGGAAATTGGAAACAACGACGGGTATTACCCCACATACACCCAGACAGAGTTCGTTCAATATGTACCCGACCAGGAACCGAAACCGGGACCCGAGACCTCTAGAGATAGCGGCACCTTGAAAACCTTTGCGTACACCACTCGGCCACGGAGGACGTCGCGAGAACTGCGAAAACTTATGCTTTTACCCCTTTAATAAATTGACAATAATTATGTGGCAGCATAAAACAGACAATTCCGTCCACAAAAATAAAACTAAGACAATGAAAACCAACACTAACTACAATTTAGTCCGAATTTTCGTTCTCCCTACTCCGATTACACTTTCGGAGTAACAACAAGCGGTCAGCCTCCGAGATTTACCGCCGATACACTTAGCGCCCTCTGGCGACCCGGAGAACCCTTGTTTCCCTCTAATAGGTGTTAAAGGGGAAATAGTGCGTCGTTTGTAGAAACAAGGTTAAAAATTAACAAAGGAGTTTACATCATACTCCTCGGTAACTAGGATTTACTATGGTAAGAGGCTGTGTAAGTTGGCATGTGCAACACAAATGTATTGTTTAGATAGAACGTTCCATTTTCAAGTCACTTTACAATAGCTATGCAAAACTCCTTGGTCATTTTTTTTATAAAATGGAAAACTATTTGCTGTAAAAAATACAATGAAAATGGCGGCATTTCATTTGAACTAAACTAAATGCAGCGCAGGACCGATATCGTTGTGGAGATTGTGGGAGGCCTATGCCCAGCAGTGGGCGTCGTTCGGCTGACATGAGGAAATGTTTGTTTACTTGCGAAGACTAGTCTTTGCTAGTTAAAAGGGTAGCTAAGTACTTGACATGATGAACTCATCATGTAAATAAAGCTTAGCTACCAATATAAATGTTTTATTTAGGTTACCTCGCATGAATGATGTAAAGTAGAATGCTTACCTCGGTTGTAAGTAGCTATTACACCCTCGAACTATATTCACTCAGCTCAGTTACGTCCCTTGTGTTACAAACTACTAGGTATTTAATATGACGTCTGATATGCTTGGAATGTGCGCACATGTGCGAAAAAACAATAGAATTCAATTGTTGTAGCTTAAGGTGTATCGATGAGCTCAGTGGCGCCGCCAATGGAAATAAATCAATTGCATTTTATTAAAGGCTTGGATTAAAAGTTTCGGTTATTTCGCGCAAATAGAAGAGCAAAATGCAATTTTTAATTGTTTTTTCATGGCCTCAAATATGAGCACCAAGTTATGGATCTCGATATTGCCAAATGTGGCCACTTTTGGCACTATTGAGATTCACGACTTATTGCGTAAGTTTGAGTTCTCAAAAGTATATTTATAAATTGCATTCTACTCTTTCACCTGCGCGAAATAACCGAAACTTTTAATCCAAGCCTTTATTAAAATGCAATTGATTCATTTCCATTGGCGGCGCCACTGAGCTCATCGATACACCTTAAACTCAATTATCTCAATAACTATTTGAGTAATCAAGCTAATTTTTTTTGTGTACGTAGTTCTTAGTCATATCTAGGGAAGTTACTAAAATTTTTTTTTGTAATATTTATAGTCAATAACTAGTATCCCAAAAGCATCGTGCACCGTTTCGCAGCATAATTCTTTCTTCAGTCTCCGCCTGGCATTGGCGGCGTTTGGACGTGGAGACTGTATCGCTCCGATTGCGTCAAAATTGAAAAAAAAAACTCACACTAGGATCCTAATTTTTTTCAATGATGCTTATTTTGCTAGGAAATATTGATCTAGCGCTTCAGGATTGGGTATAAATGAGTGCTTTGCCATTTATTGCATAACCATAGACCTATGTAACCTAGGACAAGTAATAATTTTACTCATTACCTAAAGCAAACATCAATAAGTGAAATAAAAGTGACGGATAATATTGCCTAAAGATACTTAAGAGCCCATAAAAGTTGTACTATTTGAGTACCTATATTTTGTTGTGTTGTAGGTAGGTACATAATTAGTCTAAGTTTCTAACTTCTACTTCTGTATATTAAATTTATGTTAGGTTTTTATGTTAGGTTTAGGTTCCTCACAAAATTGGATAGGTAGTAGTAAAAAATTGCGTCTAGAAATAAGAAATTCGCTTGGTGAAAAGGTTTTTTACAAAGACATAATGCAATAAAAAGCAATTCTTGAAATAAAACCGACGTAAGTTTTTTTTTTATATACCTAGTTGGTCTAATATTACCATTACACCAATTTTATGAGACTGTGAGAAGTCCAGCTTCTTTCCTTTGAGTGAGGAACATAAACCGCAACATTTTGTGTAAATTTCAGGTTCAAAACATTTTTTTTACTAATTCTCTTATCCATTATTATTACAAAATAGAGCATGCATACAATTTCTTGCAAGAAATGCTCTCGCGGTTTTGAAATTCGAAATTCGAAATCCCAACAACAATATCTAAAACCGATGGTTGAGGCGCCAGTAGCAATAAAAAAGAATGAAAGGTCTGTCAGCTGTATTGACAGTTTAAACTCTCAAATTCAACCACCGCGTCAGATAAGTTTGCGGAGTTCTGTAAGGAGACTTGCATAGTCGGAGTAAAATTTTTGATACTCTAATGAAATATTGCATAGGTACAAGTACTTCCGAAGGAGGAATATTTATTTCATTATTTAAATTTCATTGCACAAAGTATAAACAAATGGCGGGCTAACTTTACACTGACTTACATATTATATCAAAGATAATAAACTCATAAAAATAAATAATCTCGAGGAAGTTTTATATACACTCTCTGCCACAAATGTCATTTATTAAAAGTAGGTGGCTAAAACGTCAGTGATAAGATTACATACCCTATGTAAGCGGCCATGGAAGAAATGACAGTTTTGTATAAGTAGTACGAAACCAAACCGTTTCAGCTGCTCGACCCTGATGTTGTCAGAGCCAGCGGCTTTACCTTCTTTGAGCTTATCAAGGGCAAACTTGAGCTCTGTTTCTGTAAAAGCCTCGTCCAAGTGGTTAACCACTTTACCAGGGTCTCGTGTAAATTTCTTCTGGAGACTTTTCGTGGAAGCTTTCCCATTTTGGAGTAAGTGGTGAGCGATCTGGCTTGTGGTCACATTGGAATGACGATCAGCGATTTTAGGGTAATTATTTAGTTTCCTTATAAAACACCATGCCTTCTTGCTTTTATGCGTCATATTTACGCCTTCGATTAGCTTGTTCCACTTTTCTCTCGTTGTTTCGGATATGGCTTCTAGCAATTCCTTCCCAAATCGATGGTGTCCTGTGAGAAGGGATCTAATTCATACTGGTCTTGGTATGTCATCCTATCATATTATATTTAAAAACATATATTTGATGCTTGGGAGAGCAAGCGAGATGTAGTTGGTATTTATTGTGACCTCTCCAAAGCTTTCGATTGTGTTAATCACCAAACGCTTTTAAGGAAATTAAAACATTATGGTGCCTATGATAAATCGGGTAGCCTTATGCAATCATATCTATGTGAAAGAACACAGAAAGTAGTTATCAACAAAACTGAGTCTACTGGAGCCCCTATCAACATGGGCGTACCCCAGGGGTCAATACTGGTCCCTTTTGCTATTTTTAATTTATATAAATGACCTTCCTTTTTAAGCAAAGAATTTATGCGAGACAGTGCTATTTGCTGATGACACTTCCTCTAGTCTTTAAAGTTGACAGAAGTAATCATTGTTCTGACGAAGTAAATAGTACTTTATCGAAAGTTGCGCATTGGTTTCATAGCAATAATCCATTCCTTTACCGTGGTACCATTAGACAGTACCATTGATGGTACTGTGGCAATTTCTTTTTGCCGTGGTACCATCAATTAATCTATCATTACACTCGAAAAAAAACAAAATTTGAAAAAAATTTCACTGCCAAATGTAAGACAGGTTGATATTCACATAAAATTGGATGACAATGTAGTAGAATTAATTAACAGTACTAAATTTTTTGATATAACATTAGATTATCGACTTCAATGGGACCCTCATATTGAAGATTTGGCCGGTAGACTCAGTTCTGCGGCATTTGCTGTTAAAGAAATAAGGCTCTTAACCGATATTGAAACGGCAAGGTTAATCTATTTTAGCTATTTTCAGAGTGTATTGTCCTACGGCCTATTACTTTGGGGTTCAGCAGCTAACATCGAATGTATTTTTGTGCTTCAGAAAAGAGCTATTCGCGCCATATACAAACTTCGGCCAAGAGATTCTTTAAAAGAAATCAACATATTAACTGTTGCAGGACAATACATATATGAGAATATGGTATATGTGAAGAAGTATCTCAATACATTTGTAAAACGTAGCAATATACATCAATTCAAAACAAGAAATAAAAATAAGATTGCCGTTCCAAGGATTCGACTTAAAAAAACAAGAAGTTCGTTTTTGGGGAAAAGCGTAGCTAGTTTTAATAAAGTTCCACAGAATTTAGTAGAGCTGCCTTTGCACAAATTCAAAAGTCATGGCAAAAAATCGCTCATGGGCAAAGGATATTATAAAGTAGACGACTATTTGAAAGACCGTAATGCATGGATTTGATGTAACACATAACCTTAGCTGAACTAATGTAATATTATAATGAAAAAGTTGTAAAAGTTAACGATATAAATCTTTGGAAATATCGTTACTCCAATTATTAAAGCTGATAAGTTTATTGCGCCTGTTCTTCTTATCAGTTAAAAAAGTCTTGAACGGGTGGTACGAAAATATTGACGATTCAAAAGAGCTTATTTATTAAGTCAAGTTGAATAAAGATATTTTTTATTTTATTTTATTATTTTATCCTTCAGGTGGTAAGGCCTGGCACATAATTGGGTCCTCCGTATTGCACCACTTACTGTCTTCACGCACTGGTGATCTATGTGATCACTGGCAAAGATTAGATCAGGGGTTTTAACCTCTTTTCCAGCGACCGCTGTTGAATGATGACGGAAGTTTTGGATCATGAATCAAAGATAGTAGGTATGTGTCCATCAACCCATTCTTCAACCTTCACGTTTCGTTGTCATCACTGGTTCTGTATCCCCAGTTCTCGCTATGGCTATTAAAATTACCAAGGACGAATCTAACCGGATGGGCGTTAAAGTTCGGCGGACAGCTGAAGTAATACGGTGCATTGGGAGGTTTGTAGACTGAAGTGACCGTACAGTTACTAAGTTCGGTAGTAAGGATCTCTATGTTACTGGTGTTAGTCTGATACACAGTGCGTACCTCTTTATCTGGCCTGGCGAATAAGCACTCCCATACTGTCGATGGGGGACTTCAGTAATGAGTTTCATCCCCTGAGTCACTTGTCAGATATGCTTTAACGAGTGTGCATCTGAGTTGCATAACCTTATTCCGCCCTCTCCTTTAAACTCACGCTCAGAGAATTAAGTACTCCTTCATCATGCCTGGAATACTGGCTTCTGTTTGCCCGAGTACCTACAACCCAAACCTCTTAAAGTCGCAAGTGAATAGGCATCTTCTAGGTGAATCTATTCACACAAAATTTTATTCAAGTACTATAACCAACCACATTATAAAACTACCTTTGTGAGTTTACGAAATTCACGCGACTAATTTAATAAACATTGTTTAACTGTTTAGAATTTTCCGAATATCAGTCAATCACTTTACAATGCAATGGATGCACCCATTATTGTCTTTTTTGCTGTCGCCTTTGGTTGTCATGTCACACATACCACAAAAAGTCTTGAGATTCATGTTAATGAATATGACAAAATTTTAACATATAGTTGTGTTGCTGTCGCTTCGGTATTAATTTTTAGTTAGTACAAATATTTCAGCATATCGCATAATATTTAAACAGAAAAAAGAACCTGACGTTAGGCAAGTTTTTACGTTTTTTACCCATTTTTAGAGCACAAGGGATATGATGCGTACATGGCGAAAAATAGTGACAGTGAAAAATAAAATGAAAAATAAAATATTTTAAAATGAGTAATGAAAAAAGATTTTTTAAAGTGGCTGATTTATAACCTTACGTGGCAAATTTACATTAGTAAACAAAGTATCAATTATTTCAGTTGCGCTACATTTTGTTTAAACAAATTCGACGATCTCCGTGGCCGATTGGTGTACGCACCGGTTTTCAAGGTGCCACTATCTCTGAGGTCCCGGGTTCGATTCTCGGACGGGTAAATGTCGAAAACTAACTTTTAGATATTTTCTTGTATCTGGGTGTATGTGATCGTTGCTTCCAATTTTCAATGACACAAGTTATTGTATTATTTGATATTATCATTTTTGGTATTGGAATAATATGTATGTTTATTAAACAATATTTTTATTTAAGTGTTTTTTTATATATATTGATTTATTGATTGATAGCGCGATTTTATATAAACGGTATACTTATTTAAATATTGATTAACTAAGTAGATTTATTTTGTAAAAAAGTATTAGATGATTGGCTAGTATGAGTTATTTATATTTTTTCATATTAAATTATAAGTTTTATTAATTTGATTGGAATAAATCTGAAAATGTACCTACTGGTTAGAGCAGTATACATTATTTATTTTTTTCAGTGTAATTTGTAGCAAATGTTGTAGCTTTGCTTGCGACGATCATTTCGATAATGGATATATTATCGAAATGATCTAGAGATAGAAAATAAATATAAATAGCTGCTGCTGTGTTCTGCATTTTGAAGAATCGTTTGAAGTGACTATCTTTGTTAAAAAAAGCTTTTTTTACTACATACGAATAATATCTAAGATCTACTCTTCCTACAAACCGACGTTTACAATAAATATTCATAATAATTCTTCTTGTATTCTACATATTATAATGTCCTTAGTAAAAGCGCACATAGGTGATATTTTAGATGTAAATAGAATGCGCGCTGCATCCCGCGTCTACACGTATTTCTCAGTCTACGAGAGTGCCGCGGCCGGAGTCTTACCGATCCCAGCACCCCCTCGCTTGTGTAAGCAACGGCCATCGACGATATTTTTTTTACCTATGCAATATCCTTAAGATGCGAATGCGAGCATAGGATTAAAAATTGTTAAAATAACTAAAAGAACAAATCATGGAAAATAGGAGATACAGTTATGTTTTCAAATCATAATGATCGAAGTCGTAAAGCGATTGATTTGATAGTCTCTAGTGGAAGCTCAATCCCGTGCAAAGCCAGGAGCAATCGTTAGTTTATATTTTTTCCAGTGCAATGGCAATTTGTTTCTTATCCATAAGCGGTGGCCGTTTCTGAATTAGATCGATTTTATGGAAAATATTCCGTTCTTATCAATAACTTTCACTTTTCATCTCGCATTTATTGAAAGATTCGGCTTTGGCATATCAAAACTTCAAAAGCATATTATGAAGCGACTTTTGAAAATAATGAAAAGGCCTAAATGTTGCTTTCTTCGATGTAGCAAGTAGTTGTTTTTAACCGCCTCTGTAGTCTAGTTGTTCACACCACTGATTTCAGACACAGAGGTCTCGGGTTCGATTCCGAGTGGGGGTACTCATTGTATTCGGTTTGGTTGGTAGTAGGACTTGTTCTTAGTCCGCCTGGCTAGCTACCACCGTCTTATCTAAGTCTGACGCCATAACAATGATGTTCTCAGCATTATTGTGTTCCGGTAGTTAGAGATAAGATAGCCAGTGCCTTAGTGATTGAGCATTCCGGGAGTAGTGTGCTTCTACCTTCAGCCTTATCACCACTTAACATCAAGTGTGATGAAGGCTAATTGCTACACAGTTGTGAATAAAAAAAAATAAAAAAAATGTAATTTTTATTTCAATGTTGAAAGTCATTTATGACGGTCATATCAAATTCCCAATACCTACTTACTTATTATCAAACATTATCAATAAATAAGTATTTTATTTCAATTTACTTTTACTTTTTTGCATTCACAATGCAATTTTTATTATTGAAAGTGAAATAAGTATTACAAAAATATATAGTTTAAAAAACTAAACAAACACACTTTTAATAGTAACAGAATAAAAAGTACAAAATAACCGTCTATTCAGTAACTGAAATTAAAAAGCGGTGTGCGCGTTGTCAATATTAAGTTCTTGAAATTCATGCTTTGCAAAGGGCGCACCACGCTTTTTAATTTCAGTTACAGAATAGACGGTTATTTTGTACTTTTTATTTTGTTACTATTAAAAGTGTGTTTGTTTAGTTTTTTAAACTATATATTTATTTCTTCCTTTTTAGTTTAATAAATGGCAAACCAAATTAACATTAATTAATGCCACTAGCTTCCTTAATAAGATGTAATAAATTACATAATTAGGTACATATAATAAAGTATAAGACTAATTTATTCCTCCCTGTTCCAACATAAGATCCTCACCACCAAGTGTAGCGAATAGGTCTCATCTGAATGAACAAATGAGCTCAAACTCGAGGGGTTTCCTAGTGGTCATTAAGGAGTGCTACTGGCTTCCTCCCTGCTCCATCATCAGACCCTCACCGCCAAGTGTAGCGAATAGGTCTCATCTGAATGAAACAAATGAGCCCAAACTCTAGGGGTTTCCTAGTGGTCATTAAAAAGTGTCACTGGCTTCCTCCCTGCTTCATCATCAGACCCTCACCACCAAGTGTAGCGAATGGGTCTCATCAGAACGAAACGAATGAGCCCAAACTCGAGGGGTTTCCTAGTGGTTATTAAGAAGTGCCACTGACTTTCTCCCTGCTTCATCATCAGACCCTCACCACCAAGTGTAACGAGTAGGTTTCATCAGAACGAAACAAATGAGCCAGAACTCGAAGGGTTTCCTATTGGCCAATAAGGAGTGCCACTGGCTTTCTCCCTGCTTCATCATCAGACCCTCATCACCAAGTGTAACGAATAGGTCTCATTAGAACGAAACAAATGAGTCAGACTCAAAGGGTTTCCTATTGGCCATTAAAGAGTGCCACTGGCTTCCTCCCTGCTCCATCATCAGACCCTGACCACCAAGTGTAGCGAATAGGTCTCATCAGAACGAAACAAATGAGTCAAAGCTCGAGGGGTTTTCTTGTGGTCATTAAGGAGTTTCACTGGCTTCCTCCCCAGCTCCATCATCAGACCTTCACCACCAAGTGTAATGAATAGGTCTTATTAAAACGAAACAAATGAGCTCAAACTCGAGGGGTTTCCTAGTGGTCATTAAGGAGTGCCACTGGCTTCCTCCCTGCTCCATCATCAGACCCTCACCACCAAGTGTAGCGAATAGGTCTAATCAGAACGAAACAAATGAGCCAGAACTCGAGGTGTTTCCTATTGGTGATAAAGGAGTGCCACTGGTTTCCTCCCTGCTCCATCATCAGACCCTCACCACCAAGTGTACCGAATAGGTCTCATCAGAACAAAACAATTTAGCCTAAACTCGAGGGGTTTCCTAGCAGCCATTGAAGAGTTCTATTGCCCACCTCTTGACTCCATCATCAGATCAGCTGGATGGTAGCAAATTATTGTGTTGTCATCAGATTCATATAGACTTGCAAAGTTTTAGATCAATACGACAATTAGAAGTAGGTTAAAATTGAATTCCAAGATTTTCTTACATTGTGACTTAGTTACAAGTGAAGCTAATAAAAGTGTGGTAAAAAAGGCGGCGGAGCTACTTGGAAGAGGGTCGTTTTTTCTAATAGGTACTTATGTATTTTATTTTCAAAAATAATTCATTATTGAATTTCATTAATTTTTATTTAGTACCTACCTACTGTATTAATTATCTAATTACTAAATGAAAATGAGTTCATTCTTCTTGTCAAATTATAACTTTTTAAAGCCAATCTCATCGCAAGGAAGAAAAATATTACAGTAATATCTTTGTGACAGGAAATCCGGGGAAATGTAAATTGTGGACCAATAAAACTTTTCTTATATTTGAGCATCATTGAAAACATTCGTTTAGGTATTAATGGCTGTCAGGTACGGTGTGCATAGAAAATTGAAATATTTCCCTTTTATTATAAGTATTTTCCTTGATTGTAGATATTAGCTATGATTATTGAAAAAAAACTATGATATTTTCAGTACCTATCATATAACTATCTCGGTCTTATTACTAAACACTGTTTAGCTTGTGTTTAACTAAAACAGTGTTTAAATATGATGTTGTCTCCTTCAGACGATATTGTGAAAAAAGTGATAGCATCACATTTAAATACTGTTTTAGTTAAACACAAGCTAAACAGTGTTTTGTAATAAGACCGTCTATTTTTTGATGAACTTGGTCGGTATTTTAGCTACTATCAAGGATCTACAAACGTACGTTTTTTAATAAAATAAGTTACTTATAAAAAAACTATTTCTGAATAATGTATCTTGGAGCAGAAAAGGCAGGCAGAGGTATATTGCGTTTGTATAATATTTGTTAATTTATAATAACTGTTCACATGTTTTTTAATTATAATTATATCTTTGCTCTCGGGTGAATTCCATTCCGGATATATACCTATACCTGCTCGTCTATTGTGAACACCAGAAGCAACCTAATTTGGCCAGCTTAGGCAAAATAAGTTAAGGCTATCAATGTAGTTTTGAACTTTAGGAAATGAGGAACTTCGGCCTATTTTTTTAACATGCTCGACCGAATCGAGCAAAAAAAATCGTTTTATTTTCCTCACCATTGTCAACCATACTTTCAGACATTTAAAAAATTCAAAACGGCCTGTCATTGGGAAGATTCGCCAAGTCGGGGCGGAACAGGGTAAAGGGGGGGTGTTGAGGGGGGTGGAAGGTAATCAACAATTTAAAATTGGGGCTAATCTCGCGCCCGGCTGTAATCGCGGCCGATCACTCTTCTAGTCGCGCTCTCGACGAGGTGTGGGTTCACACGGGGCGAGAGTTTGATTTGTAGAATTGTTATATTTGAAAAATGGAAACTGTACCCCTAGTGTAAGTTTTTATGTCAAGCAAACGCAAACTATTTCGATTCCGTATTTATGTCATTTTGTATGAAAACTATATAAGCGCGCTACTCGCCGCTAGAGGCGCTAATACAGTTTTCATACAAATTGACATAAATACGGAATCGAAATAGTTTGCGTTTTTTGACATAAAAACTTACACTACGGGCACTGAAGTATTTAGAAAAAATCGACCCGTCTCACAACCAGCTCCGATGGGACTCGAACCCGGGCTTTCGCTATCCGGGCGACTGCTCTAACCACTGAGCTACGGAGTCGTTCAGTTCAGGAGAGCTCAGTGGTTAGAGCAGTCGCCCGGATAGCGAAAGGTCGTGGGTTCGAGTCTCAAGTTCTTTATTGCATACCATGTTTGTACAGAAGATGTTATTAAAAATAAAAGAAACAAACACGACCCTGCAAGGGCACAGCAACTATAGTAGGTCTGATAAGTTAAGAAGAGAATAACAATAAAAATAAAAATAAAGAAACATATTAATTAAAAATAACCGGCAGGACATCTAAAAACAACTCTCAACATTTTTCAAAAAACTCTTTAAGACTATAAAAACTGTTATCCAGCAAATACTCTTTTAGTTTTTTGGTAAAGGTGTTAGCGTTCGATTCGGCTTGGATGGACTTAGGAAGTTTATTAAAAAATTTTTACTGCGCTTATATGTGTCCCCGAACTATGGAGTTTTAAGTTTAATGATGGTAAAGCTAACCGATTTTTATGTCTCAAATTCATTTTTCCGGTGTAGAAATCTTTTGCTTGGGGAAAAAGGTGTTGATTTTTTCTAACGAAATTACAAATTTCCAATATGTATTGAGATGTTACAGTTAAAATTTGGAGCTTTTTAAAGTAGTACCTGCAGCTGACTGTGATATCTAGGTTTTCAAGTAGTCCCATCGGAGCTGGTTGTGAGACGGGTCGTTTTTTTCTAAATACTTCATTTTCCATTTTTCAACCACAAAAATTGCATTGTGAATGCAAAAAACTAAAAATTTAAATAAATTGTTATATTTTATTTTTTTATCCACAAAGGTGGTAGTACTTAGCCTTCATCACACCTGATGTAAGGTGATGATAAGGTTGAAGGTGGAAGCGCACTATTCCCTTACGGAATCCTTAACTACTGAGGAACTGGCTATCTTATCTCTTATTGCCGGAACACAAGAAAGCTAAAACATCATTGTTATGGGGTCAGACTTAGATAAGATGGTGGTGGCTAGCCAGGCGGACTTTGAACTAGCCCTACTAAATCAAACCTATAGCTTAAAATAAATATTATTGTGGAGATCACACCAATACCTTAGCCTAGGGCTTCCAAAACTGTGCTGTGCATACTCCTAGGAGGGCGTCGCGATCTAGATACAAAGATTTACCGTATTAAAACTCAGTGTCACATCGCAATTTTGTGTGGGAGTCCATAGTGCAGAACTGCAGCATTGAAGGATATTGTGTAGTAACATCTAAACGACGCCATTTCCAAAATTATTTAATTTTAATAATAGAACAGTAACAAAAACTACTGCAGTCTCTCCAGAGGTGCCAAATAGACTACAGGTACATCGAGGTGCTCAGGTACTTATACCAAAACGCCACCATGTCGGTCCGATTACAGAACCAGAGCTCTAATCCTATCCAACTACAGCGAGGTGTGAGACAGGGAGATGTCATCTCTCCCAAACTGTTCACAGCTGCGTTGGAGGATATTTTTAAGCTGCTGGACTGGAAAGGATACGGCATTAACATCAATGGCGAGTACCTAACACACCTACGGTTTGCCGATGTTGTAGTTCTTATGGCTGAGACATTGGAAGACCTGAACACAATGCTCGAAGATCTCGGTAATGCTTCGCAAAGAGTTGGTCTTAAGATGAACATGGACAAGGCGAAAATCATGTCCAATGCCCATGTTGCACCCGCTCCAGTTAATGTTGTGAACATTACACTCGAAGTTGTTGACCACTATGTTTACCTAGGACAGACGGTCCAGTTAGGTAAGTCCAACTTTGAGAAAGAGATCTCTCGTCGAATCCAGCTCGGATGGGCAGCGTTTGGGAAGCTCCGACATATATTCGCGTCCGAAATACCTCAATGTCTCAAGACGAAAGTCTTTGACCAGTGTGTGTTGCCAGTAATGACCTATGGAAGTGAGACGTGGTCTTTTACGTGGTCTCATAAGAAGGCTCAAAGTCACCCAGCGAGCAATAGAGAGAGCGATGCTTGGTATTTCCCTGCTCGATCGAATCAGAAATGATGAGATCCGCAGGAGAACTAAAACAACCGACATAGCTCGAAGGATTGCATCATTGAAGTGGCAGTGGGCGGGACACATAGCGCGGAGAACCGATGGCCGTTGGGGCGGAAAGGTTCTCGAATGGCGACCGCGTACCGGACGACGTTCCGTGGGCAGGCCCCCTACAAGGTGGACCCACGATCTGGTCAAGATCGCGGGAAGCCGCTGGATGCGGGCAGCGCAGGACCGATCGTTGTGGAGATCCTTGGGGGAGGCCTATGCCCAGCAGTGGGCGTCGTTCGGCTGACATGATGAACAAAAACTAAGTTGATACTTTTTGGTTTTCCGTACGTAACTCATCAAACTTGATGAGAAAAGGATGTCAAGGAAGAGTGATTTAAAATATTAAGGCTCGAGATCACCAACAGACGGTTACGTTAACCGTTGGTTATTTGTTTGGTTAACGCAAATGATTGGTGTTCGTATGAGTTAACCGACGGTTCTCTAACTCTAAAATCTAACTGACTAAAACCTGACACAACGAACTCGATAAAGCCGTAAATGTTCCTCTGTTTGTCTCAAGACAACAATAAACCAATTCTCTTGATTATTTAACTTTAAGTATTTGAATAAAGTTAATGTTAGGTAAGGTTGTAGTCGTTGATTTTTTCGAATGATGTATCAGCCCCCCGATTGACGAATTGATTCACGAATAATCGGAAACGCTCCCGACAGCGGAATGTATGCACTGTCTCTGCCACTCACTACAGAATAGACAAAGACAAGGCATATAATTCGAATCCAATTCCGTTTCCGACAGTTTGTGAATCAGGGGGCTTGTCAGGCTTTCAATAATAACTTTTTACAAGCTTATCTGTAAATGCAATAATGACGAGTGCAATAATACGTACTAAGAAAACTAGTATATAATAGTAAGTCAGTGAAAACCATATGGGTAGGTATCTACATAAACTCAAAGTAAGAAAGCTAATATCATTACAAAATAAAAAAATAAAACATATTAATTCTTGTCATAAATTGTGCAATCAGCAAAATCACCCCGTGTGTATGAACAGCTCAAGGTGTTTGTTTTTCCCTGAAAATTGTACAGGACAAATTGACGCGTCACTCAGCATCCGTCCCTGTCTGACGTACCGTAATTGTGGACGTTCCCGTGTTGCGTCTCGCTCGCACTAAATAACGAATAACAATGGTAATCCCTGGTTGATGTCGGCCCTATCGCGAATCATCTGTACACATTTGAAGGAACATGCTAATTAAAACTAAGCTTTAAAAGGAATTAACGAATATTCGGAATGGCTGTTAGGTAGGTATAAAAACTAAAAATTAAAATAACTTGCAATAGTAATTTCATCTTAAGCGATTGCCAAATACCTGGAAAGGTATTTCTTTCGCGTGTGAGGGTAGTAATATCTCCACATTGATGAAATTAACGCTGACTATACAGCGTGTAAGAAGTATTGGATAAATTCGACGCTTCTCGTAGCGACTCCGTAGCTCAGTGGTTAGAGCAGTCGCCCAGAAAGCGAAAGGTCGTGGGTTCGAGTCCCATCGGAGCTGGTTGTGAGATGGGTCGATTTTTTCTAAATACTTCATTTTTCAGGTAGGTATAACTTAATATTTTAATTAATGCAACACTGTCACCACTGAACACGGAAAGATTGTTTTCTCTTGTAGACTGTCACTCTTGCTTGACTGTCTGTTTCTCACGAGAAAGCAAAGTTTGACGAGTTATCTCGTATTCCCCTGGTGCCTGTAACACAGGTTGTCCTACTACGGGCAACAGCAGTTCACAAAATTAAATATTGTAGTGGCTTTTGCTTATTTTTATGTTTATGGATATTGAAACTTTTTTTGTAATTTATGTCAATAAACATATTTTTTTTTTATCTATGGATGGAACCAAGAGAGTATTACAAGCTTTACAATGTGCTGTTAATGATGTCATTAGTTTTTGTTATTGTTCTATTATTAAAGTTAAATTATTCTGATTTTTGTAGCATTTATCATTTTATTAGCTTTCCACTCGTGACTTTGCCTGTGTGAGCTAGACAATGTTTTCAAGTGAGAAGTAACCTCTATGTACTCTCCTCGAGACTATATTATTATGTAATCTGCCCTGTGCAAAATTTTATCCCGAGCCGTTCAGCTGTTTCGCTGTTGTTCAATAATAATAAACTTCCAAATTTTTGCATTCATAATTAATACGAGTAGGTAATGTAGGTATACACGGTAATTTTTTATCACCCCGGATATTTTAGGGATTATTCTACTCATGAAAACAAACTATTTTTATTATGGGTTAAATTAAAAACAAACAAATTTTATAAACATTTTGATAAACTATTTTTGCACGTTTGTTTTGGTTCCATAATAAAAGTTGATTCTTTTCATGAGTAGAATAGTCATTAAAATTATCCGGGGTGATAAAAAAATTACCGTGTATAGTCGACCTCAATGGTCGAGTGGTGTACGCACCTCAAGGTGCTTTTTTCGCGCTTTCTGCGGCCCCGTGTTCGATTCCCGGTCGGGTAAATATTGAAAAAGAACTTTTCAATATTTCCGCGGGTCTCGTTGTAGGTATGTGGTAATACCCGTCGTCGTTTCCCATTAAGCTACTATAGTTTGGTATTGGTACAATGTATGACTGTGATGGCATCCATTTTTTTTGCAAATGTCTATGAGGACTTTCTTAGTTCCGTACCCCGAGTGTAAGTTTTTATGTCAAGCAAACGCAAACTATTTCGAGTACGTATTTATGTCAATTTGTATGAAAACTGCATAAGCGCCTCTAGCGGCGAGTAGCGCGCTTTTATAGTTTTCATACAAATTGACTTAGATACGGAATCGAAATAGTTTGCGTTTACTTGACATAAAAACTTACACTCGGGGTACTGCAGTACCCCTAGTGTAAGTTTTTATGTCAAAAAACGCAAACTATCGTGAGTGCGTATTTATGTCAATTTGTATGAAAACTGTATCAGCGCCTCTAGCGGCGAGTAGCGCGCTTATGCAGTTTTCATACAAATTGACATAAATACGTACTCGAAATAGTTTGCGTTTGCTTGACATAAAAACTTACACTCGGGGTACAGGTCTACTCTAATTCAACGAAAAACGAAATTTCTTTCGAAACTTCGCACATTTCCTACCACTGACTTCTTCGTTTCGAAACTTCGTTGAAACGAAAATGCTTTGACGTTTAAATTTTCTAAGCCTACTCTAATTCAATTTAATAACGAACGAAAATTGAAGTTTGGCAGTTTAAAGTTCGCAATTTTGACGAACTCAAAAGCGTTACCTTTCTATTTTCGTTTTGGGTCGATTTTTATTAAAATATTAACTGATATGGCTACGAGGCAGCTTTTAATCGCTGCTGCTTTGCGCGAAGAACGCTTGGAGAGGAGAAAGAACCGGCAGCACCTGCGAAATCAGTTATTTATAGCGAATATTCCCCGATCTAGAGTTTATAGGAAATTACAGACTCAGTCGGGAATTATTCGAGGAGCTGTAGACTGAGATAGTGCCTTTATTACCTCCAGGGGCAAGGCAACAAGAGATCAAGCTAACCCTTAAAGTAAGTTTGTACTATGTAAACACGCATTTCAATGAACTTTTTGATTTTACTTTTCATAAGCCTGGTTATCGCTTTTCAGATATAGATATTGACTTAAACAACAGCACTTAATGCACCGCATACAGGTACTAGCAAAGCACATAAGATTTCTTCAAAATCTCAAAAAAGGAATCATATTAAGCGGAAGTAAGTAGTAAATATAGGTACCTAGTGATAACCGATTAACGATTTTTTCATTTACTTCATTTTCAATACTAAAGTTCTATTTTATTTATTTTCAGGTGATTCTGGATATCTTCTAAGGGAGTGATGACACCCGTCGATAATGCTGTTGAGGACTCTCTAGAGGGAAGATATACTGCCATCCAAAAACGTCCACGCTGCACCGTTGAACGCACATTTGGTGTATTGAAAGCTCGATGGTAGAGATGTCTTTTGTCAGCTAGGGAACTCCATTACTGCCCAGAAACAGCAGCTAAAATTATAGTAGCCTGCTATGTGTATAGTACATATGTATAAGGGCTGGTATTGGAGGTCCGGAGTTTTTTTTCCCGAGGAGGGAGGTCCCGTATTTGACAGAAGAGGATCACCAAACGGACAGAGCCAGGCAGATTCGCAGGGAAATTGAGACAGCCGCATCTTCGACTCGAGCTTTACAGGCAGGTCGAGGGAAAAGCGCTGTATTAATACAAACTTTAGAAAGGAACCAGGAAGATACATTCATACCAAACCAATTAATAAAATTGTAATATTGAAATAAAACCCACTTGTGTAACTTTTTTTTTGTCATAGGAGGTAATCATCAGTGTCTCAGTTAAATGTACCTACGACAAGACGAGGAAATCGTTATGCATGCCAACTGCGTGTTTGCTACATATTTGCTTGCTGCATTCTTAAAATATCCAAATAAAATGTAGCCTATGTCACCCGGGAAGAATGTAGCTTTCTAATGGTCAAAGAATTGTCTAAATCGGTCTAGTAGTTTCGGAGCCTATTCGATGCAAACAAACAAACAATCAAATCTTTCCTCTTTATAATATTAGTTTAGAAGACTAGCGGATCATCGCAGTTTTACCCGCTTGCTACCCGTTCCCGTGGGAATATCGGGATAAAATATAGCCTATGTCACTCGGGAAGAATGTAGCTGTCTAATGGTCAAAGAACTTTCCAAATCGGTCTAGTAGTTTTGGAGCCTATTCGATGAACAAACAAACAAACAAACAAACAATAAAATTTTTCCTCTTTATAATATTAGTATAGATTAAAAAGACAATATCAATGTATTTAATGGTTTTTATTTCTTACTTCAATACATGATATTAGCTTACATTTAACATGTACAAAACAAGAAACATATCGTTACATATTACAACAAATTGGTTATAGGATAAACACTGATTATACAACATTATAGTACATTATATTATAACCTTTATGAGAAAAAAAATCTCATATAAGTATTAGAATATTTTCCTTTTAAACAAATATAAAGTTGTAGGTTCCTAACTGTCTCTCTCTCTACGCGCCCATCTTCATACTGATACAACCTGCTTCTGACGTCTGTAGCAGGCAGGTAAGGCTGCAAAACAACATTCAAATAAGTTCCAAAATTGTATACCTACATACATTGCAGGGAATACTTATTATATTTTTTAGTGATAAACTGTAACTTTCTTGTAATTTTAATTGTCTCCGTAGTTTAAAAGTATGTGGATCACAGAGGGCGGCACAGGTAGTTTTTGTATGGATTGTTAGGATGTAAGTATAATTAGGTACCTTTTGCCACTACTGAATCGTCTTTGTGCAACCACCCATGGAATTGAGAGTGTCGCACAACTCCTCCCACAGCCTCTTTGTCTGGACCTTTCCTTCTATACTCCTCAATCTCCCACGAGCATGATCTTTATGTTCATCGAGGAAATCGAGGAGTACAGTGATTTGCTGAGGAGTTGTCGAACAGGAATTTGGAGCCATACTGAAAAGATGTGGTGAAACTAAATAATAGGAACCTATTACGAAAATATTATTTAAATAAGAATTAGGCGTGCAAAACATAAATATTAATACTTACTTTCTTTGGTAACACCGTATAAATAACACCAAATTATGCACCAAATATTTTGAAATTTTAAAGTAACGGCTGACGGCTCAGCTAATGTCATACTGCGGACAAGTTACGTTGTCATACGACGACAAGCATAAATCTGGGTCGGTGATAATCATTGGAACTAATTTTTCATACGAATGTTCATTTTGACACCTAATTTTGTACTGCAAGTGGCTCCTCTGTCACCGGAACATACAGGAATGTGGGACTATAGAGGTCAGTGGGGACTATAGACATCTTAACTTGGGCGGTTATCAGTCATTGAAAGGGTTCTTTTAGTGTCACTGTGTTTTTCGACATAAACTTGAATTTTAGTTGCTCATTTATCAGTTTCTGGGTTATTAAACATAGTAAACCATTACTAATTAAATACATTCTTAAAATTATTAAACCAACGTTTTAATTTTAAAGTTAATTTAAAAACCGGTTATTTACCGTAAATGACATTAAAAGAACCTACGTAATGTTGTTCATTCCATTCGTTCACGAAAATTGTCTATGGATTCGAACTTTTCGTGCGCGTCCGAAAATGTTCAAGAGTAGCGGCAGAAACGAAACTTCGTTTAAATTTCTTTCGTTTCCGAAATTTCGTTTCGGAGAACAAGAGTAGAGCTCTGATCTGACTATTAATTTTCCTCTTCGTTTTTTGAAGTTTTAAATACAATATCTCTTTACCTGAATCATCATACTTACTTGTTCAAGCTTATTGACTGAATGATGGCAACTAAGGGAATATGAAAGTTAGCAGCGCGTGCCGCGTACTTACTCTGTGTTAGCAGCCACTCAGTCTATAATAATATCGTATTCAATTATTGTTCTCTGTCTGACGTACGCGTAGGTAATTGTGGTCGACGGGTCGATTTTTTCCAATACTTCATCCTACTTCCTACTAATCCTACTGATATATAATATATCCTACTAATATTATAAATGTGAAAGTTTATATGTTTCGATGTTTGTCACTCAATCACGCCAAAACGGCTGAACGGATTTGGCTGAAATTTGGGACACAGATACCAAGACTTTGTTTTAACTTTAGAATTAGTTAAATTTGAAAGAACTCTCTATTTTTTTAAGTATTTACGTATATAAGGAAAAACAAACAGTTCTTAATTTAGTTAAAAATTATATTGTAAATGTATCCAAAAATTTTAGAAAAAATAAATACTTATTACTCTAACTCTTATTTTATGGGACAGTTACAATAATAGGAACATTGGTAACAAATTAGGATCTCTTAGGGTTAGTCTTCACTGTAGAGTATTACTATTATTTATTCTGTGGTATTACTAACATTCAGTACCTACTATTAAAATATAATACTAACTCTGCTATAAGAAAAATGTAAAATTATTTTATTTTATTTTTGTTCCCTTGTTCTACAATTAAAATTAGTGCTTGCGGCTTAGTCCCGTGTAGTGACGGCACATAAAAAGAATAGCACTACCCCCTCTCTTCCCGTGGGTGTCGTAAGAGCCGACAGAGGGAAAACTGCCAAAGGAGATGGGCAGCAGCGTCTCCATTTAACAGCAGGCCATACTGCGATCGCCAACCCGCCTGCCAAGCGTGGCGATTATGGCAAAACCCCCCGATATGATTACACAAAATAAAAATCGGCCCCCAGTCCCCGGCGGCCCCGCTATTCCTAGCTACGGTAGCGGCTATGGTACCTAACGGCGGGGCAGGGGGTGCTAAGAATCCCCGGGTAGGCTCCGGCTACCAACACCGACGACTTGACCTGGCAACCTACAACACGCGCACGTTGAGGCTCGATGAGAAGCTTATAGGGTTGGAAGAGGCAATTAGTAAGTTGCATTGGGATATTATTGGGTTATCTGAAGTCCGAAGACAGGGGGAGGACTCGATTACCCTTCAATCCGGTAACTTACTATACCACCGGGAGGGCGACCAACAGTCCCAAGGTGGTGTCGGGTTCATCGTCCATAAATCCCTTGTCAACAACGTGATCATCACGTAGCGTACCTGATACTCAGAATATCGGAACGATATTCACTGAATGTCATTCAGGTCTACGCTCCGACCTCGAAACAAGACGATGTCGAAGTGGAGGCTATGTATGAGGAGATCTCTAAAGCCATGCATAGCTTTAAAACCCACTACACGGTTGTGATGGGGGATTTTAATGCTAAGTTGGGGCAACGTTGTGGTGATGAGTTGAGAGTGGGGCAATTTGGATTTTGGCAACGGAACGAAAGGGGCCAGATGCTGGCAGACTTCATGGAGAGGGAGAACCTCTATATGATGAACTCCTTCTTTAAGAAGCCCGTAAGCCGCAAATGGACCTGGATTAGTCCGGACGGTAAAGTCAAAAACGAGATAGATTTTATTATGTCAACGAGGAAGCAAATATTCAATGATGTCGTTGTGATCAACGCCGTAAAGACGGGAAGCGATCACCGCATGCTTAGAGGCACATTGAATATCAACGTCAAGCTGGAAAGATCTCGACTAATAAAATCTACGCTCCGACCAATACCGGCTCAAATTCAAAACCCCGAGTGCTTTCAGCTCGAGCTCCAAAACCGCTTCGAAGCCCTTGAGAACAGCATCGATATGGACGATCTATACAACATGGTGGTGGATACTGTCCGCACGATAGGGTCCAAGCACTACAAAACCCACCGTCCTAAATTAAAGAAACTCTCCAGCCACACTATCCGACTCATGGATCAGAGAAACGAAATGAAACTACAGAACTCAGCGGATGCCCTTCGTTATCGATAGCTAAATAGGCAGATCTCCAAGTCCTTGACAAGCAACCTTCGCAAAGGAGATGACCAAAAATTGTATGAAGCTGTGCCCCAGAATGTACAGACGTGAAATATGTGTTTTTATAAACTATTACTTTTTTTAAAGAATCAAAAAGCTACGCAGATTTGGACAAAAGTTATCAAGCCAGAAAGATACATATTTTTTTATAGAAAATCTGCATTTGAATGCCTATAAGTAGTAGATATTTTTTTATTTTTAACAAGCCTTCCCGCGGCTTTGCCCGCGTGGACTACACGACGTCATCCCGCGGGAACCTAATATTTTTCCAGGATAAAAAGTACTCACCAGCTCCCAAACTATTGACCATTGTACCTGTGTTGACCAAGCTAAAAGTGTAGCACTCGCGAAGGGCTACAACGATTACAACACAATAGAAATAAAATTATAGTACTCTATGAGATGAACTTAAAAGTGAAACGCAACTCAAAACAAAAATAGCTCATTCGACCGGCAACAACACCACACCATGCAACAACATTGATTTGTTTTAACACAACACAATAGTCCTGTAGCCCGTGGACATTCAAATTACGAAAAAGGTTACCGTTTGTCTTCGTGAAATTATTATAGATTTCGCCATTGTATATACTATAAGCGAAGTCTTAAAGATCGTAACTCGCCGTAACCATAATAGTGATAAGTTTAAAATCTCCAATTATGTTAGTTATTTACATTTCTAGGTTACCGCATTGTTTCGCTATTGTCATGTTGTACAGCTTTGTCCAATTACCATTCGTAATAGTAAGACTATGGAAAGTTGCCAAACACTAATTTAAGACCAGATGTAGTCCGACCATTTTGATCATAATTTACATTTTTGAGTTACCGTTTAAAATTTATACATCTGTTAGTAGGCCCTCTGAACAAACCATATACTTATTTTAAGACTGTTTCTGTGGCCGGTTTAGATTTTAAGACTCATTTGGTCCATGAAGAAGAAATGCGAAAATGGCGTAAGTAAAAGCGCATTGAGCAAACTTACTTCTGCAAAACATAATCGAAGACTTAATACTTGAAGGACAGTGAAATCTGGTAACTGTCAGATTACTATAAATAAAGAGGAAATGCTAGTTCCAAATATTTTGTCTAGTTTGTTATGCCAGCTCTCTCTCTCTCGGGGTGCCAGCTAGATAACCTCCACGCGTGCTCACCTACTGTTCGTCCCACTCTATGTTTGCATACGCTGGGAAGAACAGTAGGAGGGACGGTGCATCCTGGGCGCCACTGTAAGTAATTTTCTTGATTGTAAGTAATAAATAATAATAAATCTTTTATTTCAATACCACATTTTGTTACAAATAAACATGTAGGCTCCTTCTGGTAAGTGTAAAGACACCTGTATCAGAAAGAAACCACTCTTCCAGATCATGGGTTTCTTATGGTATGTAAGGTTATATAATTATTTTAATACAATTTAAATAAATTATGTATGTGTGTAGTTTGTGTGTGTGTGTGTGTGTGTGTGTGTGTGTGTGCGTTAGTGTATACGTGGGTGCATGCGTGTTTATGTATGTTTGTATCTGTGTATTTCTATCTATTTTTAATAATACTACTGGGTACACCCTATATATACATTGCTTTATTCATTATATATTAAAATTTAGTAGCCCTTCTGTCATATCATAGTTTAAAGTCTTAAGCCATATTGTAACCTTGTGTTTGCATTCTCGGTAGGTTAATGTAAGTGATTGTTGTTTTTAAGACTGCTTGAGAGCACTTGTTTTGAATATGAGCCGGTATTGGTCGGAACGTGGATTTTATCAGCCGCGATCTTTCAAGCTTAACGCTGACACTCAATGTGCCACTGACCATGCGTTGACCGCTTCCCGTCTTGGCAGCGCGCGTTGCCCATCTCGTAATAGCAATTTTCCCTCTGTCGCCTCTTAAAACACCCACGAGAAGAGAGGGGGTAGTGCTTTTTTTTATGTGCCGGCACTACACAGCGCACTAGAAATCTTACCTATTGTTCACGTAACAAAATAATTCTCACATACCACACATTCATACGCTGCGGCAAGTTATACAGAATACTAAAGAGTACAACTTGCCACTTTGCTAGGCGTTAGAACAGGTCCACTCGAGCAGAGCTCCGATTGCTCGAGTAAGGCGAAATTACTGATCCAGGATTGCCATCTCCCTGGGGAGACACCGTTCGGAACCAAGCTCCCCCTTGGCCACGCATCCCTCGGCGACGGTACGTCTGACACCTTGGATTGGGTTTCGCTAGATTATCTGTCACCACTGTAAGTAATCAATAAAATTACTTACAGTGGCGCCCAGGGTGCACCGTCCCTCCTACTGTTCTTCCCAGCGTATGCGAACATAGAGTGGGACGAACAGCAGGTGAGCACGCTTGGAGGATATCTAGCTCTTACCCCGAGAGAGAGCTGACATAACAAACAAGACAAAATATTAGGAACTAGCATTTCCTCTTTATTTATAGTAATCTGACAGGGGGGCAGTTACCAGATTTCATTGTCCTTCAAGTTTTAAGTCTTCCATTATGTTTTGCAGAAGTAAGTTTGCTCAATGCTCTTTTACTTACGCCATTTTCGCATTTCTTCTTCATGGACCAAATGAGTCTTAAAATCTAAACCGGCCACAGAAACAGTCTTAAAATAAGTATATGGTTTGTTCAGAGGGCCTACTAACAGATGTATAAATTTTAAACGGTAACTCAAAAATGTAAATTATGATCAAAATGGTCGGACTACATCTGGTCTTAAATTTGTGTTTGGCAACTTTCCATGGTCTTACTATTGCGTATGGTAATTGGACAAAGCTGTACAACATGACAATAGCGAAACAATGCGGTAACCTAGAAATGTAAATAACTAACATATTTGGAGATTTTAAACTTATCACTATTATGGTTACGGCGAGTTACGATCTTTAAGACTTCGCTTAGAGCATATACAATGGCGAAATCTATAACAATTTCACGAAGACAAACGGTAACCTTTTTCGTAATTTGAATGTCCACGGGCTACAGGTCTACAAGTCAAGCTCAAGTCAGACAACAGAACAGCTGTCACTGACAGACTTTGCCAGAAATGTTGCCATTGCAAAAGTTAAAAAGTCCTTTTTTCTAAAAGCTTTACGTACATAATCTCAGTTTAAATGTAACGCGATACCTATAGTTGCAGTCTATGATATAATAATAGTATTTGACGATATTATACAATAATGCAGTATTCTATTTTAAAAAATATCACTGTAAACGCCGAATACTTTACAGTTATTTACACTATTAAATCTGTGCTTGTATAATGTGGCAACATTAAAACAAAATGTAGGTCGCATGTAGGTCGTTGATATTCTTTGTTTCTTGAACTTTTATTGTAATCTGCTACGATCGTTACGATATTAATAATAAATCATTTTTTATTTTTATACTTCTTACTACAATTTTTTTATTTTTGTACAGTTTGGGGCACAGGTTGGATATCTCTTTTAATACTGACCGTATTAAAGAGGCCATTGAGCGGAACAAAGGCTCCAAAGTGTTCGCTAGAGATCTGGCTATAGGGCAAAGTCAAGTGATGAGGCTGCAAGCTGAGGACGGTAGTATCATTTCATCAACACCTGAAATCCTGAGGGAGATTGAGAGTTTCTATGGACAGTTGTACTCCACGCAAACACCTGTTGAAAGTAAGGCTACAGAACCTAGAGCCAAGCTTACCCGACACTATACCGAAGATATCCCGGACGTCAGCCTGTACGAGATTAGAATGGCTCTCAAGCAGCTCAAAAACAACAAGGCGGCGGGCGATGACGGAATCACAACAGAACTTCTGAGAGCGGGCGGTAAGCCGATACTTAAGGTCCTCCAGAAGCTCTTCAAATCTGTCATCCTCGACGGCAAAACGCCAAAGGCATGGGGCAGAAGCGATGTGATGCTGTTTTTCAAGAAGGGTGATAAGACTCTCTTGAAGAACTACCGACCCATCTCGCTTCTGAGCCATATCTACAAGTTGTTTTCGCGAGTCATTACGAATCGTCTCGCTCGCAGGTTCGACGACTTCCAACCTCCCGAACAAGCCGGGTTCCGAAAAGGTTATAGTACCATAGACCACATTCATACGCTGCGGCAAGTTATACAGAAGACCGAAGAGTATAACTTGCCACTATGCTTGGCGTTCGTGGACTATGAGAAAGCCTTTGATTCGATCGAGACCTGGGCAGTGCTGCAGTCTCTCCAGAGGTGCCAAATAGACTACAGGTACATCGAGGTGCTGAGGTACTTATACCAAAACGCCACCATGTCGGTCCGATTACAGAACCAGAGCTCTAATCCTATCCAACTACAGCGAGGTGTGAGACAGGGAGACGTCATCTTTCCGAAACTATTCACAGCTGCGTTGGAGGATATTTTTAAGCTACTGGACTGGAAAGGATTCGGCATTAACATCAATGGCGAGTACCTTACACACCTGCGGTTTGCCGATGATGTAGTTCTCATGGCTGAGACCTTGGAAGACCTGAACACAATGCTCGAAGATCTCAGCAATGCCTCCCAAAGAGTGGGTCTGAAGATGAACATGGATAAGACGAAAATCATGTCCAATGCCCATGTTGCATCCGCTCCAGTTAATGTTGGGAACATTACACTCGAAGTTGTTGACCACTATGTCTAGGACAGACAGTCCAATTAGGTAAGTCCAACTTCGAGAAAGAGATCTCTCGTCGAATACAGCTCGGATGGGCAGCGTTTGGGAAGCTCCGGCATATATTTGCGTCCAAAATTCCTCAATGTCTCAAGACTAAGGTCTTTCACCAGTGTGTGTTGCCAGTTATGACTTATGGAAGCGAGACGTGGTCTTTTACTATAGGTCTCATAAGAAGGCTCAAGGTCACCCAGCGAGCAATGGAGAGAGCGATGCTTGGTATTTCCCTGCTCGATCGAATCAGAAATGATGAGATCCGCAGGAGAACTAAAACGACCGACATCGCTCGAAGGATTGCTCAGTTGAAGTGGCAGTGGGCGGGATGGGCGGGACACATAGCGCGGAGAACCGATGGCTGTTGGGGCGGAAAGGTTCTCGAATGGCGACCGCGAACCGGACGACGTTCCGTGGGCAGGCCCCCTACAAGGTGGACCGACGATCTGGTCAAGGTCGCGGGAAGCCGCTGGATGCGGGCAGCGCAGGACCGATCGTTGTGGAGATCCTTGGGGGAGGCCTATGCTCAGCAGTGGGCATCGTACGACTGAAATGATGACAATTAAAATTACTTAATAATTACTCATTTCCTTCTTATTTCTTTTCCAATTTGACTAATTTCTTTGGACACTAAAATTATTATTATATCACAAAATCACAATTATAATAATAATATACTTATTCTAAAATTTATAATCATAATAAGTAGGATATTATAAAATTATTATTATAACAAAAATAATACAACGCCATATTAAAATTTATAGTCGATATCTTAAAACTTAGTACTTACCATAATTATTTCCTTCATCATTATCAGCCATTTAATGTCCCCACAGATGGGCCACTGGCCTTCCTTATAGATGGATTATTTCCTTAGGATTTTTGAATATGTATCAAAGGTAGAGTAGACATTTGGTATCAAAATGAAATTATGAAATATTTAACATGTAAATAAAAAAATGGACTAAGAAAACAATAACTGTTCTACTGCAAACAAGCTTTATAATTTCCGTTTTTGTTACGCACATTTCCGGTTAAACGTTACAGCGGCAAAGTAACAAAAAAGGAAGTTACGAACACATTCTTATGTTTCAATAATATTATTTCTAGAGGAAAGAAGTGATCTTACGTCTACTAATAAACACCAAATTCTAGTGAAAGTATTTTATTTTTTCACTATTCTGACATACTGGCAAAAAAATTGAGAAATGCTCGCTCATTTAAATTTTTTCGCTGAGACTATCAATTTGATAGCCCAAGAACTATCCGATATTTTTGTAAAAAATTCAATAACAGGCCAATTTATTGTAAACGGCCATTAAATATAATTTTAAGAGACTATATTTTGGAATCCAACATAATCTCGCATTGGAAGGTATCAAAAGAAATTTATACCTACCCCGAAAATGGTGCAATTTTATAGCAAATATGCTATCACCAATTTTATCGTGAACATGTTATGTTCACCATATATAAGCACCAAAGTCGAAATCCATAAAGATATAAAACGGGAAACTAATACTTTAGGAAGAAGTCGGTTGATTCTGATAGCATTTTGCCAATTTCAGTTTACGTGAGAGTTTTTTTAAAGTATATTTGTTTTTCATTTACTTATAGGGGGATTATATACTTTTACGAAAGATAATTAATAAATGTATTCAAATGTAAAGTATATAGTTAAGTAATACTTATACCATTTTTGCTCACTTTTTATAGATTTTTTTTATAGCTTTGAATTAGTTTTTTTTAATGTCGCTGTCATAAATATTGATGGATTACTAATGAATTATTTATTAAACTAGATAATCTAATTTTCTATGTTAAGAAATTACTGATATAGAATTATTGTTGAGTCTCCATAGAGCGAATGAGTTTGGCTCTTGGGCTATGATGTCAAAAGTACAGGGTTCTCTTTTCGAATTTTATAATTTTTCATGTCTCATATTCTGAAAGTAACTCCTAACTTGCCTAAAATGCGGGTTGAAAGTGGTATGTGGCGGCCCTAGGGCCGTTATGAAATTTAAAATAGGAATAGGAGGGGTCATGTCAAAATCTGTAATAGCATCTACACACGTTCCGATCCGACAGCCGATTTGGTGTGCTCCCAGAGCAAATCTGCGCTACACACGTTCCGATTTGGTCTCGGAGCAGACCGAATCGGATCGGAGGTCGAATAGGAACGTGTGTAGAGTCTTATCTCTTTGGACATTTATTTACCAAAGGTATACAGGCAAATGCACAGAAGCCTATACAGCCATGTTTTGCTATTATATAAAATAACTAATATCGTAGAATTATTATTTTAATATCTAAAACATTGTTTTTCTTAAAGAATGCGTTTTTAGAAACAGATTAAACCAAATAAGTTATTTGTAACATAAAAAATCAGGCTATTAATTTCATGGAATTGCATAGAGTACGGGTCAAACACCAAACAAGACTATATGGACTTAGTTTCCCTTGCCTTCTTTAAAACAGAGAAAATGAACAAAAAAGTTATAGTCTTTCGAAAATTCCGCGGCCATAGGAAAAATATTTTTTAGATTATTTCTGTTTATTTTTACTTTCCTCATATTCAAAATGAAAAGTAGAGTGTTTACTTCGGGCGTATGGACCCATAACAGTCTCGAACTATCGGCGCCCTCACTTCGTTCGTGCGCCAAAACACTCGACTGTTATGGGTGCCATACATCCCTTGCTAAACAATCTACTATTTTTATTTCACTGTAGTTACCGCCATCTGCAAGAATAAACGCAAAATTATAGTATCTACACACCGAACTAGTGACACACTTTGTTTGTGCTTTTGAGAAAAGCACACAAGTGTGCTTTTGACAAAAGCTCACCCTCTCGCGACACTTGCTGCATTAACTGCGAGATTCAAAAGAGGGCGCTACCAGCTACTTTCTATTCCCATCTTTCTACATGAAACTTGTATCATTGTTCAGCTTTCTTTTGTTGCGATAAAGTTTTATTACTACTACGTTGTTTACACTTCTAGCACTTCTAGATAGGACTTAGTTGTTATATTGTACTTACTTACCTTCTATAAATATTAATTTGTCAACATTTGTCAACAATTAATTTGTACAGCCTTTGATTAGGTACCTATCTCCCTACTTTGTTTTTTATTAACTTACGAGTGCTTACGACTACGAGTCGGAAAAACGATTCGCAATGTTCGCAATATGAAAATACGAATAAACCGTTTCATTTACTTACGATTCAAGATTAGTCAGTAAGTACCTATCTAATTATATTGTATGATATTGTAGGTACTTATAAGTTTTTAGTAAAAATTTCATTTTCATGACAACCTTTTTTGCTGACTGTACTTAAATATTGTATTGTCATCTAATTAGTTATTGTTCTGAGTCTAAACCAAACCTGTAAGTATAGTTACCATATTTGAGCTCCATCGGACAGACACGCAATTTGCAAGCTTGCAAATTAACACTAGAGTACACGCGCCTCAGAATGGTACGTGAGTGCACGCATGGTTGACTGGTGTCACCCATTTGTGTACTTAACTATTTTACTTAATTTTTACAATTTTAATAAAACAACTTTGATTAAAATATTTGTTGCTCATACCTCTGCGCTGCCATATCTAAAATGAAAAAACCAACATTATACACACTTTTTAAGTAAAAGTATAAGCAAAAGCGAAAAAAGCAGTAATTTAGTCAATAATTTATATCTATTATCAAATATTACACAAAATAAAAGCTTATTTACCTGTTTAAAAGTAAATCACCATTAAAAAAAAAATGTTGCAAGAACACACGCACGGGTGACTATTGTCACCCCTCAACTTTGAAGGTCTTTTCTCAGAAGTCCTTACGCTACAAGAGTCGTCTCTTCGCACTGGCGGCGGAGGCGGGGTTTTGTCCTTGAGGAATACACGAGCGCGCATGAGTTTGTCACGATGCGTTTTTAAAATACATTCATGTTTATTGCGCTAGGTGACTATTGTCACCCACGCGTGCGCTCTAGTGTTAAGCTTGCAAGATTTGTCCCCCACTAACTAATTAACATGGCAAGTATTAACTTACCATGTAAGCTTTTTATTAAAAAAGCTTGTAAAAAGGTACTCTGTGGGCACTGTGGCACAGATTACTAAATAGTTACTGTTAGTGTAGTCAATGAAGCTAGTTGACCGCCACAGTAATTCCTCAGTCACAAAAAACTTTACAGCATGATAAAGTATCAATAAATTAAAAGTATGGTATAAATTTCCAAAAAATAATAGAAGGTTAGGTATTTTTTAATGAAAGTCATAATTCATTGATATCTTTTTTAGGAAAAATGCTCGGCAGGCTTATTACCAAAACAAGCAACCAGTTGCTAATTGTACAATTGCAACGCGACTGCTACTAGTTGCGGTTGGTTTGCAATCGGTACAGTACGGTACGGTACCTTTCATGCAATTTTAGTTTACAAATCGCTCGCTTGTGGCGCTAATCGTAGCGATCTACGTTCCGTAATACGAATATGTGTTTTGGGAGCGATTAATTGTTAATTGTCGCGATTGCGACTGTCACTTTAAGATCGGTAATAAGCCTACCGTCTAAACTTTCTTCACCGGACATATTCATGTAACGTATTAAAACAATAATATGAAATATCCAAAAAAATATCCCAGCAGAAACACCAAATTTTAATAAAACAATTGGGGTGACTTGAACTGAAAAATGTCTCTGTCGAACTTTGATTCGAAAGAATCTGTTCATTGCCTACACTATGTGGGCCTAGTCTTGTGCAGTGGCCGATGTTAAATAGTCTGGTTCCATAAACGAAAAATTTAATAAAGTTTTCTCATTAAAACTAGTTAATCATTGTAATTGGGTTAACTGTTTTTAGAAAAAAGTTTTTTTCACTTCTCATGCTCGTAAAGTTCGTGTTTATGTTGGGTATAGGCTGCATAAAATCGCTTTTTATGCTCTAGTGCATAAAGTAAAATCGTCGTCTAAGTCTCAGACTCTAAGGTCCGGTTGCTCGAAGCTTGGTTAGGGTTAAATTATGGTTAAAGTAAAATTAACCGGCGGTCAAATTTAAAAAGCGTTGTTGAAGCAGCGGTTACTTTAACGAGCAGTCAAATTATAGATTTAACGGCGGTCAAAATAACCGACAGGGTGGGGGTGGTTTAAATTTTGCCATTAGTAATTAAGGGAAGGTTAATAAAATAGTACAGACAACACTTTTAACCCTAAAATAACCAATGTATTTTTCTTTTACCGATGTCAAAATTGACATCAGTTAAATTTTAACTTTTGTCAATTTTGACAAAAGTTAAATGTACGAGCAACCGGACCTAAGACAAAGGTCGTCAGGTAAACAGTCATACACGCAATTAAACTTCGTGAAATAAACTTGTCAATTTCATTCTGTTTCTTCAATTTTGTAGTTAGATCATCCATGTTAAATAACTAAATTAATAAAACTAGGCAAAATTAATGAGTTTTCTAAGAAATAAGTATTTCAAGCAAGAGCATTATGGACTACGATCTATGCTAAAGTCAATGTGCTACCACTGCCACGTATAAAAAAAAATAAAGTCTTGCCGCCAATATGGCGAAGTCTTTATTTTTTCTTTTTTGCAATATTGTTATTTATTTTCCTCACACTCGAAGTGAAAAGCAGAGTGTATAACTCGTACATAAAACCCATTTTACCCTCGAATTGACTATCCATCCTCGCCTACGGCTCGGGTGGATATATACGTCTCGGGTAAAATGGTACGTTTTATGCACTTGTTGTACAATCTACTATATTTTTATTAATAGACCTGTCATACATTACGAATGCTGGTATCATCCATCAGTCGCAGAGACCGCCGCGCGCCGTTTCTCCCATACATTTGTATTGTGCGATGCGACATGTAGGATACCTACAGTAGCGAAGTACAAGTCACAATAATTAGGGTTGTTTGTAAAATTTGTTTTTACAATAAATAAAGTAAATTGCGGTCTAGGACAAGGGAAATACTTAAACAGTTTTCTTTTTGCAAAAAAGGTTTATTTTACATTTTTTTTTTTAGTTTTCTAACAGTTTTATTTTTACGAATTTCTTTTTTTTATTTTAAAGTCTTTTCGTTTTCAAGTCATGTTTTAGTGTTTCTTGCTTTAAATTATTAATTTAGTGTAAGTGATTTTATTTTAAAAACATTATTTTGTATAGGTAAATACTAACTTCATTTTTGTTCAATAGTAGGTAAAAAGTATAATGTAATGAAAAACAGTATAATACTGTTTTTAACAGTATAGTTGGCAACCCTAGTCACAATACGTCACCACGACTGGCGTATCGTATCGTATGATACCTACCAGTCGTCTATAAACTTCGTAGGTCTAGATAACTTCTTACCTAATAAAAGTAAGAAAGAGCTTAATGATTTTGCTTTTAAAAGTGTTACTTACGCTTTGACTAGCTGTAACTTCAATAAAACATAGAAATATAGAAAGAAATTATAGAAATATATTGTCTTCAGACCTCAACTTCGGCACCAGCATCGAGTCCAAGGCTCAAATTGCAGCCAAAAAGCTAGGCGTCCTAAATAAGGTCAAGCGATATTTCACGCCGGGACAGCTTTCAACTCTTTATAAAGCTCAAGTCCGGTCTTGCATGGAATATTGCAGTCACCTTTGGGACGGCTCAGCGAAGTATCAACTAGCTGCATTGGACACGATCCAACGCAGAGCTGAGAGGCTAATTGGCGACCCAAAACTGGTGAAGAGCAAGTTTCACACCCTAGCTCACCGCCGCAAAGTCGCTTGTCTGTCGGTCTTTTACAGATTATACTTCGGAGAGTGTGCTCAGGAGCTGCATGAGCTCATACCGCCATCCCCCTTCTTCCATCGGACATCCAGACGCACAGCGGGCTACCACCCTTTCTTGGTTGATATTCCCAAATGTCGCACCAAGCGCTACTCAGCATCTTTTATATTGCGCACAGCAAAGGAATGGAACTCCCTCCCTGCGTCTGTATTCCCGAGTACTTATAACCCGACCACATTCAAAGCAAGAGTGAATAGGCACCTTCTGGGTGAGCTCGCTCCATCGTAGATCCTGTTCTAGCCCATGGGCTTGATTGGGATCAAGAGCAAACCCATTAAAAGTAAAAAAAAAAAAAAAAAAAAAGAAAGAAATCTTCATTAAAATAAACTTTGTTAAAAGCTATTTTATTTTTAACCGACTTCAAAAAAGGAGGAGGTTCTCAGTTCGGTTATATTTTTTTTTTTAATGTTTGTTACCTCATAACTTTGTCAATTATAAACCGATTTTAGAAATTCTTTTTTTGTTCAAAAGCATATAGTTACAAATTGGTCCCATTGTCATACGGTCAGGATCTGATGATGGGATCCTGTTGAAATCAAGGGAACTCTTCAAATTTTAAAGGCAAACCTATAGCGATTTTTGTATTTTCTTAAATAACTTGAGCACTTGCTTTCGGTAAGCACCATTTGGTGTAGTGGAACTGATGATGAGGACCACAGATGGTCATCGGAAATATTAATAAAAAACGTTTTTGAAAAAAAATGTAACCGCCTTCAAAACGGATCTTCAAACAAAAATTAACAAACACTAAAAAACGAAAAAAATAATAAGATTTTTTAATTCAAAGGACGATGATACGTGACTTTTTCTAATTTATCTTGGTAGTTACTTACTGAACTGTTTGAAGTCGGTGCCGTCTTATAGATATTGAGGTAATTACGTCCTACACCTCACGCTTGGGACCGGGTATTTTTTTATATGTTAGTTATTCCACTCAGTATATTTCGTTCTTATTCTTTTTGGCTTGGCACCGACTTCAAACAGTTCAGTAAGTAACTACCAAGATAAATTAGAAAAAGTCACGTATCATCGTCCTTTGAATTAAAAAATCTTATTATTTTTTTCGTTTTTTAGTGTTTGTTAATTTTTGTTTGAAGATCCGTTTTGAAGGCGGTTACATTTTTTTTCAAAAACGTTTTATTTTTCGATTTTTAGTGAAGTAGCTTAAGAAACTACAGTCATGGTGATTATGATAAATTGTTGTAAATATCCTATCCGTTACGGAATTCAGCCCCCCTAGCATGACCAACCAAAACGCGATATGATATGATAAGTTATCCGGTTTAACTGTCAAAAGACTATGGGTTTTGACGTTTGAATGTCGAGAAATCGCTTTATCATGCGATACATATCGAGTTTTGGGTGGTCATGCTAGGCTTACAGCTTTCCATCTTTAGCTACTTAGATAACTTGAAGGAATACAACTGAAGGTCCATTCGTGCATATGGTATGTATAAAACATCATAATATAACTCCTAACTGTTGAAGAGTTTCACCTCTCGTCAGCAGCTCACCCTAATATACCTGAAAGAATATAACAATTGGCCCATACGTACGATTAATACTTAAAGAAATATTCTCCAGCTCCTAACCGTTAAGGAGTTGTAGCTTCCATCATCAGCTCATCACTATGAGATGATGACTACCAGATGCAAATACTTGACTAACTTCAAAAATAAATGGAACGCATAAGGCTTGCCTATATTTGAGAATTTCTCTCAATTTTCCTGGGATTTGATCCCCTGGTCCTGACTTGGTGAAAGTAAGATCAGGTCAGAAGTACCAACTTTCGAAAAAAAAAATTTTGAAAATGATCCCTAATTTGATGAAAGTATGAAATCGTCCATATACCCAAATAAAGTCTAAATACACATTATTCAGGATAACTCCTGAACTTCTTGCCAGTTCTTGATAAAATTTGAATGGGACCACACGAGAAGCGTCACCTTTCAAATAAAAAAAGAATTATCCAAATCGGTTCATTAACTAAAAAGTTCTGAGGTAACACACATAAAAAATAAAAAAAAAAATAAAAAAAAAAAATACAGTCGAATTGATAACCTCCTCCTTTTTTTGAAGTCGGTTAAAAACTAAATTTTACGGGCGCGATACGAGTTCTTTAATATGGTTTATAAGCAATTTTCAAGTATTTGCATCTGGTAGTCATCATCTCACGATGATGAGCTGGTGATGGAAGGTACAACTCCTCAATGGTCGGGAGTTGGAGAATAATTCTTTAAATATTGTTGATGCGTAAATATTTATAGTTGTTATCTTTTAGGTTATTTAGGTAAGCTGATGATGGAAGGTAAAATTCCTTAACGCTTAGGAGTTAAAATATGTTTTTAAGTACCACAAGCGCGAATAGAACTTTAGGTTGTATTCTTTCAAGTAATGTAGGTTAGCTGATGGTGGAAGGAAACTGCATAACAGTTGAGAGTTGGAGGGTGGTGCTTGTCTCAGTATTCTAATTTAGATATGGGCTACAGTCGTTGCACATTGCGCTACGCTTGCTCATTATGCGGTTTCTTATGGTAGATTTCTTACACAAAAAATGGAAAAATTAACAAATTTTTTCTAAAAAAATTAAACCGCCTTCAAAACAATACTGCAAACAAAACTACAAACAAAAAACTCATTTTCCAAAAAACACGTAAAAGTGAAAAATAAATTGAATCATTCAATTCAAAGTACGAAAGTGCGGGACTTTTTCTAATTAATCTTGAACTTACTGATCTGATTGAAGTCGGTGTCAAGCCGAAAGTAACAAGAAATAGTGAATCAATATCTCATGCGCGAAGTGATACCTATCAAATACATATTATGATATGGCTTGACACCGACTTCAATCAGATCAGTAAGTTCAAGATTAATTTAGAAAAAGTCCCGCACTTTCGTACTTTGAATTGAATGATTCAATTTATTTTTCACTTTCACGTGTTTTTTGGAAAATGAGTTTTTTGTTTGTAGTTTTGTTTGCAGTTTTGTTTTGAAGGCGGTTTAATGTATCGTCAGTTTGGCCCAACCACCCATTCTGGATCGTCATTTTTGAATCATCAGTTTTGTCCTACCAGCCATAGAGAAAAAAAAACAAAATCGTATTGAAAAACTATTTTATTTTCATTTCCGAACTCACTATTTCTATGCTACTTCAATATCAATACCATATTCTTCTGAAAATCTCTCTAAACCTAAATTTGTAGCATTTTCATCTAATAAATTATCAATTTACATCATTTTGGACTTTTATAGGATGCCAAAGGTACTTACGTATTTGTAGTTTTGTTATATTAACACGGCAAATATTATTGTATAGAGCTGGCCTAGCATGAGCGGCTTTTATCACGCGATATGATATAGCACGTCATGCTGTCTTGCTTACCCCACTAAGGTGTAAGCAAGACAGCATGACGTGTTATATCATATCGCGTGGTATAATGATGGTCATGCTAGCCAGGCAGATATAAGTATTGAGTAAGTTATAATTATTAATACACAATTATACATAATTTAATAATAAATGGTAGTTATCGGTAAAGCAAGAAATCCATTTAATTCATCTACTTACTAAGTATTATTACTATATTGTATATACCATGAACTTTTACTTGTTGACTTCCTGAAAATTACTGTCTTGAAGTACTCATCAATACAAAAAGCTTTTACTATGAGAACATCTCTGAAATCCTAAAAAAACTCAGCTGTTCCATACATAATATGTCAATGAGTTTATTTGAAAATTAGAACAGTTGTTTTTTTTTCGTGATTTCAGAGTTGTTCCATAGTAAGAGTTGGTTGTAATGAGTATTTCAAGTAATTTTCTGGAAGTCAACAAGTAAAATTTCACGGTGTATAATGTATGGGGTTTTCAAAATAATAAATCAAACAGAGGATTGAATGTAGGTGTGTTACTAAATACGCATTGGTACTATAACCTTTGACTTACATTTTGACAGATAGATTGTACGACCTTATTGTAAAGAATAAGATCTTTTACGTAAACGCGATAGTAACGTTTGCACATAGACAAACTTACACTCGGGAAAGTTTTTTTTTCTATTTTATTTACGTTCTATACACTTGACCTGACCTCCCCCTGCTTTATCTGAAATTTGTTTTGCACCATCTTATACTACGTAATTTTTTTATAACCCCGGATAATTTTAGGGATTATTCTACTTATAATAACAAAGAACTTTTATCATGGGACCAAGATTGAAATCGCGAAGAAAAATCAGCTGTTCCATACATTTTGATTAAATATTTTTGCAGTTTTGTATGGAACAACTGATTCTGTATCGCGATTTCAGTTTTGGTCTCATACTAAAAGTTGTTTGTTTTCATGAGTAGAATGATTCCTGAAATTATCCGGGTAGATAAAAAAATTACCGTGTATAATTTGTACTTTAATGACGCTTGGGTTAAATGAATGACATACTTAAATAAAAGTTCGTAATAATATTAGATGGGAATTAAGCCTTATTAAATATTAAAATGAAAATAATAAGCGATGAAGACTGTTAAAGGCATCCTAATTTTTTATACATAATTATCTTCGCTCTAGTTCAGTTAAACTGTCATGAAAAATCGTATCCCATTTCGTATACAAATCTCAAGCATATAATATGTACAGTCAAACCAAATTGAACCATGAGCCATGACTCATTTTGCTAGTTATTTGTTTGAAAGCGTCAAAACTATAAAGATCAGTGTCATATCAACGAGTTTAAATACTGAATTTTTAATATCTGTTAGAAAATTTACTTAATGTGGGTTACTATTCAATTGGTTCGACTGTAAGTACTAATGTATGTAGCTACATATATAAATCACAAATAAAATAAATTAAATACAGATAATAAGTTTTACTTCAATTCAGGACAATACAATATTAAAACTATTGCGACGTATAAACTAAAACTTTGTTTCACACATTAAGATTTTTAAATGTTTTGTTGTTACGGTCATCATTTATCTACTTAAAATAAACTTACCACAATCATAATACGAATGCAATACAATAATATACATATAGTATGTACCTCCTACCTGTATCAAATTTAAATCGATTGTGTTAGACTTGGTAGGTAAGTACTAGTCTCTAATAAGAGGTGCTTGTAGACTGTTATTAAAAACATAATATCCATACTAATCCATACTAATATTATAAATGTGAAAGTGTGTTTGTTTGTTTGTTTATTTGTTTGTTTGTTTGTTTGTTTGTTTGTCCGTCTTTCACGTCATAACGGAGCAGCGGATCGACGAGATTTTCGGTATGGGAATAATTTGAGAGCTGGAGAGTAACATAGGCTACTTATTATTCAGGAACATTTTAATATAAATATGGTAATTTTGTAAATAAAATCGTTAAACTGTCGTACTTTATACAACTGTCATTGCCTACATAGCCGCTTCCAAAGAGTAGGTATGTTAAAGAGTACCTATGTAATCAGTGACGTTTTTGTCTCTTTGGATTACCTATTTTTAATAAGTGACATTTATGGCAAGCAGATTTTGGTGATACGAAGTTCATGTCCAATAAAATTTATATGGCAGAACAACGTTTGCCGGGTCCGCTAGTTATGTATATATCTTAAAACAGATAGGTATTACACAAAATAAAATCATTACTTACATTTCACAGAAAAGTGTTAACTGTACTCACAATTTCTATAATAGTTAATATTTTTAATTGAAGCAAAATAAACTAATAAGAAAATAACATTTTTAGGATTCACGTTTTAGAGAGATTTACACACACTAAAAATAAATGATATGACAGATTCGGTTAGAACACATAACATATTAATCTAAATAAAAGTATACACTTACTGGATGGAACTAAAATGTACAGTCGTCATTACATAGCAAGTTTAACTTATTGACATTTTAGGCTAGTCATATCGTACTGAAATTGTAATAATTGCGATAAACTTGCTTTTTTGGTAAGTATGTTGTTTGGGTCCACCTAGATAGTAGGTATTTATCCAGTCTAAAATGTAAAATGTACGCGCGCTGAGATATTACTGAAAAACCGCTATATTTTTTTCACTTTTTTTAGTTTTGTGCAAAAAACGACATAGGAAGGCTCTAATGAGAAAGGTCACTATGACTTTTAAAGTGTACAACATTTGTGACTGTTTGAGCTCTAATCCAATGTCTAATAACTTCTAAGATACAGGGTTCCCAATATTCTCTATTATATCCCAAAAAGTAAGAATATGCGAATGGACTAAGTAAATCGAGATAAAAAAAGTCATAGAAAGGCTCTATGTAGTTTTATTACCCAAAACAAAAAAAGTGAAAAAAAAATTGGCGGTATTTCAGCAATAACTCAGCGCGCGTACATTTTAGACTGCTGCAAATCTGGATAAATACTATCTAGAACTTGCTTTTTTGGTTTGTTGTTTGGGTTTACCTAGATTCTAGGTGGACCCAAACAACATGTACCAAAAAACAAGTTTACCGCAATTATTTCAATTTCGAATGTAACAAATTATGAGTGGTATATTTTAGATCTTAACGGCCCCACAGACTATCAGCCTATCAGTCTGCCAGCAGGAAACGGTCTATTAGGGGCGCGATTCTCGCGCAATAGACATTATGTCGAATAAGAGATATTTCACGCCAAATAACTTGGCACACAACACAGGCCAAGTTATATGGCCCGCACTTTCAAAATAAAATGGTGGATGTCAATCAATGTCAATTGAAACAGAATTTTCGTATCACATTATAGAAATATCTATGCCCAGCGCTCGACTTGCAATGAGTGGTCAATCTCAGTCGACGTGAATGTCACGCGTAAAGCTGTATTTTTTAAAACTATAAGTAGACATTTTTGTGACATTTTCAGGTTCAGATAACTCTGCGCGCGCCTGGGAAGTTTTTGGCGCTAGTTACAGTACATTTTTTTGTTCAAAGCTTATAGAAAAGATTAGTATTCGAATTTGACGATGTCGAATTCGAGATATCTCTATAGATCTGAGAATCGCCCCCCAGTTGGCTGCAGTCGGCCATGCTATTCGGTTTTTGTATAGAAAGTTGTGAGTGTGTGCCAACTGACAGGCCGTTGCCTGCTCGCGGACCGATAGTCTGTGGGGTCCTTTATGGCCAGTGCCGCGCGATTCTTGTTTCCATTACCGTACCAATATCTTTCGTTCACACCTGACTGGCGCTGTTCGTAACGTCTACAATCCACGCATTATGCTGACGCGGAATCGTTTTGGAGAAAATTTTACTGTCTATATATAAAAAAAAAACTGTAAGTAGGTATTATTTTCGAAAATGAAGTATTAGAAAAAAACGACCTGTCTCACAACTAGCTCCGATGCGACTCGAACCCACAACCTTTCACTGTCCGGGCGACTGCTCTAACCACTGAGCTACGGAGTCGTTAGAGCAGTCATCCGGACAGTGAAAGGTACGACCTTTCACTGTCCGGGGTTCGAGTCCCATCGGAGCTAGTTGTGAGACGGGTCGTTTTTTTCTAATAACTATTTTGTTTTATCGTTCCATATAAATGAATTATCTTAGTTCTTTCTTTCTTTCTAAATATGTAACGCGCTGTTTACACGCTGTATCTGAACTGGCCTTTATCGAGCACGTCATTAGAGCGGTTTCCTTGTGTAAATGACAAGTTTTTTGTGTTGTCGACTGTACAAAAACTGCATAGGTACAAAAACTACATAAGCACAGCTGGCAGCAGCAATATACGTTTCACACAAACTCAAAACAAACTAAATCTACTATTTACATAGAGCCTGTTAAAATATATATAAAAAAATATGGCGTTTTTCCTCCAATTATTGTATTCTTTTTGATCTGGCCTTTTTTATAAAGAACACAAAATACGCCTAAATTAAAAAAAAAACCGAGTGTCTATAAAAATTTTCAACCAAAATATGGTATACTAGCTCTGTCTGTTATAAATTAGGAAAGCATTATTTTTAAAGGCGTTACATTTTGATTATGATTGGCAGAATGTTAACTATCTAAATGAACGATTAGCAATAAATAAACGTCAGTTATCTACTGTTCAGAGATCAAAAAGACTTGTAACCAGTAAAACAATAAATTCACATTTCAACATCTCGACTCAACGTGTCGAATTTCAAATCTTTCACTTCCTCAGGGCTAAAACTTTTGACCGATATTTTACCAGCTTCACCCGTGATATCTGTACTTGATAGCTTATTAGTTATTTTGGTTATTGAAATTCTACTTTCTATATCGTTTACATCACAAACGCTTTCTAGCATTACACCCTTTTCGACTTTTCGAGGCTTAGGCGAAAGATTAGGTGCAACCACTTTCGTATTTCGTAGTTTTTCGCTTAGGATTTTGTTACAATTCTTCTTGGACATGTCTAAAGCGAGTGGATCTTCTTTGGCCGGTTCTTCTTTCTTCTCTTCTGTTATAGGTTTGTTCTGTTGCTTGAATTCTGCTACTTCTGCATTTGTTATGTTGTCTTTCTTCTTCCACTTCGTTCTTCTGTTCTGGAACCATATTTTCACCTGAAATAGAAGAAAGACGTTTTTAGTACAAACTTAAGTTTGTGCTATTTGTTTTTTTCATTTCTTAGTCATCTTATTGTGAGTTTTAGGTGTTGTACACATAAATATGCTTCAGGAAAGGATATTTATAATAATACAACATATCGTCAGGACTTCACTGAAACAAATAAAACCATCATCTGTAGTTCTGTCTTAATCATGAAATTTGAGGATTTAAACTTCACGCTTATTATTTTCTTTAAAAACTGAACTAGAATACGACTTTCTAGCCTCAAAATCTAAGCCCCACTACTGTCTCTAGTCGTCTCTAGCTTTTAATTTCCAACACTATCGCCACAGATACACATTTTCTCTCAGCATATCCCTAATTCGCACAACAGTTGTTACATAAACGGCACGATGGCGCTCTGTATCAGCTAACTCGCAAACAGTTAATTACAGCCTGATCGATTCCGGCCCCGGGGAGAGTAGGGAAGGGATCTATTACCGGAGTACCGATAATTCGGATTACCATAGTGATGTGGACCCTAAAAGCTAATGGATTTATCTAAGCAAGAATAAGTTGTGGATATAAAGTTACATGACTCGCAATGAGAAAAAAAATTGGTAGCTCCATGTCATTTAGTTTCTATTTTGATTAGTGGTTTCTTTAATGAGGTTGCTTCTTTAAATTGTATACAAGAATAACAGATCACAATCTATTCAGCTAACAGCCAGCGTGATTGGTATTTGTTTTTGAATGTTTATTTTATATTTTCACGCACTTTACCAGTTTTTGTTGAAATATGAATAATGTATTGTAAAAATACCTGAAAAGTATTAGGTACTTAGCTATTATTATTTCGGTTTATTTTACTACTATTTAGTATACCAAATCGTAGAATAGATAGTACCACAGAACTCCCTCTACTCTAATTGAAATGGTCATTCGAGAATACCGGTCTCAAGACCATCGACATAATTACCCGCAAATATGTATAGCTTCCGTCTGTCTGACAGCCGTTTCCTCTAACCTGCTTGAGTCTCCCGTGGGATGTGTTAATCCCGTTTGCGACTTATCGCCGGCCTATAGCCTGGATAGCTTTTAGCATATCGCACTTCGTCTCAAATTGTAACGCTTTAAGATTATGGAATACTGAGATTAAATAATGTTGATGTCTTTATCTGAAGTATTTTAGGATTAAAAGTAAGTATGCCGCCTTTGTAGATGATATTACCGTTTTATTTGATTCTCTTGTATTTTCATTTGTATCCTCCCCAACGCTTATTACGTTTCTGTTATTGCTCTTTTCTTAGAAATCTCCTCCTTCCTAGAACTTGGTATAGAGTAGTTTACATTGTTCGTCAGAAAAATATTTCTTTTGATAGAGTTGTATATCCCTACCTATTTCTCAAATGCGCATCGAGTTTTCCATTTCATTCAACTTGTTGTCATTGTTTTATTTTAACTTTGTTAAATATGTGTCGTATTTATCTATGAAAATTCCTCGTCACCTTCAGTCACATATTCTACGAGAATTACGTTATCCAGTAAACATAGTGGTCCAAAGATCTGTATCAAGCAATACCATCTCACAAAAGAACGCTCATTATCCACCTTCATACATTACGATTAGTGTCTAATTATTGGATTCCCCTAGTTAGATTGCCAGTAAGAAAAGATAACATAGTGAACTTTACGGATTATCAAATAATCAGATTTATAATTATAACGTAAAAACAATAGACCCCAAAGTTGAACCCTGGGGGAGTCTTAAACCTACATAGAGATACTAGATGCTTCGCAAGATTCAACCCGCGTGGGACCCGTTCCCGTAGGAATATCGGGATAAGATATAGCCTATGTCACTCAAGAATAATGTAGCTTTACCTGTGAAAGAATTTTTGAAATCAGTCTAGGTAGTACTTTTTGGGTTTTATGAGTATACAAAATAATAAAATTACCTAATATAGAAGAATATATTTACTCCAGCTCATTCGCACACCGTTCCTAAATTACGTCATCCAGTAAACATAGGGTTTCCAAGATCTGTATCAAGCAATAACATCTCACAACAGAGCGCTCATTACCCACCTCCATACATTACGGCGCGTCGTGCTTCCGTGTAATTGCCTCGCAAATTAATCCACCCAACATGTGACATTTGATTCGCCAAACTCGGCCTTCAGGGTTGCCAAAAAATTTTTTATCAAAATAGTATGGAAGCTATTAACTAGATTACTTAATAATAATAACAACTACTTACTTCATTTTATTCAACAGGTTCTCGAAAGAAATCGTCTTGATTTTAAGAAAATTCAAAAACTACAAATAATAATTTAAAAAATCTTATTGTAAAATTACATGTTAGAAATATCTATCTAACAAAAAAGTATTATAACTTAAAACCATGTTATAAAATGCAAAAACAGTAGAGCCCAAAACCGAACCCTGAGGAACTCCGAAAACTTTATGCTAGCTAGGCAATGTCAATCAAAATCAAAAGAGGCGTCAACGCTGTTGCACGCACTACAAATTATTGTTCTTAGTTTGATATGTTTAGCATACACATGACTAAAATTCATGTGCTTTTGTTACTGTGTGTAAGATTTATTGAATCTAATCTAATCTAATCCTTGGGGGAGGCCTATGCCCAGCAGTGGGCGTCGTACGGCTGAAATGAAAAAAAAAAATGCCTTCGTTACATATAGCAGTGGATGTTATTAATATCCATATCTAGGTATTTTTCAGTTACCTTTATTATTCCTCAACCACTCTTTAATAGAAATATTCAAAGTTTTTTTGAAGTGAAAACTTCTTTAGCGGCGTTGTGCACTTTTTGTGATGGGAAAAAAAATGTTAAACTCGCGTCAGGATCACGTGACCGTCAGATCGAAAATTCGTAAGACGGACACGTGACCTGATCGAAAAACTGTAACAATGTCATTAGAATACGAAGGCAAATTTCAACACCGTTTCCAAAGTAGCTCAGTTAGAAAACGGGCGATATTGAAGCCAGATGACCTCAGTTCAAATCTAGTCTGTAATTTTTTTGTCAAATTCCTTTTTTTTTTGTGAAAAGTCTAGGGAGCCCTTTTCACTTCTGCCGGCAATCCCGAAGTACAACCCCTTTGTGTTTTTTTTCTGAAATACGACTGGTTTTATCAAGTTTGAAAATATGAATCTTTACTGTAAAAGTTCCAGTGCTTTAAAAGCAATTCGTAACTTCTATTATTGGAAACTAGGTCTTCAATATGAAGTCCCATGAGCCGCAATCTATATGGAGTTACACACAATATGTATGACTAAATACAAACACACACAGTTGCACATTGCGCCGCACTTTGAAGTAATTGGCTCGCAAATTAACCCGAGCAACATCTATTGTGACATTGACGCGTCAGAATCTAGATTTAGGGCTGCCGCTTTCATGTTATGCTTACGATTAAAACCTACACTAATATTATAGTGAGGTAAAGTTTGTAGAAAATAAGCTCTGGAATTATTGAACTGATTTTGTTTGACACTGATAACCAAAGATTCTCATTAGATAGCTACATTGTTCTTGAGTGACCTAGGCTATTATGTATGTATGTACACTTATTTGCAAAAAAACGGGCACGCACTTGCTTACTTTGTGGGTCCAGAAGGGCGGATGATGATGATGGTATTTGTATCGTTATTAAATTAATAAAAAAACGTACATATTAAAAACGTATCGTAATTAATACCTACATTACAATATAAAGAGAACTTTGATGTTTACTCATCATTAGCTTTATTTATTTTATTTAAGGCGATAGAAAAAAAATGTGCTGAAGCGAGATAGCAATGAGAAAACAACGCGCGCGGGAGCGAGACCGATTTTGCAGATTAGGCAAAAAAACACAAAATCACTTCGTATTAAAAAACTACATTGATATTTAAAAAAATGCTTCTATACGATCCTAAATATTATTGGTGTCCACTTATTAAACCAATTTCCAATAGTGTAAGTAACCCCATTTAAGAATAATCTTGAATTTTCGTATTTTTAGAGGTCTTTTAAAAAAGAAAAAGTGTCGAAGCAAAATCATAAAATCGTGTTTTTGAAACTATACGAATCTAGCCAAAGGTATGAAGAAATATATATCTTATTACCAGATTTGTAACAACTGTAACCGTCCTATAGTTTTAAATCAAAAAGTCCATATTTTTTCCGAGTAGCGCCTGTTGTATCTTCTCTTGTGTGTTATTGTGTTGAAGCGAATAGACGCAAATAAGAAAAATCTGTATTTAACTCAGTGAATCTTCCATCTATACCTACTAATATTATAAAGAGGAAAGATTTGTATGTAAGTATGTACTTAATGAGTAAAATAAAAAACTACTGGACCGATTTCAAAAGTTCTTTCACTTTGAGAATGCAATATTATCCCTGACTAACATAACTATATTTTATCCCGATATTCCCACGGGAACCGGTACCACGCGGGTAAAACCGCGAGGACCCGCTAGTAGTATTACAAATACAGTTCATCGCTCTAACAGCTAATTATTGTGAGTGTGTGAAATATTTATATTTAAATAGTTATATCTATTAACCGAACCGCCGTATTTCGCCCCAAACGTATCGTAATTAATACATTACAATATGTATAAGACACATCGGCATTCTTCGACGTAATTGCCTCGCAAATTAATCCGGGCGACATGTGACATTTGACTCGACAAACAAAGCACAGCGCGCCGGATCAGGGATGTCGAGGACATAATTAGTAAATTAATTTGGAATATTATTGTCAATTATTTTAATAGCGAACTTTGGAGAAGGCCTTTGTGTTTTAAAAAAATATAAGAAATTATTATAAAACATTGAATTAGTAGTACCAATTAGTCAAACCATAAAATAAACAACAATAATATGACAGTTGTTAGTGAAGTGAGCTCACTTGTATCTACTTAACAACCTTTCATTTAAATATTGATTTATGAAAAAATTCTTTACAAAATGAGTAATATTATTGATACATTTCAGCTAATTCGTACATCATCATCATCATCATGATCAGCCTATTAACGTCCACTGCTGGACATAGGCCTCACCAAAAGTACACCATCGAGCACGATCAGTGGCTGCTCTCATCCAGCTCTTGCCAGCCACCCTGCAAAGATCGTCGCTCCACCTAGTCTGAGGGCATCCTACAATACGTTGGCCGATACCAGGCCTATTTCACTCCCCGTGTCGGCTCGAAAACGCGGCGGCAACGCCGGCGTTGTAAATCCATAGAAATTAGGTCCGCAAAAGAGGTAGAATATATGCGATAGAAAGAGATGCAACGACAACGAGTGGCCGTTCGTAATTTGCCTGCGCCGTACAAGCTTAATTCTACTTTATTGCGTTATAGTTAGAGTTGCTATTTATTTAAATGACTTAGCGGAGTGAGCTATCTGTTACATAGTGACTATTTAGTTATCTGTGCCGTGCCGATATGCGAAACCACGTACGTTCGTACGTTGATCCCCTATAACGTACTATAACGTAGATTTTATGTAAGAAAAATTCAAATCTCATATTAATATTAAATTCATGGAAGCGGCAGCCCTGCGCAGTCATATCATCGTACAATGCAATCCACTTGCTTGCAAACACAAGGATAATTATTATTGATTGCGCATTAGCCTCTGGCGGGAGCGGGACGGACTTATATAACCGCGTGTGTGTCAGTGGGGGACAGGCGATGTTTTGGGATTGATACAATGTTATGTGTTACATGTCAAAGCTGCGCTAATTGCGATACAAGCTGATATCGGAGATAAGGCCAGCTGTGCTAATGTAGACTCTGATATTGTGTGTGACTATTCTAATACTATTTTGGGTGATAGCTCTTGGTTACGATTGATGTCAGCTTGATCGTGTAAGACAGGCAGCGGTCTACAACAATAACGAGAAGTCATTGTGACAATAGTTCTTCTCACAATAGTCAAAGCGAATCAACCAGTGTCTTAAGTCATCTCTAACAACACACACTGGTCAACCACAGATCACGGAAAGATTTTTTTCTCGTGGGTCAAACTTTTGTCTTACGAGAGTCACCTTACCTCTTATCAAGATAATGAACACGTACGCATCTAACTTTAATTATGAACAAATACGGCTCGCCTCTACAGTTTTACTACTAACTAAATGGTCCTTGCCCGTCAAATGTTGCCCAACGTTGGTGTGCGGTGATAATTGATGCCAGAATAATATTGAAATGGATCACGTACCTACGTATTATCCACAAAAAATGATTTTAGTCGTCAACCCAAGATCACCAAGTCCAAGAAATCCCCAAATATATTTGTATGATAATTCCAACTTCCTACAAATTCCCGATAGAAAACGGCAATTTCTTTGGTAACCTACAATTAACACCTCAAGTTAACACAAATAATAAACACAGCCCAATTTACAGTTACAACTAGACAGTGTCAAAATTGATAATAATAATCGTACCGTAATCGTATTCTCGTATAAATTTAATTAAACCAAACGCAATGTACAGTCGGCCGCAATGAAAGCTCCGAACAGTCGGGTACAGGCAGTGAGGCAATCAATATTAGCCCTGCGTCGCTTTGTTCGCGAGATCACTGTACACGACCCTATTAGTGACGGCTTTTAGCTAGTGATGTAGAGTGTGTCGATGGATTTATATCGATAGTATGGAGCGTCGTACCGATAGTTTGTCTGTTTTTAAAGTGTTAATTTCAGCCACTACTCTCTTTGTGTGTTATTCAGTTATTCTAAATCTTTCATTAACATAATTGTTAGTCAATAAGTTTTTAGTAAAAATTTCATTTTTATGACAACCTTTTTTGCTGAGTGTACTTCAATATTGTATTGTCATCTAAACCAAACCTGTATACAAAATTTCAGCTCCATCGGACAGTGAGAAGTGAGTCAAATTAAGCTTGCAAGATTTGTCCCCCACTAACTAACAAACTAAGATGGCAAGTTAATAAAAAGGTTGTAAAAATCATCCTCATCATCATTTCAGCCGTACGACGCCCACTGCTAGTCCATAGGCCTCCCCCAAGAACCTCCACAATCACCAGTCTTGCGCTTCCCGCATCCAGTGGCTTCCCGCGACCTTGACCAGATCGTCGGTCCACCTTGTAATGGGCCTGCCCACGGAACGTCGTCCGGTTCGCGATCGCCATTCGAGAACCTTTCCACCCTAACGGCCATCGGTTCTCCGCGCTATGTGTCCGTCCCACTGCCACTTCAACGATGCAATCCTTCGAGCGATGTCGGTTGTTTTAGTTCTCCTGCGGATCTCATCATTTCTGATTCTTTCGAGCAGAGAAATACCAAGCATCGCTCTCTCCATTGCTCACTGGGTGACCTTGAGCCTTCTTATGAGACCCATAGTAAAAGACCACGTCTCGCTTCCATAAGTCATAACTGGCAACACATACTGGTCAAAGACCTCGGTCTTGAGGCATTGAGGAATTTTGGACGCGAATATAATATGCCGGAGCTTCCCGAAAGCAATTCTAAAATAGCTAGGTATAATTTATAAGTTAGACAATTGAATATTCAATAACATTAAATTGTAACAAAGTTGTCTGAAAACTATTATACTTTTGCTTAGTTCCAGATACTATTTATATCGCGATTTTATAATAAAACAATGTTTACTTGCAAAATTTAAGGTGTAATTTAAAAATTAAGCATCTAATTTTCAAAACTTCACTCGTTAACGATAGCATAATATTAATATCGTTACAAAACTTATCGATACTATAAAGCTGAGCACATCACTAAGCTTATCTAAGTTGGCGGCGATCGGGGCCGATGACTAAGCCTCGTTAATCTAACAATTATTCATTGAAGATACCGACCCTATGAAAAGCGCCTTGAATCAATGTTCATCTGTCTCTTTTGTTCTAGTACACACAATAGTGGTGCGAGCGAGAAAACTGCAAAGGTGGGTGAATAGACTTTCGTAATTGTAGACATTAGGTATGACACTAAATGGAATAATGCTTTTGACCATACTGCTTGGATTGCACTAACTGTAAGTGTAATTTGATTTCTTAAATTAGTTATTTTCCATAAATACAAAAAAAATATTATTTAACCACAGTGTCTCCTGAAACGAGAAATATGCAATAAAATCTTTACGTAATTATTAAGAGGTTGCATTGCACTGTTTATTAAAAAAAAAGCGATATAATATGTTAATTTATATACCTAGATTTAACCGCCTCTGTGGTGCACACCACCGATTTCAGACCAAGAGGTCCCGGGTTCGATTCCCAGTGGGGGTACATATAGTATTCGGTTTGGCTACTGGTAGGTTGTTCTTAGTCCGCCTGGCTAGCTACCACCATTTTATCTAAGTTCGACGCCATTTTTAGCATTATTGTGTTTCGGCAGTTAGAGATAAGATAGCCAGTTCCTCAGTGTTGAGGATTCCGGGAGTAGTGCGCTTCCACCTTCAGCCTTATCACCACTTAACATTAGGTGTGATGATGGCTAAGTGCTACCCCGTTGTAGATAAAAAAAGATCGTAAAATCTGTGGAATACATTGATCAGCTTTAAACTCCATAGTTAAATTCCACAATTCTAGTGCTCAAGCTCCCGTTGTCCCCATGGACCAACCGCATTGCACAGCTAGTTGTGCCACGGGTACATGCTTCGCAAATTTTGTCCCCGTGACACAACCAATTGTGTACTTGACTAATTTTTTTTATGGACCTAAAATGTTTATTGAATTAGTAGCAACACAACATAGGTATTTATTTTCAAATATCTTGCATACTTTCAGCGATATAGAGCATCAATCTTTCTAATTAGACAAGGAGAGCGCTATCGAAATGTGACGTCACTTTTTATAGCGCCATACTCTCGCCATAGAAGATTTCGTTTTAGAAAGAGATAGGTAGCTAGAGTCACAATTAAGTAGCTCATAATTCGCTTGTTATAATACAGATTGAATTTCTTTTTTCACATTTGCTATTCAATAATGTTATATTTCTAAATGTCATAATTTCAACAACAGCCAAATAGCCAATTGTGCCATTTCACATTTTTTTTAAATATATTCCGTTTCTAATCCCCATAACACAACTTTTGCTGTAGTAACAATATGATTTGGTGCTCAAAAAGGGGTAACCCGGGAGATTTGAAAATTGGTGATTAAATAGATTTCGACTTGCTCTTTTTGAATTTTCACTTTGCCACCTCGTATATTTTCCGTTCACGCCTATATTGGAAAAATAGCGCTCAAAAACAGTTAGGTACCTTTCCTCATCAGCGACTCCTTGATGTAACATTTAAATTTATGCAAAAGTAGTTCAATTATATGCTGTGGAACTTTATTATATAAACTGCACTAACTATATGTGTTGCACTAAATAACTGTAGCAGATTTTTGTTTTAAAGATATCTCTAATAGCTATTTATGATACAAGTGCGGAAAGTAGATGATTTCCGACGAGTGTCATTTTTATTCACGAGCGAGCGAAGTGAGCGAGTGTATTAATCGACACGAGTCTGAAATCATATTTACGCATGTGTATCATACAATGTTTTACTATGCAGTGTGCGAGGAAATAAAAAATACATACTTTGGGGATTTTATTATGAATTAAAATTAAAGGTTATATTAGTACAATCATACTATGTACTTACCTACTCCGCATGTGCAAATAGCAGCCACGTCATATCGCAAAAGGCACTAAGAAAATATCTATACATTCAACCAAACATACATAAGTAAGGATTATTTAAAAAAAAAATATCGGTAGGTACTTATTGATCGAAATCAAAATCTAAAATAATTAATAACACATTTCGTAAAGTATCCGGTTAATCCGGTTTCATGTACCTATTAGATTAAAGAAAATCATCAATTGCCTAAAACTTTTGACTTTCGAAAACCTTTCGATGAATAAAAACTCTTTAGTCGGGCTGACGACAGGAGTTAAAAATTTAAAAAAAACTGAAAAGTAAAAAGCACTAGTGCGGAAAAGTGGCACTTCTTGGAAAACGCTCTTTTCGAGCAAGTGCATTGTAAAACAATATTCTGCCTCAGCTGTTATTTATTTATTTATTTATTAATTCTTTATTGCACATACAGCACATACAGCAAATGGCGGACTTAATGCCCTTAGGCATTCTCTACCAGTCAACCGGAAAGAATGTAAAGGAGAAGTCATGGCGGTAACAAAAGAAAATTAAAAAAAAAGGGATACTTATTGAATAAAATTCATATACTTACTTACAGTTAAAATAAAAACTCAGATATTTACATAGGTAGTACTAATATATATGATAATAATATACCTAGATACATATTAAGATAAATATAACATATACATACATACATAATATCCTATCATACAATTAAATGATATATACTTAGTACTGATAAAATAATAAAAACAACATATAATAAAAAGGTCAGATACGATGGACCTAGAGTAACGAATTCAAGTAATGCTCTCGAACCAATCTCTTGAAAACGCACTTACTGGGGGCACTACGGATGTTCAGAGGCAAGGAGTTCCAGAGTCGTACTGCTGTAATGGAGAACGAGTGGGAGACGAAGCCAGTAAAATGGGAGGGAGTTTTCAATAGAAAATTGCTGCTGGAGCGAAGTTCTCTTTGATGGGAGTCACCCAGAAACTGAAACCTGGATTTCAAATAGTCTGGGGTAAGCGGATCGAATAAAAGGTTGAAGAGAGTACACACGATTCTAAGGTTCCTACGCTCACGGATAGGAAGCCATTTGAGTTGCTGACGGTAGTGGGAAATATGGTCGTATTTACGTAGTCCATATATGAAACGTATGCAATTGTTTAGGAGTCGATCCAACTTACTGAGGAGGTTCTCATTGAGATCAGAGCTGCAAATATCAGCGTAGTCAATGATAGGGAGAACAAGAGCCTGTATAAGCGTAATCTTGGTACTAGACGGGAGAAAAAACTTAAACCTATACAGAGACCAGAGAGAATTGGTTGCCTTCATGCAGACATTGTCTATATGATCTGTCCAGGACAGACAAGAGTCGATAGTTAAACCGAGGTCCTTCACATGATGGGAGTATGGTATTACGTCACCGTTATACTTCAGAGGCATTACATCGTTCATGTTAAGGCGTGACAGCCGTCGAGAACTACCAACAATAATAGCCTGGCATTTATTAGTGTTGACGGCAATACCATAGTTAGACGACCACTGGGAAATCCATTCAAGGTCACTGTTGACTAATGCAACTGCATCATTAAAATTGTGTGATTCATGCTGTGCGTAAAGTTGCAGGTCGTCGGCATACAGATGGAAAGAAGAGGCCAAAGAGACTGTGAGAGAATTGATGAACAATGAAAAGAGAAGAGGAGAGAGAATACCGCCTTGCGGAACACCAGCCTCTAAGTCGCACCAGTCGGACAGTGTCCGATCAACGCGAACGGCTTGCTGGCGTCCGCGAAGATAAGAGGAGAACCAAGATAGAACAGCAGAAGAAATACATAATTTAGAAAGCATGGCAAGCAGTATCTCATGATCGACTGTGTTAAAAGCATTCGAAAAATCAATTAAAACCAATACGGTCAGTCTTGAACTCTCAAAACCGTCTCGGATATCTTCCAACACTTTAATAAGAGCTGTGGTGGTACTGTGTCCAGGTCTAAAACCAGACTGGTAGGGGCTGAGAAGGTTGTTGGACAGGATAAAAGACGAGAACTGTTTGTGGACAGCTGCTTCTAGGATCTTGGATAGGAAAGGAAGGATTGAGATTGGTCTGTACTGATTGAGGGATTTAGGATTTTGGGTTTTTGGTAGAGGAATAGCAATTGCTTTACGCCAGAGGTTGGGAAAGGTACCCGATAATAGGGAGTAATTGATAATGTAAGTTAGGATAGGAAGTAAACAATCTAGTAAAAGTATGATCATGAGTCGACTTACATCATCACAGCCAACAGCATTGGACTTTATTGAAAGAATCATCTTACGGACTTCAGCCTCAGTTAAGGAGTTAAAGGAAAATTGAGGTACAGAACAGGAAGCCGTAGAGGAGATATTTGAGAGTGTAGCAAGTCTAACGTTGCTTGCGAGAGGGGTAGCGGATGAAAAATGCTTATTGAGTTCATTTGTGGTGAAAGAGGGTTTGTGTGGGACACGTGGTTTACCAACTCCAAGCGTGCGAAGGAACTTCCAAATGTTTGCTGGTGAGGATTCTAGAACGTTATCATGGATGTAACGGCGTCTGGCTCTTCTAACCATCTGGTTGCACCTGTTTCTAGCAGATTTAAAGGATTCCCAATGGTCGTCGGGGCGATGTCTTTTATAAATACGAAACGCTCGGTCACGTCTTTTCATAGCTATGCGCACTGCAGGTGTAATCCATGGAGCCGGAGGCCGCTTAACCTTGACGTTTTTAAGAGGCGCATGAGAATCGTAAAGTATGAGAACTACGGAGTTAAAATGGGTCACCATATCATCTATCGAAGTCGCATTCAATATAGGAGACCAGTCGACGGAACATGCATCTTCAGTCAATTTCTCCATGTCCAGTCTAGCAAAACTGCGCATGCAGACTATAGTTGGCTTCGGTTTGGGAGGTTTCAGCTTATAAGCCAGAAATATAAGGTCGTGTTTTGAGAAGCAAGGAGCAGGAACTTGGCCATGTTTAATGACAAGATCAGGAGAGGAAGTTAGAATATGATCGATCCAGGTGTCGTCAGTGTTGAGATTATGGTGAGTGGGAGCAAGAGGTAAAAGAGAAAGATTTGCTGACTTTGCTAGCGACTGAAGTTTACGTGAGGCAGGCGACATTTTGATGAGATCGGTGTTGAGGTCACCCATGATTATATGGTGATTATAATCGGTGGAGAAACTCTGGAGAAGCGATTCCAAATCGGAAAAAAAATTAACAGTGGGGGGACAGTATACAACTCCAAGAGCAACCTTAGAACCCTTGATGTCGACCTCGAGAAACAGGTGCTCCATACACCCGATATTGGTGGATGCAGAGAGTATGCGGTACTGTAACTGAGTGGCAAGGTAAATAGCCACGCCACCACCACCCTTACCAACACGATCATTTCGGATCAACGTGTAGCCGGGTAAAGAGTAGCAAGCACTGTTCAGACAGGGTTTAAGCCAGCTTTCTGAAATGAGAATGGCATGAACAGTTCCCGAGGAGAAGGTGTCGAGTAGGTCTGTGTGATGACACGGAATGCTTTGAGCATTAATATGGCACACGTTGAAGCAGCTAGCGAGGTCATTAAATTCTCGCGCTAGGGTTGTGCATAATAAGTCATCAGTGGAACTATCAAGAGATTGAAACGAGGTACTAAAACTGTCATCGGCAGAAAAAAAAACATCAGAGTCTGACATAGGTAGTACTTTATAAATATAAATAAATATTAATAATAAAAATATATAAATAAAAAAAAATTAAATACTCTAAAAATTATACGAAACAAAAAACTTAAATTTACGTCTATTATTAAAATAAAATAATAAAAAAAGAACTATTGAAAAACTGCACACCTTGCCGTTTAACTGGTTGAGTCAGAAAAATAACAATATAATTAACAAGACACAAAAAAAAACACACACACAACAATGTACACGAAAGCAAGTAAAATAAAACAGTGGGTATACAAATTAAGTAAGCACCATAAAAAACAGACATTTACAAAACAGTCGTAAAAATTAAGTAAAAGAAAAAAGTTATATACAAATCAAACAAACTTGTATCAAGGCAGTATGAGTGCAGACCTTTCCCAAACAGGAGCAAAAAAAAAAAACTGACATGTTACGTCATCTGCCTGCCAGCCAGTCTGTCACTGTCAGTACAATGAAAAATAAAATAAAATAAGTGTACATACCGACAAGTTTTAATAATAACGTAGTAAAATTAAAGAGATAGGCGAGTAGGTACGCAGCAGAGCAAAGCAACACTTAGTATAATTTACTTGACTACGTTAAGCACAAGGGAAAAAGCTGTAGCAAGATTTGTACAACATTATATAAAAAGCAAACAAAGGCACTGAACATAAAACTACAAGAACTACATACCTACATAATAGAAATTACTAATAGTCACAAATAGGCAGAAAAAATGCCTATTTGACGTTTTTATTAGCTATATTACGTCTCGACCTAGAGGGTGCGGCCTCAGGTGGTATGGAAGCAGTCTTAGTTAAAGTGGAAGCATCATCAGCGGCTGGGGAAATAGGATGTTGACTAACCAGCTTTTCCAAATCGTCATTGGAAGTAATTCGCCTCCGTAGTCCATCAGGGGTCTTTATAATGACGACTCCATCAGAGGTCCATGTATTCCTCACTCCGAAATGCTTTCTTGCGTTGATAAATATTGCTTGCCGAGTTTTGGTCAGGAACTCGGACATGACAAAGGAGGTGCCCTTGAGCTTCGTCTTACTCCTCCAAACGCTATGACGTGTTTTCTAGTGCAACACATTGTCATATCAATGTCATTGTTATAAAAAGTTAAATTGATAGCTGCTTAAATTCAATTCTCTCCATTTAACGATGTTTATCTAAATCGATTTTAAAACGATAAATCGTGGCAAAGTTATTAAATAGATTGATCGATACATGACCGATTCTCGGTACGGGATTGATCGTTGACGTTAAAACAATAAAGATTACTGATATACCTAATAGAAGAGCTTTTAAATCTCTTTTTTATGATAAACTAGCTTTCCGCCCGCGGCTTCGCCCGCGTGGACTACACGACGCTATCCCGCGGGAATGGGATGTTTTTCCGGGATAAAAAGTAGTCTATGTTCCTCTCCAGGCTATAAAGTATCTGTGTTCTAAATTTCAGCCAAATCCGTTCAGTCGTTTTGGCGTGATTGAGTAACAAACATCCAAACATCCAAACATCCAAACATCCAAACATCTAAACTTTCACATTTATAATATTAGTAGGAAGTAGGATAATTCGATGATTAATGACGAAGCCGTGATACAATAAGACTTGATGGTTTGAAGACGAAATAATAAATGTTTTCAATTTCTTTTAACATGAAATTCGTACCATTGAGTGTTTATTAAATACTAGCTTCCGCCCGCGACTTCGTCCGCGTGAACATTCGAGAAAATACTTAGGAGACCAATAACCAGGATAAAAAGTATTCATAAAAATCCGATCAGCCGTTTTTACGTGATTAGGCGGGTCCTCCCTCACCAAGCGAGCAGCCTCGCGCTCGCGCGAGGCAGAACGTACCTAAGTATTTTCTCGAATGTCCACGCGGACGAAGTCGCGGGCAGAAGCTAGTAATAAATAAGTGTCTGTTTCACAATCAAAAAGTTAGTTCTGAGTAGCTTAGGTACCAAGAACTTGTTAGGTACCAAGAACTTTTAGGGTATTTAAGATGATTTAGGTTTCTATCCTATTTTTTGATTTTCGGAAAACTACGAAATAGGTTGTTTATTTGTTATAAGAAGTAAGCCTACAAAGTTTCAAGTTGAAATGTCTATTTTACCCCCTGATTTTTAATTCAAAATTTCACCCCTATTTCAACCTTTTAGGGGTTGAATCATATTCAGTGTGTTAAACATTAAAATAAATGCCATTTTTGCATTCGTCATCCCATAAAACCTCAATAACGACATCCATATCGATTTTTAAGTTTATTTATCCCATTAAGGTCCGATTTCACCACTCATATTTAAACGTGATTAACGCTAAACGTGTTTAAAACATAGTTCTGTCTCGGTCATCTGTTTGAATGTGACAGACACAGAAATATGTTTTAAACACGTTTAGCGTTAATCTCGTTTAAATATCAGTTGTGAAATCGGGCCTTAACCTCCAAGGGGTAGACTTTCGAAAAAATACTAAATATGTGCTTGCTTATTTGTTTTACTTTCCGACCATAAACCTAAATAATAAATTTAATGAAGGACTCTCCAGATACAACATTTCATCCCCCTTTTCACCCCTTCGGGGGTGGAATTGTCAAAAACGCTGACACAGTTAAATATTAATTTTCAATTGCCAGCCTAAATACAAAATTTGAAGATCCTAACTACGGACTTTCATACACATATTCATCCCCTATTTTACCCCCTGTGTTTGATTTTGGGAAAATTACGAAATGGGTATCCTATTTGTTTTAAGAATTAAGCCTACAAAGTTTCAAGTTGAAATGTCTATTTTACCCCTGATTTTTCATTCAAAATTTTACCCCTATTTCAATCTTTTAGGGGTTGAATCATGTTCAGTGTGTTAAACATCAAAATAAATGCCATTTTTGCAATCGTCATCCCATAAAACCTCAATAACGACATCCATATCGATTTTTAGGTTTATTTATCCCATTTAACCTCCAAGGGGTAGATTTTCGAAAAAATACGAAATATGTGTTTGCTTATTAGTTTTACTTTCCGACCATAAGCCTAAATAATAAATTTCATGAAGGACTTTTCAGATACAACATTTTATCCCCCTTTTCACCCCTTTGGGGGTAGAATTGTCAAAAACGCTGACACAGGTAAATATTATCTTTCAATTGCCAGCCTAAATACAAAATTTGAAGATCCTAACTTCAAAACTGACGGACTTTCTTACACATATTCATCCCCTATTTTACCCCCTGGGTTTGATTTTGGGAAAATTACGAAATGGGTTGCCTATTTGTTTTAAGAATTAAGCCTACAAAGTTTCAAGTCGAAATGTCTATTTTACCCCTGATTTTTCATTCAAAATTTCACCCCTATTTCAATCTTTTAGGGGTTGAATCATGTTCAGCGTGTTAAACATCAAAATAAATGCCATTATTGCAATCGTCATCCCATAAAACCTCAATAACGACATCCATATCGATTTTCAGGTTTATTTATCCCATTTAACCTCTAAGGGGTAGATTTTCAAAAAAAAATACGAAATATGTGTTTGCTTATTTGTTTTACTTTCCGACCATAAACCTAAATAATAAATTTAATGAGGGACTTTCCAGATACAACATACCATCCCCCTTTTCACCCCTTGAGCAAATTTTTAAAAAACGCTGACACAGGTAAATATTAATTTTCAAGTGCCAGCCTAAATACAAAATTTGAAGATCCTAACTTCAAAACTGACGGACTTTCATACAAACATTTATCCCCTATTTCACCCCCTTAGGGGTGGAATTTCCAAAAATCCTTTCTTAGTGGATGCCTACACTGTATAACGTATCTATGTGCAAAATTTGAAGTCTCTAGGTTCAGCGGTTTGGGCTGTGCGTTGATATCTCAGTCAGTCAGTCAGTCAGTCAGTCAGGACTTTGAATTATACTATATATAGCTTTTTATATATATAGATGGTAACTGAAGAAGGCATTTTTAAGTTATATATATGCGTTATAGGCGCTACACACGATCACTTTTAACTGTCAGTTTTCACTGAACAGTTTTAACTGACGGGAAAACTGAACGTGTGTACGATGAAAACTGACAGTTTTTATAGTAACACGTTCAGTTTTCACTGACAGTTAAATAAAACTGTTCAGTGAAAACTAACAGTTAAAAGTGATCGTGTGTAGCGCCTATTATAATAAGTATATTCAGACTAAGGTCTGAAATGATGTAAAGTGAGGATAGGTGGACGCGTGCTACATCCGGAATCCTCAACCTCTGGGTAATGTATGTCACTGCCATCACAACAATGTTGTTTTAACAAGTCCAACCACCAACCAACCCGAAAAGAATAACGTACCTCCACTGGGAAACAAAACCCGAAAGCTCTAGGTCTGATACCAGTTGTGTGAACCACTGGAGCACAGATACAGGTAAGTTATTTTAATCCTACTAATAAAAAATTGTAAAAGTTAAGAATCACGTCACGCCAAAACGACTGAACGGATTTGCCTGAAAGGAGACTGGGCACCTCTGGACCAAAGATTAAAAAATAAAAGTGTGCGGCCGCTTAAGAATCTAATTTTAAATGAAAGTAATGCATAAGTGCTTAATTTTTTCTCATGAGCATAATTATCAGATGTGGATAGTTAAAAAGATAATGTAAAATGATTCCCGTTCCCGTGGGAATATCGGGTTAAAAAGTATACTATGTCTTATTCCAGCCTATAATCCAAACAAAACGTACAGCCCTAGTTCTTATGCATTTCAACAACATACCGAAAATTCATTGCTGTATGTTAAGGTTGTGTAAGTGATGATGATGATGATGATGTTAAGGTTTAGAGGGTGGAAAACGTTATCGCCATTTGTATGGAGACCGTTTGCTACACACTTTTCTAAACATGCCGTATTTATATGGACATGTATAAGATAATTGTGCTTCTAGAGCATGCATTTACTATGAAAACCGATGTCATCTGACGGCGTGTTAAACACGTGACATCAGAGAAATGTGACCGCACCTTAAGAGTTACCTGAGTCTAAATATAGACACGAAAAAAATGGTTAAAACACTGTTTTTTTATGATTTTTTAGTGAAACTCAAAATATTTCAAAAAGATCATAACTCTGAAACTATCCATGTCAGCGAAGTAAGGTTTTTAAAAAAAACAAGCACATATCACTACCATTAAGGAGAGATTACTTCTAGAAGGGGCCGCCAATTTTTTTTTCTTGGTCCAAGCTCCATAGTTTTCTGCTCACTCTCCTTTGGGACACATATACTTTGTTTGTAGCCTGGAGAGGAACATAGGCTACATTTTATACCGGAAACATATCACATTCCCGCGGGACAAAGTCGTGTGGTCCACGTGGGCGAAGCCGCGGGCGGAAAGCTACTTGATAATATAAAGTTCAGCTGTTAATTTAAACTCATCGGTTAACTATCAAGTTAATTCGTGAGTTCAGCCGCTGCGATTTAAACCGACTGATAAAATAAACCACTGGGCTGTAATTAATATCAGCTTTGGTTAAAATTCATTTGGCTGAATTCTCTATTGATCAAGCTAAATGGCTTTGTGAACTGTTTCATATGTTTTGGTAGAATCAAATGTAAATGGATTGCATTGTGATGACCTTCGTGGCCGTGTGATGTATCTACCGGTTTTTAATGTGCTGCTATCTCTAAGGTCCCGGCTTCGATTCCTTAACTTCCGGTCGGGTAAATACAATACAAATACAAATACAAAAATTTTATTGAGCATCTATAAAAAGTTCACAAACAACATAAACGTTAATAACTGCAATAGTCAAACTGTGTCGCAGCTATTAGCGCCCACCCAAAGCACAATACAAAAGCGTTAGCATAATAAAATAAAGACAGATTCCAAAAAAAATAGATAAATTAACTAATTAAAAAAAAAAAAAAAAAATGTTGAAACGATCCTTTCTACAGTGTGTTAGGGGCACCTATTATTTCCGACAAAGAATCTTGCTGTGCGTTATTCAGCATGATGGCCTGAAGCCATGGTTAAAGTTTTTGCAACGGTGCCCCTAACGTGACTTGGTGTATATGGTTATACATTGTTGTTTTTAATTGTCATAATGCAGGTGCTAAAGTTATTTACTTTAGGATTGAAGCAATATAGGTAGAGATGTGGCCTCTAATATTTATTTATTGTATCATTCCAAAGAAATATATACTCACTCTTAATGTCAAACGTATGAAAGAGATGCCATGATGTTTGAGACGCTCCCAAAGATGATTTGCGTACGAGAATGAGGGATTTTCTGACAGATGATTAAAAAAGAAAAAAGTTAGTTCCAAAAAACTCAACAGATGGCGTTCCTCAGACATGGGTCTGCTTTTTTTAATTTGCTGGCAAGGAGTCTAAGTTAAGACGGTCAATTTTAAAAAAAACACTTGCAGAAGGAAAAAAAACATTTGCAGGACTGAAAAGGCTTATCTACAACTCGCGGTATGGTCGGTATGGTATTGCAACGCAAAACAAGAGGAATAGAATTATTTGTCATTTCTTTTCTTACGTCAACGTCAACTTTTTTTTGGCCTTGCACCTTCTTGCACAACTTTGAAATACAAGTTTAGGTCAGATCAGATGAGATACATGTCTGGTCAGCGCCATCTATCGACCTAATAAATAAACTTTTTTTTTTAATTTGCTGGCAGAAAATCTCTCATTCGGGCGTTACTTGTTTTGTGTCGACTCTTTTCTGAACAGGCAAATAGGCGATATCTTAAAAATTACTGAAATCAATTTGACAAATCTTTCACAGCTCCCTAACTTAAAACTAAAAAATTGATAACAAACAAAAAATACCTACCTTATGAAAATGGGTTGTTAAGGGAGACAATCATATACTTACCTAACTTGACATTCCTAGAACATTAAACAACAAGCCATTTGTTTATAATGTTTTTGGAATAGCATTGACAAAATCAGCAATCGTCAACCTCATTTTTGAAAGTCGGTTCTAGCCACTAACTCCACTGTACTCAATCTTTACACACGTAACCCTAGTAATACGTAAATTGAACAAAGCCATGACGTCCTAGTCACCAAGGTGAAACGTATGATATTAATTGATTACAACAAAACTACAAAAATAACAGCCTCATTTTTTGGAGTCGGTTTTTAACCACAAACCCACCACTGAACTCGTAACTACAATACAACCACTTAATCCTTACACGCGTAACCCCAGTAATACGCAAATTGCACAAGCCGTCACGTCGGTCGTAATCACGCACGTGAAACGTATGATATTAATTAATGACGTCACACACGTAGGGCTAACAGTCATTATTTAAAAAGTTTATGAATTAGTTTTTAATCGGTCATAAAGTGATAAAAACTTTGTTTCCGATATGTGTGATTTTAAATGAACAAATAGACTATAATGACTATGTGCCAATTCATTGCCGAGTCATCAAACTGTAACAAAAACCAATGGCTAGAATCAACAACCTTATTTTTAAAAGTCGGCTGAAACCACTAATTCCCCACTGAACTCGTAACTACAACACAACATACTCAATCCTTACACGCGTAACCCCAGTAATACGCAAATTGCACAAGCCGTCACGTCGGTCGTAATCACGCACGTGAAACGTATGATATTAATTAATGGCGTCACACACGTAGCGCTAACAGTCGTTATTTAAAAAGTTTATGAATTAGTTTTTAAACGGTCATAAAGTGATAAAAACTTTGTTTCAGTTAACCTTTGTGATATGTGTGATTTTAAATGAACAAATAGACTATAATGACTATGTGCCAATTCATTGCCGAGTCATCAAACTGTAACAAAAACCAATGGCTAGAATCAACAACCTTATTTTTAAAAGTCGGCTGAAACCACTAATTCCCCACTGAACTCGTAACTACAACACAACATACTCAATCCTTACACGCGTAACCCCAGTAATACGCAAATTGCACAAGCCGTCACGTCGGTCGTAATCACGCACGTGAAACGTATGATATTAATTAATGGCGTCACACACGTAGCGCTAACAGTCGTTATTTAAAAAGTTTATGAATTAGTTTTTAAACGGTCATAAAGTGATAAAAACTTTGTTTCAGTTAACCTTTGTGATATGTGTGATTTTAAATGAACAAATAGACTATAATGACTATGTGCCAATTCATTGCAGAGTCATCAAACTGTAACAAAAACTAAATGGCTAGAATCAACAACCTTATTTTTGAAGCCGCTTATTCCGCCACTGAACTCGTAACTACAACACAACATACTCAATCCTTACACGCGTAACCCCAGTAATACGCAAATTGCACAAAGCCGTCACGTCGTAATCACGCACGTGAAACGTATGATATTAATTAATGGCGTCACACCCAGTTAGGGCGTGTACACAATCAACGAATAGCTAAATTATTTCTATAGTCGTATTCATAGACGTACAAGTCGTGAAAAATTGCGAATTCATACGTCCTAAGAATCGTTCGAATCATTTGTTTCTTTTCTTTTAATTATATACTTTATAATTATCATGATTCGGTTCAAATTGTTGTGAATTATCAAAGACTAATAGTATTATATCACGATTCGGTTGTTAAAATGTGAAGGTCTGTAACGCATACACTGCCATTCGTGCTAGACACAATAGAAAATATATCGCTTGTAAGTCACTTGGCAGTGGTAAGGTTAAGGAATTTTCATTAAAGTGCGTGCCAGATAGTCATTGAAATTGAACTATTTACCATAACTACTATAACTACTTTACCATAACTTCAGAACAAAAGACATTATTGTAACTATAACAAGCGCCAAAAACGCCCCAGTCGCGCGCAGAGTTATCTGACACGGACTCTTATTTTGAATCGTTTGACGGATGCCTGTGTGAACAAGCCGTAACGCAACGCGGCACACCATGAAGCTCGACTTAATACTGAGGTAACTGGAGAGTGCAGTACGAACAATTTTTTGAATACCACAAATGACACTGTGGCTGTCTTCCGTCTCACCTACACTTTAAAAAAATACGTATGGTCATATGAGACAACTGACAGCCACTACCTGCCACTACATACATAAATGTCAAATTTGCTGGCGACACTTTTTTATTCAGGGTGAGAGCTCCAGTTACCTCAGAGTATTAAGTCAAACTTCATGCGGCACACAAACGGCATTACGGCGCACACACGGCGTCACGGCATAGACGGGGTCGGCAGCCCTGATAATCCGTGTGTTTTACCCAATATCGCACTGTATGAATGATCAAAAGGTTTATGGAGCTGTCACTACTGGAAGTGACCGCTGAGCGAGCGGGAAGCTTTTAAGCTCGATACGCTATTGCAAACGAAAAAGTCAATTCATAAAATGGAACAATAACAATTAACAATTGAAGAATACTTATAATTTTTATTATTATTAACTTTCAAACAATTTTATTTGAGGTAATCGTATGGTTTGTCTAGTTATCTGCAAACGCGAGTCTGTCGCCGTAGCAACGATGTTTTCAGCATTGTTGTGTTTCGGCTTTAGAGATAAGATTGCCAGTTCCTTAGTTATTGAGGATTTCGGGAGTAGTGCGCTTCCACCCACCGCAACGGGGTAGCATTTAGCCTTCATCACACCTGATGAGGTAATCACTAGAACTACTGAAAAGATTGCTGCTCATTCAAACGTACTACCTACGTCAAAAGAAACACGACTACGAAAAAACATTTGAACACTTTTCGTAATTATTCCACAAATCTATACTAATATTATAAAGAGGAAAGATTTGATTGTTTGTTTGTATGTTTGTTTGTTTGTTTGCATCGAATAGGCTCCGAAACTACTGGACCGATTTAGAAAATACTTTGACCATTAGAAAGCTACATTCATCCCGAGTGACATAGGCTATATTTTATCCCGATATTCCCACGGGAACGGGTACCACGCAGGTGAAACCGCGAGGATCCGCTAGTATGTTATATTTCAGAGATCCAATGCCATATATCAAACATGAACAATATGTTAGCTATTAATGTAATATGAAGTGCACCTATTTCTAAAACGTGAAATAAAAAAGTACGGTTTGCTTACAAACATTCTTTACCTAAAATGGCTGAAGTATAGGTTCACTTCCAGCTGTTCCCTACATCCTGATTCCAGGTATGCGTCATACAATAATATTTCATTTGTGTCGCATTATGCTGCCTCATTACGCCCAGGATCGTACGCAGCCGCCCGCCCGTGCGCATCAATTTAAATTATCATGTCGTGTTTCGGATACTCTACGCTAAGTATGTGCTAACAATAGCTTCAAATTATTGAGAAACTAACCACTAACGACGATCTAACAACTCTAAAGCTCAGTGGTTAGAGTATTCTCCCGGATAGTGAAAAGTCGTGGGTTCGAGTCCCATCGGAGGTAGTTGTGAGACGGGTGGTTTTTTTTTCTAAAATTTAATTTTAAATTATAAAAAAATGCATTGTGAATGCAAGAAAGTAAAATTAATTTCTAATAAAATTATGATACATCCAAAATGTTCACACACTGTAAACTGTACGAGTACGAGGTCACCATCAGCAATCTTTATAGAAACAACATATAATTTTATCACATTGAAGCGTTTTATTTTTCGTACGGCTGAAATGATGATGATGATGATGAAGCGTTTTGAAACAATTCCAAAATCTGTATGCCACAAAAGTCTTTCAGTATTATAATATGACATAGTCCTACAATGTTTACATGTTATTGCTCATGATCATGAGCATGACTGTAGTTATAGAAATTTGATAAAACTAACAAAACCATAATAAATATAAATTATACATTGTATATCGAGATGTAGTAGTACCTTACACATACACACATAGTAGGATATTTTTCATTTTATTTAATATGTTATTATTATTATTAATTTTAAAAAACTTTATATTTTGTGTATTTCCACTTAGAGTCTCGATTATATTATATTAGTGTTAAAGAAAAAAACAGTTTCTAATAATCTATCAATTTTGGATGCGAGCAGTGTTACTCAAATTATTATATTTGCCAATACTTCTCACCGCAAACAAAACAGTTTTATTTTATTAACATTTCTGAATTTACTATGATTCAATATTAACTTTTCCTGACACAATAAAGTTTCAAACGATCATAAATTAAAAATATATGACCGACACGAAATGGGCTTTGGGGCTCTGACATACGGACTATAATTAATTAACATGTATGTAAGCCGCTGGATGCGGGCAGCGCAGGACCGATCGTTGTGGAGATCCTTGGGGGAGGCCTATGCCCAGCAGTGGGCGTCTTACGGTTGAAATGATGATGATGATGATGTAATTGAAACTGGGATAGGTACACTCACGAGCAATAATATGTGAACAACAACATTAGAACTTTGTCACATTGAAGCTTTCCAAAAACAAAACTGTCTGTGCCACAAAAGTATACTAAGTTTGTAAGTATGGATGTTTGGTACTGTTTCACGCAAAAACGAATGAACGGAATTAGTTGAAATTTGGCACACAGATAGAAGATACCCTGGATTAAAACATAGGATACTTTTTATCCCGATATTCCCACGGGGACGGGAACCGCGCGGGTGAAACCGCAGGCAATCGCTAGTATTGTATAATTGTTTACATATTATTATTGCTCGTGAGCTCGTGCCTATGCCCAGCACTGGGCGTCATTCGGATGACATGATGAGCTCGTGACTGTACAAGTGAAAACATGTTGAGCTTATTTTGAATTCATAAGCGAATGATATCGCGTATTTGTTGTGGCGGGATGTCATCGATCAATGCAATGGCTTTAGTGTTTAATATTTTGTAATAATCACAGAATATGACAAAACATGATACCTACTTATGTTTTTTTTTTGTAATAAAATCACACCTGTTAATATACAGGGTGTTAGGGGCACCCTTGCAAAAACTTTAACCATGACTTCAGACCATCATGCTGAACAACGTAAAGCAACAAATTTTTGTCGGAAATGAAAAATAAATGGACTTTTCATACAATGTTTAGCAACTTATCGGGACATTTTGTATGGAGAGTCGAAATATATTTTTTTCATGTCCGACAAAAAATCTTGCAGTGCGTTGTTCAGCATGAAGGCCAGAAGCCATGGTTAAAGTTTTTGCAACGGTGCCCCTAACACCCTGTATAGTTTACAGTGAGGTACGATTATTTGCTTTAATTTAAACTAATCTAAGTTTAAATATTTCTAAACTAAATTAACACAACTTATAAAACTAGCCAGCATAAGTTTTGTTAAAAAATAGAGATGACATAAACGTTATTAACGTTATGTCACCGATATTCAATAATATGTCAATTATCAATACATATATCAGTGTATTATCTGCGATCAAATTGATACATAATAGTTTGGATTCCTTCTTGAATGGTGGTAATCAGGAATCAATTTGCACCATACGTTTGATGGGATTCGAACTGGCAACATCAAAGGTAGCACTCACTCCATTCCCCGATATAAATGCACTTGGGATGAATAGGAATGTAGAGTGAAGCTAGATGTGGCTAGCTTTGTATCCTACTATAATAATATTATAAACGTGAAATGTGAAAGTTCCAGATATTTGTTAATCAAGCACGCCAAAACGGCTAGACGGATTTGGCTGAAATTTGAGACACAGATACTTTGTAGCCTGGAGAGGAACATAGGCTCCTTTAAAATATCACATTCCCGTGGAATAATGTCGTGTATAGTCAACGCGGATGTAATAAAATCACAGTTATAATAATATTATGGACGGTTAACTAGTTAATAGTAAGTATATTATATTTCTAAGAAATTACAAATTGTTTACTTTTTAGGTATATATACATATTTCGATTTTACTAATAATATTTCGATCTTACTAAAAAACCTATATAACCTAACCCACCTATTAAGCCAATTTGTAGGTAGGTAAGAGGTATACTACATTTTTATAAGTTACGTCTGGTTAGTAGATGGTCAGTAAGCAACCCAATATATTATAATGTTCTATGTTGAGATGAGAAGGTCACATTTTTAGGTGAAATAAAATAGATATTTGACATTTGTAGTACCAAGTCTAAATATTATTTTAAGTTTAAAGCATTTATTTATCATTTTTCTGTCGTATCTTGCCGTTCTATCGTCAGATTTCCTCGCCACTTATCGAGATATCTGCAAGAACGCACTGCAACTTGGCACTGCCTGCACCTTGCAGTTTGAAGTGCTTGGCACCAAACCAATGTGGATAAACAAATTGTTTGTGCACTTAATAATGTACTAGATAGATATTGGATGAACTGTCATATGATCTGTAGATATAAGTAAATATTGAACACCATCAAATTCATCGCTTCTTTCCATACAAAGTAACTTAAGCATCTGCGCTATGGCAATTGGAAACAACGACGCATTACCACATACACACAAACGCGAGAAAATATTGAAAAGTTTCGCTTCCAACATTTACCCGATCGGGAATCAAACCCTGATCTCAAGGATAGCGCCTCGAAAACCGTTGCTAGTCGGCCACGAGATTATTTGATTGAAATGAAATGAAATGAAATGAAATGAAATGAAATGAAATGAAATGAAATGAAATGTAATGAAATGAAACGAAATGAAATTGTTTTGAAATGAAATTGTTTATTTGCTATAAAAACACGGTGGACAAATGTTAGTTCTTACATACAGTCATGAACAAGCGTATTTTGTCCAGTTTTAGACATGCAAAATTTTTAAGTTACATAATTAAAATTAATTAATTTTATGATATAAACTATACTGAAATGAAATGTCAAATATAAATTACAGAACATGTCAAAAAACAGTAAAAAATAAAAATAAAATAATTAGAATAAGACCATTAATTATCAATTTTATCGGTAGGTACATAGTGAAATAAAATGTCAAATATAAATCACAGAATATGTCAAAAAACAGTTAAAAATACAAATAAAATAATTAGAATATTATGTAATGCAAATCATTGGATGTCAAAGTATTCCTCTAGGTCATAAAAACATTTTTCAATCAACCAGCCTCTTAATTTATGTAAAAACTGAATTGTGGGTAATTGTCGTATCTCAGCAGGAATATTATTGTAGATACGTATTGGCATCACGGCACAATTTTTTTCAAATAAGCTTGTATTGCAAGACGGCATCTGCAGTTTGAATGGATCTCTTGGACGTAATCGCTGATTTTGTATAGGTTTTTCAAACATTTCAAAATTATGTCGTATAAATTTTCCTATTTCATAAACGTACAGGGATGTTAAAGTTAACAGGTTATATTTCTTGAAAACATCCCTACAACTTTCAAGAGGACCGAGACCAGCTATGGCTCGTATACATTTTTTTTGAACGATAAAAGCTTTCTTCACGTCTGTCGAATTTCCCCATAAGATTATTGCATATCTCAGTACAGATACTACATAGCCATGATAGGCAAGTAGTGCTGTTGTTTCGTCAGCATTAAGTCTAAGACGGTAAAGAGCGTACACAAATCGACTCAACCTGTTGCAAACATCAGACACATGACTTTTCCAGTTACAATGATTGTCCACCACAATGCCTAAGAATTTGGTTTCATTAGCCTCGATGAGAGTTTCCCCTTTACACCGTAAACTAAGTTTATACTTATTTGTTTTATAATTAGTAAACTATATATAATTAGTTTTGACAGCATTTATATTAAGATTATTTGCCCGTAACCAGTTTTCGATGTCTTCGATAGTTTTATTTATGACTTGTTCATATGTTATTTCTTTGTCAATATAGGGTATAATTAGTGAAATATCATCTGCATATAGTACGGTTTGAAATCTAGTTACACTTGGCAAGTCATTTATGTATAATAAAAATAAAATTGGGCCAAGAATGCTGCCCTGTGGAACCCCAGTGTTGTTAAGCTGAAATGAGGACCGATAGTCAACACTCTCATTATTATCGTTAATTTTATTTATTTGTACACATTGTGTGCGACCACTGAGATAACTTCTAATCCAATCAAGAGCTGGACCTCTGATACCGTACCTTTCACATTTTGCAAGTAAGATATTGTGATTGACAAGATCAAAAGCCCTACTCATGTCGAAGTATATTACTGTTACAGGAATTTTTTTATCTATATACTGTGTGGTACTGCAAATTAATTTATAGGCAGCAAGACTGGTAGATTTGCCACTACGAAAACCATTTTGTTCAATGGTTAAAATTTTATATTTTTCTAAAAACTCAATCAATCTAGCTTTATAGACCTTTTCAAATATTTTGGAAAGCACCGGCACAAGAGCTATAGGTCTATAATTATTTATATTTTGTTTACAGCCCTTTTTGAACAGAGGTTTGACTATCGTCTGCTTAAGTTGTTGAGGGAAAGTACCCTGAGCGATTGATAAATTAATTAAATGAGTAATGACTGGTGCTAAGTACTCAGCGCAATACTTATATAGGTTTGTTGGTAAACTATCGTAGCCAACTGAACTGGTGTTTTTGAGAGATTTTATAATTTTTATTATTTCCCCTTCAGTGCATGGTTTCAGAAATATAGAAGAATTTACATTATTAATATTACTTAACATTGAACTATGATGTGAATTTAAATTTTGTGTTTTACTTATAAAGTGACTGTTAAATGAAATGGCAATTTCATTTGGATCTATGATCGTCTTTTTATCTATAGTTATGGAGTTTATTTCCGAGTCAACTTTTCTTACTTGATCTGTCTTGTCCTTGATAACATTCCACGATGCTTTACACTTGTTCTGTGCCTTTTTTACAGTGTTTGCATTATGTATCTTTTGTGATTTTATGATACACTTGCGTCAAATCTTACTATATTTCTTAAAAACCATTTTATTTTTTTCGTTTCTATTTTTGTAAAAAGATATTCTTAACCTTCGTTTGACTCTAGATGATACCTTTAAACCCTGCGTTATCCATCTGGGCCTTTGATGATAGGAATTAATTCTCACGCGTTTTTCGGGAAAACAAAGACTGAAAAAGAGACAAATATCGTCATGAAACTTCGTGAATGCAGAATTAAAATCATCGTCGTCTAATACGTCTTTCCATGATAAGCTAGCTATACATTCCCTGAATTTCTCCATGTTCTCATTAGACAGATCTCTAGTACGTTTGTACCAAAATCGTGGTCTAGGCTTGTTGCAAGTACTTTGAAATGATAGGATCTGACAAGTGTCATGATCAGACAAACAAAGTCTATGGACTACACAATTAACATCTTTAATATTTGATGCAATATGATCAATACATGATAATGCTCGTGTCGGCTCATTGACATGTAACTTAAGGTTGTAACTATGGATTAAATTGATCAGCCTTTGGGAGATATCTTTATTTATCAATGTATTTATATTAAGATCGCCTGTAAGTACAACTTTTTTATTTTTTATCGAAAGCTTATGCAAAAGAAGTTCCAGCTGATTGAAAAAAGTCGCCAGCGTGTAGTTTTTTGGAATTCTATAGACACAAAGTATTAGACATTTATGAGCTGGTAACTCTATTCCACAACATTCAAAACACTTCTCAACAGCGTAATCTTTACAAATCTGAAGAGGTTTGTATTCTAAATCATTTTTCACTAGAATACAAACACCACCTCTACTCTCGTTAGATCTACAATATAAGGAAGCTAAATTATAGTTTTTTATTTTAACATTGCTTTCACGCCCTGGTTTCAGAAATGTTTCGGAAAGACACAAAATATCCAAATTTATTTTATCTTCATTAAAATTAGCAATACACAGTTCAAGGGTATCTAGCTTACTTAATAAACCCTGGATATTCTGGTGTAATATTGTTAAAGTGCAATGCGTTTCTTTGCTTTTTGAATATTTTTCATCAACTGGACCACTAAATTCACAGGGAGACACGAAAAAGATTATTTTTAGCTTTCAAAGTCGGAAAATAAAAAGGAATAGTTCCCCTCTTTGCTGGGGCAGCTGGAGCTGAATGTGCGTTTGTATTTATTTTAAGCTTAGAAAAGTAATATGTAATAGTTCCCTTTCGATTTTCCTGACTTTTTAATTTGATTTCTTCTTGTTTACGAAATACAATTTTTTTAACTTCCTTTACATCTAAATATTTATGTTCATAGCTTATACAGTCAATAATAAACTTGATCTTCTTACAAACTTCAAAAGTAGACAATGGCATATCAGATGCTACAAAATGATGGTTTTTATTACGTTTACACAAATTGGCAATTTCATAATTCAACAGAGACTCGTTAAAGAATTGATTATATTGTACGCTCAATAAAATAACAACACAATCATGAAATCTTTGAAGTATTGAGCCAATCTGTGATAGTACATGTTTAGGATTTTTATCATTTTGCCCTACACTTAATATTAAAATGTCTTTCTTGTTAGGCCTTAAACTATAGCAGTCTTTTAGTATAACACCAGTGCTGGCATAGGGTCTGGTGTGAGCAAACACTTTGTAGTTCTGTGGACCCACTGATTTGAGCAAAACTGACGCTATTCCTACACTCTGCTGTGCTCCATATATCCTTATCACTGGAATTTGCTCGCTATGAAAAGTCTTTGCTATCCTGGAGGAGCTATTTTCATGTTTGACATCGTTGTTTCTATTACAAGGCTTTTTTTGAAAGTAATTGACTTGCTCTTGATTGCTGGATTCAAAAGCCTTTAATCTTTGTTTTAAGTTTTCAATTTCGTTGTGAGCTTTAGTTAATTTTTCCTGGAGATCCGCTATCAACAATTCCAATTCCGTATGTTTTTCAGTGTTTCTGAATAGGTGTATGGCATGTCTACGCTCGATTGTGGAAGAAGTATTAGGGGTACTACTTCCCCATTGCTTGTTTATGGCACTGGGTCGAGTCTCCTTTGCATTCACAGATTTTACAGGCGTTATGGGTCGATTCAGTAAGTTTTTTAGTGTATTGTTTTCCTTAGTGACTTTTTCTAAAAATCTTTTTAGTTCGTTATTTTCACAAATTGTATTTTCCAGTTCATTTTCGGAGCTCATAAGATTAACTTTAAGTTTCGTCATTTCATCTTTCAGATCTTGAATTTCATGTGTAGAATGACAGACTTCCAAGCTTCTAGACATTTTTTCTGTTGCAGAATCATAGTCATCCGACAAGTTATATTTTGAATCACTTGAAATAGAATTGCATGTCAGGTTTTTGTCCACTTCAGGAACTTGTTCTTGTTCATTTGTCGTCGTTTGGTCCTTTAGAAAATTTTTCTTGCTTTGTTGCAGAAACATTTTCCTGGTTGTAACGACGGTGGATCGCATATTTAAACCGCTTTCACAAGTTTTACACATCCAATTCTTTCTTGCTTCCGAATCTTTTATGCGGTGTAATTTTTCTGAGTATCCGATGCAGTCGAACTCAAATGCCGTCTTGCACGATGAACATGATAATGTTTTCTTTCGATCCACTGATTGTGACTTAATGTCAAGGACGTACCCAGGGGGGGGTCCAGGGGGTCTGGACCCCCCCCGAAATCCATTAATCCGCGGGATGGGCGTGAACTTCACGACGTTATCCCGCGGGAATGTGTTATTTTTCCGGAATAAAAAGAAGCCTATGTTCCACTCCAGGCTAAAAAGTATCTGTGTCCCAAATTTTGGCATGGTTCAGCAACAAACATCTAAACTACCCCCCCCCCCCCCCCCCCAACGGACCCTCCCCGACAAAAAATCCTGGGTACGTGCTTGCTTAATGTAGATCCCTGTATATGGTGTGGTATTGTTTGGTTAAGAGAATAGATAAAAATATAAGAGAATTAATGCGAAAATTAAGAGAATAGATGATAAAATGAAGAGAATGTATGAGAAAATTAAGTCAAAAGGTTAGACCTACAAAATGATGAATCTAAGCTCAAAATCTTTATGAAACTAAGCTCAAAAGGGGGCACACACGGGGCACAATTGGGTGACCAAAAATGTATTATCTCGAGCTCCTCCGTGCTTCGGAAGGCCGTTAAGCCGTTGGTCCCGGCTGCGTTTTCAGTCGTTAATACCCACCAATCCGCATTGGGCCTGTGTGGTGGGTCATGACCCATTCTCTTTATCCATCCAAGAGGAAGGCCTGTGCCTTGGGGCCCAGCAGTGGGGACAATCAGTGGCTGATGATGATGAATCTCTAAAGATCTTAAAAGGGGTAAGGACAGAAATCGGTTAAAATGCATGCTTATTGTAGCAAGGGAACGCTAAAAACAGCGATTTGATCAAATACCTAAACTAGTAGGTACTACTCGGGCGAGCTAACTTGACACATGCAGATTATAGGTACCCATCTATGTCACTCTCCGGGCATGACAGAATCGAGTGAAAGAGACGGGTATGTATAAGTTGTCAAGTTAGCTCGACGAGTTGTACTATCAAATTAATGCACTACCGAAAAACAGAATTTAGTTTGTGAAAAACTCAATCATGAATATATTACTAAAGGTTTCATAGTTATGATTCATCTTCTGCACATTTGTGTCCACCCTAACTTACTCAAGTATTTTGCAGTCTGGCCATCTTGAACCGTCTCGGCCTATCGCAATATCTGCAAACTGCAATCGTGCAGGTGCAGGTTGGCAGTGCACCGCGTCGAGTGGCGTTGGCAGAACACCAATTTGTGCGGAACTATTAAATAAAACGCCACTTTTGTTCTGGTAAAATGGTAACGTATGGAATGGTTATTGCGGTTTTGGCGGACGTCTGTTTTTGTATAGTTTATTACTTAGTCAAAGTCAAATTTGTTTATTCAATTTAGATTGTGATTATGTACTACTTACTCAAAAGAAAATAGGGGCCACTGGGCTTTTTCCATACAAATGTACTCAGTTTAGCGTCTCATAGATGAGTAACTTTTTGCATCAGGGTATTTTACTGTTGTTGAAATGTAGATATTTAATGATGACGTTAAAAAATATTGCAATTAAGAATACCAAATGTGAAAAAATAATTTGAATCTGTTTTATAATAAAAGAATTATAGTCTGTTTGATTTTGACTATAGCTGTCTCTTTCTAAAACGAAATCTTCTATGGCGTGACTATGACGCTACTAACCCACTGACGTCACTAAGATAGCGTCCTGTCCTTGTCTAATTATAAAGTTTGAAGTCCTATATCTTTGAAAATATTCAAGATAATTCAAAATGAAAACTTGTTTTGTGTAGCTAATATTTCGAAAAACATTTTAAAGAAATAAAAAAAATCAGTAAAATACCGTATTGTCTAATCTCGTTTTCAAAAATTGCCAAATACCGCTCAATTTTCTCAAAAAGGAAAAACAATAAACCGAACTCTACGCTCCATATATCGTTATATGGTACATGAAGTTTGACTTGTTGTTTTCCTTTTTGAGAAAATTTAGTGGTTTTTGGCTTTGTTCTCTCCATTGACGTAAAAATCATTGCAGAGATGCAAAATGTTACTCATCTATGAGACGCTAAAGTCAACACGTTTGTATGAAAATAGCCCAGTGGCCCCTATTTCTTTTGAGTAGGTAGTTATAATACTTGTGAACGTCATAGAAGTTAACGCCATCGGTTCACAAACCCTGCGGCGGGAGGCCTTGGAGAAGAACCGGCAAAATTATTATTTTCTCCTAGTTTTTCATACAGAATCGTCAAATTGAAACATGACCTTAATTCATACATACATTGAAAAATGGAAAATGAAGTATTTAGAAAAAATCGACCCGTCTCACAACCAGGGACCGTACTCTGAAACTCTAATCCGAAACTTCGGTTAGCCCCGCCCCTTTCACACGATTCTGTCCCGACTAGAGAGTGAGAGGGACGGGTATACCGAAGTTTCGGGTTTTGTGTTTCAGAGTAGGCCCTCAGCTCCGATGGGACTCGAACCGACGACCTTTCGCTTTCCGGGAGACTGCTCTCATACATACATCTTTAATTTACTCGTCTCCAAGTTTTTCCCCGAACGCATAGTATGATTAAGGTCATTTTTCATCACACGAACTAATGATCGTAGCGGTAAATAATTGTCAACTACTTAAGAACTCTAGTTAACGCAAAGAATAAAAATAAAAAAAGTCAGACCCATTCCCACAGCACCCGTTCACGAGCATGACGCAAGAACCAGCCATCGCTTCGCTCAACCATATTATTTTAGGGAACGTAACAACCCGCCTCAAACACCACCACAGCAGAAATTTGAATGTAGTAAGTTGTTGTTGTATATCAGTATGTCATCGGCATTAGCAATAAAATGACCCACTACAGAGGCACTGGACTTCCTTTAGGATGAATAAGGAGAATGGGCCATGAATGACCCACCACGCGGGACCAATGTGTGGGTATTAACGAATACAGCAAATTATATACAGCGAATTAAGCAAATGCAGCAAGGGAGCAACGGCTTTTTCACAAAAATCGGTAGAAATCTGCGAAATTGTAACATTTTGAAGTCGTTAATCTGAGTATCGAGGAGCCTGTGGCACAGTGGTTACCAAGCTCGGCCTCGTTCGTTGAGGTAAAGCAACTTTCCGCGAGCCGGAAGGCACGTTAAGCCGTTGGTCCCGACGCTCGAAATGAATACTTGAAGTCCTAATTAGCAACCTCTTACATAAAACTGTTAAAAAAAATCATCATATTAGTTATGTGGAATATGTTGACACAAGGTGTAGATATTTTTTTTTTCAAAAGTAGAGGCGTTATGGGCCTATAACATTTTTTTAAGACTACGGCCCAACGAATGACGTAGGCAAAACATGATCAAAGTGAACTCCTTGAAATGAAGCAATGAATTTTAAAAGTTTTTTTTATAAAAATGATTTAAGTATCTTGTAACGTGATATAGAAAGGTTTTTTTTCATTCTTTTGTATGATATTAACCTTCGAGCAACGCGGGCCTTCCGTCCCGATATTAACATAAGTATCCAAAACAATTTCAACTGAGTAGGTAGGTATTTAATAATGTCATCAATCTTTCTTTGTGAACAAATAAAATTTCTAGAAATTCAAATATTGAGGTCAACAGCCACTGTGGCTGTATTGAAATGTCATCACGTCAAGTCGACATAGCTAATTCATTTCACACTAGATTTTCTTGTTCCAAGCCACGCCTGTTTGAAGCGCTGCCAAATTGCTAGAGAACTAGCCACCGACCAATCAGAAGCTGCTATTTTGGCGCCCTAGATCCCACCGACCAATCAGCAGCCGTTATTTTGGCGCCCTAGATCCCGCCGACCAATCAGAGCAATGGGCGAGTTGCTCACGCGCATTTTGTTTTGCAATTCAATGAGTTACTAATTATTGTTTAGTTTGGCGCGCTTTAATGTGGTCAAGACGATAATAGAAAAGGAAATACAATTGTAGCTTTCAAAAGATTTAAGTTTTAGATTACAAGCGATGATGACAACATCCGGCAATGTTTTTTTAGCCTTATTATTTTAATGGCGTTCAGCTATTAATCAAAGTTAATGATAGTGATAAAAGATTTTAAAATATAACGATTGAAGCGTTTAAAAGACATGATTCACATGATGTTTGAAAATAACGTTTCCTACGAACCCACGTTCTACGTAAAAAAACATAAATATTTATTCAGTTTCACAAAAAGAAAAAATGTGTATTGACAATACTTTAAAATATAAGGAAACAAACATAGTATGTTTATGTATGTATATTCTATGTAGGGCCGAAGCCCCGGTTTTGGCCACTGTACCGGTTTTGGCCACTTTTTGCTCTAAAAGTTTTCTAAACAACTTTTCGTCATTTTTGCTAAAGGCAATTAAAATATAATATAAAGGTATTTTAAGGTTATGATAACAACCGTTACAATTCCTAATGTCATACGATGTTTTCAATAAATTCCATTTTCTGTTTTTAAAAATGTTTTGTAAGTATGAAAATTTTAAGAAACTTGTTTTGGATGAAATACATTATAAACCTTTGTTTTTACAATTAAATTGTTGTTTTGCAATTGATTGATTTCTAGCGCATTAGAATATATTAATTTAACCTTTGTTTGGTTTTGATTTTTCGCTATAAGTACTTACAAAAGTTTAACTACCAAAGAGTGGCCAAAACCGATACATTTGGCACCTCTCACACATTTTGTGTTATATTCAAAAAACTATTTAAATTTTTACATTTGAAAAAATTACCTTTAAAGGTAGATAAATTACCTATCATTTAATATATAATTTGTGTCTTAAATACCTAAGACCATTTAGTACTTAGTGCTTAAAAGTCAAAAATTCCTTAAAGTGGCCACAAATGGTACCTCTGCCCTATATTAAGTATGTAGTTATTTACAAAACAAAAAAAAGTATTTAAGTATATATTTATCCGTTATCAAGTTCACGTAGACACAGTTTCTTAAGAAATTTTCTATGGGCTTAGATAATTGGTGTGATTGTTAGAAAATATTTATTTATTTTATTTATTTATAGTGTAACTAAAGAAGGACCCTGCTTAGTGCAGTAGTCATGTTGCAGCATTATTATTATAAGTAACTACCTACCTACCTATATAAAAAATACTAGCGGCCGCCCGCGGTTTCACCCGCGTGGTTTCCGTTCCCGTAGGAATATCGGGACAAAAAGTATGCTATGTGTAATTCCAGCCTTTAATCTATCTCCGTTGCAAATTTCATCCAGATCCATTCTGTAGTTTTTGCGTGAAAGAGTAACAAATATCCATACTCACAAACATTCGCATTTATAATATTAGTAGGATTCCAAACAAGGTTTACAACCAAAACAAAACAAAACACTACAGTATTAACCGTTTATTGAACAGACCATTTAAATTCAAAGTAGAATCACTGGAAAAGTGCTAATAAAAAGATTATCCGAACCTACTCGAGAATTGCATTAATCGACGCTTAAAATAGAATCGATAATCGAGAAAGGTGCTAATTAAACCTAATCGGGTGAATTTAAGTGGCAAGTGGAATGTAAGCCATAAGGAGGTACAAAAGTATACAAAGGCTTTGTGCTTAATACGGCAGGAGGTGTTAAAAGTGTGTTAAGAGGGGGTATAAAGGCAAACCGCCAGTCTTAGATTTGATTCTTACAATACAGATTAAACCACGAATTATTTGGAAAAAAGTTTATAGATATTACAACATAAGTACCTACTAGAAAGGGATTGGACTAAGTGAAAACATAAAATAATAACCTTTTATCGATAAAAAAATCACAAAGTTCCGGTCCAGCTATAAGTAATCGATTTATTTTCATTATGACGCATAATTACTGAGCCAATATTTTAATACATAATATTAAACTACATTATCTCGCAACCCTAATAACGATTTGCAAAAATAATGTTTATTTTTCGAAAACAATTTACAATTTCTGTTTTTTTTTGTATGTGATTTTTTTCTAGGTTTATACCCCCGTTAAGTAATTTAATAAAGTGATTTAATTCGAAGATATTGTTTTGTAGTCATCCATCCATCCATCAGGTGTGCTTTTACCACCTTATGTACACTATGGTTTGTAATAAATTATTGAGTATTGAGTACTAATATTATGAATTCCGCCCGCGGCTTCGCCCGCGTGGACTACACGACGTTATCCCGCGGAAATGTGATATCTTCCGGGATAGAAAGAAGCCTATGTTCCTCTCTAGGCTACAAAGTATCTGTGTCCCAATTTCAGCAAAATCCGTTCAGCCGTTTTGGCGTAATTGAGTTGAGTAACAAACATCTAAACATGTCATCTAAACTTTCAGAGTTCATTAGTAGGATAAAGGTAAGTAGGATTCTAAAAATCATTTCATTCGGCTCGTTCGATGTGTTTGCCTGGGACAAGCGTAACTACATACACCTTTTCATCCATTGATGTAAATATATTATTTGATGTTTTAGATGGTATCCAATATTTATTATGTTTTCATCACTTAAGACGTCAGTGTCCGTCCGTTGTAGATAAAAAGTTGATGTCTATTTCATTTATAGACATGTAGACAACAGGAATATCACAAACGATGACCCAACAAAAGACCAAACTAGGCAGCAACAATCAGACCGCAATGCTATTGCCAGTAGTTCAAACAAATCCGATCGAACGATAAACCTTAAAGATAGCAGGCCTCGTGATTTCCTATGGAACCGAGTTAATGTAGGGCTGCCAGTTAAGTAGAAACTTTGTTTCATTGTCTGTAAAATTATGTATCATATTGAAGGAAGTTTCTTTAAGAAGGAAGGAAAATTGCAAGGTAAATTGTTTGTGGTATGTTATTAATTTTATTCTAAAGCGTGAATTCAGTAAGGTTTAGAAAAACATTTTGTAATCTATACTAATATTATAAAGAGGAAAGATTTGATTGTTTGTTTGTTTGCATCGAATAGACTCCGAAAGTACTGGACCGATTTCGAAAAATTTTTGACCATTAGAAAGCTACATTCTTCCCGAGTGACATAGGCTATATTTTATCCCGATATTCCCACGGGAACGGGTACCACGCGGGTGAAACTGCGAGGATCCGCTAGTGTTTTATACAACCTGTTGTATCCGTGGTCCATATTAACCGAAATCGGAACGATCGTTAAAATATGATGGAGTATGCTTTTGTAAAACTCTCTGTGAAATACTTATTGTATTGATAATGGTGGAGCTAGGTGAAATGCAATCGGATATTTCATTATTCATTTTAAAAGATACCTTCTTAGGCATCGAGTACCCTGTAATTAGTGACCCTAGAAAGGTGTAAAATAATTTAAATGGTTATGGTGCAGTTTAATAGTTTTGTAATTTAAGTCCTCTCAATTGTTTAACTTTAAAGTGGCAACCTTAACCCGGGACCACCGGCGGCGGTATTAACATAAAAATGCGACGACACGCGCCTTAATTGATTGTAGGCACCGAGCGCGGCCGGGCGGCAAGCTTGTTAATTAAAATCTTGCTTAAATCGTTACTCGATGGGAATCCAACCTCGAAGATGTTATTAATAGTTTTGTGTCTCTTGTTTTTTTGAGGCAAAGTTTTTTTTTTATATTTTCACGATTATTTGTTATTACATTACTAATGATTCTTTTATAGGGTTGAAATTTAAATCAATGATATTCTTAATAATTAAAATAAAACAAACTTTGGAGTCCAATTTTTACCTAAAATATCTATAGAATAATATTCGCTTTAGGGCCTGTTTCACAACGTCTAATCTACGTAAGTTCAGAGGGCCTAGACAAGTGGCTTTCTTTTATCGATATCGTTACTAGAATAGAAAAACAAATGTATGGGATTGACATTAGCGATCGAAATGTCCCGTGACCGCTCGCAAGTGTCAATCCCATAATTTTTTTCTGTATTCTACTGGCGATATCGATAATAGAAAGCCACTTGTCTAGAGGCCCTCTGATTAGCTGTCACTTGACAGATAGGCCATACAAAACTGTCAAGTAAGCTGGAAAGTATTTCCTAATCGGATAATGTGAAACAGGCACTTAATCTAATATTAACCCCAACAAGAGAGGAGAGACAGAAATAAGAGATAGCTGTAAGGTTTGGAATCATCAGTAGGTTAGGCACTAAGTGCAGCCGGGTGGCAAGCTCGCAAAAGCAAAATCTTGCTTATCGTTACTCGATGGAAATCCAGCCAGCAAGATGTTATAATATGATCGTACTTCCTACTAATATTATAAATTTGAAAGTTTAGATGTTTGGATGTATGAATGTTTGTTACTCAATCACGCCAAAACGGCTAAACGGATTTGGCTGAAATTTGGAACACAGACACTTTTTATCGCGGAAAAATATCATATTCTCGCGGGATAACGTCGTGTAGTCCACGCGGGCGAAGCCGCGGGTGGAAAGCTAGTGTGACATATTTTTAGAATCGTCTTAGTAAGTCCTTTCCTTAGATAACACACACGATAGGTTTCGGAATATTTTCCATACTTACAAAAAATTAAATCAATGATAGTGCTTGGCAAAAGTTTTTGATTGTCACAAGTATTAGCTAACTTTAGTTTTACAATAGACTTTATTTTACCTCTAAACTTTTCTTAGAATTTTATTGTCGTCCAACCGGTTTTTTTTTAAATTTAATTTAACGAAAACGTAATTCATAAGTATTAAATGCGAGGCACCAGTTTTAATTAACACTGCCAACATTATATATACCCTTACTCTATAACAATTTAACCCTGCACTTAACGCGGGGGTTTAATTGACCACTCAGTCGCAACTCCGCTGTCTCAATCAGCTATGATACGAAATTGCACTTATTTTTACGAGTATACAATCTTTGTGGGCTGTAGTACAATTAAAGTAAGTTATTCTTTTGTTTATTTGCAAATAAAATGGCAGTAATATCGGCCTTTGTTCTCGCTGTTGCATAGTAAATGCTTGCTTATTTCTACTATATATTAGAAATGTCAAAGTTTAGATGTTTAGATGTTAGGATGTTTGTTGCTCAATCACGTCAAAACATCTGCATGGATATGGCTGAAATTTGGAATACAGATACTTTGTAGCCTGGAGAGGAACATAAGCTACTTTTATCCCGGAAACATGTCACATTCCCGCAGGATAACGTCGTGTAGTACACGCGGGCGAAGCCGCGGGCGGAAAGCTACTTGTAATAAAAATATTACAACACTATTATGTTGATTATGCGCTTTGTAGTTTTAATTCAAAAAATTTGGTAATTAGATTACATTGCAATAGTTAAACTTGTGTCATTGTTCATAACACAAGACTTGAACTCATTGAATCTTTAAACCAAAGACAACTTTCAGATAGAAATAAGTTAAGTATAAGGAAATAGCGATATAAGAACAGATTTAATCTCCAAAAAATACCTCTAGCTAGCTCTTAACATTCATAACACAAAAACTTCAGCTCTTAATAAATTCATTATTATTCCACGATCAATGCAAAACGGCCTTTCAAAAGCACAAAAATTTAACCCCGTCCATAAATCGATGTACACAATACAACGAACACCGTTTGTTTAATAAACTCGGAAATTAATGTCACTCCAGCGAAGTCGGTATGAATGCAACTCAAAGAATCTCAATTAGACGGGACTCAAAGGGGCCAGATTTGTTTGTGAAGGGGCCAATTTGTCCCCGAGCGTTCAACGGGTTAGATGTTGTAATAGCTTTAATACTTGACTGTAAGTTTTGTGCATTTATTGTATGGGATTTCAAGACAGGTAGACGAAGGTAGGGTGAAGTTTGTAGAGGATTTTTAATCGATCAATTGCGTAAGCCTATTGGGTGTGATCCCTGCTAGTAGGTAATAACGAATATTTATTCATGTGACGAACATAATAATATTATGTTCATCACATGAATAAAACATAGTATGTTCGTTTATTTTTGATCTGAAATACAATGTAGGTGTAGCAGGTGGGCTTAGTACTAAAACCGTTCTCTAATATCCAACTTTTTGTTCCGAATAAAAAAATGACCAAAAAATATACTTAATAGAAATTGGGAAATTCTACTTAACTACCGCAGACCTAACGAATATACTTACACAAAAAATTTAATGAAAATCGGTTAACAAACTCCTTCGAAACGTCTTAACCAATTTTCATTATTTTTTTCTGTAAGTATATTCGTTAAGTTATATTGGAGAGGCGGTAAGCGAAGAGGCCAAGGCGGAAAGCTTCTCCACAAACACTGTGGAGAAGCTTTCCGCCTTCGCCCGCGTGGATTAAGTACACGACGTTATCCCACGGGAATGTGATATTTTTCTATTAAAAACTAGCCTATGTTCCTTTCCAGGCTACAAACTATCTGTGTCCCAAATCAGCCAAATCCGTTCAGCCGTTTTGGCGTGATTGAGTAACAAACATCCAAACACCTAAACATCTAAACTTTTACATTTATAAAATATTATAAGTAGGAAGTACTAATACTAATGTACTAATAAGTTGGAAGTAGGATAGCTAGTCAGTTCTAAGAAAGAGCCTTAGCTAGGTGACCTGAAAGATATTTAAAATGAATATAATTTTCGCACACTTGTTACTAATCGGAAAAGAAATATTATATGGTGCAAGATGCAACACGACTCCTTACATTTACTTCTAAGTCCCACATCCTTTTCTGCAGTGTAAAATAAGAGGTTCATTATCAAACAATCATATCAAACACACCACACATCTAATTACTATTCCAACCCAACGAAAACATAACTAATCCCGCGTAATTAGTTAATGCAATAACGTTTGTTCCGACCACAGATTGAACAACAGTCGGTCCAGTATAGCTAGCGGGTGTACTGCGGTGCGCTACACCACACGTCAGTCACAGCCGCACAACGCTGCGATTGGCGGAGTGGACCGGCTGGCTATTATCAAACGTGCCTTTGATTAATTTGTCGATTAGTTAAGGCGAGCATTCCCAACCGCAGAAACAATAATTGAACAACATCATTATCGAAGGGTCAGGCGCGTCAGGTACTTTAGCAAGATAGGTAATTTTGAAAATGAAGAATGCCTTTTAAAATTTTAAACTTATGACGGCCGGAATCCCTCGTCTATTCAAAGACTATTATTTTCGTATAATTTTCATGAACTAAATCCAAGTATAATTCAATTATTAGGATATTTGAATTACGATTAGACGGATGTTTGAAATTTGCTTTGATTCAGTAAACTTTACTTTAGCTTACTGAGTAAAGTATCACTGATGCTGGGGCTTCACCTGCGTGACGCCTAACGGCGTTAATAACGGCATGCGCGCCTTAGCGCGCTAATTGTATCAAATTGGTGCGCTAAGACCCGGCTACACCTGCGTATTATATCAAATAGCGCGCTATTTAATGGCATTAGACGCAGGTGAAGCTCGGGCATTATAGAGTATTGAATGGCCGAAATCACTAGATAAAGAATGTAAAATAACATATATTTTTCCAAATTTTGAGTACTTGTGTTGTGATTTGCAAGTAATCCACAATTTAAAATACCCTATTTTCGGGAATCCTATAGCTTATATATGTCTGGGTGGTCATCCAATTTTTATAATAATTTGGATTGAGTAAGTCAAAAACAGCGACGACGATTTTTAGTTTTAGCCAAATTACGAAGGGCGACAGAAGTATAAAACTTGATTAAACCATAAATATCAGCCAATATGTACTATTTAACATTGCTCTGAATTGACAGTTTTACTCTTTAAATCTCAAAGCATTTGTCTAATGAAAACTAGGAAAAACTGCGGTACCACAAGCACCCAGAGACATTTGTATTTTCCACATCGAACCTGAAACCTAATACTTAAAAAATCAACATGTCTGCTCGAACATGAACGCACAACGGCTAGATGGAAATCAATAAAAAACGAAAAAGTATTAAACGCACTGTCCATATCCATACTAATAATATAATTGTCAGAGTGTGTTTGTTTGTTTGTCTGCTTTTCACGTCTAAACGGAGCAACAGATCGACCTGATTTTTGGTACAGGGTAATTTGGGACCTGGGTGCCTACCATCAACTTTAAGACAGCGATTCAAAAATAGCGCGATGCAGAATAGGTTCCTAAAATGAATTGCTTTCTTTCGTACTATGACCTTCTAAGAACTGGATCGCAAATGAATTGCTAAATGTGAATGACCGAACGATTTGTGTCCTTATTTCTTCTACCCGTCTCTTTCACTCGATTCTGTCATGCCCGGAGAGTGAGAGGGACGGGTATAACCGGCAGGTGTCAGTTAGCTTGGCCGAGCTATAAGTCAAATGAGAGTTCTTGACAGCTTAGCGGCTGTGAAATGTCATTGAATGATCACTGAATCGCTGTCATTGATATTAAGCTGTCGTGGTACGAATAAGCGAAGCAGATTAGTTTAGGTCCTAAACAAAACCGCAATAAGAGTTGATGGTATAGGCACCCTGGGAGTTACTTTTTATCTCGCGAAATAACGTCGTGTAGTCTTTTTTATCCACAACGGGGTAGCACTTAGCCTCCATCACACCTGATGTTAAGTAGTGATAAGGCTTAAGGTGGAAGCGCACTACCTTCCCGGAATCCTCAATCTCTGAGGAACTGGCTATCTTATCTCTAACTGCCGGAACACAATAATGCTGAAAACATCATTGTTATGGCGTCAGACTTAGATATGATGGTGGTAGCTAGCCAGGCGGACTTCGAACAAGTCCTACCACCAACCAAAGCGAATACTATATGTACCCCCACTAGGAATCGAACCCGGACCTCTTGGTCTGAAATCGGTGGTGTGAACCACTAGACCACAAAGGCGGTAAAATTATAGTCTACCGTAAAGCCGCGGGCGGAAGGCTAATTCAATATTGGTAATTATATTACTCACTAGCTTTCCGCCCGCGGCTTCGCCTGCGTGGACTACAGGACGTTATTCCGCGGGAATGTGATATTTTTCAGGGTTGAAAAGCCTGTGTTCCTCTCCAAGCTACAAAAGTATCTGTATCCCAAACAGCCAAATCCGTTCAGCCGTTTTGGCGTGATTGAGTAGCAAACATCTAAACTTTTAACACATTTATAATATTAGTAGGATTCCTTTCAGTCATACAAAAGATTATCATAAGTATTATGTAAAAAAGTAACAAAAGTCAATTGTTTATGTAGCCAAAACGAATTTTTCACACTGCATCCAAATTCACTACGCGGCCAATTTAGAAATTTTTGTACTATATCTCAAACGTAGGACAGTAAAAAAACCGGTCAAGAGCAAGTCGGACTCGCGCACCGAGGGTTCCGTACCGTACCATCATAAATAAATAGAAAAAACTACAACTGTGCTTCACCCAAACAAAGCAATCTGCGAGTAGGTAGGAAGGAGGATATTTTGGTTTTAAATAAAACGTAAAAATGTTTCATCGGCGAGACATATTCGTCCAAGAATTTGCGATGTAGAATTTTGCAGTTTTTGGTCAGCGCCATCTCTTGACCGATAATGGAACTAATGTAAATTTGGTTGATGATTTCTGAAAAAGTTTACTATTTAGAGACATCGTTTTATTTTTCCCGTAATCTTTACATACACTTCTATTACCTTAAATAATTTCAGATTTTTCTCTTTGCAAACTTCGGAGATAAGGGCAGGGGGGGAGGGGGGAACGGTATTTTTTTTACATTTTCATCATAAGTCAAAAACTATGCGGCCTAAAACAAAAAGAAAAATTGTTTGAGGTGTGCAAGCAGCGCTCTTTTATATGATACCCCATATTATTATGCCCTAGTAGCCCCACTTCAAATTTTTAAGACCCCCTTTCAGCCCCTATTGCAAAAAAAAAAAACTCTCTTATTAGCAAAGTAGTTGTGCAAACGTTCGTCTAAAATTATTCCAAACTTAGGTCGAACCTTATCCTTTAACCAAAGCAGGATATGTGCGTGAGGTAAGCCGCGTTTTTTCCACTTAACACTATACATATAAATATAACACAATACTTCTCCTGCGATAATATCATGGCGGTCATGCGGTGCTTGACCCTCAAGAAGCTCCCGAGTGATTTCATCCCACTTGGGATTGGTAGTTACAGTAATAAATAAGTCGGGACGTCCATATTTTCTTACGTAACAAAAAGCATCTTGTGTACGTTCGTGCATGTAGTGAGTACCACCAGTAAAAGATGAGGGTAAAATAACTAAACGGCCCATATTCACCGTATCATATCTTGCTGCATGGCCTCGCGAAGGTGCACGTATTCTTCAGCGCGCAGAAGCTGCCTTTGATTAGACCGTATATAAACTAATCTTTCGGTTTCAATTTTTGCGTAATGTCAACAATAAACTGATTGAAACAATAAACTGATTGAAGAAGCCAATAATATGAATAAGCCAATAATAATAAGTTGAAAGTATACAAATTTATTCCTTCTCACTTGCAAGTGGTAACAATAAAATTGAAGGCATGACATATTTTTATTATAATAGGGTATTTTACTGTTGTTGAAATGTAGATATTTAATGATGACGTTAAAAAATATTGCAATTAAGAATACCAAATGTGAAAAAATAATTTGAATCTGTTTTATAATAAAAGAATTATAGTCTGTTTGATTTTGACTATAGCTGTCTCTTTCTAAACTCTTTCTTCTATGGCGTGACTATGACGCTACTAACCCACTGACGTCACTAAGAAAGCGTCCTGTCCTTGTCTAATTATAAAGTTTGAAGTCCTATATCTTTGAAAATATTCAAGATAATTCAAAATGAAAACTTGTTTTGTGTAGCTAATATTTCGAAAAACATTTTAAAGAAAAAAAAAAAACAGTAAAATACCGTATTATATGAAGCTCGCGCTCGGACGCGAGCGCCCCGCCTTTTTATACGCGTCTCACGCTCGCGGCCGAAGTGGCCGAAACCACTTCGGCCGCGAGCGCGAGACGCGTCGAGCGAAGCTTCGAACTGCTAAGCTATCGGGAGTTACACGTGTAGTCAATCATAAAAGATAGACATATGCTGTCGTGGGATATTTTTTTTATATTTTTGAGGAGAACATTTCCGTCATACATGATTTCTGTCTAGCTTTAACCATGAAGGTTGCACACGCGACGGAAGCAAAAAAAATGGAGTAACTTCTCCCGTTTTCCCAACATTTCCCTTCACTGCTCTGCTCCTATTGATTGTAGCGTGATCAAAAATATACTATAACCAGCTCAGGAGTATGAAAAATAACTGTACCAAGTTTCGTTAAGATCCGTCGTGTAGTTTTTGTTTCTATAACGGTTATACACACAGACAGACAGAGAGACAGACAGACAGTCAGACAGACAGACAAAAATTTTACTGATTGCATTTTTGGCATCAATATCGATCCCTAATCACCCCCTGATAGTTATTTTGGAAATATATTTCATGTACAGAATTGACCTCTCTACAGATTTATTATAAGTATAGATAGATAGATTTAAAACCGACGACATATTTAAAAATCAATTACTTACACTTATCAAAAAATAATCACAAGACATTGACCGAGCGCCAAAGAGCAACCTCAAACTACTATAATTAAATATAATGAAACTAATATAATTTAAACACGAACAACAAAATAATTCTTGCACTCATTTCTTCACATCAAAAGCTCATAATATTTCAAGCTTCAACATCGCAAATGTATCATCTATAAAACAACTTTAACATTATAATCTTGCTTAATCGCTACCACGAAACGCCATTTCAATGACAAAATAAACTCTCGCCCAAATAAAAGTGTCAAACGTTGAAAACTAAACGGATTCTGTACACGAGTCGCGAGATTTCATTAGAAAAACATTTGGAATATATATTACATGGAAAGCGAACTGTTTGAGTCGCTGTGACATTTCAAATAAGTCCAATGTTTGAGATCCTTGGGAGATTTAGGGCATAAGAATAAAGCGATTAATGTTAGTGGTACTATTTTGCACTATTTTCATTTCAAAACAAAGACACTTCACAAACAAAACACAATTTTTCAGGTACCCATTACTATTAATATCAATATCGGTGTTAAGGTTGAAAACATCGTTGTATGAAATTAACAGGGTATTTATTGGCGAATTCCGCCTATAATTGTTTCTACAATGTTTCAATCGAAAATGTTTAAAATTATGTAGTCTGGCGGACTTGCGCGGCACATTGATAGTCAAAAGTGAGACGAGATAGGGGCAATCGACTGTGTTATGTAGAAGTTTATAAAGAAATAGCAATCCCAGTATATTTTTCCGCTCCTGCAAACTACTTAAATCAAAATATTGCAATCTATCACTGCAATGTCTAACCGTAATATACATGAGCTACATAAGACAACCGTCGTAGAAATACTTTTTGAATTTTCTCTAGACGTTGAATACCATTTTGATAGTGAGGATACCAAACTGCTGAGCAATAATCAACTTGACTCCGTACCAGCGAAAGTATAGCGTAGTGAGAGTTGCTTTACATTTAAATTCCTTTGTATTGCGGAGAATAAATGCCAACATTCGCAAACTTTTATTTAAGACACTATTTAACTGAGCCGCAAAATTCAATTCAGAGTCTAAGATTACCCCAAGATCCCTAATATTGCTAACAGATTTCAAGACCGAGTCATTGATATAATATGTAGTATGAAATGAGTTTTTTTTTCTAGTAAATTTAATATGGAAGCATTTACTTATATTTAGTTCCATGTGGTTGTTATCACACCATTTGGCTATATTGGAAATGTCATTTTGCAGAAGATTTTGATCGGCACGGGATCCCACCACACTAGAAACTTTTAAGTCATCGGCATAAAGTTCAAAATGGGAATTTATGATGCAATGCTTGATATCGTCGATGAACATTATAAACAATAGAGGACCTAAATGAGATCCCTGTGGTACACCTGAGGTGGCTATGAAGTTTCTAGACCTAAAACCTTTAACCACTACCATAGTTTGTCTGTCTGTGAGATAGCTCTCCAGCCATCTCAAAAGTGGCCCATGGATTCCAAAGTTATGTCTTAATTTTTCCAGTAGGAGGTGATGGTCGACTTTATCGAACGCCTTACTAAAATCACTATAAAAAGCATCAACCTCATTACCCTCACTCAGGGCTGAAACAGTCCTATCAACGAAAGACATGAGATTGATTGATTGATTGAATAATTTATTTGCTAAAAAATAAAGGTACAGTGTTTGTTAGTAAGTATCTTAAAGCCTATGTTAGGTTAGGTGAGATTAGTCATGGTTGACTTTTTTTTAACAAACCCATGTTGATGCTCCGTTATAGAATGTTTGATGTGACTATAAAAATAAGGGCATAACAATGCTTCAAACATCTTAGCCATTATATGCAAAATGCTGATTCGAATTAGGTATGCAAGTATAGGAAAAATTGAAAATAGAAAAAAAAATCCCGTCCGAAATGTACCAGAGGAGCAGGACCTAGGAGGAGCTACTCCGGAGGAGTACTAGAGGAGCTAGTTGTTCATTTTTCCTGCACTAACAATTTTCATTTCGTACGTTTAACTAATAATATGTATGGTTTGAATATTATTTAAATTTTACTTTATGACTGTTAAAAATAAGACTTTCTTTAAAAAAATATAGTTTTTCGCTAAATAAAACAAGAGAGACTAGGACGGGTAAACTAACCTTCTAATTCATCAAGGAAAGAAAAGAATGAAAATTTATTTTTACTTTTTTGCATTCACATTGCAATTTTTATTATTGAAAATATTGAAAATGAAGTATTAGAAAAATTATATAATTATTATTAGGTATTGTATTAGTTGTAAGACGGGTCGAATTTTTCTAAAAGGTTCTTAATTTTCGATATTTTCAATTATTAAAACATTAAATTTGAGCATCCTATCATCCGGAAAAAACTGATTGTGTTTTTTAAACTCTGATAAATAGTAATTACAAACACCTGACGAAGCCCCGTGCCCAGTCTTATAGCGCTCAGGAGGTGACAATAAGATTAGCGATCAAATCAACACTACCAAGGCTTCTTTTAATCACAAAGCCAATGAAAATCACCAATTAACAAAAATCAATCAGCTAAGCTTAACAGTGACATAGTTAAACACGTTCGTACCTTTTGCTACTTAATTTTATAGGGACATCTTAAGTCTACATTTGATCATATAACTATTATTTATTTATTCTTTAGTTTAGATTATGAGTAGAGCCTAATATTTATATTATCTGTGCTAATATTTATTGCTAAATACTAACACCTCGAACTAGTTTGGTTGAGTAAGAACAGTTGAAATTATCGTTCGTAGGTACACCGAAAAGTAATTAAAAGGAACTTGGAAAATAGGAATCGAATCTGCAAAATATACTTCGGCAAACTGGATTTCGGTGAATGTAGGACGTCTCTGCCAAATATAGTTATTTAAAAGTTTAATGTACAGACTACTATAACTAGTGGCTAATCTTCTTCCCGTAAGAATATCGAAATAAAATAGTAAAATAACTTGGCTAACTAGCGTGGACTACACGACGTTAACCCGCGGGAATGTGATATTTTTCCGGGATAAAAAGTATCCTTTGTTCCTCTCCAGGCTACAAAATATCTGTGTCCCGAATTTCAGCCAAATCTGTTCTGCCGTTTTGGCGTGATTGAGTAACAAACATCCAAACATCTAAACATAGGATAGGATAGGCTACCTATTGAATGTTTTCTATGATTTTTATTGAAACCCCTTTGTTTATCACAACTCAATTCATCTCCAAACTCGCATCTCATGACTTGTACCACACGCTACGTTGTCAAATAAACTTTCACGAACTCTCTTTAAATTCCTGTAAAGTTATTTTTCAGTGGCGAAAGCTCAACATCGTCGGGAGACACATCAGTATGTCACCAGTAATGCCTATTAAGAACCGATGGTTCGCCGAACAGTATGTTTTGATAGTAAAATATGTTTTGTGTCTGTGAGTTTAGAATAGATTAGCCTAAATTATGTTGTAGAGAAATTCTTAGATGTGATTGATTTGATTAGCCAGCTTTGCTTCTGATGTAGCTTTATATTTGAAAGAGGACGACGACCGAAGGAGACAAAGAACTTAGCTTTGTGGACTGTTTGAAAACAAAATACTCATTTTAGTTTATGGGTTTACTTTTATAAAGGTATTTTTTAAACAGTAGTAATGATTCTTCTACAGATGAGTTATCTACAAAAAAATCTAGGCAACAACTAGGCAACAAAAAGTTTGACTTGTCCAAAAACACAACCCACTGACAAGTAGAGTTTTATTTTTATTCCATATACCTACTTACATTTAATAATTAGATTGCAAATTTGTGAAAAAAAATAGCAATTCATAGGTACGTAGATAGATAGATACCTATAGCAATAACATTTTTTTAGCAGTGACTGAATGCATAATAAATGACTCAAAGAGCACATAACACTGCCTATTACCATTTAAAAAGCTAACTTCTTGGGATGGCTTCTTCTTCTACCTATTCCGATCACTCACTGCCGTGACAAATGTGGCCTTCCCATTGTCAAATTGCGTATCCTGCAATCATGTAACAAATACGTTACTGAGTGATACACAGTTTCAGGCGTATTATTAGGGCCTAACGAAAAACACACCTTCAAAAATTTTCCATTGCTCACTTGTAATAAACAAACATTCGGCTGGGTTCAGACTGACCGATCACTGGCGTGACACACGCGCGGCGCGGCAGTCCCATTAATTGCGCTCTTCCTGCGATCACGTTACAAATACGCCGCCGATCAGCATCCGGCGCCCGCGCAGGATTTGCCGCTAAGCCACAGTGACCATGGGTTTGTTAATATCGAACATTGGTTATAAAATACTACTTAACAGCGATACTCTTCGGTAAAACTATCAGACATAAGAAATCTGGACTAAAATTTAATAATTTTTCACACTTCTCAATTTACCCCATAAACATTAACTACGCTCTTCCAATTTCACTTAAAATTGAGTGATATTGATGTTTTCATTAGACAGTAGCGTACTGTAAACAGAAGAGGGAAACGCCCAGGCACCTTCTGTGTGACTGCGGGCCCCTTATCCACAAACGCAGTAGGTATCCATCTGGGTCGACACATTATGCGCCAGGAGGAGATTAAAAACTTTTAAAGCTAGGAGTATTCTAGACTTCTTGTAAGCCTCCAGGCTAAAAGAGTTATTTTAACGGTGGCGATGGCCAGTTACAATAGATCTTTTAGGTCACAGTGACTACATCTCCTACGGGAGATGCATAGCCCCTTTACATTCAAATAATAATAATTACGCGCCAACTGACTTTTCGTTACAATACGCCACCGATCAGCAGATGGCGCCCGCGCAGGATTTGCCACTTCGACGCACTAAGTACTTGGCTCTCAAAAAGGCCACTGCTTCCAAAATAGCTACTAATCAAACAAAGAAAGCATCCTTTGAAGTTTCACCAAATTAAACCGAAACTCATTCGGTGCTGGATTTCGCACGATCTTACAACTCCTGGGGATGCCCCGGGTTAGGGCGAAGCACGTGTAGAGTAGTCTAATCGGAGAAGGTGCAAGGTGTGCCACTATCTTGATAGCTGCTGTTATGCACTGGTAGTTTCGTGGTATGTATGTGCATTTTTTTTGTGTTTTTTGCGGAAGTACCTAAGTTACATATATTTATTATTTTTTTGTGATTTTTGCGGAAGTACCTAAGCTACATATATTTTATTTTACTCAATAATCAAAACAAATATAAAGTTTATTAGCATATCCTTCATCGTACCCGCCACATGGTTGCCCTACCCGACGGATACGCAGCAAGCCGCTGTAGTTTTCAAATGATATTGATGTCTCCATCTTAATATAGCATTGGCGAGCATATCGAGATATTCGGGTGACTCATTCGTCACTTGCAAATGCGATGCTGCAATTCGAGTTTTAAAATGCACTTGACCCTTTTAAACTTAACAGCGCCGCCGAATGATTGGGAGTTTGAAGCAACTAGAATAATTGACGCTTATAGTAAAGAACAAGAGGCATATAAATGGCAATTTATTTTAAATTAATGATATCAAAGGAATATTAAATAAAAGCATTAAAAATCTGTAGTGCGATGCGCTTGCACATATTGCCAATATTTTGGTAAATGCAGGGCTTTGGGGAGCGAAACTGATAGAGTGATTTTATTTCACCACGTTTCACATTTTTTATACGACTGGATGCTACTCACCACATACTCGTAGATCTACTAAAGATCTCACGCATGACTTTACAACAAATATTAATTGGCATGGTGGCATGGTAGTTTCACTCGGTAGCTGATGCCTAATATAAATAAATAAATTATAAATAATTTCTTACACTCACACCATTTAACTAAGCCTTAAGAAACTGTGTCATAGAAAGCTTGATAACGGATTTAAATACTTTTTGTTTGTAAATACATGCTTAATACTCTTATACATAAAAAACACCCAGGCCATGACAAATAAACACGTTCATGTACACACATATTTGCCTTGTTGGGGAATCGAACCCGAGACCTCTGGCGCAGAAGGCAGATATCCGCACCCCTGCGCCAAATCGGTCGTTAAAGTGAGAATCCTACTCACACATTTTCTAGGGTTCACACCGCAAACTTAAGTCCCGTAGTCAAATTAAGATGTCAGTCAACTACGTAGCCCCGCCGGTATATGAGGTTCACAAATTTTATTTACCCACTAATTAAGCAGCGACAGTTTATCAAAACAGAAGCAACGCCAAATTAATATCCATATCCAGTACTAAAATATCGCTGTAGCATAATCGTCGAGTAATCCGGTTTTCCTTGCAACGGAGCCACAATGGTTATTATAATTGTTTCCACGTGGGACTGGGGGGACGGAACGGGGAGCAACGGGGTGAAAGGGGGGCCAAAGGGGGCAAGTGGGGTAACCCTAATTAACCTTTGTCGACTGTGTTATTGCTGCAGGGATGATACGATTTGACGTGGGCGAGTGTGTATTTCATATTTTTGGTTTGGAGAATTTCTTTTTTTAACCTTCTGTATAAATACAAGACTGAGATTTGTTAAATGTTCTTTGTCTCTGAAATGTCTTTGTTGGGATGAAATGGCGCTTTGTTGCTTTTAATGTATTTATTTGATGGCTTAGAATGTTATTTTTTACAATGTTAAATGTTTGACTGCGAATTAATCGTGATTCTTCCTTCTTTGTACTGCACTGTACATACAAGTGTAGAGCTACTTTTAGCCCTATTTCGGCACAATTAGACGCGAGTGTAGACCCATCTTTAGCCCTATTTCGATACAATCAGATGCAAGTGTAGAGCCACCTTTAACCCTGTTTCGGTATAATTAGACGTGCTAAGCTCTTCCGCGCCGTCAACCATCGACCAAATCGCTAACTCTACTATAGTACAAACAAAGTTAGGTAAATGTTTGAATGCGAATCGACGTTGCGCGTTGCTCGTTTTAGAGCGCAAGTGTGGACAAATATTTACACCTATTTTGTTACAATCAGATGCAAGTGTAGACCTATCTTTAGCCCTATTTCGGTACAATCAGACGCGCTAAGCTCTTCCCCGCCGTCAACCATCGACCAAATCGCTCAGTCTATAATACACCGTTAAATGTTTGACTGCAAATCGTTGCTCCGAGCGGTGCCACAGTTAAGGGGATTAACTGTTTGTAATTATATATATTTTTCTTAACCTATCAAATACTACATTAAACTAATTGTCCACCTTAAAGTTTTTTGTGCTAACACCTGCTACTTTTAACCCTTTTTCGGTGTTATTAGACGTGCTAAGCGTTCCCCGCCGTCAACCATCGACCAAATCGCTCATTCTACATAGTACAAACAAAGTTAGGTAAATGTTTGACTACGAATCGACGTTGCTCGTTTTACAGCGCAAGTGTGGACCAACATTTACACCTATTTTGTTACAATCAGATGCAAGTGTAGACCTATCTTTAGCCCTATTTCGGTACAATCAGACGCGCTAAGCTCTTCCCCGCCGTCAACCATCGACCAAATCGCTCAGTCTATAATACACCGTTAAATGTTTGACTGCAAATCGTTGCTCCGAGCAGTGTCACAGTTAAGGGGATTAACTGTCTGTAATAATACACATTTTTCTTAACCTATCAACTACATTAAACTAATTGTCCACCGTAAAGTTTCTTGTGCTAACACCTAAATTGTAACGATCTTAAACCGACCCCACTGAACTAGCAGTACCCACTGGTATTGCTCCACCTGAAGTAATATAAGAAGAGTTGAGCATTGAGAAGAGAAAGCAGGAGTCTGACCGTCGGCACCCCCTCTTTAAGCAATACGCTCCAGCAAGACTTAAAAGCTGAAAGTTTCGTTCAAAAAACACAAGCTTCAACGAAGAGTCCAGATGAGGAGCAAACAATAAGGTAGAAGCCGAAGTATCCCGCTCTAAACTTCTTAAGCCTGCGAGAGAAACTTTCCCTTGGCCACGATCAGCAATGACCTACGTGGAAGTTACTCAACCGACTCCGGACACAAGTAGGCCGTTGCAAACAAAATATGCGCCGCCCATAGGATCAACTCACCGCTTCAGATTAGCTCTGCGACTGCGGAGGCCCAACTCAGACCATGGAGCACTTGCTTCGGTCAGCGGGCCAATCGCCGTAATTCTATGCAGCGCGTCTTCATCGCGTTTGGGTCTTGACGTTTGACTTCGTAATTGCCGTAATGACATAACGACGCACACGTCACGCAAACCTATAGTCCTACAATACTGTCTGATCCGGTGACATCCGTGACAGCGGAACTACTTGCAATACGAAATTAGCTGTCAAAATAGACTGCCGTATGAAAACTGTTTTAGTTCCAAAGATTATCACCGGAACAGAAAACTTTGTCGCACTGTCAAAGCCACGCGTTATAAAAAAAGGTTTTGCACGTCAACTGCACGTACACTTGACTAATGCGTCATAGAATTACCGCGATCGGGGCCCAGGTTTTTTTGGTACAAAGTTTAAAGGATCACAGGAAAATAATGAGTTGCACACCTTAAATTTTGAAATGTTTATTTATTACATTTAGTTTTTTCTGTATGCATTTAAGTAATTTTGTAGGTTGAGTTAGGTTTAATAAAATTGATGATCATCAAATATACCAATTCCGCAGTTATTTTAATATCGATTTCCTTAAATAAATATTGTAATTCCACCTAGTAAATCTTGACATCTCGATAGCACTTTCCCTTAACAAGCATTTCGAGCGTAGTCGTATTATTGTGGCGTTCATCATACAGCGACATGGCCGTACCACTTTGATCTATCGGGCAATCAGATACCAACCCAATGTCTAAGAAGTAGGGTCCACATTCTATCAACTAGACATTTTATAACCCAGACTATATCATTTCCATTTCGGTGCGAATTCTACCATATTATTTCCGACTCTAGTTCGGTTGTTTTAACTGTTGTTTTTGCTTGCAATCGAGTTAGTACCGGGTGCATTTGACACAAGGTATAATTGGCGCGAAATGGACCGTTCTCTCGGTATAAACTGTCGCCCTATCGATATTTCTCAGTTTATCGAGCGGCTAGCTTTCGATTTCTTCCTTGGGCCTATTAACAGTAAAATTTGCGGTGTCAGTATGAATGTAGGTATTTAGTTTGTAATGAAATCTAGAGCCATAGTAAAAATTAACAAATCATCAATCTGACTATACATATAAATGAATAACCGCAAAACCTCTTAGGTAGTGATTGTACTCATGAATATGAACAACTTTTATTATGGGGTCAACTCTGCAACTCAACAAAAAAATCAGCTGTTTCATACAAATTGTCAATACCTAGGTACTCGACCAGAAGCTACTGGGTAGTTAAAGTCCCATAAAAAACTCAAATAAGTAAGTACTTTAAACTAAATTGTTGTGATAAAGATAGTTATCACTTAATACTTTTTGAGTAGGGTCATGCATGATTAAGATGGGTAACGTTTTTTTTAACAATAGTTTTTAAAATAAGTATGGAAGCTCTACTTGAAAGGTAACTACATAAATAACTTATAGGTAGTTTGAAGAAACTTATAGTACATAAGTACCTATGATTCTTTTTGTTTATTATTGCTCATAAAATATAATAATAATCATAATAGTGGGACAAGGTGGACCGACGATCTGGTCAAGGTCGCGGGAAGCGCAGGACCGATCGTTGTGGAGATCCTTGGGGGAGGCCTATGCCCAACAGTAGGCGTCGTTCGGCTGACATGATGATGATGAATCATAATAAATTATTATCATGATAAGTAGGGCGATCTTTTTCTGCTGCCAATAAAGTTACCTAAACATCGTCATGCCTTTGCCTTTTTCAACATCGATAACTGCTATATTATAGTCCTCTGTTAGGTTTAGTCTCAATCGAATACAAAAAAGAAACAAAAGAACATAGAATCGAACAAGGCATTTCTTGAAAGAACTATCAAAAGAGGTAGGTAGCAATGACTCCACTTGTTAAACAAAACACTAACACGTCTGACCTTTCCCGATAAAACCAACAATTCGACATTAAACGTAACGATCCTTCACTTTAACGTGGACACTAAACTTATTGTTGCTCAGCATTCCGAATCAACTTTGGAACATCATTATTTTATTACATCCCCCGTCCGAATCGCGTTGACACCGCGACGCGCGTAATTTCAACCAAACATCAACACAATTATAAGCAGTACAAGAAAATATGAGGGGTCAATACAAAACGGTCGTTTTAACATTCAGAGTAACACCGCAGTAAACAATTGCTTTCAAAGCCGACAGTTTTATTTGAGACACTTTATGACATTGCCCGATGCTTATTAAAGGACCAATTTAACCCATTATAGTGTTCATAAAAGCGTACATCATCCTGTTTTGTTTCTATCCCTTTCTGTTGTACCGGTTCGACGACGGTTGTTTGTCTGTCCCTTTCCTCCGAAGTCTCTCGGAATATGGTTTACGAGATTCCGATGAGGAGGGGAGGTGTATTTTCGAAATTGCTAGAGATTGATGATTGCCAATCGATATTGTCGGTTTTATTGTAATTGGTACTTGCTATTCTTATTTAAAAGGTACACTATTTCTTTGATTTTATTACTAGTACTTATATAAATTGATCGAGTTGGTCGAGATCGAAACATTTATATTTCCTTTAAAAGCACTTTGATTTTACAACTAAATTAGATAGAACAACATCAGTATTGAGCACTGTTTTGGTGTAATATTAGCAAACCAATTTTATTAAAATAAGCTGACTAAGTACAACATGATATTTTCCAATAAGAACAATAAGTAGGTACCAATGTTATTGTTGATCGAAAATTGACAGACATAATTTTATAATCCGATTTTTCGGTCTTTCTTTCTACGTTTTAATTACGAATATCGACAACTCCTTTATTTAGTGCACCCCTAACCGGAATGAGCGTCAGCCATCCTTCCTGCTCCCAAGCCTAACTTTATCTCAATGGACTAAGGCTCAAATTCCTTTGGCTGTGTGTAAAAACAAGATGGCCGCGTATAAGTGCTCGATGAGTGCTCCACGTGATTTTATTTGACTGTTTATTTGTGTGATTTGTATTCCCCTCAGTCAGAGAGTAGGAAATTAGAGCTTATGAGCCTCCATTGAATACGTCGATAAAATGAGTGAGCGATCATTTTAATTGGATACTTTATTCGCTTCTTGGTATTTTGTGTTTGAAGAAGCAACGAAGATTGGAGTTAGATTAGGAATTCGTTTATGTTTGTAAACCAGATCAATTCCATATCTAGGTATAAAAGGATTATTGATAGAAGTTTTTCTTGTAGAAGTAGAGGAATAGGGGTAGAACTTCATCCATCTGTTAAATGCATGAAAAGTATCATCAACCTATCATAAACCTATTATCAAACGAAGTATGTAAAATAATGTATCGTAAGTTGGTTAATACTTAATAGTTCCTGAATGATAGTCTTAAAGATTTCAAATTTGATTCCATAGGGTACCTACAAGAAAATTTCTTGGCCATTTAATGGCAATACGTATTTGAAATAATCAGCTTATTATTATAATAATATTATTATGAATTTTAGTAACACCTTTTATGAATTATTGTTATTTAGTAAAATACTTATGTAAGATAACGAAACATTAATGGCACTGAAATTAAATTACTACAAATCCCTATAGACATGGCTCTCATTTAGTATTAGTAGGTAGTACTACTACTACTAATACTGTACAATATTAGCCTGTTAATAGAGTACCAAACCATGAAGCAATCACCCAATAATTACGTCCAATTAACTGGAATACACTACATTCACAGAACACGGAAAGATTTTACATTAACCTGCTATACTAAATTACATTAATTATTTTATTTTACCTAAGCAAAGCGGTGTTTCAGAAGAGTTTTTGGTAAAACACAAAGATTTCTTTAACTGACTTCAAACAAAGAAGGTTATCAATTTGACCTGTATGTAGGTATGTGATATTGTTAGAATTGGAGAATATTTGAGAAGCGTTCTGTTTGGCTTCCAAGCACGTGTGCAAAAATTCGTAAGTGTATGTACTTATGTATGTTTGTCCACGAATTCTTTGATAATGAATTGCGATGATTCTTTTTGATTCAAAATAGCTGAGCTACAAAGTCGCTGGGAGAAGCGTCGAATTTATCAAATTTTCTAACGCGCTGTGCCAGCCAGCGTTCATTTCATCAATGTGAAGATATTACCTACTTACTACCCTCACATTCGAAAGAAATATTTGACAATCGATAAGGATGAAATAATTGCTACTTATTTCAAATTAATTTTAATTTTTTGCATTCACAACGCAATTTTCATTATTGAAAATATTGAAAATGAAGTAGGTACTCATGTATTAGAAAAAATCAACCCGTCTTACAACTAGCTTCGATGGGACTCGAACCCACGAACTTTCACGAATGCTCTTGGCTCGGTTTTTTCTAATACTTCATTTTTAATAACTGTGAGAAATTATTTTTTTAGTTCCAGATTGACCACCGCATGTGGCACTGTTTGGATTTTATTCTCGTTTCCTTGTCATCGTCATTTACAACCAATATCCTGTGACTTTTCGTACTCGTGCCAGGGCCCCGATTGCGGTAATTCTGTGACGCATTAGTCAAGTGTACGTGCAGTTGAAGTGCAGTTGACGTGCAAAACCGTTTTTGATAACGCGCGGCTTTAACAGTGCGATAACGTTTTCTGTTCCGGTGATAATCTTTGGAACTAAAACAGCTTTCATATGCCAGTCTATTTTGACAGCTAACTTCGTATTGCAAGTGGTTCCTCTGTCACGGATGTCACCGGATCAGACAGGATTGTAGGACTATAGGTTTGCGTGACGTGTGCGTCGTTATGTCATTACGGCAATACGAAGTCAAACGTCAAGAGACCCAAACGCGATGAAGACGCGCTGCATAGAATTACGGCGATTGGCCCGCAGTATGTAAGCGCGGCGGACCGTGTCTTATCGCGTTGTGCAAAGCATTGACATTTAAAGTGCTATTAAAATCCCTCGGAGGTATTGTTTATGGCTCGCCAGACCGATGAGCAATCAGTTTCGAGGGCCTGTGGCTCCGCGTCAAAAATGGCGGGAGGATGTTTCAATTGTTACGCTTTTGTTTTTGAAATTTTCTTTTGATTTTATTGGATGGTAATTGGGGCTTTTCTTGGTCGTGTTTCAGGTCCGGCTGCTCGTACATTACAGTAAAGTAAAAGTTAAAATTTAACTGCTGTCAATTTTGACCTCGGTCAAAAAAAAAATACGTTGGGTTAAAAGTGTTGTCTGTCTGTACTATTTCATTAACCTTCCCTTAATTACTAATGTCAAAAATCTGTAATATTTGGCTGCTCGTTAAAGAAACCGCTTTTTCAACAACGCTTTTTAAATTTGACCGCCGGTTAATTTTACTTTAACCATAATTTAACCCTAAAGTTAACGTTACCAAGCTTCGAGCAACCGGACCTTAGTCGTCAATAAAGATATCCTTATATCTACGTACTTTCACAAAAGGACAAAAGTTGTAAAAGTGAAGAAGAAATACCTACAATATGAAAGATGAAAGTATGGAATCTGAACTAACTTCATCAATTAAATAAACATCATTATAAAAAACTAGCCTTCCGCTCGCGGCTTCGTCCGCGTGTAGGTACTCCACGACGTTATCCCTGGGAAATTTATCCGCGATAAAAAGTAGCCTATGTCACTCCCCAGCCCCACAACTATCCTCATGCCAAATATCACGTCGATCCGTTGCTCCGTTTTGACAAACAAACCCACTTTCACATTTATAATATTATTATAGAAGTATGGATGGATTATGGACCAAAAGAGATTTTTTGCTATGCCCTTGCATTTTATCTAAGTAACTAGCGCTCTGCCCATGACTTCATCCCCGTTGAGATATTCCCAAAAGTTTCATACGAACTCTGACCCCCTTTTTAACTCCTTAGGAGAGGCATTTTCAAAAAATCTTCTCTTAGCTGTACTCCCCTACACTCCTCACGGAACATACATGCCAAATTTCAGCTTCTTGCGCCCAGTAGTTTCGGCTGTGTCTGTCAGTCAGAAACTGAAGAGTTTTATATAAATAAAAAATCGATGATTTGGCGCAGGGGTAGGCTACCCACCTTCTGCGCCAGTGGTCTCGGGTTCGATTCCCGAACAAGACAAATATTTGTGTGCATGAACATGTCTATTTGTCTTGGTCTGGGTGTTTACTATACATATTAAGTATGTATTTACAAACAAAAAGTATTTAAGTACTTATATATTTATCCGTTATCAAGTTTTCCATGATACAGTTTCTTAATGAAATTAAAATGGGCTTAGATAATTGGTGTGAATGTAAGAAGTTATTTTATTTATTTATTTAAATAGATTTAATATTTTTTTATTTTATTTTTATTTATTTTATTTTTATTTTTTAAGAAGGTTTACAGCTGTCAAAAACACAGTAAATTACAAAGTAACATCTTAAAGCCAATTACAAACCCTCACATATAAAAAAAAATGTCCGCATACACTTCCCATACACTTCCAGTACAAAGCAATATTATGTATCACTGTTACGACTTATTAACCAGTAATTGATGCATTTAGATAGTCGTATAGATACCGACCGAGGTCTTTCGCGATCGATTCAGTGCTGAATTAGACAACTGGGCCACTTACATAATGACTGAAACTAAGTTAATTTAGAGTTCTAGATTCGAAACAACATTAGACGCATTATTAGACAAAACAAATTAACAAACTAGCCTTTCGCCCGCGGTTTCGCCAGCGTGAACTACACAACGTTACCCCGCGGAACCTATCATTTTTCCGGAATAAAAGGTAGTCTATGTCACTATGCAGCTCTCAAACTATCTCCATACCAAAAATCACGTCGATCCGTTGCTCTGTTTTAAAGTGAAAGACGGATAAACAATTAATCAAACACACTCTTATTTAAAATTTTAGTAATGGATTAGTTAATTTTACTTTTTACTAAAATATTGTAAAGTAATTAGGCTATCAAATTACAGCTAACTTGTTTACCTACTAGTTGCTTGCCGCTGTTTTACCTGCATGGTACCCGTTCCCATGGGAATATCCAGATTCCAGATAAAATATAGGCCTACGTCAATATGGAATAATGTCGCTTTGATGTAGGTTATAGTTTTCCAAATCGATCCAGTAAAACAAATACATACACTGAAAGTTCTGCGCTCCTGGGTGCCTACCATCAACTTTAAGACAGCGATTCAAAAATAGCGCGATGCAGAATAGGTTCCTAAAATGAATTGCTTTCTTTCGTACTCTGACCTTCTAAAAACTGGATCGAAAATGAATTGCTAAATGTGAGTGACCGAACGATTTGTGTCCTTATTTCTTCTATCAGTCTCTTTCACTTGATTCTGTCATGCCCGGAGAGTGAAAGGGACGGGTATAACCTGCAGGTGTCATGTTAGCTTGGCCGAGTTATAAGTCAAATAAGAGTTGATGACAGCTCAGCGGCTGTGAAATGTCATTGAATGATCACTGAATCGCTGTCATTGATATTAAGCTATCGTGGTACGAATAAGCGAAGCAGATCAGTTTAGGCACAGCCATCTCTATCGTATTCTATGATAGAGACGGCTGTGGTTTAGGTCCTAAACAAAACCGCAATAAGGCCACGTTCGCACGGGCGTGCAGAAAGGCGTTGCGTTAGCGGGGCGATATCGCAACGTCAACGCCTAGGAACCAGAGGTGTTCGCATAGACGTAAAAAAATCGCTTGGCGTTTTGTGCTCACACGGTGCGGACTGCAGGCGTACCTATAATGAATTCGGACGACATCTTGGCAATCGCTGTTTGGTATATTAAGAAACGATAAGCAAATAGAAGGCAGTACTGGTTTCATCCTCTTCATTCAGAGAGAGTTATCTTACTGGTAAATTTTACACTCGGTACAGCAAGCTTCAACGATGTCCTCAAAAATTCTGCGATTAATATGAGAATGTCATAGTCATAGTCATAGTCATAAATTTTTTATTCATATACTTAGATTAAATAAAATTAATGCTTATGAATCGTCCAAATTTTTTTTACCTACCACCTGTTATGGACATCTTTTAACTGAATCAGCTCATTTGATGAACTACTGCTTATTTGTTGGCCCTAATAAAATACAGCGACAAGATTCCCGAATGAGTCCTTGGGTTATTTGGTAGGTAGGTTTCACCTAAATGAAAATAAACCTAATGACGTAAAAATAGTTACCCACTGACAGTAGGTAGCGTTAAAAAAACGCTTGTATGAACGCCAATAGGGCTGCCCGTATGTTGTATTTCCATCGCGTCCATCGCGTCGCGCCTTCAATCGGGCAATGTGCGATAAAATAACGCCGCGTAAAAAAAATCGCTCGCGTGTGAACGGATTAGGGAAAGTCCATAAGTTCTGTTTCAAGGCGTCAAAAAATCGCTTCAACGCGCGATAATATTACGTCCGTGCGAACGTGGCCTAAGAGTTGATGGTAGGCACCCTGGCCGCTCATAAATGCTTGAATTTCGAATGTTAGTTACGCCAAACTTTCAGTGTACCCTTCGTATTATGTCACAAACGAATTCAAACGATGTCATCAATTTGCTCATTTCCAAACGAGCCATTAAACTATTTTCTCATGCCTTATAACTAACGGTTACCTGAACTAGCAAACCGTTAATAAATCTCAAGATAATCTCAATCTACTTAAGAATAAACTTTACAATCTCCACATCCGACCGTAGAGACTATTAAAATAACAAAGTTTCTTTTTACCAACGCATAGCCTATAAATATGTGTGTCTCAACATCTCTTTAATCTTCTGAACAACAAATCAAGCGCATAAAACACTTAAAACAATAAAAGGATGTTAATCCCAACCACTAAAATAATAGAGACTAAATCAAAAAGAATTTCCTCGCTACGAAGCAGGGTGGCACGACCAAATTAAAACGTTGCTGGTTTTCGGTGCCACAGTAGAACTTAGGACAGTATCTTGAATGTATGTTGATTTTATGCATTATACGCTTTGTTATCATTTCAGTCAGTTTGCAGGGTATACTTTGCTATAAATAGCAAATTTCTAAAAAGTAAATAAAACTTTTTTAATTAAACTTTACTGAGCGATAAATTAAATATTTTACCTAACCAAACTTTACTAATCGACTTTACAACATAAATATTTTTATGTGAGTTAAACCGTACTTTAAGTTTTTTTATAGGCAATTCCAAGTTTCAATTCTACAACTAGACACTCGGTTGTCTATTACAGAGATCATCACTCACAACATGAATAAATAAAATACGTTTTCAGTTTAGGAAAAAGATAAAAATACTTAAAGTGTTAACTTAAAAAATCTCCTAGCACTTTATTTCCGTACCTATATTAATTATACCCCTACTGGTTACAAAACTACTGTGGCTCAGGCATTCTTTTAACCTTCCATTTTTTTTAAGTCAGCGAGAGATGATAATTTAAATTAATTACGTTTGGTTAATAGGCGGTGGGCGGGCTGCTACCATTTAGGGAACGAAATAAGGCTATTTATTCATACATTTATTAATATTTCTGTAAACATTACATAAATTAGTACTTTGTAGTAAGTAAGTGCTAATAAATAAAGTATGAAATACGATGAAACTTCAATGACAAGACAAATTAAATGAGAAATGTTTCGTGTTAGTTGTTATTATTGACATCTGATAATGGTTTCATGATTCAGTATTTTTTTTCATTTTTATTACTTACTATTTAGGGGCTTCGCTCAGTTTTACCCGCGCAGTACCCCTTTCAACGGGTATATCGGTATAAAATATAGCCTAATATGTCACTCAGGAAGAATGTAGGTTTTATAATGGTGAAAGTATTTTTTAAATCGATTCAGTAAATTTTGATTTCAACCATTTCAAACTTGAAACAAAAATCTAACTTTTTTTTTATAATATTGTTATAGAAAAACGATTTGCGTGATCGGTACGCACGAGTTGACACGATTTGATTGCCATAAACTTAAGTAGAGTAGACGAACTGCACAATGCACATCAAGTTCACATTGACCTTGATCTTGCAATTTTACAAATGCAATTGTAAATGTACTTTCGACCGTACCTTCCCTCAAGAGAGGAGATGAGCAAAAATAAATATGTAGTTTAAAAAACTATAAAGACACACTTTTATAGGAACAGACTAAAAAGTACAAAATAACCGTCTAATCTTCAGTAACTGAAATTAAAAAACGTGGTGCGCGTTGTCAATATTAAGTACTTGAATGCGTGCTTTGCAAAGGGCGCACCACGCTTTTAAATTCAGTTACTGAAGAATAGACGGTTATTTTGTACTTTTTAGTCTGTTCCTATAAAAGTGTGTCTTTATAGTTTTTTAAACTACATATTTATTTTTTAACTTTTTAGTTTAACAAATGGCAAGCTATGGATGGGGATGGTAATCGATTTCACAGTCCATTCATGTGTCTGCCCACCCCGTAAACATTATAACTCAAAGGCGTGATTGTATGTATTTAGTTTTAAAATTCAAGTGGAGTCTATTAGTTACCAGATGCGCGAGCCGAACCCTTAAATACTTCCCTGCTCCATCATCAGACCCTCCCCACCAAGTGTAGCGAATAGGCCTCATCAGAACCAAACAAATGAGCCCAAACTCGAGGGGTTTCCTAGTGATCTTAAGGAGTGTCACTGACTTCCTCCCTGTTCCATCATCAGACTCTCACCACCAAATGTAGCGAATATAAATAAATAAATAAATAAATAAATAAATAACTTCTTACATTCACACCAATTATCTAAGCCCATGTTAATTTCATTAAGAAACTGTATCATGGAAAACTTGATAATGGATAAATATATACTTAAATACTTTTTTTTTGTAAATAAATACTTAATATACATAGTAAACACCCAGACCAAGACAAATAGACATGTTCATGCACACAAATATTTGTCTTGTTCGGGAATCGAACCATCGAAAATATGTCTCATCAGAACGAAACAAATAAGCCCATCTCGAGGGGTTTCCTAGTGGTCATTAAGGAGTGCCACTGACTTCCTCCTTGCTCCATCATCAGACCCACACCAGCAAGTGTAGCGAATAGGTCTGATCAAAACGAAACAAATGAGCCCAAACTCGAGGGGTTTCCTATTGGTCATTAAGGAGTGTCACTGGCTTCCTTCCTGTTTCATCATCAGACCCTCACCACCGAGTGTAGCGAATAGGTCTCATCAGAACGAAACAAATGATCCAGAACTCAAGGTGTTTCCTATTGGTCGTTAAGGTGTGCCACTGGCTTCCTCCCTGCTCCATCATCAGACCCTCACCATCAAGTGTAACGAATAGGTCTTATCAAAACGAAACAAATGAGCCCAAACTCGAGGGGTTTCCTATTGGCCATTAAGGAGTGCCACTGGCTTCCTCCCAGCTTCATCATCAGACCCTTGCCACCAAGTGTACCGAATGGGTCTCGTCTGAACGAAACAAATGAGCCCAATTTCGAGGGGTTTTCTTGAGTTCATTAAGGAGTTTCACTGGGTCCTCCCAGCTCCATCATCAGGCCTTCACCATCAAGTGTAACGAATAGGTCTTATCAAAACGAAACAAATGAGCCCAAACTCGAGGGGTTTCCTATTAGTCATTAAGGAGTGTACCTTGCTTCCTTCCTGCTCCATCATCAGACCCTCACCCCCAAGTGTAGCGAATAGGTCTCATCAGGACGAAGCAACGGAGCCCAAACTAGAGGGGTTTCCTAGTGGTCATTAAGAAGTGCCACTGGCTTCCTTCCTGCTCCATCATCAGACCCTCACCATTAAGTGCAGCGAATAAGTCTCATGAGCCAAATGAAACAAATGAGCCTAAACTCGAGGGGTTTCCTAGCAGCCATTGAAGAGTTCTATTGCCCACCATCAGATCAGCTCGATGGTAGCAAATTATTGTATTGTCATAGGATTCATATAGACTTGCAAGTTTCAAATCAATAGGACAATTACAAGTAGGTTAAAATTGAATTCCAAGATTTTCTTACATTGTGACTTAGTTACAAGTGAAGCTAATAAAAGTGTGGTAATAAAAGGACAACATAAATTTTAACAGCTTAATCGAAAGCATTGGCGATTTTCGCGATAAGGGCCGATGCCTTCTAATAATAGCTTCCCAAAAGAAATATGCCGAATGAGTAACACACCCGCTTGTTCTGCTGCTAATGAGCGGCGCTTTTGATCCCCAGGGCTGTCACTTCGCCATTGGCGCACCATCAATCAAACTGGTTTGTAGATTTGCGGGATTTGCCTACAACGAAGTCTTCTTTTTTATAACATCATTATGATAGTACTATTAGCAGGTTGAGTTGAGTTGATACAATATCGAAACAAATATTGAACTCTTCACAATCAGTTTTAAGAATTCGAAGTCCTATTAATATCACAAATGCGAAAGTTTGTGAGGATATTTGTTACGCTTTCACGCAAAAACTAATGAACAGATTTAGATGACCCTTTACAGTAATGAAACATCAGAATAACATATACTTAGGCTACTTTTAATCCCAATGTTCCTACGGAAATATATGTACCACGCGAGTTAAACCATGCGGAACAGCTAGTCAAATATAATCTTAAAACTACCCATATTTGCATTATACACCACCAATAGTTATCCCTTTATCTTCACTACGTATATTGTTTATAATGTTCCTGGTAAGTTACATGGAGATAAAAATGATTAACTTTTTTCACTTTATCACTATCACTACATAGTATAAAACAAAGTCGCTTTCTCTGTCCCTATGTCCCTTTGTATGCTTAAATCTTTGAAACTACGCAACGGATTTTGATGCTTTTTTTTTAATAGATAGAGTGATTCAAGAGGAAGGTTTATATGTACTTTTTATCCCGATATTCCCACGGGAACGGGAACCACGCGGGTGAAACCGCGGGCGGCCGCTAGTTCTACATAATATAAGAAGGAATCGAACTTCAGACTCCAAATACTCATAAAACTCATGAAATCGACTACGAAGGTTAATATCAATAGATTATGAAGGATTTTGTAAGGTTAGAAGTAAAAACTGCTTATTCAGTTCTTACTTATTGCCTATATTTTTTAAGATTGTAAGGCTGCCTGTCCATAAAAGCGGAGCGAGCTGGCGGAGCGGAGAAACGAGGAAATATTAACCAACAGCTATCCACTCACGGCTTCGCACGCGTGGACTACACGACGAATTCTCCAGGCTACAAAGTATCTGTGTCCCAAATTTCAGCCAAATCGGTTGAGCCGTTTTAGCGTGATTGAGTAACAAACATTCAAACATCCAAACATCGAAACATACGAACGTTTTAACTTTCACATTTATAATATAAGTAGGATTAGTAGGATAGGATTGCATAAAATCACGTGACCTGAGATTTTATGCAATCCTATTGGTACCTGTACGCTCGGATTAGGTACACAGACGTCCTAAACATTATATCGTCATATTACTCGGATTAGGCATACATGTGATGTGTACCCAGCCATCTTCTCGAAATATGCTGTTACAGTGTAATTAATACAGTTTAAATTTCGAATTCCGCCACCACAAGTTTGAGACTGACGGGTGTAAAGTTGCATCAAATCTCCGAGCGTACAGGTTATTTCCTCGTTCTCAGCTCGCTCCACATCTATGACACTGCCTTATAGCAATAAAATGTGAAATTATAGGTGTGTGCAAGAAAGGGGTGACTTCAGAAGTGATGGCTGGGAGTGATGAATGAAAGGAAAAGAAATACTGAGCCGACCTCAAATAAATAGGAAAAGCGGTAGAGAATGATGATTGATGTAACAAATATGCACAAAACGTATACGTACAGTCGAACCAATATAATCGTGGTCTAAATTCAAACTTGTTGACTCTGACACTTTCATCAACAATTCGCTCTGACACTGGCCTTTACCACAGAGGAAAAAAAATACTACTACGTCCTTGTCCTTTACACCACTTTTTGACGGTCTTAAACAAATTATTAGCACTTAGCCTTCATTACACCTGATGTTAAGTGAAGATAAGGCTGTAGGTGGAAGCGCACTACTCCCGGAACCCTCAGCCACTGAAGATACTACTCATAAATGTGAATGTTTAGATGTTTGGATGTTTGCATGTTTGTTACTCAATCACGCCAGAACGGCTGAACGGATTTGGCTGAAATTTGGAACACAGATACTTTGTAGCCTGGAGAGGAACATAGGCTACTTTTTATCCCGGAAATATATTACATTCCCGCGGGATAGCGTCGTGTAGTCTACGCGGGCGAAGCCGCGGGCGGAAAGCTAGTACATAATAAAGTTTCATTAATGGAAATGACACAACGCAGTAAAGTAAGATTTAATATATTATCAAAATTCTCACTTAATTCCTAAGCAAATATGTAATTCCATTACTCTCAAGACACGACGCTACCACTTACATGTACAGAACAAATTCCAAAGCACCAATTTAGTGCAATACGGTATCAAATACGTTAGTTCCAAGTAATAACCAAGCGATATGATCAAAAACAAATTTCCAAGCTAAGAAATCGTATTACAAACTTCACCGATATGACTTAATAAAATATATGTGCATATCTCTTTCACCATGTTATTTCTCCAGCTTATTTCAAACGAATCATGTGAATTAAACCTCTGTGACATAAGAAATAAGATACAATTTCTAACGCGATAATTTATAAGGCTGCATATAAAAGTTTGCGCTTTTACTACAAGCGATGCCAATTTTCTGTTACTTGGCAACCCTAACGGGGTTGTGCCCACTCGGTCATATTACGATTCGAATTCAATATTCCTCAAAACACGATACTGATTTAACCCTTACAGGTTTATGAATAAGGTTTATTATGGTTCGACGATGAGTTATTATTTTGTAAAGTGGTTCGTTCAAAGGCGTGTATCTATTTGTGTTCGTGGCATTATGGACTTCTATTATTGTTGCGTTTGATGTAATGCTCCCTAGAAGGAGTAATGTGACTTGGTGGAGAGCGAACTACTTACTTGGTGTATTGCAAGTGGTTACTTAGGTATTCATTTGATATTCCTAAGCACGCATCTATCTACTTATTCAACCACGATGATTTAAAAAAGCTTGTAAACTATACACAGCTAACAAAAACTTAAGCGCATTAGGCATACAAAATTTCGTCAATTCTTTTACTACCGCTAGGAAAATTATGATTCAATAGACTTATTCTGCACCAATAGAAATATTCCATTAAGTCATTATTCACATTAGTACGTTAGGCACGATACCTCTCTCGTAATTTACACTTTTGTATAAAAACCAGAACAGCGCCGATACGGTCGTTTATGGAAGTAATATTTGATAGACTTTGACAGCTTTTGGTATCATTTTGACGGATGATATTATAGTTTACTATAGTCCCACATTCCTGTCCGGTGGTGACATCCGTAACAGAGGAGCCACTTGCAATACTAAATTAGCTGTCAAAATGGACTATCGTTTGAAATCTGTTTTAGTTCTAAAGATTATCACCGGAACAGAAATCGTTGTCACACTGTATACAATGTAGCACGGATACTATGACAGATCATTCGTACAAATCAAAAAGTTCTTTATGATATTAGAATAAAAGTCAGGATAATCAGCATTAGATATTTTTCATGCTGCTTATGCTAGAAAATTAGACCCTTTTCCTTGTTAAGAAACAACATTTTGCTTTGCGCAAAAATGAGGTTGTCTTAGGACCCATGCTACATTGGATAAAGTAGGTAGGTATAATGTGAATTTTCGTACTAATTTTTCGTGCTAGTTTTTCGTGCTATGGGTAATGCACTGTTAATCATTTGCTTTGCTTAAATAAAATAAAATTTTGCTAAAGTTTATATTGATAAAAGAACTTTAGCTAAATTTTATACTAAAGCTAAAAGTAAATGGTACTAATATCGATTCTATGACATTCATAATTTCAAATAGACTCTAGCAGCAATCAAAAATGAACAACTGTATCTTATCTGATTTACAATCCAGTTCATTCTCTAGTTAACCCTAAAACGCTCATTATAACCGCCAGTTAACCACTCCTGTTAACCGGCCAATTACTGGTTTAACCCGTAAATGTTAACTAGACAATAACTGTTGGTAGTTCTCAGAGCGGATTTTATTATGCTCTCTCTAGACTAGAAAATTGTAAAGTTTGTTAATAAGTATTTAATTGTTAATGTGTATGTAATCTAGACTTATTAGAAATAAGGAAGTAGGACTATTTGTATGTAACTGTAGGGTATATTTATGGTCTGTGCGCAGCCGATAAGTAATATCTAGGCTGTAACGCTATTTATGTGTACTTAGGCCTTCTTGGATTGTGTCATTTCAAGCCATTGATTAAAACGAATTGAATAAAAAAAGTATAGAGCTTCAATGGTTTCACGGATTCGTATAGGAGCTCCCGAGAGAGCATGTGATCCCAAAAGATATGCTAGTTAAGCATACTAGCCGACATGTGTAAAATAGAAAAATATTGAATAAAATCGGAAGTACCGTAATTTATGAGTTTCAATTACTTCCATCGTGGCTACTGTGAAGCATCCGAACATCACATTACACACTAGTAACTATTTTGAGTAGAGACAACGAAATCTTTGTTAAGGTAAGGTTCTTTATACCTACGTTTGTATTTTTTACTGCTTTCATCACATATCAGTTTTTCGCCATTCCCCTCACTAACAAAAAAAAAGGTACAGTGCCTACACTAGACTACCTGACTAGAAAATGTTATAATAATATTCCCCTTGAATGACTTCTGTCTAAAGATGAAAAACACATAAAAATCCATTTCGTAGTTTGAAAGAAAGCGCACAGATTCGCAGGAAGCGGCTTTGTTTTATACTATGTATATTAATATTAACATTAAATTATTTGATATTTTGACGACCGCCGTGGCCGAGTGGTGTTCGTACAGGCTTTCATGGTTTCGATATCTCTAGAGATATCTAAATCGAACTTTTTATTATTTCCTCGGGTCTAGGTGTATGTGGTCTATGTGTATCCGTCGTTGTTTCCAATTTCCATAATACTAGTGCATAAGCTACTATACTTTGGTATTGGAACAATGTATGTGATGGTGTCCAATATTTATTTATTTAGTCTCCTGGGCTGCTATAACAAAATCTTAGATAAAGCCACGGCCCAAAGTTATCTATATTTATTAGAACCTATATTATTAGTAAAATTATCATGTGGAAACCATACCCCAAAAACGTATCTAACTTCAGAGAAACAGTCTGTTCATATCGCTTATTTACTACCTAACCCGGTTTATTATTACACGAAACGCAAATGCTTATTGGAAGCAATCAAAAAGACATTTGAACTATTCAAAACAATCCCGACCCACACAGAGGCAGGACGGTGTCATGCACAAATGCACAATCAACAGATGCATATGTGAGAACCCGCTGTAAACTAAACGCTAAACATAGCAATGATTCTGCGTAAAAGCGCTCTAAGTTATCTCTCGCAAAGAGTAATAGAGCAGTAAGCACTGAATTAAAACTAATGCAACATAATTTTCATCTTTTTATTCATGTTTCGACTTATAATGTTAGGAAACTCTGTAATCGCTTAAGATTTATCTATGAAATAATAACTGTAAATAAGCGGTTGAGTTTCGAAATAAATCAATAAAATAAAAAAGTATAGTATAGTAAAGTTACTTTTTACTTTAACATGGTATAATACATTTATTAGGTATCGACTCAAAATGTCATCTATACGAAAATACGAATACTTAGGTAACAAAAGATAAATTAGATCAGTAATTATTATTTTTTATTTATTCGCCAAGAATTATATTGTTCTAAATCAAGTAAACATAAGCTTCCTCAGGCTTCATTACCCCTCCCTCTGTCCTGCCCCCTCTCGAGCTTTCGAGCTCGATAGGGGGCCGGAGCAGGGGTTAGAACCGCCCAGCCCTGACGCGAAGCCTATTAGGCTTGGTGGGAGGGCTGGGCGCGGCGAGGGACAGGCCCCGAGTCTGACCGAGTCCAACATGCCGTCTGGTATACGTAAAGACAGTATTTGCCCTCACTATAAAAAAAAAAAAAAAAGGCTCCATTACCCTGTGTGAAAAGACAGAACTATAACAAGATCAGAAAAAATCAATAAGTATAGAACTAAATTTAAATTTGCTTTTGAAATTACCTAAAATAAAGTTAGAAAGTAGCTACAAATAATTTGGAGTTACACCTCTGCATGTTCACAATTTTCTAATCATTGCCGTGCGCAGGAGTGGCACCGTCCAGCCGCGGGGGAGTACAAAAAAGCTCACAGCGCACTTAACGCATGACATATGGTGAGAATGACTTAATACAGGATGGTTCTGTTTTGTTTGACAACATCCGAAATATTTGTGCAAGTTTTCTCTAAGAGGATTAGGTACGAGTATGTACCTATTGATTTGTGTGAATGGTGGTAAATGTTTGTTCAGGTTCTTATGAAGCATATTATTAATGAAATATTCCGTGCTCAGTGGATTATTCGTCGTTTATAAAGTGCTAATTTTAAACGCATTGATATTAGGTAAGAATTATAAAAAAATTTAAACTGCATATTTCTTCTATAAGTCTATAGTACATTTTTTAATTCGGTGCAAAAAAAAATAAAACAGTATTACCATATTAAAACCTTATATTCACATTCTGTAGAATTCTTTATTTGTGAACGACATTGCCGTTAATTCAAAACATGCTTTGACTGGATAGATATTTGTTTAACATTATTAATAAAAGTAAAAAAATGGAAATTACTCTTACGTAAACAACAAAATAATTTTTCGAAGGGATGTTAGATGGATATTTTTTTCACGTACTGGCAACACGCAGGCACAAAATATTTGTGACGCAGGGGTGACAAACCTACTTTAACATGTGTGTGATTATTTGATTGATTTTGATTTGTATTTTGTTTATTTTACGTGGGCTCCTATCTGCTTCGCGTACAGTGCTTCTTTTACATTATTTTGTAGATTTCTTCTTGTTTCTGTAATTGTTTTTGTTTATTGTTAAGTTTGAACCGTTGTTTCTTGTTACTATTGTGTCTGTACTATTACTATCTAACCCATTTTGCATTATTTTATGCGCTTTACCCCAGGATATAGTTTTTATAAGAAGATTTTACCAAAATCTGAAAAACCAAAACCCCAAAATAAATTTGGTTTAAAAGACACATGAAGAAAAAGGTTTACGACACCCTGTTGCCAAAGTCAAATGTGAAAGTGACATTTTTTTTTTTTTGCACCGAATTAATAAACGTACTTTAGTAAGAAAGAATTATCAAAAAGTTCGGATAAAGTATTCTTCTTCAAAATATTATGAACCATTGGTCTCTAGAACTTTGCACGATTACGAATTTTAAGTAGGTTCCTAAGTCAAGTCACTGGCAGCGATATGTATTTTGGGACATTGCCATAAAAATATGTAAATCATGAAGAACAAAGACACATTCAATAAAATAACGAAACGAAACCACAAAAAAGGGAGAAAAATACAATATAATATTTTTACACAATTTTGTTCACAAACAAAAAGCTTCAATAATTTCCTTGTGCCAAAGCTCAAACTGACACAGAAATTAGTACCATAATAAAATGGTTCCAATTATTTCCTAAAATCAAAGACAGAGAAACGCAGCTTCAGCTTAAATCCCCTTCATTAGAAATGCTTCTATAAATCAATCAAAACGTTACGCCGGACACACTGGCAAATTAGAACAATAAAATTGTAAGGGGTTACTGGCAACTGACAACCATAGGGTTCCCAACTTCTGTACGGCAACGTATTAAGCTCAGATTAAACTAAATAAAAGCTTTTTGTAAAATTCGCATTTTTATGACAATCTTTTTTGTTGACTTTACTTTAAATTGTTTTGTCATCTAAACATGTATGCAAAAAGAGAAAAGCTCTCAAAACATCTGTGCATAATGTACAACACCATAGTGCACAGATATTTTGAGAGCTTTGTTTGCTTAGATGATTTTGAACACTCTGACCGCTCATATAAATATGAAACAATGAGTGCCTAGATGTTTTGAACACCTTGCGCGCTTACAACAATATGATGATTTGAACTGACTAGATCAAATTGGTTTTATGTTTTTCAGATCTTTTTGACTACTCTAGACGCTTATATCAATTTGACGCTGACTGTACTTAGGTACCTAACGTTTGCTATAGCGTTTCTTAGAGTTTCTGGTTTAAGACCTAGATGTCTGGTTTTGTAAATATCGGGATAAAAGTATAGTATCCTATGTGTTATATCAGCCTATATGTAATCTATCTGTGTTGCAAATTTCATCCAGATCCGTTCAGTAGTTTTTGCGTGAAAGAGCAACAAACATCCATACATCCATACTAGTAGGATAGGACTAAAATAAAGGCGTCCATCAAAATAGATTAACTAAATAGTACACGCGGACGGAGTCGCAAAGCATCCACTAGTACCTACTTACATAAAAAGTATAATACAAATTTTAACAGTATGGTTGCGAACCCTCTCAAATCAGCTTAAATCGAAGCAATTATCAGTCGGAACCTTACAATTCGGAATCACCATGTATAACGGAATCCCAACAGACTGCACAACTCAATAGAACAACAGTCGTCCGCCGTTTAATAGGACAATGAATTTTATCGCCTGAGCAATAAAGTTGGGTGTCGGGTGCGGTTTTAAAGTTGGAAATGAGAAGTGGCTCGTCAATTAGTGTCTCGTTTAGAGCATGGAGATCGGGAAATAAAATAACTACGGGCGGACGCCATAGAGATGCGGGATGGTTTTTACGACTTTCTTGACACTGTCCTGCAATTATTATTTTTCAAACTAATATTTTTATTGTTTAATTCAATTTTATACGTAGGTCAAGTAGTTTTCATTATTTTTTCTATTATAGAGCTTATTTCAATAATTAGAAGTTTTCTGTACTGTCCTGGCTTGGAAGTCTGTAATGTATTGGTTCGTAATATGGTATCTTGCATGAAAGTCCATCGTTCTTTCTTAGAAAGCTTCTTCATCTCATACAAATTAATCTTTTCAAGTCTTTTCAAGTAAGTAATCACTTTAATTGATTTAACCATATCGAAATAGTTATAAACTTTGTTACGAAACTTTTTACTCGTGAAACATTTGAAATTATTTCTCTCAACCCAATCGCAAGTTTGTGAGGCCTTATAAAAACAACTGACGAAACAAAACGACGCGGATGGAGAGTTCGTATTAATAGATCAATATTTGAGTTCGCAACTCGAAACCGAACATAAAACCTATTCGGAGTATTATATCAACCTATTCGGAGTATTATACAAACCTTTTCAGACTACTTACTAGGCTACGATCACTTTGGATGCGAATACGTAAACGTACAAACGAGCCCTTACATATTGACGTTACATACGTACAGTCACGACACGAGAAATAATATGTAAACAACAATAGAATTTTCACAATGAAGCGTTCTGAAACAAACTCTTGGTGCCATAAAAATCATACAATATTATACTATGGTATAGTCCTATGTTGTTTATACAGGTGTTAGAGGCACCGTTGCAAAAACTTTAATCATGCGGCTTCAGGCCATCATGCTGAACAACGCACAGCAAGAATTTTTGTCGGAAATGAAAAAAATATTTCGACTCTCCATCCATACAAAATGTTCCGATTAGTTGCTAAATTTGTATGAAAAGTCGATTTTTTTTTTCATTTCCAACAAAAAATTCTTACTGTACGTTGTTCAGCATGATGCTCTGAATCCATGGTTAAAGTTTTTGCAACGGTGCCCCTAACACCCTGTACATTATTCCACCCAGCCTGCGCAACCTATGCTAGTCCAATCAAGTCAAAAACTTTTTAATCATGGATACTGGATACAATATAGATTTCACAATTAAAATTCTTATGAATCTTTCAAAATTTTTTTATACCATCCTTTAAAGACATAAGGTGGGGCGGGGCAATTACAACTGTGGGGCAATTCAAACTACCTTGAATAACTTCGGTGTTATCCGTTATTTGAAACAGTGACATCTATATACAGGAAGCCGAAAGCAATTTACTATACCTCGAACATAGATGTCACTGTTTCAAATAACGGATAACACCGAAGTAATTCAAGGTAGTTTGAATTGCCCCACAGTTGTAATTGCCCCGCCCCACCTTATTTTTATTGATGGAAAAAAAACTTAGCATGATTTTACAAAAGTAACGGCATTTACAAATAATTATATCCTTGCTAGACTTAAAATGTTACAATTAGGACAATTAGAAATATAAAAAAAAACTCATACCTACATAGTTCTATGGTTCACTTTTAAGGTTTGGATCATTGCGTGTTCGCACGAGCACGAGAATAAAATTCGTACGAAAACGCGTCCAATATGAGTGTAGCCTTATTATAACAACCTATTCGGAGTATTATAGTGGCTAGGTACGATCGATTGATATGCTCCTTATTATGGCAGCGATCAAATGAAATTCGACCGTAAATACATAGTATGTAGGAGTACCACAGTGTAGTATGTACCGTATTATAAACTATTGGCTTGTAATCAACCTGTAAACTTTCGCTTTGAAATGTCAAGTAGTTTATGTATTTATAGGTAGTTAAACGTTATAATTTATTAGGCATAACATCATTAACACAAAATCGGTAGGTCAATAAAATACTTAAGTATGAATTAAATTTTCCGAAACCGGTATTTAGGTAAGTAAGTATTTAGTGTACCTTCCTACCTAGTTATATGTTTTAAACAATTATAATCATCACCTTTTTTTTTTTTTAATTTATTTTCTAAATTTACAAAAAGCAATTCCGAATTTATATTTAATTGCAGCAAGAGAAACCGCAAGGGGTTTATGTATTGCTGCCATCAGTCACTGACACAATGATAAAAAGAATTTTTTTAATGTTTTTTTACATTTCTCCGGTGCATCGAGGATTTCATTAACTAAATCCGTTTGCAGGTCATTTAACAATGCAGGTAGCAAATAACTAGAACATCTTTTACCATAAGTGTTATTGTATGAGGGCAGCACATACAAAGGTAAGTATGATAGGTTACGTAACTTTCTATTCCTTATTTTAGGTTTTAACAAAGAGTTATTCTCGATTTCATCACAAATTACAAACATTTTAATTTTATTATATATATCTATTATTTTACAATGTGAAAACAGGCTATGATAATCATTTTTATATTTGTTTTTAACTGAGTTAGGGACAATCGTCTTTAGTAATCTAATTTGCAATCTATAAATGTCTTCTATGTATGTTTTATATGTCCTACCGTAGCTACTCAAGCCATATCCTATTATCGAATCAGCTAGTGCATTATACAGCATTCTTAAAATATTATATGGTAATTTGTACTTCAGCAAGCATAGTTTTGCTAAAACAGCTCTTAGCTTTTTACAAACGTAATCTACATGCTGTTTCCAATTAAGTTTATTATCTATTATCAAGCCTAGGTACATATGCTGAGTTACAGATTCTAAATCCCTACACTTACAGTGAACTGTTGCGTTGGCGTGCAGGCAGTCATGAGAGTGAGCTCGGATAGTTGGCTGAATTACAGATTTGTTGTGTGAAGAATGAATATGGATATATTTTGTTTTTTCATAATTTATAATTAGGCCAACATCGTGCGCCCATTTACAAAGAAGATCAAAGTTTGCTTGCATTATTTTCTGTACAGAAGCTATGTTCCTATCTGCCACCAACAAACACGTGTCGTCAGCAAATTGATATACAGAGCCCTCCGCGAAGATATTACACACGTCATTACAGTAAAAAAGATATTCAGTCGGACCGATCACCGAACCCTGAGCCGTGCCTTCTTCAGTCGACATAAATTGACTATGGACGTTGCCTATCTTAACCGTAGTTTGTCGGTTGGTGTGATAGCTTTTAAGAAGATCCAAGAGAGGACCCTGTATACCATTCTGCGAGAGCTTTGTATACAATGTGGTAAATTTTAAAGTTTCAAAGGCCTTACTAAAATCGATAAATAGTGCAATAACATGTTTTTTATCGTTTAAATATGCGTTGATTTCATCAGTGAATTTACATAACAATTGATTAGTATTTTTATTTTTTTGGAATCCAAACTGACGATCATGAATTATATTATTATTTGTTATAAAAGTGTTTATATATTTACATAAGTATTTTTCTACTATTTTATCTATGCAAGAGAGGATGGTTATGGGCCTATAGTTATTTATATCTGTATAAGAACCTTTTTTGTGTATTGGTCTTATAGTGCCAATCTTAAGTTTGTCTGGATAAATCGATTTACTATAGGGGCAATAAATAGAACTATTTGTATTGAATTGCAAAGTTTGCAAAACTGTTTTAAACTGTTCGCAACGGTTGCAAACACCGGTATCCACCGGTATCCACCGGTGACCGGTAAATGACAAGTGTACCACGTTGGTACATAAGGAAAGCGTCCTCGAAATGACAATTATTTTTAACTTACAGCTTTATATTCCAGTGCCTATTTTAATTGCCCTCCAAAACTCTCTTCCTTTAGACCAAGTCATTAAAATTAGATAGTCCCAAGTCACCCTATAATTAATTTGGCCCAACCTTCGTCGCCCTAACGATGTATGGTGATAGCCACGTGTTCCAGCGGGCCCAAATAGGAAGTCAATTATCCTACAAATGTCGTTAACAACACAAACAAAAAATGGGACAAAAACTTTGGACATAAAAAAAGGTGTGCGAGCTTCTGTTTGGACGAGTTTCAAACTATTTAGTAAATCGTTAAGAGGTTTTTTTTGCGATTATCAATAAACGTGGGTGAGTTTCTTTGTTTATAATGGTATGGCTTGTATTAAATAATTACGAAAATTGTTTTGTTTAGTGGCCTTTTTTCCGAAGTAACGGTGAAAAAAGGAAATTAACTCACTTCCGTTTCTAATATGTAACGAAGACGAATGACGAAATAATCTGTTTGATTTATAAAGTTTTTTAAAATAATATTCAATTTTGTTGTTTTAATATTCTATGTTCGATAAATTACATTTAATTTTATTTGTATGTGTTTTGCTATACCTTACCGGGTTCATATTATTGGACTGGTTTATTATGTTCACCATATTTGTAACCACATATTTATTTCAATAAAAAATTTGAACTTTGAACATTGGTAAAATGTTACACATATATTATAGAATAATGACAATTATTGTAATGTAATAAAATAATATACACTCGGTAACAGTAACTCTAATTATATTAATGAACTCGACAAGATTATTTGCCCTAGGTCAATCACATCATCAAAATACTTATCCAACACTTTAAACGTCACACTCAATTCAGCGATCTGTAAAACCAATTTGTCTGTTCCTAAGACTAATTTCCTCAATATTTCGTAAAAGGCATTTTAATGTCGACGTGACGACGACGTGACGTAACCGACACGCGTCGTCCGCGGCACGCTCGGTTTTAATTAGTGTCGCCATGTGTGACGACTCACGCAGCCCTTGTACCACCTTAGTGATAGTATAATTATCCCACTATAGTGTTTAGTGTGGTGAAAGTTATAAGTGTCAAGCGGAAAAGGATTCCCGCCAAAAGACGCAATTTTTTTTAAAAAGCTGAAGCATCATTTAGGTAAGCACCTTGTAGCTGCTCAAAAATTTGCAAAATCCGTTATTGAAAGAATATTCAAGCATCAAATATGTTTATTTACACTTCTGTTTTCGAACATGTTTCTAGCGCCCATTCTTCTTGTCAGTTAAAAAAGTCTTGAATGGGTGATAGGAAAATATTAACGATTCATAAGTATAGTCCATTCGCTTAGATAGTGTCGCTCTGCCACAATGCCGTGCGGGTGTACCGACACTATCTAACCGAACGGACTATACATGCTTATTATGTCTATGTGAATAAATAAATATTTGATTGATTGAACTTTTAACATTATGTGATGGCAAAAATGACCTAGCTTTAGAGACTTAAATTCATTTCAGGTCATATAACAGAGATTTTTTAAGAATATAAAAAATCGTTTTGTTTTATTAATAAGTAAGTAAATATATTTATTATATTATTTAAATTCTTTTTGTAAGTACATAATGTCAATCTGCTATATTGATTTGTGATTTGTGAATTCCTTAACTTCAAATTGTTTTTACTATTATTGCATTTAAATTCCATTTCATTTCATAATCATACTAAAAAGGAAGTATTAAAAAAAAATACTCATCTCCTAAGAATCTACTCCGGTAATCAAACCGGGCGAATGCTCCGACCGCTGAGCTTACGGAGTCGTACCTAAACTTCAGCTTGTAACTTACCCCAAACTTAACCATAATGAAAAATAGTAAAAGCTACTTATGGTCTACTGTAAAACGTTTAATTTTGTCGCTTGTTTCTTGGAACATCGGGGCAACAAATGTCCACTAATGATGCGTCGACCCAGTAATCATTTGTTATCTTAGGCACCATTTTATTTCGGGAAACAGAAAAAAATGTTACTTCTTAACAGCTCTAAAGTGACGAGAATCTTTCGGCCATTTGCTAAACGATTATTAATTTACCTCCTACATATTAACGGCCTTCTTAGACTTTATCAGTGTGGTTTAATTAAAAATAGAGGCATATATTTATGATTAATCGTCGCTTTTGCTATCAAAAGCCGAAGACTTATCATAAATCTATGGGTGGATAGAGGGATAATCGTAAAGTACTTAAATTATTTTACTATAATTTTATTTTATGATAATTAAAATGTTTAATATAGTATGTAATGCTAATAAATATTATAGCGTTTAAATAAAACACTTTCACGGATTTTTTCACGCAATTTATTTAACAACTTAGTTAAATAAATAACTAACACGCAATTTAATAAATAATTAAATTTCGTGAAAAAATCCGTGAAAGTGTTTTATTTATATGGACAGTTCGCGCACAAATCTAAGATGTGTTTATTATAGCGTTTGTTTTTTTCTGTGAACGAAAGGAACTTGTCCACAGAAAAAGGTACTTAACTAAAAAAAAAGGTAAGATTACCGTTGTATCGGAAAAAAACAACTATCTGACACGTTTCCTACCATTACAGTTTACACATGAATAAAAGTAACATGTTCCAATAAATCAACTTAAGGTAAATAAACAGCATCTTTCACGCAGGTTCGATCGTACGTGACGTTATTTGTTTGGTGAAACCCGAAATTGACCGTTGCAATTCATGTCCTTTTAAGCACGTAGAGCGTGTGTGGGTACCATTATAAGGGTGGTTATAAGGCGAATAAAAAAATAAGGTTATCGCGCTAATTCTAAATGATACAGAACCAAACTAAATTAATTATCGTTTCGTTTTGGTTTAAATCTGCTATCTCTTCTTTGAAAATAGTATTTAAAGAGAAGAACAGAGTCTAAATAAGACTACTTAATTATTAACTCTCTAGTCTAGTCTACCTATCAAAATTGTATGAAAAAATTGAATCTAAATAAGAGAATCGATAACAATTAAATACTATTATTTTTACTTTTTTTGCATTCACAACGCAATTTTTAGGGTTCCCGTACCAAAATGGTAATAATAAACCCTTATGGTGAGACTCAGTCTCTCTAGAACTACTAATGCTATCAACTTGAAATTTGGAATAGTTTTAGATGACGTTTGCCCAACTATTTTGCAAATAAGAGAGAAATAAAAATACTTATATTTTTTTTTGCAACAGACTTATTGAAAATTGATGTGGGACTCGAACCCACGACCTTTCGCAATCCGGGCGAATGCTCGAGAAATAAAACCTGCAAAGAAATATAAGTATTTTGTCTTTTAACGAGGATGTATTTACTTTTAAAGTAAATTACGCGGTAATCTTAGATTCACCTTGAATCAGTTTGTTATAGACTACTTACGAGTTTGATAATTTCAGTAGATACCTAAATCCTTAAAAAAAACAACGGATTGAACTCCGGGAGTGCCGGCACAAGTAAAAAGCTCCTAAGAAGTAAGAAGCTCCTTAGACATTTTCACAAAAAAAAAGGAATCTGACAAAAAAAAAAGAAAAATATACGGGTGGCGGCATTCGTATTAATGACATTGCAACGGTTTTTCGATCAAGGGGCCAAGCCTGCTAACGTTAATTCATAATCGTGTCTCAATCGTGTTTCAATTGTAAGTAGTTCAGTTGTAGTGCTTTTTTACACACTAGTTACAAGAATTATGACAGTATGATGTGATGTGAATGTAGTGTGTGGTGTAACCATCAGTAGTATTGTGAAAAAAGTACACATTTATTGTAACTAGTGTATAAAAAAACACTACAACTGAACTAATATTAAAACACGATTGAGACACGATTTTGACTTAACGCTAGCAGACTTGGCCCCCTGGGTGCTTACCATCAACTCTTATTGCGGTTTTGCTTAGGACCTAAACTGATCTGCTTCGCTTATTCGTACCACGACAGTTTAATATCAATGACAGCGATTCAGTGATCGATCAATGACATTTCACAGCCGCTAAGCTGTCAGGAACTCTTATTTGACTTATAACCCGGTCGATTTAACATGTCACCTGCAGGTTATACCCGTCCCTCTCACTCTCCGGGCATGACAGAATCGAGTGAAAGAGACGGGTAGAAGAAAAAGGACACAAATCGTTCGGTCATTAACATTTAGCAATTCATTTGCGATCCAGTTTTTAGAAGGTCAGAGTACGAAAAAAAGCAATTCATTTTAGGAACCTATTCTGCATCGCGCTATTTTTGAATCGCTGTCTTAAAGTTGATGGTAGGCACCCTGGTCACGTGTCCATTTTACGGATTTTCAATCTGACGGTCACGTGTCCTGATCCTGACGCGAGGATAACATTTATTACCTCACAAAAGTGCACAACGCCGCCGCTAAAGAAGTTTTCACTTCAAAAATTCAAATTTCAAAATCACAGATAGAACCGATTGCCTTGATCCAATAAAACTATACAAAAAAAAGTAAACAAAAACCTTTACCTGTGTTTCCGTGACATTAAGGAGTTTCGCCATATCCGCCCTTTCTCCTGAAGACAGGTACTTCTTAACCTCGAACAGTTTCTCTAGCTCGAAGATCTGGCGGCCAGTGAAGGTGGTTCTGGCCTTTTTCCTTCTCCCCACCCCCTGGTCCTCACCCTCTTCGCTGGTGAGGGAGCCCTCTCCCCCTAGAGGCGACCTCACGTCGTCTGTCGACTTCTTTCGTTTTATCAGCTTCGAAGGATCTGTAAAAGGTGGAAAAATGTTAGAATAATTTTATTTCGTTAAATAAATAAACATTGGACACTATTACAAAGATTGCTCCAATCCCACCTATGTTATGGGAATTGATAACAACAACGACGGGTTTTACATACACTCAGACATGAGAAAATGTTGAAAACACGTTTTCATCATTTTCCTGACCGGGAATCGAACCCGGGACCTCAGAGATAACGGCGCGGCATGCCATGCGGCACCTTGAAAACGTATGTAGGTAGCACCTACACCACTCAGCCTCCGTGGCAAAGAGCTCACACCAAGCTAGTAGGTACACTTGATGAGTGTGGATGTTATTATTGAGTTTTATATCCACAACGTATCGCAGCAGATATTAAGTGAAAATAAGGCTGAAGGTGAAAGCTGCCGGAATCCTACTCCCGGAATCCTTAAGGCGCTACTCGGAAAAAGTATGGACTCTTTGATATAAAACTATAGGACGGTTAGAGTTGTTATAAATCTGGTAAAAAGATATATATTTCTTCATACCTTTATCTAGAATCGTATAGTTTCAGAAACACGATTTTATGATTTTGGCTCGACACTTTTTATTTTCGAAAATACCTCTAAAAAATAAGAAAAATCAAGATTATTCTTAAATGGGGATACATATACTACTGAAAATTGGTTTAATTAGTGGACACCAATAATATTTAGGATCTTATAGAAGCATTTTTAAAAAATCGCTATAGTTTTTGAATACGAAGTGATTTTGTGTTTTTTTTTTTGCGTAATCGGCAAAATCGGTCTCGCTCCCGCGCGCGTCGTTTTCTCATTGCTATCTCGCTTTAGCATAATTTTTCCGAGTATCGCCTTAACCACTGAGAGGATCTCGCTACCTTATCTCTAACTGCCGGAACACAACAATACTGAGAACATCAATATTATGGCGTCAGACTTAGATAAAATAGTGGGAGCTAGCCAGGCGGACTAATAACAAGTCCTACCAACCGAATTATAACAAAACGAAAACAAACGACTCGTTATTAGCTAAAATAAGCTCGATCTGGCCGTAAACTTCTCTATAGAACAACTTCAAACGGTACCATGGACCGATAAATTATTCGTTTCTGCCTATTAGCACCTATTTCTGCCTAATTTTATAACCCTCTCGGAGCCAACGGGTGCTGTTAGATAAATTTCAACTTTGTAAACACCTTGTATATCAGTCAGTGCTTATAATTATATGTGATCGCAATTAATTTGCTCCTTTAGTCCATCGCGTGCAATTAAAATAGTTGGCTTCGAATCTTGGCTGCCAGATGAAATGGGATGGGTAGACCCGTTTATCGTAGTTCATTCATATTAAAATTATTCTTTGGCTAAATATGAAACTACTTTAAATTGTGATTGATGTGGTGACTATTCAATTCTAATTAACATAATGATTTGTATCGGTTATTATTATTATTAGTGAAAGTATTTTATTTATTGAAATGGTTTAGGTGTTTAGTGTTAGAACTCTTTGTCAATAACGCTTAAATGTTGTTATTTTGATGTTGCTATGAAAATTGGTGTAGCGGCGCACTCGCATCGCTATTTAAGCAAGTCATCGACATAAAAGAAATGCGGCATCAGCCAAAAGCACGAATTTAAACATCGACAGCAAGCAAGCCTGACGTCACACATACATCAAGATAGAAGTATGGAAACGTGAATCACGCTATCGAAGGTTCTTCGCCGCGTAGTATAAATACTGTTTCCATTATTTAACAGTCGAATCGCATTTTGTGAATGCAAAAAATAAATGTAAATAGAACGAAAATATTGCCAACATCGACTTTTTATGTTTATTTGCATTTACTTAAAATTTTAATACTATTATTACGTTTCGCTATAGTCCACTTTTACTGTTACATAATGACTAACTGTTTCCCATAACTTCTGACGGGTTTACAATGGCCACTTAAGATCTGTCCGTGTCGGTTTGATTTAGTGGTTCCACCGCAATTAACGAATGACGGGTTATTTTAACCGTTTCAGTGTTTGCTTTTTTAATTGGTCGACTGATTGGTAACATAACCGTTTAATGGCGAGAAACTATTGTGTTGTGATAGTTCTTGTACGTTGTTTGTAAGTTTTTGATCTTTTCTTTCATGAAGTAAGGAGTGATGTATTTTCTTACAGATCTGTCATGAAGTTAGCACACGACATTTCCATGTCAGATCTGTATGAATCTGTTAATGTTTCCGTCAAGAATAGATCATTTATTTGGTAATTCAAGGCTATTTAAAAAGGAAAATTTATTTAACCTTTGAAGGAATATGAGATATCAATCAACACTTTTTGCTTCTATAAATCGTGGTTATGCAGGAAAAACCAATTAAGCGACATTTAACTAAATCGAGGAATCAGCCATTTAAAATTCAAAGCTCTATTAATGTATTTAAGATCTTCTTAATGCCACCAGAAATATTACCTAGGTGGGCCTAAATTCATCATCTTGGGTATAGTACAACTTTAATTTCATTAAGTAAAGGGAAGTCTGCGAAATTTTAGTTCAAATAATAAATGGAGCAGTCGTAATTGGTTTTTCCTGGCGAGTAAAAATTGTGATTATCTATAGAACTATTCACTTTACGTATAAATATAACGAATGACGTGGTAGCACTTTAAATGTAATATCTAAATACTTTACAAAAAATTACATCTTAATCAAAATTATGAGATCGCTTACGATAATTCCTAATTTAAACTTGGTTTTTCCTGAACTAGTTTAGAAGAAAAATATGTTAAGTCTTCAAAACTTTAAAAAATGTACTAAATTAGTATTTACTGAATAAAACTAAAAATGCAAAGAAATCATTTATTAAAATGAAAAAGAGTCACACAATTACAATACGTGAACAGTAAACTAAAATTATATTTAAACTAAATCATCATTTGGATCATACTCTTCATCAGAAAGCGTTGCATCTGGTAGTAGATCCTTTTTATCTTTTTCACCTGGAAGTGATTTGAACCATTCCTAGTATTCTTCGGGAATAACGTTCTTTGCACATAAATTAAGCAAGTCTTTTTTCTTTGCGTCGCTGATGGGCAAAGGAGCACTATACAGTTGGATAAGTTCCAATGAGCTCTGAGTTGGCACTAAAGACGTTTCAGGCTCAGGTTGAGCTGAGACCAATTTCTTTTTGTTTCTAGTGCCATACTGATGGTTTATCGATGGAGATGCTGCCACTACCGTTGTAGATGTTGTAGTAGCATTTATTGCCCTAAAATTGTCATTCATGTCATAGCTAAAGTATATTTTCATTTCACCTTTTATAAATTTCAATCTTTTAATTTTTTGCCATTTTACTGTTCTTCCTTCTGTATCTTTCGTCGCATTTGGTAGTAATTTGTTAGATCCTTAAATTCATCAAATTTAAATTCCTTGACATTGTATGGATTCTTGACAATATTTCGCTTGTCCTTCCTATAAACTCTCTTGGATCGCGCACGCTTAAATACATTCTTCCACTCGTTCATATAATGTTTGGGCTCCCTCAATGGAACGGTGCATCGAGTCAGCTTCCATGTATGAATGGCCTGACTCGAGGAATTTTTGCTCAATAGGGTATTTTACTGTTGTTAAAATGTAGATATTTAATGATGACGTTAAAAAATATTGCAATTAAGAATACCAAATAGGAAAAAATAATTTGAATCTGTTTTATAATAAAATAATTATAGTCTGTTTGATTTTGACTATAGCTGTCTCTTTCTAAAACGAAATCTTCTATGGCGTGACTATGACGCTACTAACCCACTGACGTCACTAAGATAGCGTCCTGTCCTTGTCTAATTATAAAGTTTGAAGTCCTATATCTTTGAAAATATTCAAGATAATTCAAAATGAAAACTTGTTTTGTGTAGCTAATATTTCGAAAAACATTTTAAAGAAATAAAAAAAAATCAGTAAAATACCGTATTACTTGCAGATTTTTTATTCTCTGTACTGCCCAAAGTAAAAGAGCAGCGACGTGCTTATTTCGGTTTTGACCCCCACATGTATCTGAAAACATGCTTACTTCGGTAACGTTAGATGGCACACAGTTAGACAAATAATATAATAAAATAGTTCCAACCTCTGAGCTGCCCTTCTTACCATTAATCTCGGACCAAGTGGATCAGTAACCTTCGTTTGGTTCGGCGCTCTCATATGTTCAAACATAAGGTGTAGGTAGGTACCTACCCCACATCTTCCAACATTGTAAGTGCGGAACTGGACCGTTATTGATATGTCAATATTTTAAAGGGGCATTAAAAAATATAAAATTGAAGAATAACAAAAGTGAAAAATATAATTAAATCTGTTCAATATCAAGCAAGTAATGAGCGTCAAAATTGTGACCAACCCTGACTCTAGCCACTCTTTCTTATACGAAATTTAATATGGCGGGAGCACAGTGTTATCATCATCAGCCATTTAATGTCCCCATCCCCACTGCTGGGGCACTGGCCTTCGTCATGGATGAATAAGGAGATTGAGCCATGACCCACCACGCGGGCTCAGTGCGGATTGGTGGGTATTAACGACTGCAAGTGCAGCCGGGACCAACGGCTTAACGTGCCTTCCGAAGCACGGAGGAGCTCGAGATGAAAAGTTTTTGGTCACAGCACAGTGTTAAGATAGATCTTAATACTGTGGCGCGAGTATGGCGCTAAGCACGCCTCACGTCACAAGTAGGTAGCGCTGTCCTTGTCTAAAGAAAGTTTTATGCTCTACATCTCTGAAATCGCGAAAACCGCGGGATGCCACTATAGTAAAATACTAAAGTAACCAGAAACTTTATAAATCTAAACTTTAAACTTTTACTGCATTATTAATGATGCCATTCGGTAAATTTATTTAATCGGTTCTGTTACAAATTACATGTCGGGCGCTTCTAATGACTCATACAATAAATAAATCACACTGAAAAGTGCTGATTTGGTGAAACCGTTTAAATATAGGTTTACTGACGGCCTTTCATCCCCCTTCTAACTTATTTGCGCGACAAAATGTACCTATAGGAAACATTGTAATGCTGGGGCTTCACCTGCGTGACGCCTAGCGGCATGCGCATCTTAGCGCGCTAATTGTATCAAATTAGAGCGCTAATTAATGGCGTTAGACGCAGATGAAGCTCGGGCATAACAGACATTTTCGGACGTGAAAGTGTTTTTGTATGTCCATCTTTCACGTCAAAACGGGCGCAACGGATCGACTTGATTTTTAGTATGGGGATAGATTGAGAGCTGGAAATTGAGATTGTTTAAAGATGGGACATAATTCATGGGGTGAAAGTACCCATCAATACAAACAACTTTCACTGTGGGAAGTGCAAGTGCGATAACGCGAAAAAAAATCGGCTGTTTCATTCAAAAGTGCAATACCGAACGGGCCAGCTGTTTTTTTTCGTAATATGGCACTTGGTCCCATTCTAAAAGTTGATTGTATTTATGGGTACTTTCATCCCTTGAAGTAAGTCCCATCTTTAAAGAAACACCCTGTATTGTATGTATATGCTACTTTTAATAACGTTGTGTGAACGCAGGCGAAGCCGCAGGCGGAAGGCTAGTACTTAAATTATTGCATTCTGAATGCATTAAATTATTTTTAAAAATCAAGAGGTATGTAGGTATAGTCCATTCGCTTAGATAGTGTCGCTCTGCCACAATGCCGTGCGGGTGTACCGACACTATCTAACCGAACGGACTATACCTAACCGACCTATAGCATTTCTCACGGTTCTCTACACTTATTATTACGCAAACTGACTGGTACTTCTACTTATAAGCGAGTTATTCCTACCTATTTGACGACCGATTTGGCGCAGGGGTAACTACCTGCCTTCTGCGCCAGAGGTCTCGGGTTCGATTTCCGAACAAGACAAATATTTGTGTGCATGAACATGTCTATTTGTCTTGGTCTGGGTGTTTTCTATGTATATTAAGTATGTATTTACAAACAAAAAGTATTTAAGTATATATTTATCCGTTATCAAGTTCACGTAGACACAGTTTCTTAAGAAATTAACTACGGGCTTAGATAATTGGTGTGATTGTAAGAGAATATTTATTTATTTATTTATTTATTATTATACAATTAAACTGTGAATGTAAAACTTGCTAAAGAAAGAAAGAAATAAATATTGGACGCCAACAACATACCTACACCGTTCCAATCCAATACCAAACTGTAGAAGCTTGAGCACTAGTATCTATTATAAGGTACTTGATACAAATAAGGCCTACCTAATTTGAAATGATTATAATTCAATAAATATTAAAGGCTTCTAATAAAAACATGGTTACTTAGCTTCTTTCATTCTTTAATTGTAGGAATCTATGTAAAAATTAAAAAGTTTCTAGCTAAATCTAAGCAAAATAATGGAATTCCGAAGACATAGATTTTGGCCTTATTAAATCGGCTATATTTTTTAAGGCCTATACAAATTTCAAAGAAAAAAATACCTTTAGATTGTAGTTAAATATGAAACAAAATGAAACAAACACAAATACTATCAATGAAATTAAATATTTATTATAAAAAAGTAAAGAGTTCTATTATAAATTCTAAAAAAATAAAGATCTCACTCAGTCTCAAAAATTTGTATAGCCAATACTTTTTATTTCATTCCTTTTTAGGGTTCCGTAGCCGAATGGCAAAAAACGGAACCCTTATAGATTCGTCATGTCTGTCTGTCTGTCTGTCTGTCTGTCTGTCTGTCTGTCTGTCCGTCCGTCCGTATGTCACAGCCACTTTATTCCAAAACTATAAAAACTACACAGTTGATACTTGGTAGGTAGATGTATTCCGTGAACCGCTTTACGATTTTAATACAAAAATAAAAAATAATAACAAATTAAGGGGGCTCTCCATACATGGAACTGAAACTGAAAAATATTTTTTTAATCAGACATATTCGTGTGGGGTGTCTATAGAAAGGTCTTTGAAAATTACATCGAGGTTTCTTAATTTTTTTTTTCACAAATTCAATATTTTGAAAGATAGAGCCTTCCAAAGTGGTAAAATGTGTGTCCCCCCTCTAACTTTTGAAATAAAAGAGTGAAAAATCTAGAAAAAATATATGCTGTAGATCTTAATAAAAACTTTCAACGAAAATTGGTTTGAACGTTATATACTAATTACTTTTTGAGATATAACACATTTTCTAAAACCGCAAATGTAACTTTGTCATTCATACAAATACTGTGAAAAACAAAGTTATATTTTGCTGACGAAAAATTATAGTGGTATTTTGGCTAGGTATAGGAGATCGGTACGTTAAGTGGGTACGGAACCCTTCATGGGCGAGTCCAACTCGCACTTGGCCGATTTTTAGATAGGTAACGCGTAACAGGACGCAAGTGCACTCGGGCGGGTTATAGGGCGTTTAAGTACGTGTCCATGAAGTATTTTCCCTGTTGGATTTATTTATCTAGGATTTCTAGCGCATAGGCCTTATTAAAACGTAGGCTTTATTTGTATCAAGTACCTTAGAAATTAGATAGAACTAAGTACGATACGCAGCGCAGGACCGATCGTTGTGGAGATCCTTGGGGGAGGCAAAGGCCCAGCAGTGGGCGTCGTACGACTGAAATGATGATGATGATGAAGTACGCTACGCGTATTACCACGTAGACGGTCAATATTTCCTCGGGTCTACCGTAGACCCGAGGAAATATTGAAAAGTTCGTTTTCAATATTTACCCGACCAGGAATCAAACCCGGGACCTTTAGAAATAGCTCCACCTTGAAAACCGGTGCGTACACCACTCGGCCACGGAGGTCGACATGATAAACTTATAGAAGTTAAGTTAATAATATTTCCGTAATAAAGACGCTAATAAAAATAAACATTTAGATGACAACATTCGCTTAGAAAGTGCACCACAAGCAAAACCAGTACCTACCTAAAGTACCTGTTTAAGACGTTCACTTTCAAAACGATTTACGCTCATTAAAAAAATACGTACAATGATCAAAACAACCAGGTTTAGACTTACAAAACTTTTTTGCTTGCAGGGCTGCACATTCTTGGCCCCGCCTCATTTGTATTTTCTACCAACGAAGGTCCAATAACAAGCGTTGTCTGGGATTTTACAAAAGGTGTAATTGTTTTTTGTTTAAAATTTTATAGCTTTGGGCACTCACTACCGTAAATCACTGTTGTTTTATCCTATTTAACATTTAAAGTCAAAGTCAATGAATTTTTATTCATATAGATCGAATAAAATTAATGCTTTTTTACCTACCACCTGTTCTGGACATATTATTATTTTACCTGACAAGAAAAACAGGCGAAAACACTCATCAGTTTTAACAGAAGCAACGCATTTACAAAATAATTATGTCGTTGCTAGACAAAATGGTACAATAATAAAATTTATACAAAAAGCTAATGCTGAAGGAAAGTTTTCTCATACTTATGTATAGGAATATTTTCCTCTTATACATTGTTAGTGTCACTATAATTATGACAACCATGCGTTGTGATTAACCCATTCTAAAGAGAAGACAATGCTCTCGTACTTTTGAAAGTTTTAGATCCCAGGTCAACCCAAATGACCTTTTGTCTAAAAAACATTTTCGTTTGGTTGAGCTGTCTATCTGTGACACTATTGGTAGATTTACCAGATGGCAGTCCGTTGCCAAATGTCTTTAGTGCAGTATACTAAAACTGGCGTTGAACCTTACGGTGTATACCTGGTGGTTTTGTTGATTGTATTGTACATACTTAAATTATCTTATGATTAATTTGGAAATACTATCATAGTAGTTGTACTCATCTCACATTCTTATTATTTTAAATTTGAAAAAATAATAAAAATAAAAATATTTAATTTAAAATTGAAGTTTTACATTTTAACGATTCAGCTAAATTAAGTAACCGCCACTAAATTTTAATAAACATCATTTTATTTCTCACTAGCTTTCCGCCCGCGGCTTCGCCCGCGTGGAATACACGACGTTATCCCGCGGGAATGTGACATTTTATCGGGATAAAAAGTAACCTATGTCTTCACTGTCACACACAGCAGCCTAGCCTAGTTGCATAATAAAACGACTACTTAAACGCCATCACTCTCGTCCGTAGCCCAACGGAAAACGGAAATATTAAAACTGCATTAGCAAACAAATTCACCTCTCCGTAAACCTATCCATCCTCTCTAAAAAGAACACCATTAACTCAAAGAAAACGCTATAAACTTTTTACGCAATCCTCTTTAAACACCACATCCGTCAAGCCATCGACAAAAGCAGGTGTTTCCCCTCTTTTAGCCAATGAATATGCACGCATAGACATTTATTCCCCGTCTGTCTGTTTGTTTAACCGATATTACAAGTGCCACAAACTTATCCGACCCGGTGGTGAAATTTGGAACTAAAAACTTTTCTTACAGTTGACAGCCATTTCGGTAGTTTTGTATTGCTAGTGGCGCCTCTACCGCCGGGTCAGATAATGACTGTGGGACTACACTCTTATTTCATACCGAGGTTGCCACTTTATAGTTCTTTTGGTCAGTTTATCGACACTTTTAATGATTCTCTCCTCGGAATTGCTTCAATGGAGTCTTGGTATTTTTAAAAGCTGTTAATTTAAATTATTTTTCTTCGCGTTAAATTAGTTTACGCGTTAAATCTGCGGCTAGGCAATAGCTCGTTTTAATTGACTTTGGTGTTCAAATAGCGTTCTATTCACGTTTATTTTATTCCTATGGGATTCATTTGTCAATATCTAATTAACTACTTGGGTATTCAATATTATTTTTGAGCAATATTAGTATTTAGTTTAGTTTTATTTAGTCACACCCATATGGACTTTTAGCTTTATAGTGTTTTATTTACTAGACAGTGGACCCGGTAAATTTCGTATCACCTCTGTCGTTTTTAGTATTTCACGTTACTTATTATCTATGTTTCTCATCGTTTAAACCTTTCCTGAACTTCCACAAAACTGAAGTGACTCAATATAAAGGGGGTTAAATATAATGACCACCAAAAAATACTTCGATACCCAAAGCTGTCTTATCAAAAAAAAATACTAACCAACAAAAACAAAAATCTACCATTACAATAGTACTAGCAATTTTAGTAACGACTACACATTAAATGGTATTCTAAGCCCAAATTTAGTAAATAATCATCAAAAACGAGCAAATTAATACTTACACCATATAAACCTTATTAAACCACTAGGATTACCATAAAATGCATTCATATTACCAAGTAATTTAAAATGATCCCAAATTTAGGAAAAATAATTCTAAATAAATATAGTTTAGTATATAGGACCGATCGTTGTGGAGATCCTTGGGGGAGGCCTATGCCCGGCAGTAGTGGGCGTCGTTCGGCTGACATGATGATAGTTTTAGTTATTGGATGATTCGCACGAATTAAACTCGCACGAAATGGGCGAATCGACACTTTTTAAAATAATTATTTTGCTGTAGGCGATTCGAACGAAATTAATTTAAAAGCGTGCGAATTGAAACCCTCAAAAATATGTAGTAGTCAATTGGTCCATATTCTAAACTTTGATATTTTCTTCATATTATTTACGAGACGTGCACGACTGTACTTTTTATTTTTTTACCTCTAAAATAATATATGGGCCAATTGTCTACTACAAATTTTTGATGGTGTTAATTCGCACGCTTTTATATTAATTTCGTGCGAATCGCCTACAGAAAAATAATATTTTTAAAAATATAATATTTTTAAAAGGTTTAATTCGTGCGAATCATCCAATAACTCGTTTTTTGGCGGTGGTAATTTAATTTAGGAAATATAAATTTTAGTTTAGGTACCTAGTAAACATCTTACAATATATTTGTAAAGGATCAAATTTTAGGAGGTTATTTACTGTGTTTGGGAGAAATAATGATTTACATAGCATAATTACCTACCTATCTTTACTGGGATAATGAGATGTAAATTATTAACTTGACATTTTAGATTAACATTCGGTTAAAATACTGGTGGTCAAATAACATTTTTGGGTTAACATTTACAATGATTATAGTTTGGAGTCATGTGTTTTAATAGGATAGCAAAATGTTATAAGTAATTTTGGAAAAAAAAGGAGTTTACATTTTGGCGCTCATTACCTATTTGTGGGTCAGCAATGATAGTTTTGGAGACATTGTCTTTAATTAGATAGTAATATGTCATACTTTTGGCTATAATTTCACATAAAAATGGTGTTTTAATTTTGGTGATCATTTACTATTTTTGGCAATAAAAATCGTTTTTTTGGCGTTATATTTTACTATATTTGGTGATCCGTTTAACATAAGCCAATATAAAGTAGGTCTGCACAATATTATTTTGGAATGTCTACACTTTTGGCTATATCAGTAAAGCGACAAAAGCCATACATTTATAGTTAGATCAGGGTGCCTACCATCAACTCTTATTGCGGTATTGTTTAGGACGTAAACTGATCTGCTTTGCTTATTCGTACCACGACAGCTTAATATCAATGACAGCGATTCAGTGATCATTCAATGACATTTCACAGCCGCTGAGCTGTCATCAACTCTTATTTGACTTATAACTCGGCCAAGCTAACATGACCACTGCAGGTTATACCCGTCTCTTTCACTCTCCGGGCATGACAGAATCGAGTGAAAGAGACGGGTAGAAGAAATAAGGACACAAATCGTTCGGTCATTCACATTTAGCAATTCATTTGCGATCCAATTTTTAGAAGGTCAGAGTACGAATGAAAGCAATTCATTTTGAGAACCTATTCTGCATCGCGCTATTTTTGAATCGCTGTCTTAAAGTTGATGGTAGGCACCCAGGAAATAATTGGGGGATCAACAGTGGGCGTCGTTCGGCTGACATGATGAGGCTGATACAACAACAACACAACAACACAGGAAATAATTAGATGGATATATATGAAAATAGTCAAAAATTAAACATTGAAATGTTATTTATGCAAATTCGTGGCACTTGGCTCAATCACTATGGGTACAGTGATCTCAATGAAACCTCGCCCATGAAACATACCGTCACTTTTTCATCCAGAAACAGTGACAAAGTAAAATTTCAACTGCTCACCATTAAAAATTTCATCAGCCACTCTCCTGTCTCCAAAATGTTTATTATTACCACCGTTTATAAACGTGACAGGAAGATGAAAGGACTCTGTTCCCTGTAGAGATGGACTAAGTACGAAATACATTAAAACCAGTCTCTGGAGGATCTGTAATTGTGGTTTAACAACGACAATAACGTTGGAGTGTATCGTTTTAGTCATCTTTACGAAAAATAAAAATAAAACGACATAAAAGTGACAAAGCGTTGACTGTAAAATACTTGCAAACATTGATCAATTGCTGTGTATTTAGAGCATAACAATACAATTTGATTGACTACACGTCTGGAACCGAACCAGAACTATCATACTACCAAAACGTTTTTTTTTTATGTTGCTGTCGCATAGCGCAGAAACCTAGACACATAGGTACAAACCAAAAAGACGATCCGTTACGCTGTTTTGACGTGAAATATGGACAAAACAACAAACAAACACACTTTCATATTTATAATATTAGCATGGATTGTTGAGGATCAGGTAGAGCGTGACTATTAAGAGAGGGCAGGAGATCAATAAACAAGGTGCGCATAGATAGGTAGGTACCTACTATTTGTTACGAACTTCCAGAGAGGTTATTCTAATTTTGTTACTGTCGCATACCGCAGAAACCTAGATGCATAAAACAGATAATCGTTACCAATTGCCTGTCTTTGTCTAACATCGTCTCAAAGGTTTATCCGCAAATAGCAATAAGCCTAATTGGTATATGGTTTATTGTTCGCAATTATTGTAATATTATTGGTAAATGTGACCGTATTTTTAACTTCAACAGATTTTTTAGTGTGGATTAATCCAGATTAAATTAATTTAATACGTTTTCGGCGCTCGCATACCGACACCGAGAAGTTTTAATTTTAATGCAACTCGATGTAACACCTACCTATTCTTCCTAATCGCTTAACCCTAATCTTAATAGATGACCTAAATATACTAACAAACCATTCTAGTATTTACTCTAAGCTAATACTGAACCTCTGTCAAGGATTCTATTAGTTACTAAAATACCTAGCTAGCTTGAACGCTGTAATACCTAACTGTTGTCCGATTAATATATAGATAACTACTATGGATGCTCTGAATCAACTCTGAAGTGGCCTGTGATGTCGTAATGGAGAACCCTGGTTGTAAAGCGTAGACCCATGATCTTTTAAATGAAGCGACAGAGACTAACCTTACTACTAACTAACTCATACTTTGAACTGCCTATATGCCTACATCAACTTAACAGCTGTTCATATTACATGGCCGTTGCTTCTAATTTTCTAACCTCATTTATAGCGACCAAGACACTCAAAATAAGTTAATACTCTTGTATAAATCTAACATTAGTTTACCCCTACATTGCTTGGACATTTAACAGTTAGGTCCTAACCGATTCCTAGGTCCAATATTCTTTGAAAACCTGGTGAGTTATTTTGCTGAGTCCACCATGCTAATTCTCTGGTTACTGACCCAAGGCTAACTGTCTATTAAAACTGGTGGAATTTAATAATTTAGGTTACAATGGAACTGAAACTAGTCACAGCATCCGGATTTGCTTGCAAGGACTAAGGTGAAATTGGCATGTGTAGTTTGAAATGAAATTTGATATACCTATATGAAGATGGAGACTCCATTATTGCTAAAATAGTACCTATTAGCTTTAGCATATATGGCTTTGCTTGCAAATTAGAAATGAAAATTTGTTATATCTATTAGAAGATGGAAACACTACATCTATAATAGTACCTATTAGCTTCAGCATATGGTTTTGCTTGCAAAGTCAGAGATGGAAATTGGTATAATCATTAGGGAGAAGAGAGTCTATTGATCTTAATCACCATCTTGGCCTAATACAAATGCTCCAGCAATATTATTTAACCGGTAAAGTCATGGGCACCGCCCCGCCCATAACGATGGAACTCGTCGCCTGACTGGGACATTCCTCTCCCGGCGCTGCTTTATTTAATTTTTATATAAGAAACAAACTTCAACATATAAAGTCAAGCTGTCATGTTCGTCAATTCTTTCTGTATATATAAATAAAAGAGGACCAAGCTAAATGCTTCAAAGCGACTTGCTAATCTACATGAAGAGATCTTTCTCCTTCATGGCAGCAGCAGTTAAAGTTAACGTTAATTGATATATCCTTTTCCTTTTGTTGAATAATCCTTATTGGGATAAATCCAACAGGTTGAGTGCTTAAATTAGGAGAACTAGCAAGTCCGACTCCTGGGGGAAAGAACTCAAATCTAATTCATAGTAAGTACATATAAATATAGACTCTCCTAACCTTTTCTATGACCAAGTTTCCCCGTAGAACTAAATTCCCTAGTTATGTCTATGTGTCTGACTCGGATCTTATTGAACTCTTGCAACTTGTTGGTTAAAATTTGTCTCTAAAGAATCTCACTCTTGGTAATATATCCTTAATCTCACCATTGGACTGGTCTTGGAAATAACTTAAGAATCCAACCAAATTGAACAGAAGCTTTCGCCTCACCCCGATAGTTTTACATAATTTATGGCTAAAATAGAATCATGTTCCAACTCAATAGGTTAGTATCTGGAAAACCTTGAATCCACATCAGCTTCCATAAGACACTGGTCAACGTTACACCGAGTTCCTTCGAGTTTAAACATCTTCTCTCGCCACCGAACAAAATCCTCTTCATACATTAATTTAGCAGTAGTCTGATCCAGAGAACTCTTCCGCAACCAGCTCAATTTATAGATTATTATAGGTGCCTTTTGCATCATAGGAATATATTACCTTTTGTCAAGCCAAATATATAGGTAAATTTAGATTCTCCACTTATGTTTGATAGATTATTTCAACCTTCATATCTTTGCAATGCGTGAACCTATAAAGATTACTCTAATCAAGCTCTTTGGACTGTTCCACTAGTATTGTTACCTCACAAATCCTTTCCCAAATACTGAAAGCACTAGGTATCCATTGGTCACCTTTTCCTTTTCAAATCTATTAATTTCTTACATACCTCACTGAATATCATATAACTTGTAGACTACATTGCTACAACGCACTAATCATTGACCTAATCTCTCTTCTTAAGATGTAACATTATTTTTGTTAGATAAAGACAGCCATTTTTCTGGAAACTGTCAATCGGACTTTTCCCCACTATCTATAATCATTCTGTCAAATTGCCCGGGTTTGTTCGTCTATCACAAGAATCTATGGCTAGGGATGTCAACAAAATTCGGATTTGATCGTAGATAAATTTGTGATAACACATAATGCTACTTATAGACCTAACAGCGACCCTACTCTTTCTACCTACTCTGTATACCAGACTCCCCTCGTAGCCTTGCCCCAGCAGACCTCCCCCTTTCTGCCAGAACAAAGGTCTTCGAGTTACCTAGCTCGTGATTCTAAGTAGGTACTTACCTGCCTAATTTCCGACTAAATGCGACTTTCCTAACAAACACAAACCTGGCGCCTGTATCGCCAGTTCTGACGCCCCAATTCTGTCAAGTTTGGGTGAGTGGGCCCCCTAAAATCCTATCGCTCATGCCGTGGTCCATCTGCTTGGGAAGGGAACAGATAGACACCCTACAGGTAGGTATGGTTCAATCAGGCCGCAACTGCCTCCAAATCTGGGGCATACGCCCCGCGCCATCAGACGTGTTAACTGAAAAACTGTCAATGAAAACAGCCCGCCTGATCAAACCATGTGGAAATTACTAAGCGTTATCCAATGAACACTCATCTGACACTCCACAATGCCAGACTTTCTTTACCTAGCGACCTCCCGTGAGCCTTGCCTGGAGCCCGGAGACATAAAAATGTACTCCTGAAGAAACAAACTCTATGCTTCCAACCCTCTCTGACTCAAATTAAGCCCATTTTCTAGGATTTTACTTGGGAATAATTTACTTTAATTGAAATGCTTTCTGTAAACAAACTAGACCTTTTAATTTCGGATCCAATTTACCAGTCAGAATTCCAAAATTAAAACGTTTAAAAGATCGCGAACCCAATAAACGCCCTATGGTGCAAGGACTCACTGTACACTTGCTTGAAGACTACTTCTCGCTTGATTAAAAATGGAAACTTCTTCAAAAAGTGTTTCGTCTTCCATACGTGTTGCCTCGAAGTCGATCCCGGAGAAATAAGAGCGGGCGTCGCGTCGTTTTTGCTTATATAGACCTCCTCAAAAACGCGCCAAAAAGTGGCGTCCCACATTCCTACTCTCTCGTCATAGCGCCCTCTAGCGTTTAACGCCAACCCATTTCAAACATCCCGAACGCCCCGCCTGGCCTTCGTTCAGAAACCTTTGATAGTTACAAAACTTCTAATATTAAGTTATAAAATTTACTAAACTATTCAAAATACTACCTTCTCACATAATATAAACACATTATTTTGTATGATTCCTTTTTTTATTTACGAACGAAAACTATTATCAAAATGGTAATTGTTCGAACATAATTTCCGAACGAATCATCTCTAGCCAAATACATTCACCATATTTGAAACTTTGAACCTTATCTAAGATAGAAACCAATATTCTGTACTTTTGATTATTTAACCCATATTTTTATTTAAGTTTTACATAATGTTAATTTAACATTCTGTGAGTAAAAACTTCTCGCTATATTTATGTGATGTCATTTGACTTGTCTTAGTTCTCAACTCTGCCGCTAGGAGCATCTTTGTTTACTTGTCATAACCTATTTCAGTATCTTGCCAACATTGTATAAAATAAATATTTAGCTCCAAACATAATAATTAGACTGATGTGATGTAATTAAACCAAAGTTCACATGTGTAACCAATAAATATGCCGAACACATATTGTGCCACTAACACGTAGACTGTATTGAATACATGCCTACAAACTCTGTTTTTAGAACCTGTCAGTTTACAAATATGTCCAAATTAACATGCTCCAAGATTCATAACTTCACCAACTATCAACAGCTCGTGTCGATTATTTCGTGAAACAATATCGAAATACAAGTATTGTCCACACTCCCGTGAAGCAAATTCGATTGACAAAACCCTCAACAAAGTGCATCTTCCTATATGAAATAATTTGTCACAGACCAACTGTTGTGAAACATCGTTGTTTCAATCCCTGAATCTCAGGTATTTATTAACTATATTTTCTCGCTAATTCAAACAAATTTACTGTATCTAACTTTCTCAGATTAATCATAAAACTTCCAAATTAAATGCAAATGACCACAACTGCTCCGCTACCATTAACCCGTTTCTTTTTCAGTGTTTACCTCAAGCAATCTGAAACCACTAAACAAGCCCCAAGCCTTATAGACAGAATCTCCCTCCCATATACACTGTGTTGACAAAGTATGAAGCAAATTCCCAGCGCAACAACATGGTAAATGGCTAATTGTGTTCAATACAACCCAGTTGACACAACCCAATTTGACTTTGTGATTTATTCCCACACCAGGATCTATTTATACTATTAAAAGTTATTGAGGTAAGTAACATTAATACATTTCGACTTTTAACTCTTTAAGAAATATTCGAGATAGTTCAGGTGCGATTCTGAACCGTTACATCGAGACACTTTCTTCTAGTTTTACCAAATAGTTTTTATTGCTGACGCATACCGCAGACACTAGCCACATAAAACACAAAATCTAATTGACACCAATCAAATTGCATTTCTACACATCCAACGTCCAAAATTTTCTCTAAGCTTTATTCGATATAAGCTAATAGTGTCAAGAAGTTTCGGGCTTTCGCATACCGCAGTCACTAGACGCACATAGAACAAATTCTAATCGCTACCAATCGCCTGTCTGAAGTCTAATGTCTTATGTCTTAAATTCTCTCAAAGGTTTATCCGAATATAGCTTAGGCTAATCGGTTCAACTCTAAATTGTCAATAAGTTTCGGGCTTTCGCATACCGCAGTCACTAGACGCATAAAAAACGTCTTCTAATCTCTACCAACAAATTACCTGTCTGGTGTCTAATATCTTATTACGTACGTTGTCTCATGGGTTTGTCCGAATATAGCTATAGGGGAAGTCAGCTCAATGCGGCCATAGGAGGCAAAGCGGCCACACCAAATTTTTCGGTAACTAAAAACGATAGCGTGACGTTGCCGATCTGTCATACAGTCAACCTACCGCCCCATACCAAGCAGTCATTCGGTAGAGATCGGAGCAAGCACGTGGCCACGGCGGCATGCGCAAGATTTTTATGTGTTTTGTTAAAAAATCCGTGGTATAAGTTTAACCTGGTTTGATCAAACCTCTCTAGAACTCAATGATTTCATTACACTTCTATTGTTACTTATCTATTTGGCTTTGTTTGTGAACCATTTGTTCCAACATGGGATAAATAATATGAGCCGAGTTCATTTTTAAAACAAAATGGTGGAGAAAGGCAAAGCGGTCAGGGCAAAGTGGCCAAGTGAAAAACTTTGGAAGACTGAAGATTTAGTTACCACTTAGCTGTTGATAATGTTACTTTAATAAAAAACCTTTTGATACTTAAATTTATGTAAGAAAACATTGTTCCATTATCGTATAACTAAATAACACTTACATGAAAATTTTGATAAATGTAAGAACTGAAATAACTGTTTCATTTGAAAATCTGTTGTTGACTTTATATTTTTATCATTAAAAAGTATTTTTTAAATTATTTTTGGTATTTAAGATTGTTATAAATGAATTTCTTATATTATTTTGGTATGTCCATTTTGCCCTTACCCCCATGGCCGCTTTAGGCGCTAACTCGGGCAATGCGGTTTTTCGACAAGTTTTCGTAATTTACTAGTTATGAGAAACCATTTAAGTTTTCTCTAAATGCGATGACATTTTCTTAAAGTTTAATAAATTGCCTATCTATTCATATAAAATACTTTACCAAAATCGATTTTATAGAAGCATTTTTTTGAATTTAAAGTTAAGGTGACCGCTTTGAGCTGACCTCCCCTAAGCTAATCGGTTTGTATTCATATTGTCAATAAGTTTCGGGCTTTCGCATACCGCAGACACTAGACGCACAAAGAACAAATTCTGATCGCTACCAATTGCCTGTTTGATGTCTTAACATTGTCTCAAAGGTTTGTCCGAATATAGCAATAAGCTAATCGTTTCGTGGTTTATTTTGCGCCGTTATTGCGTGCGATGAGCGACGCAATAAGACGGCGGGGTGTGGTAACGGCGCATTTGATCCGACAGCTCGATCGTTAATGACTGTTACTGATTCAGGGGTTTGCTTGCAGTTGCACAGCTCAAGAATAGTAGAATAACTACAAATTTTTTATTTATTTATTTATTGGAAGACCAACTGCTTAACCTAACACATTAAAAAGCTTAAATATAAACATAAAGCCATTTAAGTACAGGTCTACACGAATATGACACAGTAAAAAAATGAAAAACTAACCTAGCCTAACTATTGAATACACACACATACATAAATTAAAAATATGACTAATATCTCAGTGACACATTGTATTTAGCAGCTATCACCGAAAAATAAGCGGCTTATAATACGCCTAATCGACGCCTCGCTCGTATTAAATAGATCAAATTTACCTGTTTCGAAAGTATTTTATTTAAAGTAGGGAATAATTATAAATGCGCCTTTAGTGTCACAAAAACTAAGAAACGGAAGTCTTGCAAGTGGTGCTTTTGATTTTATTTCAAACGCTTTTTTACAACAAAATAATATGCTAGTACTTACCTCTATGTCAAATACCTAGATATTGTTGTTTTATCAAACTTCAGTAGCTTTTAAATTATTGTGAAATAAAAAAATACACCTACATGTTTAGCAGTATCTTCTGTGATCCCATTTCAATCGGTTTTCCGTTTTCATAAGCAATTTCATCAACAAGTAAAGTCATGTCACCACTGCAAAAAATAGGCCTTCCTTAAGAATGGATAACTTAAATTGGAAAAGTCCAATAATAAGAATAAGAATAAGAATAATTTATTGACACACACAAACAAAAAAAAAAATACAGAATAATAAGAAATACAGAATAGTTTGTGTGTAGCCAACTAGGCCCCCACCTCAGCATAATGTTGCGACAGCAACGCTGGTATTCTGGGGGAGCCTATCCGGTGCGACACCAGCATACAAAAATACAAACACATGTATAAAAAACAAAATAAAAAAAAAGAAGCTAACACAACACAAAAAGGAAAAAAGAATAAATGAATTACGTAGGCAATTAAAAATATAAATCATCATCAGTGTAGGTGAGACGGAAGACAGCCACAGTGCCACAAAAAAGTGTTAGTACTGCACTCTCCAGTTGGCAGTATGGCTTGATGTCTTCGCCTGTCCAAAAGGACGAACTTTTTTACAATACAATACAAACCAAATCAAACGCAAAAAAAAATAAAAACTCTTTGCACACAACAAGATGAACAAGATTCTCATGTGATTCTCATATTCACACATTTATTACTGTGTTTATTACTAAAAAGCCGTGCGTAACATGTTGATACGGGCGGGAGAAAAGCTAGATGCTTGTACAGTATGCGGAAAATCTGATAGCAGCGGCCAGATACAACAAATAATTGCCTCAAGGATGCCGGGACGCATCTCCCCTAAGCGCATCGTGAAAACCCCGAAAGTAAGCAATATAAGTTATATAATGTCATTGAAATGTTATTGAAATTACGAGTACCTTAACTTGTAAAACTCCCCCCGTAGATCTGTGGACGCGTATCTACACCGTTTCTTTATTAGAGTTGCATTACTGCTTAAGTAATGTAGGTACTGTGGCCTTAGTCTAAACAAGGGCTGTAGTAAGGCTTACAAATTATCGTGTCTCATGGACCCACGACTCCTGGCTCAGAGGGTATGATGTAATGAAAAATATCATGCATGCATACAAAGACTATATGAGAGAGAGAGAGAGAGAGAGAGATAGTTAGATAGAGAGAGAGTACATTTACTATGTAAGATAGTGATGTTTTATCTCACGAGCGCGGGTGAGCCACGATTGTGTGTGTAGACCGCAGCCTCCTTTTGTCATACAAACTATCTGTCAAACCGTGTATACAGGATAATTTTTTTATCAGTGCACAAATTTTTAGCATCAACTCAGAATCGATAAGTGAACAACTTTCTCCTAGAAACATGGGTCGAAATACGACAAAAATTTTTGGACTTCCCATACTAATTCGATCACGTGATCAGTCCGATTTGTATGAAAGGTCAAACAATTTTTGTCATATTTCGTCCTATGTTTCTAGGAGAAAGTTGTTCACTTACCTACTCTCAGTCGATCCTAAAAATTTGTGCACTGATAAAAAAATTATCCTGTATATGTCACCGGAAAATAATAAAAACCGTAAATTTATAAATTTCCTAAAATACACGAATGCACACAGCAAAAGGCGGACCGCGCTCTTGAGATAAAACGTCTAGGTATATCAATAAATAAGGCCACTCAAAGAATTCCGATTTGACGTTTAGTTGTTGCGTTGGAGTAAAGTTAAATTTTGATTGAAACGGTATATTTTCTATGGGTTTGACAGCTGTCGAACTGGCAATGTCTCGGTGGTATTAGTATAGTTGTGTTACTGATTTAACTAATGTACTGTGCTCGTAGTCTAAACAAGGGCTGTGGGCCGACAAATTATCGCGTCACATACAACCGTAGACAGATGATGCGGCACAAATACAATTGAAGGTAGGGTTGTCACCTGACATACCTTTTTTATTTTCAAATGTATATTTTGATAACATATGAAACCTTACGAACATACGTATGCTTGGTTTACAAGGCTGAAATAACCCAACACTGCAGCTCTGATTTGTAATCAAATCATTTTTATAATTTTTTGAAAGTAAAATTTAGATAGGGTTTGAAATTGAGTTGAATTATAGTAGATTGTACAACAAGTGCATAAAAGGTACCATTTTACCCGAGACGTATATATCCATCCGAGCCGTAGGCGAGGGTGGATAGTCAATTCGAGGGTAAAATGGGTTTTATGTACGAGTTATACACTCTGCTTTTCACTTCGAGTGGGAGGAAAATAAATAGCAATATTGCAAAAAAGAAAGACTTCGCCATATTGGCGGGAAGACTTTCTTTTTCTTTTTTTTTATACGGGCACTGGCAGCACAGTGACTTTAGCATAGATCGTAGTCCATAATACTCTTGAAATACTTATTCCTTAGAAAACTCATTAATTTTGCCTAGTTTTATTAATTTAATAATTTAACATGGATAATGTACAAAATTAAAGAAACAGAATGAAATACGTTAGGTATTAATAAAGTTTATTTAACGAAGTTTAATTGCGTGTGTGACTGTTTACCTGACGACCTTTGTCTTAAAGTCTGAGACTTAGACGAAGATTTTACTTTATGCACTAGAGCATAAAAAGCGATTTTATGCCGCCTATGCCCAACATAAACACGAACTTTACGAGCATGAGAAGTGAAAAATAAATTAGTGTGTTATGTCATTACCACATTGCAATGATTTACAATGAATTCAGAAAAAAAGAAACTGAATAAAAAAATGTTGCTTTTCAACCGTTGATTTATCAATAAAAACAAGTTCAATATCTGAATTTGAATAGAATTTTTGGGCAACTTCTTAGTTTTTGTGCGATAGCCTACCACCGTGAAGAGTATCAAAATCACCAATTATCTCAATCTTAATACACTTTCGAGTAAAAGGAAAAGGTACTTAGTCTTAATAACATTGATATACCTACCTAGCCTATGTATGTGCGCTTGCTCATTAATTGTCAATTTTAATATGAACCATAAAGCCCATGAGATACACCGCCGACCGCACTTTGTGTGCGCACAGATGATGTGGCGCAAATACTATCATGTAGGGCTGCCGGCAGCTACTTATTTAATGCTTAAATCATATTAGAAAATTGGGTATATTCTTCTAACTTAACGGAAGCTCAAAATATCAATAATTATGACTGTATTTTTAGTATTTTTAGATGTTCCTTGATATTTCTTTAAAACTGCCTCAGATTCTGCAACCAAAAATGAAACAGGCCAAACTCTTTAAAATAATATGAGACTGTACAAACCACTTTAAACGCCACAGTTACAATATTTTATAAAAAAATATCTAAATTTAATACAGATTTATACGACATTTGTAGTTTGTCTATCAAATAAATTTTAAAGATAATAATTTAACTTTCTACTACAAAGAGAGCAAGTAATAAATTTGATCTATTGTGTCAAGCTCCACAGTGAATGTCCTACAAACAATTTTATAGATTCAATCTAACCTAATTTGTAGACATTTATCAGCAAAATCATTAATAACAATAGTGCCCACGATTAGGCCTGTGTTCATTCATTGATTAATATGATACACAAACCATTTAATTTTCAACAACGCAATCATGTAGCACTAGACAAATGTCACTAAATCACTTTTTAAACGTCATTAAACATAGCGTTTTAGTAACTAGACTTAAACGAACGATGACAGCCGATTTAATTGCTTCCTATCAATTAATAACTAGTGCATCTGACAGCGCTTTAATACGTCGCAGACCACGTAACAGCCCTAAATCACGTTGGATCATTCATCACAGTTTAATATACGCGTTCCATTTTCGATTGACGCAATAAACCGACACTGCGTACAGTATTAATCCTTATAAATTTATTTCTAAAAATAAGTTGGCAACCCTGGAGCCGATGGATGCCACAGCTGCATCGGCCAATAGCTTATTGCTTGGACGTTCCACGTTCAAATTACATCTAGCAAACTAACTTATGCAGTTGTAAGACTCATTTTACGTTTCTATTTCGATTGGTTAAGATTGAGAATCCTGTGTTTTTGGTGATATGAAGTGTGGGGTTGAAAGTGGTTTAGTCCGCTCGATTAAAATGCACCGATCTAGATGCAAGAGCAATGTAAGATTAGAATAGCTGTATGGCGAGTTTTATTGGCAGTTTTGAGAACGCTCGGAATATCTTTGCCGATTGACAAATTGTTTGGTCGAAGTGCACGGCGAAAGGTTAATGCTAGTATTCTCGAATGAGCCCGTATTAAGTTGTTCTGTGTAATTGAGTGGCGATTAACAGATAGGTTCTCTGTATAAAGTGAGGTACTTAATGCGGTTAAGTACCTAGAAGTTGGCTAAAGAGAAATCAAGCTAAATGTAAAGGAAGTTACTTTACAATTGTAAGATGAGAATACGAGAAGTTTTATTTATTTTTTTAAGACTGTATTACCTAAAGAGTACTAGATGAAGGCTCACAAACTAAATGAAAACTTTATATGGCCAGACTTACTTTTTTTTAAGAATTTTTTTTTAAGATATTTAGATATCACTTAGTTTTGTATTAAAAAAATCAATGTTACAATCATGAGTTCAGTTTGTATATTTTTTTCTTGCGAATGTAATATGTACTTATCAACTTTGTATTTATTGTTTGACACTCGTCTAACAAAGTAGACTTCTTTTTTTGCGTTTCGAAATAGCCTTGCAATAATCATTATGTGTTATTTTCTACATTACACACTACGCAGTATTTATTCGTATTTGAGGGTTTTATTCGTAAGATAAGTCATTTTTAATTTCAATCATACATAGTAAGACTGTAGAGTGTATAGTGAGTAGATGAACTGCAATAGAGACTTTGCAGTGAGCACTGCATGAAAACAAATCCCTTTATTATGTGTGTTATTCAAACGAGTGTACCTATTTATTTATACACTCGTTTGCAGAATAAACAGCTTATAATTACTTTCGATAGGTAGGTACTCATATTACTCAATTAAGTTAATTAGATAAGGCATTTAACTAAACTCCACTAAGATTTCTACGGAAAGTATTCGCAAGCTATTTTGAACTTTATTAAGAAACTTAAGTACCTACTATCATCAAAGTTTTAGCTACTGGAAGAATAAAACAAACATGGAACCCATTATAATTACTCTTTCTAACCTCCCATGAGTATTAAAACGAGCTAATTGACTATCATTTAAGGAACCCTTTTATAACTGGAACGCTTGAAATTCTCCGAAAAAGTCATTTGTTAAGTCCGTGTGTGGTATCGGTTAATAATAAAAACGGTCCGTTTGTTTTTGTCGAGAAGAGACAGTGTGTCGCCCGCATTCGCCATGTGTTGCTTGCAACAAAAACAATAAAGTTTAAGCATCAAAGAAAACGTTTAAACTGTAGAGTTTAAGTTAAAACTTATTTGGAGAAGCGAAAAAATGTGGGCGAATTGATGTTTTATTTACGAGTACCTTACTGCTAACTGAGTACATTTTGCGTTATATCTCGATTCTAAAATCAAATTTGTGGGAAATTAATAGGCGTAAGTTGCTTCTTAGGAGTAATGTCACTAGACGCACCGTTTACGAGTCCATAACGTAAAGACGGCGGGAAGTGACTTCGTTTTTAAACTAAGTAGAGATTAATAAATATGATCTTAAAATCTATATACTAACCTTTGCACATCTTGTCTTCGTCTGTAGAACTCCAACCAGATTCCTTAGATTTGGGCACGGAGAGGTTCAAAGGTTGGTCATCACCCTTGAATCCATATTGCACTTTATCTAACTCACTTTCACTAGTTCTCACACCCCTCTGCAACAACTGTTCTTGCAGCTTATTCTTATGTACACTTAAATTAAACTTCCTGTCCGTCACATCAGTCTGAACTTGTATACTTTTCTCGTTCTGATAAGGCTTCCTTATATCGAAATTTCTTTTAACATTAATTAAATGACTCACATTTCTTTTCGGCTCTTCACTTTTTTTCTCGTTTAAACCTAATATGTACTCTATACTATGTGGCGTCGGCATTTTTGGTGGTTTCCCATAAACGTGTGGATGCCAAGACGGTTCGTAACTCTCTGATTTTCTTAAATCATCCTTATTAGTCTCATCGTTAGGTCGGTTATGCTCTGGCGTTTCAATAGAAACGTTGGTATCGTGAGATTCCTTTTCTTCTTCAACTTCATCTGTTATTATAAGTTCTTCGTCCTTATCATCGTCAACGTTGATTTTTTCTTCAGGGCTTTTATCTGTGTAAGGGTAGTCGATACTATAGTTATTGTTCTGATAACCATTGTGTACTTCCACCAGCCTGTCAGCTTGTTCTATCAAATCCGGTGTGACATAACTGGAGACTACAGTTTGCATTTCTTCAGTAATAACTTTATCTTGGTTTTCCTGTTCCGAGTTCATGTGTGTGCTCATAGATTACGGAAATAGTGTGGCATGTTTGTTTTTATGATTGAATTAGCGTTTAATGGCCACTTGGGATTGGGGTCGTTTGATGTCGAACTCGCCCTTTGAAGTGAGTCGTTTGAGACGTTTCCTGCAACAAACAGAAGGACGATTTGAGGCTTATTGAGTGAGTGCTAGCGTAGTCGACTGTGAACTAGTCTGTGTTCGCCCGGCGAAGTTAATTGACTGTGCTCTGTGATATTTAGAAAGCATTTGAAGAATTCGCAAATGTGAATGTTTGGAACACTCGTGGGAGTTTACGTGGTTGGTGAACTTTTGAAAGTAGATTCTGATTGGAATTCAGTAATTTGATAAACACGTTAAGAGTTATTTTATTTAAATTTTAACTTTTTTTGCATTCAATAGTACTTATAAACAAACATACCCAAATAAAGCTCAACTATTTTTATAATAAATATATTTGAGTGATCTGTAAGTTAAAAAGGAAATATAAGTACCTACTTAACTACTTGGGTATATCAAAGTCATAATTATATTTTTCTACGCGACATTCAAAAGTAAAAAAAATCGAAATTGACAGTTATTGCATAGATTCCGCACAAATACCCACGCTGACTGAGTCGAGTAGTTCAGTTTTTATGAGTTTGAACCGCACTTTAAATAAAATGTATTAACAAAGTACCAAAATAGAATAGTTTGCATAGTGAATGCAAAAATAAAATCAATAACACTATTATTTCTCCTACCCAGCAACAACACATTGATAATTATCTCCTAAAAACACCGTCTCATTACTTCCCCTCATCTCTGTACAATCACGTCCATCATAATAACAACGCACCCTGTAAAAGTACAGTCATGCACAAAATCCCCTCGGTCGTGCCGTATCTCCTAGTCTCCCACTCCCCCCTCACTTCATCCCCCTCTGCCAAAACAACCGTCATCCGCGTACAAACTGATTGATTTTTATTGAGAATATTTAGGGTTGACACGCCATATAGGAATGCGGGTTCGATATACTTTAGTAATTAATTTGTTTATTTTTGTCAATTTCAATTCAATGCAAATTTTCACTGTAAATTTGATAAGTTATTTTTTTAGTTTGAAAATCAAAACCTTGATTGTGCACATCTTAGATTTCTGCGCGAGTTGTGCATTGAAATAATTAATAAATATTGGACACCATCACATACATTGTACCAATACCAAAGTATAGTAGCTTAAGCACTATAGTATTATGGAAATTGGAAACAACGACGGGTATTACCACATACACCCAGACCCGAGGAAATATTGAAAAGTTCGTTTTCAATATTTACCCGACCGGGGATCGGAACCTCTAGAGATAACCTTGTACCTTGAAAACCGGTACCACGCCACTCAGCCACGGAGCTCGTGAAATAAAACCATTTTTCTCGGACCTATTTATTCACGCGTCACGGCCCCTGGAAAGGTGCCGAAACGTCGGAAAAATCTTCAAATGCTTTAAAAACAATTCAAAATTACCATTAATTATGTGTGCAATATACGTGTGTTTAAATCCATAAAAATGGTTTTATTTCAACCTCGATAGATCCAACCTTTAACCAAACCTTGAAATGTGTTTCTTTTCTCTTGACGCCACAAAGCTTTGAGAAACGTTCCAAATTTCTTTTCGTACAAAAAACTTTTGATACGGAACAGACAACATAATTTTATTGAAATTCTTCGAAAACGTCCTATTATATGGGACAGTCAACGTGAACTGAGCCGTAGGCAACAGCTAGTAAAACATAAATATGGAACTGTGAACACAGTTAATAAATCTATACAAATATTGCGTAGTAACTATTTAGTATAAATAAAACACTTTCACGGATTTTTTCACGGAATTTATTTAACAACTTGGTTAAATTTTAGTTGTTTTTATGAGAGATATTTTGGTTTATCCGACGTTTCGGCACCTTTGCAGGGGCCGTGGTCACGGAAAACTACCCACTATTTTTTGATTTTAATAAAAGAATATACCCATTTTAATTGTCTATGTTTTTCGTTCGGAAAATTTAACCAAGTTGTTAAATAAATTGCGTGAAAAAATCCGTGAAAGTGTTTTATTTATATGGACAGTTCGCGCAGAAATCTAATATGTGTTTATGTGAACCAGTACAGACTGGAAGTCGCCAACAAATTGCGATTAAAATCAAAAAATAGTGGGTAGTTTTCCGTGACTACGGCCCCTGGAAAGGTGCCTAAACGTCGGATAAACCAAAATATCTCTAAAAACAACTAAAATTTAACCAAGTTGTTAAATAAATTGCGTGAAAAAATCCGTGAAAGTGTTTTATTTATATGGACAGTTTGCGCAGAAATCTAAGATGTGTTTATGTGAACCAGTACGGACTGGAAGTCGCCAACAAATTGCGATTAAAATCAAAAAATAGTGGGTAGTTTTCCGTGACCACGGCCCCTGGAAAGGTGCCGAAACGTCGGAAAACCCAAAATATTTCTGAAAACAACTAAAATTTAACCAAGTTGTTAAATCAAAACATAAATAAAAAAAATAAATTGCGTGAAAAAATCCGTGAAAGTGTTTTATTTATATGGACAGTTCGTGCAGAAATCTAAGATGAACTATTGTTTAAAGTAAGTAGTTAAGTTCATTTTAGTTTTAATTCTTTGTTTGTCTTTCATAGTTAAACTTACCGTATTGCAAATTATTCACTTAAGAAAACATCATAGCTCATGCTCACTATTTGTCACCAATTGCTATTGGGTAATGTACTTATCTGTCTAAAAAAATATTATATTTTCATGCTGTTTGTAAATGTTCGCTAAATTTTCTCTAAAAGTTTTGTCCATTTTGTTTGTAGAAAAAGTTTTGGTTTAAAAAGACGCTTCCCAGATTGGTTTGCGCAATGTATTTTTTATTTTTCACAGACTAGGTTATAGTTTTGTTTTTTTTTTCTGTGCTGTTCACGGCCGCGGCCTTCTTAATAAATATTTCTTGTGTGATTGTGTGGCTTTGGCTGTCGCACCGCGGGTTAATCAGACTCGCAGCACTACCACTACGGTCCCGACGGAAGACCAGCGCTTGGTAAGTACCTACCTACTTACCTAGCATTATGCTGAGCCGGGACCGTTTTGGGACATTTTAACTTTTTGTGTGTAATAAATGTATTATTTTTTTCCTTTTTTGTGAATGTTCCAAATAAATGTATTTTCTTTCTTTCTTCTTTCTTTCTTTCTATTTAGTAATCAGTGCTAATACAGTAGTATACTTTAGATATGAAAGATTTGATTTTTTTGTTTGATGTTCGTAATGGATAAACTCAAAAGATACTAAACCGAATTTAAAAATTCATTCCCCGTTAGAAAGCTACATTCTTTACGAGTAAAATAGGATATTTTTTATTCCGATATTCCTACGGGAACGGGAACCACGTAGATAAATCCGCGCGGAGCCTCTAGTCTATTATTTATGAAATATAAATGTACTTTATAATTCGGAGTAGGTACGGAACACACTCTAAATTTTCAAAACATAATAGTTGTGGTTGTTATCACCACAGAATTAACATTTAAAATTATTAATTACTAGCCCAATTGATAAAAGTATCAATATAAACATAATTAATTACCAAAATCGGCGATAACCACCATAATCTTTATAGATCTATTTCCACATTAGGTACTTACGGTAGTGACAACCCTAGATAGTCCGAATTGAAACAAAGAATCACGCAATATTGTACACGCCATGTCATAGCGTATTTCTAACGTTTATTTTGATAGACGAATACTGTACGAATTCTTACAAAAAATCCTATTTGTAACAATAAATATTTTCACACAAAAGAGACACAGGCACACTTTCCATTATTTATTTGGTACTTGTCTTATTTTAATGCGATAATGGAATGAAAATTAACTTTCTGCTTAGGTCATGTCGCGCTCGAATCGTTGAAACTTTTTAGATAGAAAGATAGAAAAGTTTATTCACTGCAACACACACATGACAATATAATAAAAACCAAATATTTTTTTTTTAAAAGAACATAAACCAACTTCAAAAAGTACTTGTCAACTGAAAATGACTGAAAAGGACAAAGTTATATTTTTTTGAGGTCGATGCCTTTTTCATCATGCATGCTTCTGGCTCAAAAAGAAATATTTTTATTTTATTACTTTTTTTTAACACAAGCACATCCTACTAATTCTACTTTCTACTAATATTATAAATGTGAAAGTTTAGATGTTTGGATGTTTGGATGTTTGTTACTCCATCACGCCAAAACGGCTAAACGGATTTGGCTGAAATTTGGGACACAGATACTATGAAGCCTGGAGAGGAACATAGGCTACTTTTTATCCCGTAAAAATATCACATTCCCGCGGGATAAAGTCGTGTAGTCCACGCGGGCGAATCCGCGGGCGGAAAACTAGTAATATATAATAGGCACAAGATTTTTTGACACAAAGTTTCGGATATTTAATATTAGTATCAATTACTTAACTTTCAGTTGTGACCTGATGGTTAGAAATGGGAGCTGGGGGAATGGGGCTGAATGATTTTAAGTGCAATTTTTTTACACATTATAATTCGCATTGAACCTACGTGTTGTTATAAGCATAACTGTCGCAGAATTAAGGATGACCTAGGCTATATTTCTATTCTAGTAAGATAAATCTTTTAAGATTTGAAATATGTTAGAAATATTTTCGCTTCCTGAATAAGGTGCACGACGCTAGTTGTTATTAAATAATGGTATCTACAATGTAAAATCTCTTAATATTCTTTTAAGACGTGTATAGTTTTTTTAGTTGGATATTCTTATAAATAAATTTTCATACTTTCAAGTGACTACAAACAAAATAACATACCTAAATTGTATGTCATCCGAAAAGTTTACACTAATTAAAATGTTGCTGATTTGTAAAAGCATAATAAAATTCTTTCCTCCACATAAACAAATAATGGAGTAACAATATCAATATAACAGACGATATCACAATCAGGTTTAACATTAATTTTACTAAAACCGATCTTAATACTCAAAGCATAAGGGCGATCCAAAGTCAACGTGGTATGCTGTCAAATGTCCATCAGATTTATATGTAGACCACTATTGACGTCAATCGTTTGACAAATAAGCAATTTCACATGTATTACTCATGTAAAGATTAGGTACTTACCTAATCTTTCGAATATAGCTGCTCGCTTATCACATTGATATTTAAATTAAATAATACTTAATTTATGTTAATGATACCTTTGATAAGATTTTTAGGGGCTTTTAAGGTTTAAAATAGTTTCTATGATTTAAATTAGTTGACGACCTTCGTAGCCGAGTGGCATATGCATCAGTTTTCAAAGGAACCGCTATCTCTGAGGTCTAGGGTTCAATTCCCAGTCGAGTAAATGTTGAACTTTTTTTTAAGACAGCGTAAAATCTTTTCTCAAAGTCGTTTGTCAACAAGCTGAATATAAAATCATTAACATTATCAAAAGATCTGAACAATATAATTAAGGAAATGCTGACATTAACACGATCTCAAAAAAATGGTAAAGATGACCGGTTCTTTTGAAATAATTCATTTGAAAACAAACCTTTAATTTGCAGCTTGAAAAATAACAGTTCCACTTTATTAGAGTCGATTAGAGTCGATAATCGTCCGATTAGTTGTTTGCCGTTAGCAGTTGTTTATTGGTGGTCCGTATCAAAGGGCCCACACACAGTGACTTCCGCGCCTTTGAGAGGTTCCGTACATCGTCATCGATTAATATCATAATATCGAGTCGAGTTGGTCATTCGTTTAACTCGGGCAGGATGGGCTAGTCCAATTAAATTTCCTCTTCGGCTAGTAGGCCCTTTGAAAACTGGCATTCCAAAATATATATTGATATTTTGTAATCTGGAAGGGAAACTCGCGGAAATGTGCTTCCTGCTGTTCCTATATAGGTGACGTTTTCTACATGGTAATTTTTTTATCATCCCGGATAATTTCAGGGATTATTCTACTCATGAAAAAATATTTTATCAAAATGTATGTAACAGCTGATTAATTTTCGCGATTTCTGTTTTGTTCCCATAATAAAAGTTGTTTGTTTTCACGAGTAGATTAATCCCTGAAATTATCATAAAAAAATTACCGTTTATACTATTCATAATATTAGTGTTGATAAACAAACACTGGGTAAAGGGAAACAGCGACATGTAGGTATGAACCACGTAGACACGAATTTAGAAAAGTTAGTTTTCTACATTTGCCTAACCGCGGGAATCGCACCCGGGACCTCATCTTCAAAGCCAATGCGTTCACCACTCGACTAAGAGGGTAGTCATTGTACTTCTAATTAAAACTATTGACGGTCCCGGTTTTATTATGATGATATCGGTCTCTTTAAATACTGTAAGTACTGTAATACTGCCAGTGCAAATCTGATTGAAGTATAATTTAATTAAAGAAAATTATTTTAATTTTATTAATGACCAAACAAAAGTGACACACACTGTACGCACACGAGCCGTTGCCCGGAATCAGCTAGCCACGATTAGCCGTGCTAGCACGAACAACGTTTACGGCGAGCGGACAACTGCCTACCTCATTCCTAGATTTATAAATGACCTACCCACTGATTTACGAAATAAAATAAATGCACATAATATTATGAATGTACTAAAAGATCACTTTTTAAACATTTGAAATGAACAATTAGGGGTACTCGCGAACTTTTAATTTAAGAATAAATTGTAATTTAAGCGCCCACTATAAACCGACATAGGTTTTTGAGGTGCTTGCTAAATTAAATTTTTTCTATGTATTGCTATTGTAATCTTTAAATAAATGAAAAAAAAAAAAATCTAGGTGTGTATCTTTGTAAAAACCCATCCTGATTTATTTAAGACTTTGTATGATTTTCCAAGAAACTACAGTTGTAGACGCCCAAATAAGTTAGTAACCCCTGAAATAAGAACAAAACAACCATGCACTCAAGAAACTGCTATGCAATGGCTGTAAAAATTTATAACGATTTGCCCAATGACATGAAAAATTGACAGCTGACAAAATTAAGATATTTTCTTAAACATTGGCTTATCGAAAATTCTTTTTCGGTCGGTCAAAATATTCGTTTATACTAAAACGAATATTTTGACCGGAAAAAATTACATAATTAAATATATGTAAAATGTAAATATAGTTGTAGCTGATTGATTGAATTGTATTTGATAATTTTCTTAATGACATTTAATCTTACTTTATTTAATTTATGAGGAAAAATATGGGGACTAATTTAAGATAAAATGACATTTAGTGTTTTTTTTTTTTTATAAATTTATTATAATAGACATTGTATTTGCATGCCCTGCCAGGTGAATGTGTCTCGCACTTATTTTACAAGCTTTTTGTTAACTTGCCATGTTAGTTAGTTAGTTAGTGGGGGACAAATCTTGCAAGCTTAATTTGACCCACTTCCCAGTGTCTGATGGAGCTAAAATTTTGTATACAGGTTTGGTTCAGATGACAATACAATATTAAAGTACAGTCAGCAAAAAAGCTTGTCACAAAAATGAAATTTTTACTAAACATAGTATTTTGTGAAGTAAAATAAATAATTTATTAATTATTAATACTGGTAGATAATAAAAATTTGTTAATATTATGTTAAGCTGAAGTGTACCTAATTCAATAAATGAAACATCATTTAAACAATGACCTGTAAACTAGGAAATGATTAATGCTGTGGATCATCTCACTAAATAACGATAAGAGAAATAATATAATGAATAAGTTATATGGAAGGAAAAGTTATCGCACATATCTATCACTTCCTTCCTTCTTTACTACTGATACCATATTTTTTTATTAAACCCTACTAAAATGACTAACACAGTAGGTACAACCGAACTAATAATATCACAACATCTGTACCTAAGTAATATAATGAAGATTAGATTGAAAAGTGGGTCAAGTGTATTTAAAAATAATATTACCTATTATTTTAATTAAATATTACAGCTTTACTGATGTAGGTAATAATATCTGTGCCTAGAAATAGTGACTTCTTAGCTGGCAATCGGATAGCGGAACTATATTCATTAATATCACTTTTATTTTATTGTGGAAACTAGATCATCTATTGGCCCCGCTTCAAACCAATTGTGGGAAAAGTGCACTATAGTTACAAAAGAATTGTTATAAAAATTTGGTATATTTGTACAGACGCGTCGTCTACAAAATATGATTACGTGAATAAGTTCAATGCATTTGCGCTGTCATGTTTGATTCAAGTATTATAATATCCACTTTATTATTTTATGAATAATATTTAGTTTATCTCAATGTGTTTTGGTATTATCAGGACAAGGTTTGTATAAAAGAAAATTTATAGATGGCGTCACCCGTGCGAAGCCGGGGCGAGGCAGCTAGTTACAAATAATTTGTTAGACAATCTACAATAGCAGATAAAATTATTTGTAAGCAGAGTTAAGTAAGGCAAATTGATTCAAAACGAAACGAAAACATTCGTCTTTAATTACCTACACCTCATTCACAAAAAATGCTGACGCTCAATAATTGGCGAGATAAAAGACTTACTTCCCACAGGAAAACAAATGAACTCGAATCGACGCGCTCTCGTCGCAAGCGCATAATATTTCAACACGTCATCAAAATGACGATTGCTACACAGAATACTATACATACAGTGCAGAAGTCGTACTTCGAACTTTGTGAGATTATGCAAAGCACACATAAGGTAGCACACTGCGCAAACCGATATGGAATTTCAAAACATTATGATTTTGCTTACACAATGCTATTTTTCAGTCTATTTTTACTATAGCGGTTATTAAATATTATTTGTTACTTTTAATTTCCTAATTTTATTATAAGTACTAGCTTTCCGCCCGCGGCTTCGCCCGCATGGACTACACGACCTTATCCCGCAGGAAAGTGATATTTTTCCGGAATAAAAAGTAGCCTATGTTTCTCTCCAGGCTACAAAGTAACTGTGTCCCAAATTTCAGCCAAAAAATCCAAACATCTCAACTTTCACTTTTATAATATTAGCAGGATTAATTAATGATTAGTTTTATTAATATTGTTTTACCAACGTCAGAGTTAAAGCACTTGGGCAAAATGGCGGAACTTGCTCGACTTTTTTCAATACAATATGTTTTATATACGTGCTATATTTTTTTATTTCAAAAGTTTAAATAATTTTTCATGCTAAATCATAACTAAAAATCTACGATTTCAAGAATAAATAAATATTCTGTAGTACTTTTTTGTCTCAAAAACATAAACGGGCAGCGGCTTGACTTCTGTACCCTGCAAACTTTACTATCGCGATCGCGCTAAGAATATTATTGTCAAAATTTTACTTTAATGCGATAGTACCTACGTGTATTTAATTCTCTGCCCTCTGTACTCTCTTTATTCAATGATGGCAGTGATCGCACTCGTGATGAAGCCCGACATCGATTACTTTACCTACTCGAGTTACACAACACAGCTTTCACAAGCCATTATCGATAATAATCGTATCTATTCGAGTGACGGCAATCGATTAGCATAAATACATCTAAACAATTACGTGTGGATAGATAACATATCGATTTGTTAGTGAAATTAATAGTGTTTTGTTAAAGATGGTTGGAAGATATTCTTTGGTCATTTTCTTGACATTGATAGAATGTAAATAGGTCTCATACCATTTTTTTTTAATGGCTTGGATTCGATCAACAATAACACCTATGTCTAGATACAAAGTTGGAGTGACAAACACGGCCGAGCGATTATACTCTCACTTGAGCCACTTGCGAGTATATTAACAAGAGTTCCCGTCATTTATGACGTAAGATCGTAAACATTATTAACCTTTTTTCTCCGTTTGAAGGTGCCATAGAAAGGTTTGATTTAGTTCGTGAGTCTTCATCTAGTACTGTTTTTGATCAAAGTGTTTTGGTCGTTTTTTTTTCGTATAATATACTTAGCCGACAAGCTCGGCTTCGACTCGCCTAGACTAAAACTTAACTTTAACAACTCAATAATTTAGATTTATATCACCAATAAAATTATTGTCAGCTAGATATTCAGTAAATTTATAAATAGTGCATCTATTATTGTCTTATCCGAATAAGTTTTTGTAAAAACTTCGTTTTTATGACAAGTATTGTATTGTCATCCAAACCAAACCTGTATGCAAAGTTTCAGCTCAATCGGACATTGGGAAGTGGGTCAAATTTAGCTTGCAAGATTTGACCCCCACTAAGGTCCGGTTGCTCGAAGCTTGGTTACGTTAACTTTAGGGTTAAATTATGGTTAAAGTAAAATTAACTGGCGGCCATATTTAAAAAGCGCTGTTAAAGCAGCGGTTACTCTAACGAGCAGTCAAAATATAGATTTAACGGCGGTCAAAATAACCGATAGGGTGGGGGTGGTTTCAATTATGACATTAGTAATTAAGGGAAGGTTAATATAATAGTACAGACAATACTTTTAACCCTAAGATAACCAACGTATTTTCTTTTACCGAGGTCAAAATTGACAACATTAAAATTTTAACTTTATTTTTACTGTAATGTACGAGCAACCGGACCTAACTAAGAAACTAACTAACATGGCAAGTTAAACAAGTTTTAAGTAAAAATTTCATGTTTATGACAAGCTTTTTTGCTGACTGTGCTTTAATATTGTATTGTCATCCAAACCAAACCTGTATGCAAAGTTTCAGCACAATCGGACACTGGGAAGTGGGTCAAATTTAGCTTGCAAGATTTGTCCCCCACTAACTAACAAACTAACTAACATGGCAAGTTTAATAAGTTTTTAGTAAAAAAAACATTTTTATGACAAGCTTTTTTGCTGACTGTACTTAAATATTGTATTGTCATCTAAACCAAACCTGTATACAAAATTTCAGCTCCATCAGCTCGCAAGATTTGTCCCTCACTAACTAACAAACTAACTAACTAACATGGCAAGTTAATAAAAAGCTTGTAATAAAAGCTTGTGATAACTGTTTTACAAGTATGTCAGAAAATATTGAGAGTAAAAAAACAAAATATAGTGAACTTGATGTGTTGTCCTGCGTCGCTAGAAATGACTTTACCAAGTATTAGGTATATTTGTATGTAATCAAAACAAAGACGACAGATGGTAGTGGAATAAAACCCGTTGCATCGGATTATATGTTTTTGATAACTAATTACTATTCGTTATCGTTACAATATCTTATTACGTTTTATGATAAATATTACATACAAGCTTCAGTGTATTACTCCGCCCGCTTGCTTTTTAAAACGCTTTATAAATTGGAAGCAAAAGCATGATTACGTTTTTAACCGACTTCTAAATCAAAAAGGAGGAGGTTCTCTATTCGTCTGCATGTATGTTTTTTTTTTTTTGTGTATGTCCACCGATTACTCGAAGACTGCTGAACCGATTGAAATGGTTCAAACATTATTACATCAGGTTGGTTTCCAAGTTGGTCCCATTTCTTGAAATTTTGAAATCGGTTCAGTAGTTTTCAGGAAATCTTGAAAATACTGTCGTTTTCGTTACCACTTTATGTGAATTCAATACGTATCTTTAGGCATAACTCCTTTGTTTATAAACCGATTTAGATGATTCTTGTTTTGTTAAAAAGGGGATACCTCAAGGTGTTTTAACCGACTTCGAAAAAGGAGGTTTTCAGTTTGATCACATACCTATTTACCAGAAAACACGTAAATTGCCTGCACGATGCACTAAAAAGAGTGAAATAAAAATTATTTTTATAAAAAAATAAAACCGCCTTCAAAAAACCACATCAAAAAAGTAAGAAATAATTCCTCACCAAATAAATAACGTAAGTACTTTGAAGTCGGGCGGGTTTTAACAAAAACAACAAAAAAATTTACATGTTTCACGCCCGACTTCAAAGTACTTCCGTTATTTATTTGGTGAGGAATTATTTTTTACTTTTTTGATGTGGTTTTTTTAAATAAATTAATTGCGAGCTGATTTCTGCAAACAAACTGCCAATTGTTTTTTCTTTACCTATTTAGTGCCGCAGATAGAATGGTGATAGACAGTCTTTAAACAACCTCAATAATTGTGCTTTCAAATTAAAAAATATGTTATTTTTAGACAACTTAAACTAACGGGTTAATTTTGTTTGAGCACAGGTACTTACACGTACATAAGTTACCTTATTTCGAATAAGATCACTAAAACAGTGTTGAAAGTTACTTTGGTAGATGTCTGATAATACTTATTATTAATTAGCCTACCGCCCGCGGCTTCTTCCGCGTGTGCATGACGTTATTGTGATATTGACCGCGGGAATGTGATATTTTTCGGGATAAAAAGTAGCCTATTTCACTCTCCAGCTCCCAAACTATCCCCATACCAAAACAAACGTCGATTTTCCGTTTAGCTTTTTATTGAGCTCCGTTTTGACGGACAAAAGACGGGCCAATACACAAATACACTGACAATTTTATAATATTAAGTAAGGATAGTAAGTGAAACTAACCATTTCTTTCGTCTTTGCTACGAATAAAATATTTTATTAAGATTTAAAACCTTTACTAGGTACTGAGAACCCTCTTTAATTTACTAGTAAATTAGTTAAATATAAGTACTGTGCTAGTGTGCCTACATCTAGTCTAGATAGATAGTTATGGTCTAGTATGTAGTTGTACCATCTAGTAGGTACCAATTTTTTTTATTTATAAACTTAAGCATACATTTATGACTGTTACTTGTTTTGTAAGCCTTGTAAATAATAAAAAAATATATTAACAAAAAAACTATTTTGATAAATGTTGTATGTGTTTTTAACAAGTTTAAATTTTGTTGTTGAGTCCCCGATATTAGTCTGTGATAATTATTATGGTCCCTCAATAGTCCCTCCGTGATCATGGCACGTGCAACTGCGCTAAAATATCGAGGGCACAACCACAAATGGTATTTTTTTTCATAATAGGTAGTCAAATTATTTTATACTAGCGGATTCTCGCGGTTTTACTCGTGTGATACCCGTTCCCGTAGGAATATCGGGATAAAATGTAGCCTATTTCACTCGGGAAGAATGTAGCTTTCTAATGGTCAAAGAATTTTCGAAATCGGTCCAGTAGTTTCGGAACCTATTCGATACAAACAAACAAACAAAAAACAAAGAAACAAACAATCAAATCTTTCCTCTTTATAATATTAGTATAGATGATCAAAATCAAATGTATGACTGGTTTTTATATTAGATAGTCGATTATCTTTATAAGCTTCTACGACAACCACTTTCAATTAAGCAGACTGTGTTTGATTGGCGGATATCAATGATTTATATCTATGAAATACGAAAATTATATAATTTAATGAGTAGTATGTTTGTGTGAGGGTGGTAATCTCCAGATCTACTTAGAATTGCCGTGAATTTTAATAAAGCTAATTTAGGGTACATTGGGATGGATGAAGACAACAATCTGTCGCAAAAATAATTACCTATATAAGGTGTTGTAAAAAAATCGACGGAATTTAAAGGGATCAATGTACTCATCCATTCAAACAACTTTTACTACAGTAGCAACATTGAACTCGCGAAAAAAAACAGCTGTTACAAATCCATACATTTTGATCTATTCGATTTCAAATTTTCTATGGAAAGGCTGATTTGATTTCAATGTTGGTACTAGTAAAAGTTGTCTGGATGCATGAGTGCATTGACCCCTTAAAATTTCATCGATTTTTTTATAACACCTTATATAAGATAAAAACCTATAAGGGTTCCGTTTTTGCCATGCTGCATAAGGAATCCTAAAAATCAGGATCTGGGTGATCGCTAGTTACATTATAAAATCCAGTAACTTGCGTAGGTATCTGTTATTTATTCACACCAGTTAGTAGCCATAGCAAAAACTGACGTAATTTTTGGTGATAGGGGTACTGAACTCAACCGACCAACCTTTGATGAAATTAAGTATTAAGTAAAATTGGACTACTGAGATGTACGTCAAGCTAAGTTTTTGTCACGAAAATTAATAAGTTTTTAGTAAAAATTTCATTTTCATGACAATCTTTTTTGCTGATTGTACTTAAATATTGTATTGTCATCTAAACCAAACCTGTATACAATATTTCAGCTCCATCGGACACTAGGAATTGGGTCAAATTAAGCTTGCAAGATTTGTTCCCCGCTAACTAACTAACTAACATGTCAATTAATAAAAAGCTTGTAAAAACGATCGGTCCTTAAATTAGAAAAACAAATATCATCAGCGTCAGAGCGTCACACACTGACACATGCTGTACTAGATGGTAATAAAGTGTAAAGACATCTGTATTAGAAAGAAACCACTCTTCCATATCATGAGTTTCTTATGGTATTTATTAGTTAAATAAGGTTATTCAAATTTTTACTTTTTTGCATTCACAATGCAATTTTTATTATTAAAAAATTTAAAATGAAGTATTTTAGAAAAAATCGACCCGTCTCACAACCAGCTCCGATGGGACTCGAACCCACGAGCCATTACCTCTGAGCTACGGAGTCATTAACAACTCCGTAGCTCAGGGGTTAGAGCAGTCACCCGGATAGCGAAAGGTCGAGGGGTTCGAGTCCCATCAGAGCTGGTTGAGAGACGGGTCGATTTTTTCTAAAAAACTTCATTTAATTTTTTTTTATTATAAAAATTTCATTGTGAATGCAAAAAAGTAAAAATTTAAATAACCTTACTTAACTAATAAATACCAGAAGAAACTCATAAAGGCTCGTAAGGTTATTCGTCACTTCGTGGAAAACCTAGTATAAGCCTTACCTACCATTAGTTTTGATAGAATAATCTTAGCACGTGTATCATAACTTACGCTGCCGCTGTTGGTTTTCGTAATAAATAAATGAAATTACAACATAATAGTCGGATCTTCGACAAAAACCATATGGTGAAGTTGACGGCGGTACAAATATAAAACGTCTTGTTACAGCAGGAAAAAATAAAAGCTAATTTTATAGGGGAGACCCCCTGGGGTAACTCCATTAAACTGTCATTGACAAACGCAACAATCCGGGAAGAATCATAAGTACAAAATATTTCTTCAGCCGTCTATATAAATAAAAATGAATGTTGCTAAGCGCAAAACTCAAGAACGGCTGGAAAAATCGGCAATATTTTTTTCATATGTTTTAATGGAACGTTTTAATGGAGTGAAAAAAACATGAAAATTGCGTGGAAAGTAGTAAAAACCTGTTTCACTGTACACGTAATATTTTACGTAGAAAATAATGTATAATGTTTTGCGAATGTAATAATTCGAGAATGTAATATTTTGAGAACGAAGGATTCAAACCAGCTATCAAACATTTGACGTAAGTAAATCGTTTATCCGTCTTTCACATCAAAACGGAGCAACGGATTGACGGGATTTTTGGTATGGGTATCCCCGTTTGGGAGTTGGCGAGTGACAAAAGTTTTTTTATCCCAGAAAAATATTAGGTTACCGCGGGATACCGTCGCGTCGTGTATTCCACGCGAGCAAAGCCGCGGGCAGAAGGCTAGTACTAAAATAATAAAGTTTTAAGTTTATTTGGTTCACAATGTCAGCACTGCCGGGGCACAGCACAAGCCTTCCTTATGGATGGATAACTGATGGATAAGAATAATTTGTTGGAACTATTTGGAACATAGGGTTCCAAATAGTTCCAACAAATTATCTAAATTATCCCCGTGTGGTTTGGGAGATGGACGTTGGTGCTGCGACACTGTATTATTTACTATATGCAATGTGTTAAATGTATGTTGTTGCAAATAAAGATTAGTATTATTATGTTCCTAAATACATACAAAAATAAATAATACAAACACTCAAAAACATAAGATTTAAAAATACAAAAATGCAGTTCCCCAACGGTAGCAAGATCAGGGTCCCGGCTACCGATGGTTAAGGATCCAGAGACAGAGGATTATTATTAATTTGGTTTTTATTATATTTGTTTTTCTCTCATTTCTGAGGCCACAAAACGTGCAAGCGGGCTTTTGGCCAAGCATAACATGCTTAAAAGTTTAGTAACAAATAAATTTGTTATTAATTAGCGGATCCTCGCGGGAATTTCGGGATAAAATATAGCCTATGTCACTCGGGAAGAATGTAGCTATCTAATGGTCAAAAAATTTTGATCGGTCCAGTAGTCTGAGCCTATTCGATGCAAACAAACAAACAATCAAATCTTTCCTCTTTATATTATAAGTATAGATGAGACATGATCACCCACCACGCAGGCCTAATGGAGATTAATGGGTTGTTTGTTTTTTTTTCGATTTTGAGTTTTTAATATTATAAACTACTTATGTAAACTAACTTAACTTAACTAACTAAAACTAAAACTAAAATTGTACTAGTGATTATTTTTATAAAAAAATAAAACCGCCTTCAAAAAATCACATCAAAAAAGTAAGAAATAATTCCTCACCAAATAAATAACGTAAGTACTTTGAAGTCGGGCGTGAAACATGTACAATTTTTTGTTGTTTTTGTTAAAACCCGCCCTTACGTTATTTATTTGGTGAGGAATTATTTCTTACTTTTTTGATGTGATTTTTTGCAGGCGGTTTTATTTTTTTATAAAAATATTTTTTTTTAAGAAAACAAGAATCATCTAAATCGGTTTATAAACAAAGGAGTTATGCCTAAAGATACGTATTAAATTCACATAAAGTGGTAACGAAAACGACAGTATTTTCAAGATTTCTTGAAAACTACTGAACCGATTTCAACATTTCAAAAAATGGGACCAACTTGGAAACTAACCTGATGTAATAACGCTTTAATCATTTCTATCGGTCCATCCGTCTTCGAGTAATCGGTGGACACACACAAAAAAAAAACATACATACAGACGAATAGAGAACCTCCTCCTTTTTGATTTAGAAGTCGGTTAAAAACCACAAGCCCGGCAAGTAACTTACTTTACTTATAAACATCTTTACATATTATTTAACTTTTAGAAAAAAGTATTAAAGCTAGCTACGAAATCTGGCTACGAAGTGGTCCGAAGGGAAAAATGCATACATAACATATATACAAAATACAAAATAAACGATATGTCATTGCAGCTTGTTTGTTTGTAAGAAATTACGCGGGCTTACGGCTCACTGTGGTTTTGCTAATGTAGATGTGACACTTCGTGGTAAGTTCATAATGGGGATGTATCCTGGACTCGTAAAATAATAATAAATTTAAATTTAAATAAAGTTTTAACCGCCTCTGTGGTCTAGTGGTTCATACCACCGATTTCAGACCCAAGGGTCGGGTTTGATTCCCAGTGGGGGTACATATTGTATTCGGTTTGGGTGGTGGTAGGACTTGTTCTTAGCTACCACCATCTTATCTAAGTCTGTCGCCATAACAATGATGTTTTCAGCATTATTGTGTCCCGGCAGTTAGAGATAAGATAGCCAGTCCCTCAGTGATTGAGGATTCCGGGAGTAGTGCGCTTCCACCTTCAGCCTTTTCACCACTTAACATCAGGTGTGATGAAGGCTAATTAAGTGCTACCCCGTCGTAAATTAAAAAAATGGTATGCTCAAAGTTTGGTGGAGCTTACTCTGGCAAAAGCTTTGGAATTGGCGGAAAACTTAAGTTGTGATCGCACGACAGTGGCGATAGGATAAATGAATAATGGTTAATTTAAAGTTTTAATTAAAATTGCAATAATCTGTGAGCAAGTTATTCTTTAAACTTAGTTATTCATATTTTTTTTGTTTTGATGTGACTTTGTAGACGCGACTCCGTTTAATTAAACCTTATTGTAGATTACTCAGTGAATATAAGATCCACAAATATAGTTTCTGTGTTTTATTTTTATTAATCCGTATTATTGCATTAATTTCTTATCTAGAAATTACAGAATAAAACTCTTCTTTGTTTCACGTTAGTGCATAAGATAAGCTTCATTAATAAAAGCTGTTTAAAAAGACAGATTATAAAAAATGAAATAATCTCATCTCATCACTTTTGATAGATCAGACTTGTACTTATCAATCAAGTTATTATCTTTAAAAAGATATTTCAAATAAAATTTATCGCAAAATACCCAAAATCAGCAATCAAGCAATCAATCAATTTGGACGCTCCTAAATTCAAACAGATTAAGGTGCTATCAAAAATATCTGTTCGCAAACAAACACCAACTTTACGTAATCAGTGACTCGATCTAAATTAGAAACCATCGCTATTAATTAACAACCAAATTAATTAAACCACTTACCTAAACTAGTATTATATCCGGCAAATACAGATTATTACATAAAAACATCACTGAATCACTTGGGCAAAGATCCACAAAACAGTTCGCGATAATAAAAAAAAACAAGTTTCGTAAAAGCTTTGATTTGAATAAAGAACAATTGTGTCAATTAAGCCAGTTCAGAACGAGTGTCAACACATTGTGGCGGGAATTGAACGAAACGTTTGCGTGAATCGGAACGTGTGAGAGCCGATGTGACGTTGTATAGGCGGCTCGGCCTAACTAGATGTGTGGGTGCGACGTATGCGACGGCATCGGTGTGCAAGGGAGACAGCTAGCGAGCTGTTAACGCGCCGATCCTCACAGTTAGACTAACTCACATCCAAATCGCTTAATTTTATGAGTTGTTGCCTTCTCCACCCCCTCGTTGGGGCGCACGATGTGACTTTGTAGAGGCGACTCCGTTTAAACCTTATTATTGTAGATTGAATATAAAATGATGAATGATGAATATAAAATCCACAATATAGTTTCTGTGTTTTATTTTTATTGAGAGGCGTAATGTAGAGTCCTAAATTAAATCATTGAGTATATAGGAAATGATTTCGAAACAATACAGTAAAAGTTCTTGTTCGATTTAGATTTTATGGATGGATGCATACATCCATTCCATACCCAGAATATGATTATTTTACCGTCAGTCCGACCACTTCCAGTATTGCTCAAAGAAGCCATAGTCGTAGGCTAAAGACGTATGTACTAATACCTACTTTCATATTTCACTAAAATCTTAGGGTTAAATACTAAGTATTGAGCCTATCTTAATCTAGATTTACATAGATACGACACTCGATGTATGTCGACTGTTACGGAAACAAATAATCCAAATTGAATTATAAATTGCTGATTAAACAAGTATCGAAAAATAGTTTCCCTATAAGTACCTACATAAATCAGAATAACAGCTAATGTTTATTTAGCTAATGCTAATGCAAATGTTTATTTCAATAGAAGCTAAAACTAAAGAAACACGGATAAAAACCAAACAAATACACTCACCACCATCGCACTGCTGATAATTTTCGTATTACTCACATGTAAAAGTCGTTCAACAACTTGACAATTAATTAATAAAAAACTTGTCAAGTAACGTTTACCATAGAACAACAATCCTTTATATTATCACCGATTGGGAATAAGTCTTATCTCGGACAATACGCGATAAAAAAGTAATTTAAAATTATATTTTTACATTTACAAATGATTAAGCAATACGATAACGATAAGAGACGTTTTCACACTCATGCCATGTAAGCAACTCATAATTTAAATTGTTTGAATCTTTAATAATAAATGATTAAAATCACTGTAATGTATAATTGAAGAATACTATTGGACATTTATCTTACGTACAGACGACCGTAAGGTAATCCTAAAAGCTTTAGTGGCAACATATTAAAAAACTTAAAATTCTAGTATTTTTTTCTTTCTTTAAAATAAACTTGTCACCTAAAAATTTAATCTATCAAAGTGATAAGTTATTAATTATGATAAACTCTGCATTTGATAATTTCATCACATACTATACTACCACCTTGAATGATTTGTTCTTGAGAACCAATTTTTACATTTTATTCACAGATTTCTATTAGTTAGGTACTTACTATATATTTTATTTTTAGATAAGTATCAGGTGTATGAAAAAAAGACAGAAAAAACATTTGTTTGGTACATGACAACAAAAAACATTACCTTTTACAAAAACACATAAAACCTAAAGTAGGTAGGTATGTCCTAAAACGGTCCCGACTTAGAATAATGCTTAGCTTGAGGCCGGCGGGCGCCGGCGCTGATTTTCCGCTGGAACCATGTTTGGTGAGGCTGCGATAAACACAAACAAACAAGACTTAAACGCTTAAAGGCCAAGGCCGGTAAAAACAAAAAAATCATAGGCAAAGACGCGACGCCTCTAGTGTCTAGCGTTTATTTACATTTATCCGGTCTGGCAAGCTTCACCGAAAGCGTCACTTGAGTAAAAAACTTCAAATAATTTTACTTACAAACTATTAAAACTTATATTATACTTATGTTCCAACTTATATTATAAAAAATCAATGTGCAATAAAATGCACAAGATGCACAACTACGGCTGAAGAAAAATGCTTCATTATAGTGAGTTTATGTTATGTATCAGTTATGTATATTTTTTGTGTATGACTAAAGGAACAATTTCTTAAAGTACTTAAATGATTTTTAAAAATTTAGTATTTCTTGAAATATGCCGCATTTAGCATGTAGTCTTTTTATGGCTATCTGACAATTCATTAAACTTATCTAACGTTATCTACTGATAGACAAATGCCTACCTAAATATTGCGACCCCCGTTACAAGGTCACATCGCCCGAACCATTTAGCGCCGGTACAGTAGCAATAACTCAGCGCAGGAAATCACGTCATCGCTCTATTACAGAGCAGCGCACACATGCACAGTTTGCTGTAGCAATTGTGAAGAAACCATACGACCAGAGAGAGTGCGACGACTTAAAACACGTCTTGTGAATGTTTATAAATTTTCAACGAACATTAAAATACCATTACAGATGGTCACATCACAACAAGTCCCGCTTTAAATTGTCGAATTACTGCGATCGACTTTGAATGACTTTTAGAATAGTAGCAATAACTCAGCGTAATAAACGTTAATGTCTGGCGCAATAAACACACAATTGTTTTAACAATTTGATGCCCATAACACGACTTTAAATATGAATACACAGATACATATTATTGTGCGTAAAGGCATTCCCTTCGTTATTATAAGAAAAGAAAAGCCACCTCAGCTTTTGGTTTCTTAAAAAAATTTTTTCTACGTGATTCTTAAAATAAAACCGCCTTCTAAAAAACCACATCAAAAAAGTAAGAAATAATTCCTCACCAAATAAATAACGTAAGTACTTTGAAGTCGGGCGTGAAACATGTACAATGTTTTGTTGTTTTTGTTAAAACCCGCCCGACTTCAAAGTACTTACGTTATTTATTTGGTGAGGAATTATTTCTTACTTTTTTTATGTGGTTTTTTAGAAGGCGGTTTTATTTTTTTATAAAAATAATTTTTATTTCACTCTTTTTAGTGCATCGTGCAGGCAATTTACGTGTTTTCTGGTAAATAGGTATGTGATCAAACTCAAAACCTCCTTTTTCGAAGTCGGTTAAAATACCTTGAGGTATCCCCTTTCCAACAAAACAAGAATCATCTAAATCGGTTTATAAACAAAGGAGTTATGCCTAAAGATACGTATTAAATTCACATAAAGTGGTAACGAAAACGACAGTATTTTCAAGATTTCCTGAAAACTACTGAACCGATTTCAAAATTTCAAAAAATGGGACCAACTTGGAAACCAACCTGATGTAATAACGTTTGAACCATTTCAATCGGTTCAGCCGTCTTCGAGTAATCGGTGGGCATACACAAAAAAAAAAAAAATATACATACAGACGAATAGAGAACCTCCTCCTTTTTGATTTAGAAGTCGGTTAAAAACTAATTTGTACTTATTTTAGATAACTATGTAATAGGTGTTTTTTTTATAAATATCCTGCTTATTTTAATAACCAACATTATATTTGCATGAATCTTTCAAAATTATTTATAATTATATAATATTTTAATTGAACACCAGAATAACATCAATTTGTGCATACAATATGGCATACAATTCAAACAATAAAAAAGTGTTTTGATCAACCAGAGCTAACGTCGCACCTACATTTAGCGTGCGTATAACCCGCCTAATTGTGTGCGTCGCGTCACATCGCATTGTTATTACAACGTATCCATTTGAAATATTAACGATTCACGTTATATTAAGCTGTATCGCTACAACTGTAATTAAGCTGCGCTCGTGAATGCTCGCACTCTGTTTCGTCGGTCGGCCTTTAATTAGTACTTCTGAAGTATGTATTTTGGTTGTTTTTTGACAATTGTTTAACAACCGTGTAATATTAGCATTAAGCAAATTCCTGGAAAAAAATGTTGTTTTATTGAATACTAGCTGTTTAGGAAAAATGTGATAGTAAAAAACCACGACCCTTATTGCATCACAGACAAACAAATAATTAAAATATTTTATAATATTTGTATAAGTAGTTAGATATTATTATATCTGTCGCAGGGATTTTGTCAAAGTCGTTTTGTCAAAATTTCTCGTGATATTATAATTCCACTAGTTAAATTATGAATAGACAGTACGAGACAGTATGCACGCGGCTACGAGCTCACGAATTTGCCTCGTAAAAGTCCTGTACTTCTCGAAAGTCCTGTAGAACACGTTATAGGTTAGAAATTTAAGGCGATCGCGAAGCGCAGTGAAGCGATTGCCTTAATTTTCGTGGTTATTTTTTTTGTGAAATAATCCATAAGTTGTATTGATAACGACTAGTGGAATTATAATATCACGACTTTGACAAAATCCCTGCGACATATCCGTAAAATCGATTCAATTTCAGTATAATAATAAACTAGCGGATCCTCGCGGTTTTACCGGCGTGGTACCCGTTCCCGTGGGAATATCAGGATAAAATATAACCTATGTCACTCGGGAAGAATGTAGCTTTCTGATGGTCAAAGAATTTTTCAAATGGGTCCAGTAGTTTCGGAGACTATTCGATGCAAACAAACAAACAATCAAATCTTTTCTCTTTATAATATTAGTATAGTATAGATAAACTTAAGTTACATTATAGAATATCAAATCAAAATTACAGCCTATTTAAAACGCCCCGTTTGAAGTTCGCGTTAACAATTAACGACTACGGTGACTACGGCGTAGCAACGCTCGGAAGACTACGGCTACGAGACGCTACGAAGGGCTTCACGTAGAATCATAAATTGAAAATTGCTCTTGTGACAAAAACAAGAGATCAAACAGTTTGATTTTGAAACATTGTAAACGATGTTTTTTTTATTTACTTAACTTACTGAAATATTATGGTAAAGCTGATGGCGCGTTAGTGTTATCAATTAGATTTTTAACCGACTTCTAAATCAAAAAGGAGGAGGTTCTCTATTCGTCTGTATGTATGTTTTTTTTTTTTTTTTTGTGTATGTCCACCGATTACTCGAAGACGGCTGAACCGATTGAAATGGTTCAAACGTTATTACATCAGGTTGGTTTCCAAGTTGGTCCCATTTTTTGAAATTTTGAAATCGGTTCAGTAGTTTTCAGGAAATCTTGAAAATACTGTTGTTTTCGTTACCACTTTATGTGAATTTAATACGTATCTTTAGGCATAACTCCTTTGTTTATAAACCGATTTAGATGATCCTTGTTTTGTTAAAAAGGGGATACCTCAAGATATATTTACCAGAAAACACGTAAATTGCCTGCACTATGCACTAAAAAGAGTGAAATAAAAATTATTTTTATAAAAAAATTAAACCGCCTTTAATTTTTTTATAATTCAATAAATTTACATAAATGTAAGGCTAATCTTAAGTCTCATTTTCTTAATATGTATATATATTTTTAATAATAAAGATTACTTAAAAAATATATTTTTATAAAGAATAGGGTTTTTTAATAACATTTGAAAGCCTTTTACAATTGTCCACTATTATGGTACCAAAACTTTAAATTGAAAACTTGAAATAACAGCTGAATTGGAAATCACCCTTAAGAAAATTATTTTTAAATCGTACACAGCATATTATAACACAAAAAAACCTTTATTCACCTTCAAGGTTACAAAACGAATCGTGTACGGACATCCAGTTATACTTAAATAGCTTTTTTATAGTCCAGTTAAGTCCGTTCGGGTAGTTAAGTTGCCGTGACGGACATTAAGTGTGTTAACTTAATAGTTTTCGAGTTATTTATGCTTTTTTGAGATTGATAGTTATGGTTATGGTGTTCTCGTAACTCTTGGCGGAAATATAAGTGTTTATTTAAATAAACCAATGGAATCTCACTAAATGAAGTTATCAATTTGAAAAGGGTCGCTACACACATATTCGGACCGGCATAAATCGGCAAAGCCGGGCAAATGCACGGGCTGTAGGCACAAGCCGATTCAAGGCGAACGAGTGAGTAACTACCACGTTATTGTAGATAGCGGACAATTATAAAGTAGAATTTGGAAAGGGGAATTTAAAGAATAAGATGGGCTAGAGAATGATGTAAGAGTTTAATAAAATAAAATAAAATAAACGTCTATAAAGAGGGCACGTAGGTGCTAAAATGCTTATAAATTATTTACACACTATTTACAAGAAACATCCAAAAGGAGATGGTGGCACACCTGTAGATTTATGGGGTGGAACAGCGAGGAGCACTTAGCACCGGGCCCCGTGAAGCTGCAAGGCAGGCGAACACTTGAGACTCGCGGAGAGTAACTTGTCTCGATGTGGCGTAGTAATAGTAGCCAGCGAACTCCAAGTAGTGGTAGCGAGCATGAATAGAAACGAAGAACGCTGAGACTGAAGAGGTAATTGTTTCGGCTCAGCTTTTTTGTTCAGTAGAAACTGCCGAACCAACCATGCCGACCCGAATATGTGTGTAGCGAGCCTAACGGTAAACAGTTGAACGGATTTGGATTGCAGTTTGTTACAGATGGACCTAGGATGGTACATTTTATCGCGATATTGAGGTGCAGTGATTACAAGCTCGGCAAGCGATCGTTAAGATTAAGCCACTTTCGCAAAGATGTTTTTATTGTCACGCACTTCAGCAGCGCCGTTGGAGCGCTCGCGCTTAGAGATGCATGGGGTTAGTAGTTGCGTTTCCATGTCACGCACTTGAGCAATGCCGTTCGGTAAATGCGCGCTGTTTGCTCGGCGCTGCTGAAGCGCGAGCCGCTCGTACTAAACGCGCGCATTTCACAATGCACCGCTGGCCGCTGGCACCGCGCCCCGGGCGCCCCGCGCCCCGGGACGCTTCTGCTGACAGATTCATACTGTCCAAGGTTGGTGGCTCTCATGATTCTATCTTTCTGTACACTAAAAATCGTTTGTAAACACCACAGGACTCTGTCATCCTACTAATATTATAAATGTGAAAGTTTGGATGTTTGGATGTTTGGATGTTTGGATGTTTGGATGTTTGTTACTCAATCACGCCAAAACGGCTGAACGGATTTGGCTGAAATTTGGAACACAGATACTTTGTAGCCTGGAGAGGAACATAGGCTACTTTTTATCCCGGAAAAATGTCACATTCCTGCGGGATAGCGTCGTGTATTCCACGCGGGCGAAGCCGCGGGCGGAAAACTAGTAAAGTATAATAATATTAATTGACATATCAGCTGTTGTGGCACAGATCATTATGTTTCCGAACGCTTCAATCAAGCGCACTGAACAGCACCGCGTAAGTGTATATATTCTTTGACAGCGCGCTGCCCAACGGCGCGTCCAGCGGCGCATGACAATAAAACCAGCCTAAGACGATGGTCCCCGGCTGCGTTTACAGTTGTTTACTTGTTAATACCCACCAAGTCGTATTGAGCCCATGTAGTGGCTTGGCCCATACTCCTTACCCATTCACAGGGAAGGTCCTGTGCCCTAATAGCAACGAGAAAATGCAATGGTTGATGATGCATAGTCGCAAATGGCTGTAGAAGGCTATATTAAATATTAAAGTTTTGGTAGCTATACCCAAGTCAGTATTTAGTGAATTTTTAGTACGGTGAAATTTTTATTCACTTAATCACTACATAGTATAAAACAAAGTCGCTTTCTCTGTCCCTATGTCCCTTTGTATGCTTAAATCTTTGAAACTACGCGAACGGATTTTGATGCGTTTTTTTTAATAGATAGAGTGATTCAAGAGGAAGGTTTTTATGTACTTTTTATCCCGATATTCCCACGGGAACGGGAACCACGCGGGTGAAACCGCGGGCGGCCGCTAGTAAAATATAAACTCTAATGTTCCTATCTGCGATTTCTTTATGGATATAGTTACGTTTTAATTTTATGTGACTTAGTCGTTGACTTGTGCCCACCAAACTAACCAACATGTAGAATGTTCAACGTCCAAAGTCACATATAAAATTAAAACGTAACTATATCAATAAAGAAATCGCAGATAGGAACATTAGAGTTCGCTTGACTTTACTGAGAGATTTCAACGCTCATTGTAAAGAAATAAGCAGCTCCAGCGAGAGTTGGTCAGTTTTTTATAGGATGATTTTGGTGCGATATGAATTATCCTGACTGACTGCTCAAGATTGACTCCTAGTATACCTATACACATACGAACAACAATTCTCATTATACAAATTAAAAACCAGTTAACAGTTCAGGTAGTCAAAACATTAAATTTCTGTAAAAAGGTTAAGTGTTTAAATGACTCATTTATAGCCAAGCACATTGAACAAAAGCGAACATTCCTGAAGGTCAGGCAGGACTATCAAATATCTTCACCAAGAGGTCCATTAAATGTTTTTTGACTACTCAAAGTGAGCAATTAAAAGGCTGTAGTTAAAAAAAAGTGTACAAAAAACTTATGTCCCGATGTCTGATGTCTGTGTTCCGCATTATGTGTGAGGAACCCTGATTTTTTGTTGCCCTCACGACGTCGTCAATAAAATAAAATGATTTGGTGTTGCTAGCTTAACGGTTGAAATAAAGGACGGAAAGAGGAGGAATAAAGACTCATACTCATACATCTGAGTTGACGACCGATTTGGCGCAGGGGTAGGATACCTGCCTTCTGCGCCGGAGGTCTCGGGTTCGATTCCCGAACAAGACAAATATTTGTGTGCATGATCATGTCTATTTGTCTTATGTCTAAAAAAAAGTATATAAGTATATATTTATCCGTTATCTAGTTTCCATAACACTGTTTCTTAATGATAACTACTTATGATCTAGATAATTGGTGTGATTGTAAGAAATTTATTTATTTATGAGTATCTATTGATTTCCTTGTATCTCTGACGGTAATTTGAAGAAAAGTTTTCCTTATTATAAAAAACTTTAATTATTATGTATTTTTTATAATTCTGATTACTTAAACATGCTACAAAGAATTGACCTTAGCGTATTATATGGGTATAATTGTATAATTTTATGTTCTACTAGCTGCACCTCGAGGCTTCGCTCCAGTGGACTTTCAGGATAAAAAAAATAGCCTATGACCTATTCTGAGACTTACCAAATATCCACAAAAAAGTTCATTAAAATCGGTCAAGCCGTTTCGGAGGAGTTCGATAATCGATAGCAAACGAGATCACGAGATTTTGATATATTTTTTTTAATTCGTACAGAGAAATTCCCTAATTCATTTTCATAACTAATTATCACACACTAAGCAGACAATGTTTGAACCATTTTTCAAGTCCTAATCTATTTTTCTGTATTCCATTCATCAATATTGGCTAAGCGATATAGCCAGAAATAATACATTAATGGACTTTTTTGTGTATGTTTGGTAAGTCTCAGAATATAGGTCATAGGCTATTTTTATCCTGAAAGTCCACTGGAGCGAAGCCTCGAGGTGCAGCTAGTAGAACATAAAATTATACAATTATACCCACATAATACGCTAAGGTCAATTCTTCGTAGCATGTTTAAGTAATCAGAATTATTATATTAAGTATGTTATTATAGGTATCGTATATTATACGTAACGATACTACGGTCCCTATCGCATAACATTTGAAATGAGTATTTATGTATCAATTGACGACACGTACATATAAAATAACCTACAATCCCGCAAATACTCTTTACATGGCAATACCACAATATCATCAAACCCTCACCACAGATTAAATACAATAAGCTGCTCAGTAAAAGTTCAACCGTTGGACTTTGCACCCTACAGTTTTAGGTTCAAAATTGCGTGCGTCAATTAAATTAATGGTCCATTTTTATTTGTGAGGGATAAATCGTGGCCGTTTACGAGAACCCAGGTAGCCAGGCTATAAAAATTAGTACGCCCTTTGATTGACACCGGAAGGGTTCCGCGGGAATTTCAAAGAAATAATGACTTATTTTTTAAACTTAAGAAGGGCTACGTTAACTTTCTTAATTTTTCACTGTTATGCAAGATATAATCCTCGTAGACTGGTTCATGATGGACTTTCTTCGTCAAAAAGAATCAAAGATTATTTTGTTTCGTTTTAGGAAAATTAGGGGCTCCACAGTGGCAGTGCGTCTGCGTGTTGTCGATGTAGCCCTATCTTGTTATATTGTATACTTACTTGCAGCGCCCGACTTGCGTTAGCAGTCTGTTTAGGGATTTCCACGTTTTCCACGGTAGTTTATGCCCCTGTGTCAGAACCTCGGTTGGTGAGATAAAGTGAGGTGGGACAAGCCAACGGGTTTCTAAAAGTTGGGTTCTGGTCTATCGAGGTGAAATGACTGCGGCAGCTGTACACCTCAAATACCCTCGCCTTTTTAGACGAGCGCGCGGCAGAGAATAGTTGTGCAGTCCAGTCAGATTCCTGTTTAAGTTTCTCAACAGCACAAGCTATTTCGCACCCAACGTCTGGTGGAGCTATGCATGCCAGGGGGTACACATTACACATTATGTACCTAAGTTATTATTTAACGTTGTTATCCGTGTGAAGTGAATGCCTTATTTCGAAAATGCATGCGAAAATTTTCAACTTGTAAATTATGATGATTTTGATAGACAAACAATAAAAAACAAACTGTTGCCCCCTCTTTCCCAGTAGAACCATTGCTCAACCCTGCCGCTGAGGTGACTAGGTACTTATGTCCGCTTTAGATCAAATGACATAATCTATTGCAGTGTCCGGCCGCGAGTCCGTTAAAAAGGTACTTAAACACATTTTCGGGACAAACCGTTTCTTGAGAAAACTTGACTCAACCAAATAACACTAATAATAATAAAAAAACAACGGGTTGCACTCCGGGAGTGCCGGCAAAAGTGAGAATTTGACAAAAAAACGGACTAGATCTGAACCGAGGTCTTCTGGCTTCAATGCCGCCCGTTTTCTAATCGGAGCTATCACAACTTTGGAAACGGTGGCAGAATTTGCCTTCGTATTAATGACATCGTAATAGTTTTTTGATCAGGTCACGTGTCTTACGAATTTTCGATCTGACCGGTTCCTTGATCCAGACGTTTTAACATTTTTTACCCATCACTAAAAGTGCTCGTCGCTAAAGAAGTTTTCACTTCAAAAATCATTATGTACGGATGAAAGAGTTCAAGAACTTAGTCTCTATAGTGAAAAACACGAGAAAAATCATAATTTCATGCTTACTAATTTTTGTCTGGAGAATACACGGAACATGGAACCAATTGCTGAATTAACTTCACCGTACCATTAGAAGTAACTATTGCATCTCGATGTGAAGTGGGAGCATAAAGCATTTTATTGTTATGGCTACACCATTAACTCTCATTTATGTCATTATTTCTGTATTAATGCCGAATGCCTTTTCCAATACGTAAAAGCTTATTTATTCCCATTAATAATATCCTTAAATCCTTCGATCCTCGTTTAATTGTAGGCGCCACGAATGTTATTATTTCGATTGTTTTTTTTTATTCTGCTCTGCTATTCTGAAGGCTAGTTTGACTAGGTACTTACTTTTTTGCGTTCACAATGCATGTTTTTAATTGGAAATGAAATATTAGTAACTTCGGGCAACGCGGGTCTTCCGTCCCGGGACGGAAGACCCGCGTTGCTCGAAGGTTTTGACTCATCCGTACTCGAAATGTCGGTTCATAAAAAATATTGTCTCTTTTTAAATTAATCCTGGAGGTAGTCCCTAATTTTTTTTTGTTATTTGTGAAAACTCTATATGTATTTGCGCAGCATCCTGTGTTACCTGTGTGTACAAGGTCTTGGGCTGTAGAAGTACCGAAAGTCAGTTTTATTATAATATGTTCTATGGTTTAACGTAACTACGCGGGTAAAACCGCATATTGCATTCATAAACATTCAACTTTTACAAATTAATGACCTGTTATCTCAACCGCAAATACCAACATATTTAGGTCCATGTAAATGATACCACAATAATAAACTCAGACCGATTTCTAATGCAGGTGAACTTGCATATAAATAGCCTAGAATCTAGATCGATAACATACTTCGGGAGACGGTATTAATGTCGACATCGATATTATTTTGCAAATAACTTTTGATTGAAGACTGTGTAATACTTATAATATATTTTTCACTTGTCATGCTCGTAAAGTTCGTGTTTATGATGGGTATAGGCTGCATAAAATCGCTTTTTATGCTCTAGTGCATAAAGTAAAATCTTCGTCCATGTCACAGACTCTAAGACAAAGGTCGTCAGGTAAACAGTCACACACGCAATTAAACTTCGTTAAATAAACTTGTTGTTTCATTCTGTTTCTTAAATTTTGTACATAATCTATGTTAAATTACTAAATAAATAAAACTAGGCAAAATTAATGAGTTTTGTAAGAAATAAGTATTTCAAGAGCATTATGGACTACGATCTATGCTAAGTAACTGTGCTGCCACTTCCACGTATAAAAAAAAGAAAAAGAAAGTTTTCTCTTCAATATGGCGAAGTCTTTATTTTTTGCAATATTATTATTTATTTTCCTCACACTCGAAGTGAAAAGCAGAGTGTATAACTCGTAGATAAAACCCATTTTACCCTCGAATTGACTATCCACATCCACATTGAATTGATATATACGTCTCGGGTAAAATGGTACGTTTTATGCACTTGTTGTACAATCTACTATTATCATATATTATATATCACAAGGGATTCTTCAATGACGATAATCGTAATTTGTTCATATTATGACGAATCGTAAAAAAATTGTGGATACGTCTCTCCTTTAGATTATTAACGCTTATATTATTCTAAGGCCCCTCCTATACTTTTGACATTCGTGTTTAAATGGTTACGCGTATCTCCTCAATCGTCACCTATTCACAAAACAAAGAGGCAGTATACTCAGAGATTAATTCCAGAGAATCTGACTTACAGTAAAACATAAAAGATAAAAAAATATTTATCCAAATAAACATGATACGAGTGTAAAGTGCCCCGGTAACGATCATTCGCAATTGACAATGTTTACGTCATTGAAGGACCAAATGATCGTCTACAGAGGCAATTGAAGCGATTGTCATTCGAAACTACGTGATTGATGCGAATGATGGAAAGCCCATTGACAATCGCGAATGACGCTACCAATTGATCGTCTCGTTGTGCGATTGACAGGTTTTTTCGATGAGAAACATGGCGCGAGCAATTGACGCATCGAATGAAGCTCCATCATTCGCACCTTCAATTGAAACGGTCAATCACGTAACAATTGACGAATGACGATTGATCGTTACCGGGGCACTTTAGACCTAAAACAAAACTATTTAAAAAGTTGTGCGGCTATCGCCCCTTCTCGTACGCAAATCATCTTTGGGAGCGTCTCAATCATCATGGCATCTCTTTCATACGTTTGACATTTAAAGTGACAGGGCGATGTGTGAGACGCTCCCAAAGATAAGTAGCGTACGAGTATTCGGGCATATGTGTATCAAAGTGTTTAATAAATTGCCTAATGATTTGACAACTCTGCCTGGAACACGATTCCGTAGCACCGTGAAGTTATGGCTTTAGGAACAGTTATTTTATTCTCTAGAAGAGTATTTAAAATAATTGTCTATTTAAAATACATTTTAGTTCTTAGGTTTTTTGGAAATTATTGTTTTAGTTAAGTACTCCGTGATTATGGCGTGTGCAACTGCGCCGAAATATCGGGAACTCGACGACAAATCAAAACATGGTAAAAATCCCGTTTTTCTTAATATTATTGTTTTTTAACCGACTTCAAAAAAAGGAGGAGGTTATCAATTCGACTGTATTTTTTTTATTTTTTTATGTGTGTTACCTCAGAACTTTTTAGTTAATGAACCGATTTGGATAATTCCTTTTTTTATTTGAAAGGTGACGCTTCTCGTGTGGTCCCATTCAAATTTCATAAAGAACTGACGAGAAGTTCTGGAGTTCTCCTGAATAATGCGTATTTAAACTTTAGTTTGGCTATTTAGGCGACTTCCTAATTTCATCAAAGTGGGGATCATTTTCAAACTATTATTTTTTCGAAAGTTTGTACTTCTGATGTGATCTTATTATCACCAAGTCAGGATCAGGAGATGAAATCCCAGGAAAATTGACAGAAATTCTCTACTATAGGCAAGCCTTATGCGTTCCATTTATTTTTGAAGTTAGTCAAGTATTTGCATCTGGTAGTCATCATCTCATAGTTATAAGCTGGTGATGAAGGCTACAACTCCTTAACGGTTAGGAGCTGGAGAAAAATTCCTTAAGTGTTAATCGTACGTATGCACTAATAGTTATATTCTTTCAGGTTATTAGGGTGAGCTGATGATGAGAGGTAAAACTCCTCAACAGTTAGGAGTTATTATGATGTTTTATAAATACCATATGCACGAATGGACCTTCAGTTGTATTCCTTCAAGTTATCTAAGAAGCTAAAGATGGAAAGCTGAACTCCGTAACGGTTTAGGATATTTACAACAATTTATCATAATCACCATGTAGTTTCGCTACGATTAGGTATTTACACTAAAAATCGAAAAAAGAAACTTACCGATGACGACCGATTTGGCGCAGGGGTAGGCTACCCACCTACCGCGCCAGAGGTCTCGGGTTCGATTCCCGAACAAGACAAATATTTGTGTGCATGAATATGTCTATTTGTCTTGGTCTGGGTGTAAACTATGTATATTAAGTATTTATTTACAAACAAAAAGTATTTAAGTATATATTTATCCGTTATCAAGTTTTCCATGATACAGTTTCTTAATGAAATTAACATGGGCTTAGATAATTGGTGTGATTGTAAGAAGTTATTTATTTATTTAAAACGTTTTTAAAAAAAAATGTAACCGCCTTCATAAAGCATCTTCCAACAAAATTAACAAACACTAAAAACGAAAAAAATAATTAGAATTTTTAATTAGAAGGATGAAAATGTGTGACTTTTTCTAACTTATCTTGGTACTTAATGAACTGTTTGAAGTTTTTAGTGTTTGTTAATTTTGTTTGAAGATTCTTTTTGAAGGCGGTTACGTTTTTATTTAATTTTATTTCTATGTAATACATAATTTTAATGTTATTTTAATACTAATTTGACATTCACATACTAATCTCAGTGAAGCATGTTTGAACTAATTATTATTATTTTAACATCAATGTATATGTCGTGGTCAGATCATTGAATTGATTATTTCATGAAATGGTCGTATTTCATGAAATTATCAAAATACGCTAGTCATATCATTGAATGATCAGCGTTTGCAATATTAACAGCTAAACGCATGGTCATTTCATGAAATGGTCAATCGCTAGTGATCATATCGTAAAATGGTTACATTGTGCGCCGCTAGAGGCGCTGATGTCGTTTTGTTATTGTTTGTTGTCATTTTTTATTACCAAAGTTAGTAATAATGCGACAATTTGAGATACAAGTGCAGTCAAATGCACGTTAGAGTGTAGCAAAGGGGCGCAGTGCTTAGAAAACGCAAATCCCAATAAAATAAATAGGTAATTTTTGGTTAGGTTAGGTTAGAACTGTGACAAAAAACAGCGCGAGCCGAGCGAGCAAAGCGAGCGTGCGTGCCGCGGAAGCGGCCGGCGAAGCGCCAGAATAAAAATTTAAAAAGACAAACTTTGATCTCACGGAAACCTTACATTAATTTCCTAAAATTAAATTTGATAATTTCATGATATGGTTGATTATTTCATGAAATGGTCAATTTTTCATGATATAGCCAAACGTTGTTGAAAATATCATTGAACGTTGAACTTTTAACGATATTGTCCATTTAAACTGGTAATTTCATGAAATGCAACTATTTCATGAAATGACCAGCAATATCATGAAATTACCAATTTTAAGATCTGATCACGACATATATCTGGGGGCACGGCAGAGCCCCCCACCAAGTCGAGCAAAAAAAGCGTCACGGACGTACCATCCTTTACTCAAAGCAGTTCAGGCCATTTTCGACCCCCCAAAACTTCGTTGTTGATAAAACTAGAAGCCTTATTTTTATGTGACTTGGTCGTTGACTTGTGCCCACCAAACTAACCAACACAATATGTAGAATGTTCAACGTACAAAGTCACATAAAAATAACTATAATAAGTCACAGTCACATAATATATAATATAGTCACATAATAATAACTATATCAATAAAGTAATCGCAGAAAGGAACATTAGAGTTGGCTTGACTTTACTGAGACATTTCATCACTTTTTATAAAGAAATAAGCAGCTCCAGCGAGAGTTGGTCAGTTTTTTTATAGGATGATTTTGTTGAGATACCATGTTTTCATGTGAATAAATGAATATGAATATGAATGAATATGAATAAGTACGATATTGATTTCAGATGATATAAAACGCCAAAAAATGCAACATATTTATCGAATCAACATCGATAAGCAAGATAATCGTCTCATTAATAAAACACCATAATCTCTTTATTTTATACACTTAATATTTTTGTGAGAATATAAAAATGGCATGTGTGCTGATAACGATTGCTCGAATAAATTAATGATGAATGATCGACATAGCTTAATCGATAAAGGCGCCATCAATATTAGCCCGAGAGCCAAACTACTTCGCTCTATGGAGACTCAACAATAATTCTATATCAGTAATTTCTTAACATTGAAAATTAGATTATCTAGTTTAATAAATAATTCATTAGTAATCCACCAATATTTATGACAGCGACATTAAAAAAAAACAAATACAAAGCTTTAAAAAATCTATAAAAAATAGGCAAAAATGGTATAAGTGTTATTCACTTTACATTTGAATACATTTATTATTATCTTTCGTAAAAGTATATAATCTCCCTATATTTGTAAATGAAAAACAAATAAACTTTAAAAAAAACTCTCTACGTAAACTCAAATTGGCATTACACCTATGTTAAAAATGCTATCAGAAACAACCGACTTCTTCCTAAAGTATTAGTTTCCCGTTTTATATCTTTATGGATTTCGACTTTGGTGCTTAGATATGGTTAACATAAACACATGTTAACGATAAAATTGGTGATAGCATATTTGCTGAAAGAATTGCACCATTTTCGGGGTATAACTTTTTTTTATACCTTCCAATGCGATATTATGTTGGATTCCAAAATATAGTCTCTTAAAATTATATTTAAGGGCCGTTTACAAAAATTTGGCCTGTTATTGAATTTTTTACAAAAATATCAGATAGCTCTTGGGGTATATAGGCCTCTGACCTGTCAACTAGTATTTACTAATCGCACGTATTTGTATCGATTCAGTCTACTATTAGTCTGAATTAGAGTGCAAAATGAGTTTTAAATCGTCTTTTGCTTTAGAACGATTAGAAATTTTTCATTCTCATTTATTTTATATGTATACAGGGTGTTAGTTCGGTCAGTTGCAAGCCCAAAACGAAACCACAGCTTGTACTCATAAAATTGAACAACTTTCGAGCGAGTAAGTACGCGAACTTGTGGCTCGACGACCTTTTTCGCTCGTGTGTCACCTAAGTACGCGTACTTTAAAACCGCCGAGTAAGTTCAATGGCGATCCAACAATACATTCTGTGGAGTCAAGGAAAAAGGAGATTAGTACATACACATGTGTTTAATTAGAAAATTTTAATTTTATTTATGATCTATTTTAGAAACTCATCTCCTTTTCCCTTGACACGACAGTCACTGTGGCGTCAAGGAAAAAGTAGATGAGTGTTCTAAAATTGATCAATAATAAAATTAAAATTTTCTAATAAAACACATGTGTATGTACTCATCTCCTTTTTCCTTGACACCACAGCATTGTGAGCAAGCTTCACGTGTGTCACCGATGTCGAGCCGCGTAAGTCCGCGGTCTTAAAAACCGCGTACTTTAAGTTCGTACGTCTATCACCCGCTTTAAAAACATGGCTCGAAATCTGAAAAAAAAAAATTTGGTCATTTCATACATAACCGATCAGCTAACCGTGCAGTTTGTATGGGAGACCAAAATTTTTTTTTCAGAGATCATAATATCCTTTAGTTAGCTGCAGTAGGGATCTACACGCTTAATGAGTATTCACTTACAAACATGTGTCTAGTTCAAAAAGAATTAAATAAAAACATATTTTTTTATCAACACCCGACACAAATAAAAACTATAAAAAAGTTTTAAAAAAAAATTTTTCTCTGTCGGTTGAGGGACCCCAACATACATATAGTATACCCAAACACCTCTCTGATTGTGGTCGAGAGAGAATTTTTTTTTTTACTTGTACTTAATAAGTAGCTTGTCGGGGTTTGAGTAAAAAAAAATATTTTATTTTTAAGCTATTGCATAGCTTTTATCGCGGGCTTTGAGCGCGGTGACCGAACCAAGAAATTCCGTAACGAAAAAACCTAACACCCTAGGAGGTTAACAAAACATTGTTTATCTCTTTTTGACAATAGGTTTATACTTTTTGACATATATCTTACTAACATTGTTTTGGTAAAAAGAGATAAATATACAAAAAACCTGTTGTTAAAAAGAGATAAACGTATTTTTCTCTTTTTGATTACATGTGTTTATTTTTATATACTTAGGTCAAATTCGAATACTAATCTTTTCCATAAGTTTTTGAACAAAAAATGTACTGTAACTAGCGCCTAAAACGTGAAGCACTGGCTGAAACAGAAATAATAATAAAAAGAAGAAAAAGCAGTAATCTCAAAATTATGTCAAATTAATGTCACTTGTCAATCTCGGATTTTTATGAAAAAGTATGGAAAAAGTTAGCTGCTAAAATAATATATTTTTGTAAAAGCAGTGCGATAATATGTTGAAAACATTGTTAGGCAAGAGTGTGTTGGTGAATCCGTGTAATAATTAAGTACCTACAAATAGTGACACATATTGTCTGCTACTGATGACGATGATTTGAAATCACAAATTCTGGAAGTTGCACAGACCTAGGTGTTATTGTTGAAGATCTCAAAAGACGAGCTGGCCTATTCTAACCAGATTAGCCTTTGAAAAGCTAACGAAGATAATAATATGGAAAGATCGCCGCATAATCAATAACACTAAGGTTCGATACACGAAAAGCTTACTATTTCCTATCTTCTTATATGGAGCTGAAACATGGACGCTCCAACAAAAGTACCACAAGAAGATTGAGATGTGGTGTATGATGATCAAACGGACAGCTCGTCACACAAATGTTTCCACTAAAAAGGAGCTTCGGATTAAACAAAGGCTTTCGACGATTGTGCAAGTGCGAATTCTAAGAATGTTTGGACTTATCATCCATAATGCAAGCTCCTTGGAACGATTCGATTGAAGAAACAAGGAAGAGTCAATGTTTTCGCGGCTGATAACCCACAAGATGATCAAGTCCTTATCAAGTCCACAACCAAGTGTGCCCTTACAGAATGCACACGCAGTGCCACAAATAGAGAGATATAGAGATAGAGAGAGCATCGCCGCAGAAGCCGCTACCAACTTAGCGGACCATGACCACAACCACTCCGTCAACCTTAGTCTTAGAAAGAAGATGTATATAATAAATACAAACTTAAATAATTATATATAGGTACAATCTTCTATATATATAAAATTCAAAGTCCTGACTGACTGACTGACTGACTGACTGACTGACTGACTGACTGACTGACTGACTGAGATATCAACGCACAGCCCAAACCGCTGAACCTAGAGACTTCAAATTTTGCACATAGATACGTTATACAGTGTAGGCATACACTAAGAAAAGATTTTTGGAAATTCCACCCCTAAGAGGGTGAAATAGGGGATAAATGTTTGTATGAAAGTCCGTCAGTTTTGAAGTTAGGATCTTCAAATTTTGTATTTAGGCTGGCAATTGAAAATTAATATTTACCTGTGTCAGCGTTTTTGACAATTCCACCCCCGAAGGGGTAAAAAGGGGGATAAATGTTGTATCTGGAAAGTCCTTTATTTAATTTATTATTTAGGCTTATAGTTGGAAAGTAAAACAAATAAGCAACCACATATTTCGTATTTTTTCGAAAATCAACCCCTTAGAGGTTAAATGGGATAAATAAACCTAAAAATCGATATGGATGTCGTTATTGAGGTTTTGTGGGATGACGATTGCAAAAATGGCATTTATTTTGATGTTTAACACCCTGAACATGATTCAACCTCTAAAAGGTTGAAATAGGGGTGAAATTTTGAATGAAAAATCAGGGGTAAAATAGACATTTCATCTTGAAACTTTGTAGGCTTACTCTTTAAACAAATAGGCAACCCATTTCGTAATTTTCCCATAATCAAACCCAGGGGGTAAAATAGGGGATGAATATGTGTATGAAAGTCCGTCAGTTTTGAAGTTAGGATCTTCTAATTTTGTATTTAGGCTGGCAATTGAAAATTAATATTTTCCTGTGTCAGCGTTTTTGACAATTCCACCCCCGAAGGGGTAAAAAGGGGGATGAAATGTTGTATCGGGAAAGTCCTCCATTAAATTTATTATTTAGGCTTATGGTCGGAAAGTAAAACAAATAAGCAAACACATATTTCGTATTTTTTCGAAAATCAACCCCTTAGAGGTTAAACCCCTTAGAGGCCCGCCGCACGTGGCAAGCGTTCTGCCTCGCGCGAGGCTGCTCGCTTGGTGAGGGAGGATCCGCCTAATCACGTAAAAATGGCTGATCGGATTTTTATGAAATTAAAACATACAATACTTTTTATTCTGGTTATTGGTCCCCTAAGTATTTTCTCGAATGTCCACGCGGACGAAGTCGCGGGCGGAAGCTAGTAGGTAATAAAAATCCAAATCAAAACTGGGTGTTTTATTTTTATCGCCAACTTCTTAAAATCAGTAGAACTACGATGACTGTCTTTTCGCTAACTCAAATGAAAGTGGAAATTACATCCACTTTTCATTTGAGCTAGCGAATAGGGCCATAGGGCCAGCTGGCAGCTGGGTGGCTTTAGTAGAGGCTATTATGATGACACCAATTTACAGAGAGCAGCACTGTCGACAAGATGGCGGACATTCAAAAATTCGACTTTTCATAAAAATTTAGCAACTAATCGGGACATTTTGTATGGAGAGTCGAATTTTTTTTTTCATTTCCTGATAGCATGAAGCCATGTTTAAAGTTTTGCAACGGTGCCCCTTGTATACCTATATATATTCACTAGCTGACCCGGCAAACGTTGCTTTGCCATATAAATTACTAGCTTTCCGCCCGCGGCTTCGCCCGCGTGGACTACACCACGTTATCCCTCGGGAATGATATAATTTGCCGGGATAAAAAGAACCCTTGATCCTCTCCAAGCTATAAAGTATATATGTCCAAAGTTTCAGCCAAATCCTTTCAACCGTTTTTGCGTGATTGAGTAACAAACATACAAACATCTAAACATCCAAACATCTAAACTTTCACATTTATACTATTAGTAGGACAGAGTACTTCGTATCACCATTATTAGACAGATGAAAATAAATAATCACGAAGTGAGTAAAATACATAGACTTACGTGACATATAAGTCTGCGCGCATGTGCGTCTGGGGCATTTTTGGCGCTAGTTACAGTACATTTTTTTTTCTAATCTTATGGAAAAGATTAGTACCTATTCGATTTGGACCGCGCGCAGACGAGGAGGCGGCCATGGAATAAATGACAGTTTGGTATCGTACGACAGTCAAAACTATTATCCATACAAAATTACCATTTTTATTTTATAATTTTCCGTAATAAAAAGTAGCCTCTGTTACTCTTCAGCTTCCAAACTATCCCCATACCAAAAATCACGTCGATCAGTTGCTCCGTTTTGGCGTGAAAGATGGACAAACAAACAAACAAATAAACAAGCAAACACACTTTCACATTTGTAATATTGGTATGGATTCTTCATCTATACTAAGAGGAAAGATTTGATTGTTTGTTTGTTTGCATCGAAACTACTAGACCGATTTAGAAAATTCTTTCACCATTAGAAAGCTACATTCTTCCTGAGTGACATAAGTAGGCTATATACCCGATATTCCCACGGGAACGGGTTCCACGCGGATGAAACCGCGAGGATCCGCTAGTTATGTTTATAATAGTAACCATTAAACCAAGCACGTGTACTATTTAGTGTACCCTTCGATCAACAATAACACCTAGTTCTAGATACATAGTTGGAGTGACAGACATGGCCAAGCGTCGAACGCTCACTTGAGAGTATAATTATAAGTAGATTATTTTGACAGTGTCAATAATACTAAGGTATTTCAAACTTGGAACGCTTCTTGTCATTTATAATGTAAGATCGTAACATTCGTAGAGTACTCGTCAGATAAGTCTGCACGCGGTAAAAATCGAATACTAATTTTTTCTATAACATTAGAACAAAAAAATGCACTGTAACTAGCGCCAAAAACGCGCCAGGTACGTGCAGAGTTATCTGACACACACTCTAACCTTTTTTCCCTGTTTAAAAAAATGTCAGTCTGGCCATATAAAGTTTTCATTTAGTTCGTGAGCCTTCATCTAGTACTATTGTTGATAGAAGTAGGTAGGTAACTTTGTTTTTTGTGTATAGGCACATAATATATAATAGTGGTATAGGTATAGGTAATAAACATTAATGCCGCGCAGAGAAAGTACCTATATCTGATATTATATCTATATAATTGTTCATCGCGCGAAATTCGATGATCAAGCCTTAATATCGTTCTTTTTGTTCATATTTTTTTGAATGAATAATTGTTTTGGTGTGTAATTACGCTATTTACTTATGCAATAGCTTTACCGCGGCAGTCCCCGAGTGCCACACGTGTTTTTTATTTTTGAAAATGAAGTATCAGAAAAAACACGACCCGTCCCACAACTAGCTCCGATAGATTTCTAATACTTTATTTTCAAAAATTTTAAATTGCAATATGAATTCAAAAAGTTAAAGTAATTTTAATTTTCATAGTGATGTACAGTTTTCACAGTAATTTTTACATCACTTAACCTGTAAAGGCAGGTTAATGAAGGTGATCAGCTATAATTGATACGATCTTTAACATACGAGGGCTAGGTACTCGTGTAATGCACAGGTTTTAACTCCAAAGTTTAACGAGTAAATTGATGGAAGCTTAGCAGAATTAACATTATTTAATCCAAATTAAAGTCGAGTCTTTTGTTTTGAAACAATGAAATAAACTTGTATTTTACTAATTACAATTCATGGCGCATTACATGTAGGTCTAAGCAAAATTATAAACTTTTTTTGTTTTTGCAGCCTGTTTGAAATGTTCAAAAAGACATTTTAATGAACCGTATCTGCGAAAAAATAATAATAGGGGTTAAAGAATGAAATTGCCGTTTTATTCTTTTGTACATATAACTTAACAACTTTTATGATCTTAGAAATACATAATTTCTTTAATATTGCGTTACATTAAGGCCGTATCGAGCAGCTTTTGATAATTTAATAACCACGATATTTGATTATTTACTTTAAAACGTGTTTTGTCGTGCTAGGGCTACATAGGTACCCATATAAAAAGACATTTTACTAAATTGTCCTTCTGATACGGAGGGACAATAAGTACCTAGTTTAAAAAACAAAAATAAATAGTAGGTTGTACAACAAGTGCATAAAACGTACCATTTTACCCGAGACGTATATATCCATCCGAGCCGTAGGCGAGGGTGGATAGTCAATTCGAGGGTAAAATGGGTTTTATGTTCGAGTTATACACTCTGCTTTTCACTTCGAGTGTGAGAAAAATAAATAACAATATTGCAAAAAGAAAAAATAAAGAATTCGCCATATTGGCGGGAACACTTTCTTTTTCTTTTTTTTATACGTGGCATTGGCAAAGATATTATAATATAACAAGATTGTGCACTATGAAAATAAAAGCAATGTCAATTCGATTCTATGCAGTTACAATAAGGTTTATTTTCGTATGACATTACGATAAACGGAAAAACGAGCCGAGCGAGAGGCTCCTAAATAGGATTGCATCCCTGTCTACTGGGCTGGCACCATGAAATATTTTTGGTTGTAGTAGAACTTAATTTAAATTCATATTTCCTGTTCTCGAGAATTTTCAAAATATTAATTAATTAAAAGGAATGTTAAGCTGATAATAATAAAGTCCATATCATTTGTATTATTTAAAACCTTGAAAAACTACTTGTTTAATGTAAGAGTCGGTGTTATGGTAGTTTTAATTATAATAAATTTGCAAAACTTTGCGTCTGGACAATTTTAATAAAAATAAAAACATCATCAATATGGCGACGGCAAATTAATTTATGTGTGTAAAGTTAGCGTGTGGATCTTAATTATCATTTTAAAATTACGTTTAAATCAATAAAAATGGTTCTCACTTGATGTGTGAAAGGATGCAAAAGCGCATCATATAAACGTAGCGGTGTATCTTTTCGTAGGTAAGTATTTAGCCAAAGTTTTATTCTTGCGTATAGTAGGGTGTCCATTTCATTTGTAAACTATAGACTGGAATTTACTTTCTTACTTAACCCAAACATAATTTTCATTGTTTCAGATTTCCTAAAGATGAAGAAATTAAAAAAGGTTGGCTTAACGTCATACCTGAAAAAATTACACAATACTCAGCAGAAGAAGAAAAAGAAGAAGAACTTTATCAGAAAATAGGCATGAAACAGAACTTATTAAATGTATTATAAAATCTGTATTTTAATTTATGGTTAAAAAAGTAGTTAGGTACGCAAAAAACGAATCTTTAAAATTAATTGGACACAAAGCCTCCATGCGTCAAAAGACCCGCAAGACAATTTTGTTTAGCAATGTATAGTCTAACTAATAAACAGATTTTTATTACTGTACGTGGACTTTTTATTTCTATCCATTTTAGCAAAATACGCCAATCAGAAATACAGACATACATCATATAAGTACATACAGGTCAAACTGACAACCTCCTCTTTTGAAGTCGGTTCAAAAGTAAGTATGCTTATAAAGCATATGTGTATATGTCGATTGTCACATTATTGCCTCATAAGTAATGCAAAGTACCCTCTATGCTTTGCCGCGCGGAGTCCTCATCTTAACTAATATTATAGAAAGTGAGTTCGGATGTTTAAATGTATGTTTTTTTTAGCTACAAGAGCTCCCTAGGAAGTGTGGTGTTCGAATCCTACGTCAGCCAAGTCTGGTTATCTATAAATTGTCCTCGAAAAAACCAAATCGTGTAGTCACTCACGTCTCTCTCATTAGAGAGGGACGCACACCATAATAGGCCTATCTCGCTCGGCTCGGCTGTAACTCATGAGTGCGCAATCTTGTTATATTATAATATCTTTGGGCATTGGCAGCACAGTGACTTTAGCATAGATCGTAGTCCATAATACTCTTGAAATACTTATTTCTTAGAAAACTCATTAATTTTGCCTAGTTTTATTAATTTAGTAATTTAACATGGATTATGTACAAAATTTAAGAAACAGAATGAATTACGTTAGGTACGTTACGTTAGGTTAACGAAGTTTAATTGCGTGTGTGACTGTTTACCTGACGACCTTTGTCTTGGAGTCTGAGGCTTAGACGAAGATTTTACTTTATGCACTAGAGCATAAAAAGCGATTTTATGCAGCCTATACCCAACATAAACACGAACTTTACGAGCATGAGAAGTGAAAACACACTTTTATATCATCAGACCCACACCACAAAGTGTAGTGAATAGGTCTCATCAGACGGAATCAAATGAGCCCAAACTCGAGGGTTTTCCTAGCCATTGAAGCAGCAACCATTGAAGAGTTCTATTGCTTGAGTTAATCAGATTGTAACAAATCATTCAATTGTCATCGGATTCCTATAAACTTTCAAATCGATACGACTATTTGAAGTAGGTTAAAATTGTATTCCAAGATTTTCTTACATTGTGACTTAGTTACATGAGAAGCTAATAAAAGCGTGTTAAAAAGAGATACCTACTTAGGTAAATAATTCACAATGAAATTGCCGACAACAATTGATAATATTTTTTTTTGTTTATTTGTGAATTAACCCAACAAACTCATTCATTCACATTCCATTTTAATCAGTTAATACCTTTCATCAATATTACATAATCTAGATCCATTGAGATCTAAGTTATTTAAATCATAATAATAAAAAAATAGGTAATATTTACTTATTAATTTTAATTATGTACATTCTTTAACTATCTCATTGATAAATTAGCAGATTATTATTTTAATGAGCATCATACGATTGATAAAAAAATTCACTGTGCATGTTAAATTATTAATGAATTATGATAAAATAAAATAAATACATTATTAGATTGCAATATTATAATTATTATTCCTAGCAAGGTTTCTTTATTAATTAAGATATCAATAAGAAATAAAACGCTTTTTACAGACTTCTTATCACGCGGATTTATTTAAGTAAGTAGGTAAACACATCGCAAGTTTTTAAGGATTTTTTTTTCAATGTTTCGGCACCATTCCCGGTGCCTTGGTCTCGGACAGTACTAGTCGTAAAAAAATAATAGGAAAAACTAAAACTCCATAAAAATAGAAGTCTAAATATTGCAATGTGTTTATATTATATTTTATAAATAAAATAAATAAAAAAACCAGATTGACGCGGTTATCCGCGTGTTAAGAAATCTGTTTTTTTTATTTCAACGAACAGATCACGCTGATGTCCAACATTTCTGTAGAAGGTAAGTATTTGTTTAACTTTTGAGTCCATTTACGGAATACCTACTTACTACCTACAATCTTAATTATAAAATGTTACTATCAGAAATTTAGATTTTAGATATTGTTTTATTCTTTAAAATGAGCTTTTTCTTGTTGGTTTCCTAATAGACTTTGCTCATCAATTATTATCAAACCCATACATATGGTTGTAGCACAGATTACTAGTTGTAGTATGGGCCATACTACAACTAGTAATCTGTGCTACAACCATATTTAGCTTGTGAAGGCAGTGATAATAAACGGGTAAGCAATAACACGCAATTATATTGTTTACCATTTCCTGAGATTATAAATATAAATAAACTAGCTTTCCGTCCGCGGCTTCGCCCGCGTGGGCTACACGTTGTTCTCGACGTTATCCCTCGCGAACGTGATATTTTCCGGGATAAAAAGTAGCATATGTTCCTCTTCAGGCTACAAAATATCTGTGTTCCAAATTTCAGCTAAATCCGTTAGCCGTTTTAGCGTGATTGGGTAACAAACATACAAACATCCTAACATCTAAACTTTCACATTTATAATATTAGTAGGATAGGATTAGAGGTATTCCAGTAATATTAAATTATCCATCCCAGAGAATAGATCGGTGGCAAACAGTGGCAAGCTCATCTGAAAATACCAACCTGATAAGCAGGGTTGGTATAAACAAGTTGTTAACACATGTTTAAAACAGTTTGAATTTAAACCGACTTTTTTATCACACGTTTAATACCCCAAATATTTGTAAATAATGTATTAAATTTACTATGGCGAATTTGAAAAGATCTAGTCTATATAAGAAACATTTAACCGCCTCTGTGGTCTAGTGGTTCACACCAACGATTTCAGACGAAGAGGTCCTGGGTTCGATTCCCAGTGGGGGTATATATTGTATTCGGTTTGGTTGGTGGTAGGACTTGTTCTTAGTCCGCCTGGCTAGCTACCACCGTCTTATCTAAGTCTGACGCCATTAACAATGAATGTTTTCAGCATTATTGTGTTCCAGTTAAAGATAAGATAGCCAGTTCCTCTGTGATTGAGGATTCCGGGAGTAGTGCGCTTCCACCTTCAGCCTTATCACTACTTAACATCAGGTGTGATGAGATGAAGGTCAAGTGCTGCCCGTTGTGGATAAAAAGAAAGTACATTATACTCAGGTCGAATTAAGTTGAAATAATGCACTAAATAAAAAACCACTTGTTAAAAACAGAAAACAGTTTTTTTTTCAATCCTGCTGATATAAAGTGACACCCAGCCCCAGCATTCTTTATACAAACATAATTACTTACTATAAATATTAATTTAAATTATAAATCAATTAATTTATATTATACTAGCTGTGCCCGCGACTTCGTTCGCGTGGAATAGTGACTTTCGACAGCATTTTTAATTTTTTTAGCTAATAAGGTTTTTCGTTTTTTGTGTATTTATTTTATATATATTAGTTTAGCGCTATGATACATATTAACACATTAAAAAAATATTTCACATAGCCTTCCGCCCGCGGTTTCGCCCGCCTGTACTACACGACGTTATCTCGAGGGAAAGTTATATTTTCCCGGGATATCAAATAGTCTTTGTCACTCTCTAGCTCCTAAAATATCCACATACTAAAAAAAACACGCCGATCCGTTGCTCCGTTTTGACGTGAAAGACGGATATACAAACAATACAAACAGATATGTCAAAAGAAAGAACTTATCACGCTGAACAACTTCTCTTAAGATGCTATCTCATATAGTTTAACCTGGCTGCTAGGGTTCCACATCAGCTGGCCTAGCATGAACGGCTTTTATCATGCGATATGATATAGCACGTCATGCTGTCTTGCTTACCTACCCCACTAAGGTGGAAGCAAGACAGCAAGACGTGCTATATCATATCGCGTGATATAATGATGTTAATGCTAGCCAGGCAGGTGTACCAAGACCTTCAAACTTCGTATGTCAATAGAAAATGCTCATCACATTTAACAATTTTCCATAAGACGGTATTTTTATATCTTTCATAGTTTGGCTGGACTGCTATGGTACTACATCGGCAATTTCGATCTTCTAAATATATATAACAAAAAAAGTTTCATTAAAATCCGTTCAGTAGTTTTTGCCTGAAACGTGGACAACAGACAGATACACAAAAAATTCAAAAACTATATTTTTGGTATCTGTTCCGTTTAAGAAGACCCTTGGTGGTATTTTTTTCTATTTCTTTTCAATGTATACAGCCCCTGTACCGGCAAAAAAATATGGATATGGACATGGGCTTCATTTGACATTTGATGCCCATATTTTGTGCTTTAAAGGGCATAATATGGGCTTCAAATGTCAAATGAAGCCCATGTCCATACTCATAATTTTTTGCCGGTAGCCCCCTGAATAGAATCGCATACAGTTTTATAATAAGTATGAATTATTTTATTTATTTACTTAATATACACGGTAATTTTTTTATCACCCCGGATAAAATTAAAAGGATTATTCTGCTCATGAAAACAAACAATTTTTATTATGGGACCAACACTAAAATCGCAAACAAACAGCTATTCCATACAAAAGTGCAAAAATATTTAATCAAAATGTATGGAACAGCTGATATTTTTTCGCGAATTCATGTTGGTACCATAATAAAAGTTGTTTGTTTTCATGAGTAAAATAATCCCTAAAAATATCCGGGGTGATAAAAAAATACCGTGTATATTACATAAACAGTACCTACGTATTAACACATTAAAAATTTATATCACATAGCCTTCCTCCCGCGGTTTTGCCGCGTGTAATACACGACGTTTTTCCGAGGGAATGTGATATTTTTCCGGGATAAAATTAGCCTATGGGACTCTCTAGCTCCTAAACTATCCACATATTAAAAAAAACAGGTCGATCCGTTGCTCCGTTTTGACGTGAAAGACGGACATACAAACAAACACACTTTCACATTTATAATATTAGTATATATTGTATGTCAAAAGAAAATACTTATCACGCTGAACAACTTCTCTTAAGATGCTGTATTTGTATCTCTTATAGTTAGCTGGGCTGCAAGGGTTCCAAATCAGGAGTACCAGACCTTCGATATTTTTCCGTCAATAGAAAATGTCCATGACGTTAAACAACTTTTCTTAAGACGCTATGTTTGTATCTCATATAGTTTAATCTGGCTGCTAGGGTTCCACATCAGGTGTACCAGACCTTCAAACTTTGTACGTCAATAGAAAGTGCTCATCACGTTTAACAATTTTCCTTAAAACGGTATTTTTATATCTCTCATAGTTTGGCTGGACTGCTATGGTTCTACATCAGAAATTGCGATCTTCAAAATAAATTATAGCTATATGTTGGCAAGGACCAATAGCTGTATAACAAAAAAACTTTCATCAAAATCCGTTCCGTAAACTTTTTTGCCGACGTCATCACAAGAAAAAATTCATCCCCTGTTTTCAGCCCTCTTTAGGGTAGTGATTTTTACAAACTTTGAATGTCGTATTTATTTATCTAATCAAAAGCCTATAAAATCATTTTGAAGCTTCTAGCTTTAAAAATGACGTAATTTCCATACAAACTTTCATCCCCTATTTCAACCCCTTACAGCCCTTTGTTCACATAAAAAAGTAGCCTATGTCCTTTCTCAGGCTATAGACTATCTTTGTACCAATTTTTATTCAAATCGGTTCCTTAGTTTAGGCGTGATTGTGTAACACACAGACAGACAGATTCGCATTTTCGCATTTATAATATAAACTAGCTGTCCGCCCGCGGCTTCGCTCGCGTGGACTACACGACGTTATCCCGCGGGAGCGTGATATTTTTCAGGAACAAAAAGTAGCCTATGTCCTTTCTCAGGCTCTAGACTATCTCTGTACTAAAATTCATTCAAATCGGTTCCGTAGTTTAGGCGTGATTGTGTAACACACAGACAGACAGAGACGCATTTATAATATAAGTAAGGATATAACTAGCGGCCGCCCGCGGTTTCACCCGCGTGGTTCCCGTTCCCGTGGGAATATCGGGATAAAAAGTACATATAAACCTTCCTCTTGAATCACTCTATCTATTAAAAAAAATCGCATCAAAATCCGTTGCGTAGTTTCAAAGATTTAAGCATACAAAGGGACATAGGGACAGAGAAAGCGACTTTGTTTTATACTATGTAGTGATAAAGTAAGGATTACCTATACCTACTTATCTTCGCCTATTTTATTACAAGTATGTCATCCTTTCGTGTTTCAGTTTTTGATATTATAATCAACTAGCGACCGCCCGCAGTTTCACCCGCGTGGTTCCCGTTCCTGTTTGAGTATTGGGATAAAAAGTATTCTATGTGTTATTCCAGCCTATAATCTATCTGTGTTGCAAATTTCATCCAGATCCGTTCAATAGTTTTTGCCTGAAAGAGTAACAATACTACTACAACTATACTCTAAATTTTTCGCATTCATAATATTAGTAGGATTTTTCCATGACGTTTTTATAACACTCTTATTATAATAATATATTCTTTTTATTATTATTGCACAGATAAGGTGGTTGAAGTGAATGGAAAGATCTTCAATCACTTATGTAATCTTTATTTCATAATTTAGATCAATACTAACAAAATAATAAAGATAAAAGCACCTTTTGACGACCGATTTGGCGCAGGGGCACAAAGTCAAAAGTCAAAGGCAAAGTCAAATTTGTTTATTCAATTTAGATTGTTATTTACAATACTTGTGAAAGTCATAGAAGCTACTCCATCGGTTCGCAAACCCTACGGGGCACTCGAGACCTTGTAGAAGAACCGGCAAGAAACTCCAAGGGTTGTTTTTTCTCCCTGTTTTATTTCATACAGAATCGTCGAATTGAAAAATGACCTTAATCGTACCATGTACGATTATGGTATATATGAATAATATAAAAGCAGGGGTACGGATTCTCTCGCCTTCCGCGCCAGAGGTTAGCTACCACCATCTTATCTAAGTCTGACGCCATAACAATGATGTTTTCAGCATTATTGTGTTCCGGCAGTTAGAGATAAGATAGCCAGTTCCTCAGTTATTGAGGATTCCGGGAGTAGTGCGCTTTCACCTTCAGCCTTATCACCACTTATCATCAGGTGTGAGTGTGATGAAGGCTAAGTGCTACCCCGTTGTGAATAAATAAATAATAAATAAATAAAGGTCTCGGGTTCGATTCCAGAACAAGACAAATATCTGTGTGAATGAACATGTCTATTTTTCTTGGTATGTGTGTACAACAACAAAAAGTATTAAAGTATAATATTAATCCGTTTTAGGTATAGTTTCCATAACATAGTTTCTAACTATTTATGAGCTTGATAATTGGTGTGATTGTAAGAAATTTAACTAGCTGTGCTCCGCAGTTTCACCTGCGTTTATTTGAGGAAAAGGAAAAACCTAATAAAAAAGAAACATTTTCCCTAGCGTGATGTTATATAGCCTATAGCCTTCCTCGATAAATGGACTATCCAACACAAAAATAATTTTCAATTTGGTCCAGTATTTTCTGAGATTAGCGCGTTCAAACAAACAAACAAACAAACAAACTCTTCAGCTTTATAATATTAGTCTAGATTATTAAGTAGGGCAGAGGTACCCTTTGTGGCCACTTTAAGGATTTTTTGACTTTTAAGCACTAAGTACGAAATGGTCTTAGGTATTTAAGACACAAATTATATCTTAAATTATAGATAATTTATCTACCTTTAAAGGTACAATTTAAAATTTATAAAAGTAATAAGTTTTTTTTATATTACACACAATGTGTAAGAGGTGCCAAATGTACCGGTTTTGGCCACTTACTGATAGTTAAACTTTTGTAAGTATAGCGAAAAATCAAAACCAAACCCAGGTAAAATCAATATATTCTAATGCGCTAGAAACCAGTCAATTGCAAAACAACTATTTAATTCTAAAAAACAAATGTTTATAAAGTATTTCATCCAAAACAAATTTCTTAAAATTTTCATACAAAGCATTTTTTAAAACAAAAAATAGAATTTATTGAAAAAATCTTATGACATAAGGAATTTTAACGGTTGTTATTATTACCTTAAAATACTTTATTTTAATTCTCTTTATCAAAAATGGCTAAAACTTGTTTAGAAAACTTTTAGAGCAAAAAGTGGCCAAAACCGGTACGCCTGCCCTAGTTACAATGTTGAAAGAAACAATCGAATCATCTACCATAGTATAATAACCAGTTTGGCTACTTTGGTAATATAAAATAGAATTAGAAAAGAAACAACTGACCGTCTATTTTGACTTGACAAAAATTCAGTTTCAGTTGTGGATAAAAACCAAAAATTTTTCAGTCATCTCAATATTGAACTAAAACGTACCTTTGCTGCTATGCTCTATTATTTTTGTTTTTAAAATTCTATTGTATTAAGAATCTACAGATAAATAGAGACTACCTATCTACCAACATAATCCTAAGTAACTATTGCGTAACACAAATTCGAGAAATAGGGCAGGCGTACCGGTTTTGGCCACTGTACCGGTTTTAGCCACTTTTTGCTCTAAAAGTTTTCTTAACAACTTTTAGCCATTTTTGATAAAGGCAATTAAAATAAGGTATTTTAAGGTAATAATAACAATCGTTAGAATTCCTTATGTCATAAGATTTTTTTTCAATAAATTCCATTTTCTGTTTGAAAAAATGTTCCGTATCAAAATTTTAAGAAATTTGTTTTGGATGAAATACTTTATAAACCTTTGTTTTTTACAATTAAATTGTTGGAAAAATATGATAGTAAAAAACCACGAGCCCTATAAGTAGCTTTCAGGCGGGATACTTCTTAGGGCTCGTGGTTTTTTACTATCATATTTTTCCTATACTTACAAAAATTGCATTGTGAATGCATAAAAAATAATTTAAAATCTTAATTAAATTGTTGTTTTGCAATTGACTGGTTTCTAGCGCATTAGAATTTTACCTGGGTTTGGTTTTGATTTTTCGCAATAGGTACTTACAAAAGTTTAACTATCAGTAAGTGGCCAAAACCGGTACATTTGGCACCTCTCACACATTGTGTGTAATGTAAAAAAAACTAATCTACTTTTATAAATTTGAAAAATGTACTTACCTTTAAAGGTAGATAAATTATCTATAATTTGTGTCTTAAATACCTAAGACCATTTAGTACTTAGTGCTTAAAAGTCAAAAAATCCTTAAAGTGGCCACAAAGGGTACCTCTGCCCTACAACGGCTCTTTTAATTTATGCACACACTGAATTTTTCCACAGATATCTAATTCATGCTTTCTTTATCTTACAGACGATATCAAAAGTCTAAAGCCAAACCGATAAAACATTGGAGGCTAATAAACAAAACAAGTGAATTGCCACGCTAAATGGGGTAAAACAATCACGACCAAACTTTCTTGCGAAACTAAACGCAAAAGGACCAGACAAAGAATATAAAAGGGGTTAAAAATACGTCCAGCCAGCCCAATTAATTAGGGACAATTAGACCCTCTTGGCAACAAAAGGTAGAAAAAGTATTCTCATTAATTAAAGGTAAAGGGGCGAAACGATTCCCCCCTTTGTTTTGGAGCTATTTGAGGATAGGGGCAGCTCCGAGAAGGTTTTGGATGTAATTGTTATGGTAATAGGGATGACGAATTACAGATGATCTATTTATTCAAATGTATAGGTATCATGATACCACATCCATGGATGTAGGTAGGTTTTTGACTGACTGATTTTTGACCGCCTCATGTGGTCTAGTGGTTCAGGCGCTACTCGGAAAAATATGGACTTTTTGATTTAAAACTATAGGACGGTTACAGTTGTTACAAATCTGGTAATAAGATATATATTTCTTCATACCTTTATCTAGAATCGTATAGTTTCAAAAACACGATTTTATGATTTTGCCTCGACACGTTTTCTTTTCGAAAAGACCTCTAAAAAATACGAAAAGTGAAGATTATTCTTAAATGGGGTTACTTACACTATTGGAAATTGATTTAATTAGTGGATACCAATGATATTGAGGATCGTATAGAAGCATTTTTTTTTAAATCGCTGTAGTTTTTTAATACGAAGTGATTTTGTGTTTTTTTTGCCTAATCTGCAGAATCGGTCTCGCTCCCGCGCGCGTCGTTTTCTCATTGCTATCTCGCTTCAGCACATTTTTTCCGAGTATCGCCTTCACACCACCAGTCACCAGTTACAGACCCAGAAGACCCCCAGTGGGGGTACGTATTGTAGTCGGTTTGGTCGGTGGTAGGATCTGTTCTCAGTCCGCCTGGCTAGCCACCACCATCCTACTAATATTATAAATGTGAAAGTTTGGATGTTTGGATGTTTGGATGTTTGGATGTTTGGATGTTTGTTACTCAATCACGCCGAAACGGCTGAACGGATTTGGATGAAATTTGGAACACAGATACTTTGTAGCCTGGAGAGGAACATAGGCTACTTTTTATCCCGGAAAAATGTCACATTCCTGAGGGATAACGTCGTGTAGTCCACGCGGGCGAAGCCGCGGGCGGAAAACTAGTACTCCATAAATACAATCAAATTTTACCCATAACAGCTTCGATCAACAATAGTACTAGATGAAGGCTCACAAACTAAATAAAAACTTTCTATGACACCTTTAAACGGAGAAAAAATGTTATATTAGACATATTATCACTACATAGTATAAAACAAAGTCGCTTTCTCTGTCCCTATGTCCCTTTGTATGCTTAAATCTTTGAAACTACGCAACGGATTTTGATGCGTTTTTTTTTAATAGATAAAGTGATGCAAGAGGAAGGTTTATATGTACTTTTTATCCCGATATTCCCACGGGAACGGGAACCACGCGGGTGAAACCGCGGGCGGCCGCTAGTCTTATCTAAGTCTGACGGCATAACAATGATCTTTTTAGCATTATTGTGTTCCGCCAGTTAGAGATAAAATAGCCAGTTCCTCAGTGATTAAGGGCAGGATCTTCCAAAAACTCTGTTTTTGTCTTTTTCTTAATGTGTGAAGAGTAATGAAAATTACCTCACTTTTTCCTTATTTCAATGTTTTTGTTGTTATTTTTATTTTGAGCATAAATTCACTTTTTGAAAAAGTAGCCTGAGAATGTTCTATATTATCATAGGACTTTGGAATTCAATTGAATTCAGAGTCAACCAAATAAAATAATGTTCGACCTCCGTGGCTGAGTGGTGTACGCACCGGTTTTCAATGTGTCATCTCTAAAGGTCCCGGGTTCGATTCCCGGACTGGTAAATATTGAAAACTAACTTATCAATATTTCCTTGGGTCGTCTGGGTGTTTGTGGTACCTAATACCCATCGTTGTTTCCAATTTCCATAATACTAGTGCTTAAGTTACTATAGTTTGGTACCTATTGGAATAATGAATAATATGATGGTGTCCAATAAATTGAATAAACAAATTTGACTTTGACTTTAATAGGAAGGAAATGTAAGATGTGACTATTGCCACTTGACATTAAGTTTTCTATATTTTTAGCTTATTTCTATTTAATAAAAAAACGGAAAAACTACCTACCAAACTGATTTTAAAAATTATTTCCCAACTAGAAAACAACATTATTTGCGAGTGAGATAGCTATGTTTTATTTATCCTATGGGAAAAATTACCACGCGAGTGAAATCGCTGAGTGCAGCTAGTACTAGTATTATTAGCTAGTATGTTTTACTAAAAAATAAGAAAATATTTGGTATTTTGCAAGATGGATTCATAGAGAATAAATAAAAAATACTCTGGTAAGCTATAAAAGTACCTAAGTACGGTAATAACACCGTTAACAACGAACTATATTTAGATCATCATCAGCCATACGACGCCCACTGCTGGGCATAAGGTGGCATAAATCTCCCCCAATGATCTCCACAGCGAATAAGATTTTTGTAAAATCTTCGTTTTTATGACAAGCCTTTTTGCTGACTGTACTTTAATATTGTATTGTCATCTGAACCAAACCTGTATACAAAATTTCAGGTCCATCGGACTTTGGGAAGAGGGTCAAATTAAGCTTGCAAGATTTGTCCCCCACTAACTAACAAACATACTAACTGACTAACTAATAAAAACGCTTGTAAAATGCTTTCAGCAACAAGTGAAATGAAAATATTGAAATGAAAATGAAGTATTAGAAATAATCGACCCGTCTCACAACTAGCACAGAGCTTCGAACGACTCCGTAGCTCAGTGGTCAAAGCATTCGCCCGGACAGTGAAGGGTCGTGGGTTCGAGTTCCATAGGAGCTAGTTGTGAAACGGGTCGAGTTTTTCTAACAATTCAATTTCAATATTTTCAAAAATAAAAAAACTGCATTGTTAGTTGATAATACAAGGAAGTAAAAATCATTTGAAACAAGTTAATTGTCACTCACCGCTGTTTCATCACCAAAATACTCACTTGATTAATGTAACACTTAACACTTAAATCGCTAGTAATGGATAAGATAATTCGCTATAAGTGATTTTAATGAATATTTACCGCTTAATCTCGTCACAGCTTTCATCAAACTGATAACTTAAGCTCATACCATCATCGATATACCAACCTAAATAAAAAACTGCATGTCATTATTATTAAATGTTGGAATAATATACCGCCTCCAATAATATCCGCAACTATTTATTCTATCAAACGCCATCTTAAAAAGTTTTTGCTTAGTGAACTGCAATGTTAGAAGACAACTGTGTCTGTAAAAATGTTAATATAGTATTAATATGTTTATTTATTTTTGTGTAAATAATCTGTAGTATGTACTTTATTTATGCATTCTCTTATGTTAGTATCTATACAATAAATTGGTGTTTAAGTATATTTTCTCTTCAAGTAATAATTGATTATGATTAATTCATTAATTTCTTGCCACACCCGCACACATGCACGTAGTATAGGGCTCTGCAGAATTATCAGCGTTTTATGTGATGTTCATGCTGCAACTTGTGCTGGGCAGTGCCCTTTTTATTAGTTTCACTTTGTTTTCTTTTAATTTAAAATGTTGGTAACTAATAATTAAAGGTTTCAAAAATAACAAAGAAAGTCGCCACAAATTACTAGTATTAGCTTAATCTAAAACATGTCAACGCACCCATATAGAAAATACACGTATCTTTCAGTAGGTACTCTAATCGAGCATAGATTAAAAAGAGTCCATTAAATAAGTAGCTATCAATTACCGTCCTGGCACTGATAATGTAACACCTCGATAAGGATTTGGGCAGTGCTTAACAAGCCGTCAGAATGTGCGCGTGTCGACAGAAAAAGTCGTTTTTAATAGAAGATATTCTTCAGGACTCCACTAAGAATAAACCATACAAAAACCTGAGCAATGAGCCTACAGCGCCTTTGATATGCAACGCGAAAGCCGAGCCACTCAAAATGGTACCGGAAAAAATACGCCTAAATACAACAGAGGATAAGTTAACAAAATTCAATGTAACGACTGAAGTTCAAAGAGAAATACAACTGAACAAATTGAATCTGGAGCAAAGAAGAAACACATACCCCTTGTACCCAACACCGATGAAAGCGAACATTCCATGGTCACCATATAAAACAAAGGACCCAGTAGCGTACCCTGTAGAACACCGACCTCCATTTAGTTACTACAGCGAGTCTATGCTTAATTCAGAACACATATTAAGAAACCAACTTGCCGCTAACAGATTTGTCTCTCATCCATTTACGATACGACAGACTTACGGATTCGACAGAGGTGAGAAACTTTATCAAAAGCTTTAGTAATATTTCTTGATTATCTGATCTGATATATTTTATATCAATTTTATATCAACTCAATTCGTACTGATATTTACTATATTTCAAATGTTAATGTCATGGTAAATTCCGTCTTTTAAATCTTATAAGAAGCATCTTATCGGTTTTATAGCTGTAATTGATTAAAGATATTATAATGATTACAGGAATAAGTCAACATACGAATTTTATTGGGGGAAGCGTAAACAAAATTGCTGATAAAAAAGCACTTAACAATCTATACAGATATCAATTTCAAGCAAAAAGTTTGGTAGATAAACTAATCCTTAGTAATGCGAACATTTTGTGATATCTAATCGCAGATAGCTTAGTAACATTAAGCAAATAGGTAAAAACTGCGGTTTGATTTTTACTTGCAAATATTGTGTGTGCTAAATTAAAGTATTGAAAATATTGCACTTGTTTTGAAGAAAGAACCTTCAAGATTCATTAAATTACAATCATATTTAAATTTTTTTATAGTCTGGGACTATAACACCCGTTTGCACTAAACTTAAGAATCGCCTAAGTCTTTTCCTAGCTAACTTAAGACATTCTAACAAAAAATTGCTTTGCACTAACCTTAGGACATTCTTAAATGCACTTTAGGCTATTCTTAACTTACGGGCCCAATATCGAGCACCTAAGGCTTAAGAAATACCTATATCAGTGGTTATTGTCTGTGGCATTGTGAGCAAAGAGTAGTGCAACAAGATTTTCTGTTCCGGTTATTATCTTTGGAACTAAAACAGTTTTCATAAGACAGTCCATTTTGACAGCTAATTTAGTATTGCAAGTGACTCCTCTGTCACGGCTGTTACCGGAACAGAAAAGCTTGTGGCTTTTGTATTCTTGATTGTTAGATAGAGACACAACACATGTGACATACGTCATTCATCATTTATAAAAAAAAACTGTATTATGTTTTTCTTGACAGTTGAGCTCAGTTGACTTTTTCTTTTGTCGGTGAATTACCCCTACCAAATAAAATAGACAACGCCTTAGCTTTTGTCTCCTTTTAACTCACGAAGGAATCAATGAGAAGTTTCAACCAAAAAAATATCCAGTGACCTACTTTACCTCGCCATCATTATTTTAGCAAGGCGATGACTAAGTTACGACGTAGTCTGTCAGTGCAAACAAAAATTTTAGCTCGGCTGTTTTAGGCTGTTCCTAAACTAAGATGTATCTTATCTAGGACAAGGTCAACCCGAGTTTAGTGCAAACGGGCATAAAACACCTATGAATTGTGGTATTAAAATAATGTTTTGAATGGGATATAAGTAGTTAGGTAAGGTAATAGCAATATGGACTCTCACACCAAAAGGACATCCAAAAGCTCGTTCAAATCAGCGAATTATTTTGTGGAGGGTAGTTCGTCCGACATTTTTATCATAAGCTCTGTATCATATTTATCAAATAGCTGTTAAAGGATTTTCAGAGAGTATACGAATACTCTCTGAAAATCCTTTAACATTCCCTTGTACGAACAAGGGAAAACATAAGTAATTAGAAAAGATTAGGGCTAACCCAGTAGTGGTAGGATTAATCGAAACCTTAATTGCCATACTGTCGTCATATCTTTTTAAATAATGTCTCGAATCATAGAATTACAACTTCTAATTATCATGTGAGTAACATTTTATGCCAAATTTAAGCAATTACCCTATCTACAAGTGTAGATAATACCAACCAAACTCTATAGGTAGGGCAGAGGTACCCTTTGTGGCCACTTTAAGGATTTTTTGACTTTTAAGCACTAAGTACTAAATGGTCTTAGGTATTTAAGACACAAATTATATCTTAAATTATAGATAATTTATTTACCTTTAAAGGTACATTATTCAAATTTATAAAAGTAAAATAGATTTTTTATATTACACACAATGTGTGAGAGGTGCCAAATGTACCGGTTTTGGCCACTTACTGATAGTTAAACTTTTGTAAGTATTGCGAAAAATCAAAACCAAACCCAGGTAAAATCAATATATTCTAATGCGCTAGAAACCCGTCACTTGCAAAACAACAATTTAATTGTTAAAAACAAAGGTTTTTAAAGAATTTCATCCAAAACAAATTTCTTAAAATTTTCATACAAAACATTTTTTCAAACAGAAAATGGAATTTATTGAAATAACAATTATGACATAAGGAATTCTAACGGTTGCTATTATTACCTTTAAATACCTTATTTTAATTGCCTTTATCAAAAATGGCTAAAAGTTGTTTAGAAAACTTTTAGAGCAAAAAGTGGTCAAAACCGGTACAGTGGCCAAAACCGGTACGCCTGTCCTACTTACTAAGTTGTATGAGAAAGTTAATCTGTTTGTCATTAAATAGAATAGAATTACATGGAATAGCGTCCATCACGAGTTTAATTTTTTACTTTCCCGGCGTAACTTTGATAAAATTGTGGTCTGGGGATTGTCAACAAAAATTTTAAATACGAGTAACCATGAAATTATTTCATTCCATTGAAAGGTAAAAAAGGATCGTTTATTTTTCAAATTTGGTTTTTCAAATATTTTATTTAAAGTAAATAATATAACAAATTCTTTTGATTCCTCTCGAACTTTTTATATTTATTAAAATTGATAATGCGATAGATAGCAAACTTTTAATCTTCAATAACCACATTTTGATTACATCAAGTGAAGCATGACTAAAATTATGAAAACAAAGCCAATAATTTTATCACGTGTATTGCATATGATTGCAAATCTGTCTTATATTATAAATTTGTGATTAATAATAATTAGGTATGGATAATTACATTTCTAGTTAATATTCAAATGATAACATTTAAGTAGGCTCTTACCCGAAAAATAAAGCGTAATTAATGTGTCAATAATTACATCGAAATACATAATACTTATTACTAGCTAAAGAGATTGATAAAAAGAGTTTTTTACTTTCATAAGGTAATAAAATCTAAATTTGATTTTCACGTTTAAAATTTTAAAACATAAGTAATAAAATGAAGATAAAAAGCCAATGCTACATCGGAATAAAAGTTTTTAATATAATTTTCTAAATTTTTGAGAATTATCCGTTCGGCTGACATGATGATGATATGATCCATTCGGGGTTACAGTATGTCCAGTAGGTATTTAACAAAATCTGTCAATAAGCTCTTTTTAGTATGTTTTAGTAGACAACAATCTAGTTTAATGTATTTTATTTTTGTATATTCTCAAAGAAAGCTTGTCTTCCAGTTTCCAGTAGGTAGTGACATTAAATGCCTGACAAAGATGCTACAAAATGACTAATTTGATATCTTTAATAGTTTAGTAGTGTAACCTTCCGCTCTAAAACTTATCAACACTTTAAACCAATTTATTAACGTTATCAATTATTGAAGGTAATCCTTAAACTATCTGCTAGACTATACTTATCATGTTACTGTTATCAGCTTAATTCTGGAAAAACTAATGTAACTTTTGACAAAAAATAGTAATAATTTTATCTATTGCCCCGAACAGGTTATAGATTGTAATAATAAGCTGTATTGTTCATTATTCTTGATATAATCTACAATGTTACAATCAAATAAAAATAGGTACTTCTAGTGGTGAAAGAGAGAAGTGTATCAACATAATCTTTAATTAAGAATCTTATTGAAATCAATTTAACCATCTTAAATTGTTAATTCTTTTTACCAATTTCATTAGCTTTATACATTTCAATATTTACTCAGTATTAATTATGGTTGTTACTTAAGAAGTAATCAACGTACCTATCTGTCTTGATCAGTGTATGATCTACATGAGATTTAGTTATGTAAATAAAAATTTGTGATGAAATATAATACTGCTGTTTTCTGTAAATGTTTTGCGCTAGTAATTTAATTCGTAGTTTATAACTATACATTTCTAAAATGTTACAAATACAATTAGGTTACACTGAAATCAAAGGCTGACAACCACTGACCACTGTTCTACAAAATTATTCGTTCTGAGGTCGTTTTACCATTCCAATTAAACGACAGGCTTAGAAAATAAACCCTTTTGAAGAAAAAACAGACACCTGCTCTATTTTCATACCAACATGCTCACTTCATAGTAATTTAAATAAAACTGCCAGTAAGTATATTTCCACAATAATTTTTGTGTCAAATGTGTTGGATAAATGTTTGTTTTTCCAACAATCATATTTTAAAACAACTTTGAAAATCTCTACCTATTCCCAAACTTCCAAAAATATAAAATATTAGTTGAATTTCATAGAGCTATGTATAGAAGGAACGTGAATAAACTTTTCAATTTTTTCGGTTGTAAAGAAATGGGGATGTGTTTGTTCTTATTTGAGGATTTTATTCGAAAGACAGTTTAATAATAGTGATAATAGAGAAATGAATGAATATAGAAACTATGAAGTGAGCATGTTTATATGAAAATAAAACAAGTGCCCGGTTTTTGCAAACGACTGTATCTTCCAGCTACCTAGTGATTCGGAAGAGAAACGATGCGAGATATGCAATGTACAGTCCTTCACTAAAATTACAACGTAGAAGTTGATGCTAGGAACAGAAAATGCCTCAAGTTAACACCGTGTATCTAAGCTTTTTAGCGTTCAATTGCGCACACTCTTTACCCATTTAGTCAGGAGTCATGTCATGATTTTGGACTACAACTGAGACTAAGAAGTTATTGAAATTGCATCTTCTCTGTAAGCAAGAGAACAGTTATAAAGTGTTAACAGCAAGTTGTTTCCAGTCCCTGCCTCCTGTTGTGGGCCGTGGTGGAACTTGGGCGGGCGGCGGAAAGGGGGCCAAGTCAGATTCAGTGCGGCTCAGACTGGCGCCCTGGAGCGCCGGTTCAGTGCCAGCAAGTACCTGAGTCCAGATGAAAGGAGAGGGCTAGCTGCCACACTCAGATTAAGCGACAGACAGGTAGGCTTTGACAATTAATACTCGTAACCGTTTTAAAACCACTTTCCCTGCCTCCTATTACGGGTCGTGTTGGAGCTTAGGCGGGCGGCGGAAGGGCGGCCAAGTCAGTTTCAGTGCGGCTCAGACTGGCGCCCTGGAGCGCCGGTTCAGTGCCACCAAGTACCTGAGTCCAGATGAGAGGAGAGGGCTAGCTGCCACACTCAGATTGAGCGACAGACAGGTAGGCTGGACAACATGACAATTTTGAAACTACTTTCCCTGTCTCCTATTACGGGTCGTGTTGGAACTTGGGCGGGCGGCGGAAAGGCGGCCAAGTCAGTTTCAGTGCGGCTCAGACTGGCGCCCTGGAGCGCCGGTTCAGTGCCAGCAAGTACCTGAGTCCAGATGAGAGGAGAGGGCTAGCTGCCACACTCAGATTGAGCGACAGACAGGTAGGCTGGACAACATGACAATTTTGAAACTACTTTCCCTGTCTCCTATTGCGGGTCGTGGTGGAACTTGGGCGGGCGGCGGAAAGGCGGCCAAGTCAGATTCAGTGCGGCTCAGACTGGCGCCCTGGAGCGCCGGTTCAGTGCCAGCAAGTACCTGAGTCCATATGATAGGAGAGGGCTAGCTGCCACACTGAGATTGAGCGACAGACAGGTAGGCTGGACAACATGACCATTTTGAAACTACTTTCCCTGAATCCTGTTGTGGGCCAAGGTAGAGTTTGGACGGACGGCGGATGGGTGGCCAAGTCAGATTCAGTACAGCCCAGAGTGATGCTCTGGAGTCAGCAAGTACTTGAATCCGAATGGAAGGAGAGCACTCGCTGCCAATCGGACGCTTGAGTGACAGACAGGTAGGTTCGGATAATATGGCTGATTTTTACCACCTATTGCTTATGAATGTTTGCATGTAATAAACGATAACTAACATGACAATTCTGACAGTATAACAACTAATGTAAGAAAGAAAATTACTTGCAAAGCCTGAATATAAGGTTTGGGCTGTTGTTTGGGTTTATAATTTTATTTGAATAACTTAGTGAAAGCATTTGATTGAGTATAATACAAAATAAAATGTCATACGACTACTGCGATAGATATACTACATAAGAAAGTTACGTTTTATTTATTTATATATTGTGAACTTACACAGTGTTATTTATTGGATGTGAAAATGAAAATGAATTGAACATCTATATTTTAAGTATTCCCCAAGGACCTACATTAGGTACATTACTCTTTAAAAAAAGGTCAATTCTTTATGCTGTGAATAAATTAATAGAACAGTCGCGAAATCAATTTCGTGACAGTTATATCGAAATACTCCTAGATTTTAAAGAAGAGCTATATTACGACTCATTCACACAGGATCCGTCATTGAGGATTTGACAAAAACCACGAAACTCTCTCAAGTATTAGAACAAAGACGTATTCGTGATTTTAAAAAAAGAATCGTGAAAACAGTCGATTCACAAACGTCATCGTGTGAACGAGCTCTTACTGCCGCACTCAGAGACGGATTTAATTGATAATTAAATCTCTATCTCTTTTTTTTGTCCAGTATTGAATAAAGAAGGAATGATATTTTAATGCCAATTAAATTTAATTGACCTCTCTGAGTGCGGCAGTTAATTAAATAAGTATAGTAAGTGTTTGGCTTAGGTAAACAGGGTGTTTTTGAAGTCATTGGCATCCATTCGGCCCATTAATGTACTCATATGAAGCTATGTTTTTACGTGAAAAGGGGTGGTGCCCGGCGTCAGTGCGGGCGCAGGGACGCGGGCAAAGCGGGCATGAAGCATGGGTGACATTGTTTGTTTCGTGCGCGAACTTGAATAAATTCACGTTATAGTAGAGCCCCGTTTTGTCGTGAGGCCAATGAAGTAGTTTAAGGCATGTATGTTATTTGAATATTAATTATTCAGTGTTTTTTTTTATCAAATTGTTATTAGTTAATTAAAAAAATTTATTTGCTATAGTGATCAATTACAGAATACTTTACGCGATTTTTCAGGGTTTAATAAAAAAAAATTTTACATCTTGGATTTGCCTCATATTTGGGGAAAAGACTCTATATCATGAGTATGTTCTTATTTTAAGAGGATGCTAACGACTTCGATGTCACCCTGTATACTTATGTAAGATTCTTGACAATTTTTCTCCAATTCTCAGGTTAAAACATGGTTCCAAAACCGGCGCGCCAAGTGGCGTAGGACCGCCCCGGACTCTGCTGACCCAGGGAGCCCCCCCACAGCTGATGAAGGATCTGATGAAGATGTGCAGATAGCTGATGATGAATGACAGAAACTGATGAGAGCTAACGACCTTGCTAAAGACTTTAATGCCATGCCACAGAAAGTTACGATTGAAAAATATAAAATTTTAGGAGTAATTCTGTTGTTTTATTTGTATTTCATTTTACTGAATTAAGAATATATTTTACACAGAACACTGAAAGACGTGAGAAGTTGTAAGTGGACGGGGACGTGAGTGGAAGACGCGGTATCCAATTTCTTCTCGTTTTTAAAGTTGTGTGTCCGAAATTCCGAATGTCATTTTCCATTACCTACACCAAATTATTTATTGTGAAACAAAGGTATTGAGTTGTTATAAATTATTTACCTACATTGTTCAGCTGGTTTCCGCCATTATGGCATAGACCTATTTACAATAAGTTAAGTACAGTCAGCGTCAAATTGATATAAGCATCTAGAGTAGCTGTAACGGTTCAGAATCGCACCTGAACTATCTCGAATATTTCTTAAAGATTTAAAAGTCGAAATGTATTAATGTTACTTACCTCAATAACTTTTTAATAGTATAAATAGATCCTGGTGTAGGAATAAATCACAAAATCAAATTGGGTTGTGTCAACTGGGTTGTATTGAACAAAATTAGCCATTTACCATGTTATTGCGCTGAGAATTTGCTTCATACTTTGTCAACACAGTGTAGATAGGAGGGAGATTCTGTCTATAAGGCTTGGGGCTTGTTTAGTGGTTTCAGATTACTTGAGGTAAACACTGAAAAAGAAACGGGTTAATAGTAGCAGAGCAATTGTGGTCATTTGCATTTAATTTGGAAGTTAACACTTAAAGTTTTATGATTAATCTGAGGAAGTTAGATACAGTAAATTTGTTTGAATTAGCGAGAAAATATAGTTAATAAATACCTGAGATTCAGGGATTGAAACAATGGTGTTTCACAATATTTGGACTCTGTGACAAATTATTTCATATAAGAAGATGCACTTTGTTGAGGGTTTTGTCAATCGAATTTGCTTCACGGGAGTGTGGACAATACTTGTATTTCGATATTGTTTCACGAAATAATCGACACGAACTGTTATTAGTTAGTAAAATTATAAATCTTGTTGTAAACAAATGTCATGTCAAAATGGAATAATCCTGTCAAAGTGCAACGACAACTAGCGGCAGACTTGAGAACTAATGCAAGTCAAATGACATCACATAAATATAGCAAGAAGGTTTTACTCACAGAATGTTAAATTAACATTATGTATAACTTAAATAAAAATATGGGTTAAATAATCAAAAGTACAGAATATTGGTTTCTATCTTAGATAAGGTTCAAAGTTTCAAGTATGGGGAATGTATATTGGCTAGAGGTGATACGTTCGGAAGTTATGTTCGAACAATTACTATTTTGATAATAGTTTTCATTCGTAAATAATAAAAAAAGGGATCATACAAAATAATGTGTTTATATTGTGTGAGAGGGTAATATTTTGAATAGTTTAGTAAATTCTATAACTTAATATTGGATAGTCTTGTAACTATCAAAGGTTTCTGAACGAAAGCCAGGCGGGGCGTTCAGGATGTTTGAAATGGGTTGGCGTTAGACGCTAGAGGACGCTATGACGATAGAGTAGGGATGTGGGACGCTAACTTTTGGCGCGTTTTGAGTAGGTCTATATAAGCAAGAGGGACGCGACGCCCGGTCTTATTTCTCCGGCATAGACTTCGAGGCAACACGTATGGAAGACGAAGCACTTTTTGAAGAAGTCTCATTATAAATCAAGCCAGAAGTAGTCTTCAAGCAAGTGTACAGTGAGTCCTTGCCACCATAGGGCGTTTATTGGGTTCGCGATCTTTTAAACGTTTTAATTTTGGAATTCTGACTGGTAAATTGAATCCGAAATTAAAAGGTCTAGTTTGTTTACAGAAAGCATTTCAATTAAAGTAAATTATTCCCAAGTAAAATCCTAGAAAATGGGCTTAATTTGAGTCAGAGAGGGTTGGAAGCATAGAGTTTGTTTCTTCAGGAGTACATTGCTTATGTCTCCGGGCTCCAGGCAAGGCTCACGGGAGGTCGCTAGGTAAAGAAAGTCTGGCATTGTGGAGTGCCGGATGGGCGTTCAATGGATAACGCTTAGTAATTTCCACATGGTTTGATCAGGCGGGCTGTTTTCATTGACAGTTTTTCAGTTAACACGTCTGATGGCGCGGGGCGTATGCCCCAGATTTGGAGGCAGTTGCGGCCTGATTGAACCATACCTACCTGTAGGGTGTCTATCTGTTCCCTTCCCAAGCAGATGGACCACGGCATGAGCGATAGGATTTTAGGGGGCCCTCTCACCCAAACTTGACAGAATTGGGGCGTCAGAACTGGCGATACAGGCGCCAGATTTGTGTTTGATAGGAAAGTCGCATTTAGTCGGAAATAGGCAGGTAGGTACCTACTTAGAATCACGAGCTAGGTAACTCGAAGACCTTTGTTCTGGCAGAAAGGGGGAGGTCTGCTGGGGCAAGGCTACGAGGGGAGTCTGGTATACAGAGTAGGTAGAATGAGTAGGGTCGCTGCAGGTCTATAAGTAGCATTATGTGTTATTACAAATATATCTACAATCAAATCCGAATGTTGTTGACATCCCTAGGCATAGATTCTTGTGACAGACGAACAAACCCGGGCAATTTGACAGAATGATTATAGATAGTGGGGAAAAGTCCGATTGACAGTTTCCAGCAAAATGGCTGTCTTTTATCAAACAAAATAATGTTACATCTTAAGAAGAGAGATTAGGTAAACTAGTGCTTTCAGTATTTGGGAAATGATTTGTGAAGTAACAATACTAGTGGAACAGTCCAAAGAGCTTGATTAGAGTAATCTTTATAGGTTCACGCATTGCAAAGATATGAAGGTTGAAATAATCTATCAAACATAAGTGGAGAATCTAAATTTACCTATATATTTGGCTTGACAAAAGGTAATATATTCCTATGATGCAAAAGGCACCTATAATAATCTATAAATTGAGCTGGTTGCGGAAGAGTTCTCTGGATCAGACTACTGCTATATTAGTGTATGAAAAGGATTTTGTTCGGTGGCGGGAGAAGATGTTTAAACTCGAAGGAACTCGGTGTAATGTTGACCAGTGTCTTATGGAAGCTGATGTTGATTCAAGGTTTTCCAGATACTAACCTATTGAGTTGGAACATGGTTCTATAAAGCCATAAATTATGTAAAGCTATCGGGGTGAGGCGGAAGCTTCTGTTCAATTTGGTTGGATTCTTAAGTTATTTCCAAGACCAGTCCAATGGTGAGATTAAGGATATATTACCATGAGTGAGATTCTTTAGAGACAAATTTTAACCAACAAGTTGCAAGAGTTCATTAGGATCTGGGACAGACACGTAGACATAGTTAGGGAATTTAGTTCTACGGAGAAACTTGGTCATAGAAAAGGTTAGGAGAGTCTATATTTATATGTACTTACTATGAATTAGATTTGAGTTCTCTCCTCTCAGGAGTCAGACTTGTTAGTGCTCCTAATTTAAGCACTCAACCTGTTGGATTTATCCCAATAAGGATTATTCAACAAAAGGAAAAGGATATATCAATTAACGTTAACTTTAACTGCTGCTGCCATGAAGGAGAAAGATCTCTTCATGTAGACTAACAAGTCGCTTTGAAGCATTTAGCTTGGTCCTCTTTTATTTATATATACATAAAGAATTGACGAACATGACAGCTTGACTTTATATGTTGAAGTTTGTTTTATATGAAAATGTAATAAAGCAGCGCCGGAGGAGGGATGTCCAAGTTTGGTGACGAGTTCCACTGTTATGGGCGGCGGAGGTGCCCTGACTTTACCGGTTAAATAATATTGCTGGAGCATTTGTATTAGGCCAAGATGGTGATTAAAATCAATAGTGACTCTCTTTACCTTAATTATTATACCAATTTCCATCTCTGACTTTGCAAGCAAAGCTATATGCTGAAGCTAATAGGTACTATTATAGATATAGGGTTTCCATCTTCCAATAGAAATAACAAATTTTCATTTCTAATTTGCAAGCAAAACCATATGCTTAAGCTAATAGGTATTATTATAGTAATTGTGTCTCCATCTTCATATAGGTATATCAAATTACATTTCAAACCACACATGCCAATTTCACCTTAGACCTTGCAAGCAAATCCGGATGCTGTTACTAGTTTCAGTTCCATTGTAACCTAAATTATTAAATTCCACCAGTTTTAATAGACAGTTAACCTTGGGTCAGTAACCAGAGAATTAGCATGGTGGGGTGGGCTCAGCATTATAAAATCACTGGTCAATGCAGTATGTTGGACCTAGGAATCGTTTAGGACCTAAATGTTAAATGTCCAAGCAATGTAGGGGTAAACTAATGTTAGGTTTATACAAGAGTATTAACTTAATTTGAGTGTCTTGGTCGCTATAAATGAGGTTAGAAAATTAGAAGCAACGGCCATGTAATATGAACAGCTGTTAAGTTGATGTAGGCATATAGGCAGTTCAAAGTATGAGTTAGTTAGTAGTAAGGTTAGTCTCTGTCGCTTCATTTAAAAGTTCATGGGTCTACGCTTTACAACCAGGGTTCTCCGTTACGACGTCACAGGCCACTTCAGATTTGATTCAGAGCATCCATAGTAGTTTTCTATATATTCATCGGTCAACAGTTAGGTATTACAGCGTTCAGACTAGCTAGGTATTTTTGTAACTAATAGAATCCTTGACAGAGGTTCAGTATTAGCATAGAGTAAATACTAGAATGGTTTGTTAGTATATTTAGGTTAGGCTAAGCAGATAGAAAGTATGTAAAGGCGGGTGTTACATAGTCAAAAAGATCTGAAAAACATAAACGCAATTTGATCTAAGCAGTTGGAATCATCATATTGTTGTAAGCGCGCAAGGTGTTCAAAATATCTTAGCACTCATTGTTTCATATTTATATAAGCAGTCAAAGTGTTCGAAATTATCTAAGCAAACAAAGCTCTCAAAATATCTGTGCATAATGTACAGTCACGAGCAATAATATGTATACAACTTAGGACTATGTCATATTACAATAGAATGACTTCTGTGACATTGATCGTTTCTTTCGGATAACTTCAATGTGACAAAGTTCTATGTTGTATACATATTTTTGCTCGTGCCTGTACAACACCATATTGCAAAGATATTTTGAGAGCTTTGTTTGCTTAGATAATTTTGAACACTCTGACTGCTTATATAAATATGAAACAATGAGTGCCAAGATATTTTGAACACCTTGCGCGCTTACAACAATATGATGATTCGAACTCCTAAGAAGAATGCCTAAGGGCATTAAGTCCGCCTTTTGTATGTTTTTTATTTTCATGCAATAAAGAATAAATATAAATATATAAGTATATATGATTCGAACTGCTTAGATCAAATTGCGTTTATGTTTTTCAGATCTTTTTGACTACCTACTCTGAACGCTTATATATCAATTTGACGCTGACTGTACTCTTCTATTTGCGCAAAATAACCGAAACTTTTATTCTAAACCCTTGATAAATCGTAAATGATTTATTTCTATTGGTGGCGCTACTGAGCTGATCGAACTCCGCTCAAAGTGACTCCCATTGAGCGGCGCCGGCGGGCCGTAGTAGGAAAAACTGTTCGCGCTTAATACTTCTTTAATTTTTGTTTTTTTAATAACATTTAATTTTATTCACAGTGTTGAATAACACTGTTGACTTTTTGATCTGAATTAAATTTACAAATAAAAAGGTAACTGAGAGTGTCTTTAATAAGTAGTGGGACAGTCAATATGGCAGTGTTTCAAATGTACTGAAAACAAACATGGTTTCCAGTACATTTGAAACACTGCCATATTGACAAAACAAACATGGTTTTACTGCTTCCTCTAACCCACTATCCCGCAAACCCAAATCCGTCCTGAATGACCCGCCCGAAAAGCTCACGGCCGACCTGACCCGCCTATTGGAGGCTCAGGAAGCCGCTGTAGCCCTCACTCCTCAGGACCCTTCCGGTCAACCCCCAGTAATTTCACAGGACCCTTCAGGTCACCCCCAGTCCTCTCAATCGGCGGTCACCCCTTCTGGGAGCCAGTCGATCTAACTTCATTCATTTCACTTTACTTTGTTTTATACGATTTTATTTTTTACCACATTTCAATTCATTTCATTGCCGACCCGCCCGCCTTGGGCGTCGGTATTTTTGTTTTTGATTTCAGATATGACCAGTCACCTCCTTTGGATGCTGGTCATCCTCAGTGTGCACTTCGCCTAGGCGGGTGACGCCCTGCGCCACGGCCCTCCAGGGACGTGGTCGCCACAGATATGCTGAAATACCCGTCCAGGTAACAGCAGTTTTCAGGCAGTGTTTAGTCGGTAAGAGTCCGACATAACCATTACAGCCGGCTGTAATGGTATCCATGAGGATTCACTGCCTCCTTCCCCCGTAGTCCGGAAGGTTGCCGGATGAGCGATTGTTTCAATAGGAAACGGTCGGTCGTTCGACGCAAAAAAAAAAAAAAAAAAAAAAAACATGGTTTTACTACGTTACTGTAGACTTTTCGAACCAAATTCAATTTCAAAATCGTAATGAAATGTCTGACCTACAGCCCTCTTTTGCAGAGTTTTTAAAAACGGCTGAGAAAGATAATAACTTTTGTACCTTTTTTTAAAGCTTATGAAACTGTATGTTATTTTACCACTTAATTTGTACGCTGACTTTCATACAGCTTTTTTTACAATAATTTATGGCAAAGTTGGAGAAAAATACATACTTAACATAAAAAATATTTTTTCTAAATACCTTTTATTTTTGAGTTTATGTAAGTTTTGCGCATGTGGTATTTTTTAGAATGTTTCCGAATTATTCAGTTTTCAGAAAAATATCAATTCCATGTTTAAAGTGGAGTAGTTTAATCACAATTTATGTTTTTTGGTAACAATTCAAAAAAAATCTAAAAATCAAAAAGCCGTCACAACTCTGTAACCATTCAGTTTTGTTTTGACCCCTGGTGCACTGGACTTAATTTGTTGCTAATGGCCTCTAGTATAACCTCTTTCAAGGAATAGGTCGAGTTTCACTGTCACCCTGTATAAACGAATTAAAGGAAAAAAACAGATAAAATTTTAAAAATAATTTTATTAATAGAAACCATTGTTCAAGGGAAAACCTCAAAAACAAAAACAAACTTTTAACACCATATAAATTGGACAGTAAAAACATAATAGATAAGTTATTTTATTTACAACATAACAATATAAATATTGGACAAACATTATTTGTTCAATACTTATTTTATTTCAAACTTACAGAATTACTTAGGCCCTTAAAAATAGAAGATAATAGAACAGACTTATATTGAAATTCTAATTATAAGTATCTCTATTTAACTATGAAAAAATAAGACAAGAAAAATAATAGAAAAAAATTACAATAGTTACTCCGATAGTTCCAAACTTTTTACACAAGCAGATTGCTGTGCCTTGTTATTCGACAGTGCAGTCAAACCAATTTAATCACGACTTACTTTGCTAAGAATTTGTTTCAGAACATCAAAATGATAAAGGTAAAAAAATGGAGATGGGCTTAGAGCCGAATACTTGAACGCTACTTGACTTTAGGAGTGACTCAAATATCGCCCTGTTGCATCAAATATCAAAGGTATGAAAGAGACAGCTTGATGTTTTAGACTCTCCTAGAGTTAAGTCGCTTTCGAGTATTCGGCCATTACATAACTAAATGGACGTTTAACCAACAGAATCGAAATATTTAGTATGTAATTCATTTCGAAGTATGGCCATTATTTTTCAATAATCTCAGTTGTTGTTCGCTTGTTAACCGACTTCAAAAAAGTTGGAGGTTACTTATCAATGTATGTTTTTTATGATTTTTTTTATGCTTTTGATTCAATATCATAAGTGTATTTCGACGTTTTGACCCCGGTTCTTATCCACCTTTTGGACTTTACTGTTCTTCAACCCCAGTGATAATAAAGATGAAATGTAAACGTTAGCCTTAGGGCTTATTACACTTGGCTAAATTCAGCATCTAATTAAGCATACATTGCTTTCTTTGAGCTCATGTGTAGCAAGTGATGCAATCAAAACAAGCAATGTATGCTTAATTAGATGCTGAATTTAGCCAAGTGTAATAAGCCCATTACTATGGAGTACGATAAATTTATTTCTGTTGGTTATGTAGGTATGCGTCCAGTGGCCATATGAAAAATCCCATTACCTGTACTTCCAAATTATACAATGATCTGTGCAAGAAGTCTCTACAGAGATAACTATCCTAATGATATCGAACTCTGCTCTGTCGTTAAGTCATTGTCGCTAGGTTGTGGTGATTCCTCACAAATTAGGAGTGTTTTATAGATGTATGTAAAATTTTGGGGATAAAATATATTCTGGGGGATTCTTGAGGGGAACGCATCAGAGTTTCGTGGGATTTGTGGTTTTTCTTATAGTAAAAGCACCTTAGTACAATTATATTTTCTGTGGAAAAAGGTTACTTTTAGTATGTTTTTTATGTTTGATTGTCTCCAAGCCACTAAATACAACGCGAACCGGACGAGACGTTCCGTGGGCAGGCCCCCTACAATGTGAACCGACGATCTGGTCAAGGTCGCGGGAAGCCGCTGGATGCGGGCAGCGCAGGACCGATCGTTGTGAAGATCCTTGTGGGACGCCTATGCCCAGCAGTGGGCGTCGTACGGCTGAAATGATGATGATGATGAAATACAACAAGTTGTGTATTCATACCCCACCAAATTCCCCATTTTTGACTTATCCACAACCGTAGATAACTTTACGATCGCTAAAAGTCGAGACTGTCCCCCTGGAACTAAACGCATACGCATCATAAATGTTTCGGTCATATGTAAGGCCACCATATTTAAAATAAAATATAGTAGAATCAGCTGTGCATTAGAATAATCAGTTCTAATGAAATAGATATAAAGAACTTTAACTTTATGCACCTGACGCAGTTTTAGCGACAATATTGTGCATACGGACAATTGCTACATAGTTTTATAGTGTTGGGTGACCCTTCATTTTATATTATCTTTTAAACATTTTGTAAGTTAGTTTATTATTAAAAGTAAAAATCCAACTATAATTCAGTCCTTGTCACCCTATTTGATCTGCCTTCAACGACATCATAATATCAAAATTCATATTAAAAAATATAGTTTCCCTTGAAGCCCGGCGCTTACGGCGCTAATAAACGAACGCACCGCCCGCGCTACTAGGTAAAAATAAATCGCTAATCGAAAAAAATGGAAAAAATAGCCGTGTTTTACGAAAAACCTGATAACTTAGGAATTAGGCTATATTTTTTCATTATGTAAAGTGTGTTTGGCTTATGAATGTTTTATCTATTTTCAGGTACTAAATTATACTATATTACTATAGTAATATATTAGTTCTACATGGTATAAGTGCAGCAATAAGCTATTTGACTGAATTCTTTGAAGAATTTTTTTGAAATTTTTTGACATTTTTTTAGATATATTATTAGACTAGCGGCCGCCCGCGGTTTCACCCGCGTGGTTCCCGTTCCCGTGGGAATATCGGGATAAAAAGTACATATAAACCTTCCTCTTGAATCACTCTATCTATTAAAAAAAATCGCATCAAAATCCGTTGCGTAGTTTCAAAGATTTAAGCATACAAAGGGACATAGGGACAGAGAAAGCGACTTTGTTTTATACTATGTAGTGATTTGATTCCTATAACTTCCTCTGTAAAACACTAAAATAACAATTTTTATAACAGTAAAACACAATTTACCTTGCTTTTTGCTTCGAAATAATAAGATTACACATATTATAAAATATTATAAACATTTGCAGAGGCAGAGCGAAAAAAATTAGACTTTCTTTTTTCTATATCAATTCGAACGAAACATGCAGAGGGATATGAATTTTACAGCCTATAGACAATGTATGCAGCTTCCATATAAAATCAAGTGTCCCATACACGCATAGACTCCTTCATGGAGTAAAAAAATGTAATCTGTGCCAAGTCTGTGGCGGACCGAATGGTCCTTACGGGGGTTGACGGAACGGCAATATGGAGGACCTTAAGGTCCTTATCGGGTTCTTAGGGTGGGGCGTTATTTGAAATTCACATAAATTGAGATATGACACAAAAATATTTTGTAATAATATTTATACATTTCAAAATAAGAAACTCTTGATCTTAATGAGAGGTTTTCTTTTTGAGTAAGTATTAAAAAATTAAAATAGTTTCAAAGAACTCTATAAATGGCGCTGAACTGACTACGTTACTAGGTGCCAAAGCCAAAAGGCTTCAAAATGTTTAATAATTTTATGTTTAATCTCTTCTTTTTCTCTTGGGGCATTTTTTCTGTTGTGGAAAAACTGTTTGTTGTTATATATTTTCAACATGTCATTGTGATGTGATGTGACCATGAAAGCTCAGTAGCGCCACCAATGGAAATAAATGAATTACATTTTATTAAAGGCTTTAGCCGGGTCTCCAGCACGTGTTTTGCCCTACACAATCAACAAAAACATCTCAACATTCAACAAAACTGTCTACACAAAACATTGTTTCACTACACATTTTTGTTTGCATCAACAATGTTTTTGCTTTCCATGCCCGGTGGAAAACACGTACACAAAACTTCCCCCGCGCGGGTCGAGGGGCAGGGTACTGTAATAATCTATCATTTCGACAACTTTTAACTTTTTTAATTTTGATAACTCGCTAGACAATGGCTAAATTTATGTGTAAAATAATCGATTTTCTATTTTTAATTCTTGATAAATGTTAAAATTTCGGCACTGTAAATAAGGTCTAACTTGAAGGCGACGCTTTTTTCTTCTAGTTATCAAATTTAAAATCGCCTAAACTGAAATTACGTCTTCTTCGTCCGAACTCATTTTGTTTGCTAGAGAAACTATTGTTTTGTGTACACAAGCCAAGAGAGGTATAGACGGCGCATGTCAAGAAACATTTTTCAGAAACAAAGTTTTGTGTATGTGTTTTTGTTGAATGTTTTCAAAAATCTTTCCCTGGAGACCCGGCTTTAGATTAAAAGTTTCGGTTATTTCGCGCAAATAAAAGAGTAAAATGCATTTTATAAATATACTTTTAAGAACTCAAACTTACGCAAAAAGTCATGAATCTCAATAGTGCCAAAAGTGGCTACATTTAGCAATATCGAGATTAATAACTATAATGCTCATATTTGAGGCCATGAAAACACAATTAAAAATTGCATTTTATTCTTCTATTTGCGCAAAATAACCGAAACTTTTATTCTAAGCCCTTGATAAATCGTAAATGATTTATTTCCATTGGTGGCGCTACTGAGCTCATCGAACCACCTTAACGACCATTTTTATGTGGGTTTCGTTTTATGATCTCAAAATTATATCCAAGTGAAATAATCAAAAAACGATGTGACGTTTCATTCCTTGCAGTAACTCACCAAGTTCAGCGCCATCTATCCAGCGACTTGGGAAGAATTAAAAAAAAAATAAAAAGATAATCCCTCATTAATATAATATTTAAGGCCTTTGACTTTCAAGATACAATTTTCATTTTATTATCGGCTATGATGATGATGATATCTAACGATTTGCAGTTTCAAAATAATATGCACCAACAGTTTTCTTTATGTAATCATATTATGTATAAATATAATGTCACATATACCCTATACCCTATATATACTTATAGGGATTTTCTTACTTTTTTATTTGTTGTTTCAAAGCCTACCTTCATAAATGTTACTTTTGTAACAAGTGATCAAAGTTTTTGTTGTGTTATGAAAGTTTTATAATTTTATAAGTACATTTAATAGTCACCGTTACCCTTTTACGGTTTCAAAGTAATTGCGAAAAAACTTAATTTATGACAGATAAGACACATCTGAAAATTGCCATGTGACTAAAAAATTACTCTTAAGACTCTACTGGCCGTTTTCACCACAACTTATGGATCGCCTAAGTCTTTGCTTAACTACTACCTGAACCAGTTAACTTGGCACCTGGCTCGAAAACGTAGCTTACACTCAGGTGCCAAGTTAACTTATATGTTTTGGTGAAAACGGTCATAAAACACTTACTAAAATAGACATCCATTATATGGCAAAAGGTCTCGTCAAACTTCTAGTCTGCTTGAAACATTACACTTTTCATTGCAGTATCAAAATAAAGGTCAAACCAATTAAATCCTGATCCATTTTGCTAATAATTTGTATAAAATGAAATGCATTGACAATGATCTTTGTAGTTCTGTCAATGTCAATAAAATATAAATTTGAATTTCAACCTTATTGATTTTTAATATCTAAGTATAAGAAAATAGCCCTATGTGAGTCACAATTTAATTGGTATGATTGTACAATGCAGAGCAATTTCAGATAAGACTAGAAATTTAACGTGATTATAATACATTTATTATTTATCGGTGAAGTTAACCCTATGTTTTAATTTAAGTATGTATCGAAAATAACTACTGTTAAACCATATTTACAGCTGTGTTCGGCTATAAGATGTCTTTTATGTAAATTATATTTGCTGAATCCACATTTCATTAGTCATTCATTTATAACTTCGAGCATACTGTCAGGCAAATGTAACATTTTTCTCCATTCAATTTAATTAAATAATATCAAAGAATTGAATGTAATATTTCCTCCTCAAGTTTCTCAACGCTTTACCTGACAGTATACATCAGTCATAAATATTACAATCATTTGTAACTTATTCAGCTTTCCTTAAAGTACCTCTCGCGCGCCATGCTTTCAGTAAATTGTATGAGAAGTACAGTTGGAAGAAATGTACCTGTGATGCCAGAAGTACGTATGCATACCACAGCAGGCCGTAAGGATAACCCTGGAAAGCAAGAACAAGATATTTAAGATTTAAAAAAAGAAACATTATAGTAAGTCCTAGCATTCCTCTCTGAAAGGAATAGGTAATAGGTGTATTGTAAGAGTTAATTAATGGTTGGTTAAACTTTAAATCAGCTACTAAGCAACTGTTGTTTCCCATATATCACATATTTAAGCCATAATACTTAAATAGGCCTAACTAACTTATAATATATCATTAATAAGACAGACACAGGATATCATTGTTTCCCTATTGTTTTCTCTGATCACCAACACATAACAGTCAAGTTATATAAAACTAAATGATCCAAGGGTTTTAACTCACTTGCCACAGCTCAATTTCCACTTCTGAGCTGTCATCTTCGTCTTCATCCATGGTCAAGTACCTCCAAACATCTGGGCAGTAGTACAGAATGCAGTAAAGTAACGGTCCAAAGCCAAGTATGCCGATGCCGTACATGTATCGTCTTAGATGCTTAATGTTGTTCCGTTTGATTGCAGCAAGGCCAAGAAATGAGAGCAGCAGTGAAAGGCACCAAATGTATTCCCACCACAGAGGCTGGAAAATTATAAATTTATTATTTAAGATTGTTATTTCATAATTATAGTTCATATTGCAGTAAAAAGTCTGTAAAAAATATATGAGCAGAAGCGAGGGAAAATGCAGTCCATGATGCCTAGCGACTACCAGTAATAGCTTTATTAATTAGGTAAGTATATGGTTTTTACTTCATTTTCTGTAGTTCATTTACATAATGGTTCTTAATTCAGCAATATTAAATATTGTTGTTTCTCCTAAATTACTACTTGAGATTTGCAAGTATGTACATTCTGGTAGTATTTCACAAATTCATTTTAGTCAAAATAAATAAAATGTAGGTAAATTCTGGAGTTGAAAACTAATCTCACCTGTGGTATTTGCAACTCTTCAATTTCAAGTATAAAAATGTCTAATTTGTCCAGTATATCTGCCGATAATTTAGCAAGCATAACGAGGAACAGCACATGATGAAAGAAAACACAGTACTTCAACCGTGATTTGTTCAGTGCACTGAAAATAAACAATGTTTGTAAATAAATAGTGACGTGTCCTATTTTCCATAACGTGGTAACTACATCGCATTGTATACTGTGCAAACCAAAACAAATCTACATTTTCTTGTTTTCTATACGATTCCGTGTTACAATTTTCAAACAAACGGCGCCAAATCTAATTCAACATCGATTGCTTTTGGCTAAAAATAATTTGACGGAACTTGATGAAATAAATGTCGCCTGTCAGGTTACCGCAGCCTCATAAATTTCTCTGGCATTCTTCAGGATCAAATAAACACAAAAATAAACTAAAACATACCTTAGTTGATATTGAATAGCTATTTTCTCTCTGTGTTCGAAGTCAGCTCCGTTCGTTCCAGTCACCATAACACCGCGAGATGCCATTTTCTAAATTAATTAATGTAGCTAAACAATGAAAATCTTCACCACTTTTATAACGGGTTACACAAAACACATCATTCACATAGAAACTGAATAAAATATTAGTTTTCAGTCATTTCCATTTCCAATTCCATCTGCCAAATCGAAAGAGCGAGCGCAATGACAGCAGAATGACAAAACTGCCAACGTTTCAAGGTTTTTTGACAAAACGTTTCGTTTTGCGCGTTAGTGACCGAGGTATATTGTTTTTTTTTTTACTTAAACAGTACAATCTTCAGTGTTAATTCATAATTAAGCTTAACAAAATACACTCCAATAATAATTATCACATACATGATGAAATATACCATTATATTAAATATATCAAACTGCAAAAAAGCCCTGTAAATACGATTGGCGTGGTACGGAATGGTTTGTAAAAACTTGACTTTTTTTTTTTTTTTTTTTTTTGCGTCGAACGACCGATCGTTTCCTATTGAAACAATCGCTCATCCGGCAACCTTCCGGACTACGGGGGAAGGAGGCAGTGAATCCTCATGGATACCATTACAGCCGGCTGTAATGGTTATGTCGGACTCTTACCGACTAAACACTGCCTGAAAACTGCTGTTACCTGGACGGGTATTTCAGCTTATCTGTGGCGACCACGTCCCTGGAGGGCCGTGGCGCAGGGCGTCACCCACCTAGGCGAAGTGCGCACTGGGGATGGCTAGCATCCAGAAGAGGTGTCTGGCCATATCTGAAATCAGAAAACAAAAAGGCCGATGCCCAAAGCGGGCGGTTCGGCAATGAAATGAGTGAAATGAAGGAATTAAAATGAGATAAGATAGAAAAATGGGACTTTACTTAAAACTTTGAAGTGCTTTTAGGCACTGACTGTGTTGGGATATTATGATTACGCGTTCCCGGCCTGTCCGGCCATTGCGTAATTTATGGGCAATGACTGAGACCTCGTCGAGGTCAATGTTTTGGATTGAACTGAGGACGTAATCAAGGTCTTCCTCTTTAGAGTAAGACTGTGGTTGCGTCGGGGGGAGCGCTTCAGAGCGCCAATTTGGGGGGTGCGCTTGGGAGCGCCAATTTGGTGGGGCGGGTGCCTGACTGGGGGTGTAGGTGTTAGAGCCGCCCCAGGCCGACTTTGTGGCCTGTGCGGCTATCCTACCTCCCGATTTAGGAAGATCGGGGAAGTTCTGGGTATTGTTTGTTGGGGGGCCCGCCTGCGGCCACCTGGGAGGTTGCCGCTTTGGCCCTTGTTTTTGGGACTGGGACTTGGGATTAGGGCGGGGGGCGCGTATGCACCCTCTCCAGTTGGCTGGGTGGCCAATGAGGCCGCAGTTGACACACGCGGGTTGACCGGGAGTGTCGCGAGTGCGTTCACACTCACTGGTGGAATGGGAGCCAAGGCACTTGACGCACCTTGGTGGGGCCGTGCAATGGGGAACTTGCATTAAAATTATTTTGAGAAATTATATTAATAATCCAATGATGATAGCCATTAAAAGTGCATTCGTGGAAGATTTATTCCAAAATTATTATTATTTTGCAAAATATTTTAATGTAAAGTTACGTAAATTGAAACGTGATTTGAAACACCAATCAGCGCGCAGTGACGTCATTCCATTAGTCACTTAAGCTGAGTTCAAAAACATATAGGTAATCATACATTCAAATCATGTCATAAAACATTAAAAATATCTACAAAATGGAAAAAGGATTGACTAAATTCGACTCGCGAGATTTGCTTAAGGTTTATATGGACATAGTGCGGTGGTTTTTTATGGAAAATTCAATTTTTTCAAGTGTAGAGATTGCTGTTTACTTTATACACTGTTGATGCAAGATCTAACGAGGTTATGATTTTTACGAATACAAGGTACTTACATCAAAATGATCTTCACAACATTGCAAGGCAGATTTTGAAGAGGGTGAATGTTGTCTTATATAGCTCCTTTCATCCACTTTTCTCTAAGTTTAGGCTCTTGAGGCACAGTTAAAACTGCCCACTCTATTTTGTGAGATTTAGCTTTACTTGTAAAAGAATTATCCATTGTAGTAGTAATAAAGTATCGTTTCCTGACTTTTTTGTATGTCAAATAAAACTGAAATAAATTAATTCTGTCTTACAAAAATAATATTTACGCGCCGTGAAAAGTTATGTGCATCTGAAAGGAGTGACCACTGACCACGAAAAAAGAAACAGGTTGAGAGCCTATCAGAGAATCTTTACGCGACATGAAAAGTTATGTGCATCTGAAAGGAGTGCCCACCAAAAGAGAAACAGCTTGAAACCCTTGTCAGAGAATCTAGTAAAAAAATTGTTGATTCCTAAGCAAAACTCCAAATAATTCGTATTAATTCTGAGTTGGACACTCAGTTCAGCAACTGTTAAAAATTTACTGTCACCTGTCAAAGTAATTAAGAATTGTGTGTTAATCTAGTAAAGAATTTAGCTTGGTCGTGCATTATCGAATCTCTCAAATTTTGCAAGTAAACTAAAGAAATACATAAAATTACTTTAAATAACTAATTTTTTAGCACCTTATGAAGAAACAATGGTAAAAACGTTAATAGTTTTATAATAAATGGAATTTATCTATTTTGACAACTAACGACAAACGTTTGAACTGAGTGACCAAAGTTTTCGGTTTTAATGACTAGGCTTCGCCACATAGATAAATGAAAGTAAGCTTAAGTTTTTTTACTCGACTGCGGCGGGCGAAGTCAAAAATTACCTGACTGCGGCGGGCGAAGCCCAAAAAGTGTTACGTTTTTGACCTGAATGTATGTGTTTCTGTTCCTATGTTCCCTCGTAACTACTAAACGGATAAACTGATTTTGTTAATTGATACGTCATCAGATTCGTCTTAATAGCCCGAGTGAAAATAGAACATCAATATTAACAATAATCAAAATGGCGGCTTTTAGGCGGCATATTATTCTGTGCATTGTAAAAGAAATATTTTTAAATCTCATCGAGTGGGGTAGGTATTAAATGAAGAGTTTTAAATAGCGATTCCATAAACATCTATAACTTGCAGTTTTGTAAATCTCTCCGTATTAATTTATCTAAAAAAGAAAAGAATTTACGAATTTTTAAATTAGTAAGTTCTTACTTAAAAAGATGATTTATTGGCAATGAACTAAAAAGTCTAAAATAAAAACGTAGGTAATATTTAAAAAACTAAAAACACGACTGCAAAAATTTACCATTAAAAATGAAAAAACCAGCTCTTTACTTCTCGGGTTTTTTAGTTTTTTATTAATTATTCCTACGAAATTTTTACTAGAAGTTGGCATATCATCCGTTTCTCTGAGGGTGCCATACTTTTAGAGATTGAATTTTTATTTTTTGTTAAAACAAAATTGACAGATGGTTACCCTCATTTATTACATTTTTTAAGGATTTTAAATGCCGCTATAACGTTGTTGTCCATCCTGTCATGCGACAAATATTGGAATGTGAAGCACAGCGGTAAACGTCGCGAGTGCACAAGTGTGTGGACACTATGAAAATATTTACGAGAAAGTTCAAGGCAATGCGAATGCGGTCGCAAGTATAAAGGATGCAATGCAATGCAACCAACTATCCACAGTCCATCAGTCCACCTGCAGGCAATGGCCTGTCATTGGCCACATTCGCCCACACACCCACAGTTTTACATTAAGAGCCCGCTATATGCCAACGAAAATTAGATTGCTTTACATGATCGTCTGTAATATCAATATTAATGAAAAACTGAATTTCAAATTAAGATGCAGCAAACTTCAGGACTAACACTAGTGATTATGTTACTCAAAATCACGATTACATAAAATTTTGTCAATAGAAAGAAATTTCGAAGTTGCCTCCAAATCGCTATAATTAACACGATAAACAGCTAGTCTTAATAATACATTTAAATAAAGCTTGAAACTTTTTAGTATAATTACACTATATATTTAAGGCAGGGCTTATGTTATATAAGGTCCTTCTTAAATAGTGCACATAATTTTAAGGGGTCAATGTACTCATGCATACAAGCAACTTTTACTATGGTACCAACATTGAAATCGCAAAAAAAATATCAGCTGTTCCATACATTTTAATCTATTCGATTTAATATTTTCTTTGAAACAGCTGATTTCTTTTTTACGTTTTCAATGTTGGTATTATAGTAAAAGTTTTTTGTATGCGTGAGTACATTGACCCCCTTAAAATTATGTTCACTATTTAAGAAGGACCTTATATATTTTTGTTAATAACCTTTAAATATCCTTTTAAAAAAAAGAATTTCCTTTATTTCTTTATTCCGGACCGGCCGGATAGTGCCGGAGAATTATATAGAAATAAGGCAGCATTTACTTTGCAGTTGGCCGTTGCAGTTATTATTTTTGCAAGTGGCCTAGTGCGCGTACTTAAAAACCGAATATCAGGTGGTCTGTTCGACTAAGGACTGCAGGCGGCCTGCCTGCTGAGCTGACTGATACATATACATATGTAGTAAATAGAACTCAGTACTTATATTTTCTACCAACATTAACATCTTCGTTTAAACAATATATTTATAACAATGTAACAGTATATTTACTCCAGTGTGCAGCAGAAATAAATCAAGTATCAATATAATCAATCAAGCAACAACAAGTATTTTTGCCTTTGTCAATGTTAGAGTTCACAATATTTTAGACTAATGCAAAATAGGCATATTTTCAATACTTATATGTTAGTGCGTTTTACGTAAAGTTTACTTAATTTTTAATTACTTTAAAAAACAGTAAAAAATGATGGCAGCCATATTCTGTCAATTTCGTTCTCACAAAAATTAAAAATTCAACCCCTAAAAGTATGGTAAGTACTTTGAGAAACGGATGATAAACCAAGTTCTAGTAAAGATTTCGCTAAAAACATAAGTTTTCTTTCATTTACCTATCTGGCGAAGCCTAGTCAGTAAAACTGAAATCTTTGGTCACTCACTTTTAGCGTTTGTCGTTAGTTGTCAAAATTTCTTGGTCACTCCTTTCAGATGCACATTGAAAAGTTTGACGTCCTAAGAAATGACGTCACGTCCGGCCATTGAGCGTTTACGCGCGGACTTTGAAATGTTAATTTTTGATTTGCATTAAATAAATAATTTAAGCATATTTCAACTTTTTCGCTTGTGATATCTTCATACAATCCTTAAATCTTTCAGATAGACTACATTTATGAAATAATGCAAGTTCCCTATTGGCCGCCGCGTGCCCGTAAAGTTGGCACCGGTGGCATTGCGCTGGGACCCCGCGGCTGCGCGGGGGCTCGACGGTGATTTTGGAGAGGCCGCAGATGACAAGTTCTTTGGCCTTGTATAGTTCTTTGGCTTGGGCTGTGTTGGTCATAGCGACCAACGCCAGAGGGAAGCGGCGCCTGCCGTGGCCGTACATCGGATGCACGGCTTCGACAGGGAAGCCCTGGCTGATGAGATCGGCTTTGATCTCATCGGTGGGAAGCTCCACGGGTACCCCACGGAGTACCGCGCGGATCTTGCGCTCTTCCGGGAGCGCGAAAGTGTGGTAGGCTATCTTGAGAGTAGATAGCTTTGAGATTAGTTGGCGGTAGTCAGAGATGGTGGACACCTCAATTTTGATGGCTGAGCCCGTGTTGGACGCACGGGTGTAATTAATTTTCTCGGTTAGGCACATTTTGGACACTTCGGTCCACTTGCCTTTTTCCCGAAGGAAAACGGGGGGAGGCGCCTTTGGTTTGGCAGACGTGGGATTGACCCGCGTGTGTGGGTGGGTTGGCGCGTCTAGCGCGGGGGTTGATGGCACAGTGTCCATGGGTGTTGCTGTGACCGCGGCTGCGATCTTGTCCAGCGGAACGGGAGTGCGGTTGCTTTGAGCGACCGGGGGTGGAGTAGGGGAGGCGGATTTCGGGAGCTCCGGAATCGGCGAGGGCCGATTCTTGGCTTTTTTCCCTTTTTTCCCCTTGCGGGGGAGACAGTTGACGGAGACAGTTGGGGGGTCCTCTTTGGGGGGAATGGCTGGCTCCTGGTCGGAAGTCGGTGAAAGGGACCTCTCAGACGAGGCCCTCTTCAACGGGTTGGGAGTTTGGTGGCTAGGGGTCGGGGTGAGTTTACGGTCGAAGTCCTGGATTGCGGAAGCTAGCTTGTCCTTCACTTCGGGGAGGAGGGACAAGTGCGCCAGTAAGCCGGGAGTATTGGCTATACGTTGGGCAATTTCGTACGGATCCATAGTGGTGACGCGAAGTGAACGCAGGGAGAAACACAGGGAGAAACACAGAGAGAAATACAGAGAGAAACACAGAGATCAACACAGAAAGCAAAGTAAAAAAATGAAAAACATAAAAATAAAAATAACATAAAACAAAAACAATTTGTGCTTGAAGAGCCAGAAAAGATCTATAAAAATCTCCCCCCGCCGGAGGCAGGGGGGGAGGGGGCCTACTGCGGGAGCAGGTATCCCTAATTCGGATAGCCGCTCGTTCCCTTCCCCTTGGGACTAGGCCCAAGTGCAATGGGTCCGGGACTGCGGTTTTCCTAGGCCTGGAGGCCTAGAGAGCGAACCGGGGGCGCTCCGTCGGGGTAGTTGGCACCGTTAGGTTTCAACCGACGCAAATCGCGGGCAAAAATAGGCACTTAGTATTTTGATACAAACACTAAGAGTACTATGTTTGCAACGAGTGCAAAAACAGCAAGTCGTTTTGCACTAAGACGGTATACGTACGTAATGCGGCGAGCGGGAACCACTCACAACACTAGCACAGCACACGCGAGAGCGCGAGAGAGGTCGCAGCTGTAAGCGGGCACGAGAACGCGTCCGCACAGCGCGGAGGTCGGTGAGAGAATGAAAAAACTTGACTTGACACATATTTTGTTCGGATACACAACTCGTATCAATTTCATTAAAAGTACCTACTTTGGTACCTATTTTACTTGACTGTATTTATAAAGATTTATGTATAATTAATGCATTTAACTATGACTCTGACACTAATATTGATAAAAACATGTTTTAATTCATATTAAATTGTTTTTTGCAGCCTATATCCAGCAGTTGACCTCAACACGGGTTATTGAAGAGAATAAGTCGTGGGCCACACTGGGCGGCGCGTCTTGCGTCCGCGTTGAGCGGGAAAAACAAAGACGGGAGGGGCCACACACACTAGCGCGTCCGGCGCGGCGGTTGCCGCGACCGGTGCGGCGGCGGGCGGCTGAGAGAACAGGGCCCTGTTTAACCATTTTTACAAGTCTACAATTATGTAAGAAAGCTACAAATTTGTAGACTTGTAATACAAGTGCTGTTTAACCAACATTACAAATATGTAAAACTTCTACAACTAAAAATCTTACATATTTGTAAAGTCTAATGCTGTTTAACCAAAGTCTACAATTGTAGAAAACGCCTGTAGATTACAATTTACATATTTGTATTTACATATTTTTAGTTGTAAAATACAATTTACAAGTTGTAAATTTTTGAAGATGGTAGATTAAAAACAATAGAATTTTAATCATCATCAGCCATTATAAGTCCCGTAAGTAATAACTGATGGAGTAAAGACCTTCCTTATGGATGAATATGGAGAATGGGCCATGACCCACCACGCGGGCCCAAAGCGGATTGATGGGTATTAACGACGGCAAACGCAGCCGGGACTAACGGCTTAAAGTGCAATAAAATTTTGGTCACCCATCCCGTGACCAACCATAGCGAAAGTTGCTTAACTTCAACGATTGTAGGCCGAATACGTTTACCACTGCGCCACTTGCTACTCTGTTTTTTTCTAATAAAAATATTTATTTAAAATTTTGTTTGAAGTGTACTAGGTAAGTACCTACTGCTGTTTTAACTAAAAAGAAAGTCATGGAAAACTTTAGTAATAATACAATTCTTCCACTACTAGTGGCTAGAAGCATTTTTATGTGAATAACAATTTAATTTCTTTACTTATTCGGCTGGTGCAAACAATTGTAAAGTTCTGACACAGGGTGAGTCCGCCTGTAGAAATCGTTCTACAATTTACATATTTGTAGACTTGTAATTACAATTCTTCGTTTAACGAAACGGTTTTCCTTACAAATTTGTAAATTGTCACCTGTAACTTGTAAATGTTGGTTAAACAGAAATATGTAGAATTGTATCTACAATTTACAAATTTGTAAATTTTCCACCATGGTAAACTTGTAACTTGTAAATGTTGGTTAAACAGAAACTTGTAGACTTGTAGCCTGTAAATACAATTTACAATTTGTAAATTGTATTTTTGGTTAAACAGGCCACAGGGAATAGAATAGTAATAAAAACAATAAGTCAAACTTTATCTCCCATATAATAATATGGGAGATAAAGTTTGACGTTATTGTTTTTATTTTTTGTGAAAATTCAGCGCTTTTTGTAAATTTTTAAGACCTTGATTCGTTATTTGGGCGTTTTGCCTCTTTATTGACGTAAAAATCATCGCATCCCTATCTACGAGACGCTAAAGTGAGCATGTTTGTATGAAAAACGTCCAAAATCCGGTTAGCCCCGCCCCTTTCACTCGATTCTGTCTCAACTAGAGAGTGAGAGGGACGGGTATACCGAAGTTTCGGGTTTTGCGTTTCAGAGTAGGCCCTCTGGTGCGGCGTTGTAGCTAAAATCTAACGAAATTTTCGATCCCCTTTACAACCCCGAAAGTTAGATGAGAGGTATCTGATGGACTAAAATGATTCCTATTGGAAGCACTTGGAAGTCACCCGATCCATAGAGCTTTGTATAAATGGAGAAAAGTGGGGGTGACAGGTGAGGACGGCGAAAACTAAAAAAACAAGTAAAACTGCAACCTCTTTTTAGTTAAAGGTCGGATAATCTAACCCCCCCCCCCCCCCCCCCCTTAACTTTTAAAATAAGCGTGTGAAAACTTTAAAACAAATTACAAAGCTCTAGATCTCAAACACTCAAAAACAGATTATTTCTTGCTGGCGAAAAATTATTGTGGTATTTTAGGCTAGCTGGTGACGTGTATGTAGGTACCTACGTTAAGGAGCGATTTTCTGAGAGGCCATTTAAAAAAAAAAGCTTCCAATTGCTTCACTAGATGGTGTTGAATAAGTATGTACATGTCTATGGTATATTTTGGTATGAAACATATTTAAATTAATTATTTTTTAACAACCCAAAGGAAACTAATAATATATTAATTAAGTACTACTGTGAGGAACAGAAACGAAATAGGTAAATTTAAAGATTTAGGTAAATAAATAACATCTGTCTGACGTTCCGTTTTACGTAAAAAAGTCGCGTCAAAGTAAAATTTATAACGTTCCGTTCCTTCTAACTGCATAGGTGGGACAGCGCCATCTAGTGACTGAGCTTTCAGAAAATCGCCCAGTGGGTATGGAATGGAACCCTTCATGGGCGTGTCTGAATCACACTTTGCTTTTTTTCTTCAATATCAGTGGGGATAGGTCTTGGGTACAAAAGAAAAGGGGTCTCGCTCCGCTGATGCGACTTCGCCCACGGCTTTATTAGTCCACGCTACGCCACTGTGTGTGTACCCCGACTGGGAATCGGGAAACCCGGGACCTCTGGGTCTTATACCTACCGGTGCGCGGTGGTGTGTGTGTATCAATCATTAGATCACAGAGACGGCTATCTCCGAGGTCCCAGGCTCGATTCCCAGTCGAGTACCTAAATATAGAAAACTAGCTATTTTGTTTGTGGGAAACCAATTTTCCCACAAACAAAATAGCTAGTTTTCTATATTTAGGATTTTCTATTTTCAGATTGTAGACTACCCTCACTGTTTTTCCCCTCAAGAGTTTTTCTTAACCCTACAGTGCATGATTTTTTTTTCGGCTTCAAAAAAATATATTATCTAGAAAATGTGATACTATTTCTCGGAAAATTTAAAAAAAAATCGAAACTCAATAGCAACATACTTATGTAAGTTTTTCCGTATGGCCCACATATGGCACATCATGCAATGTAATGTAAATGTGTACTATGTAATAAGAACAGGTACGAATAAAAGAAACTCGTAATAATTAAACTTTATTCATCAAAATAATATGTTTTATAATAACTAATCTAGCCGTTAGTTTTGGAACCTTAAGATTAAAGTATCTGTACTTATAATTATTTTTATAAAAAAATAAAACCGCCTTGTAAAAAACCACATCAAAAAAGTAAGAAATAATTCCTCACCAAATAAATAACGTAAGTACTTTGAAGTCGGGCGTGAAACATGTACAATGTTTTGTTGTTTTTGTTAAAACCCGCCCGACTTCAAAGTACTTACGTTATTTATTTGGTGAGGAATTATTTCTTACTTTTTTGATGTGGTTTTTTAGAAGGCGGTTTTATTTTTTTATAAAAATAATTTTTATTTCACTCTTTTTAGTGCATCGTGCAGGCAATTTACGTGTTTTCTGGTAAATAGGTATGTGATCAAACTCAAAACCTCCTTTTTCGAAGTCGGTTAAAATACCTTGAGGTATCCCCTTTCCAACAAAACAAGAATCATCTAAATCGGTTTATAAACAAAGGAGTTATGCCTAAAGATACGTATTAAATTCACATAAAGTGGTAACGAAAACGACAGTATTTTCAAGATTTCCTGAAAACTACTGAACCGATTTCGAAATTTCAAAAAATGGGACCAACTTGGGAACCAACCTGATGTAATAACGTTTGAACCATTTCAATCGGTTCAGCCGTCTTCGAGTAATCGGTGGACATACATAAAAAAAAAAAAAAAAAAAAAAACATACATACAGACGAATAGAGAACCTCCTCCTTTTTGATTTAGAAGTCGGTTAAAAATAGGCACTTTTAGTGAAAAAATATGAACTTTTAGAGAAAATTAGTTTTTTTTTGTGAAAAGTAGTTACCTAAATAGAAAAAAACATAACAAAAATAAAACTATTTGTGGAATAACAGAAAAAAGGTTTTTGTCCTTGTTGAAACAGAGTGCCTGGTTACATTTCTAGCAAATTGCATACAATTAGATTTTCCCTTACAAGCAGGTTACTTACATGGCTTCCTAGCGTTAGACCAAATAGGAAAGTGTGCAATTCCATCGAACCTGACATCTTTAGGAGGTACATCGAGTTTTGGTATTCTCTTCATGCTTTCATCAAGCATGTCAAATACAAATGAGGATGGTCTTCCTCTTTCCTTATCATTGACGGTCCACACAAACACAGAGCTTTGGCCACCTCCAGTCAAAATTCTCGTAACTTGTTCCAACTTGTCAACACCAGTAAATGTGGTATCAGGTGGCTGAAAGCCCATCTTCTTCCATATGTATTCTCTCTTCTTAGGTTTTGGCCTGGCAGGCCTGACTGGCTGTGGGGAAGGTGGAATGAAACTGGGAGTAGGTACTGCTTCAGGTTGTGATGCTACTTGGCAGGATCTAGGATTTGCTTGCCTGGAAGTACTAGGTTGTGGTGTAAAATAGGCTGTGTTAGAAGTACCTAGGTACTGCTTGTCAGCTGAGTCACTAACATACTACTGCTTGACCTTGGAGTAGGTATGCTCCTTTTTTCATCGAAGAAATCATCCTGTAGTTCTTTGAGGCACGTCTCCACTTCGTTCATCACCAAATCCTGGATTCTTATCAAGTTGTCATCGCTGTCCTCATCAGACAGTTCCAGGTCATCTTCACTGCCAGAAGATATTTGAAGAAAGTGTTGAATATCATAAGAATTCAAACATTTCCTTCGGCGCATCTGCAAGCAATACATATATATTGAGGACACTCATTGCATGATGTGCCATATCTGTCACATACAAAAATGTTGTATTTTTATGTACTATTTATTTATGAAATTATAAAATAACAAGTAAAATAACAAATAGAAACATAAACTTACCTCTACTAATTATTTCGTATACAAACTTTTGAAATGTACCAGGTTTTTTGTTTTTTTTATACGCCACTTGTTGACTACTTTCAAAATACCGTCGGTTTTGAACAAAAGGTAAACAAATACTTATTTAGAGAAATCTAACCAAAAATTTTGGTAAGTATTAAATTTGATTAACCAATCCTTCATAATTAGTTTACTTTTTACTAGATGACGCTACTTCATTCGAGTATTGAAATATAGAGGTTTTTTTGTATGTGCCACATGTGGGGCACTATGCGCTGTAGGGTTAAGGTTATAAAACCAAACCGCATCTTGGTTTGATAACCTTAATCCATCATCAAGAAACCTTGGAACATAAAAAGCAGCAACAGCATCTGAATGTGTACATAATTTTTCATTTAGCGATCAAATTAAAATGCTGAAAATCAATTTTGTTGACTGAAGCAAAACCTACCTAGGTACCTAGTATTGTTTTTTTTAAATTTCGTGGTTTTATACGATTCTTTATGTTTTTTTTTTGTTTATTATTATTTTAGATTTGTATCTCATCTATACATACTTACAAATAAATAAAATTGGAGTGTCTGTTTGTAATATTAAAATAACCGCTTTTTACTACATGCATATGATTATATATACGGTACATATACCAAAATAACATTTTTTACAATGAAGATTTTTTTTGTCTGACTGTCTGTCTGTCTGTCTGTCTGTCTGACTGTTTGGCTCCTGTTTGGCTTCCGGCTAATCTCTGAAACGGCTGGACCGATTTTGACGGGACTTTCACTGGCTGGTAGCTGATGTAATAAGGAATAACTTAGGCTACTTTTTATCCCGATATTCCCACGGGAACGAGAACCACGCCGCTAGTTTTTATTAATTATTTAATACCGACAATCACTCAGAACAAATCAATGCAAATGCTATTGAAAAGGAAATTTTAGAAAAGACATCACCAAGTAGCTCAGCCGAGAATCGAACTCGGGACCTCTCACTGTCCGCGTGAAAGCTGTTGCCGCTAGACACGGAGTCGTTCGTCGTCAGAACCAGAACGGTCAGAGCATTCACCCGGACAAAGAATCGTCTCGTGTTTGATTCCCGTCGGAGCTAGGTACCTACTTGGGAATGTCAGTAGAACATCAATGATACTAACCACATAACCCAGCTTTCTGTGTTCTGTGATACTAACTTTAGCCGCTATTTTGGCTGTACCTTGTCTACCTTTATTTAAATAAATCAATTTAATTCTATTGCAAAACTACGAACGAGGTGGTGAGCACCTGAATTTATCTAGTAATTAATAAATTACCACAGTTACGAGTTGGTTACGAGTGTACATTTATGAAGGTAACTTAAGTATAGTTACTTCGAATAATATGGAATACTTATTAAAAAATCCACATAGTTCACTTATTTACTGATAAAAGAAAAAGAGATTGCCACCTGATTCACGAACCGTCTCGTCGTCGTCGGAAATGCTCCACAGCAAAATGTATGCACTGTCTCTGTCATTCACTATAGAATAGACAAAGACAAAGCACAAAATTCTCATCCGATTCCGTTCCCAACGGTCTTTGATCAGTGGTCCTTCGAGCCGGATTATACTGCTTAAAAACAAAAAATATATTAAATCTAAATGTATTATCGACGATTACAGAAATAATAATATGCACACGATAATGCAGATAAGTTTTACAGTATTGACTCTTCTACTAGGTACTCCCAAAAATCTAGTAATTTCATCTTAGATTTCTGCGCGAACTGTCCATATAAATAAAACACTTTCACGGATTTTTTCACGCAATTTATTCAACAACTTGGTTAAATTTTAGTTGTTTTTTGAGATTTTTTTGGTTTATCCGACGTTTCGGCACCTTTCCAGGGGCCGTGGTCACGGAAAACTACCCACTCGGTGGGTAGTTTTCCGTGAAAGTGTTTTATTTATATCCAGTAATTTACTCTCTCAAAAGATGCACACAATATTCCATGACGTCACTTCCATGTACCTACAATTTATCGGTAACTCTGCGAACGTAAAACAAACGATAAAGACTTTAATTGTTCACCTATGATTGTTTTATAAACACAGGGCTTTATTGAACGAACCGTAATCGGTATTTTGGTATTCTAAGGTGTTAGTTGACTCGGCTCGCTTATAAATTAAAGGTGACTGGTTGAAATCCTTTATTGTTTGTGCGGAACTCGGCAATATGAAGTGTGTCTACGTTGTCGCTCTATTCGCCTTTGTGGCTTTACAGGTAGGACTCGGTGTAACTCAGATCAAAGAATTTCTATGATCTTTCTAAAGTGTGTAGTGAAAGTTTACTATTTTTGTTAAGTAGGTACCTACATTAAATTAAAACTCAATGTCCTTAACCCGTTGTTATATCTTCAAATTCCGAGAAGTTGGCAGCATACGTGGCACTTTGTATCCTAAGTAATTCAAGTGGTTTCTTAGCTAGCTTAGCCGGGAGACCCGTTCGGGTCCATTGCTGTAGGGCAAGTTGGACGGACCAATCCGCGTCATTGTGAAATTTTGTAGCGCCTGACGTGTGTTTCCGTTCCGGGCATAGTTCCGGGAACCGGGAGCGACCGGTACATGTACGTACGGGCCTCCCGGACAGATGTGAAACCAGACTACTTAAGTACCTTAGGCGCGGATGCGGATCCAGGGTTTGTTGAGGGGGGCAAATTTGAAAGGGGGCTTTGATTTGATGAAATAAAAAAATATCCTACGTAAAACTGTCTCTCATAGGGGGGGGGGGGGGGGGGGGGGTTTACTGCCTCCATTTGCCACCCATGTTTCCACGTCTGAAGTACCTTATTCTTTAATTCAAAGCCCTCAGTATCAGATTCTGCATTTTTCTTCATTAAAACAATTTTGTTCTGTGATAGTAAGTAGTTCGAAGTGCTTAAATTTTATTATTTATAACCTTATACCAGATGAGCCAGGCTGCTCCTGTACCTGAGGAGGAGAAGAAAGTGGAAGCAGCAGCACCAGAGGTTGCCGTCCAGCCCGTGGTCCCAGCTGTTGCAGCTGTTGCCGAGGTAAAGCGGATCTTAACGTTAAATAGATTAAGTCTTTATGTGCATAATACCTATACCTCACGCTCACTAAGAGCAAAACGAAAAGAAAATAAGTAGATGTTCAATATGTTTTATGTCTGGGATTGCATATAGCTGAGTGCAAGTTAGTAAATAAATACGCATACTATCGCGATTGCGTTAAAATTTGAAATATAGATTGTTAATCGTAATGCAATAGATCTAGAATATAATTCTGTAAGTACGCGAATGCCATAGTTATGTTTGCACATTGACAACTTCTACTCAGGGTACGTACAGTCAGCGTCAAAATGATCTAAGCGTACAAACCTACCAAAAGTATCTGAAGATTTGACAAAAATCACTCTTAGCACAAATACTTAAGGTGTACAATCATTTGTTGCCATTTGTTCTCAAACAACAAATGAAAATGCATCTTTACGTCTTGAGATAGGGTTGGTTTATGTCAAATATCTAGATACTTTTGGTAAGTTTGAACGCTTAGATCATTTTGACGCTGACTGTACAGAACATGTGCAGAACTTAGTCCTCAACCAAAGAATACTTTAATATTACTAACGTACCTCAACTGTGGTTTGCGTTTTGAGAGCCACTACCATCCACTACCTACGAAAAGATAGAACTTCTTTCTAGGCTATAATGTCAAGCGCATTCCCTCAACTCATTTCTCCCTACTGCTTACACTCAATGAGACCTTCTCAGTTTAAGTGTAATACTACCTACTAGCAATGCAAAAATCGTCGAAACGAGAAAATAAGTTACTATACAAATGTAGCTGACAATCAATGACCTGTCACTACCTACCTGTCCCTGTCATTACCTGTCCCTGTCGCTCCCGCGTATAAATATGGTTGCGTCACGCTCGCAGAGATCCCTAGAGACGGCGGTCATCGCTCTTCTACTTTCTTTGGATTTTTCGTGGTAATTTACCAGTTTCAGGCCCTTTGCAATGAAAAAAAAAACAAAAAATAAAATGAATAATAATCGAAATTACTTCAAGAGATAATTTTACAATATGACAAGTAATTCAGCAACAATTAATTACCTAATCAAAAAATAATATGTTTTCCATCTATGCCCCCCTGGTAGCGATAAATGGAAAAATAAATTCCATCTATCCCTTCCAATGCGTTCAGTAGGGATAGATGGAAGAAAAGATTCCATACATCCCAACAGGTAGCGATAGATGGAAACATCTGTCCAAGTATCCCTACCAGGGGGATATGGCGGTATTGGCGATAGGGCTATGTGGAACAGTACCCCGAGTGTAAGTTTTTATGTCAAGCAAACGCAAACTATTTCGAGTACGTATTTATGTCAATTTGTATGAAAACTGCATAAGCGCGCTACTCGCCGCTAGAGGCGCTGATACAGTTTTCATACAAATTGACATAAATACGCACTCACGATAGTTTGCGTTTTTTGACATAAAAACTTACACTAGGGGTACAGGGGGAATATCGACGCTTCTGTTAAACGTTCAAAGTTCATTTTCAATTACCATTTCAGGTGGCATCTGAAACGCCCGCGTCAGCAGCGCCAGTTGTAGTGTCTTCAGAACCAACAACTTTAGTCGCAGTAGAAGAGAAGAAAGCATAAGTGTCTAGTGGCTGAAGCGTTGTGTGATCGATCTCCATGCCGAATGTGTATACGGCCTTATTTACCTGATGTAACCATGACGGGACTTTTTCTCATAGTAAAGTGATTAAAATTATTTTTCGATTTGGTTTCCTTTTATTTTTAATCTTGAAAGTCATCATCATCATGTCAGCCGAACTACGCCCACTGCTGGACCCCTACTAACATACTAACTCCTACCACATAATATAAAATAATCTCCTATCATCATAAAGTCTCATGCATTGCATGCATGATCAAGACCATTTAAAATATTGGGAAAGAAGAAAAACCTAGTAAAATAGTCTGTTTGTATTGATTTGTAGCAACGAAATAAAAATACTTAGTTCTGTATCTCTCAAATCTGTTTATTAAGTGATATTTCAGTCTTTCGCTAGATCAGTTGGTGGTGAAGAACAGTATGTCCCTGACGCTCCCCCTAGAGGGCAGCTCGAGCGGCGTGAGGGTGACTGCGCCTGCGCTGCTCACGCGGCAGCGGGGGGCGCTTTCCCCTTGGATGAACAGGGTTACCTGTGGATAGAGTCGAATCAATACGCCACAAAAATTATATCTCCCATCGTCCAGTCGAACTTATTGAATCGTGGACCAGCGTAAGTGTATTTTTAAACATACCTATGGTCGAAATTTAAGCTGGTTGACATTGACAGTGACCTTTACTACAGTGCCCTTCGATCAACAAACTAGGTGTTATGATTGATCGAAGACAGTGCCACAATCTTTTCTGTTCAGGTGATAGCGGCGGCCGCTATGTACGTTTTTTTTTTGTAGCAATTTAACCGGCCCTGCCGGCCTAGCATGAGCGGCTTTTATCGCGCGATATGATATGGTACGGCAAGTTGTCTTGCTTACCCTTCGATCATATAAACCCTAGATACAGCGTAAACGCAAAGAAAGTGAAGGAGCCAACGAATGCTCCACTCAAAAGGGAGCATTAGATCGCTCTCAGTAGTCATTTGACTGCCCGGCGAAACGATGCCTAAATGTGCTGAGAAGATGCGCAAAAACAATTCGAAAAAAGGAAAAAAAGAGATGTAATATCATATTTTCAGTCAGTATTGATCGTAAGTATAATTGCACAATTAATTTAAGGTCAAACATGTACTGAAACTATCATAATTTCATTATTTATACTAAAATATTGCAATATTCCGCAACGGTTGCGTGGCAAGGGCCACGCAACCGTTTCTTCTATTTGCGTTAGTAAGACAGAGATGCAGACATGACAAAATACGATTCGCTATTCTAGCGTCGGCCGACCATCTGAGCTTTCCATGTAATAAGATCGTAGGTACTACCATGCCGACCGAATTTAAATCCAATTACTGTTGCTTAGGGTCGAATATCAAATATGGTGACGGCAGTATTCGGAATCGAAATATCTATAAGTATAACTACTAAATGACAGCGGTGTTGGAATCACTTTTTCAAGCGCATTTAGTATGTAATTGTGTATCTAGGGTTTATATGATCGAAGTGCTTACCCCACTAAGGTGCAGCAAGACGGCATGCCGTACCATATCATATCGCGTGATAAAAGCCACTCATGCTAGGCCGGCTAACTTCTAAAGGACTTAGCCCACTTATACCGCACCGCTCCCACCCAACCAATGTATAAGCAGTCAAATATGGACTTAATGTCGTGCTCTGTAGATGCACTTTAGCTTGCGGCAGGCTCGCTTACCGCGCGCTGTTACTGTAAAGTGCATCTACAGTGAATGATATTAAGTCCATATTTGGTTGCTCATACTTTGGTTGGGTGGGAGCGGTGCAGTATAAGTGGGCTATGACCTTAAGACCTTCAGCCGCCAGCAGCGCTATGGTTGGACATCGGAACAGAAAAGATGAAGACTACGTTTGATAGCTTAGGTACCATTTGAAGGATGGCATCGTTAACCATCACTCCTATGTGGTCTAGTGGGTTACAGTTTCGATTTCAAGAGGTCCCGGGTTCGATTCCCAGTGGCTGGGGGTACATACATATTGTATTCGGTTTGGTTGGTGGTAGGACTTATTCTTAGTCCGCTTGGCAAGCTACCACCATATTATCTAAGTCTGACGCCTTAACAATGATGTTTTCAGCATTATTGTGTTCCGGCAGTTAGAGATAAGATAGCCAGTTCCTCAGTGATTGGGGATTCCGGGAGTAGTGCGCTTCCACCTTCAGCCTTATCTACCTTATCCAACTATATATATTCTAACCTTAGCCAACTTAACAGCAGGTGTGTTGAAGGCTAAGCGCTACCCCGTTAAGGATAAAAAAGAAATAAAAAACGGTGTAATTTCACATGCAATGGTGTGTCACTGTTTAATCTCGATCGCCAGAATGCGTGATTAAACTAGTATTCGAATACCAAAACATGCTTTATTCAATGCCGTTTTATATCACGGCATTATATTTTTGACTACCGATTTGGCGCAGGGGTAGCTACCTGCCTTCTGCACCAGAGGTCTCGGGTTCGATCCCCGAACAAGACAAATATTTGTGTGCATGAACATGTCTATTTGTCATGGTCTGGGTGTTTTCTATGTAAGTATATTAAGTATGTATTTACAAACAAAAAGTTTTTATGTATATATTTATCCGTTATCAGGTTTTCCCGTGTGCCCAGTCTCTCGTTCCGAGTTGGTGAAAAACCCGGTTTTCGGGTCCATGCCACAGTTTCTTAATGAAATTTACATGGGCTTAGATAATTGTTGCGATTGTAAAAAGTTATTTATTTATCAAGTCGAGCATTTTTATCGGTTTCACAAAAAAAAAGCTGTCCCCCTTATTCCAAAACGTGGACTAAAATAGTCTTGGTTTAAAACTGGTACTATCACTTTCATTTTCCATATTAAAGACAGATTTTTTAAGAGTTTTGGAATAAGGAGGTATAAGGTTTTAGTCACGATAAGTAATAAGTAAATAAATAAATAACTTTTTCACAATCACACCAATTATCTAGCTCATAAGTAGTTATCATTAAGAAACTGTGTTATGGAAACTAGATAACGGATAAATACTTAAATACTTTTTTTTTAAATACATACTTAATATACATAGAAAACACCCAGACCAAGACAAATAGACATATTCATGCACACAAATATTTGTCTTGTTCGGGGATCGAACCCGAGACCTCTGGCGCAGAAGGCAGGCATCCTACCCCTGCGCCAAATCGGTCGTCGAAAGTATAGTAGATTGTACAAGTGCATAAAACGTACCCTCGAATTGACTATCCACCCTCGCCTATACGTCTCGGTTAAAATGGGTTTTATCTACGAGTTATACACTCTGCTTTTCACTTCGAGTGTGAGGAAAATAAATAACAATATTGCAAAAAAGAAAAAATAAAGACTTCGCCATATTGGCGGGAAGACTTTCTTTTTTTTATACGTGGCAGTGGCAGCACAGTGACTTTAGCATAGATCGTAGTCCATAATGCTCTTAAAATACTTATTTCTTACAAAACTCATAAATTTTACCTAGTTTTATTAGTTTAGTAAGTTATTTAAAATGGATTGTGTACAAAATTAAAGAAACAGAATGAAATAACAAGTTTATTTAACGAAGTTTAATTGCGTGTGTGACTGTTTACCTGACGACCTTTGTCTTAAAGTCTGAGACTTAGACGAAGATTTTACTTTATGCACTATAGAGGAAAAAAAGAGATTTTATGCAGCCTATACCCAACATAAACAAAATATTTTTGTAAATGTTACCTGTGGTGTAGGTGTGTGCCGGCTATTTTCATTGGAAAGTGGAACAGATCTCGGCTCCCGCGCGGCCTCCTTGCGGCGCCGCTTGCTGCCGGAGCGCCGGTTGTCCTGCCGCCGCCTGCCCGTGGTGGTAGACTCTGTTACGATACACTTATACGCTGAGGGTAATTTAAGGCGATACTCGGAAAAGTTATGCTAAAGCGAGATAGCAATGAGAAAACGACGGGCGCGGGAGCGAGACCGATTTTGCCGATTACGCAAAAAAAACACAAAATCACTTCGTATTTAAAAACTATAGCGATTTAAAAAAAATACTTCTATACGATCCTAAATATTATTGGTGTCCACTAATTAAACCAATTTTCAATAGTATATGTATCCCCATTTAAGAATAATCTTGATATTTCTTATTTTTTAGAGGTATTTTCTAAAATAAAAAGTGTCGAGCCAAAATCATAAAATCGTGTTTCTGACACTAAAGATTCTAGATAAACGTATGAAGAAATATATATCTTATTACCAGATTTATAACAACTCTAACCGTCCTATAGTTTAATATCAAAGAGTCCATACTTTTTCCGAGTAGCGCCTTAACAAGGAGACGAGTTACAATTACAATAGACCTTTTGGGTCACAATAACTACAGTAAAGCGTCTATCTCTACCGAGAAGAGCGGAACTGTATTTTATGTATAACCTGCAGTGCAGATGTCATGTTAGCTCGACCGAATAGTACGCACACACTCCGCGCGCGCCACGTCTGTCTGTAGTCGTCACAAATTAAGATGCCCGTTTTGACACATGGTAATGACCCTAGAATGTAACTTGTTACGAAAACCAAAAAATCAAATATATGCTGATTACTTATCAAAGATGTATGAAAATAATATGTTACATTTTTTAACGCATCATAAATTAAGGCAAAGTGTATTCCGCATATTATTTTTGCGTTTATTATAAAGTAAACGCAGATTCGATTAACTACGATACGTCTCGAAAAACAGTTACGTTCTCATTCTTTATTTTTTTAAATACTAGTGTTGTAACCGTTGCGTGCTGGATTTCTTCAGCTTCATTCAATTTTATCGAAATAATCGTTATAACCACTTTAATAGATTAATTTGTAAAATTGATCTTTTTGTGTGAAAACTAGATTGGCGCTTAAAGCATTAGTGAAATTATAAATTGGCAACAATGATTTCGATAAAACGGTTTCTAGGCAAACGCAAACTTATCCAAGGAGAACGTTTCGAATGAACCGAATGAAAAAAAATATTCTTTAAATAAAAGATTCAAGATTCAAGATTCAAGATTCAAATTTGTTTATTCAATTTAGATTGTTATTTACAATACTTGTGAACGTCATAGAAGCTACGCCATCGGTTCGCAAACCCTACAGCGGGAATGCTGTGAGCTGTAGTTAAAATACTTGCACTTTTAGAGCCATCGCGACTTGTGATTTTTAGTCGACCGATAGTTTAGTCAGAGTCGTAAGACGATAGTGATCAAACTGTCGGCCGATAGTTTGGTTTTGAGAACCTGCGAGCACTTGTGATTTTTAGTCGACCGATAGTTGGTCGATAGTTTAGTTGAATCGCGCGCGCTCACATAGTCCTTCATGCACATTACCGCCCGGCCGATAGTTGTGTGATAGTTTGATCGTACAACTATCGGCCAGTCATTTTCGATAGTTTGATCGGTCGATAGTTTAAGCGCACTGACGATTGCCACTGGCATATAACTCTATACTGAATCCGAGAACGACCAAACTATCGCCCGATTAAAAATCACAAGTGCGCGTTCGCTCTTATATAAATTATGCAATTTAAGTGGATTCGATTCAAGTTTATATAACATAAAAGGTCAATTTATACTTTAGTAATATGTTTAGTACTACATCGCAGGTAGCGTGACCCAACGCACACAATTTATTTTATTTTATTTTATTTTATTTTATTTTATTTTATTTTATTTTATTTTATTTTATTTTATTTTATTTTATTTTTAAAAGTATAAGTACCTACCTATATAGTAAGTTTAACATTTTATAATAATAACTTTAGTCTTAATCCACATAAGTTGCAAACCTACTATAATCGATTAGTTACTCAGAACCTTAATCGATTAATCACGAGAATCGATCACAGACTCGTATGGTTACATGCCTAATCACGTCACTTTAGCATGTGTCAAAACGGGCATCTTAATTTGTGACGACTGTAGTCTGTACACACGCTATAAGCTATAAGAATGTGCTATAAGTATGTGTGACGCTCCATTCCAAAAGGTTGTATCCTTATAGCATTTGTACCCAGGGCTGCCATTTGGACGATTAAAATCGTATTTGGACGATTCAAATCGTATTGTACGATTATTTATAGTGTAGGTACGATCACAAATTTCAGATTTTGTTTGGAAGTACGATTATTTATTTTGCCGTGTACGATCGTTTTTCCAATTATTTTTCCCGCGATTGTATGGTTTTCGCACTGGTGTACGATTTTTTGAAGTTTAATGTACGACTCTCGATTTTTCGCACATAGCAGCCCTGTTGAACCGCATTATACTTAGAATAAATAGTAGGCAACAGACCTTCGTCGTTGTCCCTTGGCATCGGCGGCGGCAGCGGCTGCGGCGACGGCGGCGGGGCGGACCGGCTGATGGCCGACTTGCGGCTATCTATCAGTCGGACTAGGCACTCCAGGGCCGTTTGCTTGTTCTGCTCGAGACAGATATATCGATTAGCTTTAGCTTTAGGGCAAACGCTGCGTCAGGAGGGATCACTAGTTTGACCTCCGCCCCGATCGCGGTAATCTTAAGACGCATTAGTCAGGTGTACGTGCAGTTGACGTTCACGGGACGTGCAATACCGTTTTTGATACGCGCGGCGTTTACAGTGCTACAACGTTTTCTGTTCCGGTGATAATCTTTAGAACTAAAACAGTTTTCATACGACAGTCTATTTTGACAGCTAATTTCGTATTGCAATGCAAGTGACTCGTCACGAATGTCACCGGAACAGACAGGAGTGTGGGACTATAGAGTGTTTGTCAGATAACTCTGCGCGTGACTGGTGCGTTTTTGGCGCTAGTTACAGTGCATTTTTTTGTTCTTATGTTATAGAAAAGATTAGTATTCGATTTTTACCGCGCGCAGACTTATCTGACGAGCACTCTAGGTTTGCGTGACGTGTGCGTCGTTATGTCCACAGAACAGAAATTCTGTTCTGTGGTTATGTCATTACGGCAATACGAAGTCAAATGCCATGAAGCAAACGTGGTCAAGACGCTGCATAGAATTACGGCGATCAGGACGCTCTGTATTTTATGTGATATTTTTGGAATTGGATTATATTGGAGTAAGTAATAGCGTTTCATTTAGACTTCCGAAAGTGTAACTATGTATATTATGTTTGTATGATTGTCCACGAATTTCTTGAAAACTAAATGTCATATCGAGATGATTCTAAGATGTGATTTAAATATTAAACAGAGTTCATAATACCTACCTGCCAACTGACAAGGAAAAATAATATCTTTAAAGTACCTTTAAGTGCCAGCCAGGAGCAAGAAAAAGCCATAAAAAGGCATAGACCTCAAAAAGGTAGGTACTTACTATATATCTAAGTACTAATATTTTTTTCTCGTCAGGTGACAAAGTACTTTTTGAAGTCGGTATTTTTTTTTATGAATCTTTGACCCAGTAGTAGTTACCCTGATTTCGTCTAGCAGAGGGTCGAACACTGAAGGGTCTGATGAATCTTTTAGGGATTCCCAAGTCTTGAACAGCTTGCGGTCGGACAGTCTTACGGTGCTCTCTAGTTCACGAACTTCTGCAAGTAAAACATTTACATCGTTATTTAAATTTTTACATTTTTATTATTGAAAATGAAGTATTTAGAAAAAATCAACCCGTCTCACAACCAGCTCCGATGGGACTCGAACCCGCGTCTTTTCGCTATCCGGGCGACTGCTCTAACCACTGAGCTTAACGACTCCGTAGCTCAGTGGTTAGAGCGGTCGCGAGATAAATTTTACGAAAATTCGCGATCAATTACAAACACTCGTCTATAAAGGTCGTAAAATCGCATAATTTCAAGAAGAGGTGATGTGATTGGCCACCGAGATCTGGCGATCTGACGCCACTGGACTTCTTTCTTTGGGGCTACGTCAAAAATAAAGTCTACGCCAACGACCCACGAAACATAGACGACTTGAATGAAACAAAATATTCGCCTAAGTATAGCTGTTATTGGTGAAATAAGCAGCGAAATGTGTGAAAGTGTTATGAAAAACTTGCAAACAAAAATGTCCGTGGCAGTCATTTAGCAGATATTCTATTCAGATAAAATTGTACAAGTCTCTTCTTTGAAATAAAATAAAACTACGAAGAAATTCCAATGCATTCGCGTTTTATTGAAACAAATCATCCTTTACCTACTTTTGGGACACCCGTTACTAAATATACAATGAGCGATTTTCTGAGAGGCCATTTAAAAAAAAAGCTTCCAATTGCTTCACTAGATGGCGTTGAAGAAGTATGTACATGTCTATGGTATATTTTGGTATGAATCATATTTAAATTAATAACTTTTTAAAAACCCAAAGGAAACTAATAATAAATTAAATAAGTACTACTGTGAGGAACAGAAACGAAATAGGTAAATTTTAAGATTAAGGTAAATAAATAACATCTGTCTGACGTTCCGTTTTACGCAAAAAAGTCGCGTCAAAGTAAAATTTATAACGTTCCGTTCCTTCTAGCTGCATAGGTGGGACAGCGCCATCTAGTGACCGAGCTTTCAGAAAATCGCCCATTGTCTGCGAGCTTCTATTGCTAAGGATGCGACATCACTAGCTTCTTGGTTCAACCGCCGCCGCTCTAGTTCACAGAGTTTGACCGCCTCTTTGGTCTAGGTGCTAACACACTACCTACCGTACAGAGGAATCATACCTGTTTCCCGCAATGTAGCCAAATGCGCCACGAGATGCTTCTTAAAAGCGCGCACGGCTCTGCGCTGCGCACGAGTTCTGTTGACGACGTCGCGCGCGTTGCGTGCTTCTGCTGCTAATGAAGCCACTTCTCGGGCTTCTTGCTCCAAGCGGCGTTCTAGTTCACTGGAGATGAAGGAATTATTGTTAGGCCTCAACAATTCGACTTAAACCGAGATTAAACAAGTAAGCATCATAATCATAATTTTACTTTTTCATCCAACCTTCGCGAAAACGATATTTGTTCTTCAATAGGTCTGCTCTTTAGGTATAAACATGGTAGGCTAAGCTAATTCAAGTCCTTTTATTGAATGATGCACCTTGATTCACTCAGATGCAGATTCATCAGGGCACAGATAAAACCACTAGTCCTAAAATCAGGAATATCAGGATGCAAGGTGCAATTTCTTTTGAGAAAGAGGATTTTACTAAATTCGAAGTCTAACAGTCGAAGTAGCATAGCAATACATCTTTGGGTTATATCTACAGTAAAAAAAAATATTACCTGGGATACTCTCCTGTGATCTGAGAGTAGGACTGTATGTTTCTGACAATTTCTACCAGATGATGCAGCTGGTCACAGAACTCTGGAAGCTGCTCAGGGGTAAGGTACTGACCGCCGTACCTGTGCAAGGAAAATTATAAAAAAAAAATCGTTTTAGTTTTTTATTTTTTTGGTTTTGATGATGTGGGGATATTACCTACTTACTAAGAAATTTCCTGAAAACTTAAATGGAGTACCTTCTGTACCTATCGTAGAGAGGGATTTGCTAACACTAATGGAATTCACCCTACTCAATAAGTAATAGAAATAAATGAAAAAATGATATTGCATTTTGTAGCAAATAAAATTAAATCAAATGCTTATTTATTTCTTCACATAGACATAGGTAAGTAATAAAACTTATGAATCGTCAATATTTTCCTACCGCCCATTCAAGACTTTTAACTGACAAGAAGCGCAATAAACTTGCCAGCATTTCTCAGGTAACGTCTCAGAATCGATAGATAAACAAAACGGTTCCGACTCGAAATACCGGTTAATTTCGCTCGCTGATTTCGGTTGGCCAATCAGACGCAAGCCGTATGATATGAATATGACAGTGTGTGCATGTTTGTCACAGCGACGCAAAGAGGCAAAAGCTCAGCGTATATATTGCCCCGAAAGAACAAAACACTGGTTTTCAGCTTTCGCCCGTAGAAAAACGCGAGGGGACGCATTAACAAAATCGGACGCCCTTTCGTCGGACGGACGGAGGTACAATCTGGGGGCCTTCAAGTCGCGAGTGAATAGGTATCTTCTAGGCAAGTGCGATTCATCCTAGATCGCATCATCGCTTACCATCAGGCGAGAAAGCGGGCAAGCGCTTGCCTATCAACAATAAAAAAAAAAAAGTTCCCAAGCCCTGCATGGCTAGCATGACGGCAACGACATAGCTTGTCGCGCTCCTTCCAACCAACCAGCACGTCGCTTAAGTCAGACGCGCTATCTACGAGCGACCTGATTGGTCGAAAGTAACACGACAAACTATGTCGTTGCCATCATGCTAGCCCTGCATCTCACCTCAAGTCAATATTGGCAGCGAACTGGTTTTCATCAATCGGAGCGTTGGAGGTGCTGGTCGACATCATAGTGGGAGCATCCAGGTCGTCGTCTTCATTCGCCGTGCTGCACCCGGTGCTTTCGCTGTCAGTTTAATAATCATAGTGATTTTGCAAAGGAGAAGAAAAAAGTAAGTAAATCAACATTTTTACTTTTGTGCACTCACAATGCAATTTTTATTACTTATTGAAAAATTGAAAATGAAGGCGGTATTAAGAAAAAAATTACCCGTCTCACAAACAGCTCCGATGGGACTCGAACCCACTACCTTTCGCTATCCGGGGGACTGCTGCTCTAACCACTATATTTATAAATAGTTTCTTCGTAGTGTTAACTTCCAAACTTATATAGTTTGATTGCTTAAAAAATGTGCATGTTAAGCCGAACCGCCTATACATCGTGGACAATGTCCTTTGTCAGCCAACACACGGCACACCACGTAAAAGGAAATTGTAAATCCGTAAGCAACCGGGCTGGTAAAATATATATTTAATGCAAACATTATATACTCTTGGTCATATCTGTTTCCCTGAGACTTTCGTTTTAAATACTTTTTGAGCATCAATATTTTTTTTTAGCAGAGGTGACATATCAGCCTACTTGGGGTTTCCTATTACCGACGATTCCAATAATCTTCGTTTCTTAGCCTCTGATTTAAAGTCAAGCCGCAACTTCCTTTTCCGGGGTGAATTTTCACTTAAAATCTGTGTTTTCTGCACTGAGTGTGACACCTGTGAAGTACTTGTACTTGGAATTTCTGTTGATGTTTGAGATTTGCAAGTAGGTACTCTAAGAGGCTATTATCAGTTTGAGTAAATTTTGATGTAAATACGAGCACCAGATGAGTCTTCTGGCTGCAGTAATAATAGGGTAGGGGCTGCATTTTTCTTAGAAACACTTTTTGCGCGGTCAGAATTAGGGAAATGAGTTCGCAAACAAAATAACTAGTATGAAGTGTCTCCACGCTTTTTTGGTTTAAGGCGATACTCGGAAAAATTGTGCTGAAGCGAGATAGCAATGAGAAAACGACGCGCGCGGGATCGAGACCGATTTTGCAGATTATTTTGTAAATTTTTTCTTAATACTTCATTTTCAATAAAAAAGAAAATGTATACCTACTTATTCAGAATGGGGCAACTTATAGTAGGTACCTACTTAGTGCGCGGCCAAACTACTATGCTGTTCACGTTCGCTTTGCCACAAGTATTTCTATATCATTATATATTCATTAGGTAGGTATGTATTGTTGAATATTAGCCCTCTCCCTCACTCGCACTAGCGTCGCAGCGACAACAGATGAACAGACTAGCGGCAACGCAAGGCGCAAGGCGAATGTCGCGGAAACACGAAGTCCCTAGACTGCACGTACCGTGCTACTTCCCTTGTGATTCCACGAGTGTGTGGCCGCCATTACAACTTGTACGTTCTTATGTTAGGTACGTACTAAATATTCAAAGTGTCAGTAGGTACTAAGATAACACTTACACAGTGGAGGTAAAAGACAATTTCTTATCGAGTCCTAAGCCCGCTGTACACGTTGGCACACCATTGGCCAATACTTACAACGTACATTGACACTTTTGAACGAACAAGTTTAAAAAGGTTCTTTCAAAAGTGCCAATGTACGGTGTATTGTCCAATGGTAGGGTTAACGTGTACATACAGCGGGCTTTAGGTTAGGTAGGTACTAAATATTCAAAAGTGTCGGTAGGTACTAAGACAAAACTTACACAGTGGAGGTAAAAGACAAGTTCTTGTCGAGCGTAGAGTATTTGTGTTCACCGCGCAGCTTGCCGAGCAGTCGACCGAGTAGCCGCGACTGGCGCCCTCCCTCCATTCCACGGTGACGTTCGGGTGATCTTACTGAGCTACTGTAACACATGGTTTGTTATAACAGTAACCCAAGGGTGTCGCAAACCAATAGGCCAGGTGCAAGGTGGCCAGATGGCCGGGAATTCCGGGAAATCCCCGGAATTTTGCGTGTGGTCCCGTGTCCAGTAATTACACCATATTGTTGAAGTTCATGAATGCTATTTTTTTTCCACAAAGTTACGCTTACGACACCTCGGCGCGCATACGACTAAGTACTTGCAACCACAAACTACAAGAAGAGGCTGTACTCTGTACTGTAGTGCGTGAAGGTAGGCGAGGCCGACCGACCCATTAACCCCGTTTTTTTTTTAATTGTCCCGTAAATGATTAAGTCTGTATCTTGCAACCCTAGCCAGTAGGGCTAACATGACAGCAATGAGATAGCACGAGATAGTTTGTTACATTACTTTCGACCAATCAGATCGCTCGTAGATAGCGCGCGTGACTGCTGATTGGTTGGAAGGCGCGCGACAAACTATCTCGTGATTTTCGTGATATCTCGTTGCCGTCATGTTAGCCCTACTGGTGGGGTAAGTTGATTCTACAAACGCCCGTAAAACATTATTCTATGTGTGTTTACTACAATAAAACGTATCACACCACCATGGCTGTTACCGTACCGTCATATGCAAGAAAACACTCGGTACCTACCACTATATTTAGAGTAGACCCACTAGACTAGCCCACTAGTAACAGCGTACCATGCCGCTCGGCGCGCAACAATCTGCTCGGACAGGCAGATCTGCCCCCTGATTCACGAACCGTCGGAAAACGCTCTCGACAGCGGAATGTATGCCCTGTCTCTGTCACTCACTATAAAATAGACAAAGACAAAGCACAGAATTCGAATCCAATTTAGTTTCCAACGGTTTGTGAATCAGTGGGCTACTCCTCCGTCGGTCGCCGCGCGCGTGTTTTGCCGTGCTAAGTCATTTCGGAGATAGGGGAATTTATCAACTTTTCTGAGAACAGTCAGAACTTGCAAGAAACTGCCTCAAGGTCATAGCCCATTTATACCGCACCGCTCCCACCCAACCAATGTATGAGCAGTCAAATATGAACTTAATGGCGTGGTCTGTAGACGCACTTTAGCTTGCGGCAGGCTCGCTTACCGCGCGCTGTCTGCTATTGTATTATTGTTACTGTAAAGTGCATCTACAATGAACGATATTAGTCCATATTTGGCAGCTCATACTTTGGTTGGGTGGGAGCGGTGCGGTACCTATAAGTGGGCTATGACCTTTAGCTTACATTAAGGGCCTAAACTGCGTCACGCGGACGCCCGCGCGGTTCCATACAAAAGTGCTCCGTCGCGGGCCCCGGCGCGGGGAGGCGGGCCCCGCGCCCGCGCCTTGTGGCCCGTTTCCTCGCGACGGACGCCCGCGCGGGTGCCCGCGACGGGGCCCGCCAGCGGGCCAGTGGTAGCACGCACGGGCTTGTTCAGTCAATAGCGCTATGTGATGCGGTTCGACGGAGCCCGCGCGCGTGTCTACGGACGGAGACCCGCGACGTGTGCCCGTCGCGGACGCCCGCTTTACTCAGTTTAGGCCCTTAGGGATGTTTGACACGGATCGTGCAAGATGCAATATAAACTGCTGTACATTATACAATGTGGAAGGCCAGCGCCCGGCAGTGTAATATAAAGCACCCCTTTCTCGTCGATATTGTCGTTCTCAGATAAAGTGATATTTTAAAATATTAATAAATAGTAAGACTTACTTGCCTGCTAACGTGAAAAGTGTGAATTCATTTGATGGTGTTCTCCTTTCCTTAGATGCACGAAATCCCATTTTCGTGTGATAATTTACATGTGTTTGTATTTCATGCAAAGAGCATGTAATCACTATGATTTCATGGTAAATGTTGGTGATTTTGTTGGAACAAAATTAATTATTCATCCCTCTCACTTTGACATATTGATAACCAAAGATTGGATATTCTCTTTGGCTTATTCTCTGTGGCTTTGTTAATGACGTTTTATTATTTTTAAAAGTGATAACATAAAATTATAATATTTAAAGTTTTTATGTAAAATGCGCGCCAGATAAGTCTGCGCCTTCGAGCAACGCGGGCCTTCCATCCCGGAACGGAAGGCCCGCGTTGCTCGAAGGTCTGCGCGAGGTCGTCAACGAATACTTTCCTTTTAATAAAAAGTTACTCTATGACGAATACTAAATCTTTACCATCACATTGGAACAAAAAATTAACTGTAAGTAGCGCCAAAAACACCCAGTCGCGCGCAGACTTATCTGACACGGACAGGTACTTACAGGTAGAGTGCGCGCCAGATAAACCTGCTCGCGATCAAAATCAAGTAGGTACATACTAATATTTTTCGCCATATCCTTAGAACAAACATGGAATATACTATACTGTAAGTAATTTTTACATCAATGGTAACTAGCGCCAAAAACGCCCAAGTCGCGCGCACAGAGTTATCCTCAGATAACTATATATAACTTTATTTATGTTACATCCATTAATCTGTAACTATTCATAAAGTATTGATCGTCTGTTTATACTACATAAACACAGATGATCGAACTTGAAGGCATACTCTGATTCGAAATACCCGAAACTTCGTTATACCCGCCCCTCTCACTCCCCAGTCATGTCATGACAGAATCCAGTAAAAGGCTCAGGGCTAACCAAAGTTTCGGATTTCCGTTTCAGAGTCCGTCCTTAGTTCGGACCGAATCACGAACGTGGTTCGCCACCGGACCAATTTTATTGTGTCGAGGTTCGTAGAACAATAATATTTCAGTAGGTATGTACTCGGTTCAATGGTTTGATAAAACGTGGTGATTACATACTTTGGGGTTCGATGGCGAACTGCGTTTGTTTCGCTTTGGACCCAAGTTCTATCGTCTATTTACACATGTTAGGTACACAGTGCTAAATCACCTCACTATTCATCACCCACCAACACAATCCTAAATTTATTCAAATAATCTCAAATGGCACTTGAATGCATTTTTATGTCTTTGTTCATATAGTTACTATAAGGATAATGTGATGGAATAATTAAAAACAGCATCGTAGTAATTAAAATGTATTGTAATTCATATAAAAATACAGTTATCAATATACATAATCGCATCATGCCAGCGAAGTTATACAAATTGTTATTTTATAATAAAAACACTAACTGCAAAATATCCAAATGCAAATTGAGATAATATTTTTAAGTACATAATACAACATTGTAACAGGCACATGTCAGTCAGAGGTAAAATACAACATCGTTTAAAGATTTAGAAAAGTGTCTACTCCTTCAGACTTTTTGTAGCTCCTAACTTCGATCAATAATAACACTAGAACCAGTTGAAGTGTAAAAAACGGCCAAGCAAATAAGAGCAACTTCAAAGGTGCGCTCTTATTACATATCGATCTCTGTAATTTTTGGCGTTAGATCGTAACACACGTAACTTTCTTCTCCGTTTAAAAAAATAACATTTGGTGCCATATACTCGTTGTTTTAGTTCGTGAGGCATTATCTAATGGTATTTTTGATCGAAGACTCCTAAACATTAATAAAGAGATAAATACTACAGTACCTTACACAACATTATAAAGTACAACATTCTCGATTGGAAAGAGAATTTAAAACCGATTGTGGCTTAACTAAGTCTAATAGAGAGTTTGGCTAGCAAAGTTACCGAAAGCTAAAATACAAGGTTAAAATAAAATAATCTCCTATTCACTTCAAGTAAATAATACCTAGTGACCACGATACATTCAGTAAATAAATTGCCTTCTGCGAGGAATAAAGTACACTTACGTAGAGCTAAGAAAACACTCGAGACCAGACAGTTCAAAACTACCTATGACCGAACTAAAGCTAGCATTCAACAAAGGCACGACGAATATGACCGAATCTAACCAAGATGAACTGGCTCTTACCATGAGCTGGCAATGATTAAGGAGAAGAGGTTCTACCAACCTCAGAAGTACATGGTACTTAGTACCATGTCACACCAATTATAGAGTTTATACAATGTCTCAATGAACAAGCAGTTGGCGAAAGTATTAAACTTCTATGGTTGATTGCATACAAGGTAATTTTTGAAACCGAATGTAACTAGCAATTCCTGGAAATCAAATTGTCTTCGTGAACAAATGTGTGCACAACCCGAGCTTATGGGAGTAATTAATTTAGAGAAGTGTTTGTCATCAACATCTTTCAACGCCCCAGAAATGAGACACAATAGATTTTCCATTGTTCTCCAGACCTATTCGGCCGGCCCGACGTCAATGGGATTAAACTGTTGATTATGGCGGAAATACATGGTTCACTTTTGCCTTTCAATTTGAATGAAGCAAGCAAATTGAACAATGTAAACGTAAAAGTGAATCATTCAATGTCAATGTGCGCCTGTATTTCTGCACCTTTCAAGCGAAGTGAATAAATTTGGTTGAACCATGGATGTAATTTTAGCATTATATCAGGAAATTCAATTTTTTTCTAGTAGTATGCAGTACAAGTATGCATCTAGTGGCGGTGCCCTTTCGGATTGCCTCAATATCCAGTTTTTAGCTCAGTTGATTGTTTCTACAGACTCATTGCTTTTCTCGGTGTCTCGTAAGAGAACAATGTACAATTATAGTGGTGAGACCTTAAATTTATTAGCAAATACAAATACCCTTGTATCCTCCTTTCGACTATGTTAAAAGCTCATGGTAATTTCCCTGGTCCCAGCTACATCTTAACGGACGCTTAAGCAAATCGAAGTCCAGTCTTACCAGAGCCCCGAGGAGAAGCCACCTGGAGGCACGCGGACGCGTTTCGGCGGCTCTACCTTAGCTGGTTCTTGAGCTTGGGGCCTTGGCTTGGTAGGAATGTCGACCTTCTCTTCAGGTCTTGGCTCAGGTGCAGATGGTTTTGGCTCTGGAGGCGTTTGGGGCTCCGCAGCTTGATGTTCGGGTTGGGTTGCTTGACCGTTCTGTTTAGCCTCTTCTGTGACAGAGCCGTTGGTTTGCTTCTGCTGTTGCTGTTGATCGGCTAGTTGTGCTGAAATTGTGAAAGAGAGGTTTTATTTATTGTGTGAACAGTAGTTTCAAGTTCGCGGTGATCAGGACTATTTGTTTAGACGAGTTTTGAGTAGACGAGCAATTATTTTGGAAATAATTGCCTGGCAACTGTAATGTAATGAATGATAAACAATCAATCTGGAGCAATTAAGTGGAGCGATGTTGCTCCATATTTCGTGGTATTCTTTGGCCGTATCTTAGCAACAGGTTGTCGGTGAGGCCAATGTTGAATGATGTGAATAATTTTGAATGATGCAAAGCACCGTTGGATGATGTGGACATCATTTTGAATCATTAACGTACCAGCAGCAATAACAGCCTGCCCGCGGCGCACAGTGCGTAATTTTAATAATCTAGAGGGACAAAAGTCTTGGACCCAAACTGAACATATTTACTACGCGATAAAGTGTATTGAATGAAATTTAAAGACATTGTGACGGCTTTAGGCATTTAATGCAACATTATTATCTGACAACAAAAATGACAATACACATCGAAAAAAACATGTAATTTTTAGACAAAAAATCAGAATAAAATCAAATCAGAATCAAAGTGGGGTATAAATATTGCTTATTATCGTTTGAATAATCACGAAAACCCTGAACACGAAGGCATTCAGTCAGAATAATGAGATTCTTCAAACTCGCTATGGGTATCAGAATTGGAATGTTCAGACTGAATTCCTTCGTGTTCAAAATCAGGAGTTCTCATTTCTAAAAGCTCACAGACTTCAGGAGTCATTTTGCTACGTCTAGTTGTGGGAGCAGCACGTAAGTTCGCAATGTAGGGGTCTGAGGTTATAAGTAACCGATTTATTAAGTCATTCTGAAAATAAAAAAAAATATATAAGAGTGTCGCAAATATTCGCAAACAAATGAATATTTTTCTTGCAGCTAACAAATTGCTCTTTCGAATAAATATAATAAGGGATCTGTATACTTCGATATAATGCACTAAAAGTCAACAACAAATTAACTTGGTAATATCACTACATAGTATAAAACAAAGTCGCTTTCTCTGTCCCTATGTCCCTTTGTATGCTAAATCTTTGAAACTACGCAACGGATTTTGATGCATTTTTTTAATAGATAGAGTGATTCAAGAGGAAGGTTTATATGTACTTTTTATCCCGATATTCCCACGGGAACGGGAACCACGCGGGTGAAACCGCGGGCGGCCGCTAGTTTCGACTAAAAATAATCAATGTCTTTTCAAATGGCGCTTGTGATTAAATTTCAAGACACATTAAAACAAATGCATATGGAAACTTACCTTAAAACTCCAAAGAAAACAATAAAAACTCGCGACAACTAGAAGCGCACATAAACACAGTTTATTCAACGAATAAACTCAGCCGAATGACGCGATCGCTTTGAGCGCTTGGTCGATGCAATGCTGGTAGTCAGATATTCTGACCCTTTTTATATTGTGTGAAGCGAGTTATTGGAAAATAAACCTTAATAACACGTAATTTGGTTCGTCTTCTTTGAATATAAATAACTATTTTACCAGAATAGACTAGTGTAGATTTTGACTTTTGTCTCTGTAGATTATCAGAATTACGCACTGTGCGGCGGCCGCGCGGCGGCTCGGGCTCCCCACCGACGATGTCCGTGTACCCGCCGCGTCGGTGAGGCCAATGTTGGATGGTGTCAATCATTTTGAATCATTAACTTACAAGCAGCAATAACAGCCTGCCCGCGGCGGCCACTCGGCGGCTCGGGCTCCCCACCGAAGATGTCCGTGTACCCACCGCGTCGGTGAGGCCAATGTTGAATGATGTGGATGTCATTTTGAATCATTTACTTACCAGCAGCAATAACAGCCTGCCCGCGGCGGCCGCGCGGCGGCTCGGGCTCCCCACCGAAGATGTCCGTGTACCCGCCGTGTCGGTGAGGCCAATGTTGATTGGTGTGAATCATTTTGAAACATTAACGTACCAGCAGCAATAACATCCTGCCCGCGGCGGCTCGGGCTCCCCACCGATGATGTCCGTGTACCCGCCGTGTCGGTGAGGCCAATGTTGGATGATGTGAAGTATGTAGACGTCATTTTGAATCATTAACGTACCAACAGCAATAACAGCCTGCCCGCGGCGGCTCGGGCTCCCCACCGAAGATGTCCGTGTGCCCGCCGCGTCAGTGAGGCCAATGTTGGATGATGTGGACGTCATTTTGAATCATTAACTTACCAGCAGCAATAACAGCCTGCCCGCGGCGGCCGCGCGGCGGCTCGGGCTCCGCACCGAAGATGTCCGTGTACCCGCCGCGTCGGTGAGGCCAATGTTGGATGATGTGGACGTCATTTTGAATCATTAACTTACCAGCAGCAATAACAGCCTGCCCGCGGCGGCCGCGCGGCGGCTCGGGCTCCGCACCGAAGATGTCCGTGTACCCGCCGCGTCGGTGAGGCCAATGTTGGATGATGTGGACGTCATTTTGAATCATTAACGTACCAGCAGCAATAACAGCCTGCCCGCGGCGGCCGCGCGGTTGCTCGGGCTCCCCACCGAAGATGTCCGTGTGCCCACCGCCGGGGGGGCGGAGCACCCTGCTGGACGACCTTGGGTTGTCGGTGAGACCAATGTTGAATGGTGTGGACGTCATTTTTAATCTGAAACAACAAGGAAGGAATTGTGAAGGTTGATAATAAATGCAAAGTAACTCGATTGTTTGTTACATTTTCATACCTAAACCACTGAACAAATTTTTATGAAATTTGTCACAGATATACTATAGACCTTGGAGACTAACTAAGGTTTTTTGCAGCGATAATTTAAAATTATCCCTTTGAAGCTTAATTTAAGCGAATACCACGCGGACGTACTAGGTATGCTGCTTACTATCTACTTCAACTTAAAAGGATATACCTACTTAGGTAATACCGAACCAAACAAACACATTGCCAAATCTCCTAGTTTATATTTCTTTTAACAACGAAATTCAACTTTAAGAACCCGAATCTTCCTAAGGAAGTTAAAAAACAGCGAAGGGTTTGGCACGTATCGTATGCCACCTGTCTCATATTATTGTTTCTGTCGTTAAACATCTGTTGGCCACAAGTCTTACCCGTGTAACCGGAATATTACAGCGATATGGCTAGAGCCCTCTTAATATATTTTGGCAAATCTTTATTATGTAAGTACCTACTTTATCATCTCGAATACAAATTACAACATTTCCGTTCATTTAATTGGAATCTTTTAAAGTCGCCGAGAGTTGTTAAAGTCAGGGTTTCTCCACTCATTACTAATTGCGTCCCGCTAATTATTAAAAAGAGGAAAGGACAAAATAGCACGCCCGTCCGTTTAGGCCGCGCGCGGTTGACAACTGCGTGCCTCTTATGGCAGAAATACACGGTTCACTTTTGCCTTTCAATTTGGATGAAGCCACCAAATTGAACAATGTAAACGTAAAAGTGAATCATTCAATGTCAATGTGTGCCTGTATTTCTGCGCCTTTCAACCAAAGTGAATCAATTTGGTTGAACCGTGTAATATTAGCATTACCACGAAACACGGCGAAAGCGAGAGATAAGCGACGACCGCCATACAGTTTGCGCTGTTCAGAGGCGTATCATAATAATAATAATTTCTGCGAACATACTATAGTATAGTTATTATATTACGGATATGGTTAATGGTTTGATTGACAAGTCCTTTGGTTGGGTTTCTAAAATCAGTCAATCTTACACACATATACAATTACAATTGTACTATAAAGAGAATTTAATCCTTCAAGCCCGTGAAAATGAGACACAATAGATTTTCCATTATTGTGTGGCCCTCGAAACGTTAATCACCAACTTACAATTATTCAAAAAGAGGAAAGGGCAAAATAGCACGCACGCCCTTTCAGTCTGCGGTTGACAACAACTGTGTGCCTCTTACCACGAAACACGGCGAAAACGAGAGATAAGTGACGACCGCCATATAGTTTGCGATAATTAAGCGACAGAACGCTGTTCGGAGGCGCATCATAATAGTCATCTCGGCGAACAGACTATAGAAGCTTTATATTAAACTAGCTTTCCGCGCGCAGCTTCGCCCGCGTGGACTACACGACGCGACGTTATCCCGCGGAAATGTGATATTTTTCCGGGATAAAAAGTAGCCTATGATCCTCCCCAGGCTACAAACTACCTGTGTCCCAAATTTCAGCCAAATCCGTTTAGCCGTTTTGGCGTGATTGAGCAACAAACATCTAAACTTTCACATTTATAATATTACTAGCTGCAAACCTTGTTTTGCCATATAATAGTGGACCCGGTCACCAACATCTTGTGTGTATGTTTATACACCAGACAACAGATATCGCTAGTTACACACTACCAATAAAGAGGCCCAAGCTTGGTCTCTATTTCTTACATATAAAAAATTACTCTGTGAAGTAGAGTGAGTGTCAGATAACTCTGCGCGCATGCGCGACGGGGAATTTTTGGCGCTAGCTACAGTACTTAATTTTTTTTATTCTAAGCTTATGGAAAAGATTAGTATTCGATTTTGACCGCACAGACGTCAGTGATTACATACTCTTTGGAAACGGCAATGGAAGAAATGACAGTTTTGTACCGAAAGGTAGGTACGACAGTTAAACGATTTTTCATAGAAAATTACAATTTTTACTCAATTTTCCGGAATAAGAGTAGCCTATGTTTCTCTCCAGCTCCCAAACTATCCCCATACCAAATACCACGTCGATCCGTTGCTCCGTTTTGACGTGAAAGAAGGACAAAGAAACAAACAAACAAATAAACAAACAAACACACTTTCACATTTATTATATTAGTATGGATATGGATAGTATAAGATTACGGATATGGTAGTGGTTCGATTGACAAGTCCTTGAGTTGGGTTTCTAAAATCAGAAATTTGACACACACATACAATTACAATTTTACTACATAAATAAAGAATTTACATTAATCATTTATATCTTAGCATTCTAAGCTTAAGGCGCTACTCGGAAAAAGTATGAACTTTTTGATTTAAAACTATAGGACGTTTACAGTTGTTACAAATCTGGTAATAAGATATATATTTCTTCATACCTTTATCTAGAGTCGTATAGTTTCAAAAACACGATTTTATAATTTTGCCTCGACACTTTTTCTTTTCGAAAAGACCTCTATAAAATACGAAAATTCAAGATTATTCTTAAATGGGGTTACTTACACTATTGGAAATTGGTTGAATTAGTGGACACCAATAATATTTAGGATCTTATAGAAGCATTTTTTTAAAAATCGCTGTAGTTTTTTAATACGAAGTGATTTTGTGTTTTTTTTTTGCCTAATCTGCAAATCGGTCTCGCTCCCGCGCGCGTCGCTTTCATTGCTATCTCGCTTCAGCATAATTTTTCCGAGTATCGCCTTAAAGACAAACAATATCATGAATGATTAATCATAAAACAACTAGCGGACACCTAACAACCCTGACATTGATATCGATATCTTGGTATTTATGGCACGCAAATACAATAAAGGATATTCATTAAAGGTTGACTGCTCTATATGCAAACATCGGCGAGCGACGCATATACTACAAACATTGATAAGTGTGTAAATTAGTATCACACTAATCTTTATAGAAAACTAGCTTTTCGCCAGCGGCTTCGCACACATGGACTACCGACGTTTTCCCGTGGGAATGTGATATTTTTCCGGGACAAAATGTAGCCTATGTTCCTTTCCAAATTTCAGCCAAATCCGTTTAGCCGTTTTGGCGTGATTGAGCAACAAACATCTAAACTTTCACATTTTATAATATTATATTAGTATGTTTAATTAATATGTTGATTGTGTTTTCTTGTGATTATATCGGCAGTAATAAACCTGGTGTAACAGTATATTAGAAAGAAACATTGTGGGAATTTGATATAACAGGAAATGAACATTAAAATACGCTCCATATTATATCGTTATATTATGCCACATGAAGTTTGACTCAGTTTTTCCTTTTTGAGAATATTTAGCAGTTTTTGAAAACGAAACCATTTGTTCTCTCCATTGATTGACGTAAAAATAATTGCAGTGATGCAAAAAGTTACTTATATCTGTGTATAATGTAGTATACTTATAGTATAATTGTAAGTATATAATAATTATAAAATCTCGAATCATTTGGCGAATGCAATTCGTTTCGTGTCCATTTTAAGAACAGCAGACAATTCAACTGTTCGAAAGTAAAGAATTATTTTTAAACTCCACTGCATAAGTTGCATAACACAGCTGCATCGAGACGGCAGTGCTTACGTATATTTATCGACTGAGTTTGGTCAAGCATGAAGAACTTGGAATAAACATTTAGACAACTGGTTTCATTGGCCACTTTTGGTTTAAAACCATTTTAAAGGCTACTTACATTTTGTTTTAGTGATTTTATTTTAGTGAGTTGAGTACCTACTACTTATGACAGTTCTTGACAGCAGAGTTTGCAAGTTTTTTAATTTAATTAGTGCCCTATTAATAGGTCTTTACCTATGAAATTGCCGTTTTCTATGGGGAAATTGTAGGAAGTTGGAATCGGCATAGGTACAAAGATATTTGGGGATTTCTTGGACATGTGAACTCCGAATTCAACGAAACTTTCGAGATATGATCAGACAAAATTAATCTAACTAGTTATTGCCTATAATCCCTTTTGATAAACTGTATTAGAATAAAAAAAATCTGTTCAAATCTGTCAAATTGACGACAACCAATAAGGGGTACTTTGGAGCATTTATAAAAATTTTAGACGCATGTTTAATTATTCTTTTCTTAGATGTTTAACATGACGATATACTCTATTTTCGAAACTGACTATTAATTTTGATATATTAATATTAATAAAAAAATTAGAGACCAATAAACATGTGAGAAAAAGACGGCAATTTCATATTATGTAAAGACCTATTATATTAAATTAATTAGTTACTTTTATTGTTGGTTAAGTTGTGTACTACAAACTTAGAATTAGTTGTTGTATTATGTATTTTGTATTATCATTTGTTATTTTATATGTTTTTGTGTATTTTAATTTGATAGTATGTGTAAATTATGATTAACCTCCACCGTCCTCTATGTGCTTTTATGCCCCTGTCAGAAAAACAGGCAGCGCCTCTGTGTCTTTCTGCCCACCCGTGAATGACACAGAGGTATTTACGCTGTGCTGAGACCTCGATGGCTGAGACAGGGTATTTATTGGCCCCACACTGTCTTTTCTTGTAATTATGTCCGTTTTGTGTAAATTGTTTTAACGATTCCATTTGCTCTCGGACCTATCTAAAGTGTGTGTCAATAAATGTATTTTCTTTCTTTCTTTCAATTACATGTTAGCACTGAATCAACCTTATAAACTATTGGCTCCCCGCGGTTCATCCGCGAGTTACCTGTTCCCGTAAGAATATCGGGATAAAATATAGCCTATGTCACTCAGGCAGGAGTAATGTATATTTCTACTGGAGAAAGTATTGTAGTTTATGTTATTATTGCCAAAGATCTGAAAGATTGCAATGTTTCCAACACAGATGCGTCGGATAGAACAAGTGGAAGAGAATGACCCATAAAGCAGACCCCACTATCAGATGGGAATAATAATGCTGAGGAGAGAGAGGACCAGTAGTTTTTGAGTTTATCCATTACAAACAAAACAAAGAAACTAACAAACAAAACAAATCGCATCAATATCGGTCCATTGGTTCATCAGGAGCTACGATGCCACAGACAGATACCTACATCGACACGTCAAACTTAAAACACCCCTTATGAATTCTGGGGTTTAAAGTCAAGTCTCTCCTCTTTAAAATGTTAGTTTGGTACCTGTATTATTAGTCGTAGGTAATTATAAACTCAAATAACAAAAAAAAAAAGCGAAGACATCATTGAGATGCACTACTTTTCATATCGTTTCTCGAATAAGTACGTTGAACTCTAAACAAAGATAAAGCATCGTTAGTAGGTTCAGACTTGCCGTTGCCAAACCAAGCACACACGCCAGGCAGCGCAAACACATAGTAGGTATGTGTTTGCGCTATTACAAAAGTATCAATTATAAATTATTACAACAAAAATGCTACTATCAAAAATAGTGGGTAGTTGTCCGTGACCACGGCCCCTGGAAAGGTGCCGAAACGTCGGATAAACCAAAAAACCTATAAAAACAACTAAAAATTTAACCGAGTTCTATATTTGTCCCGATGACGGTACCCAGATAACAAGCCGCTTATTACAAGCGAGTTAATTAAACTGCAGGTATTAACTTTATTGATTTGTACTTAAAGGCCAACAAACATCTACAAACAGAAACGTTATGTATGACGTGACGATTAACCCAACGTACCTAGGTATCATAAAGTCACCCAACCCGTAGATCGAGGCCAGAGATTTTGGAGCAACGCGGTCAAATTAGGTTTTAATTCTTGATGTCACGCTCTATCATAATCTACCTTAAAAGCCTAGCTTTGCTGACAATAGGCATCTCTGTCACACATCAGGTTCACGAGAAAAAACGGTAATAGACACAATGTACCGTTTTGAGTCGTAATTTTCGGTTAAAGTTTTGATTGGCGTTTTCTTCTATTCTATTTCACACTAACTGAATAGTGAAATCCATTAGTCAATAAAAAACGCTAGACCGTAAGATAAATAATTAGTTTTAGTCTAAGTCTGACCGGAACGAAATGAAGACAGTCTTAGTGTTTTTCAACTAACTTTCAATTGTATATTTTTTTAATTAAAACTTCCGCTATGTCGAATTAAATACAGGATATAATTTATTATTATGAGAAATACTTGAACGCATATTGTTTTGCTCAAGGAAAATCTGCACCTGAAATAATTAGCCAGCTGTGTTTAGTTATATGACTATACTTGTTTTGAGTATATTTTATACTAGCGGCCGCCCGCGGTCTCACCCGCGTGGTTCCCGTTCCCGTGGGAATATCGGGATAAAGAGTACATATAAACCTTCCTCTTGCATCACTCTATCTATTAAAAAAAACCGCATCAAAATCCGTTGCGTAGTTTCAAAGATTTAAGCATACAAAGGGACATAGGGACAGAGAAATCGACTTTGTTTTATACTATGTAGTGATACAAAAGTATTGTTGTTTCAAAAGCCATCGGCTTGTTATGGGAAACCCCAAATCAAGAAAGCGTATTGTGTGGATTCATTGGTAAACCAATAAAAGGATACAGACAGGATAGTGAAAGCCTAACATCCCATTCCATAGTAATATAATATCACAGTCTGTAATACTTATTATGTACAATTATTGTGAAAGTAAGTCGGTCTCTCTTTTACTTTTCACGCATGAACTACAAACCAAATCGACCATGAAGGACATACTTTGGCCCAGTCTTTTCGTCCGCCATTTTAAAATAGGTTTCCAAATAGGTACCTATGTACCTACATGACCCACAAGAATTTATTTGTCAATGCAGTACAGGGTGGTAGGGTAGCCCCGTTGCAAAAACTTTAACCATGGCTTCAGGAATTCATGCTGAATATTTCGACTCTCCATACAAAAAGTACTATTTTTTTTTTCATTTCCGACAAAAAATTCTTGCTTTACGTTGTTCAGCATGATGGTCTGAAGCCATGGTTAAAGTTTTTGCAAGGGTGCCCCTAACACCCTGTATAATATTTAACTAGGAATACGCATGATTTAGTTAAACTCAATTCTTTATCTTAACAAGTTTGCCGAATAACAGTTGACAGTTCAATTCTAAATATTGCCCACAAATTATAATCTAAAACTAACAATTTTTTACTTTAATCTTACGTTACGTTTACCCAATTATTTCGAAGCTTAAATAACGGGTTGTCGAATACACGTCAGAGAGACTCGTCATTAAATAGGTACTTATTTGATTGATGGAGTACAGAAAACGTAATAAATGAAATAACTAAACGTTCTTTGTGGTTAGCACCGCCCAGACAAATAAAGTTATCTAGAATCTAGACAGACGTGATTGGAATTACAAGTCCAAGATATCAAATGCTGTAGAACTTGCGCTTCTAAGTTCCATTTGTTAGCAGATACAACAAAATTAATTTTGCTAGGATATTTTCATAGAAGCGGTGGTGATGCGCGGTTATTTATTCTATAGTACCTATACAATTATACATACACGGTCATTTTTTAACCGACTTCAAAAAAAGGAGGAGGTTATCAATTCGACTGTATGTTTTTTTTTTATTTTTTATGTGTGTTACCTCAGAACTTTTTAGTTAATGAACCGATTTGGATAATTCTTTTTTTATTTAAAAGGTGACGCTTCTCGTGTGGTCCCATTCAAATTTTATCAAGAACTGGCAAGAAGTTCAGGAGTTATCCTGAATAATGTGTATTCAGACTTTATTTGGGTATATGGACGATTTCATAGTTTCATCAAATTGGGGATCATTTTCAAATTTTTATATTTTTCGAAAGTTGGTACTTCTGACCTGATCTTACTTTCACCAAGTCAGGACCAGGGGATCAAATCCCAGGAAAATTGAGAGAAATTCTCAAATATAGGCAAGCCTTATGCGTTCCATTTATTTTTGAAGTTAGTCAAGTATTTGCATCTGGTAGTCATCATCTCATAGTGATGAGCTGTATTGGAAGCTACAACTCCTTAAGGGTCATTCCATAATAAACGTTACCGAGGGTGAAAAAATAAATATGTTCTTATAGCCATTAAATCTAATGAATTTTGAAAGAAAACATTCCAAATTATAATGTGCGACAAAAAAAAAACTAAAAGAAACGCGTAATTTTTAAGTTAATCGCCTTCAAAATCTGTACTCAAGTGAACCGGCTCAATGGCCCATTGTGCCTGTAACTATTGGAAATACAAATAAAAAATATATATCAATCTGGTGACCGTTTTGCCATGTTGTGATTTGAGGTTATTTATCATAATATTGATGGATTGCGTCACAGTCCCAAAAACATTGATAATTATTAAGTTTCAAGTGTGTTTCCTTGTTACTTTGGAACTGTAACACCCGAAACGAAAAATCAGGTAATTGTTTTATTATTATACCTTACAGATTGATTGGTGTAATAATATTTAATCAAAGTAAGGTTATGGTGGTAATAGTTTAAAATACTAACTAATATCTGAGCTTGAGACTAAATTGATGTGTTTTTTGCACGATTAAAAACTGTAACACCCGAAACGTTTCGGGTGTTACAACTTTTTGTATGTCGATATATTGTGTGTGTGTTGCTTGAAGAATGCAATAAGTATTATTTTAAGGCTCTTTCGACGGCCCACCTAGCGCCGCCATCGAAAAAGCACTAACATTTCTTTATTTAGGACATTGATTGAAATGTTAAAAACAGAAATAAAACTTTATTAATATTAAGGTATTGCGGTCACATCTGGATGCTTACGTAGAGAATAAAGCACTTAAATTGCTAAAATATTATTTCAGAATACACAAAAAATTTGACTTTGGTTGAACAAATGTAACACCCGAAACGATTAGATATATTTGAAAAATAGCGATTTTATTCTTTAAATGTTAGTGTTTTTATTATAATTCTGCAAAGCTTCATTAAGCTCTCTAATAATTTTAATAAAAGACAAAATAAATACATATAAATGGTCTATTATTTTAGGTAAATGTGTTTTAATTTCGTACTCGTAACACCCGAAACAAACCCTCTGTAACACCCGAAACAGACGATAACATTAATAAAAAAATAACTACTACATATTTTTCGGATTTCGAATTGTATTAATGTACCAGATTTCATCCTTTATGACTGTTGTTTTTATAGTATAATTTATCTAAGTAATTTCGCTAAATTTGGAATGTATGCAACATTGATCAGAACGTGGAGGCAAAATCGCGTAACGCCCGAAACGCTACTTTTTCCTTTGTAACTGAAGTTTAAATAAGAATTTAGTCTTTATTCATATACCACACGGAAATAGAACTTAATACTCTTAGTTTAAGACACAGGTATAAACGAAAACGTTATCGGAATATATAAAAACAACACATTGAATGAGTTGAAGTGTAACACCCGAAACGATGGAATGCCCCTTAACGGTTAGGAGCTGGAGAATATTTCTTTAAGTATTAATCGTACGTATGGGCCAATAGTTATATTCTTTCAGGTTATTAGGGTGAGCTGCTGATGAGAGGTGAAACTCCTCAACAGTTAGGAGTTATATTATGATGTGTTATAAATACCATATGCACGAATGGACCTTCAGTTGTATTCCTTCAAGTTATCTAAGTAGCTAAAGATGGGAAGCTGAATTCCGTAACGGATAGGATATTTACAACAATTTATCATAATCACCATGTAGTTTCTTATGCTACTTCACTAAAAATCGAAAAATAAAACGTTTTTGAAAAAAAAATGTAACCGCCTTCAAAACGGATCTTCAAACAAAAATTAACAAACACTAAAAAACGAAAAAAATAATAAGATTTTTTTATTCAAAGGACGATGATACGTGACTTTTTCTAATTTATCTTGGTACTTACTGAACTGTTTGAAGTCGGTGCCAACCAAAAAGAATAAGAACGAAATATACTGAGTGAAATAATTAACATATAAAAAACCCCGGTCCCAAGCGTGAGGTGTAGGACGTAATTACCTCAATAGGTACGTATAAGACGGCACCGACTTCAAACAGTTCAGTAAGTACCAAGATAAATTAGAAAAAGTCACGTATCATCGTCCTTTGAATAAAAAAATCTTATTATTTTTTTCGTTTTTTAGTGTTTGTTAATTTTTGTTTGAAGATCCGTTTTGAAGGCGGTTACATTTTTTTTTCAAAAACGTTTTTATGACCCCGTATAATTTGAGGGATTATTCTACTCATGAAAACAAACAAATTTTATTATGAGACCAACACAGAAATCTGGAAAAAAAACAGCTGTTCCATACAAACGTGCAAAAATATTTAAGGCGATACCTACTCGGAAAATTTATGCTAAAGCGAGATAGCAATGAGAAAACGACGTGCGCGGGAGTGAGACCGATTTTGCAGATTACGCAAAAAAAAACACAAAATCACTTCGTATTAAAAAACTATAGCGATTTTAAAAAAATGCTTCTATACGATCCTAAATATTATTGATGTCCACTAATTAAACCAATTTCCAATAGTATATGTTACCCCATTTAAGAATAATCTCGATATTTCGTATTTTTAGAGGTATTTTCGAAAATAAAAAGTGTCGAGGCAAAATCATAAAATCGTGTTTCTAAAACTATACGATTCTGGATAAAGGTATGAAGAAATATATATCTTATTACCAGATTTATAACAACTCTAACCGTCCTATAGTTTTATATCTAAAAGTCCATATTTTTTCCGAGTAGCGCCTTAATCAAAATGTTATGGAATAGCAGATTTTTTTTGTGTAGGTATGTCTACATGTTTTCGATCGATCGTGTCATGTCATTCAAACAAGCCTATTCCATGTCAAACCCAGATATCAAAGTTCAATGAAATGCGACGATAAGGGCACATTTCATGCGATTATGTTGGGGAAACGGCTTGGTCATTAGCATTACATTGTATACCGATATCGAACTACAATTATTATGAGGACAATCATAGGTACATAACTCTGTTAAAACACAACGTTTAAAATGATTGATTGTATTGCCCTATTCATTTTAAAAGACTATAGGTTGGCCGGTTGGGGAAAACTGACGATTCAAAAAAGCTTCAGTTCCTTTTTTTATGTAAAAAATGTTTAATGAATAAAGATTTTTTCGATTCTATCCTATCGGAGAAGCGTCTGTAGTTGATAGATTTGTTTATATGACTGTTGTTGGTTTCATTTTGACTTTTGGTTAATATAGAAATTATCACAGTAAGGAAAGTAGGAAAAGAAAAAATGTTGAGTCTTATCTTCGATCAACAATAACACCTAGTAGTCTAATGGCCTCCTCAATATTTGAGATTTTGAAGAAATAAAAAACAAGATGAACGGATCTTTATACTGCCTTATGTTTTATTGCATTAATAATTACCCAGTACTTAATAAGCGAATGTGCCGAAGTCTCGGTGACAATTAAAATGGAAAGTCTAATAAATATTTATACTATTGTTCAGGCATTCCGCCATGGTAACGTTGAATGCAAGTAAGCACACATTGTCTTTGAACAATATATCACAGTTCCACAAACGTCGGTATGACGTTATCATATAAATATGATTATCATATTGCTATGTTCTAGTTACGGAATCGTATGTTTTTATTTGGTGGAAATGCTTAGGATTTTACATAGGAACTTCATGATCTAAATAAATTAAAAAAATGTGCGTTACTGAAGTATAAGCTAGAAAAAGACTATTAGAATAGAATAGGAATCAGGGGTGCGATTGCGTAAAGGTTATTATATTAATTTGACAGTTCATATCGTAATCAATCGGCTGCAATTTGTATGGTCACAGCCTTAATTTTAACACTGTGACAGGGTGTTAGGGGCACCGTTGCAAAAACTTTAACCATGGCTTCAGGCCATCATGCTAAAGAAACAACGTACAGCAAGAATTTTTTGTCGGAAATGAAAAAAAAACGACTTTTCATACAAATTTAGCAACTAATCCGAACATTTTGTATGGAGAGTCGAAATATTTTTTTGCTTCTTGCTGTACGTACTGTACGTTCATAAAATTCTTGCTGTACGTTGTTCAGCATGATGGTCTGAAGTCATGAATAAAGTTTTTGCAACGGTGCCCCTAACACCCTGTATAATATGAATAATATGATTGATACAATATGAACTTTCAAATGAAATACGATTGACTTTACGCAATCGCCAATCTGGATTGGATGATTCTGAAAATGAAATTGATGTACGACATATCATATTATATCTTCTAATTTTGGTCCGACACTGTTTAGGTTAGTTTGCTATCGATCGACTCGATAAGAAGATACGTCTTATGCTAATCGGCATGGCATAGGCCTAGGTAGGTACTATCGATACTAATATTATAAATGTGAAAGTGTGTTCGTTACTGTGTTTGTCCGTATTTCACGTCAAAACAGAGCAACGGATCGACGTGGTTTTTGATGACGGGATAGCTTGGGAGAGTGACGTAGGCTACTTTTTATCCCGAAAAATATCACATTTCCACGGGATATCGCGTCATGTAGTCCACGCGGGCGTATCACTTCTAATTACATTTACTTTCGATAAGTCGAAAAATATTTCAGAGAATTAATGTTCTTTACAAATGAAAATGGTGTAAAAAGAAGAAATCGGGAAAACTCGCGCATATCGTGTTACGAAGTAATTACCTTGGCATGGCCACAACCCCATTCCCGGTATTTTATAATGCAAAATTCATAAACATGTCTGTCTAGAAATTTAATATGGGAAATGGGTATTCGAAAGGTATAGGGTAACATTAAACCACGGAGGGTTAGTTAAAACACTGAACGAGAATGTACGCTATTATTACTTTAATTTTAATCTATTTTTCTGTTAAAAGAATTAAGTTAATATTGGTTCGTACGGTTCGTACCTACTACGTGACTTTATATACATACACCGTGAAATTTTACTTGTTGACTTCCCGAAAATTACTTGAAGTACTTATCAATACAAACAATTTTTACTATGGGAACAACTCTGAAATCGCGAAAAATGAAAACAAATATTCCATACTAATTTTCAAATCAACTCGTTTGAAATGTATGGAATAGCGGAATAGCTGATTCTTTTTCACGATTTCAGAGTTGTTCCCATAGTAAAAGTGGTTTGTATTGATGAGTACTTCAAGTAATTTACGGGAAGTCAACAAGTAAAATTTCCACGGTGTATGTGAAGTTGTTGAAATGAGTACTTAGCGCTATTTGTAATTTAGGTCAATAATAGGGGGTCATTAATATAAATAGACAATGAAAAGACCTTCCTTACTTTGAGTATTTTGAAATCGGATCGCCATCCTCGTATCGTGAATAGGTACATCATCACATGAAAAAATATCACAAAGAGAGAGTTGCTAGATTATTATTAAAATGATACTTTTTTATTTGCATGAAAGTACCTACAGTCCGACCGGTTATTATTTGCCAAAGATAACATATCCCTGATGTCACCTAGCCTTTATTTACACAACGATATTTGCTACAATAATTCAGAAGGATGTCGATCGTTACGTTCAGGAAGTAAATTTGTTTCTTGCAGTAGTCTAACAATAGCGTGATGTATATACCTATAAATAAATGTATAATAATATGTACACAACAGAATAATGCGTCATTTCATCTGATAAAAGATTAGGGCAAGTCATTTGGTTTCAATCTGTAAGACATTTTATACTTTGCTTTGACTCATCAGTTCTCATTACTTTCATGAGTAATTCGCAGTTATATACTGTAGATAGATAGATAGGTAGGATATAAACGAAAATAATATTCAATGATTCAGTTTTAAACCTTGCTTGACTAATTTACTTTTTACGGTTGAATGGTTTTCGTTTCGGTATAAGTAACAATTTGAAAGTCAAACCATGTCAAACGTATGGTAATAATTTAAACTTGTTCTGAGAAATAAGATTAATAATAATAAAAAATCTGTCTTATTGAAATAAGTACCTAATTTACTAAAAGTATGCGAAAGACCAAGACGGCAATTATTTGTACGCTTACCTACCTACCTAGGTACAAAAGGGGACAAATTCGGTGAACCACCTCTTTGAACCACCTCTTACTTCTTTTCACGTGGCTGGTGCTTCGCCATTCACGCGCAGACCCTTTTACTATTTTTTTTATGTTTTAAACTAGTGTAGTACAATGCATAAGCAATTACGGATAGGGACTTCAACTGAACAGTGAGACGCCAGCCACACGAAAAGAAGTAAGATGTGGTTCACCGAATTTGTCCCCGACTGTACCACCAAATTATATTTTCTGAGAATATTTAAACATGGCTACTTTTTCGTTAATCGTTCAATTCCATATCCATTGTAATACCTAATCTAAATCTGATTGTGTCATTTGTTTGTATTTTTACGAAACTACACATAAATGACAAGCTTTGTTTACGTACAGTCATCAAGACTTCAAGTTTAACATGTGAACAATAAACACGCCTTTACCGCGTACAGAAGAAGAGCAATTATCGTACAATAACTGTCAAGGTTCATGTGTCGTGGACTATACTTTGATAAAAGCATTATCGGTCTCATCGATTTTATCAGATAATAATGCACCGGGACTATCACTACATAGTATAAAACAAAGTCGCTTTCTCTTTCCCTATGTCCCTTTGTATGCTTAAATCTTTGAAACTACGCAACGGATTTTGATGCGTTTTTTTTTAATAGATAGAGTGATTCAAGAGGAAGGTTTATATGTACTTTTTATCCCGATATTCCCACGGGAACGGGAACCACGCGGGTGAAACCGCGGGCGGCCGCTAGTAGATAATAAATTACAATTATCTATTTTCATTTAACGCGTAAGTATGTTATTCATTGATTTACTGAAAGAGAAATAATCACTAAAGTGATGTAGGTACTTATATATAAAATGGATAGGATTGTTGTTAAGTCAGTCTGAAAAAGCCACTTAACTCAAAATGTGTCTCATATTAGGGTAGATAATGTCCTGCCTGTCAATCCTCTATTTGTTCATTCATATGGTTGTCCCACATTGCTTTTAGAAAATGTTTAGGTGTAAATAAAATTAAATAAACATTGCACAATGATATAAAAAATTTGATCACAATTATTATATGAAAAGTTTTCATGACATGTACCTACTTAAGTATGGTAATTTTAGTAAACATATTTTTTTAACTAGATGTTACCAGAACGGTAAAAAAAACGATCGTAAAATGGTACATAAAGGAGCGAAATAGTTAAAGAGTTAAAGAGCAAAATGGTAGAAGCACAAAGTAAATATTCATGTGGTAGAAACGCAAAACGGTAAAAGTTTCATTTCTTATTAGCATATGCACAGTAAACAAGTACTCTGCAACTTTCCTGAATTCAAATAAGTTATTGTCAATAATAATTATTATTAAAAACCTTCATTTACTACTCCCAAAAACATAAATGCATATGAATAAAAGACAATTTTCGTAAAAATATATTAAATTATGTAAAATAAACATGGTACCTAATACCTATAGTAAGTATAATTATGTACTCACGGCGGTACATCAGACTATAGGTACATGTTGACCTTGAGACCGCCTTTATGCCCTACGTAATAAAAGCTTTTATCGCAGTTCAACTGTTTAACTTGATGTGCTGTCAAGTGTACATAGTATGATATTTTTAATTATATTTTTTTTCCGTTTTGCGCTTTTACCATTTTGCTCTATTACCAATGTGTGTGATCTTTTACCAATATACGCTTTTGATTGACGTTATGCTCTTTTACCATTTTCTCTCTAACCATTTTGCTCCTTTACTATTTTGCGATTGTTTACTGTTCTGTCTGCGCCTAAAGGACAGTAGGTACCTATGTAACAATTTCAACATTGTAAACCTTTTCCAGTACCAATTGGAAGCACCACACATTCACAAGCAGGAAGCAGCCTTCATAAAGGACTATAATACCAATATGACTAAACTCCCTACCAAAGGGCGTCGCCAGCCCATGGGGGTTAATCACCTCCCCCCCCCCCCTCAAGCGACACCTTGAACCTACCCTCTATATTCACAAAACAAATAATAAAATGAACATTAGGTACTAGTCAGCACTGACTCAAGATTATGATGTTACCAAGCTGATTCAGACTTAAAAACTACAACTGATTCGCAATCCTTAACGGAACATTAATACAAACAAAGAGAGACATTGAATTGAATCTCAACTCAACAGTATCACTTTAACCATATGTAACATAATATGTCCATTCTATATAAGGGCTTGGTTTACAGAAACAAGTATAATACAACCACAAATAGAGGAAACATCCCACTAATAGCCAATATACTTGCAAATATGGTAGCCAATTGAGATTCATTGCCGAAGTAAAGCTTTGCAACTTGTATAAGCCTTGGAAATGCAATTGTATACGTTAAAAGTAGCATTTACATAGGGTAGGTTCTCTGAAATTTCAAGCAATGTACTCTAATCAAAGCCCTGCATTTTATTACTAGAATGTTTTTTTTTTCACTTCATCACACCTGATGTTAAGTGGTGATAAGGCTGAAGGTGGAACCGCACTACTCCCAGAGTTCTCAATCACTGAGGAACGCCATCTTATCTTTAACTGCCAGAACACAATAATGCTGAAAACATTTTTGTTATGGCATCAGACTTAGACAAGATGGTGGAAGCTAGCCAGGCGGACCGAGAACAAGTCCTACTACCAACCAAACCAAATACAATAATATGTACCCCACTGGGAATCGAACCTGGGACCTCTTGGTCTGAAATTGGTGGTGTGAACCACTAGACCAGGGATGTAGTTAAGTAACTTAAGGCAAAGAATTAATGCTACTAGTATTCAACTTCATATAATATCGGTTGGAATGCAAGTTAGGACTCATATGTATTTCTCTCTTTATATCCTTTCAGATGGATGGATGGATATGATAAGAGGAAAAGAAAAATGGAGCAAAATTATAACAAGGTGGTACCCCAGAGAGGGCAAAAGGAAGAGAGGTCGACCACAAAGAAGGTGGGACGACGAGATACGACAAGTCGCAGGAGCGACATGGAATAGAGTGGCTGAGGACACACGAATGGAAAAGGTTGGAGGAGGCCTTTGCCAACTGGCAAACAGACCTACAAAAAATGAGCAAGGCTCAAATACTAAACCACTAAGAAAATCCAAAGAAAGATGGTCTGAAGCGAAAGGCTATATATATATCCTTTCAGATAATACTGAGAGCGGAAGAGATACATATTATTATGAGTCATTGCATTTTGACCATTTATATTATGTAGATGGAATATTGGGTAGGTAGTGTTCATTGGTATTGCTAAAGATATTGCTTGTTGCAAGTGGTTGCAAACATTAAGAACAGCAACGAAACTCACAGACATTCTCACTAGAGTAGACCTACAGAAATGTAGTTCGACAGGCCACATGTTGAGCGATAAAATGGATAAGTGGAGCAGGGGAGTCACAGAATGGTACCCAAGAGATGGCAAAAGGAAAAGAGGAAGGCAACATACAAGGTGGGAAGACCTAAAGTTGACAGCAGGTCCTAACTGGAGAATGGTTGCCCAAGACAGGCAACAATGGAAGTCATTGGAGGAGGCCTATGTTAGGAGGCACACCAAACTAAAAGATTTTTTTGTTGTTTTCTTCTTTAGTAGTATCTGATACTTAAGTTCGGAATAAAGTGCTTTATTATTATTATTAAAAAGGTTTTGCTGTAATTGTTTTGTTGGTTAGAGTTGTTTCCTTATAAAGGCATTAAATGGTTAGTAGTATTCTTTGGTTGGTTTGTGTAATCACGAATTTATATTGATTGCTCAACTATTTGTTTTTGCAAGAATTGGTGCACTTTTTTTTAGTTTTTTAAGCAACTTTATTGCAGTACAGTTTAATATACTATTACTAAACCCATTATTCTGATAAGTTTTATAAGAAATAAGAAAGTTAGGTATTTAGAAAAGTTATTTGATAAGATTACATTGCAATACAATTGTTTTGTTCAAAGTTAAAGAAAACTAACAAATATAAGTCTAAAGTAGGTGCATAATAGTATACAAAATAACAATAAATACAAGTGATTTAATTTGCAGAATACAAACAATAATAATAATAGCCATTATTCAGACAACAGTGGTTATTATCATATTGATCAATGGTCAAAATGATAATAACCATGTTATACTTCAATGGCATTGGGGAAATGACAATACAACTTACATTCAGCGTTCTTCACAATCATGACCCTATGACATAACAAAAACACTGATACCGATTTGAGCAGCATAATATAAAGAAATTGTTAGACAGCCATATGAATTAAGTAAAGATTTCATACAAGTGTCTTCTAATGAAAAAAATTATAAGTTAGTAATTATTGAAATTGGCACAATTCTGTTTATTCGCTTGTTATCTAAAATTGTTGATAAGATTCAGAGAAACAACAATAGGTCATTGATTATTATAGTAGGATAATAGTGTTTTTTTAATATAAGTAGGTATACAAATTCTGCTGTGTAAGTACTTAGATGACATATTTTCGAGATAATGTTGACTAGATATGACTGTAATGATATTTGTCTGTCAAAGAGCAGTTTTGAAAGTATATAACATTGCTGAACTAACGCTGGTATACAGCGTCAAAAGTGATAGATAAGTAATACAATGATATTACATTGTAAGCCTTTCGGTAGCTTATTTGGTCAGAGCATTGGGCCAGATTCCCAAGGGGTTCGAATCCCGCCCAAAAGCTACTTGCAAGGCAGGTGGTTTTTCACAATTTTACCTTTAGGTAAGTAGGTATGAAACAGTTTTCTGTTCTCAAAATAATGGTTCAATGAGGCAGGTGCAATGCAACGAGGAAAAAGTACAAATAACTTGGCGATTGTCGGACAAAGCAGAAAAATGGGGGCATCGCTACCCAAACCAGTAATTATATGTTATTTCAGCGGCATAACTGTAAAGCTAATGTTCTATCGGACACACAAGTGCGGTCAGACCATTCATGCGGGAATGCATCGAGAAATCTAACGGTGCTTCCATTGTCTACTCACGGCACCGAATACATCGCGTGGAGTTATCCGGAAAATTCCGAATTAAAGCGTTTTTATGCAAATAACCGGCAAGATATTTACACGCCCATATTATTATCATACCAGCAGAACCTCTCATCCTACGGCATCGGGGCACAGACGGGCACATTGACCTTTTTATAATATTGAAAAATAACGGCTTGCAGCTCTAGATTTGACATGACACCGGTTATGTATAAAAATTTCAGCAAAAAGATACTCACCAAAACAATTATGGGATGATATTTACTTCGTAGTAGAGCTCGGATCACAAAGGAACACTAACTTTATACAATAAAATTACTATTTCCAATTTCGCAACAGAAAAGATTACTCACCGCTGCTTCCTTGCTTTCTTTTTGAACGAATGGAACGAATGCGCGAGAATGAGATGGCGAGATATAAAAAAAAGACAGTTGTCAGTTTTTTTTAATGTATCGCCATATAAAATTTTTACATTACTACCAACTATAGCAAAAAGCCTATGGGCGATGAATGGGCGATTTTCTGAAAGCTCGCTCACTAGATGGCGCTATCCCACCTATGCCATACTATATCTATGACCTATGCAGTTAGAAAGAACGGAACGTTATAAATTTTATACTAGTTGAGCATAAAATCTTCAGCACAATGAGAAGTTTTCCAGTAGGTTCTATAATGCTCAATAGATGTCACTGCGACCACTTTTCTTTTTTTTCTTAATTTTCATGTATAGTGCCACAAGCTTTTCTGTTCCGGTGACAGTCGTGACAGAGGAGCCACTTGCAATACGAAATTACCTGTCAAAATGGACTGTCGTATGAAACCTGTTTTAGTTCCAAAGAGAATCACCGGAACAGAAAAGATTGGCACACTATATGGTATGGTTTTTTGCGTTCCCCAGTTTACGGGAAAGTTGAATGTATTGTTTCACGAATTTTGTTGCGCATAGGTATGTATTAATGAGTTATCGTTTTTTTCTTATTTTACCTGATTTTGATTATATTTTAATTTAAATAACTATTAATGTCAGAAAGAAAAGAAAATGTGGAAAAAGTGGCATTTTCATGAAAAAGTTGAAATTAATAGCTCAAAGTAATTAAGAAGTTAGTACCTATGTACTGAATTTTCATTCTCTAGATGCAAAAACAAACTTGAACAAACTTTTCAACTTGACAGTTATTGTACATTTTTATAGGTACAACAAAAATAGCGAAGTATGGATAAAAACCTACGGTTGAACTTTAAGTCATATCCTAAAAGTAGTAATTTAGAAATAAAACCTTATATAACAAGATTATTTACATATTTATTTAGTAGTTATTGTTTTCTTCTTTAGTAGTATCTGATACTTAAGTTCGGAATAAAGTGCTTTATTATTATTATTAAAAAGGTTTTGCTGTAATTGTTTTGTTGGTTAGAGTTGTTTCCTTATAAAGGCATTAAATGGTTAGTAGTATTCTTTGGTTGGTTTGTGTAATCACGAATTTATATTGATTGCTCAACTATTTGTTTTTGCAAGAATTGGTGCACTTATTTTTAGTTTTTTAAGCAACTTTATTGCAGTACAGTTTAATATACTATTACTAAACCCATTATTCTGATAAGTTTTATAAGAAATAAGAAAGTTAGGTATTTAGAAAAGTTATTTGATAAGATAACATTGCAATACAATTGTTTTGTTCAAAGTTAAAGAAAACTAACAAATATAAGTCTAAAGTAGGTGCATAATAGTATACAAAATAACAATAAATACAAGTGATTTAATTTGCAGAATACAAACAATAATAATAATAGCCATTATTCAGACAACAGTGGTTATTATCATATTGATCAATGGTCAAAATGATAATAACCACGTTATACTTCAATGGCATTGGGGAAATGACAATACAACTTACATTCAGCGTTCTTCACAATCATGACCCTATGACATAACAAAAACACTGATACCGATTTGAGCAGCATAATATAAAGAAATTGATAACAAGATTACAAGATTATTAACATATTTATTTACATTTAAAAATTTTTTTTTTTTTGCGTAGGCTGACAAACGTCCAAGGTATTGTTATTAAAAAAAAAGAAAAGTTTCGCTAGCGCCATCTCTTGCACCTATTTGAAATAAGCTTACGATACCTTTTGGAAAATTCCTCATTTTATAACAATGGGGAGAAACATGCAAAGTTTTTCGTAGATGGCGCTTGTGAGATTGGAGTTCAATTTCTACCTAATCTGTGGGATAATAATGTACTCTTTGGTCGATGATTGGTTAAAAATTTCATCGATTTTTAAAGCTGTTATGATTGGTTGTTATTGTGACGCTATGTCACCAATCAACGAACAGCACTCCAATATCACCTGCGCCCTCTGTCGAGATAAAAAGTTAGTTTTCCTCCCCATTTGACGACCGGCCCCTTCTAGCACACGCTAATAAAGAATACTGCTGCAGCTGAGAAGAAAAGGTATTTTTCCATACATTCAGGTCGAGTTGGTATTGTACGTAGGTACTAATTCCGTGATTGCAGCCGGCGGCCTAGCATGAGCGGCTTTTATCGACTACTGACGCGTGATAAAGAGCCTATGTCTTGCTTACACCTTAGTGGGGTAAGCAAGACAGCATGACGTTCCATATCATATCGAGTGATTTAATGATGGTCATGTTCTTAGGACTGAATCGTGAATTCAGTTTTGAGACTCGCTAAGTTGTTTATTTATTTTGCGTAGTCTCAGAAAGTTTACAGACATTACAGTATTTAGAATCGATTAAAAAAACATAATCCATAAAAATAACTATGGAAGAGTAAAACGCTAACTATGCCAACCTTCGAGCAACGCGGGTCTTTCGTCCCCTCGGCCCGCGTTGCTCGAAGATGCCAACCAAAAATTTATGAAGTTATGAACTTGCGATAGTTGCTTAATCTCGACAATCATAGACCAAACACAAGCTTTTAGATTTAAAAATATGTTGCAAATATCGGGAAAAATCTATAATATTGTGCGATTATGGCGATGATGCGTCCGTCTGACGAAACTGTTCCTGCGATTGCGCGATCAAATCAAACTTAGGGATATCTACTGAATGTCCTCCACATTGTCTAGTTTTCACTTTTCAGTATCATCGCAGGAGCGGAGCGATGGGCATTGGCACAGCCGTCTCTATCGTCTTCTACAAGCCATGCTATGATACGGAACGGCAACATTGCTGTGAACCGGTTTACTCCTCCGAGTACTAAATCCTATGGAGGTGGCATACTTACGAAAAAGTGAGGTGTAACTAAGTCACAATGTAAGAAAATCTTGGAATTCAATTTTAAACTTCTTCTAATTGTCGTATTAATCGGTCCAGCCGTTTCAGAGATTAGCCGGAACAAACAGACAGACAGACAAAAATTGTAAAACATGTCATTTTGGTATATGTACCGTATATTTAATCATATGCACGTAGTAAAAAGCGGTTATTTAAGGTTACAAACAGACACTCCAATTTTATTTATTTGTATAGATGTATTGAAGATATGCCGTCTCCATAGGATTCAGAACTCGAGGTTTACTCTCTGTTTACCTGTCAAACGGTGCAAACGATGTCAAATCGGTTCACTTAAAACTACGTTGCCAACTTTATGCGCATGGCTTGTAGAAGACGATAGAGATGGCTGTGGCATTGGACAAGACCTTAGACCACTTAAATATAAGCTACTAAAATAGTAGCAATTGTAAGTTGCTTGCTCAATCAAGTCCAAATATCCCATGAAGCTAGACATAATACTGAGGTAACTAGAGAGAGCAGTACTAACACTTTTTGTGACCATAAATTACCATGTATGTTGTTGTAGTATGGAAGCCACACCCTGAATTAAAAACTGAAGATAAAAAATTTAACATTTCTTTTTGTTGGGGCCATAGATGTATTATTCCTGTAGATGGAGCATAAGAAAATGAACAATTCCTTCTATAATCGACTCTCGTCTCTCAAATGGCGACATGTCGTGTGTTAAAAAGAGATAACAATAGCCCAACATGTGCGTCTTAATGAGCTGCGCGCCACTTGAAAGTAAACGTCATATTTGTTTGTTAACCAGCTGGTTACAAATGCTTCAGAAAGAAAAGCTTTTTTTGTACAAAAATATAGAAAGATTTGATGGTGTGGTGCGGTAAATCTGTTGTTTGTTAAGAATGGCCTGTACTGTTCCCGGTTATTCAAGCAGAGTCAGTGTTTTGAAAGAGAATAATGAACACATATCATTTCAGAGGTAAGTCACACTCATTGTTTTGTGTTTTTGCGAACACATTTTTATAGCAAATTTGCAAAAACTAAATCGCTGTACGTGTATATACAGTTTAACATTGACTTGGTTGAAGAAAATCGGGTGTTTTTAGGCTAAAAATATATAATTTAAAGCCAATTGGGATTTTTTGACATTTGACCAACCTGATAGTGATGTAGTCCGATTTTATTATGTAATATCGATAAAAAATTGTAGTGTTAACAATTTTGTATTTAAACTTAATTTTTCTCAATTCTAAACAGATTTCCCACCGCCGCGCCGCCGTCGATGTAAAGGAAACGTGAATAAGAAACGTAAGAAAAGGCGACGATTGGAGACCTTCCCAACAAACAAGAATATGCTCGATGCACTTATTAAAGCCAATTGTGGATTTATACTGAATACATTAAAAGTATAAAAATTTGCGTGAAATCTGTATTTTTTTACTTGATATCATTCAGCAGATTATTTAATTTAATAAATTGATTAGAAATCTCGTTCAGTTTTACGACTATACCTCCTTGTATAAATAGTATAATTATCATCATTGTCATATTAATGTCCTCACTGCTGGGCCTTCCCTGTGCAAGAAAACACCACAGGTAGAACGGGCCATAAGTGCCATAACCCACCACGCGAAGCTAATGCGGATTGGTGGGTGAGGGTGCCATGCCAACGACTGCTAATGCAACCGATACCAACGGCTTAACGTGCCTTCCGAAGCACAGAGGAGACGAGATAATAAATTTTGGTCACCATTCAGATGTCCAACCGCAACGAATGTTGCTTATCATCAACGACCGGATGCAGAATGCGCGTACCAATAACCCATCGATCTCATCAAGTATAATTATAGTACCTACTTCATATTTGGCACTGATTCAAAATTAAAGGGCTTGCTTAGAACATGAAACTGAACAACTTTCTCTTTGGAGCATAGCATACGTCGAAATATAAAAAAATATTCTGCCACACTAGATCGATCAGCTGAGCGTGCGCTTTTGTCTGGAGGGAAGAAATTTTTGCCATATTTCGACCTATGCTAAAGTTTCATAGCATAAACAAAATTCTAAGGCCGTGAGCACTTTGGACACGATTAGTACTAAAAACCGACAGAAAAGCGGATTATGAACCGCCCAATTACATTAAGTCTAGCCGCATTGAAAATCGCGAAGCGCTCTATTCAATGCGGCGTACTTTCGATCAGCCGTATTGAATACGGCGTATCTTGAAACCGCCGCATTACAATGCGGTACTGTTTTTTCCAATACAGCTAGTTGCTATGTAATACGGTGAAATATACAATACGCCTGCGATATATAAATTGTAATTTTATGTATCGCATTGCATTCAAATTATTTTGACATCTTTTATCGATAACTTGTTATAAAAAAAACCACAGCACTATCATTGCATCATCATTATCTAGCATTGCATGGTCAAAATGGAGACATTCACTAATGTCGACGCAACAGATTAACATGTATGTCTCTTTCTATCTTATGACAATTTGATAGTGTTAGAAGGGGTAAAGGATGGGTGAGTTATAGCTTATTTTTGTGATCCATCTACAGGAATAATACATCTATGGTTGGGGCCCCTTCATCTCTTTCTAAAGTAAACCGAAAGAGGGTGTCCACAATTTATTTTCAGACAGGACTTCGTTGAGGACTTTGGTAGGGTGTGTCAGCGCCATCTATTGAGCTAATCAAAACGAGCTTTCTCTCAGAAAATCGCTCAGGGCTATTTTCTGATGCCCCCAGTACACGATGGCCGATCATGGTCGGCGACCATGACCAATACATCGTACATTGACACTTTTGAAAGAACCTTTTTTAACTTTTCGTTCAAAAGTGTCAATGTACGATGTATTGGTCATGGTCGCCGACCATGGTCGGCCAACCTGTACTGGGGGCTTCAGAGGCCATTTAAAAAAAAGCTTACAAAAGCTTCACTAGAAAAGACACACACACACTAGAGTGTGTGTCAGATAACACTGCGCGCGACTGGGGCGTTTTTGGCGCTAGTTACAGTACATTTTTTGTTCTAAGCATCAGGAAAAGAATAGTATTCGATTTTGACCGCGCGCAGACTTATCTGGAGCGCACTCTAGATGGTGTTGAACGAAGTATGTACATGTCTATGGTATATTTTGGTATTCATCAATCATATTAAATTAATTACTTTTTAAAAAACCAAAGAAAACTAATAATAAGGTACTACTGTGAGGAACAGGGGGGCTACCGCGTAACTTTATGGGTATGAACTTCATACGTTTTTGGGAACTTTAAGTCAACTTTATAAAGGAAATAGCCGCTATCAGGTGGCCTACCACAAATTTGTGACCACAAGCTCTTAAAGCAGTGTAGCGACATCTGGACGACGACGCACACAACACAGACGGCAACCACAAGACGGCAATCACAGCACGACACGCAACACGACTCTGCTACAAATGCCGACAGATGGCGCTACCTAACGCTACCGCAACAATTTCTATGCGCGCCTACAAATATATATGAAATTACTACATCACGCAAGCAAAGTAAATCCATCAAGTTTGTATATATACAACTTTCATCCATCAACCACCAGGACAGTGGTACCCGGGCTAACACTACCCTAGCCCGGAAAGGAATGACGTATCATCAGTCATCTTTCACAAGTTGCATCAACCTTCATGCGACTAAAGTGGTGACCCCTACGAAGCACAGTGGAAGCACCCTTCATCACCAGCACCTTCACCAGCAGCCAGCACACCAACTTCATCACCAGCAACCAGCAACTTCATCACCAGCATCTTCATCACCTGCACCGTCTTCACCAGCGTCAGCACCGTCTCCACCAGCGCAGCCATCACTCCCCCTACCATCATCCAGCAGTCGCACAGCAAGCCAGCACCCCGCCTCAAGGTTCCAGCGCAGCAGCATCCAAAGCAACCTGGTCCTTCGCATCCAGCAGTCGCACAGCAAGCCAGCACCCCGCCTCAAGGTTCCAGCGCAGCAGCATCCAAAGCAACCTGGTCCTTCGGCAGCCGGGAACGACAGCACCCCGACCTGGCACTCCGCAGCCCACCTGGAGCACCACGGGGCACCCTCTCCAGCGTGGCACGCCTGCGGACCAGCAGTTTCGGACCCACCGTCACAAGCACACTCCATCCCGACCCACCGTGGAAAGGAGCAACAACCAGCAGCACCCCGCGCGTCTCGACCCACCGCAGACCGGGACAACCTGCACCACACTCTCCCTGGCACTTGCAAGCATACGCATCGACTGCTGAGCAACCCATCGATCGACCTCCGGTCTAGGAGGGGAGTGATGTAGCGACATCTGGACGACGACGCACACAACACAGACGGCAATCACAGCACGACACGCAACACGACTCTGCTACAAATGCCGACAGATGGCGCTACCTAACGCTACCGCAACAACTTCTATGCGCGCCTACAAATATATATGAAATTACTACATCACGCAAGCAAAGTAAATCCATCAAGTTTGTATATATACAACTTTCATCCATCAACCACCAGGACAGTGGTCCCCGGGCTAACACTACCCTAGCCCGGAAAGGAATGGCGTATCATCAGTCTTCCTTTAACAGTTGCATCCACCTCCTGCGGCTAAAGCAGTTATTTTTAAGTTGAGAGAGTGAGACGCCGCTCTACACGCCGTATAGCGGCGTCTCACTCTCTCAACTTAAAAATAACTGCTATAAGAGCTTGTGGTAGGCCACCAGTTCCTTGTTTTGTGACGTCGGGTATAACCATGAAGTTTGACTTAATACTCTGAGGTAACTGGAGCTCTCACCCTGAATAAAAAAGTGTCGCCAGCAAATTTGACATTTATGTATGTAGTGGCTGTCAGCTGTCTCATATGACCATACGTATTTTTTTAAAGTGTAGGTGAGACGGAAGACAGCCACTGTGTTATTTGTGGTATTCAAAAATTTGTTCGTACTGCACTCTCCAGTTACCTCAGTATTAAGTTTAGCTTCATGGGTATAACGATAACTATAGTGCGCCAATCTTTTCTGTTCCGGTGATTATCTTAGGAACTAAAACAGTTTTCATACGACAGTCCATTTTGACATTTTTGACAGCTAATTTCGTATTGCAAGTGGCTCCTCTGTCACGACTGTCACCGGAACAAAAAAGCTTGTGGCACTGTACAGTCGTCACAAAATAAGATGCCCGTTTTGACACATGCTAAAATGACGTGATTAGGCATGTAACCATACGAGTCTGTGATCGATTCTCGCGATTAATCGATTAAGGTTCTGAGTAACTAATCGATTGTAGTAGGTTTGCAACTTATGTGGATTAAGACTAAAGTTATTATTATAAAATGTGAAACTTACTATATAGGTACTTATACTTTTAATAAATAATAATAAATAAATAACTTCTTACATTCACACTAATTATCTAAGCCCATTTTAATTTCATTAAGAAACTGTATCATGGAAAACTTGATAACGGATAAATGAATACTTAAATACTTTTTGTTTGTAAATACATACTTAATATACATAGTAAACATCCAGACCAAGACAAATAGACATAATAAACATATTATTAAAGTATAAATTGACCTTTTATGTTATTAAACTTGAACCGAATCCACTTAAATTGCATAATTTATATAAGAGCGAACGTGCACTTGTGATTTTTAATCGGGCGATAATTTGGTCGTTCTCGGATTCAGTATAGAGATAAATGGCAGTGGCAGGCAATCGCCAGTGCGCTTAAACTATCGACCGATCAAATTATCGAAAATGACTGGCCGATAGTTGTACGATCAAACTATCGCACAACTATCGGCCGGGCGGTAATGTGCATGAAGGACTATGTGAGCGCGCGATGTGTGGGTCATCAGCTTCCTCATAAGACATAGAGAAATTCTAAGCATGCTCTATTTTGATGCAAAGTTGATGCAATCAAACGTGTCAGTAATAATTTTAGTGCAACCACAAGTTCGTTACTATGAGTTGTTTTTTGTGTGTTAGCTGGAGAAATGTGTCACCAGCTTACACATGCCGTTAAGGCAAACCAGTGAGGTTAGGGTTTTAGACTATAGTCCAAAAGTTAATGCACAATTGGTGCAATGAGAACCAGAAAAACTAACCGTCACACTCTAATACTGTTGAAACTACGATCATAAAAGTGTGTGCGAGCTGGAGTACCGTGTCTCTGGCTTGCACATCTGTATCTTCGTAATTATATAAGGTACGATGATGTGTTATACCTCAAAAGTTGCTGCAAAATTGATGCAATAAGAACCAAATTTATCAAATCTTTAGGTAAAATAGTTTTGGAGCTACGAACCGATAAGTATGTGTAAGCTGGTGACACGTAACACGGGCTGACACATGGTGAATCACTGTAACTGTATAAGTAAGAGTTTCGTATTATATATCAAAAAAAACCTTATAGTTGGTGCAAACACGAGGCATGATTTCAAATCTCTGGGCCTCTTAGTTTCAAAATTATAGGCAAAAAACTGTTTTCCCGCCAAAAAATTCAAAATAATGGTCTTGGACGCAGCTAAGTGCGGCGTTGCCGTTCCGTGCGCTACACTGTTGCAAACGAGTTTGAACTTAAGAGCTGGTGTTATTAAGAGTCACTTTAATTGCGCTTTCGATCGTTTTCATTTCTGTTCTAAGAATTTTAGGCCAGGAGCCGTCTGATATAAGTACGCTAATTCCTAACCTTTTTATGAGAAACAGATGGTTTAATTACAAGTAATTTTTAAATTTTGACGTTAGAAACTTCACACTCATTTGTTGATAAAGCAAAGAAATAATTAGATTTGGCACAATAATAAACATAGAGGAATGCAGAAAGGTAAAATTTATGTAGGTACCTATAAAACCTACTACGTATTTATTACAGAGAGAAGGCTTCATTCATAGAACCAGTCTACTTACTACATACAGTCAGTCATCGCGTTTGACATTGGCGAAAATGCCGCCGATGTCCAGACAGTTGTAATACTGTAAGGGTTGTCACGCGTATAGTTGTAAGACTTCGCCGAAAAAAAGGAGTTACATTTTATACATCTTGCTTGACTAAAGCTAGAAACACATTTCGCTGGCGCAACGCAGTGCAGCGCAGCGCAGCGCAGCGCAGCGCAGCGCAGCGTCGACCCGGGTGTGCACACTTTACTAGCGTGGCGCAGCGTTTCCTGACGAAATTTTTGATCAGTGTCAATCGAGTCGTTGCCGAGCTAACATCTGCATTATGTTTTCTTCTAATTTTGAAAACAATTTCTGTTCTTACTTGAACATATTAAATAAAAAAAAAATATGTTGATGATTACGATGATAAGATGATGATGAATGATTACGAGATGCAATTTATATCTATACTAATACTATAAATACACTTTGTTTGTTTGTAATAGATAAAGTCAAAAAATACTGAACCGATTTTAGAAATATTTAGTGTAATTATTTTCAAATCAGAATTATACATTCTTTTTGTTATAAAATTAAAAAGTATAGTGAACTAAAAACACTTTAATACTGTTTTAACAGTATAATTAACAACCCTACATGATAATGAATTGGTGACTCTTCTAAACAAAAAAAATATTTTTTAAATTGGCCCATTATTGATGGAGAAATCGGAGAACATATGTAGTAAAAAGCAAAATGCAGAGCTCCGCTGCGCAGGCCGCTACCGAGCCGTCTGACGATACAATGCTAGAAAGTGGTGGGGGGCCTGGCGCAATCGGAGCCGGGCGGAAACGCTGCGCTGCGCTGCGCTGCGCTAGGGAAATGTGTTTCTAGCCATACTAAATGTATGAAACCGATCGCGCTGCGCTGCGCTGCGCTGCGCTGCGCCAGCGAAATGTGTTTCTAGCTTTACTTACTAAAAAGGTATATAGATATGGCGAAGTTAACAGGTTTATATTGTGACTAGCCTTCCGCCCGCAGTTTCGACCGCGTGGACTGCACGAGAACGAGACGTTATCCTATGGGAATAATATGATGGCGGCCAACTTTTTTGTTTGTGGGCCGATTTTGATGAAACTTGGTTTTTAGTACTATTTTGACAAGAAAACTGCAACGCAATGATAAAATTTTTGAAAAATCCAAGATGGCGGCCAATTTTTTATTTATCGGCCGATTTTGATGAAACTCAGTTTTTGGTACTATTTTGACAAGGAAACAGCAACACAATGTTAAAATAATTAAAAATCCAAGATGGCGGCCAACTTTTTTGTTTCTTGGCCGTTTTCAATGAAATTCGGTTTCTGGTACTATTTTGACAAGAAAACAGCAACGCAATGATAAAATATTAGAAATCCAAGATGGCGGCCAACTTTTTGTTTGTTGGCCGATTTTGATGAAACTCAGTTTTTGGTACTATTTTGACAAGAAAACAGCAACACAATGTTAAAATAATTAAAAATCCAAGATGGCGGCCAACTTTTTTGTTAGTGGGCTGATTCTGATGAAACTCGGTTTCTGGTACTATTTTGTCAAGAGAACAGCAACGCAATGTTAAAAATATAAAAAATCCAAAATGGCGGCCAACTTTTAAGTTTTTGGACCAATTTTGATGAAACTCGGTTTCTGGTACTATTTTGACAAAAAAACAGCAACGCAATGTAAAACATATTAAAAATCCAAGATAGCGGCCAACTTTGTTGTTTGTGGGCCGATTCTGATGAAACTCGGTTTCTGGTACTATTTTGTCAAGAGAACAGTAACGCAATGTTAAAAATATTAAAAATCCAAAATGGCGGCCAACTTTTAAGTTTTTGGACCAATTTTGATAAAACTCGGTTCCTGGTACTATTTTGACAAAAAAACAGCAACGCAATGTAAAACATATTAAAAATTCATTATCATGTAGGGTTGTTAATTATACTGTTAAAACAGTATTAAAGTGTTTTTAGTACACTATACTTTTTATTTTTTAACAAAAAGAATGTATAATTCTGATTTGAAAATAATTACACTAAATATTTCTAAAATCGGTTCAGTATTTTTTGACTTTATCTATTACAAACAAACAAAGTGTATTTATAGTATTAGTATAGATATAAATTGCATCTCGTAATCATTCATCATCATCTTATCATCGTAATCATCAACATATTTTTTTTGGATTTAATATGTTCAAGTAAGAACAGAAATTGTTTTCAAAATTAGAAGAAAACATAATGCAGATGTTAGCTCGGCAACGACTCGATTGACACTGATCAAAAATTTGATCTGATTTTGAAACTGATAAAGTGTGCACACCCGGGTCGACGCTGCGCTACGCTGCGCTGCGCTGCGCTGCGCTGCGCTGCACTGCGCTGCGCCAGCGAAATGTGTTTCTAGCTTTAGTCAAGCAAGATGTATAAAATGTAACTCCTTTTTTTCGGCGAAGTCTTACAACTATACGCGTGACAACCCTTACAGTATTACAACTGTCTGGACATCGGCGGCATTTTCGCCAATGTCAAACGCGATGACTGACTGTATGTGCACCTGGCGGAGCTAAGTCTGGAAGAGGTAAGGGAAGCGTTGCAGCACCTTAAACCGAAGCGTTCGGCAGGTCCAGATGGAGTACCAGCATTTCTTTTTAGGGATTGCCGTGCGGTACTCGAGCGGCCACTCCTTCACTTATACAATATCTGTCTAGCGTCAGCAACGTTTCCAGAACAGTGGAAGGTGTCCCGAGTGATTCCGGTTCCTAAAGGCAGGGCAGGACCTGACGTGTTGGACTACAGGCCGGTGGCTGTGCTGTCGACGCCGGCGAAAGTCTTTGAATCCGCTATTCAGCATACCATCCACTGCCAGGTACGTGCTCAACTGTCGGACGCGCAGCATGGGTTTCGGCCGGCGCGTAGCACTGCCACTAATCTGATCAACTTCATGGCGATGGTAGTTCCAGCAGTAGACGCTGGAATGCAGGTCGACGCTGCGTACTTTGACTTTAAAAAAGCGTTCGATACTGTTGATAATGACATCTTACTGAAGAAACTAGCGGAAGTAGGTTGCACGCCGCATCTATTGCAATTTTTCGCCAGCTACATGCGAGACCGCCAGCAGTATGTTGACTACAATGGTTGTGTATCGGAACCTTATTACACCAAATCTGGCGTAAGTCAAGGCAGCAATTTGGGACCGCTCGAGTTCATAATTATGATAAACGAACTGCCGCAGGTCGTCAGTCACGGCGCCTGTTTACTGTTTGCGGATGATTTCAAGTTGTTACTTGAAATAAGAAATGATGCTGATTGTGATCGTATGCAGAGCGATATAAATAAAGTGGTGGAATGGAGCCGTGAAAATAAGCTTTACTTCAATGTTTCCAAGTGCTCGGTAATAACGTTCACCAGATCTCAGTCGCCTTTACACTATGAGTATAAAATGGCGAATGTACCGATGCAACGAGTTTCGCAGGTGCGGAATCTGGGAGTTTGCTTGACGGCGAAAATGTCTTTTCGAGATCATGTTACAGCAATCTGTAAAAAGGCCTACAGGAACTTGGGTTTCGTTCTAAGACAAACAAACGGATTTACAAATATTTCCGCGGTGAAGGCCTTGTATGATGCACTGGTGAGAAGTCATCTGGAGCATAATTCGTTTATTTGGGCTCCACATGAGGCTAAATATCAGGTTATGTTGGAAAGAGTGCAAAACAAATTTACGAGATACCTTTATAAGAAGCTGTATGGGGTGTATCCATTTTACCCGTTAATGTATCCGACTCTATTCGTTTTGGGTATGGTTGGGTACAATGAACTGGGAGTACGTAGGGATTTTGCCCTTGTTGCGTATCTGGTTAAGCTATTGCTGGGTCGGATCTGCAACCCAGAAGTAAGGTTTTTTTTGATATATAATACGAAACTCTTACTTATACAGTTACAGTGATTCACCATGTGTCAGCCCGTGTTACGTGTCACCAGCTTACACATACTTATCGGTTCGTAGCTCCAAAACTATTTTACCTAAAGATTTGATAAATTTGGTTCTTATTGCATCAATTTTGCAGCAACTTTTGAGGTATAACACATCATCGTACCTTATATAATTACGAAGATACAGATGTGCAAGCCAGAGACACGGTACTCCAGCTCGCACACACTTTTATGATCGTAGTTTCAACAGTATTAGAGTGTGACGGTTAGTTTTTCTGGTTCTCATTGCACCAATTGTGCATTAACTTTTGGACTATAGTCTAAAACCCTAACCTCACTGGTTTGCCTTAACGGCATGTGTAAGCTGGTGACACATTTCTCCAGCTAACACACAAAAAACAACTCATAGTAACGAACTTGTGGTTGCACTAAAATTATTACTGACACGTTTGATTGCATCAACTTTGCATCAAAATAGAGCATGCTTAGAATTTCTCTATGTCTTATGAGGAAGCTGATGACCCACACATGAGCGCGCGCACTGCATTCAACTAAACTATCGCCCAACTATCGGTAGACTGTGCATTCAGTATCGAACTATCGAAAATGACTGGCCAATAGTTACTACAACTATAGTTATAGTTACAGTTATACAACTATCGGACAACTATCGGCCTGTGTATGAAGGACTATGAGAGTGCGCGCCCGGATTCAACTAAACTATCGACCAACTATCGGTCGACTAAAAATCAAAAGTGCTCGCAGGTTCTCAAAACCAAACTATCGGCCGACAGTTTGATCACGATCGTTTTACGATTCCGACTAAACTATCGGTCGACTAAAAATCACAAGTCACGTTGGCTCTAAAAGTGCAAGTATTTTAACTACAGCTTACAGCATAGACATGGTCATAGAGTAGCTACATTACTAATTATAGCGGCCTGTACACGTTGGCCCAACCATTGGCCAATACGTCGTTTATTAACACTTTTGAAAGAAGCTTTTTAAACGTCTTGTTCGTTCAAAAATGTCAATGTACACATGGCGGCACATCAGACTATACATGTTGACCTTGAGACCGCCTGTATGTCCTACGTAATAAAAGCTGTTATCGCAGTTCAACTGTTTAACTTGATGTGCTGTCGAGTGTACGATGTATTGGCCAGTGGTTGGACCAACGTGTACAGGCCGCTTATGGTGAACGCACGCTTGTCCGATGCGAACGCTTCGAACAAGCCGAACAAAACGTGTTTTAAGAAATCTCTGGAAAGGTGAACGAGACGATTCGACATGGTGAGGTGTGCAAGGTTGTCTAGGTTTTATTTAATTTTTTTTTTTTTTCATTCGGTTCATTCGAAACGTTCTCCTTGGATAAGTTGCGTTTGCCTAGAAACCGTTTTATTGAAATCATTGTTGCCAATTCATAATTTCACTAGGTAATGCTTTAAGCGCCAATCTAGTTTTCACACAAAAAAGATTAATTTTACAAATTAATATATTAGTGGTTATAACGATTATTTCGATAAAATTGAACGAAGCTGGAGAAATCCTGCACGCAACGGTTACAACACTAGTATTTAAAAAAATAAAGACTGAGAACGTAACTGTATTTCGAGACGTTTCGTAGTTAATCGAATCTGCGTTTACTTTAGAATAAACGCAAAAATAATACGCGGAATACACTTTGCCTTAATTTATGATGCTTTCAAAAATGTAACTTATGTAACATATTATTTTCATACACCTTTGATAAGTAATCAGCATATATTTGATTTTTTGGTTTTCGTAACAAGTTACATTCTAGGGTCATTACCATGTGTCAAAACGGGCATCTTAATTTGTGACGACTGTAGCTGGCAACGTTCAACAGAACAAAGCAGCAAAAATCTATCAAGATAAGGAATTCAAATGACAGTTGAAGCCCATACCCATATCCATATTTCTTAGCCGGTAGCCCCCCTGAAACGAAATAGGTAAAAGACTATCCTACTATTAATAATATTATAAATGTGAAAGTTTAGATGTTTGGATGTTTGTTACTCAATCACGCCAAAACGGCTGAACAGATTTGGCTGAAATTTGGGACATAGATACTAGGGCATGGATCTCGGAATCTCGTGATATCGTAATATCGGAATCTCGGAACGTGAGATCCGATATTTCAATTCCGATATTGAGTCATCCAATATCGTAATATCGGAATCGGACAAATATTTTTATTTGACTTTTTATATAAATTAGTTCGGCGTTAAACAACTTACGAAGCTACAATATAGATTTTAAACCTTGGTTGTGATGAGTAGCGCCGAGCGAGATGGCTGAATTGACCATGTTTCTCTTACCAGCCTGCTTTATATCGCTAAGAATGTATCACAAGAACTATGATAGCGTTGCCTGCCTCGCTCACTGTTTACCTGTGTGTACATAGCAACCAAATGGTTCTATTAGCCGTTCAATAAAGTGCCTAGCTGCTTAATTATAGGGCACCGTTCAAGTAGGTAATGGCATTGATGGCTATTCAGCTTCAGTAGCTACGTCTAAAACAACATTAATCAACTGGCTGTCTCATAGGTATTTAGGCCTCTTTACTCACATAGTTGGTGACAAAAATATGAAAAAAAATATTGAATACAGTGTAACGGTTGGGGTGTAGTTAGCAAGAGGGTGCAGGACATAAATAGTTTTAAATTTAAAAAAGCGAAGAGTTTATACATAACAAAGAAAGAAAGCGCGAGCCAAGTGAGTAACGTGGCAGCGGCCGGCGAAGCGCCAGACCAGAATACCATTTTTCAAAAGAAAATGTAAGCTTCGCAACCAACAGTAAATAAACTGACAAGTAGTCAAAAGTCATTGCTCCAAGCCGTGCCTACAATCCATGCCTACTGTTTGGTTGAATGGATATAATGCATATCATTCAGGCTGTTAGTTGAACAGCGTCGTTTAGTTCAATTGCCAGGTGGTTATGACATGTAGGTACACCATGTATGGTGTGTATTGGATTATGCAAATTCCTTCACAATGTTGGATTGTGCTGGTTTCAGTAATAAAGTAATATACAATGTGTTAATGAATAAGAGCAAAACCTCTTAGGTGGTAATTGTGCTCATGAATAATACTATGGGGCCAACTCTGCAACTCTACAAAAAAATCTGCCAGTCCATACATTCTGGCCGAGTAGGTAGGTATAGACAATTTGTATGAAAACAGATAGCACAGAATATATAATAGTACTAATGTACAGAAGGCGCAATCTGCAAACCAATTCAAATAAAAATAAATCTTTCTGCATGAAAATAAAGTCCAATTCCGGGCGCTTTGTCATCGCTTGCCTACTGTTATGTAATAGAGCGACCTCCAGGAGGTCGCCCGGCACACATTGGTACAAAACTAGGGGCTTCCAGGAGGTCCGCCGGCACACAAGAGGTTATATTATAATAATCTAAAGTTCGCGCATGCAAGCAAAACTGTATCCAACAGCTACGCGCGAGAGTTTCTATTTCTATGAAAGTCTTAAACAGCTCGCTCTATTAGGTTAGGGTTGCGAGCGACTTTCGAGTTCGGTTTTGTTGTTTTTTTTGTTCTTTCTTTTATTTAGACACCCGTAAACACAACAATATCTTTTATACGGATTATAAGAACGTTTAGTAGTCATTGTTCGGTGCACAAAAATCACAGAAATGATCGATCGTTTTACGCGCAACGTGGAGCGTACGAGCCGAACGGCTTCCTTCTGCCATACGCCTGCCCGGCAGGCGCGCCGGCCGAACGTACCTAAACCGCGGAGTGACACCCCCCTGCCCATAGTAAAAGTTGTTCATATTCATGAGCCCACTCACCACCGAAGACATTTTAATTTACACGTTGTATATATGTTACCGGTCAAATCCAATTTTTGGACATACTAGTTTTTACCAGGCCAAATCAGTTCATCAGTTCATCTTTAGGCGATAGGATAAACCGGGATTGTTTCACAAAAAAAAATCACGAAATTAAAGGCGATTGTGTTAAATTTCTAACCTATCACGTGTTCTACAGGAATTCCGAGGCAAACCCGCTTCTGAAATATCAACGCTATGAACTGTTTTGGCCTAGGAAAAACTAGTTTGTCCTAAAATCGGGTTTGGCCGGTAACATAATTATAATATATATAGGAAAATTCTTAATAGAAAAAACCACCAGCCTTTCAAGTAGGTACCTAGCTTCAGGCGGGTGACTTGCAGGGCTGGTGGTTTCTTTCTACATTTTCCTATACTTATAGAATTGCATTCTGAATGCAAAAAATAATTTAAAATCTTAACATGTAATGTATATTTCAAAACTTAATATTCCAAACTACTTCTAGCCGCCGAGCGCGATCGTTATCCGCTGATAAATAAAATAGTAAAAAAAGTACTTCGTCTGAAATTTTAGCGTCGTACTACGCCACAGTACCTACGTCTTGCTTAATCACACAAAATATTGATTTTATTGTAAACAATCCATCCTTATTTCGAGCAATTTATAAAGAAAAGTAAGGAAAATGTGCAATTTATAAAGAAAATGTGCAATTCATAAAGAAAATTTGGAATTTATAAAAAAATATTATTTTTTTAAGAATTTGTGTGATTCCGATATTAATATCGGAATTCCGATATTGAGATCTAATATCGAAAATCAATATCGGAATTGAAAACCTTCCGATATTACATGCCCTAATAGATACTTTGTAGCCTGGAGAGGAACATAGGCTACTTTTTATCCCGGAAAAGTATTACATTCCCGCGGGATAACGTCGTGTAGTCCACGCGGACGAAGCTGCGGGCGGAAAGCTAGCGGTAAATAAATAACATCTGTCTGACGTTCCGTTTTAGGTAACAAAAGTCACATCAAAGTAAAATTTATAACGTTCCGTTCCTTCTAACTGCATTGGTGGACAGCGCCATTTATTGTTATTTATTTATTTTATTTTATTTAGGAATTTTTAGGAAGACTATCGACTAATTAATACATTTTAATACATAAAAAAATAGCAACAAAGAGTCATTTATAAGTCTCCACTGATAGAAACAATGTGTATAGCTAATGATACAGTTGAGTTAAAATTAAACTAAGTTACAATATATAGGCACAACACTGGAATGATTTAACTAATACTGATACGTGCAAATAGAAATGGAATGAAATCTGCCCAACATCTGCCGCAAGGTCAGAATAGAATAGAATAGAATAGAATAGAATAGAACAGAATAGAATAGAATAGAATAGAATAGAATAGAATAGAATAGAATAGAATAGAATAGAATAGAATAGAATAGAATAGAATAGAATAGAATAGAATAGAATAGAATAGAATAGAATATATTTCTTTCTAGTATCTAGTCTTTACAATTAATTATGTACTTAACTTAAAATAAATTATCAAACTAAGTTTTTATAACTATATAGCACAAAAGACAACATTACAAATATCAGGCATACCCCTCAAAGAAATTATTACTAAGGTGCTTCTTAAGCATAGGTAAACTAGTAAAGAAAAGATCAATATCAAGGTCACGATTTTTACACAAGTTATTAAAAAACTGACAGGAGCGGTAGATAAAACTATTTCGACGGTAATTAGCAGCAGGAAGGGATAGCAATGGGCTACACCCAATATGTTCTCGAAGGTGTGTAAAAATAAATTTTGCCACTTCTACATTTTAAAAATATTTTTTTTTTAAATAATTTTTTTTTTAAGTAGTTCGGGACAGTCAATGGATGATGTAACAATTTTCTTCAGAAACACCAAATCCGATATGTCGCGTCGAAGTTTAAGAGGTAGAAAATGATGTTTAACAAACGATATAAAGTAGTCACGTTGGTTAAGACGAGTTTTAAAGTTGATGAATCGGATAAATTTTCGTCGGACTCGTTTCAGCCTATCGATGTGCACTGAATACATGGGGTTCCAAATATGAGATTCGTATTCCAAGTGGCAGCGCACATATGTGCAGTAAAGAATTTTAATAGTTTTAATATTTTTAAAATCTTTAGAAGATCTCATTATAAAGCCTAGAGCCTTGGAAGCTTTGCCTGCGATTGCAAAAATGTGATTTTGAAAGGTTAATTCGGAATCATGAATCACTCCCAAGTCTTTAGTGAGAGAGCTTTCAGAAAATCGCCCATTAGCTAGGGTCACTCGAGGTGACATAACGTTTCTTTCTAATGTTACCTCATCCTCATACATTAAAATCTTTTAAAGCATTCAAAAGTTATGGTGGAATAAATAAAGAAACTCGCATACATACAGTAACCCTAAATACAATACACTCCTTGGGCAGTTGTGTAAAAAATTACATATCTTAATTTATGTTAATTTATTTGACAAGGTGCTTGTAAAAATTCTGATTTGCCCTTCTCTGGCCCAGAACCTGGGTATTTCCATGGTAATCTTTTGATTCGTTATTAAATTTTCCGCGCCAATCTAAATTTGCGTACAGTGCCACAAGCTCAGACACAGCCGTATCTATCGTCTTCTACAAGCCATGCTATGATACGGAACGGCAACATTGCTGTGAACCGGTTTACTCCTCTGAGTACTAAATCCTATGGAGGTGGCATACCTACAAAAAAGTGAGGTGTAACTAAGTCACAATGTAAGAAAATCTTGGAATCCAATTTTAAACTACTTCTAATGGGCGATTTTCTGAAGGCTCAGTCACTAGATGGCGCTGTCCTACCTATGCAGTTAGAAGGAACGGAACGTTATAAATTTTACTTTGACGCGACTTTTTTACGTAAAACGGAACGTCAGACAGATGTTATTTATTTACCTAAATCTTTAAATTTACCTATTTCGTTTCTGTTCCTCACAGTAGTACTTATTTAATATATTATTAGTTTCCTTTGGGTTGTTAGAAAGTAATGAGCGATTTTCTGAGAGGCCATTTAAAAAAAAAAGCTTCCAATTGCTTGACTAGATGGCGTTGAATAAGTATGTACATGTCTATGGTATATTTTGGTATGAAACATATTTAAATTAATTAGTTTTTAAAAACCCAAAGGAAACTGATAATATATTACAGTCGTCACAAATTAAGATGCCCGTTTTGACACATGGTAATGACCCTAGAATGTAACTTGTTACGAAAACCACAAAATCAAATATATGCCGATTACTTATCAAAGATGTATGAAAATAATATGTTAAATTTTTTAACGCATCATATATTAAGGCAAAGTGTATTCCGCGTATTATTTTTGCGTTTATTCTAAAGTAAACGCAGATTCGATCAACTACGAAACGTCTCGAAAAACAGTTACGTTCTCAGTCTTTATTTTTTTAAATACTAGTGTTGTAACCGTTGCGTGCAGGATTTCTCCAGCTTCATTCAATTTTATCGAAATAATCGTTATAACCACATAATAGATTAATTTGTAAAATTGATCTTTTTTGTGTGAAAACTAGATTGGCGCTTAAGGCATTAGTGAAATTATGAATTGGCAACAATGATTTCGATAAAACGGTTTCTAGGCAAGCGCAAACTTATCCAAGAAGAACGTTTCGAATGAACCGAATGAAAAAAAAATCTAGAAGCCCCCAGTACAGGATGGCCGATCATGTTGGCCGACCATGATGGCCCATCGTGTACAGGGGCAGTTTGCGTTGCTCGCAGACGGCAATCACACGCAAACCGGCCCTGGGGGGCTACCGCGTAACTTTATGGATATGGACTTCATACGTTTTTGGGAACTTTAAGTCAATTTTCTAAAGAAAATAGCCGCTATCAGTTCCTTGTTTTGTGACGTCGGATAAAACGATAACTAGCTAGCATCGTTCAACAGAACAAAGCATCAAATATCTATCACAATAAGGAATTCGAATGACACTTGAAGCCCATACCCATATCCAGATTTTTTAGCCGGTAGCCCCCCTGTACACGATGGCCCAACATGGTCGCCGACCATGATCGGCCATCGTGTACTGGGGGCTTTAAATAAAACCTAGACAACCTTGCACACCTCACCATGTCGAATCGTCACGTTCACCTTTCCAGAGATTTCTTAAAACACGTTTTGTTCGGCTTGTTCGAAGCGTTCGCATCGGACAAGCGTGCGTTCACCATAAGCGGCCTGTACACGTTGGTCCAACCACTGGTCAATACATCGTATATTGGCACTTTTGAACGAACAAGACGTTTAAAAAGGTTCTTTCAAAAGTGTTGATATACCTACGACGTATTGGCCAATGGTTGGGCCAACGTGTACAGGCCGCTATAATAAGTAATGTAGCTACTCTATGACCATGTCTATGCTGTGAGCTGTAGTTAAAATACTTGCACTTTTAGACCCAACGCGCACTTGTGATTTTTAGTCGACTCGACTGATAGTTTAGTCGGAATCGTAAGACGATCGTGATCAAATTGTCGGCCGATAGTTTGGTTTTGAGAACCTCCGAGCACGTCGAGCAGTCGACCGATAGTTGGTCGATAGTTTAGTTGAATCCGGGCGCGCGCTCACATAGTCCTTCATGCACAGGCCGATAGTTGTCCGATAGTTAAATAACTGTAACTATATATAGTTGTTGTAACTATTGGCCAGTCATTTTCAATAGTTACTTAGATACTGAATGCGCAGTCTACCGATAGTTGGGCGATAGTTTAGTTGAATGCAGTGCGCGCACTCACATAGTCTTTCATGCACATTACCGCCCGGCAGATAGTTGTGTTGTGCGATAGTTTGATCGTACAACTATCGGCCAGTCATTTTCGATAGTTTGATCGGTCGATAGTTTAAGCGCACTGACGATTTCCACTGGCATATAACTCTAAACTGAATCCGAGAACGACTAAACTATCGCCCGATTAAAAATCACAAGTTCGCTCTTATATAAATTATAAAATTTAAATGGATTCGATTTAAGTTTATATAACATAAAAGGTCAATTTGTACTTTAATAATATGTTTTTTAAAAGTATAAGTACCTATATAGTAAGTTTAACATTTTATAATAATAACTTTAGTGTTAATCCACATAAGTTGCAAACCTACTATAATGGATTACTTACTCAGAACCTTAATCGATTAATCGCGAGAATCGCTCACAGACTCGTATGGTTACATGCCTAATCACGTCACTTTAGCATGTGTCAAAACAGGCATCTTATTTTGTGACGACTGTAAATAAGTACTACTGTGAGGAACAGAAACGAAATAGGTAAATTTAAAGATTTAGGTAAATAAATAACATCTGTCTGACGTTCCGTTTTACGTAAAAAAGTCGCGTCAAAGTAAAATTTATAACGTTCCGTTCCTTCTAACTGCATAGGTGGGACAGCGCCATCTAGTGACTGAGCTTTCAGAAAATCGCTCATTAATTTAAATATGTTTCATACCAAAATATACCATAGACATGTACATACTTATTCAACGCTAGTGAAGCAATGGGCGATTTTCTGAAAGCTCAGTCACTAGATGGCGCTGTCCCACCTATGCAGTTAGAAGGAACGGAACGTTATAAATTTTACCTTGACGCGACTTTTTTACGTAAAACGGAACGTCAGACAGATGTTATTTATTTACCTAAATCTTTAAATTTACCTATTTCGTTTCTGTTCCTCACAGTAGTACTTATTTATTATATTATTAGTTTCTTTTGGGTTTTTAAAAAGTAATTAATTTAAATTTGTTTCATACCAAAATATACTATAGACATGTACATACTTATTCAACGCCATCTAGTGAAGCAATTGGAAGCTTTTTTTTTTTAAATGGCCTCTCAGAAAATCGCTCATTGTCGTATTAGTCGGTCCGTCAAAATCGGTCCAGCCGTTTCAGAGATTAACCGGAACAAACAGACAGACAGACAACAATTGTAAAACATGTCATTTTGGTATATGTACCGTATATTTAATAATATGCACGTAGTAAAAAGCGGTTATTTAAGGTTACAAACAGACACTCCAATTTTATTTATTTGTATAGATTGCCATCTCCATAGGATTCAGTACTCGAGGTTTACTAACTGTTTACCTGTCAAACGGTGCAAACGGTGTCAAATCGGGCTACTTAAAACTACGTTGCCAACTTTATGCGCATGGCTTGTAGAAGACGATAGAGATGGCTGTGGCTCAGAACAATAATAGCTTTAGTTATTGTTCTGAGGCCACAAGCTTTCCTGGTGGCCTACCACAAGCTCTTATAGCAGTTATTTTTAAGTTGAGAGAGTGAGACGCCGCTATACGGCGTGTAGAGCGGCGTCTCACTCTCTCAACTTAAAAATAACTGCTATAAGAGCTTGTGGTAGGCCACCTGTTCCGGTGACAGCCGTGACAGAAGAGCTACTTGCAATACCAAATTAGCTGTCAAAATGGACTGTCGTGTTCATGAAGTTTGACTTAATACTCTGAGGTAACTGGAGCTCTCACCTGAATAAAAAAGTGAACACCAGCAGGCATAGCATGACGAACCCGACAAAGATTTTGTCTACCCCTTAATGTCATTTTTGACAGTTAAACAAAGGGTTTGTCTACGTTGGGATGTCATTTTTGACGTTTCAACGTAGACAAAACCGCTCTCGAGGTCATCATGCTACGCGTGCAGGAAATTTGACATTTAGTATGTAGTGGCACGTAGTGGCTGTCAGTTGTCTCATATGACCATAAGTATTTTTTTAAAGTGTAGGTGAGACGGAAGACAGCCACTGTGAAATTTGTGGTCAAAAAAAATTGATCGTCCTGCACTCTCCAGTTACCTCAGTATTAAGTCGAGCTTCATGGTCGTGTCGTATGAAAACTGTTTTTGTTCCAAAGATAATCACCGGAACAGGTGGCCTACCACAAGCTCTTATAGCAGTTATTTTTAAGTTGAGGGAGTGAGACGCCGCTATACGGCGTGTAGAGCGGCGTCTCACTCTCTCAACTTAAAAATAACTGCTTACGTCACAGACGGCGAAGATACTATAATATTTTATCTTAACATAGAATATCGCTCGCCATACAATTCAATGGACCATCACACACGCCGAAGATAACATATATTTTCATATTAAGTATCTTAAGATGCCAGGCGATACGGCAAAATATATATTTCGTATGTTAAGATACGGAAATATATATTTTGCATGTTAAGATACTATCTTAACATACGAAATATATATTTTGGATACGAAAAGATGTGTATACAGGTTGTCCCGTTTTCGGTGCTGGGAATAGAGAGAACTAGCGGCCCGCCCCGGCTTCGCACGGGTGGACATTTATTTTTTAAACATTTTGGGATAAATACGAAAAAATCAAAACATTTGTAACGATGCCGTTTCGTTCCAGTCATTATGAATGGTTAGAAACTCCGTAGTGGCTGGGAAGTTTTATAGTTTTACGTACTGCCCATCAATTTTATGCTGTACCACTGTTCTTTCGTAATTCTTCGCTCCACGTGCCCTATTCAGCATTTTGATTCAGTCCTACCGGAACAAACAAGCTGAACAGAGGTCGTGTGCGAGCTAGCGTACCAAAAATTTATAAGTGAAATGTAATAACTATTAAATAGCCAATTAATTAATTATAGTAACAGGTCCTATTCTTCATATTCTTTCATATTTCTAATTTACAATATTTGATAAAACAACTCTCCAAGTGCTGAAACAATCTTTTATTCTCTACAACATCTTCTAATTGAATACTATGCGGTGACTTCCGACGTTCCGGCTAGTGTACCGCTGGCCGACGGACGAGGGGGTCCCGTAACACATTCATAATAAACGAAGAGTAAGTTTACACCTTGTTTAACCAAAAAGTTTGCTTAGAAATAATGACGCTTTGAAACGTCAAACGTAAGGAGTAGGTACCTACCTAATGATGATAGTATGATTTTCTATCCAAACTGATCTAGAGTTCGAATTAGCTATAGCAAGTTTTATATCAAATTCCAGGTCAGAATCATCTTCTGATGAACTGTCCAATAAGTCTAATAACAAATCCGAATTGCTCATTTTTGATCAACCTGTATAATATGGTTTACAGAATATTCGTCCGCTACCTAGGACGGATATCAAGAGAGTGAAAAGATTCCAAAATATATCGTATCTTAACCGTGTGTGATAGTTTAAGATGCTATAATATTTTATCTTACGATATCTTAAGATAAAATATTATAGCATCTTCACCGTTTGTGACGCGCAGAGCTTGTGGTAGGCCACCAGAAAAGCTTGCTGCACTATAGATCATATTCAACTCGTGTTTACTCGATTTAAATGTCGAGTTGACACATCACTAGCCAGCCCCCCACAGATTCAGAAGAGACCTATTCTAGTCTATATAATTTGTGGAAGACATACTCTATGGATTAGTTAGACATTTATTTTTGATTTATTTATCCTTCTCTATGACTACAATTTATTTGTTCTTGCTGTCCCGACTCCGTTCATCTTACCGATTTCTAAAATTCTAACAAAAATTGTGTTTCATTTGGATCTATAATGGAATCAGTTGTCGAAGACAATTCAAGCGCAAGTACAGAAAATGCAGCTGCAGAAAAAAATACAGAAGTAAGTATATAACCTAAATATTCCGTTTTATTAATAGATTGCTATCAAATGTCGGTAAACAATGTTACGAATTACGTTATTCGTGAGTTTTTAGTTTATTATGACTCGAATTTATCGTTTTTAAGTCTAAATCTAGATTCAATATTTCCAAAGCTATTGTAGCCCTATAACAATCTTACTCAGGTAGAAATGATAACCTGAACCTTATTTGGCCAAAAGCCAAAAATCAAAATGTTTTTGATATTTCTGTTCGAAGCACGTTTCAATGCTTTATTCTTTTATTTAAGGTTGAGAAAAGTAGTTGACCAAATTCTGTGCTGAAACCACACTGTTCAATCCTTACCTAATTTTATTGGTTGCTATGGTTTGTTTTCTAGTTGATAAAGTCTTGGCTGGTTATAATTTGATCTAAATAAGGTTAAAATTTTTAGGCCTGTAGGTACTTGATACTGATTGAATAATAATCAGCCAGAAAATGGTAAATAATTTGAAGATTTAAAATGTAAATTGAATACAAGCAATATAAACTTTCTACTTTAATCCTATTTTATGATTAATAAAATAGATCATATTACTTTTCATAGTTATATTACACATTTTTAATACATGTCAATTCAAAGATAAACATAGTAATAGAGAAGAGTTTCTATACGTTGCAAGAGTTCTTTGATGACAAATAGATATACAAATAGATATTATTATGGACTAATTTAATTAAACACAAAAAAATCCTGTACTTATGACATGTATTATTACTATTTATTTATTATTATTCATTTTAATTTATTACATAGATAGATTCCATATTTTAAGAATTTTATTGATTTTGTAAATATTATTAGGTAGAATCTCAAAAAAATTTTATGTTGTTTAAAACCTACACTAGACATATAATTAAGATTATAATTGTTTGATTTATAAGTTGCTGTGCCTGAACAGGGTTCATGTTTTTGGTACTGGTCATTTATTTTAAGATCCTTGTAACCACATGTTTTTGCAATAAAACTTTTGAACTTTGAACTTTGAAGATGAACTTGGGGGGGCTACTGGCTAAAAAATATGAATATTGAGATGGTCTTCAAATGTCAAATGAAGCCCATCCTCTTATCCATATTTTTTTTCCGGTAGCCCTATTGTAATTTTTTTTAAAAGTTAAAATTATAGTTGTTTTATTTTTATATAATATTTTCAGGAAAAAACTGCTACACCACCACCTCAAGAAGCTCCAAAAAAGTCCAAGAAAGAAGACCGTCTCAGAAAAGATGACAAAAACGTTGAACAGTTCATGAAATCCTTAAACTCTCTACCTTCCGTTGATGAAAAATTTGCTGCAGTTTGTAAGAAGTATTCACAGACAGCTGACGAGAACAAAAAGCTCCAGTTTTATATCAAACAGTCGGACAAACGCTACGCTTTGCTGTTGAAAGAGAAAGAACAGTTGCAGCATGAGTTTAACAAAGCAATCCTTGTTAAATCCAAATTAGAAAATCTTTGTAGAGAATTGCAGAAGCAAAACAAAGCTATTAAGGTGAGATTGCCTTTGATATTTAAAATTATTCTAAGTTTTATGCATTGTGTTAAAAAATTTATAGCACAAAATATCAAACAGTTTGATACTAAATCAATTAGATTAAATTTACTATTAATGTCACATCCAATATCTTCAAATAATTGATATACCAACCATATACACAATATACACACCTGATGGCCGCCGCTCGGCCAGTGTAGCACAGGGCCACAGTAAAGGTGCTGGAGCGTCGGTAATCGCCGCACAAAATGTAGTGGTAGTAAATATGAATTAAAGATGTTTATAGGGACTTGACTTGTTTTATTGTAAGGGTAGAAATAAGGAAGGTATAGGAACTGTAACAACAAGATAAAAAATACATGAATAACAAAAAGTAGGTAGGTTATTATAGTAGTAGGTATGACTATGAAAACTTACCCCTTTCCAAGGGTCAAGGGTTCCACTTAATTATTACTATAATTAACCAATTTAAACTGATATAAAAAACTGGTAGCTGATGAAAGCACTGATTATCACGATGGTTTTGGTAGGACTGAGTCAAAATTGCTGAACAAGGATCGTGAAACGAAACTTTTGAATTTGAATGGAAAGAAAAGGAAAGGATTCGATAAAATGAATGGCCAGTATGTAGAACTTGATGGCCAGTATGTAGAACTATGGAGTTTCCAGCCATTATGGAGTTTTTAACCATCCATAATGACTGAAACTAAACGACATCGTTACAATACCGGGCATTACCGGGGTGGCCGGCGCAAAAAAATCTCTAAGGATTTTTTTTTGTAACAATAAGGCAATGTTAATTAATATCTCGTTTCACATTTAAATTAATTTGGAAGATAAGTAGGTAGTTACAAACAAGTCCCTTTTAATAGTAAATACAGATCTTCTTCTTCTTTTTATGCGGTGGCGGTTCCCTTTTGGATTTCGCCAATGTCCAGTTTTTAGCTCAGTTTTTTGTTCCTACAGACTCTGCTTCTTCAAGGCGTCTCGTAAGAATACAACGTAAGTGGTCTAAGTTTTAGCATTTTGAGGCTGTAGAACTTGCTGTGGACCTATCTGAAATAAAGACGCGCACAATACTTATATTATTATATAAATGTGTTAGTAGATTATAAATAAATAAATTATAATCGTATATTATTTTTAGTAATATAGTCACACAAAACAGAGATGCCAGGAGGTTTTACGTAACTGAGGGCACTTTTAAAATTGGTAGGTTTAGGGATACATAAGTAACAACATATTAATTAGTTTAATGGAAGTGCTTTTTTTTTACGCAAAATAGGCGCAATAGACGTCGAGTTGCGGAAACCGCCCGTAATGTTAAGAGAAGAAGAATGGAAGTGCGTGATAGAATTTTGAGTGTATGAATGGTTTTTACAGCGAGAAATTTACACTAGGTTGGTTTCGGTTCCATACAAATACTAACATCCGTCGTATCTAACAAAGTCTTAAGGCGATACTCGGAAAAATTATGCTAAAGCGAGATAGCAATGAGAAAACGACGCGCGCGGGAGCGAGACCGATTTTGCCGATTACGCAAAAAAAACACAAAATCACTTCGTATTCAAAAACTATAGCGATTTTTAAAAAATGCTTCTATACGATCCTAAATATTATTGGTGTTTACTAATTAAACCAATTTTCAATAGTATATGTATCCCCATTTAAGAATAATCTTAATATTTCTTATTTTTTAGAGGTATTTTCGAAAATAAAAAGTGTCGAGCCAAAATCATAAAATCGTGTTTCTGTAACTATACGATTCTAGATAAAGGTATGAACAAATATATATCTTATTACCAGATTTATAACAACTCTAACCGTCCTATAGTTTTATATCAAAGAGTCCATACTTTTTCCGAGTAGCGCCTTAATTCTATAAGTTTTAGAATTAAGGCATCAATTACTCTTGAAATCTTTATAATAGAAGATGTTTCTCATGAAACCAACCCAGATTAGTGCAGGCTTATTTAAATATGCCAGTCACCACCACAGTGTGATGAATGTCATGTGTAAATGTTTTGTGTAAAGTGTTTTAAAAATTTACAAGTTTAGTAGCCTTAACAAATGGCTAGAAAAGAAGACTTTAATCTCGTTAGAGACTATTAAGTAGGTACTTGTTAAAGTACTAAAATAAGCAAGTGTTACTAACTTACGCGTAAGTATTTAGGTAAATAAGTAATATTATGCTTTAAAATTAAATATGTTGCAGTAGGCAACTTATTATAATAATCGTAAATACGAGTTGGTATTGTAATTAAATTAAAAAACAAATTGAAATCATCTTATATGTATGTACAAAATTATGTATTGATAAAGTAGTTGATGGGTCAGCCGAAGGGATGGAGGTGTATATAAAAACAGTACCTCTATAAATCATAAAACTAAGTGACATGCATCACGCTTAAAGTAATAGTACACCGCTAATCACCGCTAACTAATCTCAAGTGGTTCCACTTTTGATGGCCTTCCCGTTTATAAACACCATAGATGATGTATATCGTTGGATTCTTGGAAGTGTCATCTACAATTCAATAGTACTTTCATTCAAAACTATTTTAATTGTGTGGTGCAATTTATTTATTTATTTACAGGTGCATTACAGGTGCAATAAAACTTTATTTCAACCTTAATGAAAAGCAATAAGGCATCAATTTCTCAAGCAATAAAAAAACACTTGAGAAAAACGGAGTTCCTTTATGATTTTTCTTATAGGAAGTCTGTTCTCGAGAGACGGTCTAGAGAGCCATTTTGCCCTATCCACACATTCCAAAACATCAATTGAAAACTTGAAATCCTTGAATTGTTAGCAGTCATAATAATATGACCACTTAACAAACGTCGACTTGCAATTTGCGGTCCACCAGTAAATGAAATAATCTCAAATTGTATATTTCTAGGAAGAATCCCTCCTCAAGATTCGTGAAGAGGAAGAGCGTCGCAAGGAGACGCAGGCCAAGTTCCAGAACACCTTGTCGGAAATCACCACACTGCTGCACCAGAACAATGAGAAGAACGCAAAGCTGAGAGATGACAACATCAACATGACGGAGAAGTTCAAGAGTGTTGTCCAGCAGTATCAGTTGAGAGAGCAACAGGTAATGCTTCAAACAAATCTGTCTGTTCTTGGTTTGCATCAATTTTCTTTTTCACATTGTATTGTAAGTACATCAATTCCTCAATGTTATGACAACTTTTTAGTTTTATTTCTTTACTAGCTTTCCGTCCGCGGCTTCGCTCGCGTGGACCACACGACGTTATCCCGTGGGAATGTCATATTTTTTCGGGATAAAAAGCCTGTGTCACTCTCCAGCCCCAAACTGTTTCCATACCAAAAATCACGCCGATCCGTAGCTCCATTTTGACGTGAAAGATGGACAAACAAACAAACAAACTTTCACATTTATAATATTAGTATGGATTGTCCTGAAAGCCCAAAAATCATTTATTCACATTCTTACTTATCGCTGTTGCTACACCATGACTCCATGACACAATTTCATATTGTGACTGGGTCTCCAGAACTAACTACATACCTATATTATTTTTTTGCCTGAATAAACATCCTTGTCATACATTGCTACAGCTACAGCTAAAAATTGGTTGCTGTAAAGTCGGTTTATGGACAATAATTGATAACAAACAATATGCCGCTGTCTCTTTTCGCGTCTCAAGCCGAACGCTTAGGCAGATCGAGCCTCTCTATCGCTCGTTCCGCGCTCTCTCTTGCACGCGGAACGTGACATTTTTTCGTGCGTGCAGCCGGCAGTCATTGATTTATAAGACGTTATCACATCAAAAGGGTAAATAGGGGTAAATTGACTACAACTTTTTCATTGCAGGTTGACAAAATGGCGAAACAAATGTCTTTAGAGCAGCAGTTAGCAGATGCCAAGCTACAAAAAGCTAGCTTAGAGCACCAAGCGGAGAGGGAACGTTTAATGGCCGAAATGGAGCAACTCAAAGTCAGTGTAGCGCAGTACCGGACCAAGATAATGGAGCTACAAGGCACGGAGACGGCTCTGAGGGGACAGCTAGGGGTTTATACGGACAAGTATGACGAGTTCCAGAACGCTTTGGTGAAGAGCAACCAAGTGTTCGGAGGATTCAAAGAGCAGATGGAAATGGTGAGAGAATGTTGTCTTTATTTAGTATAAGTTCATGTTTTTAGAAAGCTTGTCTAGCACTTTGTAATTGATAATATTAGGAATATTATGATAATACATCTATTCTATTTTCGTCATTTTTTTCAATTCAATATGTTTATTTAAAAATAGTTAAAAACTTTGATATCAAAGATGTGTGTTTAACTTCACCGACCATTTTCATTATTTGTAGAAATATTAGATAATGATATGTCATCATCTAATATTTCTACAAATAATCAAAATCAGCGGGAGAGAGGTATGCCTCTCTCCCGCAAAATTGCCATAGATCTCTTCTTTTCATTAGCTAGGATATTTTTATTTTGCTTCGTCTATTCTTATTTCTCACACATGTGTTTTACATCTCAGATGTCCAAAAAGATAAAGAAGTTGGAGAAAGAGTCGCTATCATGGAAGAAGCGTTGGGAGACGTCTCAGACTGCGTTACTGGACATGTGCGGCGAGAGACAGACCAGCGAGGAGCGCGCCGCCGCCGCGCAGCGACAGTTGCAACACATGCAGAGTCTGTGCCGCACACTGCAGGTGAGTCTACTAGACGAAGGTGGATAAAGAGTCGCTATCATGGAAGAAGCGTTGGGAGCACTGACCTCTATATTACAAGTACGCTGGACTAAATGTTGTATACGAAATGACAGTCGTTTTTTCATGCCGATTCAATGCGCCCTGCTCTCGAGCGTCTCGGGTACAAAAATTGCAAATGGCTGATCGTTGTTTTGAGTAATTTTCTGATAATTTACGTGAAAACTGTGGAATAAGATTTACTTTGTGTATTTTATGTATACTACGTGATCTGAACAAATTTTCATGAGAGTATGCGTATTTTGTAGAACTGGCTATCAAAAAGGCAGCAGGATAACCTTCCACAAGTAAGTAAATTTCATGGTTAAAAATGTTTCAAAAACTTGTCTGAAGCTTATAAATACTATTTTATATTTATAATAAACGTTTTTATTCATACCTTATTATATTTTAGCTATGTTTTCATCTCTATTATTAGTTCCATGGACGCTCACGCTGCTAAAAGCGCCAAAATGGCGAAAATCAAATGGCTTCATTTTGAAATTGATAGTATGAAGTCCAGCGTACTTGTATTATAGAGGTCAGTGGTTGGGAGACGTCTCAGACTGCGTTACTGGACATGTGCGGCGAGAGACAGGGGGGCGATTCTCGCGCAATAGACATTATGTCAAATTAGAGATAGTCCGCGCCACGTAACTTGGCACACAACACAGGGCAAGTTATATGGCGTGTACTGTTAAAATAAAATGGCGGATGTCGATTGAAACAGAATTTTTGTATCACATTATAGAAATGTCTATGCCCAGCGCTTGACTTGCAACAAGTGTTCAATGTCAGTCGACATGAATGTCGCGCGTAAAGCTGTATTTCTAAAAACTATAGACATATTTGTGACATTTTCAGTATCAGATAACTCTGCGTGCGCCTGGGACGTTTTTGGCGCTAGTTACACTACATTTTTTTGTTCAAAGCTCATAGAAAAGATTAGTATTCGAATTTTTGACGATGTCGAATTAGAAATATCTCTATAGATCTGAGAATCGCTCCCCGCGCAGTGACAGTTGCAACACATGCAGAGTCTGTGCCGCACACTGCAGGTGAGTCTACTAGACTGAAGCTGCATAAAGAGTCGCTATCATGGAAGGAGCGTTGGGAGACGTCTCAGACTGCGTTACTGGACATGTGTGGTGAGAGACAGACCAGCGAGGAGCGCGCCGCCGCCACGCAGCGACAGTTGCAACACATGCAGAGTCTGTGCCGCACACTGCAGGTGAGTCTACTAGACGAAGGTGGATAAAGAGTCGCCATCATACTAGAAGCGTTGGGAGACGTCTCAGACTGCGTTACTGGACATGTGCGGCGAGAGACAGACCAGCGAGGAGCGCGCCGCCGCCGCGCAGCGACAGTTGCAACACATGCAGAGTCTGTGCCGCACACTGCAGGTGAGTCTACTAGACGAAGGTGGATAAAGAGTCGCCATCATACTAGAAGCGTTGGGAGACGTCTCAGACTGCGTTACTGGACATGTGCGGCGAGAGACAGACCAGCGAGGAGCGCGCCGCCGCCGCGCAGCGACAGTTGCAACACATGCAGAGTCTGTGCCGCACACTGCAGGTGAGTCTACTAGACGAAGGTGGATAAAGAGTCGGCATCATGCTAGGAGCGTTGGGAGACGTCTCAGACTGCGTTACTGGACATGTGTGATGAGAGACAGACCAGCGAGGAGCGCGCCGCCGCCGCGCAGCGACAGTTGCAACACATGCAGAGTCTGTGCCGCACACTGCAGGTTAGTCTACTAGACGAAGCTGAAGAAAGGGCCGGTATCATGCTAAAAAGCAGGGATGTCTCAGACTGCGTTACTGGACATGTGCGGCGAGAGGCAGGGGGGCGATTCTCGCGCAATAGACATTATGTCAAATTAGAGATAGTCCGCGCCACGTAACTTGGCACACAACACAGGGCAAGTTATATGGCGTGTACTGTTAAAATAAAATGGCGGATGTCGATTGAAACAGAATTTTTGTATCACATTATAGTCTAGTTCAGCCTAGTACTAACGGTAAAAATTTTAATTGCCACTCCTCTAAATACCAACGACGGGTATCGTTGGATTCGTCATGGTCTCCAGATTACGAAACTGTAAGTCGTAATGTAAATTTTTGGTGGAGGGGGTGGAGGGGGGGGGGGGTAGGGGGGGTTAAAGATGGCGGATCAGTACTTCAGTTAAAACGCTCTAGTCTGAGAAATACTGAACCGATTTCTTTGTTTTTGGTTTCATTTGAAAGAGGATAATGTAAACTAAAACTCGTTTATAGACATCAAATACTGTACTATACTGGTTGAGGTGCAATAAAGGAAAACATATATTTTTTAATTAATTAATTTTTTTTTATTGTGAATAATTCAATAAATAGTAAGCTTTCGTGAAAATTATAATACATAAAAAGGATAGAAAATTTAATAACCTATTCAAAAAGGTAAGTATCTTTACTCTAAATATATATACGACCATTTAATAGACTTTATAAAGTAACACGGCGCAGCATATCCGAGCCACCACGACTGGGAAGCCGCGAGTCTATGCCTTAATTAAAACGCTCTATTCTGAGACATACTTAACCGATTTTTTTGTTATTGGTCTCATTTGAAAGAGAATAATATAAACTAAAACTCGTTTATAGACATCAAACACTGTACTGCATTGGTTGAGGCACAATATAGGAAAACATTTTTTTTATTTGATTACATTTCTATTATTGCGAATAATTAAAAAATTTGTAAGTTTTTGTGGAAATTATGGTGTATAAAAATTTTGAAAATTAAAAAACCTATTCAAAAAGGTAAGTATCTCTACTCTTACATTATATACCACCATTTAATAGATTTTATAAAGTAACACTGCGCAGCATATACGAGCCTCAGGCGACAGGAAAGCCGCGGGTCGTTGCTTTAATTGGAACGCTCTATTTCAGAATACAGCATTTAAATACTTATTAAATAATATAACTTACTTAAGAAAAAAAATTTCGAGAAATATTTTAACTAGGTACTTAAGTAGGTACCTACTTATTTAACTGACCAATGTATTGCCATAATTATATTGATTGAAACATACGTCTTGTTAACGTGACAAACATACAATTTTTGCTTATTTTTTACACAGCCATATCTAGCTGTTCGGCATCTACTTTTGCACTGGCATGCCACCAACTCTAGTCCATTGGTTAATAGATATTGGAGACTGGAGGCTAGTTATAGTTACTGTTATCAAATTACCCTCTCTTAAATGCCAACCCCAACGTTCTGGTGAAGGCAACATTTGTAATGCTTTATCGGCAGTTTTCCAAATGAATGTTTGATAGTTTGCTCTTTGTAGATGATGGCCAAGTGCTTCAGATCTGGGTGGCAATTTTTCTAAGCTATTTATGTTTGGAAAATCGTTATTATTTATTTCACTATTAATTTGGTTTATTATGGAGTGTACATTTTTAAAACAAATTTCTCAGCACTCTCTATTTCTTCATCATAGACGTGTGTATTATTTCCAAATGTTTTTAAAAACTCATAGTGTTCCAATAGGACAGGCTAACAAGCTTTTTTTGAAAATATCGTGCACAGGAACATATTTAGGTATTGTGCCATATTGAACCCATACTTTGTTTGGTAACTTATCGCTTTGATGAATCAGCAAAAGCAGAATCAGTATTACGACTGTGAATCACTACTGTTTCAAATCTTCGCTGGGTAGCGTCTATACTATAGACGATAGATAGATATTTTTTAATGATGAATGAAGCGTTCCCATTTCTTAGGTCGTATCTGAATTAGCGATACTTTTGACTGCAGGCAGGTGGTGTCAAAGACATATCTATTAAAAGCTTCCACGAACACTGAAAAATAAACTTTCCATTTGCAAATTGATCACGAGGAAGGTGACACGAGGATCATACTACATAACAGACGCTGCCCAGCGAGGATTTGAATCAGTAGTGATTCAGAGTCGTCATACTAATGTTCTGCTTTTGCTGATTCATCATATCGATGAGTTACCAAACAAAGTATGCGTTTAATGTGGCATAGCCACATTACCTAAATATGTTCCTGTGCACGATATCAGCAGGAGTCTTGGTGCTGAAAAGCAGTCTCTGCTTGCTTACCACGCCATCACAGGCTGTGATACAACGAGTTCTTTTGCTGTATTGTCAAAAAAAGCTTGTTAGCCTGTCTTATTGGAACACTATGAGCTTTTAAAAACATTCGGCAATCATACACACCTCTAAGATGATGAAATAGAGAATGCTGCGAAGTTTGTTTTAAAAATGTGCACTCATACGAAACCAAATTATAGAGAAAATATATAAAGAAAATACTGTGTCACCCAAAATTATGATAAAATTTTACTTATTTATTAAGTACTAGCAGATCCTCACGGTTTTACCCGCGTGGTATCCGTTCCCGTGGGAATATCTGGATAAAATATAGCCTATGTCTAATGGTCAAAGAACTTTCTGAATCGGTCCAGTAGTTTCGGAGCCTAATCGAAGCAAACAAACAAACAAACAATCAAATCTTTCCTCTGTGTAATATAAGCATAGATAAATAAAATCGATCAACTTAGAGCTGCAATGTTGGTAAACATAAATAGCTTAGAAATGTTGCCAACCAGATCCGAAGCACTTGGCCATCATCTACAAAGAGCAAACTATCAAACATTCATTTGAAAAATTGCTGATAAAGCATTACAAATGTTGCCTTCACCAGAACTTTAGGGTTGGCATTTAAGAGAGGGTAATTTGATAACAGTAAGTAGCCTCCAGTCTCCAATATCTATTAAAGGACTAGAGTTGGTGGCATGCCAGTGCAAAAGTGGATGCCGAACAGCTAGATATGGCTGTGTAAAAAATAAGAAAAAATGTATGAAAGGTGTTTGTCACGTTGATCAAGACGTATGTATCAGTCAATATAATAATTATGACAATACATTGGACAGTTAAATAAGTAAGTACCTAGTTAAGATATTTGTCGACAAAAATATTTCATTAGTAAGTTATATTATTTAATAAGTATTTAAATGCTCTATTCTGAAATAGAGCGTTTAAATTAGAGCAGCGACCCGCGGCTTTCCAGTCGCCTGAGGCTCGTATATGCTGCGCCGCGTTACTTAATAATAGTACATTACAGCCGAGGACAGGTAAGTAAGAAATTACATTGTCGAGGATGGTTTGAAGCACGAGCCGCAGGCGAGGGCTTTAATCATTCGAGGCAAGGTAATTTGCTTACCGTACAAGGCTTGTATAGTGCTTTTCTCAAGAAATGCGAGGAAATAAAAAAAACTGTTTAACTAAATAATATTTATTAAAATTTATATCACACATGTTCGGGCAATTATTAAATGTAAATGTTATTGTTTTCCCGGGCACACTTATGTATAAATCGCCCATAATAATAATAATATTATTTTAATGATGTATCATTAAAATACGCCAACAACACAGATTCCGAAAACGTGTGCGCCTTTTTTTCACTTTTCCAAATCAGATCGTAGGTTTTCATATATCTTTCTTTTGATTTTGCTGGCAGTAAGTTTTCTGTTATTAATTTAACTTCTGCTCTCAAATTTGGTGGAGTAGGTACATACAATGTCTGTATATGTTTCATTGGCAGAACTCATTTTGATAATTTATTACACAATATAAACTGTATTGATATCTAATCAACCGCTGAAAATCATTCCCGCCGTTTTATTAATATTGGTTTGTGAGGCCATGTCGAACGGTCATACAGCCTAGTGATACTTACTACTTGCTACTAAAATGCGCAACTTCAATACCCGCTTCTGGGCGGTAGATGGCGCTGTATATATTTCCCATACAAAATTACTCGTAAGGATATTTTGTCTATGATAAATCTCATTTTGTTTTTTCGATTAATGTTCGTGCTAAGCATGAAGCTCGACTTAATTACCTCAGTATTAAGTCGAGCTTCATGGTGCTAAGGGTACATAGCGCTTGTGGTACAATACGAAGTAATATACTCTGTGCGCACCGTATTAAAAAAAACCTAATTATGATATAATAATAATGTGGCTGTATGATGCAAATGTCCCTTTGCTTTTTCTGTTTTTATACACAGGAATAACTAAAGAAAAAATAAAGAAAAAAAGTTGGTAGTACCATAGAAAATCACTGCAGTAATGAATTTCAGTACTTACTTACTGCACTAAAATCAGTGCAGTAAGTAAGTACTGAAATTCATTACTGCAGTGATTTTCAAATTTAGAATGTTTACCTCGGAAAAGTGCCACGTACTGCATTCTTTTCTCAAATATAATACTAACATTTCAGAGCATAAGTGTGAAAAATATATTAAATAGTCGTATATCATTATATACGACCATTTAATATATTTTATTAAGTAACGCGGATTTTTAAGAGTAGAGATACTTACCTTCTTGAATAGGATATTAAATTAAAAAAAAATATATACGGCATAATTGTCACGAAAACTTACAATTTTTTTAATTATTCGCAATAAAAGAAATGTAATCAAGTAAAATAAAAATGTTTTCCTTTATTGTTCCTCAACCAGTGCAGTACAGTATGTGGTGTCTATAAACGAGTATTAGTCTATATTATCCTCTTTCAAATGAGATAAAAAACAAATAAATCGGTTTAGAATTTTTTAGAATAGAGGTTTTTAATTAAGACCTAGACCCGCGGCTTCCCGGTCGCGGTGGCTCAGATATGCTGCGCCGTGTTACGTTATAAAGCCTATTAAATGGTCGTACATATGTTTAGAGTAGAGATACTTACCTTTTTGAATAGGTTATTAAATTTTCTATTAAGCTTATGTAATATAATTTTCACGAAAGCTTACTATTTTTTGAATTATTCGCATTAAAAAAATGTAATTAAGTAAAAAATATATGTTTTCCTTTATTGCGCCTCAACCAGTGCAGTACAGTATTTTATGTCTATAAATGAGTTTTAGTTTATATAATCCTCTTTCAAATGAGACCAAAAACAAAGAAATCGGTTAAGTTCGCTTCGCACGCTTGGAGTTGGTAAACCACGTGTCCCACACAAACCCTCTTTCACCACAAATGAACTCAATAAGCATTTTTCATCCGCTACCCCTCTCGCAAGCAACGTTAGACTTGCTACACTCTCAAATATCTCCTCTACGGCTTCCTGTTCTGTACCTCAATTTTCCTTTAACTCCTTAACTGAGGCTGAAGTCCGTAAGATGATTCTTTCAATAAAGTCCAATGCTGTTGGCTGTGATGATGTAAGTCGACTCATGATCATACTTTTACTAGATTGTTTACTTCCTATCCTAACTTACATTATCAATTACTCCCTATTATCGGGTACCTTTCCCAACCTCTGGCGTAAAGCAATTGCTATTCCTCTACCAAAAACCCAAAATCCTAAATCCCTCAATCAGTACAGACCAATCTCAATCCTTCCTTTCCTATCCAAGATCCTAGAAGCAGCTGTCCACAAACAGTTCTCGTCTTTTATCCTGTCCAACAACCTTCTCAGCCCCTACCAGTCTGGTTTTAGACCTGGACACAGTACCACCACAGCTCTTATTAAAGTGTTGGAAGATATCCGAGACGGTTTTGAGAGTTCAAGACTGACCGTATTGGTTTTAATTGATTTTTCGAATGCTTTTAACACAGTCGATCATGAGATACTGCTTGCCATGCTTTCTAAATTATGTATTTCTTCTGCTGTTCTATCTTGGTTCTCCTCTTATCTTCGCGGACGCCAGCAAGCCGTTCGTGTTGATCGGACACTGTCCGACTGGTGCGACTTAGAGGCTGGTGTTCCGCAAGGCGGTATTCTCTCTCCTCTTCTCTTTTCATTGTTCATCAATTCTCTCACAGTCTCTTTGGCCTCTTCTTTCCATCTGTATGCCGACGACCTGCAACTTTACGCACAGCATGAATCACACAATTTTAATGATGCAGTTGCATTAGTCAACAGTGACCTTGAATGGATTTCCCAGTGGTCGTCTAACTATGGTATTGCCGTCAACACTAATAAATGCCAGGCTATTATTGTTGGTAGTTCTCGACGGCTGTCACGCCTTAATATGAACGATGTAATGCCTCTGAAGTATAACGGTGACGTAATACCATACTCCCATCATGTGAAGGACCTCGGTTTAACTATCGACTCTTGTCTGTCCTGGACAGATCATATAGACAATGTCTGCATGAAGGCAACCAATTCTCTCTGGTCTCTGTATAGGTTTAAGTTTTTTCTCCCGTCTAGTACCAAGATTACGCTTATACAGGCTCTTGTTCTCCCTATCATTGACTACGCTGATATTTGCAGCTCTGATCTCAATGAGAACCTCCTCAGTAAGTTGGATCGACTCCTAAACAATTGCATACGTTTCATATATGGACTACGTAAATACGACCATATTTCCCACTACCGTCAGCAACTCAAATGGCTTCCTATCCGTGAGCGTAGGAACCTTAGAATCGTGTGTACTCTCTTCAACCTTTTATTCGATCCGCTTACCCCAGACTATTTGAAATCCAGGTTTCAGTTTCTGGGTGACTCCCATCAAAGAGAACTTCGCTCCAGCAGCAATTTTCTATTGAAAACTCCCTCCCATTCTACTGGCTTCGTCTCCCACTCGTTCTCCATTACAGCAGTACGACTCTGGAACTCCTTGCCTCTGAACATCCGTAGTGCCCCCAGTAAGTGCGTTTTCAAGAGATTGGTTCGAGAGCATTACTTGAATTCGTTACTCTAGGTCCATCGTATCTGACCTTTTTATTATATGTTGTTTTTATTATTTTATCAGTACTAAGTATATATCATTTAATTGTATGATAGGATATTATGTATGTATGTATATGTTATATTTATCTTAATATGTATCTAGGTATATTATTATCATATATATTAGTATTATGTAAATATCTGAGTTTTTATTTTAACTGTAAGTATATGAATTTTATTCAATAAGTATCCCTTTTTTTTTTTTTTTTTTAATTTTCTTTTGTTACCGCCATGACTTCTCCTTTACATTCTTTCCGGTTGACTGGTAGAGAATGCCTAAGGGCATTAAGTCCGCCATTTGCTGTATGTGCTGTATGTGCAATAAAGAATTAATAAATAAATAAAATAAATAAATAAGTATTTCTCAGACTAGAGCGTTTTAACTGAAGTACTGATCCGCCATCTTTAACCCCCCTACCTCCCCCCTCCACCAAAAATTTACATTACGACTCACTGTTTCGTAATCTGGAGACCACGACGAATCCAACGATACCAGTCGTTGGTATTTAGAGGAGTGGCAATTAAAACTCACGATTTAGACGACTTTTTCACAAAACTGCACTAGACTATTATAGAAATGTCTATGCCCAGCGCTTGACTTGCAACAAGTGTTCAATATCAGTCGACATGAATGTCGCGCGTAAAGCTGTATTTCTAAAAACTATAGACATATTTGTGACATTTTCAGTATCAGATAACTCTGCGTGCGCCTGGGACGTTTTTGGCGCTAGTTACACTACATTTTTTTGTTCAAAGCTCATAGAAAAGATTAGTATTCGAATTTTTGACGATGTCGAATTAGAAATATCTCTATAGATCTGAGAATCGCTCCCCGCGCAGTGACAGTTGCAACACATGCAGAGTCTGTGCCGCACACTGCAGGTTAGTCTACTAGACGGAAGCTGGAGAAAGAGTCGCTATCATGGAAGTAACGTTGGGATTAATTTTGGTATGTCCAGCACGCGTAGCATGACAAACCCGAGAAGAGTTTTGGCTACATCGAAAGTCTATAATTGACAGCCGAACAATAGGTTTGTCTACGATGCAATGTTATTTTTGACGTTTCGATGTAGACAAAACCTTTCTCGAGTTCTTCATGCTACCCGTGCAGGGGTCAAAAGGGAAATTTTGTAAGTGTTGCTATATTTTTATCTACAACGGGATAGCACTTTGCCTTCATCACACCCTGATGATAAGGCTGAAGGTGAAATCGTGCTACTCCCAAAATTTTAAACTACTGAGGAAGTGGCAATTTTATTGTGATCACTAGACTTGCGCCCGCGGCTTCGCCCGCGTTCTTCACTTTTTCGACGTGAAAGGCGGACAAAACAGCGAGGGATTCTAAAGTAGAATCCTGAACGCAGCGAGGGATTCAATATACGTCGCCCGAGATGAAAATAATTTTGCGGCCGAGTAGTACACTCTACTTTTCATTTCGAATATAAGGAAAGTAAATACACTCTGCTTTTCATCCTCCTCTATAAGAAAAGCAATAAAGACAACTAAAACTATCTAGAAAAATAAAAGAAAGGTGGCGGGGGGCTTCGCTTTCTCTGTTTTTTCTATGGTATATAAAAAAATTAAAGTTTTGAAATAACAAAAAAAAATTTTGACCAAAAAATAATTTTTTGAATAAAAATTTATATGTCTATCGGATGCCTCCTAACTATCTCCGGAGTACGATAGGGGGTTGAAAATTTTGTTAGATTTTAGCTACGCTACGAGACGCACCGTTTTTGAGATATTCTCATTTTTATAAAAAAAAATCTTTTTAATTTTGCAAGTCCCGTCCCCATATAAAATTAGTTGAAAACTTTTTCATTGCCGATGAGGTAACTCTATGGTTGACTGTAACCAAATTCAGTTCTATTCTTAAAATTTCATTTCCACCCTAGGGCGAAACGGATAGTTTTGGACCCGCTGCTCAGTTTAAATATACATCACTTTCCGAATCTGAGAGATGAAAACGAATACTCTTTCACATTCATAATATTAGTTTAGTATGAATAGTAAAAATGAATCTTATTATTTTCCTTAAAATTTAACTTCTTTTCTTTTTACAGGGTGAACGCACAGTGCTACTGAGCACATTGAAAGAGAACAACATCGAGCGGCCGCCGCTGCCGCCGCCGGCGCCCGCGCCGCCACCCGCGCCCGTCCACACACCCGCCTCTAACGCTAAGGTAACAAGGTTGAAAATCCTTTGATAACGTCGTTTATTGACGATGTCTTGTGTGAACTGGATAGAGATAAAATTTCTAAATTATCTTTAAGGCCTAATCAGACGACGGACTGTCCTCCGGGTACTTTTTTGTCCATCGATAGAGATCTCTTATAAATTATATCGAATAACGCACACGAGGAACTAAAAGTACCGTGGACAAAAAGTCCGCGAAATTACCGCGGACACCGAGAGACTGGACTGGACAAAAGTTCGCGATAGTCCGCAAAAAAAATAGAACGAACGTAACTAGGCGCAACAACGCACACAACGAACTTTAGTCTGCATTGAGCGCTCGATAGTGAAGTACGTTTCCGGGCAACAAATGACCGCACACCGTATGCGTTGAGTCCGCGACAAGTCCTCGGAGGACATATTTTGGACGTACAGGGCCTTTTTGTTCGCCGGGGACAAAAGTCCCTCGTCTGATTATGCCTTTAAACTTCTAACAGCTCTTATGTTGTGAGCTGTTACAACTATAAAGATAATTTTGTTATAGCTATAGCCTGTTCGATCCTGACGATAATCATTTTTTAATTTTGCGCTTTATAGCTAAATATTTGATATTAGTCTAAATTATCACTTATTTCAACTTAACAGAGTCAGTAAACTAATCTATTAATATGAAATAATGCGTTTTAACTTACTACAAATCATTTAAAGGTGGACGCCATGGCAGCGAATTGCGTGCAACTAAGGCAGAGCTTAGCGCACCTACAAAGTCAATTAAATACACTTACAAATAATAAGAAACAGGAGGAACAACAGCAACCGCCTAAACCAGAAAAACAGAAAAAGTCTAAATCTAAAAAGAACAAACAAGCACAGAAAGTAGAAGAAAAATCTGAATCTAAAGAAGAAAGCGACGAACCAAGTGCAGTCAAAGACACTACAGAAGATGAACCTTACATCGGTGAGGCTACAGTTTCAAATGTAGATAACATTGAAGAAAAAGTAGATGATAAAACCTTAGAAAACCTAATACAAGCGATAAGTAGTGCCAATATTAATCTATGCGACCTCGAAGTTGTGACTGATGAAAATGGTGACGAAAATGAAAATGTAGATAAAATTATAGAAATCAATGAAGTTGAATCTAAACAAGATGAAATTGTCACCAATAATGAAACAGTTAATAATGAAGCAAGTCTACAGTTAAATGATGTGAAAACTGAAAATGTTGTTGAAAAGATAAAAAATGAAGTAGACGGAAAGTTAAATGAAGTCAATGTCAATGTTGCAGTCAATGATTTAAATGTAACACAAGAAATTAATTCTAACGATGAAATCTCACATATCCCAGAAGTGAAACCAATTTCAGAAAATGGTGCATGAGATTTTTCACAAGTGTCAATTCGTAATGTAAATAGATAAATGTTTGACTTTCGTTTTTTACTTTAATTTAGTGAAAAGTTTGATTACCTACTTATGATTTTTATAGTATTTTGTTGGTCTCAACTATTTCTTTTGTGTGTGTTTTTAACGTTATTCTCTTTTCATCAAGAATCTTTGACAATTAAGTGCCTAATTATTATTGTCTAGTCAGATGTCGGTATTGTTTTGTAATGGGCGTATTTAATGTAATTAAAATACTATACATTTTATACTTCTTTGTTGTTTATCATAGATGCACAAGTATAGTTAAAAGCAGCAAGTATATGAAAAGTTCCCTCTTTACTTATCTGTAACTGGTATAAAAACTATAAAATGAAAAAAAAACATGGTATATAGGGTGTCTCAAATACAGAATACAGTTTAAAAAAAATATAATGCGAAACATTAAAATACGCCCATATTTGTGAGTTTAGTACAACGGTAGATGATAGCTAAAATGTATTATTTTCTGCTTTGCTCTGAAGTGTAGCAAAATACTAGGGTGCTTATAATTTGTAAAGTTGAATTTTTAACCGATTGACATTTTTGGCAGTTCAATTACTTAAATATTTGTTTTGCAGTGCTACATACATATCTGACCCGCAGGCTGGTTATGTAAAGCCCTCTACGCACTATCCATCTTGAAGGACGCACTATCGTGCAAATATTCATCATGCTAGACAGTGTGACCAGATTTAGCAAAATTCTGCGATTGAAAACTACCGCATCTACTCTTTGGTAGTTCTTTCAAAAAAATACGACTAAAATCTACCAAAAAAGTACAAAACTACCGCATATGCACGCACGATGCCCGTTGAACTGACGTACGTCAGGGCTACGCACGCACCATCCAACCTTACGTTTTGCGAGAAGTAGTGGGGGGCTCGTTGGACAACAGATCGGTCGGGCGAGTCCATCACGATAATAATAATTATTATTGCCGTCCAGCCGGCCTAGCATGAACGGCTTTTATCGACTATTGACGCGTGATAAAGAGCCTACCTGTTTTGCTTACACCTTAGTGGGGAAAGCAAGACAGCATGACGTGCCATATCATACCGCGTGATGTATAGTAATGATGGTCATGCTGTTAGGGCAGTAAGCCTACGCACTGTCGTTTTGCGTCGTGCATTGTGCTCGGATGGACAGCACGGATGGATAATGCGTAGAGGGCCTTAGTGAAGCGATGTGGCTCCATATTATTAGTATTGTGTGGCCGTATCTTAGGGTGGTATTCCACTTATCAAAGATCTTTGTCCAATATACATTTGATCAAAGAATTTATCAATCATCAACCATGAATTCGTCCTCGTCCAATTTCTCTGATCAAATATTTGATAAGTGGAATACCACCCTTAGCAACAGGTTGCTACATTTTGACATTTTGCTCGTGACGTCATAATATTTGGCGGGGATATACAGGAATTGTGTAATTTTAGTTGCTCATGTAAGCGCGCTAATACTAAATCGCTTTTACAGTTACCGGCGATAAATTCTTTATATCGAGCTTAGACACATATTTATACGATGTACAGTCAGCTTTAAAATGAACTGAGCGTTTAAACCTACCAAAAGTATCTGAAGATTTGACAAAAATCAACCTTATCTCAAGATGTAAAGATGCATTTTCATTTGTTGTTTGAGAACGAATGACAATGATAGTACACAGTACATTAAAGTGTTGTGCTAAGATTGATTTTTGTCAAATCTTCAGATACTTTTTTGGTAGGTTTGAACTTTGAACGCTCAGATCATTTTGACGCTGACTGTACTGAGTGACAGAATTCACTCTAGACTCTGCGATGTGCATTATTTATTGCCGGGAAGTGTAAATATTATTTTACTGGTTTTTGTTTTAAGTGGCTACATTTAATCTTAGATATTTGATACCAGTATGTATTTGATTTAATATAATTAACAAACAAGACTTTTTTTATGTTATTTGAAGACAATCTCAATTCATTTTTTTTTGTAATTTTATATGCGGTTTATTACATTAATGTGCTGATCTTCCTAAAGTTGACCAAGTCATATTAAATTATGAGTTTTTGTATGTCTGGTTTGTGTTAATATGTATTTGTTTAGTCCTAACATTTTTCATTTTTAGTGCTTTAAGTTTGTCTTTTGTAAAATAAACGTGACTATTGAGTTTTTTTTTCTTCAAATAAAGTTAGATTTTATAATCGAGATATAATTGGTTTTATTTAACTTTGTGTAGGTAGTGGAGGATTTTTCAATTTATTCAAATAATACAAATAGGCTCAGAACTTTATAGGGGGATATTACATTATCAAATATCTCTGGTCATTTAAATGATCATATATTTGATCCAATATAATTGACTATTTAAGTCATATCTGTGTATTACACTATCAAAGTTCTTTGATCCTATTTTACGTCACATGTGGTTGCAATGGAGAACGCGTGGTCTGCGCTACTATTGCTTCGGCAGTGTCCGTTATTTTTTACTAATGATTAAGGAGAAAATGAATCATATGTCTATATTACATTATCCAATATCATTGACTCATAGATCTATGATCCAAGATAAATGATAGTGTAAACAAGAAAGACGTAAAGGTGGGCGGGGCAAGCGTAGAAACAAAAAACGGCAATCATAGATTTTTACAAATACACTTCCCACGACCAGAAATCGAACCAGCTAAAATTCGAAAAAAACAACATCCTGTAGTTTTATCCGCATCAATCGACGAGTTCAATCACAAGTGTAATGTATCCTGGCAGGGTCGCCATGTAATGTAGGCGGTTCGGGACGACTAAATGCCAACACAAGTAACAATTTTTTATATAAGTACTTATTAGAGAGAGATTAGTGTGCGCATATACCTAAGTACCTAGTACTAGTACACACTACATAGGGAAAAAACATCTTTAACAAACATGATAAATAAAATGAAATAAAACAATGAAGATCATGGATTCGAGTCGATGTTGTAATTGTAACTTTACGAGGAAAGGCTAATTATTTCCTCCCTCTAAGACTCAGTGCATTATTATTGGCAGTCATCACTTCGTTTCGAGGATCAATTTTGAACAGCTTCCTGTGGTTACTTTGGATGGCACCATGATTCCTTACTCGAGTTCTGTCAAGAATCTGGGTATTATTCTTGATCAGCATCTGTCTTGGAAACCTCACGTTGAGCAAATTAGGAAAAAGGTGTTTGCAGCTTATGGCTCTCTTAACCGGCTTCGCAACTTTTTACCGACCAGCACCAAAATTACGCTGTCTCAATCTCTTTTGCTGTCCATATTAGACTACGCTGATGTCTGTAATACAGACCTATCGGAGGAGTTACTCGACAAACTAGAGCGCCTGCAGAATGTTGCCATTAGATTCATCTTTAACCTACGAAAATTCGACCATGTGTCACACTTCCGAAATAAACTCAACTGGCTCCCTATTCGCCGGCGCAGGGACTTACATATTCTAAAACTTCTATATTCTATTCTTTTCTTACCTTCTACCCCTTCTTACCTTAAAGAATGTTTCTCCTTTCGCCCTTCTTCTGTACATTGCACCTTGCGGTCTTCCTTTAACCTTGCACTTGATATCCCACGTCACTCCTCTGACTTTTTTTCCTACTCCTTCACGGTCCATGCAGTTCGTCTGTGGAACGCACTTCCTGAGGGTATCAGAAAGGCTCAGACTCTAAAATCCTTTGGAGATCAAGTTAGGAGTCATTTCCTGTCCTTATCTATGTAATTATATATATAAACATATATATATTTTTTAAATGTTTAAATTTTATTTTATTTTATTTATTATTATTTTTTTTCCACCTATAGTATAAACCTTCTTTATCCTATCTTGTTTTTGCACCCATTCCCCTTTTCTCCTAGCTATTTATTTCTTCTTTCACCCAAGGTTGCCTGGAAGAGATTGCCATAGGCAATAAGGCCGCCTATTGTCTGTTTTCTATATTTTATTTTGTCTTCTTGTCATTGTATTTCTTTCGTTGTGTGCAATAAAGCTTTTTTTATTTTTATTTATTTATTTATTTATTTTTTGAAAAAATCTATGAATGCAGTTAAGTTTTTTTTTCAAAAATAAAGGAATGTTTCCTTTGACTGTTTGCCATCTCCAATTTTTCGAGTATGTACTTAGGTACTTTTCCTCCAGGTGGCATGAAAAAAAATCAATCCTGTAGGTATAAGTATTATGTGTGAAAAATGTACGTAGTAGTTGGCCTGGCATTGCTAAAATGGTCATTTACATTTGAGGTCGATTGTACCCAGGCTAAAATGTAGGTACCTAATAATAGTTCGGGCTTTGAATCACAAAATAACAAAAAATTAAAAAAAAAAAGCGGTCAAATCGAGCGAGCCTAAACACCTGGGGGCCAAGTCTGCTAACGTTAAGTCACAATCGTGTCTCAATCATGTTTCAATTGTAGTTTTATTGTAGTTGTTTTTTTAAACACTAGTTACAAGAATTTATGACAGTATTATGTGATGTGAATGTAGTGTGTGGTGTGGGGTGTGTCCATCAATAGTATTCTGAAAAAAGTACATATTTCTTTTAACTAGTGTGGAAAAAAGCACTACAACTGAACTACAATTGAAACACGTTTGAGACACGATTGTGACCTAACGTTAGCAGACTTGGCCCCCTGATCTTCAGATCGATATTGTAATCGACATAATTTCGATAAATTTCGTGTTTTAATACTGTTACGGAGATAACCGCCCTGATAGAAAAGTGCATTCCTCTGGGGCCATAAGAACCGCGTCAAGTAGGTACATACCCACTCACGCGACGCGACGTCTAATAGTAGATTGTATTACAAGGGAGCAAAATAATATATTTATGGCGAGGGCGCTATTTTGAATCCAGAGCGCAGTGAAGGATTCTAGAGTAGAATCTCGAGCGCAGCGAGGGTTTCTAAAGTAGAGTCCTGAACGCAGCGAGGGATTCAATATACGCCGCCCGAGGTGAAAATAATTTTGCGGCCGAGTAATACACTCTGCTTTTCATCCCCCTCTATAAGAAAAGCAGTAAAGACAACTCAAGCTACCTACCTTTCTTTGTCGTTCGGATACATCATAGGCAAGAAAAAAAATTGAGTTTTGAAAGAAAAATAAAAAAAATATATGTCCATCAGATTCCTATAACTTTATAAGTATCTCCGGGGTTGCCGTAGGGGGGTTGAAAATTTTGTTAGATTTTAGCTACGACTCACCGTTTACGAGATATTCTCAATTTTATAAAATTCCGTTTTTCGAAAATTACTCGGTCCCGAAAAAAGTCCCGGCCCCATACAAAATCAGTTGAATTTTTTTTCATCCCATCGATTCGAAAAGCAATGATTGTTTATCTAATAACAGGGTCCAAAACGATTCATTGTTTACCTGTTATGACAAGAGGGTATAAATGAGATTTGAATTTTGAACAGCTTCATAACAGGGTCCAAAACGATGAGATTTGAATTTAGAACATAATTAAAGAAGCATTGGTTGGAGTGTCGCAAAGGGTGTGCAGTACTTAAAAAAAATTCAACTGATTTTGTATGGGGCCGGGACTTTTTTCAGGACAAAACACACCACAAAACTCAGTCGTCTTTTTTTTTCTGCAATGCTTCATCAATAAGAATCAAAGAGATGGGAGACGCGACGCGTCTTTCTTTCTTTTTTTTTATTGTCAAAGTTTGCCGGCCCTGGCTTACGTTACGTGGCCGTCAGCCTTGTTCCTTTTTTATTTTTCTTGTGATGGCCGCGGACACATGGAAAAAAAATATTTTCACTTCTCATGCTCGTAAAGTTTGTGTTTATGTTGGGTGTAGGCTGCATAAAATCGCTTCTTTTTAAAACCTACTGGTTTGCGGCAAGGGCTAGGCGATGTATTATGTATTTTAAGTGTTTTTTTATTTTTTATTAGTTAATATTTTAGTTTTTTATTGTTAACCCTTTTGTGTTAACTAGCTCCCTGCCCCACCAAGACGGTTCCGTCTGACGGAAGATCATGCTGGTCACAAGCCAAACATTATGCTGAGTCGTCCCGTCCCGTTTTGGGACATACTGTTTTTTGTTTTATGTATTTTTGTGATGTCCCAAATAAATGAGTTTTCTTTCTTTCTTTCAAATTGATAAACTTTGGTTGAAAGGCGCACATTGACATTGAATGATTCACTTTTACGTTTACATTGTTCAATTAGGTTGCTTCATCCATATTGAAAGGCAAAAGTGAACCGTGTATTTCCGCCGTAAGGAAAAATCAAAATAGACGACAAGAATCGCTAGTTTCCTGGCCACGCCAGAATTGCGTTAGTTGCATCAGTTAGCTAACTGCACTAGTGTCGGGCTGAAAGAAATCCGCCTAGATCATCTTTTTTGCTGGACTCGGGCGAAATATATTTAATTTTTGAACTAGTTCCAACTTTATATTTTCCTGTTAAGCAACTAAACTAAGTAAATGTATCTACTAAAATTTGTTGTTGAGGGCCTACAGCATTGAACCAAGTGGCTATCCGCGACTTTGTCTCTAGAATTCTTTGAGGAAAGGAAAGACATATATTTTGATATTCCACGTTAGCTAGTAAAACAAACATTAAACATTCGCAAGAATTGAACTAGTGTAGGTATTGTAAGATAGGTCATCACTGGTTTCACCAGTAGGCTGATTATGATTAGGCTATACTTTTACTATGCTATTGCGGCAAATTTCGCGCATATTTTGTTAATCACGTCAATACCGCGATATGATGAGGTGAGCGGTCAAAAAACCGATGGGTATCTACGCCTCTCGTTGAAACCAAAACAAACTTTATATCTACTGGAGCATGCCAAGTCACAAAACTTAAGCGTAGTGAGGTACGGTCGCCAGCACGTTCGGGTTACTACAAAATGTCAAAATGTATTAATTAAAACTGAACTCTATTTGTTGGACATAAGGTTGAATTTTATTTAAAGAAATTTGACAGTTTGTAGTAACCTGACGTGCTGGCGACTGTACAATCGTAGCTCAGTACTACGTAGGTACGTAGTGCTACGCGCTCGAGCTACTTTTGTCTCCGCACCGCAACTGAACAGTCTTCCACATCAAGTCTATTGGTTTAGGTAAATGTCTGTCGCGTTGCTACATGCGCGCACTTTCATACAAACCAATAAACTTGATGTGAGACACAGTTGCGGAGACAAAAGTAGCTCGTGTGCGCTGGCACTTAATTTTTGTCTCACGCTCTTAATACTAGAATACTTGGTTCAAAAGGTATTGGTTTCTGTTCCTGGTAGAACTTGTTCAAAGTCAGCCGCTAGCTACCACAATCTAATCAAGTCGGACGACATAAAAACGATGTTTTCATCATTGTTGTGTTCTGGCAGTTAGAGATAAGATAGCCAGTTCCTCAGTAGGTAATTGAGGATTCCGCGAGTAGTGCGCTTCCACCTTAATCACTTATAGGTGTGATGAGATGAAAGCTAAGCGCTACCTCATTGTGGATTAAAAAAAAGGTTCATAGGTAGGTTTATCGCGGTAAATCGTTTGCTCAGCCACGGCTTACGTACACCAGAAGAAAAAAGTGTGTCTACTTTTCCATTTTAATACTAGGTACTGTAGCTGTAGAGCATGTATACTGTGCGCAGCCGATAGATGGAATTGTAGGCTGTGGGCAGTTAGGTTTTTAAAAAAGGAATAGAAACTGCTTTGTAATTATATTCTTAAATCAATCTTTAGAAATATTAGTTTAAAAAAGAAAAGATTGGTTTGACGGAGTAAATGCTTAGCCGTGATAAAAAATAGGTATTCCGTAATATGAAAATATGCTATCATATTAGCTGATGTATCCTAGTAATTATAAAAGTGTCGCAATAAAGAAAAAGAACGAAGCCCCATCTTTCAATTAACACGTAGCCGATAGAAGAGATTAGGAGACACGACAACTGGCGGAGGCTTATCTATATTTGGAAGGAACTGGGTGCATACCATCAACTTTAAGACAGCGATTCAAAAATAGCGCGATGCAGAATAGGTTCCTAAAATGAACTGCTTTCTTTCGTACTCTGACCTTCTAAAAACTGGATCGCAAATGAATTGCTAAATGTTAATGACCGAACGATTTGTGTCCTTTTTCTTCTACCCGTCTCTTTCACTCGATTCTGTCATGCCCGGAGAGTGAGAGGGACGGGTATAACCTGCAGGTGACATGTTAAATCGACCGGGTTATAAGTCAAATAAGAGTTCCTGACAGCTTAGCGGCTGTGAAATGTCATTGATCGACCACTGAATCGCTGTCGTTGATATTAAGCTGTCGTGGTACGAATAAGCGAAGCAATTCAGTTTAGGTCCTAAACAAAACCGCAATAAGAGTTGATGGTAAGCACCCTGTTCATGGATCCGCTTTGCTCAGATTTTCGCACTACGAAATGTTTCATAAACCGTTGGTCAACGCGTCTTTGTCACGTGATTGCGATTTATTCGCGTGACGAGAACCGATATTGACAAATCACAAATACCAACAAACTACTGCTGAACCTAACACTTTATTACAAAGCACCAAGACCTTTTTTGTCACAAGATAACTGCAAATGAAAACGTGAGTGTTGGCCGTTCTTTTGTTTCGAGCGCACGTTTTGAAAGTCAAAGTCAAAGTCAAAGTCAATAAATTTTTATTCATATAGATTAAATAAAATTAATGCTTATGAATCGTCCAACATTTTTTTACCTACCACCTGTTATGGACATCTTTTAACTGACAAGAAAAACAGGCGAAAAAAACTCATCAGCTTTAACAGAAGCAACGCATTTACAAAATAATTATGTCGTTGCTAGACAAAATGGTACAATAATAAAATTTATACAAAAAGCTAATGCTGAAGGAAAGTTTTCACATACTTGAGTATAGGAATATTTTCCTTTTATACATTGTTAGTGTTACTTACTATAGGTAATTATTACAACCATGCGTTATAATCATTTAAATAATCTTCTACTTTGTAATAGCCTTTGCTTAAGAGCGTCTTTTTAACATGTTTTTTAAATTTATTCAAAGGCAGCTCGATTACTTCTTGTGGAACTTTATTAAAGAATGCTATGCCTTTTCCCAAAAAAGAGCCTCTACTTTTTTCAAGTCTAAATCTTGGAACGGCAAGCTTATTTTTATTTCTTGTGTTAAAATTATGAATATCACTATTCTTAGTGAATGAGTCAAGATGTTTCCTAACATATAATATATTCTCGTAGATGTATTGCCCTGCTAAGGTTAGTATATTAATTTCTTTAAACAAAACCTTTAATGAATCGCGGCGGCGGAGGCTGTAAATGGCGCGTACCGCTCTTTTTTGAAGTACAAAAATATTTCCAATATTGGCTGCTGAGCCCCACAACAACACGCCATAGGACATTACACTATGAAAGTAACTAAAGTAAACAAGTCTTGCCGTTTCAATATCAGTTAATAGCCTTATCTTTTTTACTGCAAAAGCAGCTGAACTGAGTCTACTCGACAAGGCCTCAATATGTGGATCCCATTGTAGTCGTGAATCTAAGGTAATACCAAGAAATTTCGTGCTGTCAACTAATTCGACTGCATCTGCATTCAAACTAATACTTAAATCAACCTTCCTTACATTTGGTAGTGAGAATTTGACACAATTTGTTTTTTTAGGGTTTAAAGACAAGTTATTAATGTTAAACCAATGTGCGACCTTTGAGAGAGCACTATTTACTTCGTGAGAGCAATTATCCCCCCGAAAAGTCTGACATCTTTGTTGTACGTTAAACAAAAATTAATTTTACACTTTGTTGATGGGCTTTTGTTGTAATTTCTAATTTAGATGTTTCCGGTTAACTAATCTTTTAATCTTCTATGAAATAAAACCCTATAAACCGACACCGTAGTTAGAGTAAACTATGCTTCAGTCAGGTTATTTAAATGTAAATTTATAGGAATCTACTATTTTATCCACTCAAAAATATGAAGGTAAATCGATTTTTTACAAACCTCTTTCCTATGAAAGAGGTTTTATCCCTATGGATAAACCTTAGAGCATTGAAGTTAATCGGATTCTCATTTACCTACCCAGATAACTATTAGGTATCTTCCTGAATTTGCAACCACTGAGAAACGAAATCAAGATAGGAAATACTTATTTTAGAGATCAGCGCAATCGCAAGTGAATGAAGTAAAAAAAAGTACTCGAATGGCAACCTCGCAGCGGTCATCCGGTGACGTAGGAGGAGCGGACGATCTGGTGAAGGTCACGGGAAACCGCTGGATGCGGGCAGCGTGCAGTGTTGGACCCATATATCGTTGTGGAGATCCTTGGGGGGGCTTTATTACAAAGCACCAATGACGAAATGACACAATCGGCCGGATAGAAACTACCTACCGGCTAAAACTAAAACTGTCGACTATCAACTGCTTGTGTATGGCCTTAAAGCCGGTATTCGACTATTGCCGACAGGCAAATGATCGGTCTAGTGTGTAGCAGATGGAGGACTCGAACGGCAGACGGCCTATCCGATCTAGGACTGCAAGCGGACTGATAGTCTGTGGGGCCCTTAAGGCGATACTCGGAAAAAATGTGCTGAAGCGAGATAGCAATGAGAAAACGACGCGCGCGGGAGCGAGACCGATTTTGCAGATTAGGCAAAAAAAAACACAAAATCACATCGTATTAAAAAACTACAGCGATTTTAAAAAAATTCTTCTATACGATCCTCAATATTATTGATGTCCACTAATTAAACCAATTTCCAATAGTGTAAGTAACCCCATTTAAGAATAATCTTCACTTTTCGTATTTTTTAGAGGTCTTTTCGAAAAGAAAAAGTGTCGAGGCAAAATCATAAAATCGAGTTTTTGAAACTATACGATTCTAGATAAAGGTATGAAGAAATATATTTTATTACCAGATTTGTAACAACTGTAACCGTCCTATAGTTTTAAATCAAAAAGTCAATATTTTTCCGATAAGCGAGACAACAACACGCGCTGTCAAAAAGGAGAGTCTATAAGTTATCTTGTGGTGCGCATGCTAGCCCTACAGGACCTTACTGCCTGTACTGTACACACTGGGCCAGGGCTGATGCCATGTGCGAAAAATCGAGGATCGTACATTAAATTTAAAAAAATCGTAAACATGTACAAAAGCTATACAAATTCGGGAAAAACATGGCAAAAACGATCGTACACGGCAAAATAAATAATCCTACTTCCATAAATCCGAAATTTGTGATCGTACATTGTTTTAAATAGGTAATCGTACAAATACGATTAAAATCGTACAAATCGCAGCCCTGCACTGGGCGCTCGGCGAGCGTTAGCGTTACATTTTTAACCGACTTCTATATCAAAAAGGAGGAGGTTCTCTATTCGCCTGTATGTATGTTTTTTTTTTTTTTTTTTTTTTTATGTATGTCCACCGATTACTCGAAGACGGCTGAACCGATTGAAATGGTTCAAACGTTATTACATCAGGTTGGTTTCCAAGTTGGTCCCATTTTTGAAATTTTGAAATCGGTTCAGTAGTTTTCAGGAAATCTTGAAAATACTGTCGTTTTCGTTACCACTTTATGTGAATTTAATACGTATCTTCAGGCATAACTCCTTTGTTTATAAACCGATTTAGATGATTCTTGTTTTGTATATAAGGGGATACCTCAAGGTATTTTAACCGACTTCGAAAAAGGAGGTTTTGAGTTTGATCACATACCTATTTACCAGAAAACACGTAAATTGCCTGCACGATGCACTAAAAAGAGTGAAATAAAAATTATTTTTATAAAAAAATAAAACCGCCTTCTAAAAAACCACATCAAAAAAGTAAGAAATAATTCCTCACCAAATAAATAACGTAAGTACTTTGAAGTCGGGCGTGAAACATGTACAATTTTTTGTTGTTTTTGTTAAAACCCGCCCGACTTCAAAGTACTTACGTTATTTATTTGGTTAGGAATTATTTCTTACTTTTTTGATGTGGTTTTTTAGAAGGCGGTTTTATTTTTTTATAAAAATATTTTTTTGTATGAGAATCTGTACTTCTGCTGCTGCCCACTAGAGGCGCTGTACAGATTTGCATACAAAATGCAACGCCAAAGCCAATGCTAGCGCCCAGTGTGTATAGGCTCTTAGAGTAGGCGATGTCTTTAAATCCGGTGTACAGTGCCACAACCTTTTCTGTGCCGGTGACAGCGGCGCTACGTACGTTTTTCTTTTTTTTTGTAATAATTTATCCGGCCCTGACTTCTAAGAACTTCAGCCGCCAGCAGCGCTTTGGTTGGACATCAACTAGACAGCAAAATAACATTAAAAAAAATCACGTTAGTTTCACTTTTTGGCCACCGGCACAGCAAAGTTTGTGGCACTGTACGTACAAACCAGCTCTTCCACGGAGGTAAATGACTTCATCATAAATCATTTGATTTCTGGGCGTTGCCATCAATGAAACGTTAGGTACTAAAACATTTTTTATTTGCACGAAGATTACATTCAGTAATACCGGAAAGATTAATTTAACAACCAGTCGTGTTGAACCACCGTGCAAGCGATGTTTGTTACATTACGTAGTGTTACTATTGGTAACGTAACGTTAACTTGATCTGAAAACGTGGGACTGTGAATAGTAGAAGCCTCTGTGGCCTCCTCTTTAACCGCCTCTGTGGTCTAGTGGTTCACACCACCGATTGCAGACCAAGAGGTCCCGGGTTCGATTCCCAGTGGGGTACATATTGTATTCGGTTTGGTTGGTGGCAGGACTTGTTCTTAGTCCGCCTGGCTAGCTACCACCATCTTATCTAAGTCTGACGCCATAACAATGATGTTTTCAGCATTATTGTGTTCCGGCAGTTAGAGATAAGATAGCCAGTTCCTCAGTGATTGAGGATTCCGGGAGTAGTGCGCTTCCATCTTCAGCCTTATCACCACTTAACATCAGGTGTGATGAAGGCTAAGTGCTACCCCGTTGTGGATAAAAAAAAAAGCAATTAAACATACATTAATTTTAGGCGTCAACTTAGTCCAGTCAAGGAAAATTAGTTTGTTAGAGAAAATCACATCAATACCTCTACACTCAAATAAATTTTAATTAGCTATTAATTCTATTTAAGTTAGTCTATTAACTGCAAGGTGGGTTTCCAAGAAACTGAATCGGTCAAAAAAACATAAAATTCTCATTTTACATACGGACGGACGGACGGGCAGACAGACAGACATGACAAATAGGGCTTCCACAGAATGCGATGCGAATTTGTAGTTTTGTGTGTGTATAGAGCACATTCTCTAGCTAGTAGAGCACTTAAGGGCTCCCTCCCACACTCGTTTTTCTTCCTTCTTCGCATGGACTGAGAAGTCGCTAGAAAATACTTAGTTGGTGGTTATAGTATACCTACCTACTCACAAGTGCAAATGCTTCACACGTCCTGTATCAGCCTAGAGATTGAATACACGATTTTCATTCTAGTCTTTACTCGATTGAGAGTGGAAAGAGCTTCACGGTTAGCTTTCGTTTAATTTAGTTTGACGACCGATTTGGCGCAGGGGTAGGCTACCCACCTTCTGCGCCAGTGGTCTCGGGTTCGATTCCCGAACAAGACAAATATTTGTGTGCATGAACATGTCTATTTGTCTTGGTCTGGGTGTTAACTATGTATATTAAGTACTTATGTATTTACAAAAAAAAAAAAGTATTTAAGTATTATATTTATCCGTTATCAAAGTTTTCCATGATACATGGGCTTAGATAATTGGTGTGAATGTAAGAAGTTATTTATTATTTATTATTTATTTATTTATTTAATTGCTTTTTTAGGGTTCCGTACCCAAAGGGTAAAAACGGGACCCTATTACTAAGACTTCGCAGTCCGTCTGTCTGTCTGTCTGTCTGTCACCAGGCTGTATCTTATGAACCGTGATAGCTAGACAATTGAAATTTTCACAGATGATGTATTTCCGTTGCCGCTATAACAACAAATACTAAAAACAGAATAAAATAAATATTTAAGGGGGCTCCCATACAACAAACGGGTTATTTTGTTGCCGTTTTTTGCTCGATATTATAATAGCAAAAGGTACACGCTTGAAATATTCACAGAATATTAAGTTGTATATTCACTTCATAAATAAATACTAGTTAAATTTAAATAAATTAAATATTTCAAGGGGGCTCCTATACAACTAACGTGATCTTTTTGCCGTTTTTTGCTCGATATTAATAACGGCAACAGGTATACGCATGAAATATTTACAGAATATTTAATTGTAGGTATATTCACTTTAAAAATAAATAATTAAAACAAAATAAAATAAATATTTAAGGGGCTCCCATACAACAAAAGTGATTTTTTGCCATTTTTGTCTCGTTCTTAAATATATTGTCTAATGTATATAGAGATATCTAGGTATAGATTAATATTGTACGTTATAAATAGTGTCTAATGTTGTATGTAGATAATGGTACGTAACCCTTCGTGCACGAGTCCGACTCGCACTTGGCCGGTTTTTAATTATAGGTACCTACGTATTATCCCTAAACACTAATAATTTCCAAACTAAGTACTATTGTAAGAAGAGAGTCCAACAGTGGCATTTCCTATTGCATAGCATTGTCCAAGTTTATTGCAAGTTATATTATAATAGATTAATAGTTCTTCCGTCCGTGCCGATGCGGTCCACCACACTCCACTTGAACCGAATATTGTGCTGAATTGATATTTCTGATTATGTTTTAACTTGCTTAATAGCTGTTAGTCGAGCGTGCTCAATTTGGGTAAGAAGCCTCTTGACTAATCGAGAGGCATCCGAAAGAAATGCCGAAATTATCTGAAAATAGGTAGACTATTCTTTTACAATTTTATTTGTTACTAGCTGACCCGGCAAACTTGGTTTTAGCAATATAAGTTATTTATAGAGATATTAATATCTCTATTAAATAAAATGGGGGTTGGTGGTGGGAGGGTGAACATTATGGGTTAAATTAAGTATTTTTACCAATTTGTGCCAATTCATAAAAATAAACAATGTTGTCCAAAAAATAAAGTAAGGGATAGGTTAGGTTAGGTTAGGTATAAAAAATAGGGGGTATAAAAAATAGTTTACGACCTATTATCCAACCTACCGAATATACACAAAAAAACAACATAAATATCTGTCAAGCCGTTTTGGAGGAGTTTGGTTACAAACACTGTGTCCCCTTATTCCTCGTACATTACCAAGTTTGACCAAGGCTTTCTACAAGGAAAAATAATTCTTCCTAGCTTACCCGGTTTTCAAATAGGTAGGTACTTTTTTCCTAGTAGAAAACCGTAATTTTATTTAGTTTTCTACGAAGATTTTTTTTCTTCTTCTTAACTTACCCAGTTATCAGAGGAGTCACGAGAATTTTATATGTTAGATTCAATATTGCGAACTAAAAAGCTACTTAAATATTTTTATGGAGTTGATTCACAGACACACCTCATTCAATATGACATACCTAGCTTCCAAGGATAAATTAATATAGACCCTTCGAACGACGCGGGCCTTTCCGGGACGGAAGGCCTGCGTCGTTCGAAGTATAGACCAAAGGGTCGATATTACATTACATGTTCGGTTTCCTAAGGTCTTCCAAAGTTAGTCGTACAACCAAGTCACCCGAAAGAGATGACCTTTTTTTAGAACTCAATTAAGAGAAGCCTTAGGAGGAAATTTTACAGACTGTAGTAATAGTAATCTAGCAATTCACTCCCCAAGTGACTCATTGTGTTTATAAAAGAGTTTTTGTTTATTATGTAAATCAACATTATATAAAGTTTAATTCGTCTGCGAAAGTTCAATTTGCGATTATTGTGCTGCACAATGTCTGTCACCTAGGCAACTATAGTGCACTGTGGGGCGCCTAAGTGTTTTTATTGCATCACAGTTTGTTCGACAGGTGTTTTCTGTGCGTTTTTACGTCAATCGCCTTGCTCCGAGGTGAGACACAAAAAAAAACGCAACCTAGTTCATTTCAATAAAACAAAAACCGATCCATCCGTTCGCTTAGACAAGAGCAGAATAAATAACAGTATTAATTTACGTTTTAAGGGCAGCCAACCCGACTTACTTTTCACACAAACAATTATGGCGTTGTAACGTAACAGATCTTTCTTTGAAACTTTTGAAAAAATACGTACTATATCTAGGTTTCTAGTAAAAACAATTTCAGTATAAGTCTCCAAAAGTCTGCTCTTTTCACAAATTTTACCTGAACTTTGGGCGTTCATAATTATTCATAAATTTTAAAAGTAAAGAAAATATTATGATAGAAACCTTGCAAATGTAAATTACAAAGTATCTACAAACATTTATTTCACAAACTTATAAGGCTTACTGAAAAACGCGTACCTGGAACCAGTTTCCGCACACTATTTTTCGTTCAAAGTTATCGCGTTCTCATTTGCTCACTCACTCAGTGTCATTGCGCTGGATGAAACAACAAGTTTTTCAACCATGCTCGCGTTGACAATTTGACGGGCCGCCGGGAAGGGTGCTTTAGAGCGTTTACGCACTACGTCCGATTCTTATTCGATTATTATCAGTCAAATGACTGATCTTAAAAACTCCGGATAGAATACGTAGGGCAGAGGTACCCTTTGTGGCCAATTAATGGATTTTTTTACTTCTAAGCACTAAGTACTAAATGGTCTTAGGTATTTAAGACACAAATTATATCTTAAACTAGCTTTCCGCCCGCGGCTTCGCCCGCGTGTACTACACGACATTATCCTCAGGGAATGTGATATATTCCGGGATAAACTATATCACTGTCCAGCTCCCAATCTACCCCCGTACCAAAAATCACATTGATCCGTCGCTCCGTTTTGACGTGAAAGACGGACAAACAAATAATACCTACTACTGGTTTTCCCGTGGGAATATGATACTTTCCTGTGGTAAAAAGTAAAAGTAGCCTATTATAATCCTTCCCAGGGTCTCAAATTATTATTTAACCAATTTCTGGCCGCAAATTAGCCCGCGCTTAAAATGATTTTCGTATGGGAATGAGATTTTTCCCGCGGTAAAAAGTATTGTCTTTCCCAGGGCCTTAAACTGTCTCTATTCTAAATATAATTCTTTCCATTAACTTAAACTATCACCTTAAATACCAATTCCATTCCACAGCTTTGCCCGTGCTAAAACTTATTTTACCATGGGAATGATCCTTATTCCTGGGGTAAAAAGTCCTTGCTTAGGTCACAAAATATCTCCATTCCAAATTTCATCTGAATCGATTCAGCCGTTTTGACGTAAAAACAGAACATATAGACAGACAGACAAACAAACAAACAAACATAAATTTTTGCATTTATAATAATAATAGGGATAGTAGAAATATGAATATGATTTGGCGGCCGCGACTACGTCCGTCCGTGAGTAATTTAATTGTGTATCTACATCGCAAAATTTCATGTTAAAAAGTAGGTAGATAGGCGTTCTCTAAGGCTTCATCAGCACCATCATACCGCTGCTGGGGTACAGTCCTTCATATTGATGGATAAGGAAAATGGACCATGACCTTCCACACGGGCCCATTGCAGTTATGGGGTATTAACCAATCCAAGTGCAGCCAGTACCATCGGCTTATCGCGCCTTCCGAAGCACCATATATTTTTGAACACCCATCCCGTGAAAGACCACTGCGAAAATCAACATAACCTCAGCGATCGCAGGCCGAGAACGCTACATGACGCTACCTATACTTTATACCAAACATGAAAGTCAGATACTTTACAGCTACTTTCGTATATGAATAATATTCGGACATTCTCCTACTCTTGAACTACCAAAATGCAAAAAATCAAGTCAATACTTCGCTAAGGTAGTTTTTAATGTGGCATGGGTTCTATGACAGCTCATTCGTGCAAAGCGAAGCTTTTTTCTCCTTCATAATATAATGGCAATACGCTAGTTAATACATAACACTCTTTGGTGGAAATGAGGTAAAGTGCCACAATCTTTTCTGTTCCGGTGACAGCGGCGCTACGTAACGTTTTTATTTTTTTTGTAGCAATTTAACCGGCCCTGACTTCTAAGGACTTCAGCCGCCAGCAGCGCTATGGTTGGACATCAACTTGACAGCAAAATGACATTTAAAAAAACACGTTAGTTTCACATTTTGGCCACCGGAACAGAAGCGATTGTGGCACTGTACGTCGAAAAACGGATTGAGTTTTCAAACATGTGTCAAAACAAAATGAAATTAAAAATCAAAAGCACTAAGGAGTATTGATATCAACTTCGATGACAATCACCTCCAAAATAACTTTCTATCCCTTTTTAACCCTGTTAGGCGATGAGTTTTAATGAAATATGAAGCACATCTTCGATTAATTCTGTCAAAGAATGTTTATGCAAAATTTGAAGAAGATTGGACAAAGGAATCACGTTGTCCCATACAAAATTTACCCCCGTTTTTTACCCCCTTAGGGGTAGAATTTCGAAAAATCCTTTCTTATCGGATGCCTACATCATACAAGGAACACACCCTCCAAGTTTCAGGTCTCTACGATCAGCGGCTTAGGCTGTGCGTTTATCCGTCAGTGACATAGTAAAGTCAGTGATTCAGGACAAAGGATTTTATATATATATAGATTATAGATAACTAGCGGCCGCCCGCGGTTTCACCCGCGTGGTTCCCGTTCCCGTGGGAATATCGGGATAAAAAGTACCCTATGTGTTATTCCAGACCCAGATCCTTTCAGTAGTTTTTGCGTGAAAAAGTAACAAACATCCATACATCCATAACTTCAAACTTTCGCATTGATAATAAACTACACGACGCTATCCCGAGGGAATGTGATATTTTTCCGGGTTAAAAAGTAGCCTAAGTTACTCCTTATTACATTAGCTACCTGCCAGTGAAAGTCCCGTCAAAATCGGTCCAGCCGTTTCAGAGATTAGCCGGAACAAACAGACAGACAGACAGACAAAAATTGTAAAAAAAATCATTTTGGTATGTGTACCGTATATTTAATCATATGCATGTAGTAAAAAGCGGTTATTTTAATGTTACAAACAGACACTCCAATTTTATTTATTTGTATATATGTATAGATTTATCTACCTTTAAAGGTATATTTTTCAAATTTATAAAAGTAAAATAGTTTTTTTTATATTACACACAATGTGTGAGAGGTGCCAAATGTACCGGTTTTGGCCACTTACCTGATAGTTAAACTTTTGTAAGTATTGCGAAAAATCAAAACCAAACCCAGGTAAAATCAATATATTCTAATGCGCTAGAAACCAGTCAATTGCAAAACAACAATTTGATTGGTAAAAACTAAGGTGTATAAAATATTTCAACAAAAACAAATTTCTTAAAATTTTCATACAAAACATTTTTACAAACAGAAAATGGAATTTATTGAAAAAAAATCTTATGACATAAGGAATTCTAACGGTTGTTATTATTACCTTAAAGTACCTTATTTTAATTGCCTATATAAAAATGGCTAAAAGTTGTTTAGAAAACTTTTAGAGCAAAAAGTGGCCAAAACCGGTACGGTGGCCAAAACCGGTACGCCTGCCCTATAGGTAACTAGAATCGGATCTAGTGCGTAAACTACCATACAAATACCACGCTGGACCGTCATTTGACTGATTCGAATCGAATACGAATCGGACGTAGTGCGCAATCGCTCTTAGTATTTAAATGGTCTGTTTATTATAAAAATCTTCCACTATTTTCCAACTTGGAGGCTTGCTTAGAAAAGGATTGCTCATCATCATCAGCCATTTTATGTCCCCACTGCTGACGCACCAGTCTTTCCTTATGGATGGATAAGGAGAATGACCCACGCGGGCCCAAAGTGGATTGGTGGGTATTACCTAACGACTGCAAATGCAGCCGGGACCAACGGCTTAACGTGCCTCCCATGGAGGAGCTCAAGATGAAAAGTTTTTGGTCACCCATCCGTGACCGACCATTGCGAAAGTGGCTTAACCTCAACGATCGCAGGCCGAGCGCGGTAACCACTGCGACACGGGCTCCTCAATCAGAGATCATTTAATGTACGGTCGGCCAAGAAAGTGGTCTACCAGTTTTGACAAAAATTCGTGTAGTACCTAAGAATATTTTTGTATGGGAAAATCAACCCTGTTGTTCTTTGACGCGCGAATAATTTTCAACCTTAGGGTGATAGACCACTTTCTTGGCTGACCGTACCCAACTTCTCATACTCGTGCTAAAAGTACTTACTCCATTTAATTTTAAGGAACCTTAACCAATTTTCCTCTACGATTGTAAAACGAATATCTCTAAAAGCTCTGAATTAAGCTTAGCTACATCAGATAAGTACTTTGTAACATACATAGGGCAGAGGTACCCTTTGTGGCCACTTAAAGGATTTTTTGACTTTTAAGCACTAAGTAGGGCAGGCGTACCGGTATTGGCCACTGTACCGGTTTTGGTAACTTTTCACTTTAAAGTTATATAAATAGGAATTAAAAAACTATTGCTTATATTTATTAATGGCGAATAAAAGATTGGACTTTTAGTTAATAATTCCAGCACTTAGCTTTTTTTACGTAGTACGATATTTTAGATATAAACACAATGTTATGTTTCAAAGTTAACATTTTGTAAAATTCTTAAGCAAAATGTTAAGAGTAAAGGTTTTGAAAAATCATTTTTTTTTTCTACAATAAAATTATTTTATGGTTATTTAATATTTTATATCACATTAGAATATGTTTCTTCTAGTCTAGATGGAAAGTGTTGTTTTCTCACTTTTTTCACAAAAAGTTGGAAAACAATAAGTGGCCAAAAGTGGGGCTTGAAATTTTAGCATTGTGCCACCTTTGGCCACTTTGGCATTAGTAGGAAGTATCCAACTTTTCAAGCTCATTTAGTATAAAAGAATCACAACTCAGTAAACTTTTAAATTAATAATGTTTAGGTTGTCCGCTGTCGCGGTAGTGGAGCGGAGTGAGTCAGCAATGCAGAGCGGAGTCGCAGACTGTTTCTGCTTCTGAATCATTAGTATTTGTTAGGGCCACTTTTCACTTAAAAGTGATATAAATCTCCGTGCTTTATAGTGACAGACACGGTAGAGGAAGTGGAGCGAGCGAGTCGAGTTGAGAAGTGGAGTCAGGATGCTTGCCCCGCTTGGCTCTCTCTCTCCGCTTCTCTGCTAGGTTTCCTCACTCCGCTTCTTTTTAGAGTTCCGTACCCAAAGGGTAAAAACGGGACCCTATTACTAAAACTTTGCTGTCCGTCTGTCTGTCACCAGGCTGTATTTCATGAACCGTGACAGCTAGACAGTTGAAATTTGACAGATGATGTATTTCTGTTGCCGCTGTACTGTAACAACAAATAGGTACTAAAAACAGAATAAAATAAATATGCAAGGGGGCTCCCATACAACAAACGTCCTTTTTTTGCCGTTTTTTTCGATCTTAAATATAGTGTCAAATGTTGTATAGGATAATATTGTACCTACGTTATAAATAGTGTCTAAACTTGTATAGATAATGGTACAGAACTCTTCGTGCGCGAGTCGGACTCGCACTTGGCCGATTTTTTCATTCTTCTGTTTCTAGTCCTACTAATATTATAAATGTGAAAGTTTAGATGTTTGGATGTTTGTTACTCAATCAATCACGCCAAAACGGCTGAACGGATTTAACTGAAATTTGGTACATAGATACTTTTTAGCCTGGAGAGGAACATAGGCTACTTTTTATCCCGAAAAATTTCATATTCCCGCGGGATAACGTCGGTCGTCGCGGGCGAAGCCACGGCGAAAAGCTAGTGTTTCATAAAACCCTTGTTTTGCTACCTCGCTCCTCTTGGCTACCTAACTCCTTTTATTAGAACCTAAATGTATAAAAACACAGCTCCGGTCCGCTTTATTATATGGAAAGTTACAAAATTTTCCCATTATAGGTAGGTGCACACGGCGGCACATCAGACTATACATTTGAGACCGCCTTTATGCACTACGTAATAAAAGCTGTTATCGCAGTTTAACTGTTTAACTTGATGTGCTGTCTAGTCTACTTCGGAATGAGTGTTTAAGAATAAGGTACAAGTTCGTAGCAGACTCCTTGGAACTTCAAGTGTCTCTTAAAGTTAAGCGACACTCACTTGAACTTGACGTTGATGGCATCGACGTATTTCTGATATCAAAGGTAGAAAAAACCTCGTGGTCGAGTGCCACTTAAAGCGGGGTATCCCTTTAAAATTAAGTAACACTCAACTGAACGTGAAATCGGCGTCTTTTGATGTCTAAGATGGAAACCACGATAGTAGTTAAATGCCCCTTAAAGTTAAGTGACACTCATATTAACGCGAAATCGGCGTGTTGTCAAAGATGGAAACCACCATAGTAGTTAAATGCCCCTTAAAGTTAAGTGACACTCATATTAACGTGAAATCGGCGTGTTTTGATGTCAAAGATGGAGACCACCCTAGTAGTTAAATGCCCCTTAAAATTAAGTGACACTCATATTAACGTGAAATCGGCGTGTTTTGATGTCAAAGATGGAAACTACCATAGTAGTTAAGTGTCCCATAAAGTTAAGTGACACTCATATTAACGACAAAGATACAAACCACCATATTGGTTAAGTGCTTCTTAAAGTTAAGTGTCCTTCAAAGTAAGATAACTCTTATCTTAACTAAACGTGACGTTGACGTGTTTCTGATGTCAAAAAAGGTAGAAGACGCCGACATGGATCCCCGCCGCCCCTCACTGAACGTGACATTGACTGATTTTAGAGGTAGAAGACAACATCAAATTCAAGTGTCCCTTAAAGTTAAGTGACACTTATCTCATCCAAACATGACATCGACGTGTTTCTGATGTCAAAGGAAGAGGCACTATTGTTTTATTGCCCCATCTACCTAAATTAGCGAATTGAAGCTAGTGCCTACCTACAACAACACTAGCCTAAATCCGCTAATTTTCTTCTAATCAAGTGATAAAGGTATATTTATAAAATTGTAGTAAGGAGCTAGCTGGGATTGAAATACTATTTCATGTAGTGTTTTAGTCCAGAACTCTAATAAGACATCAATTAAGCATAAACTCAACTTCTAAATATAGTAATTTTATGAAAGTGGCCAAAACCAATGCAAACGATGTGGCCAAAACCAATGCAAAATGGCCAAAACCGGTACATTTGGCCCTCCCTGCAGAATGCCCTACTAAATGGTCTTAGGTATTTAAGACACAAGTTATATCTTAAATTATAGATAATTTATCTACCTTTAAAGGTACATTTTTCAAAATTATAAAAGTAAAATAGTTTTTTTTATATTACACACAATGTGTGAGAGGTGCCAAATGTACCGGTTTTGGCCACTTACTGATAGTTAAACTTTTGTAAGTATTGCGAAAAATCAAAACCAAACCCAGGTAAAACCAATATATTCTAATGCGCTAGAAACCAGTTAATTGCAAAACAACAATTTAATTGTAAAAAGCAAAGGTTTATAAAGTATTATCCAAAACAAATTTCTTAAAATTTTGATACAAAATATTTATTCAAACAGAAAATGGAATTTATTGAAAAAAAAATTTTTTTATCTAACGGTTCTTATAATTACCTTAAAATACCTTATTTTAATTGCCTTTATCAAAAATGGCTGAAAGTTGTTAAGAAAACTTTTAGAGCAAAAAGTGGCCAAAACCGGTACAGTGGCCAAAACCGGTTCGCCTGCCCTACTTAATTTTCACTTTCCAGAAATTAGTGAGGGGTCGTGGTTTCCATTCCTACTTATAAAATTAATCCTTATCCTTACTTATATTATAAATGCGTCTCTGTCTGTCTGTGTGTTACACAATCACACCTAAACTACTGAACCGATTTGAATGAATTTTGGTACAGAGATAGTCTAGAGCCTGAGAAAGGACATAGACTACTTTTTATTCCTGAAAAATATCACCTTCCCGCGGGATAACGTCGTGTAGTACACGCGGGCGAAGCCGCGGGCGGAAGGCTAGTTATTAATAAATAAATGTTGGACATACATTGTTCAAATACCTACCAAGTTATAGTAGCTTTAGCACTAGTATTATGGAAATTGGAAACAACGACGGGTTTAACCTCATACACCCAGACCCGAGGAAATAAAAAAAAGTTCGTTTTCAACATTTACCCGACCGGGGATCGAATCCGGGACCTCTAGAGATAGCGGCAACCACTCGGCCACGGAGGTCAATAATTATACTATACTTGTCATGAAATGGTTTAAATAGAACAGAGTTTTGATTATGTTAGCCCACGCGTACTTCTCTTTGAGAAAAACAAATCAAATTCCATAAAGTATAGGTACAAGGTGTTATTGTTGATTGAAGGTACAAGGCCTTAAAATTGGGTATGATCAATGCCAAGGTTGCCTATATAGTGTTTGTTTAAAGATGTTTATAATAGGATATTTGTTTTTAATTTCGAATAGTTTTTTTTGTTTGATGCAGTAAAGTAATAGAGTATTCAATGGCCGGAATGACTAGATAAAAGACTGTAAAATTACATATATTTTTTCTTTTGATTTGCGAGTAATCCAATATTTAAAATACGGAATCCTCGCCTAACAAGTGAAGTGGTTTTTCTGAATGATGTCACAATAACGTAATAAAAATAATGTCGTCGCCCGAAACCTATTGTTAGGTAATGTAACTTATTACAGATGAACTACTTCTCACTGAAATAGCTTTAACCTTGAAGAAGAAATAGACTATGAAAATTAAACTCAATTACAAACAAAAAGAAAAAGAGTTAAAAGTTTGTAATCGCTATGAAGAGTATTGTTTACGTCACTAAAACGTAAGTTTAAAGCTAACTCTATGTAACTTTTTGTACTTTTTACGGAAAAAAAACTTTATAATGGACATGAGAATGTTAAATTTAAGCTCAAATTTTATTTTATTAAACTAGATACGAACTTTCAACGGCCCTAAGAATGAAAGAAGGTGAGTATCTATTGTCTAGTTAACTTATGGCTTATTTTTATTTAATTAATAAACTGGACTTTTGAGTTCCTGCTCATGCTATATTCTCTGGGCCACCTTTCGTAGCAAAATATTTTCAGGAGATTTATTATAAGTACTAATTTTAAAGACTGTTTAACTGCAGTTCATATGATTCTTTATTATGGTCTTCTTAATTGTTATTTTAATTAAATAATAGGATATGAGGCTGCCATATATTTTTCATTCCATCTATTCGAAAAGCGATGATTGTTTATCTAATGACAGGGCCGAAAACGATTCATTGTTTACCTGTTATGACAATAGACACACTGACAAAAAATCTTGCTGTGCGTTGTTCAGCATGATGGCCTGAAGCCATGGTTTAACTTTTTGCTAAGGTGCGCCTAACACCCTGTATAGATGCAGCAATTAGTAATTAATAATGACAACTGCATTGAAGTAAATCCGCCAGCGGCGAGTAAAAAACGCATCTTATTAGTCTAAGGGCGTTTGTGCACTACCACTGAATTTTACCGATCCGGAAAAAAACGGATGCTTGTATTTTAATAATTAATCATTTATATTAGTAATTAATTAAATACAAGCATCCGTTTTTTTCCGGATCGGTAAAATTCAGTGGTAGTGCACAAACGGCCGAACGCGGCACGTGTGTCACCCGTGATGTCCCCGCCTACTAAGACAAGTACTTAGCGACCTGCCCTCCCAACCCGTCGGAAACGGTATCGGATTAGAATTCTGTGCTTTGTCTTTGTCTATTCTATAATGAGTGCCAGAGACAGGGCATCTATTCCGCTGTCGGAAGCGTTTCCGATGGTTCGTCAATCAGGGGGCTGAACATTCGCTAAACATTCGCATCGTTTTATGCGAATACGAATATTGATGCGAATGTTTTAAATGATGCGAATCATTCGCATAAGCGAATCATTCGCGTAAGCGAATGCGAATGCGAATATTCGTAACATCCCTAATACAATCTACTACTTATTATACTATACAGCAAGCAAAATTTTAAGTTTAATTGCAGAAATGCAATCAAAGAAGGAGCTAGATATTTTATGACGTTTTCATACTTTTCAGGCAGCAGCTCTAGGTACTGTCAAATACTCTTTTTATTCTATGTTTATATTCCAACGTTTAAAAAAATTTAAAGTTATACTACATAATATACTTATTTCTGTAGACATTTAACGAATCTTATTTTCGTTTTAGGTGTATTACAAACTAAATGCAATCAGGCCCCAATATTTACTGAAAAATCTAAGTTTTTACAGGTTGACCACGTACCGGCGAGTAGGTAATTGTAAGAAATGTACGTGATTAAGTAAATATACGATTTCTGTATTGGTTGGGTGACTTGGTTAATAAAAAACTTTAAATTAAATACTGATCAATATATATTTCGGACGTTACCACATTGAAAATACAGACTACATCGAAAATATAAATAAATAAATAAATATTGCACAACATTTTGAACCATCTCAGCACCCAACTCTCTGGTTAACTGGTTGAGAATGCATTAAGGTGGTTCGTTGAGCTCAGTAGCGCCACCAATGAAAATAAATCATTTACGATTTATCAAGGGCTTAGAATAAAAGTTTTGGTTATTTCGCGCAAATAAAAGAGTAAAATGCAATTTTTTTATTGTTTTTTCAGGGCCTCAAATGTGAGCATTAAGTTATGGATGTCGATATTGCTAAATGTGGCCACTTTTGGCACTATTCACGACTTATTGCGTAAGTTTGAGTTCTTAAAAGTATATTTATAAAATGAATTTTACTCTTTTATTTGCGCAAAATAACCGAAACTTTTGATCTAACCCTTTCTAAAGTGTAATTAATTGATTTATTTCCATTGGTGGCGCTACTGAGCTCAACGAACCTAGGAAAATATTGACGATTCATAAGTACTTATATATTTATTATGTCTAAGTGAATAAAGAATATTTTTATCTTTTATCTTATCTTAACCACCTTAAGGCATTAAGTCCGCCATTTGTAACTTGTGCAATGAAGTTTAAATAAAATAAATTACCAAACTGTGGTAGCTTGGGCACTAGTGTTATGGAAATCGGAAACGACGACGGTAATAACCACATAGGTACCCCAGACCCGAGGAAATATTGAAAAGTTCGTTTTCAGTATTTAGGTACTCGACCGGGAATCGAACCCGGCCCCGGCCCACTCGGCTACGGAGGTCGTTAAATATTTCGAATATTTAAAGATGCAGAGAATATTTCTAGCTAACAAGCCTCTAACAAACTAACCGCCTCTGTGGTCTAGTGGTTCACACCACCGATTTCAGACCAAGTGGTCCCGGGTTCGATTCCCAGTGGTGTTACATATTGTATATTCGGTTTGGTTGGTGGTAGGACTTGTTCTTAGTCCGCCTGGCTAGCTACCACTATCTTATCTAAGTCTGACGCCATGACAATGATGTTTTCAGCATTATTGTGTTCCCGCAGTTAGAGATAAGATATAGCCAGTTCCTCGTGATTAAGGATTCCGGGAGTAGTGCGCTTCCACCTCCAGCCTTATCACCACTAAACATCAGGTGTGATGAAGGCTAAGTGCTACCCCGTTGCGTGCATAAAAAAATAATAATAAAAAGATGTAGTGAATATTTCTAGCTCACAATGCTCTATCTTACTGTAGTATTTATATGTTATTTTACAATGATTGATTACATTAGAAATATTACAGTTGAGCTTAGAAATAAAATTCCAAAATCAGATGAATGGTAAAGTTGTTTTTTGCCTTCATAATGCAATTATTTAAAAATCGAACCGACAACTATCTCTCATGGGACTCAAACCCACGACCTTTTACTGTCCGAGCGAATGCTCTAACCAATGAGCTTAGTAAAATAATCATTATGCTCAGTGATTAGAGCATTCACCCGGCATCGGCAGTGAAAGGTCGTGGGTTCGAGTCCCATGGGAGCTAGTTGGAAGACGGGTTGATTTTTAGGGTTCCGTTCCTACCCAAAGAGTAAAAACGGGACCCTATTACTAAGACTCCGCTGTCCATCTGTCTGTCACCAGGCTGTTTAAACCGTGATAGCTAGACAGTTGAAATTTTCACAGATGATATATTTTTGTTGCCGCTATAAAAATAGAATAAAATAAATATTTAAGGGGGCTCCCATACAGTGACTTCTTTGCCGTTTTTTGCTCGGTAATAGGTAGGCGCTTGAAAAATTCACAGAATATTTATTTGTATATTCATTTTGGTACGGAACTCTTCGTGCGCGAGTCCGACTCGTACTTTGCCGGTTTTTTTTAAATACCTTGTCTTCAATAAGGTAAATTAATGCATTAGTTTTTTATTAGTTAATTACTAAAATAAATCGAAATTCACACTGAACACCCGATATAAAACAAAACATCGAATTTAATATTATAACATTACTAGCGGCCGCCCGCGGTTTCACCCGCGTGGTTCTCGTTCCCGTGAGAATATCGGGATAAAAATTAGCCTAAGTTACTCCTTATTACATCAGCTACCTGCCAGTGAAAGTCCCGCCAAAATCGGTCCAGCCGTTTCAGAGATTAGCCGGAACAAACAGACAGAAAGACAGACAGATAGACAGACAGACAGACAAAAATTGTAAAAAAAATTGTTTTGGCATATGTACCGTATTTTATAATGATATGCATGTAGTAAAAAGCGGTTATTTTAATATTACAAACAGACACTCCAATTTTATTTATTTGTATAGATTATGCATTTTATTAATTCCCGCAAAATTCAAGAACAAGATAAAATAAAAGAGGGTCTCTCGAAACATCTAGAAAGGTATTTAATTAAATACGTCAGTGCTAATAGTCTGACATAAAAAAATACGAAAAACTTTACAGGTTATTGACCTATGCACATCTTTAAGTTTTCGCGCACACGAACTATTACAGTAATAAATGCACGTTTCAAACCGTAAAAGTTGTTTTATTACAGTTTATTAACCTGTGAAAAACTTAATTAACCCGTCGATGTCGGTGTCAATAGGCATATCTGAGTGCAACGCACAAAGTGTAACACTTATGGGTCAAGGTGAACTCGCGGAACACTTTCCCTCATTTTAGTTCTGACCATAGAGCAAAGAAGGTACACACGGCGGCACATCAGACTATACATGTTCACCTTTGTGCCCTACGTAATAAAAGCTGTTATCGTAGTTCAACTGTTTAACTTGATGTGTTGTCGAGTGTACCTACGTGGAATGCGATTTTCAACCGCTTCTGTGGTCTAGTGGTTCACGCCACCGATTTCAGACCCAGAGGTCCTGGGTTCGGTACCCAGTGGGGGTACATATTGTATTCTGTTTGGTTTGTGGAAGGACTTGTTCTTAGTCCGCCTGGCTAGCTACCACCATCTTGTCTAAATCTGGCGCCATAATAACGACGTTTTCAGCATTATTGTGTTCCGGCAGTTAGAGATAAGATAGCCAGTTCCTCAGTGATTGAGGATTCCGGGAGTAGTGCGCATCCACCTTCAGCCTTACCACCACTTATCTTCAGGTGCGATGAAGGCTAAGTGCTACCCCGTTGTGGATAAAAAAAACATTGTAATAGTGCTCTAAAATTCATTGTTATGGTCTCAGACTTAGATAAGATGGTGGTAGCTAGCCAGGCGTACTAAAAACAAGTCCTACCACCAACCAAACCGAATACAATACGTACTACCACTGGGAATCGAACTCGGGACCTCTGCGTCTGAAGCCAGTAGTGTGAACCACTAGACCACAGAGGCGGCGGAAAATTGTCTGCAGAAATACAAACCAACAAAACAGTAACCTATTCTGACTTTTCATTGATAGCGTAAAAATAAATATTATTACGATAGCTCAGAGTCAGCTGCAGTTTCCAACGGCGCGATGATTTTTGCGATCGTCACGAGAAGGTTCTATCAAGTATGACATTTTTATTTCAACACTATCCACAGTATTGTCCAACAACAACAAGATAATAACCGAGATGGCAAGTCACGACTCTATCTTTCGTATTTTTGATTCATTTCATCGATTACGTGACAATTCGGTTTTTCGAAAAAGAATTAAACGCATCGATGCACTTTCCAATTTTCCCTATTCCGGGTGTTATTTTAAGATTTTTAAACTCGTAAGATTGTTTTTTGATAAATAAAATGTAGTGGAAACCACCGATCTTTCTGTGTGCTCTTCATCAAGAGAACTTTCGCTTACTTAGCTTACCACATTAGTAAAGAAAGACACGTTCCATGAATCCTGCATTTTGTTTACCACGGTTGGGCTGATAGGTACTGCTCATTGGTAGAGAACTACTTACGTATGGACATGTTCATCAATCGTGCGCAACTATTGACTTGATTTGGGGGGAGAATTTGTTGTTTCATTAGACAGCTAAATATTATTGCTTCATTCCCGTTGTCCCCACTGTTTGTGTCTCCACTGGTGGACATCGGGAAACCTAACCAAAGCTAACCTAAGTTTACCGATGTCCCCAGTGGGGGACAACGGTTATCAGGCCCAGGTTATCATTATTATTAACGACTGCAAATATAGCCGAGCCTTCTAAAGCACGGAAAAGCTTGAGGTAGTAAGTTTTTAGTGTCTCATCCCATCCCGTGACCTACCATTGCGATATAAAGCATATTTGCTCTGTGGACCCTGCGCGTAAAAAGAGCAATATTAAAAATTCCAGTACACTTACTAAAATCGAGTGCCAATTTGTATAGAACTCGCCTTTTTAGAAATATTAATTAAATATTATGTATATTTGATTCACCTCTTCTAGAAGGGATTTCATTAATCTGACGCGTTGATGTCTTTTGTATGGTCGTTATAATCTAATTCCTCTCGTGATTCAATCTTGTGATACTTAAATGTTGTACAACGCATAACATTATTGTCACATTACATTACTTTATAAGAGAAACGAGAAAAAAAGGCATAAACCTTTGCCCTACTTACTAAAATACTAAGTGCAAAAGTACACATTTTTTATTAGGAAAAATAATCAAGTTCGGACTAATGACTAATTTTATTGTTGTTGCTTTATCTTTTATCGAAGTATTTCAGTCTCAGCCTATCAAGGTTACAATTCATTGTCATTAAAATACTACTAGCTTGGCCATGCCACTTCATCCTTCATCAGGCCATGTCAATTCATCCACTTCTTCACTTCATTACATGGGCTTAGATAATTGGTGTGATTGTAAAAAGTTATTTCTTTATTTATTTATTAAGAACAATAAACTTAAAATGATATAAATATCATTCATTAAACATAAAACGTGAAACAGTAGTCATTGAAATATTAATCCATCTATAGATTTGGAGAAAGGGCAGATAAGTGACTGTAAAGAACTTGACATACTTATTTTAAGTTAAATGACTGTGTTAAAAAATTTAATTTAGATAAAATAATATTAAAGGCATAGCTGCTTTTGTTAGCAAAAGTAAAATAGGTATGGACCGCGTAACCTTTTTTTTCAATAGTAATACCGGCAGCTGCCGGTATTACTTTTGCGACCTTAACTTTGTGTATAATTTGAATGCTAAATACAATTAGAATATTTTTACTTTTTCTTGAATATCTAAATGAAAGGCAACGTCACTCGTCGTCGGCTATTAACAAAGAGCAAGTGAACTATTGACAAATGCCTAAAAACAACCAAACAATACAGTTTTCCTAAAAACTAGAATAATTTAAACAGTTTTTCGATTGACTGAAAAGTGTAAGAAAGTTAATAGGTTTCGCATAAAAACAATAAAGAAAAGGCTAAATCACGAACAGATCTCTTACTTTTTTTATGATTGTCTTTAAAACGAATGCGAAAGATGTCAATTTTTAGTGCCTAGTTTTGACAGTCGCCGAAAATTTTCTTTTTGTATTTCAGACTTTTTTACTGGTGAAAACCATTCGTAATCGTAAAACTGCCAACGTTTTTATTCAGAGACTTTCTATAATTGGTGCCTGAAAAACTTAACGCAATTTCACATTTTACAGATCATTTCTGATTGTTGGTCTGAGGTTCCAATTGACCCTAATGTTTAACGATTGAACCACAATAGTTGCCTTAAGTTTATGAAAAAAGAACTTCGCTTGATTTCAATTAATCTCACAAATAAATATAATTGGCTCCTTGGTTTTTTGTACTTTCAACGACATATTATTAATTAAAAACGATATGTTTTCTGTATTCATAAACAAAATGTTATTGATTTAGTTTTGGTGTAGTCTTCAAAATTAGCGATCCTGGCCACACATTTCCAAGAAAATTAATAACACCCACTCACAGAACAAAAACAGTTAGCGTTAGTCGGGGATTGAACCTATGGTGATTACTCATAGTAGTGTATTTTGCTTATAATGATAGACCTTGGTAGATATTAAAAAATAAACTCGAAACAAGACCGAATTACGAATAACATTGTCAGTATGACTAAAAGACAAAGGTTAAGCTGGACCGTGTCCAGTAGGCCTAACGCGCACGGCAAGAAATTTTGCCGACTCTTTTCTGTCTATCAAAGTGATTTTAGCCCGTTCACATGTCATTAAGATAGTAGAGAGTCGCAAATTTATGAGAGTCGACTAAATTATCTGGTGGACTGGTGCTACCCTAGAGAAGAATGCGCGAGTAACGCACCATAATACTTACGCGAAAAATGTACATTGTTCTTTATGTATGTTTAACTTGTATGAGTAGAGAAGCAAATAATAATAAAAATAAATCTTTCTTGCACACCACAATCATTATACAATTAGGTAAATAAGTATGGGTTGTAATTAATTGATCACCAAACTAACCTAACCTAACCCACAAAAATACTAACTTAGCATCTAAAATACTGAAATGGACACAAAGTGGTGGACTTTGCGTTTATTTCAGTATTTTAGATGCTTACTTATTATTTTTTTGTGGCTCAATTAATTATTTTTCAATAAGTATTGTACAATTTAAAGACTGTGGCGGGCTAATATTTGAACTAGGAAGATTCCTGAAGCGCTGATTATCAACTCTCCACCCCAAACACAGGTCATTAAACTTAGTATCACCTAAGTAACACAGTTAGATGGTACATCATCTTCAACACAGTGAGATGGTTTATATACAACAGTGAGATGTTACATAGTTTGTATTGTAAATGCAAACAGTGTTACCAAAATCGCATTAAAAATTCCTGCAAATTCGCCCTTTCTGAAGATCTAAGGCTTCAAGTCGTAACAGCAAAATGACCACTCTACTCATTTCAACGGTTAATTTAACGTCGATGGTTTTTGTTCCATTGTTTTGACAGAAGAAGGCTTAATTCAAGATTAATAAAAATAGTTAAAGATCAGCCGCCAGTGTCTATTGGCCCTGTCAATTTTACTTAACAAGTTAATTTGCGATTAAGACAACTTAATGAACAGTTTGTAGCAATGAAGTAGTGGACAACTAGAATATTAGTCAGATAGTCAAACTTTTCCTATTAATTTATTCGCCTTCTGTTGTTGTTCTTTAATTAAAAATGTTTTTTTGTAAATACGCTGGTGTGTAAGAGAATTGAGATTTTAAATAATTTTTCATCTCTCATATTCTGAAAGTAACTCATATCTTGCCTAAAATGCGGGTTGAAAGTGGTATGTGGCGGCCCTAGGGCCGTTATGAAATTTAGAAATAGTAGATTGTTTAGCAAGGGATGTTTGGCACCCATAACAGTCGAGTGTTTTGGCGCACGAACGAAGTGAGGGCGCCGATAGTTCGAGACTGATATGGGTCCATACGCCCGAAGTAAACACTCTACTTTTCATTTTGAATATGAGGAAAGTAAAAATAAACAGAAATAATCTAAAAAATATTTTTCCTATGGCCGCGGAATTTTCGAAAGACTAACTTTTTTGTTCATTTTCTCTATTTTAAGGAAGGCAAGGGAAACTAAGTCCATTCAGTCTTGTTTGGTGTTTGACCCGTATACTCTATGCAATTCCATGAAATTAATAGCCAGATTTTTTATGTTACAAATAACTTATTTGGTTTAATCTGTTTCTAAAAACGCATTCCTTAAAAAAAACAATGTTTTAGATATTAAAATAATAATTCTACGATATTAATTATTTTATATAATAGCAAAACATGGCTGTATAGTCTTCTGTACCTTTGCCTGTATACCTTTGGTAAATAAATGTCCAAAGAGATAAGACTCTACACACGTTCCTATCCGACCTCCGATCCGATTCGGTCTGCTCCCAGAACAAATCGGAACGTGTGTAGCGTAGATTTGGTCTGGGAGCAGACCAAATCGGCTGTCGGATCGGAACGTGTGTAGATGCTATTACAGATTTTGACATGACCCCTCCTATTCCTTTTTTAAATTTCATAACGGCCCTAGGGCCGCCACATACCACTTTCAACCCGCATTTTAGGCAAGTTAGGAGTTACTTTCAGAATATGAGACATGAAAAGGAATAGGAGGAGTCATGTCAAAATCTGTAATAGCATCTACGCACGTTCCGATCCGACAGCCGATTTGGTCTGCTCCCAGACCAAATCTACGCTACACACGTTCCGATTTGGTCAAGGAGCAGACTGAATCGGAGGTCGGATAGGAACGTGTGTAGAGTCTTTAAGTTTCTCTTTGGACGTTCATTTTCCATAGGTATGCAGGCAAAGGCACAGAAGCCTATACAGCCATGTTTTGCTATTATATAAAATAATTCGTAGAATTATTATTTTAAATCTAAAACTTTGCCTTTTAAAAAAATGCGTTTTTAGAAACAGATTAAACCAAATAAGTTATTTGTGACATAAAAAATCAGGCTATTAATTTCATGGAATTGCATAGAGTACGGGTCAAACACCAAACAAGACTGTATGGACTTAGTTTCCCTTGCCTTCCCTAAAACAGAGAAAATGAACAAAATGTTATAGTCTTTCGAAAATTCCGCGGCCATAGGAAAAATATTTTTTAGATTATTTCTGTTTATTTTTACTTTCCTCATATTCAAAATAAAAAGTAGAGTGTTTACTTCGGGCGTATGGACGCATAGCAGTCTCGAACTATCGGCGCCCTCACTTCGTTCGTGCGCCAAAACACTCGACTGTTATGGGTGCCATACAGCCCTTGCTAAACAATCTACTATTTATGCATTCACAATGCAATTTTGTAAGTATAGGAAAAATGTGATAGTAAAAAAGCAAGAGCCCTATAGGTACCTTGATCCCGCCTGAAAGCTACATAAAGGGCTCGTGGTTTTTTACTATCACATTTTTCCTATGTGTGAGACAAGCTAGTTTTGAACAGATTTAGCTTCTCTTGGACCTCTTGCCGGTTCTTCTCGTTATATTTTACAAGGCCTCCTGCCGTAGGATTTGCGAACCGATGGCGTGTACCTTCATTGACGTTCACAAGTGCTGTATCAGCCTAAAATGAATAAATGATTTGAATTTTCACTTCAAAAAAGGGTGGAAGTTCTCAATTCGGCTGTATGTTTTCAGAAATTATTAATTTTAAATTTTTAGGTTGGTACTAGTCTAGTCTTTAAACTATTGTTACAAACACAAAGCATGGTCTGTAGCTGAATGAAATATCTATGTTACTCAAAAGTAATTGTCAATTATTTTTCGAGTTCCGTACCTCAAAAGGAAAAACGAAACCCTTATAGGATCACTTTGTTGTCTGTCTGTCTGTCCGTCCGTCTGTCTGTCAAGACAAGAAGGTATCGAGTTGAAATTAAAACCATATACCTATTAAGGTCTACGGTCCTTTGAAGCTGTGAAAAAATCAAACTTCGAAGTTAACGTAATAAAAGATATGGCCGTTTATGCCGCAAAAAACGCATATTTCGACACTCTCAAGGGAATCAAAATTCATAGGGTACTTCCCGTTGACCTAGAACTTTGAAATTTGGCAAGTGATATCATCTTATACTACAAGTACAGGGAAAAATATGAAAACTATACATTTGTAATTACTTAAATCATTTAACTGACTTTTTTTCTGTCCGTCTGACTGTCAAGACCCTTTATCTCGGGAACGCTTGAAGGTATCGAGTTGAAATTAAAACCATATTACTTACTCAAGTTTACAGTCCCTTGAAGCTGTGAAAATATCAAACTTCTCACCTACTACCGTGAGGTAGCGGCAATGATGAAATGAACGCATTTCATCATTGCCGCTACCTCACGGCCCGCTTCACCATACCGCACCCCCTGCGTCGCCTACGCACGGGCGACGCAGGGGGTGCGGTATGGTGAAGGCGTAGTAACTGAAAAAAATACCGCCGTTTATGCCGCAAAAAACCTATACATTTGTTATTATTTAAAAAAAAAATACTTTGTCCGTACAGGTAATTCTTTTTAAATAAAAAAAAATTGTTAATGCAAAAAAGTTATCAAAAATATTGTCCAATGTTGTGTAGATAATGGTACAGACCCCTCCGTGCGCTAGTCCGACTCGCACTTGGCCGGTTATTTTTTGGTTAGTTCGACTACGAGGTGAGGCAAGCATTTAACAAAATATAGCATATGGGTATCGCTTATTTTTTAAATAAAGTAATAGGTATCTCCTTTTTATAATAATTTAAGACCCATCTGACGAGCATATTATATAGCTATGACTGGACTTTTTATATAAAACTATAGAACGGTTAGAGTTGTTATAATCTAGTTGTTATAATATAGTTTCAGAAACACGATTTTATGATTTTGCCTCGACACTTTTTCTTTTCGAAAATATCTCTAAAAATATGAAATATCAAGATTATTCTTAAATGGGGTTACATATACTAGTGAAAATTGGTTTTATTAGTGGACACTAATAATATTTAGGATCGTATATAAGCCTTTTTTTAAATCGCTATAGTTTTTTAATACGAAGTGATTTTGTGTTTTTTGCGTAATCTGTAAAATCGGTCTCGCTCCCGCGCGCGTCGTTTTCTCATTGCTATCTCGCTTTAGCATAATTTTTCCGAGTATCGCCTGAATGAAGAATCGCGATCCCAGTCAACAAGTGTCATGTTTGTTTAATTTTCATATAGCAGAAAATACCTAACCTACTTTTTTAAAGCTTGTTTTTATATGGCTGGTATTTTTTGTAGAAAAAGGTTATTAAAATCATTCATAAGGCCATGACCGAATATTTTTATACTCGTGAGTAGATTTCGCGTAGCGTAGAATTTGATTTCTATCGTCTAAACAAAATATTATTTGCAATGATTACAATTATAAGTATTCACTGAATCGTACCGTGTTATATTTTGAAATCATATATTGTTATTTAAAATAAGTAAGTTATGTTTAAGCAATTTTCTTGTCGAAAATGTATCAATTGATTTCAGCTTATAGAGTAGTTTTTAATCTTATTTGAATAGTGTTGAATATGAACTTACTACAGTAGTAATACGACCTTTTCATGAACCGTTATATAATTTTTACAACAATGACTTCAGCATTTAATAAGCGACTTACACAGTAGAAAAGTGCACTGGATTCTTATAGAGATGACACAACCGAGATAAGTAAGTATTACTTCATTCTTAATTTTGTAAATAAGCATTTGATTTGAAGTTTACTTTAACTTTAATTTTATTAAGTTAGGTAGAATTGAGCACACATTTTCAGATCGCGTTGTTGTCTTTTTTTAAGCTAAAAAAAATAACAGAATTGAAAATTAACTAAGTAAGTACTACATTCGTTTTTTACTACGATGTTGTATTTTAATCGACTGATAATTCCCGAGAGGATTCCAGGCGCTGTCTGGCAGACCATAGCCAAAAGATATAAAAGATTACTTAAATTAAGTAAATTTCGATTATTTAGAAAACTACATGAAGAAACGGTGAATATTATTCAACTATGATAGCTTCCATGACTACATAAAATTATAACTTACTAAATATTTTCAATTTTATTAAGATGGTTGATTGAATAATCAAAAAGTTGAAGTTATTTTATGGTTAAAATAAGTTCTTGTACAAGTGGAGTATTTTTATTTGTAATTAGGTAAAACAAGAAAACTCAAATCAACCAGAAATTAATACTGTAAGTTTTTATTTCTTAAATAGAATATTTTCCTAGTTCTATTATTTAAACAGGAGAACAGTCGAAGATGCTCGTGACGTGAATCACCCAATTTGTATAGAATTCATTCATGCAAAATCGTGATTCCTCTCGTTTCATCAAAGCAGCTCTATACAATTCCGCGGTATCCAGTGACTGCATACAGCGATCCATTCACTATAAATACAAGTAGCAGTTGTCTGTCTGTACATTACCTCACAAACGAGCCAAGGGGCCTAACCCCAGCGACCTAAACCAAATTTTATTAAATTTTTGTGAAAGTTCTGGAAGGTTAGAGAATTTAGCTTTTCCGATTAAGTGATTTAGTGCTTGTACAAAGTGTTTTAGCTGATATTTTTTTGCTTTAAATATTAAAGTAATTATTTTTTCTAAGTGTTTATTAATTAATAAATGTGATTTCAGTTCGACTGGAAAATGAAGACCTTTAGGACAGTTCTGTTTTGCATTGGTAAGTAAAAAATCTATGTGACATAAATAGATTACAATTAAGAATAAATTTACAAAATATTATAAATATAGTCTTGAAGAAATTACTATTTTAGCAAATATAAATTTTCAAGTTTTTTCATTTTACTTATATTTATTTTTATTTAATAAATAGATATTTTTAAGTTCAAAATTACTTATTTAACTTTTATAACCCTTTTAATTTCAATTTTCACAATCAATTTTAAGATGATTATATTAGTACCTACTTCGATGAAAATTAGAAAAAATTATCTCTATGAATCGTTTCTTTTTTCTATCAGTGTTACAGATATTGTACATTAATACCTAGAATGCACATTAAACAAGTAGGTAGTAAAAAATAGCATTCTATAAAGTAAAGAAAATAAAATCCCAAGAATTTTCTTTAAAAAAAATTTCAATAGGTATATATAATGTGCCTGATGCCTGAGCCCTAAAACAGAAATAACTAAACAGGTACATTCCCAAATAGGTTCATTGGATCTCTCTATATTATTAGTTATATTATTATTATTAGTGATATCGTGAATGACTCTGAAAAAAAACTTAAAGCCTGACCAGAAAAATAAAAGACGTTCGCCTCTTTATTGTTACAAATGTCAAATTCTATATAAAAATTTATTTCGTCACATTTCCGCAACTCGACCATTTTTTCTAGTTTTGGTCAGGCTTTACATGAAAAGTTCAATGTGTTCATATGTGTTACCGTTCAGTATTATAAAATTGTACGAACCATTATCGTTTGTATAATCTTTTTTTCCATGATTACGTTCGCGGCACACCCTATATCCACGATATCCCTGTTTGTACATAATTGCATTACACGTCTTAAGAAGTTGTGGTTGAGTAGTTATTATACCTACGTGCAAAAAAGCAGTGTGCGTCAAAAGTGTATGAAAAAGCTGCAAATATATTTGAAAAAAAAAAAAAAAGTTTAGACCTTCTATTTCAAAATACATGTGACGGCTAATCGTTTCAGCAATTCCGTTTTAATTAATAATAATCTGTTAGATATTTTAATACAAAATTTGTACTGTTTTCAAATATAATCAGATTATTTTTCAATCTCTGGTGCTGTTTGTATAATCGCCAATGTCAAGAAAAACTTATCAAAAATAAATACTCGTGAGGACTCCCACAAAAAACTGCAAATTCGCATCGTATCGCAAAAATCTGCGACACGTCAAAAGTAGACAGGTTTTATTAGTATGACGCGCCGCATATTTTTGCGAGAATAGAGTAAAAATAAAATTATGAAATTTTAAAAACCCCCGACACAAAAAAAAACCTCAAAAAAGTCAGAAAATAAATTTTCTCCCTCGGTCGGGGGACCCCCAACGTATAGGTAATATACCCTTTTAGTACTTCTCATTTTGTGGTCCCCTGACCGAGAGAGAAAATTTATTTTCTGACTCTTTTGAGGGTTTTTTTGTGTCGGGGGTTTTTAAATTTTTATTTTTATTTCTTCCTTTTTAAATAAAAAAAAAACACATTAAAAAACCGCATTGAAATCGCTAATTTCAGCCAAACCAGTCGGAGCAACTTAATTTTGTCGCCCATTTTTTGCCGCCATTTTGTTTTTTTTATTGCCACCTAAATTTGCCCAGGGTGTACATTATTTTAGACAAAGCACCACGTCTGTAGCTTTTTCCGTTTCGGCAGGCAGTTGACCATCTCCATAAATGGCCGGATGGATTTTCATCAAACGTGGCTAAGAACCATCTCGATGAATACAGCTTTCAATAAAAAAAAAACCGCAATGAAATCGCCTGATCCGTTTAGGCACTACGAATATACGTACAGACAGACAGACAGATAGACAGACAGACAGACATAGGCCTCAAACTTATAACACCCCTCTTTGCGCTGCGTGTCAGGGGTTAAAAATACATTTTAATCATTAATTAATGGGCGATCACCCTTTAACCGCGAAAGAAAAGAAGAAAAGAAAGTCCTATATGCGACAAGCATTTTCGTTTATCTAATTTTCCTGATTGTTCTCTCTGTCAGGTAAATCTGTTTCTATTATGTACATCTATTGAAGGAAATTAAATATTAAATCGACTTTTTTTGGAGTAGAATGAATATGGTAGTTGTACACCCAGGACAGACTTGTCGTATAAATCCGAAAGGTTAACATCCCTAAAGTTCTGAACGCATACAATCATCACGCTTGTAAAACAACTAATTACCTTATAATTTTCGCATCGCATGTGCGTTATATCGATTGAGTCATCAATACTACACGATCATCATGCGTAAGATGGCCAGAGCGTAATAAATAATTGCACATGCATATTTCGGAAGTGCACTTTTTGTTCCGTCTAGCTTCACGCAAACAATGTTAATTTCTCCATCGTTAGATAACGTGTTTGTTATGTTAATCATTTTATTGCTATCATTCGTGAATAGTTATTTTAATTAACCTTTCTGCACCTTGCGGTTTTATCTGCTAGATAAAAATAAAATAATAGTAATAAATAAAATAGTAACCATAGCGACCCAAAATTTTCTAGTCAAAGAATTTTTAAAATTGTTTACTTATGTAGTTCCAGAGAACATTTCGACCATCAAACTTACACCCCCATATACCAAAATGTGGACTAAAGTTAGACCTAGTTAAAAACTAATGCTAATTCTGTCTTTCATTTGGGAAATGAAAGTGAAAGCACCAGTTTAGTACCAGTTTTAAACCAGGACTATTTTAGTCCACGTTTTGGAATAAGGGGGACAGCTGGATTTGCCTTTTTAAATAAAATATTGTGTAGAAAAGTTTAGTCCATATCGAAATTGAAAGTTAGTTTTCAGAAAGATTCACGATCAAGTTTAAATTTAATCTGGAAATGTTATCCGAAGACCCTGAGATAGCTGTTTTAAGGAAACATCTTTCAATTGTTAATTTTGTCTCCAGGCACCCTGGCCATCGCAAGAGCAGCCCCCGCCGGCGGCCGAGACAGCTCACCACAGCCTTCCGAATACGAATATGACTACGAAAGCTCAGCCCAGCAAGCGCAAGAACCTCAAGAATCCGCCAGCCACTACGACGCCTATATCTCCGACGTTCAAGCGGCAGCAAGCGGAGACCCACCCAAAAAAGGCTTCAGCAGAGGCAGTGGTCTCAGAACCATAGCTGTAGGGTCAGCCAATCAAGCGAAAACAGCGCTAGGAAACCAAGCCGCAGCGGGTTACCAAGCCGCTTATATGGCGAAGAATACGCTAGCGCAGGCAGCGGGTCAGGCCAGTGCGACAGCGCAGGCGGCGCTTGCTGGTAAACAGGTCATATTGTCGGGGCTGGAACAACAAGTGAGAGATGCCAAGGTCGGGCTGCAGGGTGAAGAGATGCAGCTGCAACAGGCTAAGAGGGCCGCACAGGCTGCTGCCCAGGCCGCCCAACAGGCTATGCACCAGGTATATATTACAACCCTTTTATTTTGCGGATATGGTGAACTTTTTAAACAGACCCATAGACAAATCTGACCCGGTGGTGGTATAGCCACTTGCGATACAAAATTAGCTGTCAAGATGTACAGTCGACCGTCAGCTGTAAGACTTTTAGATCCTGATCACCGGGTCAGCTAGGTTTGTGGCTCTGTCCATTCTGTTCATACCTAAAATTAGGTCATATTGGAAAATTTCGCTAAACACTTCTGATTCGCTGAGAATTCGGAAAATATTTAAATTATCCAACGGGAGACAAGATCTATGAATTTAATATTATTATCACTACATAGTATAAAACAAAGTCGCTTTCTCTGTCCCTATGTCCCTTTGTATGCTTAAATCTTTGAAACTACGCAACGGATTTTGATGCGTTTTTTTTTAATAGATAGAGTAATTCAAGAGGAAGGTTTATATGTCTTTTTATCCCGATATTCCCACGGGAACGGGAACCACGCGGGTGAAACCGCGGGCGGCCGCTAGTTATTTAATAATTCAGACATTTGGCGGGTCTGACATATTGAAAATTGGAAGTATACTTACGTAGGTAAGTATATAAAAAAAATCACTCAATTAAAAGTCTCTAAGAAAGAAGATAAGAACTCTACATAAAATACTGAAATTACAACATTCTCATTCATTACACTAATATCAATTTCACCAAAGGAAAAGATAATTTTTAGAAACCAAATAAAAAACGATCCATTCAAATGTAATAAAATTGATCGCAAGTAATTCTTATTGAAATGACCTTACGACACCATGAAATGTTCTACTTATAAGTCAATAAAAAGCGAATTTCTTAACGTACGTATTATAATATAAAAGCTAATTATTTAACAACAAATAAAGCAAGTCATACGCAAGGCTGATAAGAAAAAAAAACGTGTGGCAATGAACTCATTTAGGATAAAGTTGCATATTTAAAAAGAAACTAGATACTTTTTGCTGCAAAACCTCCGATGTTTAAATTTAAACTTTTAAATTGCAACGTCTGTGTTACGTAAACGCGCAGTTGGGACTGGATGATGAAAATTTGCAAAACAAATAAAAATAGGTGGAAAGATATTGGTTAGAAATAATTATTTACGTAATTAGGCCACTGATCGGCTGGCGAGGCGAGAAATCATTTCGATTTGTTGCTCCAAGCCTCTTTTTTTTTCGTCGTGACGATACTGAAAGAATTATCATGAAACAGGCTTTGAATTTCTCTGACTGATTTATTGTTTTCCTGAAGAGAAAATAAAGTACAAAAGAAAAGAAAAAAGCAATGATTACTTGTTAAGTTATAGTAGTTTTCGGAATGTTTATGTAATTAATTGTCGGTGATGTTAGATGTATTATTGGCAGACTTATACAAAAATTACCTAGTTACGTTACGTCCAGTTTTTCAAATTCAATTTCGTTTGTATTTTGTGTATTTTTTTATTCAAATTGAATGCAGAATTAATTTAACGATTGATATCAGCGCTACGATAACTCTACAACTGTTGATGATCATCAACATTTTCTAAGCAAAATCAATCTCACTATTATAAAATATTAAATTTCATAACAAAACAATTAATTTTGATATTGGTACACAATTTTCGTTGAAAGTAATGAAGTGATTTCTTAACTATGATAATGATGACAATATTTTAGTAATTTCTCTACTATCTACATAAATAAAGAGTAGGTACACTACACCCATAATATTGACGGACGGGCCCTTTCGCGCAGTGGTAGGGTACTACTCATACCTCCTGACCCAGGGGTCGTGGGTTCATGACGAACAATTATGTGATGTATGAGCATTTCTATTTGTTCCGTGTCTGGGTGTTACATAAATACATTATGTAGGTACATATTATGTAGGTACAACGGAGTTATTACACCTCCGTTGTTTCTCATATGTAGTTTGAATTTCTGAATTTCTTAAATTTCGAAATCAGATCAATGTGTGTTACCTATTTATTTATTATCTAAGAAATTTCGGCAAGTAGGTTGGTCTAAAAAAAAAGTTGCACCGCTACAAACAGGCCTCAGTAATTTATAACCGTGTTACTTTGATTTTGTAAATGCATAACATTGGCGACAAAATTGTGTCAACAATAATAGCGCAATAATTCGATAAAATGTTGAGAAAAAAAACAAGCACGTTTTCCATTATACGTTGGTTAAACTTTGTTAGTTACGGTCCGAAATACTAATTCGGACCTAATCGATTTTCTTGGCACATTACCAAACACTCAATTGAGCAGAGAAGCATAGACCCAATCAATGTCCGGTCTATCTTTGTCACTCTCACTTACGAAATTATTAGAACCTTCATCATTGAATAAAAAAAATATCAAGTTTTTTAATTTTGCTATTGCGAGGCGTGAACATTTTAAAGACATTATGCCAACAAAATGGGAAATGTTTGTTTATTAATTCACTTATTTACAGTTACTGGAAAGATATCGGTAATAATTTGCAGTTGCGCTAACGTAAATTGTTTGAAATTACGGCATTGTTAAGGAAAGTTGACAAATCAGTAAATGTTATAATTTATACAATGTAAAATTGTAATCCTTCACAGAGCTTGGGTGATATAATTTTCTTTGGGATATTGAGTATTATTACTTACCTAAATTCTATTATTAACTCTATAAAAAGTTCTCAGTTGTTTGCTACAATATCTTCTGAGACATAGCTATCTTTCCGCATTAGATTTACGAACCAAACAGGATTTACAAATTTATTATTCTGTAGCGTGTAACAATGTTATATAATATGAAAGCATAATTTGCTATTTTATTTGCTTTCCTGTAGGTAATAAAATTAATTTGAGGCTTAAACTGTAGGTACTTTTTTTTTTAAACTCCTACTTATATAAAATTCACGGAAATTCGTCTGTTCTTCATTGCCATCTTTTAAGTCATGCTAATGGTCAGTTACCTAAGAATAAAAACATTTTTTTTCAAAGATTTTTTCAATCAATGAATTAGGTTTACCATTTGAACTGTCCGTTGCAAAATTCCCTTGTTATGATCTGTCGTTTTTTTTTCAAATTATGAATGTTGATGTTTCATACATGTGACAATTGATACTTACTTAAATTGTAGTTACATATTTATAATTTTGTTTAAAGCAGTTATTTCAAGTAGTAAAGATAAACAATAACCTAGCTAAAGCTTCCAGTGTATAATGTTCAAGATCAATGTCTTAGTGATGTGATACATGATCTTGTAATCCTACCTGGCTTACTTGATGAAATCGCTTTTCCTTTCCACATCTTGCGGTTACCCGACAGTATTTATCTTCTTTTAAGCCTTGTGAAAGTTTAGATACTGAAGGAAATAATAGCTTGTTATCAAACATTTATTAATCCATTACTAACGATTTGGAACATCACTCATTAATTTTAAATGCAGTTATGCGTTAAAAGGCAATGCCTAAAATTGGCGTCTATTATTTTTTGGTCTCGCGGCCATCAACAAAATGTTTGAACATCAATTCTTGATAGTATAACAAACAATATTTTCCAAGACAGTATAGCTGTAAACTCAGTCAGAACCAAGTTAGAACCATTCGTCCGAATAAAACATTTTTAAAAACCGCAAATGTAACTTTGTAATTCATACAAACACTATGAAAAACAAAGTTAAGTTCTAGCTAGTCTCACTCGGTTCGGACTGAGTTTACAGGTATACTTCCTTTGCAAATATTGTCTGTAGTGCTGCCAACAAATTATATTTCAATGTTTGGTTGATGGCCGCTAGAAAAAAAAAGACGCCAGCTGCCATACAAAAATGGTCATTGTCCTTTGTTAATTTATTAATTATAATCCGATAGATTATCGTAGTTTTTTTGTTTAAAATAAAATTGTAAATGAGTGCAGTGCAATTTTTTTTACACTTTTCTTTTTAATTACTCGACCATGATAAAGTAATCTTCACTTGTTATTACAGGATTAAGACCCGACATTTATCGGAATACGTTTTGCATTTCATCGAAGTCCTAATTAAAACGTAAAGGCGAAGGAACTAGCACAAATAATTCTGATCTGATACACACTTTGTGGAAGTCAATAACGACGATAGAACATCAGATTTAGTGGTATTCAGTAATAACTTCAAGTGCAGGCGAATCTTTACAGGTTAACGTTATCCAAGCTGCTCTCAACGCTGCTCAAGCTACATCGGAGAACGCCAACGAAGCTGCTTCGCAAGCTGCCGGCGAGCTAGGAGCCCAGACCGCCATGGTGGGCGCTGCCAGGCAGAGGCTGCACACCCTGCAGGAGCAGCTCAAGGGCGTCAGGATCGACTTCGAGGCTACGCAAGCTGCGGCAAGGAAGGCGCAGGTATGACTCGTATATTTCTCCACGCTGCTCAAGACACAACAGAGAATGCAAGCTTAGCTGCCTCTTAAGCTGCCGGGAGTTAGTAGCACAGAGGTCATAGTGGTTGGTGGCTACCAGGCAGAGGCTGCACACCCTGCAGGAGCAGCTCAAGGGTGTCAGGATCGACTTCGAGGCTACGCAAGCTGCGGCAAGGAAGGCGCATGTATGACTCGTATATTTCTCCACGCTTTTCAAGACACAGCAGAGAATGCAAGCTTAGCTACCTCGCAAGCTGCCGTGAGTTAGTAGCACAGACGGTTTAGTGGGTGGTGGCTGCCAGGCAGAGGCTGCACACCCTGCAGGAGCAGCTCAAGGGTGTCAGGATCGACTTCGAGGCTACGCAAGCTGCGGCAAGGAAGGCGCAAGTATGACTCGTATATTTCTTCACGATGCTCAAGACACGGCAGAGAATGCAAGCTTAGCTGCCTCTTAAGCTGCCGTGAGTTAGTAGCACAGACGGTCATAGTGGGTAGTGGCTGCCAGGCAGAGGCTGCACACCCTACAGGAGCAGCTCAAGCTAGGTTGATTGGGAAATATCTGAAGGTTTCCTCAAGTCTTTAGACAAACCTCAAATTATTTAATCAGTCTAGAATGTTACATGCAGTACAGAAGAGAAGACCTCGCGGTTCACAATGCCCTGCGAGCCAACAGGCACGGATTTAGTTGAGCGGGGGCAAATTTGGTTCAGGGGGGCAATCTTAGCTTATTTCACGTTGTAAAAATGCAAACATTTTGTAGGTACAATTTTTACCAAGGGGGGGGGGGGCAATGGGGGCGATTGCTCCCCCCCCACCTTGTATCCGTGGCTGCGACCCTAGGGCTTCAGATCTTGCAAAGAGAAGAATCAACATGTAAACTCCAGAAAGGATTTTATTAATTACGCACAGAGTTTGTGGTACTTCTTGATCTTATCGCTGGACTTGCTCTTGCTGTGTGCTGATATAACAGTCATTGTATTATATATTTAGCGCCCCATATTAATTAAGGCACCCTTAGCCTAAGGATCTGTTAACCCTATCTCTGACGCTAGGTAGATCTGACCTTTGGCATAACGTAATAAAAGGCATCGCACACTGTAATTTGATCAGTTTGATGAGAAGGGTTTAAACATTCTTGTTTTTCTTAAACAGGAAGCAAGCAACGCGGGGAAGGCGTACTTAATAGAAGATATTACAATATCTCTACTATTCTAAAAGATTACACAATATTTAAAACCTTAATGCATGGCAGTATTTTTCCTTTTCTCCCGATAAACGACCTACTTTCTGATCTTGCACAAATAGGTAGGTTATAGACTATTTTTTTTTGGTTTAGAACTCTATCTCATTGTGACGCCATGACAGGATCGCCAGCAGCTGACGCCAATGTAACATGTCAAATGTATTACAACATTCCTAGCCTTACCTCACTTGGCGGTGAGTTGGGTTTGACTCCAAACAGCCAAAAGTCTTGTAAATACTGCCGGAGTTGCTAGCATGACGCCCCAATGAGATGAGCCCTCAGGTTGCGGCAGCGACGGCGGCGGCGATTTCATGAAAACAATAAACATGTGTCGGTAGCCACACTGCAGAAACGACATCAACATCAGCCTTTATAAGTCCTTATTGCAGTGGCAGGCCTTCCTTATGGATGGAAATCCTTTTCCATCCATAAGGGGAATATTTTTTTTGGGCACCCATCTCGTGACCGACCATTGCGAAAGTTGCTTAACTTCCACGCTGAACCACTGCGCCACGGGCTCCTCGCAGAAACGACAAGCGAAATTTATTTGTTCCTATCATCGCCGCGCCGTTGCCGTCGATGTCGCCTTACTAGTGCGACCTTAGCCTTCTCACAGTTAGCACGTTTTGCTACTGTCACCCAAACCAACAGCTGTTTGCTATAGGAAAATGAACCATATTTTCTTACCATTCGTATGTTCAACAGGCGGCTGCTCAAGCAGCTCAGGCTAACGCGGCAGAGGCAGCGGCGAAGGCAGCCGCGGCCGGTCTCGGCCACAAGCACGACGCCTCCCACGAAGGTACGGCATACGAGGAGTACAAAGTGGCACCACCTCAAGAAAAGCAGCACCAGCAGCACCCCCAACAAGAATACTACACCATTCAGTCGGACTACCACCACTAGTAGCAATAAGGTTTTAGGCGAAACGTTCTAATAAAAACTTACCTTTTTTAATTTATTCAACAAAAAGAAAAAATGGCGGGTATAGGCTGTCACAAAAAGCTTCCCGCCAATCCTTGGTATTTGACAGTAGAAGTACGTTTATAAAGTAGGTATGTTCTAAAATTTTCTTGTTGAATAAACTAGAAAAATAAGATTTAGAACGACTACTAGAGGTTATTGTTAGAATAGGACTTCATCTTTCCAAATCCTTTTGTTTCCGTACAATATTTATTTCAATAACTTTGAAGCCTATTCTAGTTATAGCCGTATTTAAGTTTTTTTAAGTGTAAATATTTTTTGTTAAACTATAGATACTTTTTTTTATTGCAACATAATGTTTTATACTAGCGTTGTATTTTTATAGTGGATTTTTATACTTTTCTACCATTTCGTAATTTATTCAGTGACATAATAAATGCTTACAATTTTGTATAAGTATAACTTAAGTTTGTTATATTGCAAAAATGAAAGCATAAAATGATTTATAGATAGCTAAACGTAGTAGTGAAATTACTAACAAAACTTATACAAAATTAAGTGCGATGTCGATAACAGTGTGATTAAACAACTAAGAAGTGTGATGAAAAATAAAAATGTTTTGTTAATATTTGTCTATTTCAATGTGAAGCTGACAACTCTCGACTTTTTGACTTTGACTTTCTTCATACTAACACTTGTAAGATATGAATTGAGGACTTTTCTCGACTCTTCTAAACTTGACTTACATTTTCGACTCTACTTGACATCTCACTTAGTTCTACTTCCTTTGACTTGACTAACCCCACCCTAAACATTGCTTAAAGTAAACAAGACGCATAACACAATGTAAGTATAACAGCACTCTAATAAAATAACGATTACGACGTAATTATTATGTGTTAGATAAAGAGTAAGCTCGACCCTATTTATGGGCAAGTAAAAAGTTAAAAAAAAATAAGTGAAAGAGATAATAATTTTACTTGTTCATAAACAATAAGTGTCATGCACAAAGAAGTTGGTAAGCCCCAACACATTCATCCAAATCTTGATCTACTAAATCAATTTACTTATAATTTTCTAATTCTGTTCGCTCTCATGATAATGGAATTTCTTATGTAGGTAGGGCAGATGTACCCTTTGTGGCCACTTTAAGGACTTTTTGACTTTTAAGCACTTAGTACTTAATGGTCTTAGGTATTTATGACACAAATTATATCTTAAATTATAGATAATTTATCTACCTTTAAAGGTAATTTTTCAAATTTAAAAAAGTGCATTAGTTTTTTGTATATTACACAAAATGTGGGAGAGGTGCCAAATGTACCGGTTTTGGCCACTTATTGATAGTTAAACTTTTGTAAGTAAGTATATCGAAAAATCAAAACCAAACCCAGGTTAAATCAATATATTCTAATGCGCTAGAAACCAATCAATTGCAAAACAACAATTCAATTGTAAAAAACAAAGGTTTATTAAGTATTTCATCCAAAACAAATTTCTTAAAACTTTCATACAAAACATTTTTTAAAACAGAAAATGGAATTTATTGGAAAATAATCGTATGACAAAAGGAATTCTAACGGTTGTTATTATTACCTTAAAATACCTTATTTTAATTGCATTTAGCAAAAATGGCGAAAAGTTGTTAAGAAAACTATTAGAGCAAAAAATGGCCAAAATCGGTACAGTGGCCAAAACCGGTACAGTGGCCAAAACCGGGGCTTCTGCCCTACACACCTAATTATTGTGTAAGCCTAATTGACCTTCCGTTATGTACTTACGTATCTTTTTGTGATATGACAAAATGTGTTATAGTTCAAAATTCAAATCTCAGCATCTCAAAATCGTAAAATATTTTGAAATAAAATTTGATAAAAAAAACTACCTATATAGACTACTCTTTCGACTAAGCAGTATGTAGGTATGTTGTGCGTAAAACAACACCCCTCATAATACTATTATTGCTTTCCAACTAATTGATGAGTAGGTTTAAAAGATAGTGTAACTTTTGATTAGTTTTCGTCTTTAGAACGCTTGCTTTTTGCATAGGCCGCCCTCAAATACCGTGAATAAATCACAAGCTGATATTTAATTCCGATGACTAAGTATTCATCTAAAAGTTACAATTTCATCAAAAAATTTAAGAACACAAAATCAACGTAAAATAGCTTATTGATGCAACTAAAACCGATTGAAATTAAGCATCAAATTTTAGCTCCAGCTGGCTCCAGCCCAACGAACCTGCTTCCTTAGTGTAAATAAGCACTTAGAAAGCAAAACCAACAATTGGAAGCAGATTTTAAAATAATCCTTATCCTGCTCGAAGTACCTACCTACTTACCAACTTGTTCAAAAGTCTCATTCAATTCCCAAAGTGAACTTGTAAATATTCTCACTTATCATACATTTGTAAATATTGAACCACATTTCTGCTGTTCAAAAGCTAAATATTTGATTTCCTCGCCTCAAGAGCGAATCAAAATTCGATTCGTTAAGCGAGCTGTTTCAATTATTTCAGAAGGGACCGGCAAAAGGCAGCGTCCGAAGCCGAAGCAAAACGCAAAACTTACATCCCAACAACTAACGCACGAAGATGTAGAGTTTTACCAAGATAGTGCTCCCGATAGAACAGCCCCAGAACCTCTTGTGTTCGCTCTTGATCCTAACGAGAGACTCGTGTCTCAATCGGACAATCCTGTAGAGGTTCAGATTCTTGCGCAACCATCCAACGCCAAACAACAAACCGCGGAGATTCAGAAGAATCAAGCGGCGGCAAACAAAAAGAAGGCAGCTGATCACGAAAGAACAACATTTCCAGAGGAATATGTAGACTTTAACAATTTCTTTCCACAAAGTTGGTGGTAGGTATACTATTAATAAAAGATTATTTTATAAAATTAGACAAGCTAATGCCAGAGCTGTAGTAGGATTCGTAAACGTAGAATACTACCCCTTGAAGTTCGTTTTCCGGTTTTAAACTAAACTAGCGTACGCAGGCAGTTTATTTATTTGAAGGTGCATGAATGTTACGTTTTTGCTCTACTCACAACGAATAGTTCCAAGTAAAATTTCGTTAAAATAGGCAATAAACAAAAACCATTTTGGCATTTATAATTGACTAGCTTCCGCCCGCGACTTCGTCCGCGTGGACATTCGAGAAAATACTTAGGGGACCAATAACCAGGATAAAAAGTATTCTATGTTTTAATTTCATAAAAATCCGATCAGCCGTTTTTACGTAATTAGGCGGGTCCTCCCTCACCAAGCGAGCAGCCTCGCGCGAGGCAGAACGTTTGCCACGTGCGGAGGGCCGAAATATGTGTTTGCACATTTGTTTTACTTTCCGACCATAAGCCTAAATAATAAATTAAATGAAAGACTTTCCAGATACAACATTTCATCCCACTCTGCACCCCTTCGGGGGTGGAATTGTCAAAAACGCTGACACAGGAAAACATTAATTTTCAATTGCCAGCCTAAATACAAAATTTGAAGATCGTAACTTCAAAACTGACGGACTTTTATACACATATTCATCCCCTATTTTACGCCCTGGGTTTGATTTTGGGAAAATTACGAAATGGGTTGCCTATTTGTTTTAAGAAGTAAGCCTACAAAGTTTCAAGTTGAAATATCTATTTTACCCCTGATTTTTCATTCAAAATTTCACCCCTATTGCAACCTTTTAGGGGTTAAATTATGCTCAGCGTGTTAAACACCAAATAAATGCCATTTTTGCAATCGTCATCTCATAAAACCTCAATAACGACATCCATATCGATTTTTAGGTTTATTTATCCCATTTAACCTCTAAGGGGCTGATTTTCGAAAAAATACGAAACATGTTTTTGCTTATTTATTTTACTTTCCGACCTTAGGCCTAAATAATAAATTTAATGAAGGACTTTCCAGATACAACATTTCATCCCCCTTTTCACCCCTTCTGGGGTGGAATTGTCAAAAACGCTGACACAGGTAAATCTTAATTTTCAATTGCCAGCCTAAATACATTGTTTAAAGATCCTAACTTTAAAACTGACGGACTTTCATACAAACTTTCATCCTCTATTTCACCCCCTTAGGGGTGGAATTTCCAAAAATCCTTGCCTACACTATATAACGTATCTATGTGCAAACTTTCAAGTCTCTAAGTTCAGCGGTTTGGGCGGTCCTCGCACGAGTCTGCTCACGTGGTGAGGGAGGGGAGGACCCTCCTAATCACGTAAAAACGGCTGATCGGATTTTTATGAAATTAAAACAAAGAATACTTTTTATCCTGGTAATTGGTCCCCTAAGTATTTTTTCGAATGTCCACGCGGACGAAGTCGCGGGCGGAAGCTAGTATAGGTATAAAAGTAGCCGTAGTGCGGTGTTTAAAGTTACATTACGTTATACTTTGTTCTGTTCTTACTACCTATGTTAGTGATGTGTGATGCTGATGGAGCATGTGCTTAGCCAAGAGTAACCAACCAAAACCGTCGTCTTACTTATTAGCTCTAAGATTCCTAGATTACGAAGCTTGAACTAAGTTCCGAAAACAGTTTTGTTAATGTTCTTTGCAGAAGTGGTCCAAGCAGCACCCCCAAAAAAAGCTCGACATCATGATCATGAAGAACAACAAGCAGAAGACGAAGGCGATGAAGAGGAGGAAGAAGACTGTGAAGAAGATTGCGAAGAAGAAAAATAAAAGATAAACATTTTTAGAAGATTTAATGCCATTTATTTTTTTTAGGTTTATTATACAATCGTTAGTTTTTTTTTAATAAAACGAGGTTTTCATTTGTTTTAGTAACGTGTTATTTATTCTTTACTAGCGGCCGCCCGTGGCTTCGCCCGCGTGGACTACACGACACGACGTCATCCCGGGTTATTAAATTTTGTAAAATAAAAAAATACATTTATAACGATCTTCAAAATAAATTACAAATTACATTTTTTATGCCATAATATTGTTATGCATAACTTTGAATGCAGAAACTTCATTTCGCAGAAAATTGTTTGGCATACACTCATCTAGCATACATTCAAAACGCAGAAAGTTTCCAGTCAGAATCGTGCTTTAGCATACATGCATGTTACATAGCAGAAAATTAATTAGAATACAAAGAAATTGTATTCGCTTACCATAATAATAAAATGTGATAAACACCAATTTTTATTCCCCGGGGCATACGACGATGATATTTATTGCTATCTATTTCTCATCAGGCGTTAATCAAATAATTTTTATTTTTGCTATATTTGGAGGTAGTCATTATTCGATATGATATTCAGTCGTGATATTGCTTTAATGTGTTTTTTTCCGTATTAGAAATTCGCAAACATGCAAGCAAGCATGCAGCATGCAAGCAAACATGCAGCAGTCAAGCAAGCATGCTGCATGCAAGCAAGCATGCAGCAGTCAAGCAAGCATGAAGCATGCAAGCAAGCATGCAGCAGTCAAGCAAGCATGCATCATGCAGCAGTCAAGCAAGCATGCATCATGCAGCAGTCAAGCAAGCATGCATCATGCAGCAGTCAAGCAAGCATGCATCATGCAGCAGGCATGGGTTCTGTCACAGCTCCGGCGCTGCGGGGCTCTGGCGGTCCCACGCGAGCTTATCGTCGCAGATGGTTTTCGCTCACCGCAGTGGCTGAGGCTGGCTGGCGAAGCCGGCCAACAAGCTGAAGCTAGTTAAAACCACCTGCTCCTCAGCCCGCGGGGCGCCTCGCCCCTCCGCGCTTGCGCGGTCTTAAATTACACTCTAGGGGTAGGGCATACAAGACTACGTGAAGTCGGTTTTGCAGCGATTCGTTTCTGGCACTGACTTTAGAAGCACAGCATTTCAGAAAACATAACTTAATGACTTTTTTATACAATATTTTAATTAAATTGAAGCTTAAAATGTAATTTTATAGAAATAACAGTATGCCTAATGAAATTATTCCAAATAAAATTCTGCCATCATTTAAATATGCCAAATGAAATTATACCAAATAATCGTGTCACCAAATAAACGTTATGCTAAACGAAATTCTGCGAAATTCAAATTACTTATGCCAAAGGTAAATAATAGGTCTTTACCTATGAAATTGCCGTTTTGTATGGATATTTCTGTAATTATTTTTTTCCCATACTAACGTTTTTGTTATTATTTAACGACTAATATTATGTAAATTTACAAAATTTTACACACGTATTTATGGACATTTTAACTACTAAATGACACATTCGTTAAGAGAAAAAAAATTTTTTTCACTAAGTTACAACTAATAAAGTACGAAATTCTGGAAACAAAAATAGTCGTAACTTTCGGAATAAGTTTTTTCTATGTAAATAATCAAATATCGTGGTTATTAAATTATCAAAAGTTGCTCGATACGGTCTTAATGTAACGCAATATTAAAGAAATTATATATTTCTAATATTATAAAAGTTGTTAAGTTATATGTACAAAAGAAAAAAACGGCAATTTCATATGTAAAGACCTATTATACCATATGAAATTCTGCCATCTGAATAGTATGCCTTTGTAAATTCGGACATATAAACATTCGGCCAATCAATAATTATGCTAAATATGTTTTCTGCCTTACAAGTATTCGTCAAAAGAAGATTGTGCCAAGTATGTTATGCCAAATAAGTTTCGAAGGATCGAGATTCTGCCAGATAGATGGAACCCGTTGCCGAGACCAACATAAAAAAAAGTTTCACCAAGTAACAGAAGGACACTTCATGCCAACTTTTAAGCTTTTGAGTTTTAGCAAGTAGGTAGTACCTACTTATACTGTTTCCGTTCACCTTCACCACGTCACCACGTGGAGGTACCAGCTTATGTTATTTACTAATTTTTATTTTTCCATGCATCCATGTAAGCTTACTTCAATCAATTCTTAAGAAAATATTTTATTTTAATGCTCAAACAAGATAATATAAGATGTTTTTAAAAAGTAACAGTTGTGATATCACGCTGTGTGATACGTAAACAGTGCTCATTCGCTGAACAACCTTCCTTAAAGACGCTATATTCGTATATCTTAAGTTTTATCTAGGCTCTTGGAGGACATCAGATGTACTAGACCTTAGATTATTGTATGTCAGTAGAAAATACTTATCACGCTGAACAACTTCTCTTAAGGCGCATGGAGTCGTGAAACGATCATTTTTGAGGCCATAAAACTCATAAATTAGTCTACTGATGAATTCAGAATGAATATATATTAAATATTGATATATAAACTATATATATCTCGGGTTCGATTCCCGAACAAGACAAATATTTGTGTGCATGAACATGTCTATTTGTCTTGGTCTGGGTGTTTACTATGTATATTAAGTATGTATTTACAAACAAAAAGTATTTAAGTATATATTTATCCGTTATCAAGTTTTTCATGATACTTACAGTTTCTTAATGAAATTAATATGGGCTTAGATAATTGGTGTGATTGTAAGAAGTTATTTATTATTTATTATTTATTATTATTATTTATTATAAACTTCAATCTGAGCATTTAAAAAAAACATAATCTTTAAGATACTTACTATTAAAAAAACATTGAAATGAAGCTGTTTTCAACTTGAAATAGGTAGGTACGCTACTGCTTTTAAACTACAAGTGATATTTTCACGTTTCTTTTAGGAAAAGATTGCTAACTTGTTTAACTTAAAACTGAGCATTTTTCGTTCTAAAATAATACATAGTTTTGACGAAACGTGTGTTTCAGCTGTTTTGGTGCGGGTAGCGGGGCGGGAAAATTAGGCCACGCTTCTATGCCCAAGGTCGTTGGCGATACCACGGGCCTTAAGTCGCTATATTTGTTGAAATTGTAGTGGCGGAATTCGAAATTTAAACTATATTAAGTAATTGTAATTAATATAGTTTAAATTATACAGTGTACTGTAACAGCATTTTTCGAGTGGTTGGCTGAGGCACACATGGGTGCCTCATCCGAGTTAGCGCGATATAATACTTAGGACGTCTGTGTGCCTAATCCGAGCGTACAGGGTGGTACAGGTAAGCTACTACCAGCAAAAACAACTGAACGCGGGATGACGCAATAGTCGAAAGGATATTTGCATGTAATTTGTAATCATTTCGTTAGTTCTTTATCCGTGAATCCGGCAACAGCATCGGCACCGGGCCGAAAAAAACAATTGATTTAGTTGAAAGTAAAATATAATTAATCAATTAAAAAACGATTAATCCTTTTATCCGAAAAAATTATCGAATGTTACAAAAAAAAAGATTATTGTCACATCCCTAGTCTGACAGCTGTTTGTGACATGCATGACACGCACGAGCGCACCGCACGACACATGTTGATATAGTCAGTGTTGCCAACTTAGCACTTTCGGTGCTAGATTTAGCACTATTTTCATAAGTCCAGCACTAAAACAACGGCATATAGCACCTAGCACCAAATCTAGCACTAAATAGTATCTACTCATGCTGATTTTTTTCTGGTTACCGCAGAACAAAAGGCAGTCACGCGGTCAGTAACAAAACGCTTTATGGAACGGCAATCTGATATAATTTGACCTGCCTGACTAGATGTTCTTTTAGGATAGTTAAGTCTTTCTTTGTCTTGTTTGTTGATTGATGATTTGCTTCTTTAAAACGGACGAAAAAGCTTAGTGCGTGGTGAGTTACGAAAATGGATATTACTTTAACAAAAAGTTAGTATGCTCAAAGTTTCAGAAAGAAGTGGGATCGGATCGTTCGATCCTGAACGAAATACAATAAAATGGCTTAGATAGACCACTCGGTAATAGCTTGAAAGCAATGTGTATATTTTGCAAAACAGAAATGAATGCAAAAATAATCGAAATAAGCGTCATTCACAATAAAAAAAAATTTTTTTTATGTAATTTTATGATTTATTAAAAATAATCTAGCACTATTTTTGGAAATCCATACTTATCTAGCACTATTTTAGATGTTGGATTATGCTTATAAAAGGAAACTAGGATTGGAAAAACTGAGATTTATTTGGATTAACTTCTCTGGTTCACAAAGCTCGTAAAGATGACACCAAACACAAAAGCCAAGAGAAGACAGCCTTGACAGCCTACCATCGATAATAACATTGTATGCGTTTAAGTAGGTTTTACTTCAACACTGGCCCTTAAACTATACAATTTATTGTAATAATAAAAATAGACCTTATAAATAACAGAACAAACATTTCTCAATATATACAACTAAGCAAGTTTTCAAAGTAATAATTTTAATATTAGTAACAGAACAACGTATATTACCTATAACAAAGATAACTAACACACATCACTTAACTAGACTCCAAATCATCATTGTAACATCAAATGTTTTACAAACCTAGTATGCATCTCTTTACACAATGGTTTAGTAAACAAATCTGCAATCATTTTTTTAGAACATAAGTACTTAACATCAATAAATCCATTACACAGATGTTCTCTAATAAAGTGATGACGAAAATGTCAATATGTTTTGTTCTGGCATGGAAAATATTACTTTTGCACAATTTCTGAGCAGACTGAGTATCAGTATAAATTGTGACTTAGCACAATACTTATACATTTTCCTGTATTAAATTGCGAACAAACAATGCCTCCTTACATGAGTCAGAAAGACACATGTACTCGGCCTCTGTGCTTGATAAAGCAACAGTTCTTTGCTTCCGGCTTTCCCACGAATCTATAGATTTGCCATAGCTTGTTTCCAGTTGGCTGCATCTGGAGCTCTCAGCGCCTCACTTACAGTCAGAGGTTCATCAGTGTCACCGGCGCAAGCTGGGCAATCATGGACTCGGAACTGGTGTCATGTGCTGTATTCGAACTCGAAGACTCTTCTTCCAAACCTGGAATATAGGTTTCATCCGAAGTATCATCGGAATAAAAACTTCCCTCACTTACATAATCATTTGTAGTTGTCTCATTAAGTTGTTCATTCTGATTTAAATGTGTGTCATCAGACTGGACCTCTCTAAGGACATTTTCCTCACTTAATGATTCTGTAGGAGGTTGAGTATTTGAGAATACTTGTATGAATGACTCTTTATAATTATCACCATCTGACACATTACTTTCTTTATCATAATATTTATTTTCAAAGAATGTAACGCTTCGAGCCTTTGTACAATCTTTGGGATTCTCTGGGTCTAACAATCTGTAGCCCTTTGTATTTTCACAATAACCAACGAAAATCTTCCTTTTAGCTTTGAGTTCTAATTTGGTTCTACTATTTACATATGCATAAGCAATGCACCCAAAAATACGCAAATGTGAAACTGATACCTTGCGGTTGGTCCACTTCTCCTCTGGAGTGCAATCCTTGACCGCTATGGTTGGCGACCGATTCTTCAAGTATACTGCTGTATTCACAGCTTCAGCCCAGTACATAGGTCCAAGGTTAGCTTCCTGAAGCATACAGCGCGCCTTCTCCATAATGCTCCTGTTGGCGCGTTCGGCAACTCCATTTTGCTGAGGAGAATGTGGCACCGTTGTCTGATGCACAATACCTTTCTCCTTTAGGTATTTCTGAAATTTCAAATTGCAATATTCAGTACCATTATCGGTGCGTATCATTTTCAGTTTCCTATTTGTCTGATTCTCAACCAAAGTTACCCAAGCTTTAAATATATCAAAAACTTCATACTTTCCTTTTAAAAAGAAAACAAAAGTCTTCCTAGAATAATCATCTATCAATGATAAAAAGTATTTAGCTCCACTAAATGATTGACTAGGCATGGGACCACACAGGTCACTATGAACTAAGCCTAAAATCTCTGTAGCTCTTTCAAATGACTTTTTGGGAAATGATGCACGAGTTTGCTTTCCCTCGACACACGGCACACATTTATCCACAGAAACATTGTCATAAGTAATGCCGTGAACCATACCTTTTCTCATCAGCTCCATGCTCCGATGGTTGAGATGTGCAAGACGCCTATGCCATACCTGCTGTGAGACCTTTACATCCTTCTCACTTATAGCTGGCATCGCAGTTACTGTAGAGCGTTCACTGCTTACAGTCGGCTTGTCACAAGCTAAATATGCTGAACTGAGAGACACATTATTACACTTCGTAGCAAGGTTACAATTTAAAGAGGTTGATTCAACTGTATCAAGTTGGTAGATACCGTTGCACAGAGTGGCTGTGGCAATCACAATCTTATCGTCAAAAATTTTACACAAGCCAGAACTGAACACCATTCTGAACCCTTTACTAACCATAGCACTAACTGATAATAAATTTGCAGTTAAACCTGGTACATAATGAACATTACTTATTGTCCTTACGATGTTATTTTTCATGTAAACTTTCACACAACCTTTTCCCGCAGTGTGCAGCTTATCACCATTTGCTACATTCACTCCAATAGATTTTTCATCGCTCACAAAATCACTCATTAGACTTTTGTCCCCGCACATGTGTCCCGTGGCACCACTATCTATGTACCACTTACCACGTTTGATATTAACAGATAGTGCAAAAAGCAGGGCCTTCGATATGTCCGTATTGGTCTTTTCAGTCTTCTTGTGAGTCGACTTAGGACAATCTCTGATAAAATGTCCTAACTTTTTGCACCTATAACATCTGGGTATTTTTCGGGCAAGTAAAGCGGACCCAGCTTCATCTTTGTCACTCCTACATATATTTTCTTGTAGCAACTTCCCTTTCACTATTTCGCTGGAGAGCTTTACATTAGAATTCTCCATAGCCATGATCAGCGGGTCAAAATCGGATGTCAATCCGCTGAGCATGATTACTGCTACAAAGTCATCATCTAGGGGTGACCCAATCTCACTCAGCTGCTGTGATAACTCGGTGATTTTGTTTATGTAACACTCCATTGTGTCATTTTCGTCTAGCTTTGTTGCGAACAATGTTCGGAGGAGTCCCAATCTTCGACATAAACCTTTATCTTCATAGGCTTTTACTAAACTATTCCAGGCTTCGTATGCCGATTTGGAGTTACGAATGTGTGGAATTGCAGATGGCTGCACGGCTAGAGCAATTCGCGCTAGAGCCTTTTGTTGTTTCTTTGCATCCGATCCGTCACTTTTCTCGATTTCCACACATTCCCACAGATCCTCCTGTATCAGAACCATCTTCATCATGAATTTCCATGAGCTGTAGTTCTCAATCCCTTTTAGTTTCTCGATCGCATTTACAAACGTAGACATGGCGACGAAAAGCACTCACCGTATTTTCGTAGGATTGTGAAATTTCGCCGATCTTCGTTTTGATAAATAATATTGAAAAATATTTATTGTTTCGACGCTCTGGGCCCATAACCTGTTGGATTATGCTTATAAAAGGAAACTAGGATTGGAAAAACTGAGATTTATTTGGATTAACTTCTCTGGTTCACAAAGCTCGTAAAGATGACACCAAACACAAAAGCCAAGAGAAGACAGCCTTGACAGCCTACCATCGATAATAACATTGTATGCGTTTAAGTAGGTTTTACTTCAACATTAGATGACGTTTAGCACCAATTTGTGGTATTGGGTTGGCAACCCTGGATATAGTGACAGTGACAACAGGTCAAGTCAACACATCGTGTTCTGCTGTAGTTTAAAGATTTTGATTATATTTTAGTCAAAATGCCTGAAATTAAAAAGAAAAAGCATGTGTCGAAAAAGAACAAGAAAGACTGGCGCAAACATTGTGATATTCGTGATGTGGAAGATTTTTTAGAGGACCAGCGATTGGAGGAACGATTAGGGTGAGGTTATGTTTTCATTAAGTTTGCGACTTAGATCCATGTTATAACGTTATAAAGAGATATAAATGAGTAATTAGGCAATGAAGAATTGATGATTTAATAAATTCAATTAAAGACCATAGGTACTAAAATATATATATATATAAACTTACAATTACTTACAACTGGAATTAAACCGCTACTTCATACAATTTTATTTGTAGAAAGTTTGATGCTAAAGCAGATAGTGAGTTATTCGTAATAGATACTCAAGGCGAAGAGAAAGTATCTGAAGTTGTCAAACCTGAGGGAGTTGTCAAACCTCGTTCAGCTAAGGAGAGGAAGAGACAGCAGCTGGCTGCGACACCAAAGTGTTATGAAGTTCTCTTGCCCACTTCTAAGGTATAATATTAATGTATTTTGCTATTAAAAATATCAATTCTATCTTTAAATAACAATACAGTTGAACCAGATGGAAACTCCAAATTAGGTGTATTTACTTTTTTTCATTTTCAATTCATTTTATTTCTAAATTTTTTATTAAAGATGAATTATGTGAAAAAAGCCATTCCTGGTGAAGCTACTTAGGAAATGAGTTGATTCTTCTAATAATTAACTTTCAATAGAATTGTAATGAGAATGATGGAACCTTGTACAAATTGATATGCGACTTCATAAATTAACCTTCTTTCTGTGCCTGTGATATGACTAGATAATATGGATAGAATGTTATAAAATTTTTAGACTCACTTTATAAGACAATAGATTTGGCAGCAGTGAAAACTGTTATTGTTTGTTTGCAATATGTTTTGTCAAAATATAATATTATAAAGTAACTACAACTTTATGCCACTTCTTAGGTGCCAGATCCAAATGCAAAACGTAATCATGTGAACCCAATTGGTTCAAAACCGACAGCTTTGAGCAAAATTACAGACAATAAGCGGTCAAAGAAAGGAGTGTTCGAAAAGAAAGTGGAAGTGGCAAGAAAGAACAGAAAAATTGCTTTGGACAAGAAGAGAAAAGCAAAACAAGTTAGAAACACATTTGATTTAGATTTGTGGGGAAAAGACAGTAAGTTATATACCTGCATTTATATACACTTACTTCAATTATTACATGCCATTATGTTTCTATGAAGATTTACCCTATAGTCTGTTCGCTAAGAGTTGATACATATCTCCTCTTAGTGAACAGAGTATAGGGTACAGTCTCCAAACAGCGTTACTGTCGCTTAATCGTAAACTATATGGCTATTTGCAGCATGCTAACTTTATCAACTCTCGCCAAACAGTCTTTAGAAAGTGGGGAGCTATTCTCACATAGAATCCAATAGCTCCTTTATGTTACAAACGCTTTTGTACAACATCAAAAACTTATTGTAACTATACCCTGTAACCTGTATTTTGTTAACCATTTTATTAAAATCCCTAAACAGTAATTAATAAAAAAAAAACTTACTGAATATTGAAAAAAACGACTCATCCTCCAAGTAGCTCCGCCGGGAAACTACTTGGAGGATGGGTCGTTTTTTTTCTAATATTTCATTTTCAATAATGAAAATTGCATCGTGAATGAAAAAAAGTACTTAAACGTAATTTTAACCTACTATTGTTAATTAGGTTCAATCTTGTGTACTTTTAATATGAATGCTTCTCAAATTATTTCAGCTCTAGAAGCTAAAGGTATACCATCAACGCTTATCGATGAGTTCATACCACCAGAAGCACAATTGCACAACGTCTTACCGGAACGTCGTCTCAGGCCTAAACCGGCACCACCTAAAACGGTTGTGACTAGAGCGGCTGTGGAACCTCCACATCCAGGCAGCAGTTATAATCCTAGTTATAAGGTAATGAAATTAGGAAAATGGATTTCATCCCTTAATAATATTAAGGGTGGGTTGCACCATCGTACTTTAACCGTAACTATAACAGACACAAACTTATCTTGAGCCAGTGGCCAAATGTAGAACTATGTGTTATTACATATTGTTACCTAGGTTACGCCATAGACGACAGCGACACTGTCACCGAGTGAGATAAGTTTGTATCTGTTAAAGTTAAGGTTAAATCAAGAGGGTGCAACCCAGCCTAAGTATCACTTTTTTGACAAATCCTTCACTAATTCACATTAAAAATTATTAAATTATATTGAAACTCAAGTGCTTATTAGAAAAAACAATAAGATTATTGTTCAGCTTGCTTTATGATTTAGTTTAAGTGTATTTGAATAGAAGCCTATGATTTTTTAAATCCAATGTTCCCTCCCTTCCTTGTTAAATCGGTTATTCTATTTATTTTATTATTTTTATTTTATTTATTAGTAAATAAACAGAGATATAGCAGAATACAGCATAGATCAATAGAACACAGGCATACACGATATGTTGTAGCTCCAGGAGGAATGTACTGTTAAACATGTTTGTTGTAAATCAGTGTAATACAAATTAACTCTTCTGTTAAAATATAAAAAAAAATGTATTTTGTGTTTTAGGAACATCAAGAACTCCTTCAAGAAGTTGTGCAGTATGAACAGAAGATGATGAAACGTGAGGACCACTTACACCGAGTCACCACTGGCATGTTCAGTAAAGTAACTCTTCAGGAGAGAGAGGTATTTTCCCATTAAAAAAATTAAATGCGTAGTTGATAAATACATTTTTATTATAGTTTGTGCGGTGTAGCATGGTGCCTATGACAGCTCATTCGCGCAAAGCAAAAAGTTCCTTATGCTATTGAAATAAAACTCAAGAAAAGCAGCATTAGACATTTTTAGGGCAGCATAATATGCTTGAAAATTAAACCCTATTCCTTGTACAGAAGCCACATTTTGCTTTGCACAAATGAACTGTCATAGGCACCATTGCTACACCACTCAAACTATAGTTGTTTTTATTTATGAAATATTTGTGATTAAAGACTTTTTTTTACATTATTGAACTCCAAAGTTAGACAATGTTTTTGATCTGATGCGATTTCAATATAATCAACTGACAAATTTCAAAGAAATGAAAGTGGTATATATACATTACAGCCGAGTACGGGAAGCTAGCAAATGCATTGTCGAGGATGGCTTTAATCATTCGAGGAAATGCAAATAGCTTCCAGAACAAGGCTTGTATAAAACTTTTCTCACGAAATGCGAGGAAATACATTTTTTTGTTTTCATGGAATGTTAACATTTCAGTAGGTTTAGCACAACTTGAGCGCGACTCGAGTGACAAAGAGTCGCGGGCACTTTCAACCAATCAGATCGCTCGTAGATAGCGCGCGTGACTTAAGGTGACGTGCTGATTGGTTGGAAGGAGCACGACAAAGAGTCGCGCTAAGTTGTGCTAGCCCTACAGAGCATGAGTGAGAAAACAATATTTAAGTAAATAAACTCTCTTGTTAAAAATCATAAATTACAAAGATGAAAGAAATAGGTCCTAACTAATTTTCAATGTAAAATAACTAGTTGTGTAAAATCATAGATTTACCTTTCATAAAGCACTATAATCAAACAATCATTCTGGATAACACTCAATGATTACACTAACCAAAACACATACCTACGACTACCAAAACAAATCTTCCCAGACCCAATGGCGCGAAGAGATGAGTGTAGGCCTCCCGCAGCCGCATAACCCTTCCGCCGACCCGGAGCCCGAGTCAGACGGCGAGTACAAGGCGGTTAACCCGCCCGTACTTAACAAGAAAAAGGACCATAAGGTGCGCAGGAAGCAGAAGGAGAGGTTGGAAGAGAAGGAACGGCTGAAGCGGCTCAAGATAGACAAGAAGAAGATCACGGATCTTTATAAGTAAGTTGGTTGTTATGTCTTAGATGTTCGTACAGAGCAAGAAGAAGGACCACAAGGTGCACAGGAAGCAGAAGGAGAGGCTGGAAGAGAAAGAAAGGCTAAAACAAGTCAAGATAGAAAATAAGAAAATCACGGATCTGTATAAGTAAGTTGGTTAATGTCTTAGTGATGTTAGTTACAAAACCAACTCGTACAGAACAAGAAGACCCACAAGGTGAGCCGGAAGCAGAAGGAGAGGTTGGAAGAGAAGGAAAGGCTGAAACGGGTCAAGATAGAAAAGAAGAAGATTACGGATCTTTACAAGTAAGTTGGTTATGTTAGTTATAAAACCAACTCGTACAGAGCAAGAAAAACGACCATAAGGCGCGCAGGAAGCAGAAGGAGAGGTTAGAAGAGAAGGAGAGTTTGAAGTGGCTCAAGATAGAAAAAAGAAGATCACGGATCTTCATAAGTAAGTTAGATTTTAAGTTTCACATATTGACCCTTTAGCGCATTGAGCTATTATAACAGAAAATAAATTGGTATGTGGGCTTCATTCCGAATTAGAACAAACATTTTCTGTCCCTCGTAATATAATTTTATTGTAATACTTTCGCTTGTGCTGATTTCCCAACAAGTGTTTCAAGTTTTATTGGAATCAGAAATGTATGTATATGACCTTGACTCCAGTCTGACATAGTTGCCGCTTGTATAGTCCGTTCGGTTAGATAGTGTCGGTACACCCGCACGTCATTGTGGCAGAGCGACACTATCTAAGCGAATGGACTATATAGATGTTTTATCTCGCCGTTTGTATAGCGGGTGCCACGCTTGTGTGGGTGAACCGCGCTTGTGTGTGTCAATATACATGCACACCATAGAGCAAATTTTTATATAAAGGAAATAGAGACCAATCTTCGGCCTCTTTATTGGAAGTGCATAACTAGCGCTATCTGTTGTCTGGTGCAAGCAGCGTTTGACGTATAAACAAACACACACATAAACACATTAAACATATAGTGATAAAAAAGTGACACCTAGGGCGTGATCGCCGTGATTATAACAACTTTAGAATTTTTTGGCTTAGTAGTTCCCATTTGAATGTATGAATATTGCGCCCCCTGGTTTTGGCCGAGTCGCCGGCCGACGCACACAGGAGCGTGTGTCTATACGCATTACAACTACAAGTCTTTCTGTGTCTTTGTCTTATTGCTTTTACATGAACCTTGGAGTTTTGGAAGAAGATATAACAGTACCTACTCTTTTTATTTTATTTATTTATTACTTTGCCTAGTTTATAAGTAAGCACAAGATCAAAATTATCAATAAAATAAGTTAACTAGCTTTCTTGTGGATGTTTAAAATATCATTCATTATCTGATCGTATTTTTAATGTACCACCGCACTGTTGAAGTTCTATGTCTTAGCGCAATTGTTTAATTTATAACGGTAATTAGTGGATTATGAGGTTGGCTGTACAATGACTTAAGGCTATACTACATTTGAATTGTTAACCTTACACTTTATTGTACAACTGTTTTTTATCCTTAATAAAATAAAATAAAATAAAATAAAATAAAATAAATAAGTATGGCTGGTTCGCGCTCGTGACATAAAACGTCTGTATATTAACACAGGATTATAAACCTTAATCTTATGTATTTTCTATTACCTTTTCCTCAGGCTCCGCAAACTTCAATCGTCAATATCGAACCAACACATGCGGCAAGCAGAAGAGCGAGAAAAGCGCGCAGAAAAGCGAGCGGCCAATGAGGCTACCGCTTTACCCGCTCTCAACGCTCACAAGACGCCCAAGAAGGAGCCAGAGTTCGTTGACCCGCAACAGCTGACTGGCGACTTGCGGTCAATCAATACTAAAGGTAGGATAAAAATAAATAATAAATATAAAGCTAATAAAATAAATAATCCTACTAATATTATAAATGTGAAAGTTTGGATGTTTGGATGTTTGGATGTTTAGATGTTTGGATGTTTGTTACTCAATCACGCCAAAACGGCTGAACGGATTTGGCTGAAATTTAGGACACAGATACTTTGTAGCCTGGAGAGGAACATAGGCTACTTTTTATCCCGAAAAAAGATCACATTCCCGCGGGATAACGTCGTGTAGTCCACGCGGGCGAAGCCGCGGGCGGAAAGCTAGTACTAGATAAAAGTAAGTAAAGTCTCCCGAGTACTACTTCTATATGTGGGATTCGAACCCACAACCTTTGAATTTATAGTCCAGTACTCCACCAATTGAGCTACTGGCAGGCCTATTTCACTCCCCGTGTCGGCTCGAAAACGCGGTGGCAACGCCGGCGTTGTAAATCCATAGAAATTAGGTCCGCAAAAGAGCTAGAATATATGCGATAGAAAGAGATGCAACGACAACGAGTGGCCGTTCGTAATTTGCCTGCGCCGTACAAGCTGAATTCTACTTTATTGCGTTATAGTTAGAGTTGCTATTTATTTAAATGACTTAGCGGAGTGAGCTATCTGTTACATAGTAACTATTTAGTAATCTGTGCTACTGGGAAAAGTCAAAGCACAGAAATAGAATCCGATTCCGTTACCGAACGTTTGTGTAGAGTTTGTGCACACCACGAAAATACCAGTGCACAATACCTGCATTTAGCAAGACAGCAATACACCTTGCAACTTTACCGGTTAGACTACTCTACACGTGTTTCGCCCCCACCCCGGGGCATCCGATCCGAGAGGTACAAGGTGTATTGCTGTCTTGCTAAATGCAGGTATTGTGTACTGGTATTTTCGTGGTGTGCATGTGCAATTTTCTTTTGCATCGTGCATATTGTGTTTTTTGCGGAAGTAAGCTACATATATTTCGGTTTTCACAATGGTTAGGGACTTCCGCCAAGTGACGCCTGATTCAATCAAATACACAATAATTCGAATATTATGACAGTAGTCAATAGGGTATTTGACCGGTTTTTTTTATGACTTCAAATGTTTATTGAATTAGTTGCAACACAACATAGGTATTTATTTTCAAATAATATTTAGAAAGTCTATATCGCTGAAAATATGCAAGATATTAACTTGCATATTTTCAGCGATATAGAGCATCAAATTTTCTAATTAGACAAGGAGAGCACTATAGAAGTGTGACGTCACATTTCTATAACGCCATACTCTCGCCATACAGTCACATTTTTTTTTTATTTTATTTTTTCTTTGGAAGATTTACAGACAAATATATTATTATTATTACAATCGGTAGTTTAAAACAATGCCATTTACAAATCTCCACCAATAGGAGTAGTAAGTAGTTAAGTAGCTCTTAATGAGTTTGTTATAATACAGATTGAATTTATTTTCTCACATTTGTTATTCAATAATGTCATATTTGTGAATATCATAATTAAATATCTACATTTCAACAACAGTCAAATACCCAATTAAACATTTTCTTTTCTTCTTCCAGCGAACCTCCTCCGGGACCGCTACGAGTCCCTCCAGCGTAGAGGCGCCCTCGCCGCCGCCAAGCTCATGATGAAGAAGAAGAAGCGAGTCAAGAGCTACTTCAAACCAGGCCATAAGGTCACTGACAAAGATGTCGAGAACTTCGTCAAGAGGAGTGCAGGGAAAAAGTAACCTTATCAGTAGTATGTTAAGGTTCAATATTGCATATGAATATAATGTTAAATTTATATTTTTGTAGTTTGATTTTCATCTGTTTTTCCCAACTCTGAAGGTTTACTTTTCAAAGAAAGATTTGTTTACAGATACACGGTTTTTTTTTATTACTTACCCCGGATAATTTTAGGAATTATTCTACTCTAATGCTGCAGCTGTTCCGTACAAAAGTGCAAAAATATTTAATCCAAATGTATGGAGCAGCTGATTTTTTTTCGCGATTTCAGTTTTGGTCCCATAATAAAAGTTGTTTGTTTTCATAAGTAGAATAATCTCTAAAATTATCCGGGGTGATAAAAAAATTACCGTGTATAGACTGCGAAGTCTTCTTAACTCGATGAAATTGCGGGTAGCTTAGTTTTATTAGGTACTTTATAGTTTTGTGAAGGGGTTGCCAAATGTAAAAGAGCTACGGATACTCGTAAATATAAGAATAAAAATATTGGATGGCAATCACGGTTTTTTCTAATAATACTCTAAAATAACAGTAAAACAATCATTTATTTTTGATATTTATTGTAAAAATCTTAACATAGTTATATTACAACTAAATGTAGTCTACTTACAAATATATTACAGCATAATTGTGGCAGTTTATAATATAACAGTACGTAAATCTAGAAGTAAAGTTATTGTAGGTAACTCAGTAAGTTTCAATCAGGGTAAATTTTCCTTAAAAATAGGAAAATAATATAAAAAAAATATATTTATTAAACTCTAATAGTATGCCTCTAATACATTTTTAATAACAAAACGTAATAAGTTAAATAAATTGTATACTTGATAGACCAAATGCACAATATATGGTAACCACAGGTGCATTTTTTTGGGTGTGTTTATTAAGGCGATACTCGAAAACATTATGCTGAAGCGAGATAGCAATGAGAAAACGACGCGCGCGGGAGCGAGAACGATTTTGCAGATTAGGCGAATAAATAAAACACAAAATCACTTCGTATTAACGAATTTTTGAAAATGCTTCTACACGATCCTAAATATTATTGGTGTCCACTAATTAAACCAATTTCCAATAGAGTCATCATCATCATCATCATCATGTCAGCCGAACGACGCCCACTGCTGGGCATAGGCCTCCCCCAAGGATCTCCACAACGATCGGTCCTGCGCTGCCCGCATCCAGCGGCTTCCCGCGACCTTGACCAGATCGTCGGTCCACCTTGTAGGGGGCCTGCCCACGGAACGTCGTCCGGCACGTCCAATAGAGTATGTAACCCCATTTAAGAATAATCTTGAATTTTAGTATTTTTAGAGGTATTTTCGAAAAGAGAAAGTATCGAGGCAAAATCATAAAATCGTGTTTCTGAAACTATTCGAATCTAGATAAAGGTATGAAGAAATATATATCTTATTACCAGATTTGTAACAACTCTAACCGTCCTATAGTTTTATATCAAAAGTGCATACTTTTTCCGAGTAGCGCCTTAAACGGTAAAAATAACAAGAGTAACAATGTTACATTTTGGTCTAAAGCGATCATCAGCATTTCCAATCATTACAAAACATTGAAAATTGTGATGAGCTTACAATTTTTGAAGTCAAACACCAAATAAAAACAGCTATCTACAAAGATCACAAATTTTGCTATATTTCTATTTAGGAATTGTTCATTGCCTTCACGATAAATTTAAAACTAGTGGCAGTGTGAATTGTCATTTTATAAGTGATTTCAGTACAGTAAATCGTATGTACAGCGTCAAACAATTCCTAATTAAGAATAAAAACCAATTACTACTAAAAACAAATGGTTGAATTTCAACCCCACCGTGCCGCGATGGTGTATAGTGATCTTAGTAACTCTAATGCTCTTGTATCAGCTGTTCCCTTTAGATCAGGCTCATTGGAGCTCATTCTTGCTTCTGCTCTTGGACTGTCGACATATTGTGGGGTAGTAGGCTGAGGTTCAGCTGTAGTCCTTATGAAGAATTTCTTAGTGCCTCTGCGGTTTGGTTGTACTGTTCTACTAGGTAACGTTGTTATTTCTATCGCTTCTGTTGTAGTCCGTATGGCTTCTGTTGTGGATCTAACCGTTTCAGTAGTTGAAGGATTTGATAATGAATTTATAGCGCTGGCTTCGAAGTTCAAACTTTTTCCTCTTCTGTCACTGTGACGAGGTCTTTCTTCTTGTTTTTCTTCATACGTTACCGTTTGTCTGTAATCTGTGGACTTGGCAGTTTCATAATCCGCTGTTGTTGTTGGATTTTCAGCTAGTTGTTCCTCTTCCTTTGCAATTTCTTCCATGTCTTTTTGCGAAACAGCCATTAGTGCTTCTAATAAAGCTTTCTTGGATGCCTCTGCTGTTGTGTTATGGTCGTCGTCGCATGTTTGCACTAACAGAAGGATCAGTCTCTTAACCGTTTTGGATTTAGTTTTCTTCATGACATTCATGAGCTTCTCAGTAGTGGTTGCGTTCATGCCTCCCATTATTTCTTTCGCTTTTTCGACTACAGTGTCAGTGATAGCGCTCAAATCTTGTGAAGGTTCTGTTGAAGTATGGTCTTTCAATAATCTTGCAAACCGGTCGTCATTAAAGTTTCCTCGGGAGGCGATGTCTATGTTGATTGAAGTTGATGAAACAGACTGTTCGGTCGTTGCTGTATATTCAGTAGTAGGCGCATAAGTAGTACTTGCGACCCAAGAATGCGTTTGTTTTTCGACTGCTTCGGGTCCTGAAGGGCTTAAACCATCATTAAGTGTGATGGGATCAATGACGGTGCTATGCCATGCTTCGAAAGTGCTAGGCCATTGGAATTGGTTGGTAGTTTTATCATTATCAGGCGATGTAAAGAGGCTGCTAGAAATCGGAGACAGAGTAGTTGCGTCTGTTTCTACGTATTTGTAAGTAGTTGTTGGTTGAGAGGTGGTTTGAGCGGTGGTAGTTTCGCTATCGGGTAAGGTGGGCGCTTCAAGGTCTTCAGAAGGTTTCCTTACGGTTGTATTTAAGTTGTCGAACTGCAATTGTTTCCCTTGTCGTAGACTATTGCCCTGGGGAGCAATAAACGATTGACTATGCGCTCTTTGTAACTCTTCTTCGTTCTCTAATTCTATGCTGCTGTCAGTTTCAGTAAAATATACAGGAGTAGTTTCAGGAATAAACGTTGTTCTTATCTTTTTACTCTCAAAGATGTTTACTGGAGTTGCTAATGTAGATGATGGCTCTGATGCATCAACGCCCCATGCTGTAGGTAAATTAGTTGCTTCCACGTAATCGCTTAATGGCTGAGAATTACCTTGGTTTAACTCTTTTCCGTAAGGAGAATCATTAAAAGAATGTGTATTATTTTGGAACCCGCCATATTTAGGCACAGCATAACTGTTTTCTGTTGTCGATACAATTTTATTGTTGAAAGCATTGGATATAGTATTCACTTTTGCTGCAATAGTATTAGTGTACGTCACTGGTGATGTAACGACTATCGGGGTGGATGGAGACGTATAAGATGCAGATATTCTAGCGCAACATCTGAAAGGACTTCTTGGTGTGACACTTGAGTACGCTGCGGAGACAGACTCAGTACTGCTTGGTCTCGGAGTAGTAGTTGTTGTTTCTTCAGTGATTGACGTGTACTCAGTAGCCAAATTCAATGCTTTTCCATCTCTCAAAGAAGCTAAAGAAGGTCTCGATTTAATGTCATCAGAAAATCCTAAGATTTCTTCATCTTCCTCATTTACGGTTGTTGTTGGTTCCGTGTTAGCGTATTCATCGGTGGATGCCGTGTCAGTGAAAGATGGATGTGTCGGTCTTATGTCTGATAGTACTTTTCTAAACTGTACCGGGTCTTGCAGATATGCTGAAAGTGCATGAGTAAATACTTGAGCAAGTTCTCTTATTTGGGGTGAAGTAGCCAGTGGGTTTTGACTTTGCTGCACGCTCAGGTCGTCCATAAGTTCGTTATAAGTTCCGTTGGCATCAAGTTTGAGGTCTTCCAGTAGTTCACTGTGATCAGACACATGGCCAAATAGACTGCTGTATTTATTGATAGTATGACGACTGAAAAGTCCTGGCAATCCATCATCTAATGGTTCATATTGGTCGAAAGCCGCCGTGGTTGATTCTGTTTCATCGGTTTCTGCAGTTGCACCAGTAGAAAGGTTATCCAGTGCAGTAGCATAATAAATAGCTAAACTGTGGAGAGTCTTGGGAGTCAATGATGGTGGTACAATAAGTCCTGGTCTATTTGGTTGGTCACCGTAATACTTCTCGGTAGGTGTTGGTTCGGTGGTTGGTGTAGATCCTAATGTTCCTAAGTTTAATTTCCGAATCAACCTCTCTCTTCTTTCTTGGTATGGCTCCGTAGTCACTTGTGTGAATTCGTTAGTGTAAGTTTCTGATTTATCCGTTGCTGTCGATTCCGTAGCGAATGTGTATAGAGGTCTTGTGGTCTGAGGAATTTTGGTTGCCGTTTCAAATGAATCTTTAGTGTCAATGGTAACTTTGTTTGCTTGGTTTTCTTTTGTCTCATATTTATCACTCCTGTCAGTAGCATGAGAAATCGTTTCTGTCGACGTAACTAATGTTTTATTTTTCTCTTTTTCTAGGAAATCTTTCAGTAGCGAAACTCCAGGTCTTGTGTATGGATCACGACGGTAGTGAGCCGGAGTTGTGTATGGTTTAGAATAGGGTACGAGAGTTGATCGTTTGGTAGTAGATTCTTCCGTTTTGTATTGAATTTGTTCCAAATGCTTATCTCGGAAGTCATATAGAGTGGTTAAGTTAGGATTGCTCTTAGGTTTTTGAGCTCTGGGCGGAACGTTAGGTGTGTATACGGGGTATGGTCTAAAGTTCTTGCTGTTGTAATCTTGTAAAAACTGACGGTTGTTTTTGTTGGCTGCAAACGATGCACTTTCGGCGGCGACTTGCATTTCTCTTATGCTGTTGTAATCGATAGCAGGAGCGGCAGTGGTCGGTCTGTAGACAGGTCCTTCAGAGTAAGTTTGTGTTGTGGATTTGACAGGGACATTGCCAAAGTTGTTGGCTATCAGTTGAACTAAATTCTTCCTTCTCTTTTCAAAGGCTGTTGTTGCAATTGTCCTTTGTGTGGGATTGTAATTAGAGGATTCAAAAAGGGATTGGAAACTCCTTGCGGTCGCCTTAGGTATGGGTATAGAATCTCCTTGAAGACGTTGTCTGTGTCTGAGGAATCGTTCAGTAGTGCTGGGTATATTGATGGAGCTTCTTCTCGATTCTGCACGAATATTAGTGTCTGTGCCGATTTGCTGGAGATCAGGGTTCTTGGTTAAAGTCTGCGAGACTCTTTGGGTTTTCTTCTGCTCGTTGGAGTAGTATTCCGCGCTGGACTCGTAGAGTGCCGGGGCCGACGCGCAGTCCACCTTGAACCACCAGTCACAGATGAGGTGGGACTGGCTGAAGATGGTGCCATTGGGACACAGGAACGAGATTTTGCGTGATGTGTCGCAGATGTGGAACACCTGGAAGAAATTTTTAATGAGTTTTAGTGTTTGCCTCTTCGATCAACAATAACACCTATCGAAGGTTTGCCTCTAAGAATTAATTCGGACGTCCTCAACGTATTGTTGTTTTTTACTAAGATCAACAATACCACTTGATAGCTAACCGGTCGAAGTGTCAAAAATTACCGAGTGTATAAGAGCGCACTTCCAAGGTGCGCTATTATTTCTTTTCGCTTCCTGACATTTATTACGTGACGACGTCGTACGAGATTGTGACGTAACATTCGTAAACTTTTTCTTCGTTTTCATAAAAGTCAGGTGGTGCCATATTTGTGTTTTGTTTTAGTTTGTGAGGGAGGCGTTATCCAGTATCCAGTGGAAGGTATTGTTGATCGCAGGTTGAATAAAATACATTTTTGCTTGGTATTAAAAACTCTTCTGCTAGTTAGATAACTAATGTTTAATTTGTTATGTACCTTTCCATTCAAAATTTACTGAAATGTACTCTGAAACGGAAATCGATTGTGCTAATTAGGACCAACCGATTCACTAGGTAGCCAAGTTTCATGCATCATCACGTATGTTGTTGTTAACTAAGTATGTTTTATTATAATCACTCATCATCAACGTGTTAAGTATGAACATTTACCTGGCAGTCTGTCTCTAAGTCTGCGTAGTAACCTGTCGGCACGTTCTTGCAGTTGAACCCTGTGGGCGGAATGTTCGGGTACGCCGGGAAGTCCACGCCAGCTTTGCCAATCATGCCTGGAAGTGGGGATAAAAGAGGAAGTTGAGATTTTAAATTATTTTTATGCATTCACAATGCAATGTTGTAAGTATAGGGAAAATGTTATAGTAAAAAACCACGAGCCCTATAAGTAGCTGAATCCCGCTGACAGCTACTTACCTACCTATACCTACAGTCGCCACAAATTAAGATGCCCGTTTTGACACATGGTAATGACCCTAGAATGTAACTTGTTACGAAAACCAATAAATCAAATATATGCTGATTACTTATCAAAGGCGTATGAAAATAATATGTTACATTTTTTAACGCCTCATAAATTAAGGCAAAGTGTATTACGCGTATTATTTTTGCGTTTATTCTAAAGTAAACTCAGATTCGATTAACTACGAAACGTCTCGAAAAACAGTTACGTTCTCAGTCTTTTTTTTTTTTTAATACTAGTGTTGTAACCGTTGTGTGCAGGATTTCTCCAGCTTCATTCAATTTTATCGAAATAATCGTTATAACCACTTTAATAGATTAATTTGTAAAATTGATCTTTTTTGTGTGAAAACTAGATTGGCGCATTAGTGAAATTATGAATTGGCAACAATGATTTCAATAAAACGGTTTCTAGGCAAACGCACACTTATCCAAGCGAGAACGTTTCGAATGAACCGAATGAAAAAAAAATTCTTTAAATACAACCTAGACAATCTTGCACACCCCACCATGTCGAATCGTCACGTTCACCTTTCCAGAGATTTCTTAAAACACGTTTCGTTTGGCTTGTTCCAAGCGTTCGCATCGGACAAGCGTGCGTTCACCATAAGCGGCCTGTACACGTTGGTCCAACCACTGGCTAAAGCCCCCAGTACAGGATGGCCGATCATGGTCGGCGACCATGTTGGGCCATCGTGTACAGGGCCGGTTTGCGTGTGATTGCTGACTGTGAGCAGTGATCGCCGGCGATCCGTCCCGTGTCGGTTTTTCGTGCACGATTCAAAGGGAGTTTGTCGCAGGCCACAGTCAGCGTTCACACGTTGGCCGATCATTCAGTTCATCTGAACATTTCTGCGTTGACTGACGTGTAGGATATTTTAGATTTATTGTTTTTTTTCGCAATCAGGCCATTTTGTGGAGCATATTAAATTGTCAAAAATATCCTTGATGTTGTATATCTTTGATAAAATATATTTTTTATTTAAATGATAATAAAATACGCTTAATTCACAAGATGTATAGGAGTATTCTGTTTTGTTATCTAAAATTAAGTAAATAAAAATAAAATGAATAAAACGTTATTAATACATTATTATTATTATCTGGGTTCAATCCCCGCCCAAGAAATATTGATATGATGTAAGTATTTGTTTTTTCTGTGTCTGGGTGTTATGATATATATGTCTATTATTACTTTAATGCATAATTACATTTATCTAGACATATTATACAAGATCCAGACTCTATTAATATAGAATCATTCTCGTAATAAATTAAAAGCGCTGTAAATGTAAATTGCATAAGCCGTCATTGCATACACATCCATCCTCACGGCCAGTCCAACGCAGAATGAAACCGGCGATCGTGTGAACACTGACACTAAATGATCACCAGTCATGGTCGCCGACCATGGTCGGCCAACCTGTACTGGGGCCATAATACATCGTACATTGACACTTTTGAACGAACAAGACGTTTAAAAAGGTTCTTTCAAAAGTGTAAATATACGACGTATTGGCCAATGGTTGGGCCAACGTGATTTTTAGTCGACCGATAGTTTAGTCGGAATCGTAAGACGATCGTGATCAAACTGTCGGCCGATAGTTTGGTTTTGAGAACCTGCGAGCACTTGTGATTTTTAGTCGACCAATAGTTGGTCGACAGTTTAGTTGAATCCGGGCGCGCGCTCACATAGTCCTTCATGCACAGGCCGATAGTTGTATAACTGTAACTTTAACTATAGTTGTAGTAACTATTATTGGCCAGTCATTTTCGATAGTCCGATACTGAATGCGCAGTCTACCGATAGTTGTGCGATAGTTTAGTTGAATACAGTGCGCGCGCTCACATAGTCCTTCATGCACATTACCGCCCGGCCGATAGTTGTGCGATAGTTTGATCGTACAACTATCGGCTAGTAATTTTCGATAGTTTGATCGGTCGATAGTTTAAGCGCACTGACGATTGCCACTGCCATATAACTCTATACTGAATTCGAGAACGACCAAACTATCGCCCGATTAAAAATCACAAGTGCGCGTTCGCTCTTATATAAATTATGCAATTTAAGTAGATTCGATTCAAGTTTATATAACATAAAAGGTCAATTTATACTTTAATAATATGTTTATTAAAAGTATAAGTAAGTACCTATACTTATAGTAAGTTTAACATTTTATAATTATAACTTTAGTCTTAATCCACATAAGTTGCAAACCTACTATAATCGATTAGTTACTCAGAACCTTAATCGATTAATCGCGAGAATCGATCACAGACTCGTATGGTTACATGCCTAATCACGTCATTTTGGCATGTGTCAAAACGGGCATCTTATTTTGTGACGACTGTACACAACGACTGTAGGGCTCGTGGTTTTTATACTATCACATTTTTCCTATAACATAAGAAGTGTAATTTAAAAAATTATAATGATTGAAACTTTACGAATAAAATTATTCTAAGTAGTTTTGATGTTAGCATGAATGTTTCACTTACAAAAGTGAGCAGTTGCCAATCGATGCTTGCAGCATGTTGCGTTCATTGCCATAGCATTCTCCCTTATCTAGGTAACTAATAGAGTTGTATGAAAGGTTTAGGTTGAGCTTAGGCCCCATCGTCTGAGCGGTCGTTTGGGTCTATTAGGTATAGTTTTATAACAGTTTAAGCATATCCTAATGTTCTACAATGCCAAAGTTAAGCGTAGATTGAGTAAGTCAGTGCTCACAGTGTAGCGCTAAAAACTTGAGAAGCCGATAGTGATGCGACTTAGATAGTTAAGTATTTAGTGCTTGAAGCCTGCTGCATTTATCGCTTGAGCGATCTCTTTTATGCTAATAAAATAAAAAAAAAAATTAAAACTGGGACGAGCCGCTTGGTGAGCGCTTTGCCCTCGGTGTAGCTCTCAAAGTGTTCTGCCCCCATCGCTTGAGTGATCTCTTGTAGACAACATAGAGCTACCTATATGGTTAGGTACACATTAGTAATAAGATAAGCATACCATGGTGTTCTACTACGTCGAGGTCGGGCTGGCTGTCAGCTGGTATGAGCCGCTTGACGAGCGCTTTGCCTTCGGTGTAGCTCTCAAAGTGTGCTGCCGCCATCGCTTGAGTGATCTTTTGTAGACGACATAGAGCTACACGGTTAGGTAAACCTTAGTAATAAGTTAAGCATACCTTGGTGTTCTACTACGTCGAGGTCGGGCTGGCTGTCAGCTGGTATGAGCCGCTTGACGAGCGCTTTGCCCTCCGTGTAGCTCTCAAAGTGTGCTGCCCCCATCGCTTGAGTGATCTCTTGTAGACGACATATAGCTACCTACATGGTTAGGTAAACCTTAGTAATAAGTTCAGCATACCTTGGTGTTCTACTACGTCAAGGTCGGGCTGGCTGTCAGCTGGTATGAGCCGCTTGACGAGCGCTTTGCCCTCCGTGTAGCTCTCAAAGTGTGCTGCCCCCATCGCTTGAGTGATCTCTTGTAGACGACATATAGCTACCTACATGGTTAGGTAAACCTTAGTAATAAGTTCAGCATACCTTGGTGTTCTACTACGTCAAGGTCGGGCTGGCTGTCAGCTGGTATGAGCCGCTTGACGAGCGCTTTGCCCTCGGTATAACTCTCAAAGTGTGCTGCACCCATCGCTTGAGCGATCTCTTGTATGCTCTCAGCGCTCGGCTCGGGGAGGTAAAGATCGGCGGAACGGGATGTGTCCTGAAACATGTACGAATGCGGTCGTTAAAGGTTACCTATATTATAAGTAAAACATTGATCAGTGATAAATCCGCGCAGCTTTAATTTTATTACCAAGTAGGTATGGTGTAGGTACCTATTATTTAGCACAAGGTACCCACTGTCAGAGACAGTCAAAAAGTCTAGGAGCCCGTGGCGCAGTGGTTACTGAGCCCGACCTGCGATCTTTGAGGTTAAGCAACTTTCGCAATGGTCGGTCACGGGATGGGTGACTAAAAACTTTTCATCTCGAGCTCCTCCGTGCTTCGGAAGGCACGTTAAACCGTTGGTCTCGGCTGCATTTGCAGTCGTTAATATCCCCCAACCCGTTTTGGCCCGCGTGGTGGGCAATGGCCCATTTTCCTTATCGATCCATAAGGAAGGCAAGTGCCCCAGTAGTGCGGTAGATACATTAAATGTCAGATGATAATGATGACCCACAGTCAGTACCTACAGTTTATGAAGGATAAAGGTACGAGTTGGATCTGGGCGTCGAACCGCAACTGCAAGCGACATGACGCCGCGCCATACTAGTTTCTAGTTGATGTTTCTTTGTTTTGTATAAAATCGAGCGTCGACGCATGCAGTTGTCGTCCGACGCCCCCCGTTTCGAACCGAATGTAGGTACTCAAGACGTAATCTAATTAACAAACTGACGCGAAAATACTCAATTGTTACTCAGTTTTGGGAGAGTCTTAAACATCGTAGCATCTCTTTCATATATGTTTGACATTTAAAGCGACAGGGCGATGTTTGAGACGCTCCTAAATTTGAGCAGCGTTCGATTCCCTACCTATTCGGGCGTGAGCTGCATAGATTACACTGGAGATTTTGCTTAGGAGGATGTACCTATATCCTTATCACATTTAAACAAGATTTAAAGAATAAGTAGTTAGAAAAAATCAAAACTGACCTTCCGACGTTGCGCTTGTCGACGTGACCCCTCACATGTGCCTGAAAAAAATAAAATAAAAACGAAATAAATAACTAAGAGTAATTTCTTTCTGTTGAACTTTCCTTAAGCTTTACATCCAACCAAAGTATCTGCAGGTTACCTGAATTCTAATAAATAAAAATAAAAAAGCAAAGTTGAATATCGTACAACCGGGGACCAATTCGGTGAACCACCCTTTTACCACAGAATATATAATTGCTTTTACTCCTTTTCGTGTGGCTGGCGTTGAGACGCCAATTATGGTGAGCCATTCACTTGCAGTCCGTATCTGTAATTGAATATTCATTGACTATTATGATAACCCTTGTTTGATACAAACAACCAAATATTAAAAGGGTCTGCGCGGAAATGGCGATGCACCAGCCACACGAAAAGAAGTAAGAAGTGGTTCACCGAATTTTTCCCCGACTGTACATTATTGTCTGTCAGATCTCAATTTAGTGTTCATCTAAAAACGGATCTCACATCTACTCTAAATTGATTTGACCAACAGCAGTAGAAGCCGATCTAATCGATTTAATCGATTCAAACCAGACGTCAAGTTTTTTTTTATCAAACAGACCATCATAATTTGCATTACAATGCATGTTATGAATACAACAATATGTGCGGTACCTGTTCGTGCTTTCTAGTCGAAATCGACTGATGTAACGAGTGTAAAATATTGAATAGGTAGCTTTGATTAGCATTTAGCTTATGAAAAGGAATGGTGATCAGGTGGGCATTCCCAGCTTTTGTTAAAAGTATGTGGGTGTATGAAGTTGGTATTAATTGTTACATACATTATATTCAGTTTCACTTGGAAAGAATATGAACTGGTTCATATTGTAATTGGTAATTCTAATCATTGTGTAATACAAAATTTAATGAATATATTATATTCATTAATTTACTGCCGCACTCAGAGACGTCAATTAAATTTAGTTGGCATTAAATTATCATTTCTACTCTATTCAATACATGACATAAAAAAGAGACATATAGAGATTTTAGATCAATTAAAGTTAATTGGCGTCTCTGAGTGCGGCAAATAGTAACTTAACAATTACCTGCCAGTTACAATATGTCATAACTGGGTGCCTACCACCAACTCTTATTGCGGTTTTGTTTAAGACCTAAACTGATCTGCTTCGCTTATTCGTACCACGACAGCTTAATATCAATGACAGCGATTCAGTGATCATTCAATGACATTTCACAGCCGCTAAGCTGTCAAGAACTCTTATTTGACTTATAACTCGGCCAAGCTAACATGACACCTGCAGATTATACCCGTCCCTCTCACTCTCCGGGCATGACAGAATCCAGTGAAAGAGATGGGTAGAAGAAACAAGGACACAAATCGTTCGGTCATTCACATTTAGCAATTCATTTGCGATACAGTTTTTAGAAGGTCATAGTACGAAAGAAAGCAATTCATTTTAGGAACCTATTCTACATCGCGCTAGTTTTGAATCGCTGTCTTAAAGTTGATGGTAGGCACCGTGGTCGTCCGAGTGACACTCGGATAAATATCAAATCACTTGTTTGTCATATAAATAATACTCGGAATTATAGTAAAATCAGTTTGGTGTACCCCAGGGGAGTGTGTTGGGCCCTCTCCTGTTTTTAATCAATATTAATAACCTTCCAGACGTTACCAAACATCCGAGTATCTTGTTTGCTAAAAGTTGCTAATGATGTGTCCGTATTCGTTTCAACTGACAAAAAGAAGACTTTAGATGAGCACAATAAAACAAAACGTTTGCTATAAAATTAACAGAAAATGTAATGGCATTATTATTTTGACTATTGTAATTGTAACATGACTCGAATTATCAAGTGTTAATGTTATTAGAAATAGAAATATCCTTTATTCAAATAAACATTTTTAAATGTACTTTCGAATCGTTAGTTTTGCCCTACCACCCATTCAGGACTCTTTTAACTGACGAGAAGAACGGGCGCAAGAAACTCATCAGCTTTGTCGAAAAAAAAAACAACAATGATTTACAATATCGATATCGTCATTAAATACAATCAAAATATTTACATAAATTATTTTTGAATTGCATACAGGTTACAAAACTAAAAATATTCAAAGGCAAAGTATTTATTCGTATTTATTCGACGACCGATTTGGCGCAGGGGAAGGATACCTGCCTTCTGCGCCAGAGGTCTCGGGTTTGATCCCCGAACAAGACAAATATTTGTTTGCATGAACATGTCTATTTGTCTTGGTCTGGGTGTTTTCTATGTAGGTATATTAAGCATTTACAAAAAAAAGTATATAAGTATATATTTATCCGTTATCTAGTTTTCATAACACAGTTTCTTAATGATAACTACTTATGAGCTAGATAATTGGTGTGATTGTGAAGTTATTTATTTATTAATTATTTATTTATTTATTTATTCTTATCCTGCCATTCCTTTTCTCCTATAACTTTTTCTCAATTTGATATTATTTATAAAGCTAATAACTATAATTTTTGACATTATAATTATATTGTTGACATAATATGACATCAGAAAAGTATTATGTATTATACTTACGTTATATAAATGTCTTGTACATAAAAAAAAGATTCCGACGAACTGAGAACCTCCTCCTTTTTTGAAATCGGTTAAAAACTAGTCTACTTTGAACTCAGTAGTACCATGTACTGTACATACCTAACAAATCTATATACAAACACCGTGTGGGAACATCCACATGTAGTTCGAACAAATCTATTGTATTTCTGAATAGCTTGATAGTGAAAGTTATCGAGAAGGAACAGTGATTCATACTGAATGCTATCATTTTGTTCAATGCGAAGATGCATATCTTGATACAGATCTTTATAGATAAGTAGGTACCTACTTGTTTCAAATTTGAGTATCATAGAAGCGCTCTAAATTAAAACACAGCACAAATTATTATGCACCTACTGCATCATTATAATTTAAGAGAGTGGGCGATAATATCAAACACTAGCTTCCGCCCGCGACTTCGTCCGCGTGGACATTCGAGACAATACTTATGGGACAAATAACCAGGATAAAAAGTATTATATGCTTTAATTTCATAAAAATCCGATCAGCTGTTTTTACGTGATTAGGCAGGTCCTCCCTCACCAAGCGAGCAGCCTCGCGCGAGGCAGAACGTTTGCCACGTGCGGCGGGCCTCGCACGAGGCTGCTCACTTGGTGAGGGAGGACCCGCCTAATAACTTAAAAACGGCTAATCGGATTTTTATGAAATTAAAACATATAATACTTTTTATCCTGGTTATTTGTTCCCTAAGTATTGTCTCGAATGTCCACGCGGACGAAGTCGCGGGCGGAAGCTAGTAAATAATAAGTGTCTGTTTCACAACCAAAAAGTTAGTTCTGAGTAGCTAAGGTACCACGAACTTTTAGGGTACTTAAGATGATTTAGGTTTCTATACCCTATTTACCCCCTGGGTTTGATTTTCGGAAAACTACGAAATGGGTTGCCTATTTGTTTTAAGAAGTAAGCCTACAAAGTTTCAAGTTGGAATGTCTATTTTACCCCTGATTTTTCATTCAAAACTTCACCCCTATTTCAACCTTTTAGGGGTTGAATCATGTTCAGCGTGTTAAACATCAAATCAAATGCCATTTTTGCAATCGTCATCCCATAAAACCCCAATAACGACATCCATATCGATTTTTAGGTATATTTATCCCATTTAACCTCTAATGGGTTGATTTTCGAAAATATACGAAATATGTGTTTGCTTATTTGTTTCACTTTCCGACCATAAGCCTAAATAATAAATTAAATGAAGGACTTTCTAGATACAACATTTCATCCCCGTTTTCACCCCTTCAGGGGTGTAATTGTCAAAAACGCTGACACAGATAAATATTAATTTTCAATTGCCAGCCTAAATGCAAAATTTGAAGATCCTAACTTCAAAACTGACGGACTTTCATACAAACATTTATCCCCTATTTCACTCCCTTAGGGGTGGAATTTCCAAAAATCCTTTCTTGGTGGATGCCTACACTGTATAACGTATCTATGTGCAAAATTTGAAGTCTCTAGGTTCAGCGGTTTGGGCTGTGCGTTGATATCTCAGTCAGTCAGTCAGTCAGGACTTTGAATTTTATATATATAGATGACTAGCTTCCGCCCGCGACTTCGTCCGCGTGGACATTCGAGAAAATACGTAGGGGACCAATAAACTGGATAAATAGTATTCTATGTTTTAATTTCATAAAAATGCGATCAGCCGTTTTTACTTGTTTAGGCGGGTCCTCCCTCACCAAGCGAGCAGCCTCACGCGAGGCAGAACGTTTGCCACGTGCGGCGGGCCTCGCACGAGGCTGCTCACTTGGTGAGGGAGGACCCGCCTAATCAAGTAAAAACGGCTGATAGGATTTTTATGAAATTAAAACATAGAATACTATTTATCCTGGTTATTGGTCCCCTAAGTATTTTCTCGAATGTCCACGCGGACGAAGTCGCGGGCGGAAGCTAGTAAATAATAAGTGTCTGCTTCACAATCAAAAAGTTAGTTCTGAGTAGCTTAGGTACCAAGAACTTGTTAGGTACCAAGAACTTTTAGGGTACTTAAGATGATTTAGGTTTCTATACCCTATTTACCCCCTGGGTTTGATTTTCGGAAAACTACGAAATGGGTTGCCTATTTGTTTTAAGAAGTAAGCCTTCAAAGTTTCCAGTTTGAAATGTCTATTTTAGCCCCTGATTTTTCATCCAAATTTCACCCCTATTTCAACCTTTTAGGGGTTGAATCATGTTCAGCGTGTTAAACATCAAAATAAATGCCATTTTTGCAATCGTCATCCCATAAAACCTCAATAACGACATCCATATCGATTTTTAGGTTTATTTATCCCATTTAACCTCTAAGGGGTTGATTTTCGAAAAATGCGAAATATGTGTTTGCTTATTGGTTTTACTTTCCGAGCATAAGCCTAAATAATAAATTTAATGAAGGACTTTCCAGATACAACATTTCATCCCCCTATCACCCCTTCGGGGGTGGAATTGTCAAAAACGTTGACACAGGTAAACATTAATTTTCAATTTCCAGCCTGAATACAAAATTTAAAGATCCTAACTTCAAAACTGACGGACTTTCATACAAACATTTATCCCCTATTTCACCCCCTTATGGGAGGAATTTCCAAAAATCCTTTTTTAGTGGATGCCTACACTATATAACGTATCTATGTGCAAACTTTCAAGTCTCTAAGTTCAGCGGTTTTTGGGCTCTGCGTTGATATCTCAGTCAGTCAGTCAGTCAGTCAGGACTTTGAATTTTATATATATAGATAGTTTTGAAACTAATATATTTCAATTGCCGAACTTTTTGTGTTATAATAGGTATTTACTTTACTTGTGAATTGCCGTTTTCTCTGGGGGGGGGGGGGAATTCTTAGTTGGAATTATCATACAAAGATATTTGGGGATTTCTTGGACATGTGAACTCCGAATTCAACGAAACTTTAGAGATATGATCCATCATCATCGTCATCATGTCAGCCGAACGACGCCTGCTGGACATAGGCCTCCCGCCTCCCCCAAGGATCTCCATGACGATCTAGTCAAAGTCGCGGGAAGCCGCTGGATGCGGGCAGATATGATTAATAATAATTAATAATAATAATTAATAATAATAATAATAATAGTTTATTATACATTATACATTAGATTAGACAATATTAAACTAACTATTGTCTACAATCCTACTAGGTAATATTATAAATGTGAAAGTTTAGATCTTTGGATGTTTAGATGTTTGGAGGTTTAGATGTTTGACTCAACCACGCTAAAACGGCTGAACGGATTTGGCTGAAATTTGGGACACATAGGTATACCTACTTTGTAGCCTGGAGAGGAAATAGGCTACTTTTTATCCCGGCAAAATATCACATTCCCGCGGGATAACGTCGTTAATACGTCGAAATTGACAATTAGTTTTGATATACCTACCTATTGTTAATAATAAAAAAATTAGGGATCAACGAACGTGTGAGAAAAAAAACGGCAATTTCATAGGATTATAGGATAGGAAAGACCTATTATAACCAAAGAACAATCTTTCGTGTTATTTGGCTCATACTATCTTTAGGTAATAAACCTCCATTGAGAGCTTCGATCAACAATAGGTACCAGATGACGTCTGACGAACTAAAACACCCAAATATGGAACCGAATGACTTTAAACGGAGAAAAAGTTTACGTATGTTACGATCTTACGTCAAAAAATGACCTAAGTGCACGTAAGAAGTGCGCTCTTATCCGCTCGGCCGTTTTTGACACTCCAACCGGTTATCTATAGTCCCACACTCCTGTCTGTTCCGGTGACATCCGTGACAGAGAAGCCACTTGCAATACGAAATTAGCTAACAAAAAGGACTGTCGTATGAAATCTATTTTAGTTCTAAAAATTATCACCGGAATTGTTGATCGAAGATTGAGAGTTAAAAACAAAAGTAAATCAAATTGTTTTTAATTTTGCTAGAAAAAGTAAGTGATTAACAGCACGTTGAATCATCTCATCAGTGACCTGCCGACACAGTTTGATAAAGATAACAAATAATTAATGGTTGCGCCTAGTTGCGCAAACTCAGCTTTCTAGCGGTCGTGAGAAGAGCTGATCAGATACGGGGAATAATAAAATTGCTGCCTTAGGCTACTGCCGATTGTTGGAAACGCGATTAAAGGATTTTTGAAAACCTTGCAAGGTTGTGGAAGGCTATTGTTAAACATTTAATCTTTGAACTAAGCGGTGAGTTATTTGAAGTGGATAGGTATAAAGGGATTAATTTTATCGATGCGCTTATAATATTACTAAATCCTAGTATTATTAATCTAGCTGTACGTACCTGAGAGAGTTTAGACTTTAGTCAAGTAGGCTAGGAATCCAATCACATTTTGTAAAAGTACAGACACAAGAGATTAAACTCTCTTGTGTAAAAGCTGAGCTATCAAATGAGATATTATGAACATTTTAAGTCTGACCATTATCTCGAGTTAGAACGTTTGGCAAAACGAACGTATTTGGCATTACTTTTTAAAAATCTCACTATAGTTAAATAAAGTATATAGGTACTCGAAAGTATTCCAAAGCGTGATACATTTCCAAAAATTTGATACTCGTCGTTATGAAAAACGGGAGTTTTATCCTGTTTTGTTGTCGAGTCCCGCCGGATCGCAGTTGTAGAGTAACTATTTAGTAATCTGTGGTTGTAGGTACACGCAAGAACGGGATTTGTACCATGTTTTGTTCTCGAGTCTCAAGTATTTCAGCACTGTTGTACACGCCATAGTCACGGAGTAACTGAATACATCGTTTTTCATAAAGCCTAGAATACACATGCTCTTAAGTAGCACATAAGCATGCTAGTTTCGAGCAGATGCTACGTAGTAGCAGACAAATAGCACGTGTATACGAAAAGAGCATGCTTGTTAAAGATTCGGAAAGCATTGTTATAAAAGAGCATACTACCTAGTAGCAAACAAGCATGCTCTTTTAGTAGCATGTGTATACCAGGCTTTTATAGTGACCATGAAAGTTTAACATCTTATTATGATAAGAACTTGTTTGCTTGCAAGAAACGAACCAACACTCAAATAGTAGCTATAACGCTTATGTATTACGTGTTTATGGAAGATATGAAGTATCATCATCCGAGTTCATTGTAATCCTCTGTGAACATTGCCACTGCCTATCATCAAACTGGCTAATTGTGACTACACAATAACGTAACCACTGACATAACTGACACTTGCCGTGCGGTGACGGACCGACTGACAAATGGCGTTTTATATGCGCCTGCGGTTCACATAGTGCATGAAAAAGCAGTATGAGTTTCATGTAGGTATGGTAGATGTTGTTTTTTATACTTGGATAATATTTGTATAGCTGGTGTAGCTTCATTCGAAAACAAATTGGCAGGATGAATTAGATTTTAATTTTAGAATTAATTAACGTAACCACTAACATAATCTAAGAAGTGGAGTTTGACAAAATGGCGTTTTGAAAAAGTACCTAGGTGTACCTTCTATAATATGTTATTGATATGTCAAATTATTTTTTGTAATTATGTGATAGCAACTGTTACTTCAATTGTTCTTGTTTGAGTATGCTAAGTCCTTTTAATAGAAACAAAACCACTTTACATAACGCAAACAACTGACTTAAACCTACTGTCATCTCTTTTCAATGTATTTGCGGTTCATACAAATGTGCTAGTTATCGACGAAAGACCTCGAAATAGGAAGTGATTCGCACGAGGAACTAATACCCATTAAGTTACAGTTACAAATAATGAAATAATATTGTCGAGACGCACAAAACCGTGTCACAGCTGTTAAGTTTATTGAAAACACATTCTCTTATTACAGAAGCGGATGGTTAGTTTTTTCTTTACTCAAATACAACCTGTCACTTCCGAAGTCATACATTTATTTACTTATCTACTTAATACCTACATTACATTCTGTATTCGAATAAGTATAAACTCTTTCGTAACCTACATTTAATATGTAAGTACGAATTAGCTAAGCAGAAGTTTTTTTATATTATAAAAAGTGTCTTTTTATATGGGTTGAGCATACTCATTCTCGTGAAATCTCCACACTCAATTCATGCATTTTTTATGGTAGGTAAGGTAAAAGGTAACTTATATTTATTTGTACCTATGCTTAAATTTTCTTTTTGAAACTTCATTGAACAATTACAGGGTAAATGAATACATAAGTATTACGAAAAGCGGGATTTTTACCATGTTTTGATTTGTTGTCGAGTCCCCGATATTTCGGCGCATGATCACATAGTAACTCAGTGATTTTGTGAGTTACTCCGTGATCATGGCGTGTGCATCTGCAAAAATTTACAGTGATAATTACCATGAAAGTTTAAAAATTTATGGCTAACAGAATTTTCAAATAAAAATATATCAAATCAGATCTATCTTACGATAGATTCCGCATTATATTAATATGATAGGCATATAAAAATTGTAACCCATATCATAAAAGACGTATTTGATTGAATCAGGCGTTACCTGACCTGGTGAAAGTCCCTAACCATTAGGAGTTAGATTAGAGAGGAGTTAGACCGTGCGAAAACCAGCACAGAGTAGTCTAATCGGTGAAGGTGCAACATCGAAGAGGTGTCGGTTGGGGCGCGAAACACGTGTAGAGTAGTATAATCGGTGAAGGTGCAACATCGAAGAGGTGTCGGTTGGGGCGCGAAACACGTGTAGAGTAGTCTAATCGGTGAAGGTGCAACATCAAAGAGGTGTCGGTTGGGGCGCGAAACACGTGTAGAGTAGTCTAATCGGTGAAGGTGCAACATCGAAGAGGTGTCGGTTGGGGCGCGAAACACGTGTAGAGTAGTCTAATCGGTGAAGGTGCAACATCTAAGAGGTGCAAGGTGTATTGCTGTCTTGCTAAATGCTGTAACGTAAATCTTTACGTACTAACGTTTTCTTACTGTCCTATTATGGAAACTTTGTATTTTTCCAGCGATCCTAGATATTGCTGCGAAACTTTCTTAATTTCACTTATACTTATACATTTTAATTTACTTACTATTTTATTTGTGTGACACTGTCAAATGTCACTTTGTTATTTTTCTTTTGATACGTCAGCTGTCAAACATACTCTTCGGATATTTAGTTTTTCTATTAAAAACTCTGTAAACTAACTTCTATATTCAAATTTTAATTCTGGAACAAATCGAGATCGGGTATAAATAAGGCCACAGTCTAGTCTAGATGACTGATCATTCCATACTTAGGCTTCATACAATCTACAATACTCAACAACTACTACTAAATCTACAAATGGTCTACAAGTGACCTACTACTAGTGAACTGCCTACAAGTGATCTCCATTGGGTATTTGACTAAATTTTTTTTAATGACTTAAAATGTTCATTTAACTAATAGCAACACAACATAGGTATTTATTTTCAAATATCTTGCATATTTTTAGCGATATAGAGCATCAAACTTACTAATTAGACAAGGAGAGCGCTATAGAAACATGACGTCACATATCCATAGCGCCATACTCTCGCCATAGAAAATTTCGTTTTAGAAAGAGATAGCTAGAGTCACAATTAAGTAGCTCAAAATTCGCTTGTTATAATACATATTGAATTTCTTTTTTCATATTTGTTATTCAACAATTTTATACTTTCGCATGTCATAATTAAATAATTACATTTCAACAACAGTCAAACACCCAATTCTCGAGGAAGTTATCTACGTCATATCCATTGAGACGGGACATTTCTCCTACCACGCGCCTCCGGAATTGCCCTCTATTGATGAGTCTCCTGCCACGCGCTGCCTCCAACGAAGAGCATCGTGACCTGCGGGGCGGTTTCCTACTCTGCCGCCTCCACGACCCTGGACCTTTCCCAAAACGCGCCATATTCTTCCCCTCCGCGAGTCACTCCGTTAACCGCGATACCCTCCGTTAACCGCGGTACCACTAACTCTATTAGGGCGTTTGTGCACTACCACTGAATTTTACCGATCCGGAAAAAAACGGATGCTTGTATTTAATTAATTACTATTATAAATGATTAATTATTAAAAAACAAGCATCCGTTTTTTTCCGGATCGGTAAAATTCAGTGGTAGTGCACAAACGCCCTTATCGGTTTTACGTTTAACATTAAGTTAGTCTAAGAACCTTCACGTGTGTCATTTTTATATTTAAGTATCTCAATAAATTTGGCTGTTAACTTCTACTCAATTCTTTTCCTTTACTAACTCTCCTCTTTATCTTAACTTTAACTTATCCGTTACCCTCCGTAACGTGATAATGCAGGTATTATGCGCTGGTATTTTCGTAGTGTGCACATATGCAATTTTTTGCGGGCGGGCGGGCGGTCTATCTTGCATGTTGTGTTTTTTTGCGGAAGTATATCTAAGCTACATATATTCCTTTTTTCACAATCATAAAAGACGCTCTAACAACTTTGGCATACTTAGTCATACTCATAACTACAAACAGATTTAAAAATGAAAACACTGACATAACACTTGATCAACTACTTTCGGCAGAACATCAAACTTGACAGTTGCACTTCAATAACCACCTTTATTAGATGGGCCTTAACCTAAAAGGTCAATAATAAGCTTGATAGTACGATGTTTACTTTGTACCTATTTAGCTAAGTTGGTAGGTTAGGTACATGTCATTTGCAGTTTCAAAACTAAATAAACGGCCTTGCATCTAAAACTCTCAACTTTATAACAAGATGATTCAAGTATTTCGGAATGAAGTGCGTGATTTTTTCACCTCTAACGTCAAAAGCGTAAAGGTCAATTTAAATTGAAGAGAAGTTAGACGAACATAATTGGTGTTGACAGTTTAGTGCAAAGTTCAGTACCAGAGGCGATAGTTACATCGTGTTTACAATGAATGATTCTACCGTCATCACTACCAACCGTCATTATGTTTATAAATATGTTCGAGTTTAAAAAAATGCCTTTTTGAATGATATTATTATTCAGCTATTATTTTTTAAGATCAGCCAGGCTGGTATACTTACTTAATCGTGAAATAAGTACCTATTAATACTAGGTATCTTTTATTAATATTATATTACTACTTACATCATAATAATATAACAAGGTTTTCATTAAAAAAAAATTGGTAGCCCAAGCTCTTAAAAATTTGATATTTTTTTACAAGCTTTTATTTAACTTGCAGTGTAAGTAAGTACTTATGTATGTTTGTCCGTTCGTTATTCGTTTCAAAATATCGCAAGCTTAATTTTGACCCACTCCCCAGTGTTAGGTTTGAGCTGATATTTTGCATACAGATATGTTTTGGATGACAGTACAGTATTAAAGTCAGCAAAAAATATTGTTACATTTTTTTATATTTTTTACAAAAAAACTTGATTGCTTTAGTTTAAATCAAATTAAGGAAATTTTTATTCAAAGTTTATCCCAGGACGATGACGTAATGATAATTTCAGTTGCTTTTGAATTATAAAGAGACTGGTATAGGTAGGTATTCCGTCGAGATTCTGATGAAATCGGAATCAAAAGCAAGTCTCCTCTCCTCTATATTTAAGAATCCATGTTTCGCTATCCGTCGATTGTGTAACGCAAACGTAACCATAACTTATCTTCGGTAATTAAGTTACAGGAATGCTGAGTTCCTTTATTTCGAAAACATAATTTGGCAGAAGAGAATTTTTGGATTTAATACATTTGTCATTCATCATGTCAGAGCATTCGGCCGGACAGTGAAAGGTCATGGGTTCGAATCCCATCGGATGTAGTTGTGAGATGGGTCGATTTTTTTCTAATACTTCATTTTCAATACATTTGTTATCGTCGAGATTCTTTACCTGGGCGATTCTATTGAAAATATGCCCTACTATCACGTTACTATAAGGGTTAATAAAGGGTGTTAGGGGCACCGTTGCAAAAACTTTAACCATGGCTTCAGACCATCATGCTGAACAACGTACGGCAAGAATTTGTTGGCGAAAATAAGAAAAATATATTGGACTTTTCATACAAATTTAGCAACTTATCGGGACATTTTGTATGAAGAGTCGAAATATTTTTTTCATTTCCGACAAAAAACCTTGCTGTGCGGTGTTCAGCATGAAGGCCTGAAGCTATGGTTAAAGTTTTTGCAAGGGTGCCCCTAACACCCTGTATATTAACTTCTTACGATTAGGTACTTAGCCTATTGCAACCCTCGTTAAAAAGTCTATATTCCCTTTAAGTATTTGAATATTTAAGCTAGATAGTTATATTCGTTCACTGATCTAAGCTCTATCCTTCGATCAACAACACGTACTTAAGTACTAGATGACGCCTCAGGAACTAAAACACAACGCAAATATAAGGCACCGAATGACTCGAGAAAAAGGTTACGAATGTTGCGATCTTATACGAATCTTACGAATCGATATGAAATAACAGCGCACCTTTAAATGGCGCTCTTATTCGCTGGGTTATTTAGTGTCTGGTATTGTTGATCGGAGGCACTATTCCTTAAAAAACGCCCGGTGTACCTAGCAAGCGTCGTCGTTCAAAACAAAGCAGTAAGTAGTCAGTCACAGGTTCGAGTTAAGCTTGACGTTGATTGTGCTTCTTTGATTACAAAACAGTTCTTGGTCACCATGAAAAATCCAAAGACTATTTTCAGTCTTTAAATTCTTCGATATGCATGCACTATATGCAATATGATAGTCAATTAATTACTGAAGTCACTTCCCAATGACATTTTGATCATGACTGGATATTTTCTGAGGCAATTAACCAGGTATTACCTAAACGAAAGTTATACAATTACCGTTTACGGTAAAGGCAATGGTTTCGACATTTTGTCGGCGTTACCTATAACTTTATGATAGACAGCTTTATTTTAAATTGAAAGTTCAAATTGCTTATTTCTAATACAGAAATACGGGCTTAGATCATATAATACTAAATACGGGTGAACTTCGTCTACTCTAAATTTTAACGCCAAAACTATTAATACAGTTCTATTATGATGAATTACGATATAGAGGAAGATTGAATCTTGTAGTTTTGGACGAACTGCCCACCTTAAATTGTGTTTGTCCTGTGTAACATTCATATAATATCTATCATCATCATTATGTCAGCCAAACGACGCCAACTGCTGGGCATAGGCCTCCCCCAAGGATCTCCACAACGATCGGCACTGCGCTGCCAGCATCCAGCGGCATCCCGCGACCTTGACTAGATCGTCGGTCCACCTTGTAGGGGGCCTGCCTGCCTACGGAACGTCTTCCGGTACGCGGTCGCCATTCGGTTCTCCGCGCTATGTGTCCCTCCCACTGCCACTTAAACGATGCAATCCTTCGAGCTATGTCCGTTGTTTTAGTTCTCCTGCGGATCTCATCATTTCTGATTCGATCGCGCAGAGAAATACCGAGCAAATATAATATCTATACCCAATTTGTATTCGAGGAACCCGTGGCGCAGTGCTTAATCTCAACAATCGCAGGCCGAGAGCACTACTCTCGACCTGCGATTGTTGAGGTTAAGCTCGCTCACGGGATGGTGACCAAAAACTCTTCATCTCGAGCTCCTCCGTGCTTCGGAAGGCCCGGCTGCATTTGCAGTCTAACGACTGCAATACCCACCAATCCGCACTGGGTCCGCGTGGTGGCCCCTTATCTTATCCACCCATAAAGAAGGCCAGTGCCCCAGCAATGGGAACATTAAATGGCTAATGTTGATGATAATTAGTAATAACTTCGTTACTTCTATTGTCTATTATTAATACGATACGTTAATTATTTAATCTTAATTTACTTTTTTATTACCTCGCACACTAAACATTACATCATTAACGACGTAATTTATAAGCACTTCTAATACCATGTCTACAAACTAGACTAAAATATGTATAGTATGTGATATTCCATTAAATTCGAAGCACAATGCATCATTAGATACATAATAGTATGTGATGTTCACATACTTGATCTGATTCCACGATAATTAGCAAAGGTACCGTCCGCCTTTGAAGTAGCTGAACACTTAGTACCACGTCACTCCAAATATTGGGGTCTAGAATTCTGGATACATTACGATTGCAACAAATTAATATGTGCACTTATAATAAAAAAAACTTATCTATAAAATAAAAATCTATAAAAAATAAAAATCTATATAAATAAAAATGAATGTCGCTAAGCGCAAAACTTCAGAACGGCTGTACCAATTCGGCCATTTTTAGGGTTCCGTAGTCAACAAGGAACCCTTATAGTTTCGCCATGTCCGTCTGTCCGTCTGTCCGTCCGTCTGACCCCAGTCTAGCTCATAGACTCTTAGTACTAGAAAGCTTGAGATTTTATATTATTTTTATGCATTCACAATGCAATTTTTGTAAGTATAGGAAAAATGTGATAGTAAAAAACCACGAGCCCTATAAGTAGCTTTCAGGCGGGATCCCGCTGTAATTTAGCATGTATATACAAATTTATCACGCCAACAAAGTGGTAAAGTAAAACTTTGAAAAAAAAATATGTTACTTCCCCTACACGTGAAGTGGGTTTGTAATTTTTTTATCTTGTCTACCCCATAGTGTGGGATGTCGTTGGATAGCAATTTCAAAAATATTGTGGGATTGTAAAGACAGTTTTTTGATTGAGGCATCCGTTTGTGAATTATTAAGCTTAAAGTGCAAAAATTTTGTTAGAGTCATGTGTCCCCCCCCCCCCCCCACCCCTGCTAGCCAAATGATTGGTCTTGGATACGTGAAAAAATTCACGATAGTAATACATATGACGAAGTTAAAAGGAAAACTATCGCAGCTAAGTAGGCTTTACAAGTTTTTGAGATATAAAACATTTTCGAAATTCGCAAATATAACTTTTATAAATTTAAATATAAAATTTTTAAGCGACAATATGGCGATGTTTGGACTCTCGCTCCTAAAGCTGGGCTGCGTTCGATCATTTCGATAGTTCGGGCAAGAGATTATGCTTATTACAAAAATTCCGTGTGCCATCGCAAAAGTAAAGTAAAACATAATTTGCATACAAATCTATATAATCAATAGCTCTACCTACTCTAAACTAGGTCTTAACAGTTACAAAATAGAGTCGTCACCTTCGGACGCAGTAATCTATGTGATCAGAGATCCTTAATGTTTTGCAAGTTTCCGATGATTCGTTGAGCAATAGGTACCTAAGTAATGGATTATTTTATGCTCGAATTATTATTTCGTCATTATGATCCTGAGGATACTAACGACAATATGTAATCTTTGCCTTGTGGTTTTGTATGAGATAATGGAAAGACATCTATAGGTATTTAGATGTGCAACATCGTTCCAAGTCTATCTTACAAGTTCTGTTTTGGTCAATAGGTATCTTTTTTTCTATTTTATTTGTGGACATTTTCGACAGTGTTTACCTAAGTTCCTAATCTGTTTCATATTTTGATCAGTTTGTAGGTATTGGATGAGTGTATTTAAGTGAAAGATTTTACTGAGTTGTAAAATTCACTACCAAACTTGTTTATCTATTTCAAAAAACATAGCCAACGGAGTGAGGTCGACTAAATTGCTGAAAAACTTTGCTCAAGCTATCAATAAAAAATGCTTAGGTAAGCAAAATATGTGACCAAATCAATTCTTAGTCATACATAATTATGTCTTAAGTACTGCTGCTGTTACGCTGCTTGAGAAGGTGTAGGTGTAGTATGCACTGATAGTGTTTTGTATACTTCACTACTAAAACAAAGTATATCTAATTTTGACCCAGTTTGAAGAATAGATTTTAAATACAACATGACATACTTATGTTTGAAATATCAAATATTTTCATATTTTTGCAAATTTATCACTGTATGTGTGCACGTGACTGTACTTCTAATTTATAAAAAAAAACTTACTTATTGCAATCATTACGATGAGAAGTACCGTCCTAGTAATCATTGTCGTTCCTGAGTCTCCTCGCTTCCACCGCATCACAGATCTGTAACAATAACAAATAAACATCTTAGAGCTATTATTATGATTCACTTAATCGCCAGATAGGTACCGAGAATTTCGCTTACTCTCGGATACTAGTGTCAAACTAGTATCTGGTCTTGACATTACTATCCGAAAGTAAGCGTTATTCTTGGAATAAAAGTTTGGTCGAATGCAGCTTTAGTAAATTAAAATGTAAGGCAACAAGTCACTGCCAAACAGTAAACGTTAATTTGATATTTTACGTATTTTAGGTTGAGGTTAAATTTCAACTTGATCCCTTTTTTTATCCAGCTTTCCGCCCGCGGTTTCGCCCGTGTGGACTACACGACGTTCTCCCGCGGAATGTAATATTTTTCCGGGATAAAACGTCTCTCAAAGCTACAAAGTATCTGCGTCCCAAATTTCAGCCAAATCCGTTCAACGTGATTGAGTAACAAACATCCAAACATCTAACCTTTCACATTTATAATATTAGTAGGATAATTTGATCAAGACACAGGATAAAGGTAAGAAATAGAGGCACAAATTAGCACTATTACTTTAATATTTTAAGGGCTTCTATTCTTTTCTAGAATCCATGTAAATCTGTAGGCAAGAGGAGTGTCTTACGTAATAAATAAATGTAACATACTTACCGCCGGTTTCTGAAACGCCAATCAAAATTAAAATTAGCTAACAGACGGTCACAGTTAATTCCCAATTAAAAGCACCTTGGTTTCTGAAACGAAAATTATCTCACAATTAGGTTTAGATTTGTATGGGCACTGACAGACTGTTAACAGACTGTTGACAGTCTGTCACATTTTTCTTTCAGTAACCCAAACTACAATTAATTGGAGATTAATTGGGAATTAGGTAATTTAATTTTAATTGGCGTTTCGGAAACCGGCGGTTAGTTTCATGCACATTTTGTCTGTTTCTACAGTTTTATTTGCAACAAAGTTTAAATAAATAATATGGCGGCCCGGAAGTCACGTGAACAATATGGCCGCGTTTCCTGCCGCCATTGTCATCGACTAAGGTTTGAAATATTTATTAGAATAACCTGTGCATACGTTTGTCTAGCTTTCACTGGTATTTGAACCCGCTAAAAGTGTACCTGTATTGTTGTGAAAGGAAGATAACATTGTCTTGAAATTAAATGAGCTTCTACTTACGGCCAATCTTGCTTCCTAGTAGGTTTTAGATATGAGATTATGGCATTCTACTTTGTACGTGGAGTCATTAATCTTTGGTTATCGAACTTTTTTAATGAGGTACTTAATGTAAGGAGAGATTTGTATAACCGTTCTTATTAACCATAGTTACAGATCTTGAGTCGTGTTCAGTTGAATAATAAACATTGTTATAATATGTAACAGATCTTTATAGTTTTTTAACCAAGTGGTCATAAGTAAATAACTTAAATGGTTAATAAAATTCGCAGTAGGTAACTGTAATTCATTCATTGAAAACATTGTAATTCGAAACTTTTCCGAGAATTTTGTTTTAGAACGTTTGGGCGCAGGGGCTATGAAGTAGCATAGTATATTTAGGTACTGTGGCAGGGGGCTGTGTCTAAATCTACATCTTTCGCGATTGCTTTTAGTTTGACATCCATCACTTGTTGTTGCAGACAGTTGAAATAAATGTCTTTATTACTGCGGCAATGGTTGACGACGATATTCGAGTTAGACGACACTTGACTCTAGCAAAGTTGTGCACTTTAAAGCTTAATAAATCACAAACGCTGCCCCAATCACAAAAAACTGTTTATACAAACCCGCAATATTTTTGAAATTGCTATCCAACAAGACCCCACACTATGGGGTAAACAAGAAAAAAAACATCCCCACTTCACGTCTAGGGGAGGTTCAAAATTTTACTTCACCACTTTGTGGGCGTAATTAATATGTATATTAGTGCCAAATTACAGCTTTCTAGAACTAACACCCGTTTGCACTAAACTTAAGAATCGCCTAAGTCTTTTCCTAGCTAATTTAAGACATTCTTAACAAAAAATTGCTTTGCACTAACCTTAGGACATTCTTAAATGCACTTTAGGCTATTCTTATCTTACGGGCCCAATATCGAGCGCCTAAGGCTTAAGAAATACCTATATCAGTGGTTATTGTCTGTGGCATTGTGAGCAAAGAGTAGTGCGACAAGCTTTTCTGTTCCGGTGATTATCTTTGGAACTAAAACAGTTTTCACTTTTCATACGACAGTCCATTTTGACAGCTAATTTGGAATTGCAAGTGACTCCTCTGTCACGGCTGTCACCGGAACTGAAAAGCTTGTGGCTTTTGTATTCTTGTTTGTTAGATAAAGACACAAACACAACACATGTGACATACGTCATTCATCATTTATTAAAAAAAAACATTACAGATCGACAATCTTTTCTGTTCCCATGACAGCGGCGCTTATGTTTAGCAGCAAGTTATTGTTCTGAGCAGTAAAATGACATTAAAAACAAAACACGTTAGTTCCAGTTTTGGCCACCGGAACAGAAAACGTTGTCGCACTGTATTTATGTTTTTCTTGACAGTTGAACTCAGTTGACTTTTTCTTTTCTCGGTAAATTACCCCTACCAAATAAAATAGACAACGCCTTAGCTTTTGTCTCCTTTTAACTCACGAAGGAATCAATTTGAAGTTTCAACCAAAAAAATATCCAGTGACCTACTTTACCTCGCCAGTTTATTTGAATTCATTCAATCATTCTCTTAGCAAGGCTATGACTAAGTTACGACGTAGTCTGTCATTGCAAAAATTTTAGCTCGGCTGTTTTAGGTTGTTCCTAAGTTAAGATGTTGTATCTTATCTAGGACAAGCTCAACCCGAGTTTAGTGCAAACGGGCATAGAGTCTATGAGCTAGGCTGGGGACGGACAGACGGATAGACGGACAGACGGACATGGCGAAACTATAACTATAAAGGGTTCCTTGTTGACTACGGAACATTAAAAAGGAGATTGCATTGTTCCTAACAAATTGAAAAATGTAACCCTATACAGTCGGGTAAAAATAGACCGTGCCCTTTCAGTTTTGAAGCACAGCATTTTTTTTTTGTTGTTTGTGGTGTCATCTACAATCAGCTGTTCAAGCCATAATCAGATGGTTTGTAAAATAAATGACTTTTTTAGAGGTATTCCATCGAATACACCCCCTGCTTCAAGAACTGAATCAGTTAGTTTCTCTCATCCAGTTGCAATATTTGCCAACGTTTTAACCGTGCTGTATTGCCGTCAGTTTTGAGTAGATTTCTTGCAAGTTCATTAGTATGGGTCTCAAGTCTGGTCTTATATTGTTTTCTGTACTCCTTAACTTCATCTCCAATAGTTGGTATATTTAAATACTCATGTATCTCAACATTTCTTGAGAACCATGGGGCGTTACATAATATTCTAAGTGCTTTATTTTGGAACCTCTGCAAGATCTCTAAGTTTGATTTGCTGGCTGATCCCCAGAGCTGAATACCATATGTCCATATGGGTTTAATTATTGATTTATATACCAATATTTTATTATTTAATGTGAGAGATGATTGTCGCCCAATGAGCCAGTCAAGGTTGCTAAACTGTAAATCTGCTTCCTTTCTCTTGGCTTTAATATGTTTAGCCCAGGTCAACCTTCTGTCCAGATGAAGACCAAGATATTTCACACTGCTTTCTGTGGGTATAGGTTCACCTCGTAGGTAGACAGGTGGGCAGTCTCCTCTTCGCAGGGTAAAGGTTATTTGTACCGATTTTGTAGTACTTGGTTTGATTCTCCATGTATCCAACCATTGATCTATTTTGATAAGATGACTTTGCAGTTTTTGTGCAGCTACTTCTGGATTAGTATCGCTTGCCAGACAGGCAGTATCGTCGGCATATGTCGCAGTTACTACATCTCCATCAGCAGGCAGGTCAGCTGTGTATATAGAGTAGAGTACCGGGCCAAGTACTGAGCCTTGCGGGACAGAAGCTTTAATGTCATACAGCTTTGAGACTTCTTCACCAAATTTCACTTGGAACTTTCTGTCCAATAAGTAAGACTTTAGTAACATAAAGTATGAGTTAGGAAGTTTCTTCTTCAGTTTGAATAATAATCCTTTATGCCACACCTTGTCGAAGGCTTGTTGTATGTCCAGGAACACAGCCGCACAGTATTCTTTGTTCTCCAGAGACTGCCTTATCTTATCAACCACACGATGCACCTGCTCAACCGTAGAGTGATTTTCCCGGAAGCCAAACTGGTGGTCCGGAATTATATTCTCTTCATATAGAACTGGTTTGAGTCTTTTCAAGAGTATTTTCTCAAACAGCTTTGATATTGTTGGAAGAAGACTTATTGGCCTGTATGAGCTGGGAACCGTAGGAGGTTTACCAGGCTTTGGAATCATGCAAATTTGTGACACTTTCCATAGTTTGGGATAGTAGTGCAGTCTGAAGATAGCATTAAAGAGCATAGTCAGAAAGACTATAGGTTTTCTTGGTAGATGCTTCATTATTTCTAGCACAGCATAAAGATAAAAAATAAAATAAAATAGTACGTGACTGTCACATGACGAGGAGTGATCGTGGGATACCTACTAATAGATCTTTAAATAATTTATTACAGATTGAAAGACTTTTTTTTATCCACAACCGGGTAGCACTAACGGCCAGAAGGGATAGGTGCGATCCAGATTAGTTGCTAGGCAACACCTAGCAACACCCTGGCAACTGTCGTTAATTCTATGTTAATATCAAGCGTTGCATAGCAACTAATCTGGATAGCACCTATCCCTATCTGTGGATAGGTTATTAATTCTGGCTGTTAGCCTTCATCACACCTGATGATAAGTGGTGATAAGGCTGAAGGTGAAAGCGAACTACTCCCGGAATCCTCAATCACTGAGGAATTACTTATCTCTAACTGGCGGAACACAATAATCCTAAAAACATCATTGTTATGGCGTCAGACTTAGATAAGATGGTGGTAGCTAGCCAGGCGGACTAAGAACAAGTCCTACCACCAACCAAACCGAATATAATACGTACCTACCCCCACTGGGAATCGAACCCGGACCTCTGGGTCTGAAATCGGTGGTATGAACCACTAGCTAGACCACAGCGGCGGCGGTACTTCCACTACCTGTGACTATACTTTCATCCAGTAGGTACTTTCTTGTCACGAGAAATGCAGATCGCATCTGCAGAGTCTCCTTTGCCTGATTGGCTAATTGCACCGATCGAACCTAACAAGGGGTTAACTGCTGGTTGCGGCGTTCCTGTTTATGTAAGTTCGAGAGGCCATCTTATGATTTTCATCTGGCACTATGGGTGGCCTTTTCCATTTGTTAAGGCGAGGAATCCCGACCGAAATAGGCACGCTAACGCTTGCTCGGCCGCGCTCTATACACTTCGCGCGGACCCAGCGGCAGCCGGCAGTGAACTGTGAACTCGCGAGAGCCCCGCGAATCGAAAATCACTTAAAATTCAATTAAAAATTAAATAATAAAAAGTAATAAAAAAATATGACGACCGGAATCCCTCGGCTATTCAAAGACAATTATTTTTATATGTTTTTCATTAACTAAAACCAAGTATACTGCAAGTAATATGATATTTGAATTATTATTAGACGGATGTTTGGGATTTTATTTGACACAGTAAAATATCACCAATCGAAAAAAAACGGCCGGAAGCACTAGATAAATAACTGTAAAATAACATATGTTTTTTCCAAGTTTTAAGTACTAGTGATTTGCGAGTAATCCATAATCTAAAATACCCTATTTTGGAGAATCGGCGCCTTAAGAGCCTCACAGACAGCGACTATCCGCCTAACTGTTGGCAACGGCCTGTCAGTTGGCCGCTATCGACCACAAACTCACAGTTCCCTTTCAGACCAGGGTGCCTACCATCAACTCTTATTGCGGTTTTGTTTAGGAACCTAAACTGATCTGCTTCGCTTATTCGTACCACGACAGCTTAATATCAATGACAGCGGTTCAGTGATCATTCAATGACATTTCACAGCCGCTGAGCTGTCATCAACTCTTATTTGACTTATAACTCGGCCAAGCTAAATGTCACCTGCAGGTTATACCCGTCCCTTTCACTCTCCGGGCATGACAGAATCGAGTGAAAGAGACGGGTAGAAGAAATAAGGACACAAATCGTTCGGTCATTCACATTTAGCAATTCATTTGCGATCCAGTTTTTAGAAGGTCAGAGTACGAAAGAAAGCAATTTATTTTAGGAACCTATTCTGCATCGCGCTATTTTTGAATCGCTGTCTTAAAGTTGATGGTAGGCACCCTGGGGGCCAAGCCTGTTAACGTTAAGTCGTAATTGTGTCTCAATCGTGTTTCAATTGTAGTTCAATGGTAGTGCTTTTTTACACGCTAATTACAAGAAATGTGTACTTTTTTCACAATACTACTGATGGTCAGACCACACACTACATTCACAAATTCTTGTAACTAGTGTGTAAAAAAGCACTACCATTGAACTACAATTGAAACACGATTGAGACACGATTATGACTTAACGTTAGCAGACTTGGCCCCCTGATGGTATGTAGGTATATGTCCCTTACCACGTAAGACCGATGGGAATATACCTACATCCCATCACACTTTGGTTTAAGACTGAAGCTTAGTTTTTACTTAGCAATTGGCACCCTTCGTCCCAAACGGTTCTCACATTAACATAGAATAATAACGTAATGATAATTTTAGTCTGGCAATTTGAATTTGAAAATTTGAAATAATCAATTCCAGATAATTTTAAAAATTAGTTTCAGTCCTGGCACTGCACCCCCATCATGAAGCTCGACTTAATACTGAGTTACCTCAGTATTAAGTCAAGCTTCATGACCCCCATGCACGCCGAACCGAAAGCACAGAATATAATATATTAGTACCTTACGGTCCGAAAGGGTTGATTTAGGACTGGGACGGCTAATGCGCAGGCATATTATGTGGCCGCTGGGTGGTGCGGACAAATGTCGACAGTTAGGTAATGGCCGGACAGAAACTACCGATTAAAACTTAAACTGACAACTATCTTACTGCTATTGTGTGGTCTCAAAGCCGGTTTTCGACTATTGCCGACAGGCAGTGATCGGTCTAGTGTGTGACCGATGGAGGACTCGAATGGCAGACGGCCTATCCGATCTAGGACTGCAAGCGGGCTGATAGTCTGTGGGGCCCTTTAGATTCAAGTAATAAGGAATCCCCACAGACCACATTACTTACTTTGTATGAGCCGATAGTATTTGATCGTGCTCAATATTAGTACGGTTTATAGGGCAACGTTGCCATCTCCAAACTTTGAAATCCAGCATTTGAAGGTAGAAATACCAGGGTGCCTTCCATCAACTTTAAGACGATGCAGAATAGATTCCTAAAATAAATTGCTTTCTTTCGTACTACGACCTTCTGAAAACTGGATCGCAAAGGAATTGCTAAATGTGAATGACCGAACGATTTGTGTCCTTATTTCTTCTACCCGTCTCTTTCACTCGACTCTGTCATGCCCGGAGAGTGAGAGGGACGCGTATAACCTGCAGGTGTCATGTCAGCTTGGCCGAGTTATAAGTCAAATAAGAGATCTGACAGCTTAGCGGCTGTGAAATGTCATTGAATGATCACTGAATTGCTGTCATTGATATTAAGCTGTCGTGGTACGAATAAGCGAAGCAGATCAGTTTAGGTCCTAAACAAAACCGCAATAAGAGTTGATGGTAGGCACCCAGGACATTTGAGTTTAAAGCCAGGTCAACCCCCTGATTCACGAACCGTCGGAAACGGAATCGGATTGGAATTCTGTGCTTTGTCTTTGTCTATTCTATCCGCGTTTCCGACGGTTCGTGAATCAGGGAGCAGAACCATGTAAGCAGTAGGTACCTTATTGTTATATGCACTGAAAACAAGGTTAATAAAACTATGTACTAATAGCAATCACATATTTTTTTATTAGTGTTCAACTGACATTTAACATCAAAATGGAGAAATGGCCCAGTGACAAAACGATTGAAGACAGTACCTAGTGCACAAATTATATAGACTAGTAACCTAGTGGCGTGCGAATTTTAAAACATAGGTCCTTAACAGGACTCTTTAAAAACTCAGGACGTTGCTTAGAAACTATCCATGTCAGCCCAGGACACCCCGAAAAGCAGGACATGTCCTGGGAAAACAGGACGGTTGGCAACCCTAGGCCAACATCAAATTGTTATACCTACTTCCATACTTCTTCGACTGATTTATGAGCAAGATCAAATCGTTTGATACAAAACCTTATATCATCATAACCTTCGTTTCGAGTTAAGCAGAGCGTTTATTATTTACCTCTTTCCGACCTTGAGATCTGTCCACCTATCAGTTATATTATAACTTATAAGAAAGAGTTTACGTTGACCTTTAGTAGTTAATTGCATATGTCAAATCTTGGTTAGTTGCGTGCCATGATATATCTGGGTAGGGTAGGTAATCTTTATTAAAGGAATAATAATGCTTTGTTAAGATAAAACTTGTGCCAAATACCTATTGTTTAAACTTTTTATCGTAGCGTTAAAGTGAATCAATACCTTTGTTAAGTATGGCGGGTCTGGCGCGCGTAATTTTATTAAACAATTTTCGTGATAGTATTTATTACCATTTTGTCCCGAATGTTCGAACATCAGTTTTTTTACTATCTTTCCGCCTGCGGCTTTGCCCGCGTGAACAACACGATATTTTAACCTGTGAATGAGCTATTTACCCGAGGTAAAAATCTAGACTATATAGGTACTGTTCTACAACATAATCTAAATAATTATAAATAACTAATATTAGACGCCATTACATACATTTTTCCGATACCGAACTGTAATAGCTTGAGCACTAGGAGGTATTGTAGAAATTGGAAACGACGGGTACCTACACATACACCCAGACCCTAGGAAATATTGTAAAGCTCGTTTTCAATATTTACCCGACCAGGAATCGAACCTGTGGGACCTCTTAGAGATAGCGGCACCTTGAAAACCGGAGCGAGACCTTGAAACCACTCGGCCACGGAGTTCGTCAATCTATCTATCTATCTGTGTGCCAAATTTCATCAGGGTCTGTTCAGGGCTTTCGTGGATTCGAACCCACGACCTACTTACTGTCCGGGCGAATGCTCAATGGACAGTGATGAACGATCGTGACGATGAAAGAAATACTTCATTTTCATTAATTAAAATTGCATTTTGAATGCAAAAAAGTAAAAATAATCCTCCTCTTATATTTCAAATTCCTTTATATTACCACACATAGTTGTCAAATAAAAAAAATTCAATAACAACTGATGACTTTAATAAAATTGACAAAAAATTAGCCCAAAATATATTTGCCAAAATCAATTAGTGTATTACAACCTTTCTTTCCGAATGAATTGTTCATCCGCGCTTGGTCAGTTCCGCTATAAGTCTACAATTTTGCAAGTGCACCGTTGGCTTAAAGAATATTATCAGATGTACCGTCAGTCTGTTGCAATTGCAACACACCTGCATTGTATTTTTAACTCTTTAACTGCACAATATGGACTAAGATCAGGGCATAGTTTAACTGCGTTAAGGGCACGTACTTCCAAATTATCGAAATCAACCTATCTTTGATTCAAAAGTAAACAATCAAATATTCTTTATTATGAGCAGATAAAAATATAATGTTGAAGTTTCATAAACGATCTTGATTATTTTGTCGCTAGAAACACAGTATTCGTATCGTAACTCGACAATAAAAAATTTCAAAAACAAAGAAAATTTTCATTATTTTATATTTTTTTGGTTTTATACTTAGATTATTAATCTCTAATTCACGAATAATATACAAAAATAGGTACTTAATGACATATTGTAGACTATTCTGAGGCTACTTTTTCAAAAAGTGAATTTATGCTCAAAATAACAACAAAAACATTGAAAAAATTAAAAAGTGAGGTTATTTTCATTACTCTTCACACGTAAGGTAAAAGACAAAGACGGAGTTTTTGGAAGATCCTGCCCTTAACCGTATGTGCTTTGATTTTCTTTGTAATAGGGGCTTCACGCGTATCCGTTCCCGTAGGAATATAGGGATAAAATATAGTCTATGACACTCAGGAAGAACGTAACTAAAATCAGTCCAGTTGTTTTTGAGTTTAAGCATTACAAACAAACTAAAAATCAAATCATTCCTCTTTAATAAATGTATCTGTCAAGTTTTGCGTAACATTTTGAAATTAGAGTGCTTGTCAGATAACTCTGCGTGCGACTGGGACATTTTTGGAGCTAGTTTCAGTATATTTTTAGTACTAAGGTTGAGGTAAAATATTAGTATTCGATTTCGACCGCGCGTAGACTTATCTGGCTCGCACTCTACTTCGACGATGATCACGATAAGGACCTATGAATAATTGAAAATAAAAAATACACTGACAACCACAGAACAGAAGAAAGACGCTAGAAATAGTAAGTAAGCATGAGTTTGCGTAGAATTTTTTGCATTCACAATGCACTTTTTTATTATGTACAAGCGGCTGCCCGCGGTTTTACCCGCGTGGTTCCCGTTTCCATGGGAATATCAGGATAAAAAGTATCCTTAGTTTTAATCAAGGCTATCTACTATCTGTTTGCTAAATTACAACCAAATCCGTTACAACCAAAACCAAATCCGTCAGTCAATTTTCTAATACTTCATTTTCAATGAGTCACACCAATGATTTTTGTAATCAGCATATCTAAAAAATATGTAACTCGAGAAAAAAGAATCTGTTTTTATTTTTTTCCTATCTTCAAAAATGACTGAGATATTAAACGTTAAAGTACGGTCTCCGAGGAAAATTTGGGTGAACCAATGGCATTAACGTGTGACGTCACGTCGCACTTCCGTATACCTACATAGAATCCTTTGGCTATATAGTTGCGCTCTCACGGTTTCGTAATAAATTTATTTATTTTTCTTATAGTCGATCAATGAAATGTTTAAGAAATTTTGTATTCAGCCCATGTGAAAAAACACCTTCAAATAATGTTTTATTTTCGTGAATAATAAATTAAATCAACTTTCGTAATGGCGGGCGGGATTCTGTCAATACATATAGCAACCGTCAAAACAAAATGCACTTACAACCTTAACTGACTTGGTAGTTAAATATGCACCCTAAAAACTGACAGCCATTTCGATAATTTTATATTGCTAGTGGCGCCTCCACCACTGGGTCAGATAAGTTTGTGGGATAAATGTCTTTCGGTATCGACAGTAGGTGACAGTTTCAGAGTGCGCCTGCGCGCGGTCGAAATTGAATACTAATCATTTACCATAACCTGAGAACGAAGAAAATGTACTGTAACTAGCGTCAAAAACGCACGAGTTGCGCGAAGATTGCGCACAGACGAACTCTATGTAGGTACAGTTAGACGGAAATCACCCGCAACAGCCGCAAACGGAGATGTCAGTGCGACATGACGTCATCGCAATAGCGCGTAAGGAAAGAAAATTTTCAAAAGCTGGTAAAACTTTACAACGCTGTTTCTTTAGAAATCCTGGCCAGATTTCAATGAAACAAAAACTATTAGTACTTGCACGAGTGCGCGCATTAAATGCAGTAATTTTTATAGTCATATTTTGATGTGTTGGTGTGACTCATTCCAAAAGCTTTTGAAGCTTGGCTTGAATGATTTGACAACACTACAATAAATGTTAACAGTGTGAAGGTCACAACTCTAGATGATACCTAATAAAGTACAATAGCTTTATCTAGGATCGAATCAAAAGCGATCGATGTCTTTCATTCAAATCATGGTGCAACTTTTTATACTATGGTCGTCATACTTTACGGGTTATTGTTGTTGAGAAAGCTATGTATTGTAGGTCCATACTCGTATTTAATGAAAGAAAGAAAGAAAGAAATAGTCTTTATTTACAAAATACAGATATCTAAGATGTAAAGTTTTATAATGTGCGTCTATTTTGCCAACTAAGGGCGTGTGACATATTTTAATAATGAATATAAATCAATGAATTTAACTTTACAATTTATAACTTATCAAAATACATATAAATCAATTTCACATAGTTATTAAATAAGTCGCTTATGAATAATATAATTTGTCTTTAGAAAATGGTCATGTGGTCAGGTGGTCAATGGTCAAATATTTATCTGTTTTTTTTATGTTAACCAAAACTAGACTCAACGTTAAGATTTAATTTAGCAATACATCATCATCATCACCTTTTTAATGTCCCCACTGTTGGGGCACTTCCCTATGGAGGGAAAACGAGAACGGGCCATGATCTACCACGCGGGCCAAATGCGGATTGGTGGGTGCCATTTGGCCACAGTGTTTAATAATCCATAGGTACCTACTAATAATATAAATATGAAAGTGTGTTTGTTTGTCCGTCTTTCAGGTCAAAACGGAGCAACGGATCGACGTGATTTATGGTATGGGGTTAGTTTAGGAGGTGGTGATTGACATAGGGCAATAGTCTACTATTTATCCCGAAAATATATCACATTCCCGCGGGATAACGTCGTGTAGCTCACGCGGGCGAAACAATTAACAAATATTACTTAAGCGGTGTTTAAACTTCTCGATGTTTTTCTACTTACTACTACTATGCAATTAATTTCATCCTTTCTATTGCTCACTAAATAAGTTATCTTATTGATTAATACCTAAGTTTAATAGCAATAAACTTTATCACCTCACTGACTAATCGTGCTTTTAAATACCATCGTGATAAAGCCAATAAATTTGTAAGACAATTGTGTGTTAGCCATCATCACACCACGCCCAAGTAGACTTGCAATATCTTTGGTGTATGATTACTCGTATTTAATAATTGGTTCCATGGCTATTAAACTGTTATGTGCGGTTTCAATGAAGAAATACCCAAGAATACATTGTAAATAAATAAATAAATAACTTCTTACAATCACACCAATTATCTAAGCCCATGTAAATTTCATTAAGAAACTGTGTCATGGGAAACTTGATAACGGATAAATATATACTTAAATACCTACTTTTTGTTCGTAAAATACATACTTAGTGTACATACAAAACAGCCAGACCAAGACAAATAGACATGTTCATGCACACAAGTATTTATCTTGTTTTGGGGATCGAACCCGAGACCTCTGGCGTGCATCAGTTTCAGTCGCTGCATCGCATTAGCTTATTTGATTATGCCTGCGTTACACGTTGGCCAACATTGTGGCCAATGCAACGTGCATTACCTCCTTGGTAAGAACTCTTAAAACATTGTTTGCTACAAAATCAGTACAGTACGATGAATTGGCGGATTTTTGCCCACAATCTTGGCCAAAGTGCAGAGCCGGCATTAGACGATTTTCGCGAGCGCGCAATGATAGCACAACTATTTTCCCGATTTTTTATTGACGACCGATTTGGCGCAGGGGTACTACCGGGGTTACTACAGGGGTACTACATGGGTTCTGCGCCAGAGGTCTCGGGTTCGATTCCTGAACAAGACAAATATTTGTGTGCATGAACATGTCTATTTGTCTTGGTCTGGGTGTTTACTATGTACATTAAGTATGTATTTACAAACAAAAAGTATTTAAGTATATATTTATCCGTTATCAAGTTTTCTATGATACAGTTTCTTAATAAAATTAAAATGGGCTTAGATAATTGATGTGAATGTAAGAAGTTATTTATTTATTTATATTTTATATTTCCCACGCAGCGCGTCGCTGGAGTGATAGGGAGAATGGACAGAGATAAGCAATGGTAGGATCAGTGAACATTGACGGCCCGTTAACCTTCCGAAGCGCGGACGAGATTGAATTGACAAATTTTTGGTCACACATCCCGTGACTGACCATTGCCAATGTTGCTTAACCTTCACAATAGCTGGCTGGAAGCGCTTATTATTTACTTAACCACCCAACTTTTGTAAAAAATACTTACCTACTAAGGTACTTCTGGTAATACCTACCTACACTACAAAACTTAACTACAGGGCAGCTTTCTTAAATCTCCTATCATCATCATCGTGTCAGCCGAACGACGCCCTCATCTCCTTTATGAATAACTAGCTTTCCGCCCGCGGCTTCGCCCGCGTGGACTACATGACGTTATCCCGCGGGTATGACATGACATTTTTCCGGGGTAAAAAGTAGCCCATGTTCCTCTCCAGGCTCCGAAGTAGCTGTGTCCTAAATTTCAGCCAGATCCTTTCAGCCGTTTTGGCGTGATTGAGTAACAAACATACAAACATCCAAACATCCAAACATCTAAACATCCAAACATCTAAACTTTCACATTTATAATATTAGTAGGATTAATTTCAAACATTGTCTAGTGACATGAACGTCTCAAGTAATCTACAACAGCTCTAAACAATACTTACGTAAATACTTTTGCCAAACCAACTAAAATTATCTTAGATCTTAGTCTACAAATAAAATTACCTAGTCTGATATCAATAGATAGAGTTTGTGTAAAAACAATTGAATGCATCAATCAAAAAGCAATAACGCTTTAACTTCAAAGTAGTCGCGTTGCAGTCGAGTGCGCCAACAAAACGGTAGTGCGTATGCGCAATAACCTCTAGCTGAGTTACTAGGCTTTGCTAAAAAAGATTATTGTATGAAACCACATGGGCTATTTTGAAACCGTGAATGGGAGGTAAAACATCCTACTTAGACGCAAATCTATATATATAAAAATGAATCCCTATTTCCCTTGGTCACGACATCACGCGTGAACGGCTGGACCGATTTGGCTAATTTTGGTCTTGAAATGTTCGTGGAAGTCCAAGGAAGGATATAGGGGTAGAGTAGGGGTAGGGTAGGGGTAGGGTAAGGTAGGGGTAGGGGTAGGGTAGGGTTGGGTAGGGGGTAGAGTAGGGGTAGCGTAGGGGTAGGGTAGGGTAGGGGTAGGGTAGGGTAGGGTAGGGGTAGGGTAGGGGCAGGGTAGGGGTAGAGTACGGGTAGGGTAGGGTGGAGTAGGGGGGTAGGGGTAGGGTAGGGGGGTAGGGGTAGAGTAGGGGTAGGGGTAGAATACGGGTAAGGTAGGGTGGAGTAGGGGGTAGGGCCACGGGAATGAAGTCGCGCTGGGTCAGCTAGTAAGAAATAAACTTTTTTGGGTTCATATCGCTTTTTTACCTACACTAAGTCAGTGATGGGCAAACTATTTTGATGGGGGCCGGCAACTTATAAAAAATCAGAGGAGGGCCAGAATTATAAGAAAAATAGATTTTGTTGTGAAACTTATGCCGTCAACTATTCATTCGAAGGACCTTCGGAGGGCCGGATTAAATGCTTTTGCGGGCCGAGTGTCCCGCGAGCCGTATTTTGCCCTAATTGTTCATTTATTTACTGTCCTATTGAAGCGACTTTTCATCCGCTCTGTCCGATCCGTATGTAGGTATCACCACTCAAACAATGATATAATACAGTAGAAAGTTTTTAAAGCAGGTATAATTGCGATAACTTCATCCTCAAATATCGAAGAAGTATAAGATGTAAGTATAAGTAGGTACTTGCTAGCTTTGCCTACCATAAATCTCTTAAAGTACTACGGCTGCATTCGACCAAACTTTAATTCTGAGAATATCGCGTACTGTCGGATACTAATGTCAAACTAGTATGGGGTTTTGACATTACTATCCGAAAGTAAGCGTTATTCTTGGAATAAAAGTTTGGTCGAATGCAGCCTAAGTGCTAAGAAAGTTCAAAAATTAATTGCTGCCCTGTTTAAGCGACCTTGCATCCTCCGCTCCGCATGTATCACCATCTGAACAATGAATAATAGAGTGTCGGCAATCGGCGATTTGTAGCAACAAATTGTCGGCGATTGCGGCCACCTGACCGCTACGTGTGAGTAAGATCGTATCGCCAACAAACGATTGTTTACGCGGTACGGAGATTACCTGTGATATATACGTTGGAACGTAGAATACGTATCAGTGAAATTGGTGGTGTAAATCATTGTAATTTGACTAGTATTTGCAACCTGTAAACGTAGTAAAAAAACGAGAAATAATTAATTGAGGTACAAAAATACTAAGTATTCACCTTAAATACTAAAATGCACGCAAAGTTCTGTGTGTCTGTCTGTAGGAAAAAACTACCAAAAATAGGTAGTCGAAATTTTTCATTTTTTTCTTTTTTATACTTCCTATTATTCAGTCGTACTTATTGATTAAAATAGCGATTGAACAGTGTAGTGACGTATGAGATAGAGTCTATGCCAATTTGTATAATACGGTCCAGGAATAATACCCTTAGCACGAAAAACTATCTGGATACGCGGCAGCGTATCAGCCAAGTTCAAAAGCAAACAGAACTGGCGAGCAGCACCGTGTGTATCTTAACACGAACCATTTGGAGCCACTTTCGACCCCCTCATAACTCAAAAACTATTACACAGAAACAGTTAAAATAAGTACAATAATAAATAATTTACAGTCGGTTAAAATACCTTGAGGTATCCCCTTTTTAACAAAACAATAATCATCTAAATCGGTTTATAAACAAAGGAGTTATGCCTAAAGATAAGTATTAAATTCACATAAAGTGGTAACGAAAACGACAGTTTTTTCAAGATTTCCTGAAAACTAATGAACCGATTTCAAAATTTCAAAAAATGGGACCAACTTGGAAACCAACCTGTCGTAATAACGTTTGAACCATTTCAATCGGTTCAGCCGTCTTCGAGTAATCGGTGGACATAAATAAAAAAAAAAAAAAACATACATACAGACGAATAGAGAACCTCCTCCTTTTTGATTTAGAAGTCGGTTAAAAAGACAAACTACTGCTATATACACTGACCTCTATTATTTACACACTGGACTGGCTGACATAAAATATTGTCGACTGCGGTAATGATTGTGTCAAAATTAGTTCTCGGGACACTCGTAGTGGCGGCGCTTTAAATTGCTACACAAAATTAGCTGTAATTTGTATGGAGACAGCCTGTCCAGTGTATAAATAATAGAGGTCAGTGGCTACGTAGTAATAATTATATAGTATTCGTTGCTACTGCCAAGGATTCTATATTAGTGCATTGTGCGGCAAAAGATACGAGTTTGTCCGGAAAGCTTTATCGCTTAATGAAACCAGAATCAAAACGCAAATGGAAATGCAATATCTGCTCAGGAACATTAAATACCTAATGCAACTTCGTCAAGCAAAACACCATACACTATTACGACTAGGAAAAAGAAACTGTTGGAAATAGGAAAATGTGTTAAAAATGACATTTCTACGTCCACACCAAACACGAGCATAAAATTAGTTTCATTGTCAGTAGCTGATACACAAGGGCAAAGTAATATAACTGACCAAATAAAATAGGTATACTGAAGCATTTGGTATTAATTTTATTATGAATAAGTACCTACTAATAATTTCTCTACAAAAAGTAATGATATCTCATCAAAAACATATAATATGTGAAGTGAGAGCCAACTTCAATATTAGGAAATATGCCTTGGTTGTTGACTTCAACGACAAAAGATGTGAGATCTAAATGGGTGCCAAGTTTAACGGTCAGTCCTGAAAATTTAGTACATAAAATGTTTTATAACAACTTAAAATATAATTTCTTCTTATAACTTAGGATAATATATTGAAGCCTAAGGTCTGACTTGGCTAGTTTTCATATACGAATTATATATATATATATATATATATATATATTATAGCTTCGCAAGCTCTAAAGCCGAAGTTCTTATTGTATTCTTCCGAAAATTTGGCTTGCTGGTAGACTAGAAACTAGAGATGAACATAGGGCTCTTCCATGACTGTTTCAGTAAGTACCTAATAATAATTCGTATACAAGAACTAGCCAAGTCAGACCTTAGGCTTCAACATATTATCCTAAGTTATAAGAAGAAATTATATTTTAAGTTGTTATAAAACATTTTATGTACTAAATTTTCAGGACTGACCGTTAAACTTGGCACCCATTTAGATCTCACATCTTTTGTCGTTGAAGTCGACAACCAAGGCATATTTCCTAATATTGAAGTTGGCTCTCACTTCACATATTTTATGTTTTTGATGAGATAAGTATTTATCGCTTTATTTTAACCGCCTCTGTGGTCTAGTGGTTCACACATGAAGCTCGACTTAATACTGAGGTAACTGGAGAGTGCAGTACGTACAATTTTTTGTGACCACAAATTACACAGTGGCTGTCTTCCGTCTCACCTACACTTTAAAAAAATACGTATCGTCTTAGGAGACAACTGACAGCCATTACATACTAAATGTCAAATTTGCTGGTGTTTACTTTTTTATTCAGGGTGAGAACTCCAGTTACCTCAGTATTAAGTCGAGCTTCATGGGTTCACACCACCGATTTTAGACCAAGAGGTCCCGGGTTCGATTCCCAGTGGGGGTACATATTGTATTCGGTTTGGTTGGTGGTAGGACTAGTTCTTAGTCCGCCTGGCTAGCTACCACCATCTTATCTAAGTCTGACGCCATAACAATGATGTTTTCAGCATTATTGTGTTCCGGCAGTTAGAGCTATGATAGCCAGTTCCTCAGTGATTGAGGATTCCGGGAGTAGTGCGCTTCCACCTTCAGCCTTATCACCACTTAAAAATGAAGGCTAAGTGCTACCCCGTTGTGGATAAAAAAAAATGAAAACCAGAGCAGCGCCTCTATAAATCGTGTTTTGACAGATGGAAAAGGGCGGCGCGGGCGAATTGTGCATCTATGGTGCGTCAATTCAATTTCAATTTAATTTGTTTTGAAAGTCGCTGGTTTACACAGTTGTTACAAATAATAAAAGTACATGTGACGCCCTGCTTGGGCACAGTAAACATTAGGGGCAATTATTGCCCCTAATGCTATTTATAATAATTTTATCTAGGTATACTAATATTATAAAGAGGAAAGATTTGATTGTTTGTTTGTTTGTTTGTTTGCATCGAATAGGCTCCGAAACTACTGGACCCATTTAGAAAATTTTTGGACCATTAGAAAGCTACATTCTTCCCGAGTGACTTAAGCTATATTTTATCCCGATATTCCAACGGGAATGGGTACCGCGTGGGTGAACCGCGAGGATCCGCTAGTAAATAATAAAATCATTATAAATAGCATTACAAACAAAAAACAATAAATAGTTCCCGAACCCGAAAAATAACGAATAATAAATTAATTAACGAACCCTTATACTCCAAGAGCTATCCGATATTTTTGTAAAAAATTCAATAACAGGCCAAATTTTTGTAAACGGCCCTTAAATATAATTTTAAGAGACTATATTTTGGAATCCAACATAAAATCGCATTGGAAGGTATAAAAAAAAAGTTATACCCCGAAAATAGTGCAATTCTTTCAGCAAATATGCTATCACCAATTTTATCGTTAACATGTGTTTATGTTCACCATATCTAAGCACCAAAGTCGAAATCCATAAAGATATAAAACGGGAAACTAATACTTTAGGAAGAAGTCGGTTGTTTCTGATAGCATTTTTAACATAGGTGTAATGCCAATTTGAGTTTACGTAGAGAGTTTTTTTTTAAGTTTATTTGTTTTTCATTTACAAATATAGGGGGATTATATACTTTTACGAAAGATGTATTAAATGTATTAAATGTATTAAATGTATTCAAATGTAAAGTGAATAACACTTATACCATTTTTGCCTATTTTTTATAGATTTTTTAAAGCTTTGTATTTGTATTTTTTTAATGTCGCTGTCATAAATATTGGTGGATTACTAATGAATTATTTATTAAACTAGATAATCTAATTTTCAATGTTAAGAAATTACTGATATAGAATTATTGTTGAGTCTCCATAGAGCGAATTAGTTTGGCTCTCGGGCTATTAGGCGCAGCGCAGACGACACACTTTTTGTGTGATCGAGTCTGCGGCGCACAAAAAGTCTGCATGGCGCGCAAAAAGTCGGTCGCGGATTTTTCACAGACTCAACCAACGCACACGACGCACATATTCTTCGATCGTTTTGTCGGCTGAACTGTAGGGACGTAGACGCTATGGAAATACGCTATGGACAGACTAAAGTGTGCGCCGTCTGTTTTAGCACGCGTTGAAGCAACGTTCTATTTTTTTCGCACACTTTTGTGCGGCGCGGCACGACGCGGCGCGGCGCGGTCTGCCCGAATAACACGGATTTTTTGTGCGCCGGACTTTTTGCGTGTCGTGTGCGTTACTGCATATAATGAGTCACACCAATGATTTTTGTTAACAGCATATCTAAAAAATATGTAACTCGAAAAAAAAGAATCTGTTTTTATTTTTTTCCTATCTTCAAAAATGACTGAGATATTAAACGTTAAAGTACGGCCTCCGAGGAAAATTTCGGTGAACCAATGGCATTAACGTGTGACGTCACGTCGCACTTCAGTATACCTACAAAGAATCCTTTGGCTATATAGTTGCGCTCTCACGGTTTCGTAATAAATTTATTTATTTTTCTTATAGTCGATCAATGAAATGTTTAAGTTATTTTGTATTGAGCCCATGTGAAAAAACACCTTTAAATAATGTTTTATTTTCGTGAATAATAAATTAAATCAACTTTCTTAATGGCGGGCGGGATTCTGTCAATACATATAGCAACCGTCAAAACAAAATGTACTTACAACCATAACTGACTTGGTAGTTAAATATGCACCCTAAAAACTGACAGCCATTTCGATAATTTTATACTGCTAGTGGCGCCTCCACCACTGGGTCAGATAAGTTTGTGGGATAAATGTCTTTCGGTATCGACAGTAGGTGACAGTTTTAGAGTGCGCCTGCGCGCGGTCGAAATTGAATACTAATCATTTACCATAACCTTAGAACGAAGAAAATGTACTGTAACTAGCGTCAAAAACGCACGAGTTGCGCGAAGATTGCGCACAGACGAACTCTATGTAGGTACAGTTAGACGGAAATCACCCGCAACAGCCGCAAATGGAAATGTCAGTGCGACATGACGTCATCGCAATAGCGCGCAAGGAAAGCAAATTTTCAAAAGCTGGTGAAACTTTACAACGCTGTATCTTTGGAAATCCTGGCCAGATTTCGATGAAACAAAAACTATTAGTACTTGCACGAGTTCGCGCATTAAGTGCAGTAATTTTTATAGTCATATTTTGATGTGTTGGTGTGACTCATTGCATAGGTTCTATTTTCACAGACTAAAAAGTGCGTCACGGATAGTCTGTCGTCTGCGCTGCGCCTTACGATTGCCATAACGACAGTTTTCGTGCTTGGCTTACCTACAGATCTTAATTTCCAAACGACAGAATGGAACAAACATCCCAAGATCATCCAACGAATAATAATCAAAAAGGCATTAAAGTAATTGTACACAAATTTTGCGAATTCAATGTGATAATGCTAATGTCTAACAAATACTACCTGTACAAAGGTCGCAATAGAATTGTTAAGGTCCATTTCAAAGGGATTCACGGTTGAGATACCGCAAACTTAATACCGCAGAGAAGGTTACGGTCAAACAATGCCAGAATTAAAACATACTGTGATGAAACAGACTAATATCCGTTTGGTTGGCTTCCGAAGTGTGTTAGCATAACGAGGTTTGAACACTAGTCTGACCGTTAGAAAAAAAGCAAAGGTCGCCATTTTAGATATTTACTTTTGAGCGCCATTATCACTTCAACTTTTCTAATTAGTTTAAATCTTCAAACATCGTTTTAAGCATAATTATATATACAACTTTGTACTTGCTATGCCCTCAAATAAACCAAATAAAAAGTTCTGAGGCTATGCCTTAATCACATTCAATATTTAATTAAAGATTGTAAATTGTTAAAATAATTTTATAAATCCGTACCACTACATTTGACGATTTAAGAAATACAAATATTCATCGGTGTTTAATGTTACTACTTACTACTAAACTGAAACTTTCCTTTAAGGCGCTACTCGGAAAAAGTATGGACTTTTTGATATAAAACTATAGGAGGGTTAGAGTTGTTACAAATCTGGTAATAATATATGTATTTCTTTATACCTACTAGAATCGTATAGTTACAGAAACACGATTTTATGATTTTGGCTCGACACTTTTTATTTTCGAAAAGACCTCAAAAAAATACGAAATATCGAGATTATTGTTAAATCGGGTTACATATACTATTGGAAATTGATTTAATTAGTGGACACCAATAATATTTAGGGTCGTGTAGAAGCATTTAAAAAAATCGCTATAGTTTTTTAATACGAAGTGATTTTGTGTTCTTTTGCCTAATCTGCAAAATCGGTCTCGCTCCAGCGCGCCTCGTTTTCTCATTGCTATCTCGCTTCAGCATAATTTTTCCGAGTATCGCCTTAAAGTAACAACACTGGCTATATTTCCTTAGTCGTTTAAATTCTTCGTAAGTGAGAGTGGTAGGACGGCAAATTCTTGTAGCCAGGGTCATAGGTCCGTCTCTGTTTGTCGATTTGTGCAGTTTCTAGGAACCTGTCCTTTAACGAGGTAGTGATGTCGATTAATAAGGAGCTATTTGTTCAGTGAAAACGAAAGGGAAACCATGAAAATGATCCATTAAAAATGGAAGGAAATATCTTGATAGAAAATTTAATTAAGCACAGTGTATTTTTTGTAAGACTAATTGGGAAATGAAATAAAAAGTCCCGAACCATACGAATTACTGATTTCAAATAAGTAACTCACTTTTAAATTTTCATAATTTTTTTTTATTTGAAAATTGAAATAGCTTTCTGCCTTTGCTTCTTAGTAAAGTGACTTTCATCATCATCATTTTAGCTGTTGCTGGGCATAGGCCTCCTCCAAGGATCTCCACAACGATCGGTCTTGCCTGCCCGCGAAGTGACTTTACCACTGTCTAAAAAAGAAGACAGTTGGTAGTTTATAAAATTAACCAGTATTTCTTAGCTCCTCGTTAGCAAGCGAGGGCAGCCTCCACGCATGCCCGCAGTCACGATCAGTTCTAGTGTTTTCTCTGCCAAAACAGACTAAGTCAGGGATGGCCACTTCAGAGCAGGTATTGAATTAGTACCTAAGTGTTCTTGATTTTTTATTTCCTACTATTATTTTTCATAATATAATAAACTAGCTTTCCGCCCGCGGCTTCGCCCGCGTGTACTACACGACGTTATCCCGCGGGAAGGTGATATTTTTCAGGAATAAAAAGTAACCTATGTCCTTTCTCAGGCTCTAGACTATCTCTGTACCAAAATTCATTCAAATCGGTTTAGTAGTTTAGGTGTGATTGTGTAACACACAGACAGACAGAGACGCATTTATAATATAAGTAAGGATAATGTTAAAATTAGGCTCTTATAATTGATAGAAGCAGACAATAAAAGTATACCTAATTGTAAAATAGAAATAATAATGACTTATTTCAAAGTAACAAGAATACATATTTTCAAAGACTGAATAAACTGTCAAACTTAATTACAATTTCAACAATCATTAAGTATCATGTGACATGCAATAAAAAAAACCCAAAGGAGACTGGGCAAAAAACTATGGAGCTTGGACCAAGAAAAAAAAATTGGCGGCCACTTCTAGAAGTAGCCTCTATTTAATGGTAGTGATATGTGCTTACATTTTTTAAAACCCTACTTCGCTATCATGGATAGTTTCAGAGTTACAACTTTTTTAAATAGTTTGAGTTTCACCAAAAAATAAGTTAAAAATGATAGAAATACATTGTTTTAACCATTTTTTGTGTCTATATGTGGACTCCAGTAACTCTTAAGGTGCGGTCACATTCGTCTGACGTCACGTGTTCGGTTTTCATAGTAAATGTATGCACTAGAAGCACACTTATCTTATAACACGTCCATATAGATACGGCGTGTTAATACGTGGCGTAAGACAGATGTGACCGCATCCTTAAGATTTCTTATAAGTTCACTTATCCAAGTTCACATAATACAGGCATCTGCCATTTTTTTGTTCTTTGTATTAGATCACTGTTCTTCTGTTTTTAAGCGTTTGCAAGCATTCACCTTATCAATCTTATATCATTACTGGAATAAAAATATTTTTAATAAATAAAATAACATTATCTTCTTAACTATCCACATCTGAGAGTTATGCTCATAAGAAAAAATGAAGCACATATTCATAACTTTCATTTAGATTTAGATTCTTAAGTGGCCGCACACTTTTATTTTTCAACCTTTGGTCCAGAGGTGCCCAGTCTCCTTTAAATAAAGTAACTTCAAGCTTTTGTCTCGTATGTTATGCCAGCTACAAAAAAAGTAAAATACATTAATTCATTTGTTTTCTATCTAGCATGTAATATAACTAATTATTTCCGAAAGCTAAGGTCAGGACAAGATCCATCAATACATTCTGTCACCCCTGCACAATCGGTTATTCGCATCGTGTTCGCGTCGTTAGCCGCGTTGCGCGCGCGCATAATTCCCTATTATGTCGCATTGCGCGCCAACGAGAGTTTATCAAATGATTTCTGAATCGATTTCTCGGTTGGCCGACTGCCGCGCATCCCGACTGCATTAGTGAAAGTGGCGTGTGGTGCAAGAAATGGGCGGTGGCGATTTGCAAGGATTGCGGATTGACAAATATAATTAATGACTGTGATTTGGAGTGCCCAGTATTGTAATTGCGTTATGCATTAATTAGAGGCCTGATAGAAAAAAGAGGTAATTTCAATATTCTTTTTAATAAATTGAAAATTATTGGTATAATTTCATTTTTGCTGAAATTTCACAAATGGTGAGTGTATTTGCGGAGTTCATACTCATTAGTAACTATTGTAACACTTACATAAGGGATCCGTCCGTGATGATTCGTCAAAAAAAAATATCAAAAGTATAGGAAAGACTATCTGTAATTTTTCACGATTCGTGACCGTGTGAACACGACACGGGCTTTTAAAAAACATTACCGCCGTCAAAAAAGATAAATCGTGAAAAAGGACAATACACAACAGTCGTATGAACGAGCCGCAACGGCATGCTTCAAAATCGAATCCTTTATTCCATTTCAGTAAACACACACGAGAGAGAGAGAGAGATAGATTTTTATTTACACACACAGTGTCTTTTTATGCAAATAACGACCATTGCATGTCATAACATCCTATAATATAATCATAATTTCATAACTTGACGCAAATGACACTGGTAAACAAACGAACTCTATCAAAACTAATATTATAAAAAGGTAGAGTTTGATTGTACGTTCGGATGTTTGAGGTGATATAACCGGAACTAATGAACCGATTCTGAAAATTATTACCAGTACAAAGCTACATTATTCCCCATACAATAATATAATAAGTTATAGGTATTTCATGAAGATATTATCGCAGGAACAAGTGCTACGCAGTTATAATTGCGTGGAGCTAGTGAAATAGTAAAACGATAGGTACAATTTTTTACCAATAAGTTACAGCGATTTCAACCCGCTTCAGCCCATCAATTGAGTCACAAACCGCTACGCTCGGTGAGATCACTGCACACGCAACGCGCGGGTTGCCGAACGCGGCGGTATGCGCGCGCATCCTCGCCGTACAGATAATCACGACCGCTATACTGATTATTACCAAAATCGATGTACGGTGGCCATAAAGTACGATTCAGACCAACCGGCTCGCTCACAACGGTCCGGTCCGGACGGAATTTCACACTATCGTAAAGGAAATTGAAATGTATAAACAGGAATCATAGTTCATATTAGCGGCATCGCTAATCTCCGTTTGCATTTCGCGCCGGTTCCGTTCAGGACCGAGCCGATGCAAGCCAGCTGGCCTGTATCGTATCTAATACCCAGTCACTTACAGCGAGATTTACTTCTCGAATAGTAGGTAAATATTGGTCACCATTACAAACATTATTCCAATACCAAATTAGTCGTACGGAGCTTAGGCACTTGTGCTATGGTATGGGAAGCAATGAATGATAAGTATTATATCACATGCCCAAACACGAGAAAATATACAAAAGATAGTTCTATACATCTACCCAATCGGGAATCAATCCAGGGACCAGCAGCACCTTGAAAACGTAAATAGCAAACAGTCGCTTTAAAGTTAAATCGTAATCTAGCGAGCTTTATGGATACCATACATCGGTATTATGAACTTCTCAATTCATACTCAGTTTGATAACCGATAATTACCACATAAAGTCTCGATATTATCTGCTCTTAACAATTACGTCATTACCGATTTTTGTGATTTATCGATAAAGTCATGACGTATTTCGGTCAATTCCTTCTTTCTATTATTCTGATTGATGGACGTGCTTCCAAATTGGTTGGATGTTTAGAATCGGTATGGAATTCGATTATAGCCGATTGATTGAAAATCTATTTGATTGTGCGCCTTAGGTGGTAAAGTGTACGCATTACAATGGAGACATTATGGTTTCTTAATTTTCGAAAGTGATAAATCTGTCGTTTCTTTTGTTTATATCGGGTAGATATTTGAATATTTTATAAGAGAAAAACCTGAATCTGAGTTAAAAAGTATTTTCTTTTACTTGAAACAGTTTCGTCCCGTTAATATTAGTTGGGAAATTGAAATTTTCTACAACAACATTTAAAAACGCGGATGTCCTGGTAGTCAGACTGGATCCTTTCGTTCTTGTCCTAAGTTTCTGTACAAATGAACAGACACAAGTGTAAGCCTTAACTTTTGAACAAATTGTTACTAGATTTGGTCCGTAATATTTTTTTTATTCACATCGGGGTAACACTTTAGCCTTCATCACACCTGATGTTAAGTGGTGATAAGGCTGAAGGTGGAAGCGCACTACTCCCGGAATCCTCAATCACTGAGGAACTGGCTATCTAATCTCTAATTGCCGGAACACAATAATGCTGAAAAGTTCAGTTTGTTTGAGCCTTTAGATATGTGAGAGTTGAGGTTGCGGGGTATCTCTAATCCGCATAGTGGCTACGACGGCGACGGCCATTAACAGGTAGAAGGTTATTTCATCGAAGCTTATTCCTGAAGGTCTTAGGTAGGGCAGGCGTACCGGTTTTGGCCACTGTACCGGTTTTGGCCACTTTTTGCTCTAAAAGTTTTCTAAATAATTTTTCGCTATTTTTGCTACAGGCAATTAAAAAAAGGTGTTTTAAGGTAATTATAACAACCGTTAGAATTCCATAAGTCATACGATTTTTTTTCAATAGATCCCATTTCCTGTTTTGAAAAATATTTTGTATGAAAGTTTTAAGAAATTTTGTTTTGGATGAAATACTTTATAAACCTTTGTTTTTTAAAATGAATTTGTTGTTTTGCAATGGATTAGTTTCTAGCGCATTAGAATATATTGATTTAACCTGGGTTTCGTTTTGATTTTTCGCTATACTTACAAAAGTTTAACGATTAATAAGTGGCCAAAACCGGTACATTTGGCACCTCACACACATTTTGTGTTATATCCAAAAAACTTTTTACTTTTTCAAACTTGAAAAAATTACCTTTAAAGGTAGATAAATTATCTATAATTTAAGATATAATTTGTCTCTTAAATACCTAAGACCATTTAGTACTTAGTGCTTAAATATCAAAAAATCCTTAAAGTGGCCACAAAGAGTACCTCTGCCCTACTTTACGACCTGACGTTGTAGTTAGCTTCTCTGACATTCACAAATACTTGTTCCGCTAGTTATTTAACCGCCTCTATGGTCTAGTGGTTCATACCACCGATTTCAGAACAAGAGGTCCCGGGTTCGACTCCTAGTGGGGGGACATATTGTATTCTGTTTGGTTGGTGGTAGGCCTTTTTCTTAGTCCGCCTGGCTAGCTGCCACCATCTTATCTAAGTCCGACGCCATAACAATGATGTTTCAGCATTATTGTGTTCCGGCAGTTAGAGATAAGACAGCCCGTTCCTCAGTGACTGAGGATTCCGGGAGTAGTGCGCTTCCACCTTCAGCCTTATCACCACTTAACATCAGGTGTGATGAAGGATAAGCTACCCCGTTGAAGATCAAAAAAAATAATCGTCTAAACTCTTTACTCTCAAAACGCTCTCTTACCTAAAACATTTTCACGGAAACACATGGTAGTTTTAAACCTACAATGCAGTAGAGCACGAACTACCGGATACCATCGCGCTTTCTCCTGGAGCGTGAGGTCGCGCACATAATGGTAAATAGATCATCTTGCTCCCATAACATGGAGCACGACATCACGAAAATGTGTAACAAAAGCGGGTAAAATATTTTGGGAAACAAAAGAAAGGGTATATGTATACAACGTGTTAATGCAATAACGAAAAAGCCTATACACCCCAACTAATTTATTTTATATTAAATTGTATTCCATTTAAAAAAAAAAATTTCGTCCTTTCGACTTTCTTACAGATTTTAAGCTGTACCATGACGTAAGAGGGCACGTGACGGGTCGCGCGCGTATTGAATGAATAGGCATTAGACACAAACATTTTTAGAAGCAGAAAAAAATTAAAACTTTTTTTTTAAATTTAATCCCTATCATAAATGCGTGGAATCGATTCTACTCTCGATTCTGAACAAAGTATTTTCTCAGTTTCGCTACAAGTTTTAACACGTTGTATAAACATCGCTACGCTATGTCAATGACATGACTTTTGTGATCTAACTAGCTATTGCTACAAGTAGCTCTATTATTTAATCACTGTCTATTAAAACACATTTCGTTTTCACAAGACTTACACGCAATCCACGTGACGTTAGGTTTCGCTGTTTTCCCGTAGTTTGGCTGGTTGAGAATGCTTTAACAAAGCGGGTAAAATATTTTAGGAAACAAAAAGAGGGTATATCATTTGAAGGGTACAGGGGCAAAACAAGAAATGTCACAAACAGGTTTTTTTTTTTTATGTTTTTGTCTTGCATAATTATTTTTTATTAATTTACTGATAGAAACCTAAGTTTACTTTACAAAGATCGGCTGTAAATACAAATAAACTTTTGACAAATGTTCACAAATATACTTACATTAAAATGTAAATTACACAAAAATCTGTTTTGTGACATTCCTTGTTTTGCCCCTGTACCCTTCATTTTGTAAACATCGCTACGCTGTCAATGACATGACTTTTATGATCTCACTAGCGTTCGCCCGCGTGGACTACACGACGTTATCCCGCGGGAATGTGATGTTTTTCCGGGATAAAAAGTAGCCACTCTCCAGCACCCAAACTATAACCAGTACCAAAAATCATGTCGATCTTTGCTCCGTTTTAACGCGAAACACGGACAAACGAACAAACAAGCACACTTTCACATTAATAATATTAGTATGGATTTTGGCATTGATCTATTACATCGATAAAGATAAAAAAGAACCATAAGTCAAAATTATCAAGTCCAGCAGCCCTTGACTGCACAACCTCAGAGGGTTTTGTGTAAGTTTTACATCAATAACATAAAATGAATATTGTTAAAACTTATTGTCTGTTATCAAGAATGATAAATCTGATAAATTCAAACTTGTCTTGAATTTGTCAGACAACATGTGCGAAGAGTCCACCTCGCGCTTTTGCAGAGATAAAGTAATTATGTGAAACTAGCTTTCCGCCCGCGGCTTCGCCCGCGTGGACTTCACGACGTTATCCCGCTGGAATGTGATATTTTTCCGGGATAACAAGAAGCCTATGTTCCTCTCCAGGCTACAAAGGATCTGTGTCCCAAATTTCAGCCAAATCCGTTCAGCCGTTTTGGCGTGATTGAGTAACAAACATCCAAACATCCAAACATCTAAACTTTCACATTTATAATATTATAGTAGGATATCGCACAATTACTATATCTTGCATTTAACGTTATATATTAATATTTTTAATAAATAAATAAATAAAATAAAATAAAATAATTTACTATTCTTTAACAATAAAGCCTTAATTAAATTAGTTTATTGGAGCCTCCATTTGAGCAGAAAAAGCCCGTGTTTGGAGACACCGCTCTTCCTCAACTATAAATTAATTAACAAAAGGCATTACGGTCTAAACAAAATTAATAACAGCAAAATTGACAAATATGTAGAGAAAGATCCATCCACCCAGCGCAGCCCTATAATTGCGAGCGAATTTTAATAACTGTTATTAATAAATAACAGTTGTCTAATATAGACAACTGCACCTGAGATACACGTTTTCTAGTGTCTTGTTTTTAAGGTTTAAGGCGAGGAATCCCGACCGAAATAGGCACGCTCACGCTTGCTCGGCCGCGCTCTATACACTTCGCGTGGACCCAGCGGCAGCCGGCAGTGAACTGTGAACTCACGAGCGCCCCGCGAATCGAAAATCACTTAAAATTCAATTAAAAATTAAATAATTAAAAATTAAAACTTATGACGGCCGGAATCCCTCGGCTATTCAAATACAATTATTTTTATATATTTTTCATTAACTAAAACCAAGTAAACTGCAAGTAATATGATATTTGAATTATTTTAGACGGATGTTTGGGATTTTATTTGACACAGTAAAAATATCACCAATCGAAAAAAATGGCCGGAAGCACTAGATAAATAACTGTAAAATAACATATATTTTTTCCAAGTTTTAAGTACTTGTGATTAGCGAGTAATCCATAATCTAAAATACCCTATTTTGGGGAATCGGCGCCTTAATACAACTAACGTCCGAATTCTCGAACGCAAATCATCTTTGGGAGCGTCTCAAACATCATGGCATCTCTTTCATACGTTTGACATTTAAAGTGACAGGGCGATGTTTGAGACGCTCCCAAAGATAAGTAGCGTACGAATATTCGGGCATAAGTTCTAAACTGATAATGGGTTGGTCCTTTGCCCCCTAAATACGAAAAAATAAATATTTTTAGCAATATAATGTGCTATTACCAAGTTACGTAATACTCGGCGCTGAAAACTTAAATACTTCCAATATTTTCCTGAAACTTCATTAAAGAAAACGCTATCGATCAAGTTATTGACTGAAAAATCACAGCGTAACAGTTTCCGATAAAATAAATGATAATGATGATGGTAAAAAGGCGGTTTAATAGAAAAGTGATTAGCGCAACAAGAACATGGTAGCAAGGAAGCGTGCATGCATTAACTGCGGCGTATAATAATAAAAAGTAGCGTCGTGCGAACGTCTATAATACATAGGTGGACACAATTGTTAAGCGGTAGCGATTTATGTTTAAATATTATTTACTTTATTTCAATTTTTACTTTTTTGCATTCACAATGCAATTTTTATGGTTGAAAAATGGAAAATGAAGTATTTAGAAAAAATCGACCCGTCTCACAATCAGCTTCGATGGGACTCGAACCCACGACCTTTCGCTATCCGGGCGACTGCTCTAACCACTGAGCTACGGAGTCGTTACGAGAAGAGTCGAATTTATCAAATACTTCTTACACGCTGTATAGCCAGCGTTAATTTCATCAATGTGAAGATATTACTACCCCCACATTATTATTTACTTCATCATCATCATCATCATTTCAGCCATACGACGCCCACTGCTGGGCATAATAATTAATAATTATTATTAGTAATTATTTACCCAATCACTGTTTATCCAAACACATTTCGTTTTCACAAGATTCACAAGCAATACCCACACATGACGTTTCAGCTTTGTTTGTTTTTCCAAATGTTGGCTGGTAGAGAATACTTTTAGCGTTAATCCCGTCTCTTGTATGATACATTGTGTTTATTTTGTACAATCATCATCATCATAATCAGCCTATTACTAGTAGCGTCCACTGCTGGACATATATTAGACATAAGTAATACATTACAGATTATGTAATGAGACTGGAATGTTTTTAGGACGTAAATAGGGTCTGCCAGGTTCGCCATAGAACACGATCAGTGGCTGCACTCATCCAGTTCTTGCCAGCCACTTTGCAAAGATCGTCGCTCCACCTTGTCCGAGGGCGTCCAACACTACGTTTTATACAATAAAGCAATAAAATAAATAATTATTTCATGCGCGTTGTGAGACGAGAAACATTCTTTACATTTTTTTATAACATTATGTACAGATTTGTAACTATCAAACGCCCAAGGCATTGATTCATTATTATTTTGATAATAATGTTCATGAATGGCCAATATTCAATATGTTTCATATATTCAGTAGCTATGGCATTTTATGTTTGTTAAATAAAAATATCTTGTCACGAACTCGCAAATAAATGCAGTGTATTATAAAGAACCTCTTTTTAAATTCTCTTGCGCTGATCTACTTAATATCTGATACGAATCTTTAAAATCGCAATCACCTCTAACTTGTAACCGTCACGCACAAAATGAAATGGAACATATTACAATCAGTTGTCGTATATCCAGCAGTAGAGGCGTGAGAATTCTCGTATATTCAGCTTGACTCTGGCTGATCTGTTAAGTACTTTGTCACATGTACTTTAAGGCTGTTTTGTTGCAACTCCAGGTAAATAATTAGTGCGGTAAGGTACTAAAGTATTCCACAAGGTACTCCTGTACATGAATCTTTCATCATTATTAATGTCCAAAGAAGTATAAAGTTTTTGGTTTTTCGAAATCGTATCGAAATGTTTTTTATACTAAAATTTTATAATGTTGTATACCATCTTATCTAAGTGTGACTGGCGTCAGTGTCACGATGTTTTCAGCATTGCCGTGTTCCGGCAGTTAGAGATAGGTCGTTTGTGCACTACACTGAATTTTACCGATCCGGAAAAAAACGGATGCTTGTATTTTAATAATTTAATCATTTATAATAGTAAGAATTTATTTATTTCGTGTAGTTTCAATGTTTCGAACCCTTAACTACACACAATAAAAAAATTCCATTATTTATAATTTAGTGTAGTGCACAAACACCCATAAGATAGCCAGTTCCTCAGTGATTGAGGATTAGTGCGCTTCCACCTTCAGTCTTATCATCAGTGTGATGAAGGCCAAAATGTACCCCGTTTTGTGGTAAACAAATAAATTAGGTAGTTAGGTAATGACCGCGAATGCTTAAGTCACAGTTTTTTACGTAGAAAAAAGTTAATATTACTTAAGTTTTCTTGTTTGAAAAGGCTTTTTTTCTTACAGAGAATGTAACACAGAAATTCTTTAAATTATTTCCGTGTTGTCGACTTGACAATTCACGGATAACTGGCGTAGTTTTATTAATTACAGCATGTTATTCTGTATTCCTGTTTACTGTTACTTTACTATATAACTACGACCAATTTTATGTTTTTCCTCGTCCGCAATCTTTTAGTTAAATTTTACACGCAATTTTATTTCTTGACTTTGTTGTTATGTTTCACTTGTCTTATTTTTTAAACACACAGTTCCCAACTAAAACCATTCTTTCTGGTGAAAGCGATAAAATTAATTATGAGGCCAGCCACATATTTTATACAAATAAATAAAATTGGAGTGTCTGTTTGTAATATTAAAATAACCGCTAATTACTACATGCATATGATTATATATACGGTACATAGGTATACCAAAATAACATTTTTTTAAATTTTTGTCTGTCTGTCTGTTTGTTCCGGCTAATCTCTGAAACGGCTAGACCGATTTTGACGAGACTGGCATGTAGCTGATGTAATAAGGAGTAACTTAGGATACTTTTTATCCCGATATTTTCACAGGAACGGGAACCACGCGGGTAAAACGGCCGGCCGCTAGTGAAAAATAAAAGCAATATATGGCTTAACCAAGGTGGTGTAAGGCCAGATAGAACCTCCACGAGTGCCCACCTGCTGTTCGTCCCAGTTCATGTTCGCATCGACTGGGAAGAACAGTGGAGGGGACGGTGCACCCCGGGCGCCACTGTAAGCAATTTCTCTCTTCAGTAGGAAATTGCTTACAGTGGTGGCAGATAATCTGGCACCCAATCCAAGGTGTTAGACGTACCGTGCCGAAGGATGCGTGGCCAAGGGGGTGCTTGGTCTCAAACGAGTGTCTCTCCAGCGAGATGGCAATCCTGGAGCAGTAAGTGGCCTTACCCGGGCAAGCGGGGCTCTGCTCGGGTGGACCGTTTAGATCCCTCGCTATTCGTGGGACCAATATGGAACCGAACCAAGAAATAATTAATTTAAATTTAGATTCAAAGCCTGGCAGACGCGCCGAAAGTGAGGAGTCACTTCCACGAGCTTTTGACGCGTCTCTTAGAATAAGAAGTGGAGAGGAGGTTAAAGAGGATGTCTTGCTGGAGTCTCCAACCCCGTCCCCTAAAAAGGATGAGGACAGTGGTTCCGGCAATGACAACAAGTGGCAGATGTCAAAGAGTATGTGGAAGCGGGAGAAGCGCAAGCTCGCTCTGAAACTTAAGGGGGGCCAAACAACTTCTGGATCGCAGGTCCCGCCAACTAACCCGGCGGGCTCTGGGACCGAGAAGCGACAACGGCCACCCAAAGTTAAGAGACAGGGGACGGATCCTGATGAAGGACCGTCGCAGCAGCGTCCGCCCAAGCGGCAGAACCGAGGCAGCGACTGGGTGGAGGGACCGCGAGGCTCCGCCAAGGAGCAGAGCGATCTCGCCGTCTATGTGTGCCGAGGGGATGGGGCCAGGGTGGACGAGGCTGCGGCGGCTCACATCAGGAAGAAGCTGGTGGGTCTCATCAGGGAGAGGCTGCTAGCCCGGATAGAGGGGGACAAGGGACGATCTACTGCCTTCGCTACGTCCGGTCTGGTGTCGGAAGGATTTTTCCTTGTGACACCATACACGACTGAGGCAAGGGAGTGGATCCTAACTTGTGACCTGGGGGAGTATGAGGGCACTACGCTCGTAATTAAGCCCCTAAATAGATGCCGAGTAGCTGTGTGGCTGCCCGGTTGTGAAGAGAACCACGCCGATGCCCTAATGCTACTGAAGCTCGCCAACGAGCACCAGGAGCAGTTGAGGATCCAAGATTGGACCCTCCTCTACGGGGAGAAGTTGGCGACGGGATCGCGGCTGGTTCTAGGAGTCCCAAACGAGGTCTTTGGGGAGAGCAAAGACCATGCCTGGCTCCATTACGAGCTCACTAGAGTACAGGCAAGGGTATTACGAGCGGGGAAAGGGGGTAGCCATCCACAGACGGGGTGCTCTGCCTCAAACACAGCTACACGGACAGAGCACCCAACCACAAGCGCCAACACACGCACACATACACAAACATGTGGGCCGCCTGGCGATCGGGGCAGAGACTGCGGGGACAACTGTGAGGCGTCAAGACGCGTCCCGCAGCCCCTGCGGTCCAGTTCCCTGGTTTTCGGCGGATCCAACCCACATGCTACAAGCATGAACCCGGACCCTGTGACAAGCATCCTGGAGTCGGCACCTTCTGGCACATCACCCGATGCCCAGAGGTGCACGACCTCGGGGGCGAATCATTAGGGTTCAGGAAGACTCACGCAACCACCAAACACAAACAGTAACACTCAACATGCACAACAACACACACAAAACACAAACACATAAACAAAAAAAAAATAAAGATACTTCAGCTAAATTTGCACCACTGCCGCGAAGCCATGACCGAGCTTTGCAGATTCGTGGTTACAAATGACATAGACATCGCCCTGCTACAAGAGCCTTATGTTAACACTGTAGGCCGTGTGGCTGGCATCGGATGTCTGGGAGGGACTACCATCTACTGTCGGGATGGTGAGTCGAATCCTAGGACATGCATATATGTCAGCAAAAGGGCAAGGGCGTTAGGCTTAATAGAAGTTGAATGTTACAGAGATCTTACGGCAGCTATAGTCACAATATGTGGAGCAGATGGGCGCAGGAAAAGGATGGTCTTCATGTCGGTCTACATCCCGAGTGAGACGGACTATGAGCCACCAGGGACACGCCTAGAAGAAACAATAGCGAGATATAGAGGTATGGACATCCCCATTGTGGCAGGCTGTGACGCAAACTCTCACCACACGGTGTGGGGCAGCACAGACTGCAACAATAAGGGTAACTTATTACTTGAATATATCCTTAGTACTAACTTAGAAATAATGAATGTAGGTAACACACCGACGTTCGTCACAAGAACAAGGAAAGAAGTATTGGACATAACACTTATGTCCAGAGAAGAAAGTCATCTGATGAAGGACTGGAGGGTTGACACCTCACACTCCTTCTCGGACCATCGCAGAATCACCTACAGTTTGACTTGTCAAGTCGAAACTGTAAGCTATAGAAACAATAAGAAAACCAACTGGGAAAAATTCGATCAAGAAATGAATGAATGGAAACCCGGCAATGGCAGGCTAATTAATAACACAATAGAAATCGAAAAAGAAGCAGACAGACTGGAAAAGGCCCTTACGAAAGCCTATCTATCGGCCTGTCCGCTGAAACAGGTTAAGTCAGGGAAGGGACAACCCTGGTGGAACAAAGAACTTAAGAAATTAAGGAAAAGAACCAAGAAGGCACTCAGAATTGCCCTAGAAAAGGACGACGACGAGAGCTGGAACAAGTACAGAGAAGAACGAAATAACTTCAAGTACACAAGCCGAAAAGAAAGCAGAAATGGATGGGTAGCCTTTTGTGAAGGCATCTCTGGACAACCTGAATCGGCCAGGTTAGTGAGGATGCTAGCAAAAGACAACACCTGTAAACTAGGAAGTCTTAAAAAAGATGACACTATCTTAGTGGACCCTAAAGAAATACTTACTGAAATGATGGCCACTCACTTCCCGGACTGTATAGAGCATACAGAGGAGGAGATGAACACTCTGTCGGCAGATAATCTATCAGATGGCGAGGGGGAGGTTAGAAAAGTAATTACAGAGGACATGCTAGCGTGGAGTATTTCTTCCTTTCAACCATATAAAGCAGCAGGGCCAGATGGCATCTTCCCAAAGATGCTACAAGCCGCTTTAAGGTTTATAAAGGAGGACCTCCTAGTTCTATATCGAAGCAGCCTAGCAACTAACTATATACCTAGTTGCTGGAGAAAAGTCAGGGCCGTCTTCATACCGAAACCAGGGAAGGCCACGTATCAAGAGGCGAAGTCCTTCAGATGCATCAGCCTTTCCTCGTTCCTACTGAAGACACTGGAAAAGATACTAGATAGACACATAAGAGAAACCATAGGCAAAAGTAAAAGACCACTACATGACAATCAACATGCCTATATGGAAGGGAAATCCATTGAGACAGCCCTCCACAACATGGCAGTCAGAGTGGAAAGATCAATCACAAACAAGGAATACGCTCTAGCGTGCTTCTTTGATGTCGAAGGCGCCTTTGATAAAGCGTCTGCGCAATCCATCGTGGAGGCACTAAACAGAGATGGCGTAACAAAGCAAATATCAGGTTGGATCACCAACATGCTACAACACAGATCCATACAAGCAGAACTAGCAGATATCAAATACACCATCAAAGCCAGGAGAGGCTTTCCCCAGGGAGGTTGTCTGTCTCCACTGCTTTGGTGTATCTTAATAGATGAACTAGTAACTAGAATCACTGCTATGAATATATACATCCAAGCATACTCGGATGATGGCCTGTTACTTGTAAGAGGCAAAGTTCTAAGCGTGGTCAGAGATATAATGAGAAGTGGAATCATGACAACATTGAGATGGTGCAGGGACAAGGGATTGAACCTCAACCCTAGCAAAACCAAACTGATGCTGTTCACTAACAAAAGAAAGATTGATAGCATGATCCCAATTAACATTGAGAATGTAGAACTCGAGACAGTAAAGGAGTTTAAATACCTAGGGATAGTCTTAGACAGTACCCTAAGTTATAGGACCCACATAAAAGAAACCAGTAAAAAGGCAATGACAGCTCTCATGCAGTGCAGAAGAGCCGTTGGCAGGAACTGGGGCATGAAACCTGAAGTGGTCCAATGGATCTATAAGGCAATCATCCTACCGAGAATCCTCCACGGAGCACTAGCATGGTGGCATAAGGCAAAACTAGAATACAATAAAAAAAAACTCACTAAGGTACAAAGACTAGCTAGCATCATGGTATCGGGAGCCATGAGAACAACTCCCACGGCCGCCTTAGAAATGATACTAGGCCTTAGTCCAATAGATCTTGAAATCGAAAAGAAAGCTACAGAACAATGGTTTAAGCTGAAAAGCACTAACCTATGGATAGGAAGGCACAATGATCAAGGTCACGCTGAAATAGGGAAAAAGTACGAAGAAAACCTTTCCATGATACTGGTCAACAATGACCTAATAAAAAAGGAAAGGATCTTTGACAAAAAGTACAGAATAAGCATCAGACCCAGAGAAGACTGGAAACTAGAACATGACAATCTGGATAGCACTGTAGTATGCTACACAGATGGGTCAAGAAAGGAGTCAACTGGACTATCGGGAGCTGGGGTATATATAGCTAAACCCAACACTATAAGAACTACTTTTAATCTGGGCAAGTACGCCAGCGTGTTCCAGGCGGAAATATTCGCGATACTGGAGTGTGCGAACACGATTAAAAGTGAAATAGGCAATTATGACGTAGGAAAAATAATAATATATAGCGATAGTCAAGCTGCCATCAAAGCCCTTGACAAAACGGAGACTACCTCAGCCTTGGTGAAAGAATGCAAACAAAGCATTCAGGAACTTGCTAACTTGGTTGAGGTAGAAGTTGCCTGGGTGCCCGGACATGAGGGTAACGAAGGTAATGAGGAAGCTGACGAATTAGCCAGGGGAGGAGCTGATGCACCCTTCATTGGCCCTGAACCGAGACTACCAATCGCATATAGAATTACTAAGAACATTATCGAGATTAGAACAGTCAAGGAAGCCAACCAAAGATGGATGAGAAGAAAGGACTGCAGACAGTCTAAGATCTTCGTCAAATCGGTTGACAAAAAGAAAACTAGAGAACTTCTGAAACAGAGTAGGAGAAATATAAGAACGATTGTAGGTGTACTCACTGGGCACTGCCCACTAAACAGACACCTATCAGTGATTAAACGGACAGAAGACTCTATCTGTCCGCAATGCAAAGAAAGAGAAGAAACAAGCTACCACTTCATGGCAGAGTGCCCGATGTACGCATCACTGCGCTGGGAGCTCTTTGGAACGGACAAGCTTAAGGAAGAGGATCTAAAGAAGTTAACGATAAGTCAACTCAACAGGTACTGTAAGCGCACAGGTAGGTTCGAGGGTCCGACGCCGGTGGGGTAAATGATAACCCGCCTCCCCCCCTGATTTTTCAGCTTTTAGGGGACTTGGGGAACTGGGTGAAATGGTCCCGACCTAGGTGACTGATCACCCGTCCGGCTTCGCTGGCGTCCCCCCTATAAATAATAATAATAATAAATGGCTTAACCACCTCATAGGTAATATGGAACCACTGAGCACATAATATGGAACAGCAGATTTTGAGTAGGTAAAAGTTGTTCGTATTGAGCAATAAGTTTCAATCCTTGAAAGGATTGTATTAATAAAAGTTAGCGCGCTCGGCCTGCGATCGTTGGAGTTAAGCAACTTTCGCAATGGTCGTTTACGGGATCGGTGACCAATAATTTATTATCTCGAACTCATCCGTTCTTCGGAAGGCACGTTAAGCCGTTGGTCCCAGATGTATTTTCGGCGATGATTCCCGACCGAAATAGGCACGCAAACGCTTGCTCGGCCTCGCGCGATACACTTCACTCGGACGCAGCGGCGGCAGCCGGCAGTGAACAGAAGGCCTAGACAAGTGGCAAACGTTTGGAAGCGTTTCTCTTTCTACAAACGCTGACGCTTTAGCGTTAACGATAATAAGTTGGTAGCCAAGGTGACAAGAACTCATCTAACGCATAATCTATTCTATTCTATTTGAACTATCGCTAAAAATCAAAAAAATGTCTATGGTTTCGTTCGCAAACGTCAAAAATCAAGTTAAGTTTGTCAATAATGTGCGCGAGATTTTAATTTTGTTTTTATTTTATTGCATACCGAAGACTGAGCCGATGTTTACATTAACATCATTAAGCTTGCACTTGAGTGGGTTTAACAAGAGCTCTTTGTAAAAGTTGCAGGGAATTAAGAAATAGCTACATAAGTCCCTATTGTTGTGTTGTGTGAAATGAATATGATGGTTGCTCCGTTCATTGTGCTTTTAAATTTCGTTAAAGGAACATTCGCAGTGTATATAAATAGTAAATAAGAACAAGACTTTTTTAACCCATAGTTTTTGTGATACTGGGTAGTGAATTCAAATCTTAGTGGGTAAGTACTTTTGAAATAATAAGGCAGTAAAATTAATATATAATTTCTTTTATAACTTTAAATTCTTATCTTTTAGCGAGATGGAACCAAGGTTGCGTGCTAGTTATGAACAATTCTCAGCTCTTGTAGAGTTTATGGAAAGGTATTTATTGACTATAATAAGTAATTATGATGTTCACTTAAGTATACCTTAACACATCTTACACTTACCTTACATTTAAAAATAATTGTTGATTTTATGATGATGATGATATAATTACTATAGTATTAAAGTAGATTTGTTTAAATTATAGACATGGTGACCTCTCCAGACCTCAGGGGGGACCTCAGGGTCGATTGAGAGGAGAAAGACAGTGGCAAGAGTTAACAAGCTTATTAAATTCTATCGGTGGCGGTGTCAACAAGTCACAAGACAAATGGAAAAAAGTAAATTGGAATATTAACTTGCTTCTTATACACTAAAACTATCATGCATTCATTTTTGGTGATACTTATCCCTATTTGAATTTAGGTGTGGGCCGACTTCAAAACTAAAACCAAAAAGAAATACATGCTTATGAGGCGTCATGCAAGTGGCACTGGTGGTGGTCCAAGCAGCAGGCAGAACCTGACAGCTTTGGAAGAAAGGGTAGTCGCTCTTATGGGAGTGTCTGCTGCTGTTGGTCAAGCTAGCATTCAAGAACTAGGTTTTAATGTAAGTAAAAAAATTATTTACAATATTCCCAACTTTTGAACCTAGTTTGTCAATCATTCGCTTTAAGAATTAATTTTGTATTCTTCTGTGTATTTTCTGTCATTGTGTGGGCAATCTGATTTAAGTATAAAAATATACTTACAATAAAATTTTCAGTCAACATCAGAACCATCACAACAGGTTGCAGAAACTGAAGAATCACATGATGTTGAAATTTTTGAAGAGATTCATGATGGTAAGCATTATTTTTTAATAACTTAAAGTAGGTAGGTACGTACCTATCTTGAGTGATAATTTAATAATTTTATTTTTAATTTCATATAATTACGATACAAGCTCTTACTATTAGTATCTACTATCATAATTGATTATTTGACGACCGATTTGGCGCAGGGGTAGGCTACCCACCTTCTGCGCTAGTGGTCTCGGGTTCGATTCCCGAACAAGACAAATATTTGTGTGCATGAACATGTCTATTTGTCTTGGTCTGGGTGTTTTCTATGTATATTAAGTATGTATTTACAAACAAAAAGTATTTAAGTATCTATATATTTATCCGTTATCAAGTTTTCCATGATACAGTTTCGTAATGAAATCAAAATGGGCTTAGATAATTGGTGTGAATGTAAGAAGTTATTTATTATTTATTATTATTATAATTAAATTCATTCTTGATGTTAATTTATGTATTTGCTGGAATATTTCAAATGATTATAATGGCGTTTGTGGAGATGCCCGTGAGCCTCTTGTGGTACTTAGACATGCAATGTTAGTTTTCATCAAAATCGGGCCCTTGACTTTTCGAGTATTTTTCACTATTCCTCATAGTTTCGGATTTCATGACCATGAAGGCCCAAATGAAAAATTCACCCTATAATATTATAATTTGTTTTGTTAACAGTACTTCCACCAACATCCCGAACTCCACAACCACCTGCATCATGGACCCCACCGTCACCGGTTCCAGCCACACCGCCCTCAGAGCTGCAACCATCACCGCTCCAGCGCCAGTTGCAACCATCGCCTACTCGGCAGCGCCAGTCGCAACTATCACCACCCCGACACCAGCCACAAGTATCACCACCCCGGCGCCAGTCGCAACCATCACCACCCCGGCACCAGCCACAAGTATCACCACCCCGGCGCCAGTCACAACCATCACCACCCCGTCGGCGCCAGCCGCAACCATCAGCGCCCCGGCGCCAACCGCATTCAACACCGTCCCGGCGGGGGCGCCAGCCGCCTCCAAATATCGAACAGGTACCAGCCTCCCCCGACACTACACCGCGCCGTCGGCTACAATTATCGGCGCGTAGAAATCGCGGGCTGACTCCTTTCGACCGTGCAGCCAGTGAATTCGCTGCTGTTGAACAGCGGCGTCTACAACTGGAGGAGACGCGAGAAAGGCACCTCCAGGAGCGCGAAGTCGAGAGAATTGTGGTCGCTCGCGAGCGGAACCAAATTGCTCGCGAACACAATCAATTGCTGCAGCAATTGGGTGCTATTGCCGAACTGATGCTTGGTGTACTAACGCAAAACAGACCAAGCAACAGTTTGGCATCTACTGACGTTCTTACAGAATAGTATGCTGTAGATCAAATTGTGGAATAATGTCTTCTAAATAATGTTTCTTTTCAATTGGTCTAAAGTAGCTAAATCACTTGTGTAATAGAAATCAGAATAAACAAATTTACCACCAATAAATACCCAAAGCCAACTCAATACAAAAGTTTGTTTGCGACATCAAATTAAAATCAAATTCCAAAACCAGTGAGTAGGTACCTCAAATTTTCTATGAAAACCAATGTGCAAGCCACTTGGTCATGTGGTTGGGCTGGGTACATGTTAGGTAGTAAGCCAACTATTAATAATTTAGAATGATAAATATAACATTTTATAAGTACTAGAAAAAAATCAACATGTCGAGCCAAGTCACAGCGAAAAGTAAATTCGGCGTTCCACTAGGTGGCTCGGTAGCTCAGTGGTTAGAGCACTGAACCAGTTTTCCAAGGGTCGCGGGTTTCCTGGCTGAACATCGGACACGTTGAATTTTTTCTAAAATAAAATGTTATTTTTTTATATAGGTACTTAATAAAAGCATTGCGAATGATAAAATCAATATAATAAAAAAAAAATTTGTTTAAAATCTGTCTTTTTATAGTGGCATGATTAAGTGAAACGGATTGTTCTTGGATATCTAAATATATTTTAAGATAAACAGTCGAAATAACTAACAAACAATATAAAAATTAGAGAAAACACAATTCATGCTACATGCCGTTTAAAATTATTACTAATAATACTTCAATTTGTATGTTAGTCCGGTTAATTTAGACATCCGAGGATACATTAATTCGCAAGAAGCTGAAAGTTGGTGAAATTGTTCAAAACATAATTATAAATAAAATTTAAAAAGTCCTCATCGAATATTTTTTTTCCAAGTCCTCAGACAGCGTGAAAAAAAAATATTCGAGGTCAAATTTTAATGTCAAATTCGCGTTTTTTCAGCAAAACGGTAAGTTTTATCGTAAAATTATCAAAGACGAAATTGTAAATCATGTAATTATCTATAAAAAATGGCTCAATCCTTTTTCCTAAGAGCCACCGTTTCGGAGATATACCGATTCAAAAATTTGGAGTATTTGGAGGATTTGGTTAGTGTGTAATCGTCATCATATGCAAACTTTAGATGTTTGGATGTGTGTTACTCAATCACGCCAAAACGGCTGAACGGATTTGGCTGAAATTTGGGACACAGATACTGTGTAGTCTGGAGAGGAACATCGGCTACTTTTCATCCCGGAAAAATATCACATTCCCGCGGGATAACTGTGTAGTCCAAGCGGGCGAAGCCGCGGGCAGACAGCTAGTCTGCTATAATGTAATCGTTTAGAATCACAACATACCCGTGAAGTAGGCCCACCGGGGAAACGACGTTAAAAAAACGCGCTACCTCATAGGTGACGTGGAAACGTGCATATGATGCACATGATTGATTACAACTATTCCAACTTTTTGAATCGTTATATTTGAAAAACGGTGGCTCTTAGGGAAAAAGTATTGGTGCATTTTTGTAGATAATTACACGGTCTACAATTTTTGTCTGAGCTACTTTTATAATAAAACTTATTGTTTTGCTGAAATCGCGAAATACCCATTTTTTTACCTTTGACTTCGAGTATTTTTTTCCATGTACCGGATGGATGAGGACTTTTTAAATTTCATTTATAATCATGTTTTGAACAATTTCACCAAATTTCAGCTTCTTGCGAAGTAATGTACCTTCACTCTTATTTTTTGGTCTAATTTGACCGGACTATGTACAGTCAAGAGTATAAATTATAATTTTGTGCCTAACTATATTCACCACAGAACCAAATAATACTATTACTACGTCCACAACCATAACCATGTTACATTTACATCATTTTATAAGTTAATGTGCACTGACAGCTTTGTTTGTGTAAAAGGTTAATTAAATAATGTTAATATCACATTACTAGGTTGTTGTTATTATCTTAATTTGACAAAATATATAATTAATATTATGAGTTATGTACCTACAATTAATAAGAATCATATAATGCGAGGAAGTTAATATTATGACTGTACTGTACCTGTGTTGAAAAAAATATTAGATAAATTATGTTAATATTTACATTACATATAGTAAGTATGTTGTTGTATGTGTAATTTTAATTACTTACTTATATATGAAAAAGAATTTAAAATGTTAAATAAAAATTATGTCCTATCTACAATTTACAGCTTATTATTTTCTCCATAAAAAAGTAACATTACATCCTATTTATTAGGCCCGCAAGCATTGCCCTGCCACGCACCAAGTCGTCTTGGCTGCTAGGAACAGAGGGGCCTGCTTGTACACCGAAATTTTCATCATCATCACCATGTTGTTCTGCCATATCAGTTGGTGGCGGGATTCTAGCGTGCAGTGCTATGTTGTGAAGTACACAACACGCATGCACAATTTTGCTGGCAACATGAGGGTGATAGTGAAGAGTTCGGTGTTTAAGCAAACACCTCCAACGAGCCTTCAGCAAGCCAAAACAACGCTCAATGCAGTTCCTTGCTTGTATGTGGCGTGTCGTGTAAGTTTCTTCGCGAGAACCTGGCACCGCATTTAATACAGGTGTCATTAGCCAGGCTCTCTGAGGATATCCAGAATCACCTAAAACAAAAAAAAAATGTGTGAATCTATACTTACATTTAACAATCAAGTAAAAAACTTTTGTCTGTACATACTACATACATTGAAGTATGTATGTCTAAAATGAATGGGCTATCGCCCATTATTATTGATTCTTAGATACAACTAAACAAACCACAGAGTTCGACTGAAAAAAAAGAGCTACTTTCAAGATTCTTTTAGTAAACTACTTACAGTCTTTAACATAAATTATGTAAAAGGATATCTAATCAATAAAGGAAAATAAATATTATAGCACAGATAATATAATACTATACTAGTAATTATAGGCTACATTCTAATAGAACTAAAAAATTTCAACAATACTAGATAAAATTCATAGGTAACTGCTGTGTTAAAAAAAATCAACAATTTCATATGTAAGTACTTAATGAAGGACCCAATAATATTTGTTGACCTACTTATTTTACTTTTATTCTTACCTAATAGCCAGGTTTGTTCACCATTTTGATGAAGTCTACGCATATAATCTTCTACTTGGCTGCTTGCCCATATAAAAGAGTCATGTGTGGCTCCACCAAATTTTGCATTGACATTCATAATTCTTAAGTTGTGATCACAAATCTGAAAAAGATTTGTAGAATATTAGAACAGCAAAAATTCAAATACCTACCTACATATTTAATATTATAGAACAGTATTTTTTTCCGGGACTGATGTGAAAAATATTAAGACTTATAATATTAAAATAGGCACTGTCTTTACAACTGTCTGCATACATACTTACATATTTAGTTTAAGTAAGTTTAATAGTTCATGACAAAGAAGTTTGATACCTAATAATTAAATTAACTTAAACTCACCATTTGCACGTTTAATGAGTGGTATCCTTTTCTATTAAAAAAAAGATGCTCATCATCATCTGGCTTGACAATCGCTATATGACTGCAATCAATACAGCCTACGGTACCATGCATGCGATATATCCTTTGAAATCTGTAATTTATTATCAATGTTAAGTAAATCTTAAATCCCTAGATAAATTACTAGCATGTTTTTATGATAAATTGGGTAAGTACTATAAAAATAAAAAACTTCACAAAATAAGTAAGAATATTTACTTACTCTTGTCTTATTCTAGATCTTGCTTGCTGGGTTTGTGGAAACACTATCCATTTATTTAAAATATAGTCGCTGTTGAGTGCGTTCACAACTTGCCTTATACATCGACTTGTTGTTCTTTGTGGCAAATGTTGGGTTACGCCCACAATCCTTTGGTACGACCCTGTGGCCAAGAAACTAAGGGTGCACAGAACCTACGATAATAAAGAGAATTAACATAGGTAAATATAACCTCTACAGTCTACATGTATGTACATGTAAACTATTATTATTATGCATAGTATCTTTTTACCTTTACTTCCAAAGGAATTTCTCTAGTTCCTCTCAAAGAAGTGTTAGCGCGTAGGTCATGGCAGAGCTGCTGAAATGTGGTTTTATTTAGCCTAAATCTCTCCTTAAATAACAATTCCGGCATTTCGGTTATTTGCTCTAAGCACCGCCGGGAAACATTTCTTCTTTGTCGCCTCAGCCACACTTCTTCATTGTGTGCAGCCCACAACAATCGTAAAGTGTGCATTTTTATTAATAACTATTTAATTTCGTCACAGGTTCACACAACACACAGTAATATTCAACAGCTGATGAAACAATCGCCATTTTGTTTCGTTTTCTACAAGGTGCTGGCGTTCGCCTAGTTATCGTTCAATCGAAACGCTTACGAAACGTTATCTCCTGTCAAAAGCGCCACTTGGCTCAGATAGTCGATAACGTCCCTTTTTTTTTTAAACTAATAGAAGCACAAAGTACACTTGTCTACGAACTTTAATTTCGCTACGCTAGGTCACGTGACATTTCAATCGCTAATGTCAATCCCATACATTTGTCTTTCTATTCTACTGGCGTTAACGATACAGAAAGCCACTTGTCTAGGCCCTCAGAACTGTGAACTCGCGTCGCGAGCGCCCCGCAAATCAAAAATCACTTAAAATTAAATAAAAATTAAATAAAAAATAAATTTAAACTTTTGATGGCTGGATTCCCTCGGCTATACAAAGACAATTATTTTCGTATATTTTTCATTAACTAAAACCAAGTATACTGCAAGTAATAGGATATTTGGATTACGATTAGACGGATGTTTGGGATTTTATTTGACACAGTAAAATATCACGTTCGTAGCTTCTATGACGTTCACAAGTCAAGGGGGCTTAGACAAAGTAACATTTGAAAAACGATAGCGAAGCGATACCGAAGTTCGAAAGAAATTCAAGGTATAGGATTGGCGGATTGGTATAAGCTGCGCTAAATCACGTGGTCTTGCCGCAAGTTGATTGGAGCATAAAGACGATAGCGATAGCGATTGTCGTTTCGCCCCATAACGATGTTACTTTGTCTAAGCCCCCTGTCGTGTCAGGCCAATCGCTCTTCTATCTCAAAAAACAGTTTGAGTAAATCGCGTTTAAAGTTTTGGACAAACTAATGGCCATATTTTCTATGTTAACTATGTGATATATATTTTTAGTGTTTAATATTATTATAAAGGAGCAAATCAAAATGGGAATCAATTATTTTCAATTTATGTTTATAATTAGACTACTTATTTGCATTATAAGAGTTATAGCCTAAGTTATAGCCCACGACGGCCAGACCTTCGTTATTTTATAAAAGCTGAAAGTTTTTCTGTGCATGCCCCCTATACAGGTAAGAACGACCAGCGACTATAGAGTTTGGGTTGTGATTACTTTGGCAGTAACAGGTAGTAAAGGTGTATAAAATAGTACCTAAAATTCGTTAAAGTATAAAGATCAACTTTAATATATTTTCTTCGGGATAACTCTAGAAATCTCGTCATCCATTGCCGGACACTCATGCATGACAGTTGCTACCCCCTGCCAGACACCCCTAAACTTTAATTAATTATACTTTCGTTATAGTATAAAAGCTAAATTTTATTTATGTTACTTGGGGCCCCATAAAAAAACGTTACACAGAAAAACTTTCAGCTTTTATAAAATAACGAAGGTCTGGCCGTCGTGGGCTCTATTAGGCATGGCCATTGTTTCACACAAAACGTGGTCACGGGGCCAGTCTTAACTCAAGTTAAAATAAATTGGCAGAACTTTTTGTCATAAATGTGCAAATTCAATTGATGTCAACTGTAGTTGTATGAGATGTGTTGAAATAAATCAGTTATTTATATTGTAGAAATGACATATCCAAGTAATAGTTACGTAGCTATGCTGTAGTATTGTAAATAACAATCTAAAATTGAATAAACTTCGACTTTGACTTTGTCATTGAGTAATTTTCGGCATTTTTACGCAAAGGGTTTGCATTGCAACTCATTGTGACTGATAACCTAGACCCCCTAGGTTCTAGGTCTAAGTTTCAACGACATTTTCGATGTAAACGCACCTATTATCCTGTAATCATAAACGAATCGGTAACGATTTAGCTTTGTCAAATTGCTCAAAATTAGCGTGATAAGACCCACAATCATGGTAACAAACAGTCGCGGATTCCATTCCCATCAAAATAATAAGAGACGAGAGATTTATTCTGTTACTAGCTTTCCGCCCGCGGCTTCGCCCGCGTGGACTACCTACACGACGTTATCCCGCGGGAGTGTTTTTTTCTGGGATAAAAAGTTATGTTTCTCTCCAGGCTACAAAGTATCTGTGTCCCAAAATTCAGTCGTTTGGCGTGAGTGAGTAACAAACATCTAAACTCCCACATTTATAATATTAGTAGGATTACTTGGAATTAGTTTTTCTTTTTTGATAAGTATTAAAAACCCTCTAAATACGAACAAGGTTTCTATCAGGGTCAGTAAACATTTATTCTTATAAAAATAATTTAACAATTTTGTCAAGTAGGTACCTACCTACAATAATTAAATTGAACGCCCAAATACAAAAATAATGTGAACAGATTAATTTTAGTTGGCTTATAATAGCTCGTTAAAAAACATGAAAAGCCAGTTTTAGCGGGTAAGTAGAATCGACCTTCTTTGAACGACAGCTGATTATCAAAAAAGTAACAAGTACGTACTTATACTATTCGGTAATATTACAGAGCAACAGAGGAGCCCATTATTGGATTACCAAGCTTTTAGGATTGTGGTTTATTTTCATTTTTATTTTTTGATAATCTTTACTAGAAAAAAAATACAACTTGGAAGTGGAATATGGACACGCTACCAATACTTTTTTATTTGAATCTCACTTGAATAAACTAAAGGAAAGTCGCGGTTTTTATTAGTGAATGACGGCTGAATACTCCAACTCTAAGCTACTTATTAAACTTTAGGAGGAGCGTCTCAAACATCTCCCAGTCGCATTAAATAAATAAATATTAGAAACCATCACATTTGCTATGATTACCGGGTTTTTTATTTTGTTTTTAAACTTAAAATTAATTTGTGATGGAAAGTGACTCCACATATTATATTATGTTAAAGTCACTTTTCAATTTGACGACTTTGTATGAAATATGACTGGGAGAAAAAAATAGCCCTTGGCGAGTTCCTTGCCGGTTCTTCTCGTTACAAGGCCTCCCGCCGTAACATTTGCGAACCGATAGCGTAGCTTCATTGACGTTCACAAGTACTGTATCAGCCTAAAATGAATAAATGATTGTGAATTTTGAAATTTTGAATTTTGTTCCAATACCAAATTATAGTAGTTAGCTCAAGCACTAGCCTTATGGAAATTGGAAACAAAGATAGGTATTACCACATAGTCCCAGACCCGAGGAAATATTGAAAAGTTCGTTTTCAATATTTACTCGACCGGGGATCGAACCCGGGACCTGTAGAGATAGCGGCACCTTGAAAACCGGTGCGTACACCACTCGGCCACGGAGGTGGTCAAAATGACTTCGCATTAAATGTCAAAGGTATGAAAGAGACGGCATGATGTTTGAGACCATCCTAAAGTTGAGTCGCTTCGGACTGACACATTGAAAAGCATAATTTAAAACTCTATTGCAGTGGGTCTACGGGGTAAAAAAATTTACTGTAGACCCACCAGTGGGGCAAAACGGTGGGGCCACGGTTAATACGTGCTTTTGCGGGTACTTAGATAAGTGGCTTTATTTTAAAATCGTTAATACTCGTATCTCACTATTAGTGGCCAAATTAGAGTACTGTGGTACACAATGAAAGGCCACATTTTCACGCTTCGCGCCTGATGTGGATCGCATCCTATCGCCACATTGTTCAGACGGACAGACAGACAAACGGTGTGGCAATCTAATAGCGATTCAATTGGCTCGTTTGCTTGTTGAATTGTTTGGAGGCGTTTCGTTGAAATACGGAATTTTGTATCTACTTCAGACATATTGATACTAATTAAGCGTAAGATCTAACTCCAAGCAAGGATCAGAACTTAGAAGACTATTCGTCAACTCGCGAGCGCGCGCGAGATGATACCTTCCTTTAATTTTAATTATTTTTGTTGTCGTCAACTCGCGCGCACATATAAAGTACAGTCAAGTAAAAACGGATTGGAACAAAAACTATAAATAACTAGCTATTCCCCGCAGTTTCGCCCGTACTGAATGTTTCTGACCTACTAACATTTCGATCTAATTCGATGCAATATGGGTCCAAATTATCGTTTGGATTCTGAAGTACCATGATAATATAAATAAGGAGGTGGTAGTTAGTTATAGTACACAGGTAAAAAAAATTTTCTAACCAGTCGCAACTATAACTACCTCCTCCATAGCTATGTTATCCTGGTACTTTAGAACCCAAACGATAATTTGCAAAGCTTTGTCCTTGTACTTTAAACCGTTACTAGAATACCCAGTATCAATATTAAATTTATCTTAAGGTTGTTGTAGCTGCCTGTACATAAATAAATGTGCGCGCGAGTTGACAACAAAAAAAATAATTAAAATCGGAAGTTGCCAACTCGCGCGCGCTCGCGAGTTTTACATATTGCACACCATTACATACATTGTTCCCATACTATAGTAGCTTGAGCACTAAGTATTATGGACATTGGAAACAACCAACAAATTGCAGGAAATATTGAAAAATTCGTTTTCATTATTTAGGTACCCTTTGAGACCTTTAGAGATAGCGGCACCTTGAAAACCGGTGCGTACACCACTCGGCCACGGAGGTCGTGGCCGAGTTAGAGAAGAAAGAAGAAACAAAGTGACGACTAGTGGCGGCGGCCGGCGGCGGCGGCCGTCAACCGTGTGCGGTTCATAAAAAAATTATGAAAACTAAAGGTGGTGAAAAAGGTGGTAAATGAAAACATGGTGGCCAGAAGGTTTGCTCGTAGTACAGCTGAGTTAAAACGAACACTTTTTCGGGCGTACTGTACCAACTTCTACACGAGCAGCCTATGGATAAACCATTCGCAAAAGCAGTACAGCGCCCTACGTGTTCAATATAATAATGCGTTCAGAGCGTTGATGGGGCTGCCCCGTTTCTGCAGTGCGTCGGGGATGTTCGCAGATGCGCAGGTGGACTGTTTCTACACAGTCATACGGAAACAGTGTACATCCCTGGTACGCAGGATGCGGGCCAGCGCGAACAGCGTTTTGAGCCTGTTTGCTAACAGGTTTGACTGTCAGTACATGCGCCATTGTCACAGCGGTGACACTCCGTGTCCGTGAGAGTTCGAGCGCCGGTGACGTTTAGCCGACGCTAGGGTTGATACCGAAATTTAATATAGACTTATGGCAAAGAAGGTTACGTGTAGGATGTAGATAATTTATAATAAATACATAATTTGTGTAAGAATATTTAGGTAATGAAAGACACGTTCAATCTTCAATCAACTTTTATAGATATTTTTATAAAATATCTTTACAAATGGGAAATAATAAAATTTCCGACAAAATAAAATATGAACGACATTGAATAAAATACTCAAATAAGAAACCGAGCAGCGTTATATTTTGTTTGCGAAAAATTAACTAAGCTAGCGACAATTTACGAATGACTAATTTCGAGTCGAAAATACTTTAGTAGTACATGTTCAGGAATACGTAGGTATATCTCGGTAAACAAGTATCATTTTGGTGAAACCGCAGGTTTTGTCTGTACAGTTATGGATAAGGTTGTGATGACGAATAACTACCGAAAGTATATCCTAAGGGATGGCACAGTGGATATATTTTGTCTAGTGTGCCATCGTCCGGGTCCGTCCTTAGACATATAATGTCCGGTTGTTCTCGTCTCGCAAACGGCGATTATTTGCATAGACATAACCAAGGATAATACACCAACAACTTGCTTAGAAACACAATCTTGCGGCATCCGAGGTGCCGTACTACAAGTATGCACCAGAACAGGTTCTTGAAAATAGCCATGCTACATTGTATTGGGATCGATCTATCATAACAGACAGGCAGGACTATTGTAGCATTAGCTACAATACAACAATATCAGGCTTATTAAAAGCCTGATATTGTATTGATAGATCGACATGACGTAAAATAAGCTACTAACAGTGGGACACTGTTAATGTGTCCGAATAAAATACTAAATCGTCCAAAGAAAATACTAAGTTAGCGACAAAAATACTGAGTACTTAAGTGAATCAATAATCGCCCAAATAAAAATTAGTCCTCTCAATAATTATTTATTATCGGCTGAATTTTAACAACTTTCGCATTTTTTGGCTTCCTAGTAGGTCCTATTTGAATGTATGAAGATTGCGCCAGCCCTCGGCCAAGGCATTCACCCGACTGCCCGTTCCCCGCCCCGCGCGCCTCTCACGGCCCCCGCTCACATCCAGACACCCACACATAGCCGCAAGCGATTTTACGTGCACACATGCTTAAGTGTCGTTTCTTTTCGCGTAAGTGTATATATTCTTTGCCATTGTTGTGTGGTGCATGTACTGACTAACAAAATGTATTGATTTTATTTTGATTGTGTTACTTATTTCTTATTCAATTATTTTATTTTATTTTAATTTAATGTATTTCTAATTTTATAATCTTATGTCTTATGTTGTTGTGTGCTTATGGGTCTCGGCCTGAAATAAATGATTTTTATTTTTATTTTATTTTATTTTATTTTATTTTATTTAAAGGAAATAGGTGTGTGGTGGTGGTGTGAAAAAAAATCGGCTGTTCCATTCATTTCAATCGAGTTTATTTAAAAATTTGTATGGAACAGCTGTTTTTTTTCCCGCAATTTCAGAGTTGTTCCCATAGTAAAAGTTATTTGTATTGATGAGTACTTCAAGTAATTTTCGGGAAGTCAACAAGTAAAATTTTCACGGTGTATAATTGGGTATTTGACTGTTTTTTTTATTGACTTAAAATGTTCATTTAATTAGTAGCAACACAACATAGGTATTTATTTTCAAATATTTTGCATATTTTTAGCAATATAGAGCATCAAACTTTCTAATTAGACAAGGAGAGCGCTATAGAAACGTGACGTCACATTTCTATAGCACCATACTCTCGCCATAGAAAATTTCGTTTCAGAAAGAGATAGCTAGACTCACAATTAAGTAGCTCATAATTCGCTTGTTATAATACAGATTGAATTTCTTTTTTCACATTTGATAATCAGTAATGTTATATTTCTGAATGTCATAATTAAATATCTACATTTCAACAACAGTCAAATACCCAAAGCACCGCTGTCGCCATAATCTACCTTGGTACGGTAAATGTTCGCACGAAAATTTAATACGATCTTATTACATCGATAAAAAAATAGCCATTAATATGTTTTTCAATGATGTTCAAGAATAGCTTCTGTCTATCCAATTACACTTGAACCGTAATAGGTGTTGTGTAATAGTCGATTTGTGCTACAAATTGCTACTAACCTGTGTAAGAGAATAAGCAACAAATAGGAACGTGATAAATTGTCAAAATGGTTTAATATTGAAAATGAAGTATCAGAAAAAGTCGACCCGTCTCGCAACTAGCTCCGATGGGACTCGAACCCACGACCCTTCACTGTCCGGTCGAATGCTATGTCCGGACAGTGAAAGGTCGTGGGTTCGAGTCCCAGGGGAGCTAGTTGTGAGACGGGTCAACTTTTTCTTATGCTTAATTTTAAATTTCTCTATAATAAAAAGTGCATTGTGAATGCAAAAAAATTAAAAATAATTTGAAATTTCTTTCTTGTTCGTACAGCAACAAGCGGACTTATCACCATTAGGCATTTTCTACCAGTAATGAAAAGTATGTAAAAGAGAAATAGCTAAAATTAACTCATACGTTAGAACTGGATAAAGGTAGTAAAAAAACTGTCTACGTGAGGAAAGAAGATGAAGGTGGACAGAAAACCATGAATTTGCAATTTTATTACCCCCACAATTGTAATAAATCAAAGAAAAAACCCATTGTATATACTTGCAATCTTGTTTACAGGGTATGGAACCCAATGGCTATCGAGATGCGACCGGCCTTGCTTTCCACACGGCCTTTGCGTAACCACTGTACTTATATAGATTTTTCTCGATTGACCACTTAACGTCTATATTCGCTTACACGATATCTACTCACACGCTACTGTACGTACGTTCTAAAGAATGCAGTACAACGAGTTCTCGTCTTAAAGTGTTCAGAAACACCGCATGTTTCATTAACTCATTTAGATCTAAGATAATTTCAGAGGTCGCTCGCAGACGGAAATTTGGATGATAATGATTTTGAAGATGATATTGATACACTTAATAATAATGATAATGATGATGAGCTGTTTGTTTTAGCACATTAACACAGATTCGATAAAAAAATTATACGTGGGATCGAACCTACAGCCTTTCTGAGCGCGACGTCTGAAACGCAAAATGTCTAAGTTACATAATGCCTAAAATCAATGTCTAAAGAGCAATTTGTCTTGATAGCAAAATGCCTAAAACTCTAATTTCCTAGGATGCACAACATCCAAAAAGTTGTTGGTCTAAATAGCCGAATGTCTAAAACTTAGGTTACCTAAACAACACAACACCTTAAATGCCAAGTGTCTATAGGGTTTTAATTTTTTCTAATACAAACATTGTTATCCCGGACACGGACCTAGTGCAGCGAGTCAGTCATCGTCCAAACATTTTATTTTTATTTGAAATGCTTTATCGTAAAAATACAAAGTAGGTATTGTTGTTTTGATAGGTGGGCTACATTGCTTAAAGCATTTTCTAACAGCCAACTTTCGGGAAAACAGAAAAAGCTCAGAAGCGGTACAAATAAAGCATCCATAATTCCCAGTTCTTACATAACACACGTCAAATGGAACTCGACACAATCGCCACGAGCTGTCAATATAATGAATAACTGCCAGCCATTATATTTTTACGCTAATTATCGGAGCCCACACAATGCCACAGATAAATCACGCTTTGGACTACAATCTTTACGCGGTCATGTGCACGAGCGATACTGGGATTTGGCCTGAGTTATTAGATGAAGCGAGCTCAAATTGTATTATATGATCTGAGGAAGCGAGTGTAAGCAACAATTTTTGTTTCTAAATTAAAATGTAACAATTTTTTGGCTTGCTACACTCTGTATGTTTTAAAATCTAATAAATTTAGAAAAAATGTAATCCTACTAATATTATAAATGTGAAACCAATCAATGAAAGTTTAGATGTTTGGATGTTTGTATGTTTGTTACTCAATCACGCCAAAACGGCTTAACACAGATACTTTGTAGCCTGGAGAGGAACATAGGCTACTTTTTACTACGTCCACGCGTGCGAAGCCGCGGGCGGAAAGCTAGTAGAAAAAAAACCATCCAGTCCTGCTGCAAGTAGCTCTCGAGCGGGATACCTATTTGCAGGGCTAGTGGTTTTTCATTCAAATTTTTTCCTATTCCTGCAGAATTGCATAGTAAATGCATAAAAACGGAGTGATAAATCAGTCAATCTCAATTCTTTTAGTTACATAATAATAGGAAAGGTACCTGCCTGACTGTTCCAAAAATATTTTCCAATGTCTAATTCAGGCATTTGTGTTTTCTTTGCTTTTCGCTTAGTTTAGTATAGGTATTTTGTTTTACTACTACCTATTTAAACCTTTACCGATAGCCAATCGTAAAGGTCTACTTTACGATTGGCTATCGGCTGTCTCCAAAATCTATTCGTTAACTTTACCTCATCACTTGATCCAAACAATAGCAATCGATGAATCCGTCAGTTATTATGTCCTTTCTATTTTGAAAGTACAAGCTCAGCGCATCTTTACATAACCGAGACATGACGCGGTCGAAATGGCCGACTTCAAATGAGTTAGAACGTGATCTTATTTCGACGTTTTGTTGTATACTTTTGTTAATAACGTGGATAATAATATTCTTGACGTTATTAGTTTGATTGAGGTGGAACTCTGTACTTTATTGCTGAAAGAAAGTGAGACGATGATGTCATCTCAATTTGGTTTCAGAGATCCGTATGCAATTTTTTTATCACCCCGGATAATTTTAGGGATTATTCTACTCATGAAAACGGTTATATGGTTGCAAAAATTCAGCCGTTCCATACAAAAGTGCAAAAATATTTAATCGAAATGTACGGAACAGCTGATTTTTCTCGCGATTTCAGTTTTGATTCCATAGTAAAATTTGTTGGTTTTCAAAATTCTAAAGCACACGCATGTCAGTATTATCTAGTCAGAATTATCTATCTGAATCGTAATCCTTATAACCGTTTGTTAAAGTTTAAAAATTATTTATTTTAAATTTTAGTTTTTTTATTAGGTATAATAATATACTTAAATAATTCTAACGATAATGATAAAAATATTACTTTAAAATTAATCGTGAAATAACTGTAGTTACCTCAACCTGGTATTTCTCAATCAATAACTCATTTATGTTCCAATAATTCTTGTCATTTCGCATGCTTCGTTTTATAACGTTTAATTATACAGAATTATTTTATGAGTTACTTCTCTCGTCGATATGAGTTAAATCGCTTGAATAATGTCAAATCGTTGATCGTCCAAGCAGAAAGTAGTTTGTCTATGGTCTTACATCATTAGATCGATTTATATCTTCTAGCCTCGTTAACCAAGACTTCCTAATCATGACTATGTATATAAATTTATGAGAACTTTGCGATTGCTTATTGCAGTAATTTGGGAACGATACTTTACTGTATTACTTACCTACTTATTTTTAATGATCTTTGGTGAAAAATAAACATTTAACATTATACAAATAGTGTATAATTCATATTGAATAATGATACTAACCAATAAAAATAAATACTCAACATTGATTAGCTACGAATTAAGGTAAGTGCTGCCACAGTGCTACAAGGAAATTGAATTTAAACAATATTTTTTGCTGCTTACTTGGCGATCAAAAGTTCAAGTATCTTATTAACTACGCATCCTATCAATTTCACTTGACATCTACATATATTAGATAAATATCGAATGTTAACCCATTCTTATGACAAAGCGCAACCGTTAACCCTCATTACCCAACCCGCAGCAAGATAAGTCCCAGATGGACATCCTTGACACCTGACTAAACTACTAATTACTTGCTTATCCAAGGCACTCCATACGAACTAATGAATGTTTACTACTAAGCGATCACATGTTCATGTAGGTAGGTATCTTATTAGGCATGCTATCAATCTACTACCACTTGACATCTATATCAGATAAATATCGAATGTTTACCCATGTTTATGACAATGCGCAACCATTAACCCTCATTACCCGACCCGCGTCAAGATAAGTCTCAGACGGACATCCTTGACACTCGACTAAACTATAAAGTGCTCATTCGAGACAATCACCACGAACTAATGAATGTTTACTACTTAGAGCCAGCGCGCACTTGTGATTTTTAGTCGACCGATAGTTTAGTCGGAATCGTAAGACGATCGTGATTAAACTGTTGGCCGATAGTTGGGCGATAGTATAGTTGAATGCAGTGCGCGCGCTCACATAGTCCTTCATGCACATTACCGACCGGCCGATAGTTGTGCTGTGCGATAGTTTGATTGGTCGATTTTTAATCGTCAGTGCGCGCACTGCTATTTAACTCTATACTGAATCCGAGAACGATCAAACTATCGCCCGATTAAAAATCACAAGTGCGCGTTTGCTCTTAGCGATCACAGGTTCATGTATCTTCATGCAAGGCATGCTATCAATCTACTACCACTTGACATCTATATCAGATAAATATCGAATGTTAACCCATGTCTATGACAATGCGCAACCATTAACCCTCATAACCCGACCCGCGTCAAGATAAGCCTCAGACGAACACCCTTGACACTCGACTAAACTATTATTCTTAGCCTAAACTATTACTTGCTCATCCAAGACAATCCACACGAACTCGACATTTAGCAACGAACCATATTTAAAATGTCAAAAAATTTACAAGATGTCTGGAGGATACGACACGAGGTGGAACATTAGCGTGTGATTTATTTGGGTTGTGTTTCTTAATGGCACGTCTGATGTTACCTAGTTCAGAATGTTTAATCTTCATGTCTAGATTAATTATAAAAGTGTTTTAAATATTTCAAAGTGAATACTTATTACTTTAAAATTCTTAATAGTTTAGGAGGTTAATTACTGTTTCCTGCTGTACCGCTAAATACTCGCAACTCTATATTATTTAGAAGTGGCATTTTTGAACCTATGAGGGCCTTAATGCGAAAATCACACATGTCATTATGTCCTTCGAGGTCATATGACTCTCCGCTGTGATCTGTGATCTTAGCCAACATCATTTTTTTTCACATGAAACCCTATTTACTATTGCCCAGTAATCCACATAGGTCGAATTAATTCACAGAGCAGTACCTTACAAGTTCGTTTCAAAACTCATTGCGTACGTATTCGGATCAAAAATACTTGAAAAACATTCTGCAAAGCATTAACATAGTTGAAGCTATTATAGCTAATTATCTTGAAGGGAAAACAATGGCGAATAGCCCCATAGCCAAGTGTGAGAATGGTAAGGCTTACAATTTTTTTGTTTATATGTTTTCGCGCATAATGAATGTTTTATAAGTGTCAAGGTTAATGTGTTCAAGTAGTTTTCGAATTTGCGCATTTTTTTTCAAGTGTCATGAAGTTAAGTGTGTTTATTTGTTTTTAAATAGATAAATGACAGTCGGATTTTAATGATACTGTGCTATTTCGGTTGTTGTAAAATGATGTCTTGGACAGAAGTGTGTCATAGGTCAAGACTGTGTCGATTGGTCTTTTAATGCCCATAATTTTTACAATATTATTTTTACTTTTTGCATTCACAGTGCAATTTTGCTTATTGAAAATAAAGTAGGTACCTACTTATTAGAAAAAAATCGACCCGTCTCACAACAAGCTCCGATGGGACTGAAACCTATGACCTTTCACATTTTTTATAACACTTCATTTTCAATATTTGCATTATTTTTGTGGCGAATTGCTAAGTTGAGTCGATGTTGTACTTTTGTATGGAATAGCTGATTTTCTTTTCGCGTTTCCGTGGTAGGCTCCATAGTAACAATTGTTCGTTTAGAACACACTATCATCCCCAAAAATCTTTGTATACCTACTAATAAAAATTTTGAGATGTATAAACTCAAAAACGAATGGACCGATTTAAAAAATTCTTTTACTATTAGAAAGCTACATTCTTCCTGAGTAACAATAGGCTATATTTGATCCCGGTATTCCCACGGGAACGGGTACCACGCGAGTGAAACCGTGGAGAGCCACTAGTTTGGAATAAGTATCTTCGTCAGTTTCATCTTTCGTATTCCGTAACACAAATGGCTATTTATCTGCGATCTTAAGGCGATACTCGGAAAAATAATGCTAAAGCGAGATAGCAATGAGAAAACGACGCGCGCGGGAGCGATAATAATCTTGATATTTCTTACTTTTTAGAGGTATTTTCGAAAATAAAAAAGTGTCGAGCCAAAATCATAAAATCGTGTTTCTGAAACTATACGACTCTAGACAAAGGTATGAAGAAATATATATCTTATTACCAGATTTATAACAACTCTAACCGACGTATAGTTTTATATCAAAGAGTCCATACTTTTTCCGAGTAGCGCCTTAGCTGATTCAGATCAATGTAGATACTCATATCACACACATGGCATTCATTATTTATTATTTATGACTTTGAATCGACGAATTACCATAATATCTTTTATATCTTCCACTGATTTGAAAGTGATCATGTGATGCAATGTCGATAAGATCTGTCTGTCCATCTGTTTATTGTTCGGAGATGTTTTGAACAAATGATTAGCAACACTACCTATTTTGGGGGGAAAGTGGGATATGATTCAGTAGTGTAATCGATATACTGATCGTATTCTTTTTGTTTGTTTTTCGACGTAATCGATAGTATCGATACAATTAAACTATTTGTAATGTTTAGCTGTCATTGTGTAACTTGTTTACTTAAAAGGTTCGATGAATGGACCGATTGCAATCAAATTGTTTGGACAAATTGTTATTTGTAACATTATTTTTTTACCAGGAACTAGTATAGTGTTATAATAAACTGGCTTGTGCCCGGCGACGACGCCCGCTTGCAGTACGGGGAACGCATACCTTCGATTCATCCCCTTGGAGGTTGAATTTCACAAAATCCTTTCTTAGTGGACACCTACGTCATAATACATCTGCGTGCCAAATTTCAGCTGGATCCGTCCAGTAGTTTGAGCTGTGCGTTGATAGATCTGTCAGTCACTTTTCGTTTTATTTATATTATTTCTTAATTGTATGCTTTTATTTATTCAATTTCTGCGCATGATGATAGTGACTAAGATTAAAAAACGTTTTTTTTAGTATGATGGAGTTTTAGCTTAATTTCAGCGTTACTTATAAACTACTTCACGTAGTAGCGAACTTGATCAATCGGTCCATTATTTAGGTACAGGTTCTTTTGTCAACTGACCCTACACGGGGGCATCCGCGGGATCACCCGACCGAACAGTTAATTTTGTATTGGTCAACTGGTCCTGTTGACAGCTTTTGTAACTTGTACAGACATGGATATAAGTGGGCCGTAAACGACCTCCTCATATGACCTAGGTATTTATTTTTTCTAAGCTTTTTATTAACTTGCCATGTTAGTTAGTTAGTATGTTAGTTAGTTAGTGGGGGACAAATCTTGCAAGCTTAATTTGGCCCATTTCCTAGTGTCCGATGGAGCTGAAATTTTGAATACAGGTTTGGTTTAGATGACAATACAATATTTAAGTACAGTCTGCAGAAAAGCTTGTCATAAAAATGAAATTTTACTAAAAACTTATTATTTTAAATTGAATTTCTCCACCGAAAATCCCGCAATGAACCAAACACCAATAAACCCATAGCCATAGAGCATCGCAATCTTATTCAATCACCCATCATTTCCCGTGGCTGCGCCTGCGCGTCTAGCGACACTTATGTAACAATTATACAGCGTGCTGCCGCCGTGGGAGCCTTTGTCGCGATTAAGTTATTGGCACACTCTGCTTTTTGTTAGGGCTGTCTATAAACTATGGGTGGGAAAGGTTAGTCTCATCAATTTAAGTGTAAACTTTTATCCTAAAAATGTTCTGAATGATGCCAATGACTTAAGCTAAGCTGTCATGTTTAAACAATTATTTAAAAAATGTATGGGTTGATGTAAAACGTCCTTTGTTAACGGAATTGTGCCGATACATTGTGGCTTAGTTCGCACTTGAACTTAAGTAAAAGTATTTTAGAAAAATCGACCCGTCTCACAACTAGCTCCGATGGGACTCACTAGTTGTGAGACGGTTCGATTTTTCCTAATATACTTCATTTTCCATTTTTCAATACTAAAAATTGCATTGTGAATGCAAAAAAGTAAAAATTTAAATAACTTAAATAAAAGTTACAAATAATTTATTATCACTTTGAGTAATATGTTGTTGGCTAATAAAAATAGAATCATTTGTTTTAAACTTTACAAGGATTGCAAATCTGTAACAACAACTTTAGCTATAGGTATTTAGTCTGTAATTTGTTCGTTATCATATAAGATAAAATAGCCAGTTCCTCAGTGATTGAGAATTATTCCGAGAGTAGTGCGCTTCCATCTTCAGCCTTATCACCACTTACCATCAGATGTGATGAAGGCTAAGTGCTACCCCGTTGTGTATAAAATAAGAATAGTACATAGCTTACATTCTATAAATATCTCATTGCTTTATTTGGCCTCACTAATTTAAGCCGTTACTTACCGTTCTCGCGACAGCCCTACCCAATGTAATTGCCGTGAAAAATCAGTGAAATGTGACTTTTTTATTTTTGTGTCATCGTCTTACTTGAGTGGTGAGGTATTTGGTACACATACTCTGTGTCACTGCGGGCTAGTAAAGGTCAAATAGAGCGTTGCTAAGCATATTGCTACTGTACACGTTATTTATTGGTATATCATATAAATTTTCTTGGCCGTTGGAAAAAAAGATAGTGTTTCTAGCAACAAGATAGCAACAGGTAGGTAGCAACGTTTAGAATTCCAAACAATTTGAACTCAACAAATTAATGAAAAACTCCGTAAAGCTTTTCGTAGTTTCAAAGTTTCTATTGGTCCAAAAAAATAAGTTGGTATCTCCGAATCTTTTTTCAAACAAATTTTCCGTTTTAATTGTTGAATTGAAAGGCCTCTTAACTACTTAGATTGGAAGTCCGTTTCATGTACCTTTTCTATTAAAAAGCTTCTTTTACAAAATCCTAAGACTGTAATACAATACTTCATCATCATCATCATCATGTCAGCCGAACTACGCCCACTGCTGGACAGAGGCCTCCTCCAAGGATCTATTAAAAATGAGTAACATCTTAATTGATACAATGTTTACAACTTATGGAATATTTAATTATCGTGCAAACTAAATGTTAACCCACGGATATCCCTCAAACCACATCATTGACGTTGCTAACAGTTAAATGTCAAACTTATTAAACACTCGGCTTTAGCCGCTAATGCCAAGGCCGTCAAATAAGGACATTGCACTTATTTTATGAGACAACTGCTCTACATGCATTAATTCTAAGATTAATTAATCATTAAATTGACAAACAGTTTCATGTCATTTAGTTATTGATTGGTTGTAAACGTATTTCTATATAAGTACCATAATAATTAAATTATTGAATGCAATCGCAATTGGTATAAACAAAGTGTTAATAAAAAAAACCCAAAATATCAAACACCCCAGTTTATTGCGGAAGAATTATTATAAATTGTTGAATTATTTTCTCACAGATTATTTAAGAAGCATTTGTTTTGAATTTCTCTAATTTCCTGCAAGTTAGAGCAAAGAGGAAAAATTCGTAACTTTTCCTCTTTTTCTTTGAACAGAGCTCCTAGGTCAGTGTCATTTTTAGATCGTTGAGCTCTGATGAGTTCAGCACTGAAGAGGTCTGAATCTGAAGTTACCAAACTTTTTTAAACTATTCAAAGTTTTATTACCCTTGTTTGGCATTTATATTTATTATTTTATTCGCTACGTTTTTCGTTGGTGTGTATTTTAAAGAAACTATCTTTTGGATGTCTATTTCTTAGTTATTAAAAATTATTTACTGCTATGATTACCGGTTTTTTTTTGTTTTGTTTTTAATTTAAGATTAATTTGTGATGGAAAGTGACTTTACATATTATATTATGTTAGAGTCACTTTTCAATTTGACGGCTCTGTATGAAATATGACAGGGAGAAAAAAATAGCCCTTGGCGAGTTTCTTGCCGGTTCTTCTCGTTACAAGGCCTCCCGCCGTAGGATTTGCGAACCGATAGCGTAGCTTCATTGACGTTCACAAGTGCTGTATCAGCCTAAAATGAATAAATAATTTTGATTTTGATTTTGATTTTGATTTTGATTTTGATTTTGATTTTGATTTTGATTTTGATTTTGATTTTGATTTTGATTTTGATTTTGATTTTGATTTTGATTTTGATTTTGATTTTGATTTTGATTTTGATTTTGATTTTGATTTTGATTTTGATTTTGATTTTGATTTTGTTTAGGGTCAGCGGGTCAGTTGAAATAGAACGAAATCCTAGCGAAGGATCGAGCCTCCCCTGTCCGAAATTCATATTGAGAGCAAATATGCGTTACGACGCGGAAAACAACGAATACCCTACCTATATGAAAAAATACATGAAACAACTCATGAAATCCATCCATGACGTTCTAGTCACTAGAACGTCATGGGATGAAACTACACATCAATGTCATCAATTAAATTGTTTTTGTTATATCCACTAGGTAGCCTAACCCCCATTTAACTAAGACTAAAACTTAGTTAAATGGGGGTTAGGCTTTGGTGTTTTTGCAAAACTCACGGTGTAGACTTGAAATACCTTCGTTTATTTATTTATAAGAAGACTAACAGACAAATAATAGGAAAAATGTGAAAGTAAAAAACCACGAGCCCTATAAGTAGCTTTCAGGCGGGATTCGAACACGCGCCTCCGGGAACCCGGCCCGATGCTCTGACCAACTCCGACCAACTAAGCTACCGAAAGGCTTACACGACTCGTCGGATTTTGCTATCACTTGTTACGCTTAGGTCAGCAGCGTTGCTTCATCAATGCGAGGAAACCCTCGCATTCGAAAGAAACATTTTTACAAATATTTAACAATCGATTACGATGAAACAGCCATTAAATTGAGATTTTAAATTATTTTTATGCATTCACAATGCAATTCTGTAAGTATAGGAAAAATGTGATTGTAAAAAACCACGAGCCCTATAAGAAGCTTTCAGGCAGAATTGCATTGTGAATGCATAAAAATAATTTAAAATCTCAAGACAAATAATATCTAAGTATAACTTATTAAGTGAGTGAATACAATACAAAATTTTGATACATATACCTACCATCAAGTGCTTTTCTCTGAATGAAATCAATGTGACGTTGTATGTTACTAATAATTTAGTTGGTACATTAAACGTGTGATATGTATTACGCAATTAATTACAATATTACTCTAATCCAGAAGTAAAACAACCAAGCATTAGCATACTAATAAATATTTGATAAAAAAGCTCATCAATAACATAAGTACTTTAGTTAATCCGAAATTGAAAGTATTGATTCGGATCGCTACCGGTTTATTACGGCGAATGTCAAGGTTACGCCAGTGAAAGTATAATATTGTATCACATGGAAGACTTCGATGTTCACTAGTGGATCTCCGCGACTTTGCCTGGGAGGACTTAATTCTTTAAATTTTCTTACAAATTTTTCTTACGTTTGACCAGGTACTAGAGTACCTATTGTTAGCTGGTCAATCCAAACGTAAACAATTCTGAAAAAGATTGTATATAATTTTGGATTGAAACATGGAAACATACTAAAAACAAGGCTAAGACTTTCGAAAGGGAAGAGTTTTCGAAAGTAATATTTATTTTAAGGCCTCGCACAGGGAATTTTTTATCGTGATTTTGTAAAACATGGTAGTGATAAAGGATATATATCTACACTTACTTTTGATCATACAATCACGAGAATGTATTATCTTTTCGCGGTTGACTTTATTATTTATTGCTGTGCTAGCTGTTAAAGCCGCGTGGATCTAGTTCCCGTGAAAATATCAGGATCAAAATATAGAATTTCCTATTATGTATCATTCATCACAATCATCAACATTAAATTTGCTAACTCATACTTAACTGCACATAACATACGAGTACTAACAATAACTTACGATTATTCCTCTTTACGTGATTAGGAAGATATTTATATTTTATACATATCTGGGCAGGCACTTGACTACCATCTAGCTTGGCTACCAGGATGTGGTCTAATGTGTTACATGCTTGCCCAGGAAATTCCTATTAAATCTCGCTTTAAAGAAACCAAGATTGTAAGAATCTGGGAACACAGAAATACTCTAAAGCTACCATTAATAAAATAGATGCATGTCACCCAACACTGCGTTAAAAAGTTGTCGAAACAATATTAATGGTGGATGAGTTCTAGTAAAGTATAACACTGTATGTCCGTTGCACAACTCACGTGAGAAGGTGGCCTTTAGGCGGTCTACACTAACACAACCGTTATTTATACCAGCTTCAAAAAAATAAATAGTTTATTCAGAAGATAGTAGGTACAACCTACGAGTTGATTCGAAAAAGAATTGAGACCTTATCTGACCAAGACCCTTATACACGCACCACCACCGTCGTAAAAGGAATCAGATTCGAATTCTGTGCTTTGTCTTTGTCTATTCTATAGTGAGTGAGACAGTGCATGTATAACGGGTTATTTTGAAACCACTGGCCAAATTTTTAAGTTCGACTCAGAATCGGTAAGTGAACAACTTTCTCCTAGAAACATGGGTCTAAATATGTAATTTTTTAACCGACTTCTAAATCAAAAAGGAGGAGGTTCTCTATTAGTCTGTATGTATGTTTTTTTTTGTGTATGTCCACCGATTACTCGAAGACGGCTGAACCGATTGAAATGGTTCAAACGTTATTACATCAGGTTGGTTTCCAAGTTGGTCCCATTTTTTGAAATTTTGAAATCGGTTCAGTAGTTTTCAGGAAATCTTGAAAATACTGTCGTTTTCGTTACCACTTTATGTGAATTTAATACGTATCTTTAGGCATAACTCCTTTGTTTATAAACCGATTTAGATGATTCTTGTTTTGTTAAAAAGGGGATACCTCAAGGTATTTTAACCGACTTCGAAAAAGGAGGTTATGAGTTTGATCACATACTTATTTACCAGAAAACACGTAAGTTGCCTGCACGATGCACTAAAAAGAGTAAAATAAAAATTATTTTTATAAAAAAATACTCAATACTCAATACTCAATCATTTAATTGCATACCACAATGTAAATTAAGATGGTGAACATAAAAATAAAACCGCCGTCTAAAAACCACATCAAAAAAATAAAACCGCCTTCTAAAAAACCACATCAAAAAAATAAAACCGCCTTCTAAAAAACCACATCAAAAAAGTAAGAAATAATTCCTCACCAAATAAATAACGTAAGTACTTTGAAGTCGGGCGTGAAACATATTTTTTGTTGTTTTTGTTAAAACCCGCCCGACTTCAAAGTACTTACGTTATTTATTTGGTGAGGAATTATTTCTTACTTTTTTGATGTGGTTTTTAGAAGGCGGTTTTATTTTTTTTTTAAATAATTTTTATTTCACTCTTTTTAGTGCATCGTGCAGGCAATTTACGTGTTTTCTGGTAAATAGGTATGTAATCAAACTCAAAACCTCCTTTTTCGAAGTCGGTTAAAATACCTTGAGGTATCCCCTTTTTAACAAAACAAGAATCATCTAAATCGGTTTATAAACAAAGGAGTTATGCCTAAAGATACGTATTAAATTCACATAAAGTGGTAACGAAAACGACAGTATTTTCAAGATTTCCTGAAAACTACTGAACCGATTTCAAAATTTCAAAAAAATGGGACCAACTTGGAAACCAACCTGATGTAATAACGTTTGAACCATTTCAATCGGTTCAGCCGTCTTCGAGAAAAGGGTGGACATACACAAAAAAAAAAAAAAAAACATACATACAGACGAATAGAGAACCTCCTCCTTTTTGATTTAGAAGTCGGTTAAAAAGTAAGAAATAATTCCTCACCAAATAAATTACGTAAGTACTTTGAAGTCGGGCGGGTTTTAAAAAACACAACAAAAAATTGTACATGTTTCACGCCCGACTCCAAAGTACTTACGTTATTTATTTGGTGAGGAATTATTTATTACTTTTTTGATGTGGTTTTTTAGAAGGCGGTTTTTTTACATTTCATACAAATCATACTGATCATGTGATCGATTTATCACATGATCAGTATGATTTGACAGTACGAATCGGTGGACATACACAAAAAAAAAAAAAAAACATACATACAGACGAATAGAGAACCTCCTCCTTTTTGATTTAGAAGTCGGTTAAAAAGTAAGAAATAATTCCTCACCAAATAAATTACGTAAGTACTTTGAAGTCGGGCGGGTTTTAAAAAAAACAACAAAAATTTGTACATGTTTCACGCCCGACTTCAAAGTACTTACGTTATTTATTTGGTGAGGAATTATTTATTACTTTTTTGATGTGGTTTTTTAGAAGGCGGTTTTTTTACATTTCATACAAATCATACTGATCATGTGATCGATTTAGTATGGGAAGTCCAAAATTTTTTGTGTCGGTATGTCCTGTCGGTATCCTGTATTTAGCTGTTGGTAGCGTTTCCGTCGCTTTGTAAATCAGGGGCAGAACATTTTTTCTTATGAATTTTATATATGTTTGTGCTTATTATTTACTAACATTTTATTTTATTTATTAACATTATAATGAGTTTTGTAGCGACTGGAATTGAGTAAGTAAGATTTTGTTGAAGTGTCTCAAAAGAAAACATGGGTCAAACCTACCAAGTATTCATTATTCACATCAATGGCGCAAGAATAAACAAATTACAGAAATTAAGTAGACGATATGTGTAAATTTTTGATTTCGTTTCGAATCAATTAGCGCATGCAATACCTTTTTCGGGCAGATTTCTAGGCATAAACTCTGATTCCACTAATACAGTTTAATTCTATAATTATATTCATATCGAATAATTATAGAATTAAGAAATACATATACTTATCTCTTCTCTAATTCACCATTGCATATGTGTGGCGGTATTACATATGTGAGGAGTACCTTAAATCTACATTTAAGGCCCAATTTCACCACTGATATTTAAACGCGATTAACGCTAAACGTGTTTAAATTATAGTTCTGTCTCTGACACATTCAAACAAATGACAGAGACAGAACTATATTTTAAACACGTTTAGCGTTAATCGCGTTTCAATATCAGTGGTGAAATTGGGCCTAACTTATTAAAGTTAACTTCTTAATTTCATCGTTACATATTTAACAGTTTTGTGCGAAACCAATGAGCATTATTCGATACATTTCACATCCATTAACTTCACAGGTAGTTACTGCAATTAGTTATTTCACCTCTAGCACAAGACAGCTACCTACTGTTCGATTGAACTACCTTACATAACTGCATTATAAATAATAACTCATCTTATTTAACAGTTAAGATACACTGCAGTTAATAGTAACACATTCTCCTTTCTCATAGTAACCACGATATAACTGAACAGGAAGCCAATATAATACTCTACTATAAATATGCACATAAGCAAACCCTGTACTTATGCATGTAGCATGCAATTTGCTTACAAGTACATTGCTATTTTATGCTAAATCGCAACAGTTTCGAATTTTATATATCTTTGACTTAATAGTGTTCTTATTGTTAGAGAATGCGTTATGAAACTTTGTCTGTCATTAATTCTTTTGTTACTGAAGGTATAATAAAATATGGATAGTGAAAGGATTTAAATTATCAATGTACTGGACAGGGTCCAAGGGCCTAGCTTACACAAAACGCATCTCTACCTATTAATCCTAAAATATATAAATAAAATCCTACTAATATTATAAATGTGAAAGTTTAGATGTTTGGATGTTTGGATGTTTGGATGTTTGGATGTTTGGATGTTTGTTACTCAATCACGCCAAACCGGCTGAACGGATTTGGCTGAAATTTGGGACACAGATACTTTGAAGCCTGGAGAGGAACATAGGCTACTTTTTATCCCGGAAAAATATCACATTCCCGCGGGATAACGTCATGTAGTTCACGCGGGCGAAGCCGCGGGCGGAAAGCTAGTATATAAATATTTTCTTACAATCACACCAATTATCTAAGCCCGTAGTTAATTTCTTAAGAAACTGTGTCTACGTGAACTTGATAACGGATTAATATATACTTAAATACTTTTTGTTTGTAAATACATCTTACTAATATTATAAATGTGAAAGTTTAGATGTTTGGATGTTTGTATGTTTGTTACTCAATCACGCCAAAACGGATGAACGGATTTGGCTGAAATTTGGGACACATATACTTTGTAGCCTGGAGAGGAACATAGGCTACTTTTTATCCCGGAAAAACATCACATTCCCGCGGGATAACGTCGTGTAGTCCACGCGGGCGAAGCCGCGGGCGGAAAGCTAGTACTTAATATACATAGAAAACACCCAGACCAAGACAAATAGACATGTTCATGCACACAAATATTTGTCTTGTTCGGGAATCGAACCCGAGACCTCTGGCGCAGAAGGCAGGTAGATTACCCCTGCGCCAAATCGGTCGTCAAAAAAAAAAACAAAGTCGACTCCAGCTTTGTTTAAACGCAACAGTCGAGTGCGAATAGGTTTCTCCAGCCCCCAGATTCAGAAAACCATCGGAAACGTTCCCGACAGCGGAATTATGGACTGTCTCTATCACTCACTATAAGAGTAGACAAAGACCAAGTTGAATCCGATTCCGTTTCTGACGGTTCGTAAATCAGCAGGCTGGACAGTCAACTAACATCATAGACTGCATCCGGATCCGGATAGCCAAGCAAGATGGCAGTCAAATGCCTGCCCAGTTTAAAAAAAAAAAACAGATTTTAATGTGTTTTCATCGAAAGACCGGCAGGCTTATCACTAAAACAAGCAACCTGTTGCTAATTGTACAATTGCAACGCGACTGCTACTAGTTGCGGTTGGTTTGCAATCGGTACAGGGTGCTTACCATCAACTCTTATTGCGGTTTTGTTTAGGAACCTAAACTGATCTGCTTCGCTTATTCGTACCACGACAGCTTAATATCAATGACAGCGATTCAGTGATCGATCAATGACATTTCACAGCCGCTAAGCTGTCAGGAACGCTTATTTGACCTATAACCCGGTCGATTTAACATGCCACCTGCAGGTTATACCCGTCCCTCTCACTCTCCGGGCATGACAGAATCGAGTGAAAGAGACGGGTAGAAGAAAAAGGACACAAATCGTTCGGTCATTAACATTTAGCAATTCATTTGCGATCCAGTTTTTAAAAGGTCAGAGTACGAAAGAAAGCGATTCATTTTAGGAACCTATTCTGCATCGCGCTATTTTTGAATCGCTGTCTTAAAGTTGATGGTAGGCATCCAGGACGGTACGGTACCTTTCATGCAATTTTAGTTCACAAATCGCTCGCTTGTGGCGCTATCGTAGCGATCTACGTTCCGTAATACGAATACAGTGCCACAACCTTTTCTGTTCCGGTGACAGTGGCGCTACGTACCTACGTTTTTCTTTTTTTTTGTAGCAATTTAACCGGCCCTGACTTCTAAGAACTTCAGCCGCCAGCAGTGCTATGGTTGGACACATGAAGCTCGACTTAATACTGAGGTAACTGGAGAGTGCAGTACGAACAATTTTTTGAATACCAAAAATAACACAGTGGCTGTCTTCCGTCTCACCTACACTTTAAAAAAATACGTATGGTCATATGAGACAACTGACAGCCACTACCTGCCACTACATACATAAATGTCAAATTTGCTGGCGACACTTTTTTATTCAGGGTGAGAGCTCCAGTTACCTCAGAGTATTAAGTCAAACTTCATGGTTGGACATCAACTTGACAGCAGAATGACATTTAAAAAAAACACGCTAGTTTCACATTTTGGCTACCGGCACAGCAAAGTTTGTGGCACTGTATGTGTTTTAGGAGCGCGATTGGAACTGTCACTTTAAGATCGGTAATAATAAGCCTGCGGGTGATTCAAGAGGAATGTATACGTTCCTCATCCAAAAATTAATTGTAAGTAATTTATTATTCAAAGTATTTACTATTCTAACAATCAAAATCTTATACCTGCATACCGATTAGTAATAAATAACAATCGATTTCTTTAGAATGCCATTAGGTACACTGGTTAGTAAAAATTATGTCTCAAGCTATAAAATTAAGCCACATTCAATACAATTGACCTCGAAAAGTACATTACTACATACTACTACTAGATGACATTTCGCCAAATACAATGTCAACTTGTACATAAAGTACCTACGTACGAGAAATGGATCATTAATAAAATTTAAGTCGTTTAACTTTTTAATAGGTCCTACGTAACGTCTAGACTGGTTGATATTTTAGTTCTAGTCATATGCCTAGGCAGACTTGAGCTTATGTAATACTGTCCTTAACTATTACAGGTATCGTTAATATGGAAATCGAATTGGCAGTAAAGATAACTTTTTGTACAGACCTACTTTATGAAATGTTAAGGCGATACTCGGAAAAATTAATGCTGAAGCGAGATAGCATTCTTTTTTTAGAGGTCTTTTCGTAAATAAAAAGTGTCGAGCCAAAATCATAAAATCGTGTTTCTTTAACTATACGAATCTAGATAAAGGTATAAAGAAATACATATCTTATTACCAGATTTATAACAACTCTAACCATCCTATAGTTTTATATCAAAAAGTCCATAATTTTCCGAGTAACGCCTTAATGTCGAGCGTTAAATTATTTTGGCATTTGAACATTTCATAATGAACTTATTATGAGAGGGTAAAAAATCACATATATGTGATTTTTTCCCTCTCATAATAAGTTCATCCTACCTACAAAAAAAACAGAAATAGTTAACGCCGAATTAGTTATATTTGAATTACTCGTAAGATAAACATTATTTTTGCAAATCGTTAATAGGGTCGCTCGCTAGATTCAAATATTCGTAATATTTGCATGGATGTAACACATACACAAAGATAGTAGGTACGTATGAATGTGGATTTCAAAGCCCATAGAGTTACCTATGCTATTTAGAAAGTGAACCAATATAGGGTCTTGTTACAATTTTAATTGCTGATAATCGGGTCTTAGATCAGACGGTCAAAGGTACTTACTAGTTATGTTATGTTATACTAATTTTATCTCCCTAAGGCGAGTTAACAAGATTGGACTTTATGACATTGTAATAAGAACGTAGACGGAACCCTTGGTGAGATGAAAAAGCTAATGTTGTTACGTACACAATGGGTCATCAGTATCTCATCGTTAATCGCTATTATTTACATAAGAGACGATATGGGAGGTGCAGGTAGTTGATGATATTCCGGAAGGAGTTTTAAGTAACCAACACGTTTAGGAATCGTTTGTTTATAAACATTTTAAATTATGGATGATGGTGATATGCAAGTAAATCACAAGTACTCAGAATTAGGAAAAAATATAATGTTGAGAATTTTACAGTCTTTTATGTAGTGATTCCTGGCGTTAAATTTTATATTAGTGACACTTTTCTGCATCAAATAAAATTTCAAACAGCGGTCTAATCGTAACTCAAATATCCACTTACTTGCAATATGCTTGGTTTTAGTTCATGAAAAATATACGAAAATAATTGTCCTAAATAGCCGAGGGATCCCGGCCGTCATAAATTTATTTTTTAAAGGCTTTCTTCATTTTCAAAAAGTAACGCGCGAGGCTCCCGACGACGTATAATGTTCTTCAATAGTTACTGCGGTCGGGAATCCTGGCCTTAAATTAGACGACCTCCATGGCTATCCAAAAAAAGTAAATATTGTTATCTAGTAAGAATTATCTTGGAAAATCACCAAATTGCGATTTGCAAAAAGTGCAAGTGTAGAGACTTTAGATGCATCGTAATGAGTTCATAGTCATTACTACTAATGGCCAGAATTAATAATCTATCCACAGATAGGGATAGGCATGATCCAGATTAGTTGCTAGGCAACACGTAGCAACACCCAGGCACTGTTAATTCTATGTTAATATCAATCGTTATAGTGTAGATTCATTAATCGTTTTGTTTTCGTGGTCATACCATTTGTGTGGAGTGCGTGAGGTCACCGGTTCACATCCGGCTGGCGAACGTAACATTAATTATATTTTTATGTTTGCTATCTTTTTATTGAGTTATGTAACATACTATTAATTATTTTAATCAAACAAAAGTGACACAAGTTAGTTCATCGAAGCTTAAAATTCAATTATGTTTAACTTTAATTTTATAACACAATAACTCACTGATTGCTTTAAACTTTTGTACCAACTCTATTCAATTTATTAAACTATCAAAACACTCATAATTTATTGCTCCATTCCTACAGCGTAACTTCTATTACTTTATTAGCTTCAAAAATCATTTTGTAGTCATAGTAATGACTAATTTATTTAACGTTATTAATTAACGCAGATTTGTTACAGCTTAGTTCACTAGAAATAACTTAACGATATATTGGTTGGTTTAAGTACTTAATTCAGTTCACTTACACACATGAAAAATTGTAGTGGAAAAAAAGTTAGCCTCGGAATTCGATTTTTTACGGGATTCCAATCAGCATCATTGAAAATCTCGGCCAATGCTCTTAAGGGCATGTACCTCCAAATTATCGAAATCAACCTATTTTTACCCGACTACGGCAAAGCAAAAAAAAGGAGGGTTATGAGTTTGACCGGTATGTATGTATGTATGTATGTTTGTATGTATGATCATCTGTTCCCGCATAACTTCTAGACTGCTGATCATATATTCACAATTGAGGTATCGTTGGAAGCGTCTTGATTATCTGCTGGTTATAGGCTGTGTCACGTCACATGAAATTGAATATGGCGCCCTCTAGACGACATAAAGTTGTGAACTAAAAAACTTTTTTTTGAGAAGAATATCGTGTTTGGTATCAAATGAAAGCTCTTGGTGAGCTCGTTTCAAAAATATAAATTTTATTAGTTGTTGCTTGCGGCTTTGCTTGCATAAATCGAATTTTGACTTTATCACGAAATTCATCATCATCATATCGCGGAACGACGCGCACTGCTGGGCATAGGCCTCCCCCAAGGAACTCCACAACAATCGATCCTGCGCTGCCCGCATCCAGAGGCTTCTCGCGACTTTGACCAGATCGTCGGTCCACCTTGTAGGGGGCCTGTCCACGGAACCGGTACGCGATCGCTATTCGAGAACCTTTCCGCCCCAACGGCCATCGTTTCTCCGCGCTATCTGTTCCGCCCACTGCCACTTCAACGGAACAATCCTTCGAGCGATGTCGGTTGTTTTAGTTCTCCTGTGAATCTCATCGTTTCTGATTCAATCGAGCAGGAAATACCAAGCATCGCTCTCTCCATTGCTCGCTAGGTGACTTTGAGCTTTCTTTTGAGACCCATAGTAAAAGACCACGTCTCACTTCCATAGGTCAGTAGGCCAGTAATGACTGGCAACACACACTGGTCAAAGGCTTTCGTCTTGAGACATGGAGGTATTATGGACGCGAATATATGCCGAAGCTTTCCGAACACTGCCTATCCGAGCTGAATTCGTCGAGAGATCTCTTTCTCGGAGTTGGACTTACTAACTGGACCGTTTGCTCTAGGTAAACAAAGTGGTCAACAACTTCGAGCGTGATGTTCCCAACGACTGGCGCGAGTGAAACATGGGTATTGGATATGATTTTCGTCTTATCCATGTTCATCTTTAGACCCACTCTTTGAGAAGCATTACTGAGATCTTCGAGCATTATGTTCAGGTCTTCCAAGGTCTCAGCCATAAGAACTACATCATCGGCAAACCGTATGTGTGTTAGGTGCTCGCCATTGATGTTGATGCCGCATCCTTTCCAATCCAGAAGCTTAAAAATATCCTTCAACGCAGTTATGAACAGTTTCGGACAGGTGACGTCTCCCTGTCTCACACCTCGCTGTAGTTGGATAGGATTACAGCTCTGGTTCTGTAATCGGATTGACATGGTGGCGTTTTGGTAAAAGTACCTGAGCACATCGATGTACCTGTGGTCTACTTGGCACCTCTGGAGAGACTGCAGCACCGCCCAGCTCTCAATCGAATCAAAGGCTTTCTCGTAGCCCACGAACGCCTAGCAAAGTGGCAAGTTGTACTCTTCGGTCTTCTGTATAACTAGCCGCAGTGTATGTATGTGGTCTTTGGTGCTATAGCCTTTCCAGAACCCGGCTTGTTCGGGAGGTTGGAAGTCGTCGAACAACTTATAGATATAGCTCAGAAACGTGATGGGTCTGTGGTTCTCCAAAAGAGTCCTATCACCATTCTTGAAAAACGCGTCTGCCCCATGCCTTTGGCGTTTTGCCCTCGAGGATGATTGAATTGAAAAGCTTTAAGTAACGGCTTTCCGCCCGCTCTCAGAAGCTCTGTTGTGCCCGCCCGCCGCTTTGTTGTTTTTAAGCTGCTTGAGAGCCATTGTTTTAAATTTGAGCCGGTATTGGTCGGAGCGTGGATTTTATCAGCCGCGATCTTTCAAGCTTAACATTGATATTCAATGTGCCTCTGGCCATACGGTGATCGCTTACTGTCTTAACAGCGGTGATCACACTGACATCATTGAGAATTTGCTTCTTGGTCGACATGTTAAAATCGATCTCGTTTTTAACTTTACCGTCCGGGCTGATCCAGGTCCATTTGCCGGTTACGGGCTTCCTGAAGAAGGTGTTCATCATAAAGAGGTTCTCCGTCTCCATGAAGTCTGCCTACATCTGGCCGCTATCGTTCCGTTGCCCAAATCCAAATTGCCCCACTCTCAACTCATCACTGCAACGTTGCCCCAACTTCGCATTGAAATCTCCCACCACAACCGTGTAGTGGGTTTTATAGCTATGCATGGGTTTCGAAACCTCCTTATACATAGACTCCACTTCGTCATCGTCATGTGTCGAGGTCGGAGCGTATACTTGTATGACATTTAGCGAATACCGTTTCGATATTCTGAGTATCGGGTACGCTAACCGGCTCGACACGCTTCCGATGGTGATCACGTTGTTGACTAGGGAATTGTGGAATGTGGACAACACCTAGGGACTGTTGTTCGCCTTCCCGGTGGTAAAGTAAGTTACCGGATTGCAGGGTAATCGAGTTCTCTTCGGACTTCAGATAATCCAATGATGTCCCAGTATAACTTACTAACAACCTCTTCCAACTCTATGAGCTTCGAGTCAGTCCGCAATATGCTCGTGTTGTAGGTTGCCAGGTCAAGCCGTCTGTGTTGGTAGCCTGGTCTTACCCAGGGATTCAGCACCCCCTGCCCCGCCGTTACCATAGCCGCTAGTAGCTAGGAATAGCGGGGCCGCCGTGGACTGCGGGGTTGATTTTTTTGGTGTAAAACCATTTGGGGAGTGGGGGGGGGGGGGTTGCCATAATCGCCACGTGATCGCAGTATGCCCTGCTGTTACATGGAGACACTGCTGCTTCTCTCTTGATGGCAGTTTTCCCTCTGTCGCCTCTTACGACACCCTCGAGAAGAGAGGGGGTAGTGCTATTATTTTTATGTGCCGGCACTACACAGCGCAAAATTATGAGCCCAAAATAATGTAAATAAAAATTTAGTTCAAAAACTAAAACCCGACTACTGAAAAATCACGCTCTAAAAAGTATAAAACAAGAAAATATTCTCATCTGAAATTGCCGTGGTCGTATGCCCACGACTATATACTATAACAAAACAATATTTTCATTCTAGGGAAAAGTGGCATACGACCACGGCAATTTGAGATGAGAATATTTTCTTGTTTTATACTTTTTAGAGCGTGATTTTTCAGTAGTCGGGTTTTAGTTTTTGAACTAAATTTTTTTCATTCAAAAGTAAACAATCAAATATTCTTTATTATGAGCAGATATAAATATAATGTTTCATAAACGATCTTGATTATTTTGTGGCTAGAAACACGATATTCGTATCGTAACTCGACAATAAAAAAATTCAAAAACAAAGAAAATTTTATTTATTTTTATATTTTTTTGGTTTTATACTTAGATTATTAATCTCTAATTCACGAATAATATATAGAAAAATAGGTAATTAATGACATATTGTAGACCATTCTCAAGCTACTTTTTCAAAAAGTGAATTTATGCTCAAAATAACAACAAAAACATTGAAAAAATGAAAAAGTGAGGTTATTTTCATTACTCTTCACATGTAACGAAAAAGTCAAAGACAAAGTTTTTGGAAGATCCTGCCCTTAACCAATTAAGTAATTTGTGCTATTTTTTTAATTTTACTATTGCTTATCAGCTGTACGCTCGGATTAGGTACACAGACGTCCTAAACATTATATCGTCATGTTACTCGGATTAGGCACACATGTGTACCCAGCCAACCACTCGAAAAATGCTGTTACAGTGTAATTAATACAGTTTAAATTTCGAATTCCGCCACCACAAGTTCGAGACTGACGGGTGTCAAAATGCATCAAATCTCTACAGGTAAACCTGTACACTCGGAGATTTGATGCATTTACGAGACTCGTCGAATTTGACTATTTACTTTTTACGCCATCGCTGTTTCATCAATGAGAGGAATAATTACCTTAACTTACTGAATGACCATTATATTACCGTAATGTCATATGTCAGACTAATAACAATAATACTTAAATGTGTATACTCCGTGATCACGCGAACTAAGTTTATTAGAAAACTTAATTGGTATTGCGAGGTCTAGAAGCTGTGGATTTCATGTAATGCCGTTTATGATGAAGTCTCTGTAGGATTGCTGTGGCGTCACTGTAATGTGTAAGTTTGAGTAACGCTGCCGTTTGAGGATTGAGAAACACTGGCTTATTAAGCCAGTGTTTGGCTTTGTTTTAGGGACATTATAAAGTGCAGTGGTGTCATAAATGTTTGAGAATAAGTTATTAGCGACGGTTGATTTTAATGTGTGATGATGAGATTTTATATTATTTTTATGCATTCACAATGCAATTTGTAAGTATAGGAAAAATGTGATAGTAAAAAACCACGAGCCCTATAAGTAGCTTTCAGGCGGGATTCGAACCCGCGCCTCCGGGAATCCGGCCCGATGCTCTGACCAACTAAGCTACCGAAAGGCTTACACGACTCGTCGAATTTTGCTATCACTCTTTTTACGCTGTAGGCCAGCGCTGCTTCATCAATGTGAGGAAACCCTCGCATCCGAAAGAAACATTTTTACAAATGTTTAACAATCGATTAAGATGAAACAGCCATATTGAGATTTTATATTATTTTTATGCATTCACAATGCAATTTTGTAAGTATAGGAAAAATGTGTGATGATGATTCAAATGTTTGTAAGTCGTATAAATACTTTAGGATATCAGGTTATATCTGACGGCGGAGAGCAAGTAGTGAGGGGTTTAGTTGGTAGTGGTGCCTACTCTCGACCGCCCCGTCTGGTCCGCCCACCCAGAGTGGGTAGCCTTATGGGGAGATTGAGAAGAGGCTCTCTCCTTCTGTCCGGCCCCCTCTCGAGCTTTCGAGTTCGTCGGGGGGCGGGACAGGGGTTAGAACCGCCCAGCCCTGACGCGAAGCCTATTAGGCTTGGCGGGACGGCTGGGCGCGGCAAGAGTCAGGCCTGTGTCTGACTGAGTCCAACATGCCCTTACCGGTATACGAAAAGACTGTATTTGCTCTCACTATAAACCAAACTAAAAAAAAAGGATATCAGGTTATATGGAATATCATGGGATATTCGAATCTAATGAACATTTATGTATATTCTATAGCTGTTGTATGTTAATCAGTTTCCATACTTACCATTATTGTTTTTGATTTTCAAAAATGTTAAAATACTTACATATTTTTTTGAACTGTTATGTTGACGTCACCGGAACAATGCAATCTGAAAAGAATAAAATTGATTTTAAAGAGACTAATTTTACTGAATTCTTTCATACATGCACAAAAAACATTATTGGATAAATGCGACTGACTGTCATTCGATACCCATCGGTACTACCCAACAAAATAATATTTTATTATTTAATTCTAACATTAATTAATTATTTTAATTCGTAGTGTACAATTTTATTATGTGAGCTGTATCTACCTGTAAAGACATAACTTTCAGTAGGTAATTGATTTTTTTAAATGTTAATTTAATTGTGTAATGATTTGTTGTTGTGTAGACCTATTTCAATAAATAAATAAATTCAAAAGAGATAGTTTAGTACTTTATTTTTACAAATAATAATAATAAATACTTTATTTCTCATCACAAACTTAAACATAGGCAAAGAATATAGGTATACAGTGGAAAGCTTAAATATGTCACATTTGAGTTACTTTAAGTTTGTGTGAGACTGATGCCTGAAGTAGATATAAAAAATATCTGAGAATAACAGGACATCAGGCTCCCACTACCTCGAGCCACTAACAAAGATACATAGAACAAAAATAACTCGAGCAAAGTGGTGATGAGTGAAATGTTTCTAGACAGAATGCAAGAAAGAAAGAATAAAAAAAAGGAATAATAATCTATCAAAATTGTTAGGGTAAATTTGGATGAAGTGTGTACATGCGGGTTAGTGTGTGTAATTGTGTGTGTTGTGTGTGTGTGTGTGTGTGTGTGTGTGTGAGTGCTAATTCTTAACCATCAATAAGTCCTCAGTCTCATCATACGTTAGATGTAGCAACCAGTTGGTGAGTTTCTTTTTACAAGTCTTTTTAGTTAATGGATACAAAGAGAGAGTGGAGTTCAATTTATTATAAAGATAACTGCCCAAGAAGCAAAAAAATCTATTTAAGAGCTTTCTTTTAAATTGATGTGATGTACAGACAAATAATATTGTTGAGGGATCATCTCTTTAAACTTTCGCGATATAAATTCTTTTCTTTGTCCAAGGTTAAGTTTATGCTTATACTGATATTAATCAAAATTAGTTTAGTTGTTAAAGCATGACAATGTAACAGAGTTATTTTCCCATTTATATTGTTAGTATAGATTTCACTGAAGAGTCCTTGGTTCGTCTGCTTTCTCTAGCTATTCGTGGAAGCGACAAAATTGACCTTTACTCCATCGAAACGATAAATCAGCTAGATATCACGACAGTATTTTCCTAAGTGACTCATATGTAACTACTACGTAACGATTTCGTTTCACGATATAGGTATAGTATATTATACTCGGATGCTAAATTGGAAGAAAAAATGGCGGAATGCCTTTTGCTAAGTAGCTTCACTACATAGTATAAAACAAAGTCGCTTTCTCTGTCCCTATGTCCCTTTGTATGCTTAAATCTTTGAAACTACGCAACGGATTTTGATGCGTTTTTTTTAATACATAGAGTGATTCAAGAGGAAGGTTTATATGTACTTTTTATCCCGATATTGCCACGGGAACGGGAACCACGCGGGTGAAACCGCGGGCGGCCGCTAGTTCATAAATAAAAAAAACTTGAAAACTTGTAGTTGCTTAGCTAAAAAATATAAACAAAATAATTGTGTCACAAAAAATATGTTCATATTTTTAAATAAGTATTTATAATTGATACTTGTGGGAAAATTGTAATTATTAGAAAAAAATGGATTCACTACTCACACTCAAATCTGTTTTTTTTGTATTACCTTAGGAAATCTATAATCCATTTACAGCGACCGATCGTTATAAAGATAAAAAAAAAACATCAAAATGACCCTCAGTTCAAACCATAAACTTATTTATACTAGATTCAAACATAGTTAAAAGTGGTCATTTTTTGTTTGTTGTTTTTGTTCGCCGATAAAGCACTTATGCCCGAATACTCGTACGCTACTTATCTTTGGGAGCGTCTCACACATCGCCCTGTCACTTTAAATGTCAAACGTATAAAAGAGATGCCATGATGTTTGAGACGCTCCCAAAGATGATTTGCGTTTGAGAATTCGGGCGTTAGTTTCAGTAACAACTGGGCTTAACGGCTCCATTCCATTAGGTCGCCAGCGGTGAGGTCAGGTCGTTTTTTTTAAATAGTACTAAATAGTAGGAAAGCATTCCTACTTTCTCTTGAGTAAAGGTCTAACTCCAAGATCCGCCCAGACACCGCTCCGTGCCCGTCACGCCCGCCCGCCGCGACCGTCGTGACTCACAGGTTATCGGCAGTTTACGGAGGCGTTATTCAATTGCTTCATGCCAAAAAGAGTATTTTCTGAGTTCAAAAGGTAGAGTTTTTGCTCAGAGCAAATATGAGCTGAAAAGCGGATAATGCTAGGCTACGGTGTCTAACAAAAGAGCAGTCTTTTGTTACCAGAGTATTAATGCGAAGATAACAAATGACTAATTCGAAAATTATACTACTCAATACTCAATATCTTTTTTGCCTTATATTCTCAACCAATCGTTTGTAATCCTACTTATCCTACTAATTCTACTAATATTATAAATGTGAAATTTTAGATGTTTGGATGTTTAGATGTTTGGATGTTTGTTACTCAATCACGCCAAAACGGCTGAACGGATTGGGCTGAAACTTGGAACATAGATACTTAGCGTAGCCTGGAGAGGAACATAGGCTACTTTTTATCCCGGAGAAATATCACGTTCCCGCGGGATAACGACGTGTAGTCCACGCGGGCGAAGCCGCCGGCGGAAAGCTAGTAATATTATTAATGTGAAAGTTTAGATGTTTAGATGTTTGTTACTCAATCACGTCAAAACGGCTCTACGGACTTGGCTGAAATTTAGGACACAGATACTTTGTAACCTGGAGAGGAACATAGGCTCCTTTTTATTCCGGAAAAATGTCACATTGCCGTGGGATAACGTCGTGTAGTTCACGCGGGCAAAGCCGCGGGCGGAAAGCTAGTAGAATATATTTCATTTGTTTAACTGTTAAACCCTACCACTCTGTGAATGTAATTATTCCTACCACGGGGTACTGAAGTACCCCACGCAAAAACATGTTAATAAAATGAAAGTATTTGATATTTTTTTAAATATTATTTTTATTATGAGAAAGTTATAAGAAAAGACAATGAAATTGATTTATAAAAACCAATAGACATTTTTATCGTTACATGTAGGACAGATTTTGTATTGATGGTCAACACAAAATATGGCCGTGATAAGCGTTACAGACAGATGGAGATTTTCTGTCCTATGTGCGCAGACAGAAGCAGCAGCGACTGGGTTTGGGATTATTAGCCTATGATCTTCAGTATGAATATTCAAGACTGCACGTATAGTTTTTTTGATATCCCGGGGTAAACTTGGCCATTGTAATTCTGCTCTCATATGAGGCCTTATGAGTGCCATTGACAAACTCTTTTATCTTCTCCTAAGTCTAGCTCTTCTTCATCAGAATTCAACAAAGCAGCTGCAATTTCATCATCTCTGGGGGTCGATTTCGAGTCTGGGATGCCATATCTGAAAACACCTCTCATGACACTGCATACATTACATTCATAACAGATTATTAGTCCATCAATGTCTCACTATTGGGCGCAGGACCTCCCTAACAACACTTTACTCTAACCATTATCACAAAGTAAAGTAAATCATAAATTACGTGTAAACTTACCAAAGAGATCTCGAAAAACAATGGCAGTAATTCAAGAATAACTGGAAGCTTTCTTCCAGTTATTCTTGAATTACTGCAACTAACACTATTCCTACCACGGGGTACTGGGGTACCCCGGAACACCTGTGGACGGCACTGCACTTGCCTCACGGTCACGGCTTACTGATGTACTTACGCGCCAATTATCGAGAGTAAATTAGCTAAAGCGATTTTTGCAACACCGAATATTGTTAAAATTGTAGGTATTTTAAACACCCGGGGGGTACTCGAGTACCCCAGGTAGGGTTTAAGAGTTAACTAGCGCCCCTCCGCGACTTCGCCCGCGTGAAATTTAGATAGGTATTCACGCGACTTTGATCTAAAAAAAGAAGTACTTAGGAATAACAATAAATTATTTTTGTAAATTGGCGATTAAATGAATTAGGTGAGAACTTTTAAAATCAGTACCTACAGTAGTTTTTCAGTTAATACGTCATAGAGGCTCCGCGCAGATTTACCCGCATGATACCCGTTTCCGTAGGAATATCGGGATATAATGTAGCCTATGTAACTTAGGAATAATGTAGCTTTATATATGTGAACTAATTTACGAAATCAGTTCCGTAGTTTTTCAGTTTATTCAATAAAGCAGCTACACGCGGCGCGGTTTTAGCCACACGGTTCCCGCTCCCATAGGAAAAAAGAAATAAAGAAATAAAAGGTTCCTTCAAACCTGTATTACCCGCATAAAGGGGTGATTTCCAAAAAAGTTTTGTGCTTATTTACGTCACTCGAGGAGCCTATAAAGTCCGTTCGGTTAGATAGTGTCGGTACACCCTGCACGGCATTATGGCAAAGCGACACTATCTAAGCGAATGGACTATACACAAAGTTTCAACTGAATCAATTGAAGAAATAAAAAGTTTCATACAAACTACTATCCCTTTTTTCTCCCTTTAAGGGAAGAATATCCAATGATCCTCTCTTATTGCTCCCCTATACTTCCCAAGAAACATACCTACATGCTAAATTTCAGCTTCTTGCGACTTTTGTTGATCGAAGTCTTGTACCCATTAGTTTCGGCTGTGCGTTGTCCATCAGTCAGTAATGCAAGAGATTTTTATTCAAATTGGGATCCAATTTTTTTCTACCTTAGAGAAGGAATTTTCAGAAATTCTTACATAATGCTTACATACGACACTTTAGGAACCTATACAAAAAGTTTCAACTGAATCCATTGACGAAATAAAAAGTTTCAAACAAATCCCCCTTTTTACCCCCTTAGAGGGGGACTTTCCAAAATGCCTCTCTTAGTGCTCCCCAACACTCCCCTAGAAACATAGGTACATGCCAAATTTCAGCTTCTTGCGCCCAGTAGTTTCGGCTTTACGTTGTCTGTCAGTCAGTCAGTAATGCAAGAGTTTTATATTTTAAAAATAGATACATAGATCAAAATATAGACAGATAGATATTATGTACATATAACGACCGATTTGGCGCAGGGGTAGGCTACCCACCTTCTGCGCCAGTGGTCTCGGGTTCGATTCCCGAACAAGGCAAATATTTGTGTGCATGAACATGTCTATTTGTCTTGGTCTGGGTGTTTACTATGTATATTAAGTATGTATTTACAAACAAAACGTATTTAAGTATATATTTATCCGTTATCAAGTTTTCCATGATACAGTTTCGTAATGAAATTAAAATGGGCTTAGATAATTGGTGTGAATGTAAGAAGTTATTTATTTATTATTTTTTTATTTATAACTTATACCTACATTAATAGGCCGTATAACTTACTGCCTGTTTAACTACATGCATAGTGTTTCGTTTTAATGAAGTGATATGTCAAAACATATTACTACACCAAGATTTCATTCAATGAATATGTGGCCACCTTTGACTGCGATGTGTCGACTTTTGACCTCTCGACTTCCTTCTCGTTAGTCGATCGTGACAGAATAATCGTGTGGCGATTATCACACATCTCGAGATGAGGAGACAAACAAAAATTTAAAGCTTTTATTTATATTAGATTTATATTAATTTTGAGTACCTTGTGTTGCAATGCAAATATTTTCGCTGTATTATCGCACTTCTGCGAATGCCCAAAGACTAACGTAGTTAATGAAAGATTAGAAAAAATTCGACCCGTCTCACAACTAGCTGCGATAGGACTCGAACCCACGACCTTTCACTGTCCGGGCGAATGCTCCAACCACTGAGTTACGGAGTCGTTTCATTTGATCATTTGTTTCTAATACTTCATTTTCAATAAAAAAAAATGCATTGTCAATGCAAAGATTTAAAATTATTTGATCAAAGTTGATGTTTAAAATTTTTCATTCCCGTTTCCCATCACTACAACTTTTTTTCGCTACAGGTATTTTACACCAGTCTTCTTGAAAGTGGTTTATTAGATCAGACTTTAACACATAAGTGTTATTTTTGATATAGCTTGAATTTGGGAACTAAAGTGATGGATGGATTTCAAAAATATCGTGTTTGACTTGGAATTGGAATAACTTAGTACCCGGTAGTAAAATATTGCAAAAAAGGTGGATGTATGTACCGTATATATAATAATAATAAATAACCTCTTACATTCACACCAATTATCTAAGCCCATTTTAATTTCATTAAGAAACTGTATCATGGAAAACTTGTTAACGGATAAATATATACTTAAATACTTTTTGTTTGTAAATACATACTTAATTTACATAGTAAACACCCAGACCAGACATGTTCATGCACACAAATATTTGTCTTGTTCGGGAATCGAACCCGAGACCACTGGCGCAGAAGGTGGGTAGCCTACCCCTGCGCCAAATCGGTCGTCAAAAAAAAAGGGCAGGATGCCGTGGGAAAGGGCCTTTATTGTTCACCCTTTGTGTCTGACTGAAAAGGTAAAACGTCAACTCGCGTCAACATTTTTCTTTAGCGATACACATCGTGATAGGCGTTGAGCAAGGCGAGAGGCTTCTGATCCGCGATACAATTTTGTAACGAGTTCGATCGGATGATCGATGGATCGTGGTCGATCGGAGCCCTGAGAATCTGGAAATTGCGATGATCTGTACGGATTGAGCGAGCGGTAAGTTATGGTACGACGTCAAAAAGAGCCTTTATAAGAGGTTGCGAGTTAAGGTGACTGCTTAAGAAAACATTACTTCTCACGAATCAACCACTTTTATGGGATACTAGCCTTCCGCCCGCGGCTTCGCCCGCGTGTACTACACGACGTTATCCCGTGGGAAGGTGATATTTTTTAGGAATAAAAAGTAGCCTATGTCCTTTCTCAGGCTCTAGACTATCTCTGTACCAAAATTCATTCAAATCGGTTCAGTAGTTTAGGTGTGATTGTGTAACACACAGACAGACAGAGACGCATTTATAATATATAATATAATATAATAATAATATAATCTATATATATAAAAATGAATCCCTATTTCCCTTGGTCACGACATCACGCGTGAACGGTTGGACCGATTTGGCTAATTTTGGTCTTGAAATGTTCGTGGAAGTCCAAGGATGGTTTTAGCGGCGAGAAAATAGGGGAAGGAGGGGTAAGTAGGGGTAGAGTAGAAGTAGGGTAGGGGTAGGGTAGGGTGGGGTAGGGGTAGGGTAGGGGTAGGGTAGGGGTAGGGTAGGGGTGGGGTAGGGGTAGGGTAGGGGTAGGGTAGGGGTAGGGGTAGGGTAGGGGTAGGGTAGGGGTAGGGCAGGGGTAGGGTAGGGGTAGGGTAGGGGTGGGATAGGGGTAGGGTAGTGGTAGGGTAGTGGTAGGGTAGAGGTAGGGTAGGGGTAGGGTATGGGGTAGAGTACGGGTGGGTAGGGTGGAGTAGGGTAGGGTTAGGTTAGGTTAGGTTAGGTTAGGTTAGGTTAGGTAGGGTGGGGTAGGGGTAGGGTAGGGGTAGGGTAGGGGTAGGGTAGGGGTGGGGTAGGGGTAGGGTAGGGGTAGGGTAGGGGTAGGGGTAGGGTAGGGGTAGGGTAGGGGTAGGGCAGGGGTAGGGTAGGGGTAGGGTAGGGGTGGGATAGGGGTAGGGTAGTGGTAGGGTAGTGGTAGGGTAGAGGTAGGGTAGGGCCACGGGAACGAAGTCGCGCTGGGTCAGCTAGTAATATAATAATATAATAATATAATAATATAATAATATAATAATATAAAGTAAGGATTTCGTATGGGCAGTTTCATGGTTAAATTATGTGCGCAAATGAAATATTTACTACTGTTAGTTTTCACATTTATCTGTGTTGCGATTCTCTAAGGAAATTCCAACGTCCCTTCGTCTTCACTCCGCATTCAAACCATAAAGTTAATATACCTATCCGATAGGTATATAAAGTTAATATACCTATCGGATAGGTATATTAACTTTATGATTCAAACACGATTCTTGATGTCAAATTCATAACAAACAAATGACAGTCAAGCGAAAAAGAATGTCGAGTTTGTCAAACGAATTTTATAGAATCCCACCACAGCTCATAGACAAAATGGAAAACATATCTTACGGGACTAATGTAAAAACATTAATTTCAGTTTTTTTTAAACTAGGCAGGTATTTGACCACCATCTTGTTAATAAATAGGAAGTGGTCTAAGATGTTGCATGCTTGCCCAGGAGATGCCTGTTCACTCTGGCCTTGAAGAGACCAAGGTTTTTGTTATCGGGAACACCTAAGTAGATAAGATAAAAAAAAGATAAAAAAAGATAGGCAATGTATTCCATTCCTTAGCGGTTCACATAAGAAACTAGTTTGTTAGCATTTCAGCGATTAAGATATTGATGTTAAAACGAAAAATATGGGAATAAAACTGTTCCATTTCGTAGCAGGCTTCGACTGGGATTATTTTACTCCCAGTAAGAAGCCAGCTTCAAAATAGGATTTTTTTTCCCGTATTGAAGCCAGCTACGATATCTGGCTACGAAGTGGTCCGAAGGGGGACAAGAGGTCCAAAAAATCGGCACCTTTATTGAATTACCAACATTTACACAATAAAGATTTTAATAGCAATAATTGAAAAGTATTTTTATTAAGTTGTCTCATGTTTCATAGTAGGCACGATCGAGTAAGCACGCTAACCGCAGTTAGGATGCGTTTCCACTATAGATGTGCTATGCCATGCTATGTTGCTAATAGATGCGTTTGATATCCACCAATCACATTCATTGAGCCACATTATCCACATAGTATACCTTTCGTGAAAACGGATTCTACATCAATTCCTAAGTGGTTGAAGATTCCAGGAGTATTCTTGCTCCTTCAGCCTTATTTTCACTCAACGCCAGCCCCCTGATTCACGTACCGTCGGAAACGGACAGCGGAATGTATGCGCTGTGTCTGTCACTCACTGTAGAATAGACAAAGACAAAGCTCAGAATACCAATCCGATTCCGTTTCAGACGGGTTGTGAATAATGGTGCTAACTCGTTGTGGAAAAAAATCTCAGCCATGGTTTTATAGGGACGGACTCATGTTGATCTACATCGTTATGAAAGCATTTGATATCCAATCCACCAATCATAATATATCTTATAGTCCACATAATTTAGTGTCGCTGGAAACTAAAAATAAGTAGTCGCGTGGAAACCCCCCTTGGTCCAAACAGCAAAGGTTTGTATTTCTTTATTGAGGAGCCCGTGGCGCAGTGATTAGCGCGCTTGGCCTGCTGCTGAAGTTAAGCAACTTTCGCAATGATCGGTCACGGGATGGGTGACCAAAATTTGCAGTCGTTATAATACCCACCAATCTGCATTGGGCCCGCATGGTGGGTTATGGCTCATTCTCCTTATCCACCCATAAGGAAGGCCAGTGCCCCAGCAGTGGGGACATTAAATGGCTGATGATGATGATGACGGAAATGGATTTATTTAGGCTGTTTTCGATTCGTGACATACTCCAACTTTTTTCTTGTATTGTGTAATTACATAATTTTGTAGCTTCGACATTCTCACATCACAGCTGCATAGCACATCTTGTGGTTCAGCAGCCTTAGATCAACGTCCTTCAGCCGAGAGTGGAGTGTACTACTCACGCGACGCGACGCAACGGTCGAACGGTTTCGTGCGACGGACGACAGTGCCTCATTACAACAGTGACTTATTTGAATGTTTGTAGTTAGATAGGTGGAAAGTTTTGTTTCGTTTTTTAAAAAGATGGTGAAGTATCTATCTTCTTATGGTAGCCCTTTTGAATAAATTTTACGGTCTACAGAAATGTAGATATGCAACAACACGACTTTTTTTGGACAGTCCCGTAAAAACAGAACTTGTAGCTTTTCAGCGTGCATGTGACTATTTACGGCTTGGTTTAAATTCCGTTCAGTAGCTTTGCGTGAAAAGCTAACGGATAATTTCATTAACTATGCTATTCTATTTTGTGTCTATTGACAATAATGGTTAAGAAAATATTTATAGTACTAGCATCGCTACTATTTTTGCCTCTGCTAAATAATAGAAGATTGTAAAATTTTCTTAATCCCGAAAGGACGAGAGCTATAGGGAACAAGAATAACGGCATGATATATGTATGGTAAAAATAAATAACCATATTGTTACATTCGGCTAACAGTATATTTGATTATCGACCAAAGGAACAGTGTAGTTAATTTGAACTTTAGGTCATTGTTGTATTATGACGCAATCGTTCGTTATCTTACGACTATAAACTAAATGACGACGTAGACGTAGCGAAAACGACTCAATTTGATTTGTCAGAACGACAACGACCTTATTTCAAAGTGTCGTTATTGAAGCCGTTTACTTTATTGTTATTACCTTTTGTAAAATCAAGCTGTTATTGGTGTAAAGACGTTTTATTTCGTAACAGAATTGGTATGTTTGCATTATTTTTACAGCCTATTTCGTACGGCGCTACTGTTTAAATAACTGTGATAGTTGGGCATTGTTAAATTTTGCTAGTTTGTCGAGGCATAATTCTGGTTCTAGCCTGTAAAATTTATCAAAACATTAGTAAAACAGCCAGTAGGTACTAACGGCTCAACTAAACTGTACTAAAAAAGCTGGAACCAACAAATTATCGCTCCTTTTTAAGAACGGAAGAGCCTCAACAACTGAAGAGTTTACTATATTATCTGTCGCAACATAACTTACGCAATATGGTGGTAGTAAGCAAGTAGGAAAACAAGTACTACCACTAACCAAATTGAATACGTATCCCTATTGGGGATGGAACACGACAACCTCAAGATACGATGGTTGTTGAAACATATCGCGTTTCAGTCGCTCATCTCGTGACCGACCACAGCTAAAGATACTAAGCTTGCCTAATCACAGGCCAAACACTGTAACCACTGCGCCAACGACTCACCACATTGATTTGTAGCCAATCAAACAACATTTGAACATAGACTCAGCGAAAGCATTCGCGTGCCGTCACGGCGACGCCGAGCGACGCGTGCTCAGATGAAAGTTGCTCATCTCTGTATTGGATAACGACTGAGATAATACTTCTGTAATATCACATAATTGGCAGTAGCTGCCATAACAACATTATTTGCTAAATAACTGCTATCTGTCTTCTTTATTAGTCCCAGAAAATTGACGTTATACCTAACTGTAGACGGAACGGACATAGGCAGAATAATGTACCTACGACTGACAGCAAGCTTTTTAAGTTGACATTGAGAGAGTCATAACTTAACTTAAAAACAATGTTTTCGTAGTGCAAATGTGGTGCTTGACGTACCTACTGTCTTTTTTAACTTATATTAGAAAGAAATGACATTCCATATACCTACCACAATTAGCTGAAACTAAGCCATTCTTTGTTTCTGACCCACTGATGAAGTTCTCAAAATAGAACCGCGAAAGCTTTTGCCTACATCGAATGTCTTTTTTTGGCACTTTGATGTACCAGTTGGGGTACAAAAAACGGCAGAAAAATAAGAGCGCACTTAAAAGATGCGCTCTTATTTCTTATAGCTTCCTGTCATATTTGACGTAAGATCTTAAGATTTGTAACCTTTTTCTCCGTTTAAAAAACCATTAGTCGGTGCCATATTTAACTTTTGTATTAGTTCGTGAAGCTTTATCAGTGGTATGTTGATCGAAGTTTGATGAGATAAAATCTCATGCAAGCTACGGGAGGCGAATGATATTCATGGAAAGCTGTCGATATGATAACCGTAGTAGTAAACTTTATATAGGTACTATATCCATCAAAAGCTGTCGTTTAGAACTTAAATTAAGTTAGCTATAGATAAGCTACAGAGCTGACAAATAATTAGTTTTTCAAAGTGCTAGCTGTTGTCAAATATCTTTTGAATTTTTGTTCCTTAAACGAACGAAAGAGACGCTGCTCTGGTTTTCATACAATATATACGATAGTATTTCGTGGTACACCCGTACCTGGGTGCCTACCATCAACTTTAAGACAGCGATTCAAAAATAGCGCGATGCAGAAAAGGTTCCTAAAATGAATTGCTTTTTTTCGTACTCTGACCTTCTAAAAACTGGATCGCAAATATGAATTGCTAAATGTGAATGACCGAACGATTTGTGTCCTTATTTCTTCTACCCGTCTCTTTTACTCGATTCTGTCATGCCCGGAGAGTGAGAGGGACGAGTATAACCTGCAGGTGTCATGTTAGCTTGGCCGAGTTATAAGTCAAATAAGAGTTCTTGACAGCTTAGCGGCTTTGAAATGTCATTGAATGATCACTGAATCGCTGTCATTGATATTAAGCTGTCGTGGTACGAATAAGCGAAGCAGTTCAGTTTAGGTCCTAAACAAAACCGCAATAAGAGTTGATGGTAGGCACCCAGGTCTGTGAAGCTACAGGAGGTGTATGAGAATTGATTTCAAATATATTAGTGGTATACTAAAGAATAATTTATGTATGACTATGTGTGTACTTTTATAAAAACCAACCATCCACATTTTTCTACGCATATGAACACAAAATAATTAAATACGACGTTGTGATTTTATAACGATTTCAAACGTGCTCTAGCAACATTTTTCAAAAAGCTTTATAAACGTATATGATTACATAATGATTTAAACTCATTTACAGAATGCATAATTATGTCACTTACAATATTTTCTTAGAACATGTTACACTGCTGTAGTTTTAATAGTTTGTTATTCCATGACCTCGGTATTTTGTAACTGCTCATAACTCTACACGTTTATAATCTAGTCATCATTACGGCCTTCTCTTCCGCTCCACTCTACCAGGGGCTCGTTTCTCAAAAACTGTAATACAAGTGGCAGTCCCAAGAGAAAAAATCTTTCCGTGTTCTGTGGGCAGTCCCTTTCTAATAAAAGCTGTCAAAAAGTGAGATCCGCTACGGGCCCCTGCTGTCATCTCCAAATGTATTCCTTTCTCGTTAATATTATCACACACATATTCTATCCATCTCTTTTTCGATCTCCTTTTCCCTCTCCATCCGTCAATATTCATTTCAATCACTTTTTAGTCAATATTTATATGATATAGGTAATCCTTTATATAACTATGTATTTAAAAAAAACATGTTATAGTAACCTACCTATATTTTGGCGTCATGATCACATAGTAATATTAGGGAATTGACAACTAAGCAGTTTAAACACCGTAAAAATCAAATCTTAATTATTTCTGTTAATTTTGGAAGAACTACACATTTTGCAATTTAAGTTAAAGTACATTTACGAAGACATAGTTATTGCATTTACAGTCCCAACTAAAGATTTATCTCATACTCCCATATTTTCACATAATATGACTGACTATTGAGCAACCCACGTGGCCAGTGGACGATGTCAACCATAATTGCGCCAGTTTCTGCAACGAGCGTAATTCGACCGCTGCGGTTTGAGGCACGACTGAATTGTTTAGATCCCATAACGCGCACTCAAAACGTTTGGCATATTTCAATAACCCATGTTGAGAGGCGCAGGCGCAGTTGCAAGCTCGTTTTGTCAGCGATTGTGGTAGAGTGCACGCCAGATAAGTCTGAGTGTGGTCGGAATCGAATACTAATCATTTTCGCTAATCTTAGACCAAAATATGTACTGTAACTAGCGCCGAAAACGCCCCAGTTGCGCGCAGAGTTATCAGACACGGACTATAGTGAAGCTTTTTCAATGTGATGAATGATGGATGACCGAAATTCTGGTTATCATGAACTCCTCCGTACAGTGATATGCGAACTCTAACATTATTCTTTAGTATTAAACTTGCATATGATGCATTAAAATAAATGAGATTATTCTAGTTAAGTCTTTTCAATTATCACCTCCATCAAAAGGCACTTTAAGTCGCTATCCCAGCTGTTAGACAAGCCGTAAGGAGCCAACTGAGCAAAAAATCGTGGGTTCTACTCAAATCCGGGCAAAAGAATCATGTTATGACTATCTGTGCTTATTCGGTGACCGAGTGTTGTAAAACTCGTTGGTCTAACATCAGTAACACAGTGCTTATCTCAGAAAAGAAGCAGTTTTACTCATCTTGTTTGATATAAGCTATTAATATTCTGTTGATGTTCCCAAAAAGCTCTTGTTAAACTGTAATCTGTAGAGTGCGGACCTTCGGAGTAGACCTGAACCAATTAAGGAAAAGTCACGGCCAAACGAGGTACCAAATGGTAACGTAATCTTCTTTACAAACATTACGATAGGTACTTGTTTTGTTTTTAGTAAAATAATGCTCAATGGTTTCTCCTTAAAGACGAAAATAACTAAGTTCGCTGTTAATTTTCTTAGAAAAGTACGTCTTATAATTTTATACGAAACCATTCTCATAATATTGCACTATGTAGGTGTACCTAATCGTTTTCATTCCAATTCATGTTTGAATAACTACTTAATGAACTTGTTATTTAAATTTTTAATTTTGTGCATTCACAATGCAATTTTTATGGTTGAAAAATGGAACATTGAATGCACAAAAGTAAAAATTTAAATAAGTTGCCATAGTAATTTCTTCTTTAGCGATTGTCAAATATCTGGAAAGGTATTTCTTTCGCGTGTGGGGGTAGTAATATCTTCACATTGATGAAATTAACGCTGGCTATACAGCGTGTAAGATGTATTTGATAAATTCGACGCTTCTCGTAACGACTCCGTAGCTCAGTGGTTAGAGCCATCGCCCGGATAGCGAAAGGTCGTGGGTTCGAGTCCCATCGGAGCTGGTTGTGAGACGGGTCGATTTTTTCTAAATACTGCATTTTCCATTTTTCAACTAATGAACTTTTCTGTTTTCCATAGGTATTTTCATATACTATACATCATCCATCCTAATATTACAAATGTTAAAGTGTGTTTGTTTGCTTGACCGTCTTTCACGTCAAATTAGAGCAATTTTTGGTATGGGCATAGTTTGTGTGCTGGAGAGTAACATAGGCTACTTTTATCCCAAAAACGTGAGGAAGTCTAGTATATTATATATATCATCTCATATATGCACATCGGATTCAAGATCAAGACCTGAATATGGCGCTTAATCTTTAAAAGTTGTTGGATTTCAAGTATATTGTATTGGTATAGCCTACTCAACAAAAAACCCTTCGCTCTCATTCTACAATAACAAGCGAATGAAGCTTCTACCCATCGAAAATAATTTACAATGACAAGGTCGCACTAGTAAATGTTAGGAAGGGAAAATCGATCAATTCCCACGAGCAACATCTTTGTGCCATCCAAATGAAGATAACATTCTAACGCACAGTGCCAAATTGCGTTGGTCATAGCTTCAGTATAGTACTCTGCATGCAATGGACCTTCTTAAGTCAGCAGTGTTTTACCCTGACCTCCACAAAATGCGAGAGCTTATAGTCAAATACCTACAGATGATACAGATTAAATTATATTAATTGAAGGCAGTCACGACTACAAATAGTTATGTACATGATGAACATCGTGAAGTGAACTGAGGAAATAGTATTTATTTATTTTATTTAAGTAGTTAATTGTATTGCTATTTATTTATTAACTAAATTGATAATGATTTTGTCTTTGTGACCTTAGTTGTTTTATACCGTGAGACTAGCGATATATAATTTTTCATTCAAAAACGGAACCCATTTTCTCTAACCTAAACTACTTAGCTAAAGATATATTTTATTGCATTCTATATCAACAGAGACTCTTGCAAAATATCGTATACAGACAATTCGATTTTCGGGTAACAGTGTATACCTACTGTCAATCAATACTCTCTTTATTGCAATTGGTAAAAGCTCTCGTACATATCTATGAAAAAAAAGTGACTTGCCACAAGGTCAAAGTAGCTCTTTTAGTCTGGAGGCTACCAGAAAGTCTAGCTTTGAGAGCTTTTATCTCCTCTGGGCGCACATTCCAGCTTCTTAAATGCATTACTCACACGAGGCGCTAAAGTGTGGAATGAGCTGCCTGTCCCTGTGTTTCCGGATTCTTTCAACCCAGGTTTGTTTCCCTCTCCTGTTTACAGTTAGTAAAATATCAGTATCATTGAATTTCAAGTTAAATAAAATAAATAAATATTGGACACCATCACATACATTGTTCCAATACCAAGGTATAGTAGCATAAGAACTATTAGTCTAGTATTATGGAAATTGGAAACAACGACACATCCACTCAGACCTGAGGAAATATTGAAAAGTTCGTTTTCAACATTTGCCCGACGGGGATCTGAACCCGGGACCTCTAGAGATAGCGGCACCTTGAAACCGGTGCGTACACTTCTCGGCCACGGAGGTCTTCAAATTGGTGCCAGTTTAGTTTGCAGAAGCCGGATAAGGGACCGTACTCTGAAACGCTAATCTAAAACTTCGGTTAGCCCCGCCCCTTTCACTCGAATCTGTCCCGACTGGAGCGTGAGAGGGACGGGTATACCGAAGTTTCGGGTTTTGCGTTTCAGAGCAGACCCTAAGGCGCGGACGATCGCAAAGATGTTCCTCCTACTACAGTACATCTTACAACATTATCCAACGCAACTAATCTAGTGCAGAAAGTTTTCAGGCCAGTCAAAAGGTCAAAGAAAATTACCGAAATTGTCATAAGTTAAATACACGCGTGCAGTCACTTAAATAAGGTATATTTTACAACGCCTTGTGGTCTAATTTGTTTTGTAATTAAAATATGAATTGTGTAAGATCACTAATTGGTGTTGTGAGGTAAGTTCTTAGGCTTGTGAACATTTGCAATTGTTTTACTTCTTATGGGGACTTGAGGCTTTGGAACATTAGAGCTTTGATATCGCACATTATAAAAAGTGGAGAACAAATTAATTTGCCTTTTAAACAAATACCCATTGTGTTTATATCAGAATCAATTAGTCATAAGTATGACCTTATAGTGACTAATTGATTCTGCCACTAATTCATTCGGAACACTATGTAAACCTACGCTTAAAATAAACCTTCCCCTGATTCACAAACCGTCGGAAATTGCATCGGATTCGAATTCTGTTTTTATCTGTCTTTATCTATCCGGGAGCGATTCTCAAACGTATTGATATATATCTAACTCGACATAGGTTTTTGAAAAAAAAATGTACTGTAAGCGCTAAAACGTCCCAGTCAAGCGCAGTACTGAAAATGTCACAGAAATGTCTAAAAATACAATTTTACGCGCGATAATGTAACGGATGACAAGTAGGTACTACTCGATGCAAGTCGAGCGCTGGGCAAAGACATTTCAATAATGACGTGTCTACGAAAATTCAGTTTCAACTGACATTCGCCATTTTATTTCGACAGTATCCGCCATATAACTTGGCGTGTGTCAATATCTGGAACTATGATTATATCATGGGAATAAGGCTTATTTTTCCGACGAACCACGACGATCAGCGCCCTCTGACAGATGCCAAGTTATGTGGCGCGGACTATATCTAATTCGATATCATATCAAAGGCGCGAGAATCGGCCCCCTGTAGTGAGACAGTGACAATGCATACATTCCGCTGTCGGGAGCGTTTCTGACGGTATGTGAATCAGGGTGTTTAAACCTAAAATATATAGACTCTAGTTAGTTTTGAATCTATAATAGTCATCATGATGATCATGTCAGCCGAACGGCGTCCACTGCTGGCATAGGCCTCTCCCAAGGATCTCCACAACGATCGGACCTGCGCTGCCCGCTTCCAACGGCTTTCCGCGACCTTGACTAAAAGTTACCAATTACTAACTAGATTTAAAAGTATTAAGTATGCATGATATTAATCGTCGCTTGACAAGCGAATAATCATAATATTATGTTTTTTTATAAAAAATTAAATAAAAAATTAATTCGTTTATTTGCACAAAACATGGTATAAAATGAAACTATTGTAAATCATATTTATTAAAATTATGGAAATGAAAAAGGACAATACGCATTAGTATTCTTGTACGTACCAATAATAATTCAACTAAAAATGAACCTAGGAATTAATTGAGTCAAAGTCAAAGTCAATAAATTTTTATTCATATAGATTAAATAAAATTAATGCTTATGAATCGTCCATTATTTTTTTACCTACCACCTGTTATGGACATCTTTTAACTGACAAGAAAAACAGGCGAAAAGAACTCATCAGCTTTAACAGAAGTGGAGTAAAACTCGCTTAAACCAAATTAAATCATAAAATTACACTTCAATGAGTCATAATATTATTATAGTCTATTTCCAAACAAATACCAGCTAATTCGTAAAAGTTGCATGGATGTAATCGCATCGCATAAATAATCGCATAATTTTAAATAACTCCATTTGCCGGTACAGTTGTGAGAGATGGGGTAACAGCATCCTGCGTGTCACTGTAAGCTTTAGAAACGTATTTCTTAGTTATAATCTATATAAACCTGGCACCCGGGACCTGGCATCTATTTCTAGTTGGGCGGCTTCGTTTGGGCTTATGGTAAACCCTAACAAAAGTCAGGCAATGATAGTGGGTAGCAGCCGACTTAAGAGCAAACTCGAATCGGAATCTATTCCTTTACTAGTATATAACAATGTTAGCATACCTTACACCGATAAGGTCAAAAACCTTGGAGTCCTTATCGACAGTACCTTGTCTTGGTGTCCACAAATAAATGAAGTTAGTAAACGGATGCACTATACATCTCACTCTCTAAAGCGACTTCAATACTTCCTTCCTATCAAAACAAAAATTATGCTGGCGCAATCTCTTCTTCTTCCACTTCTCGACTACGCCGATGTTTGTTACTTGGATGTCACAGAGGATCAGTTGAACAAATTAGAACGACTGCAAAATCTGGCAATACGTTTTATTTTCGGATTACGCAAATATGACCATGTGTCGTCATTTCGTGATCAACTTGAATGGCTTCCCGTGCGACTTCGCCGTGATATGCACATCCTTTCCACCTTATTCCGAATCCTTAACAACCCTAACTCACCCAAATACCTTGTCTCCCGCTTTCAGATGCTTCCTCCTCCCTCCCGCTCTAGGCGGCCTTGCATCACTAAGATGCTGGAGCTACCTAGATGCAACACCAACTTCCTCCTCAACTCCTTTTCCTTTAGAGCTGCTCAGCTCTGGAACAAACTCCCGTCAAGCATACAAGACAGTTCAAGTATTTACTCATTTAAGTGGAAACTTAAAAAGCACTTGCTCACTCAGTTGTCTCATACTTAATCATCATATAAATTATATTTATCACATATTTTATATATTTAATTTGTATATATTATATTCTACATATTTATATATTTATTGTATTGAGTATATATATATATATATATATATATATATATATATATATATATATATATATATATATATAGATATATATTCATGTATTTATATGTACTTATATATCTACCTATATACTTACACACAATATTTTTGTCGCACTTTGCAACTTCTGTTTCTTTAAATCAATCTCTCACATGACCTGGTTGGCTGGAAGAGATCTCTTTAGAGATAAGTCCACCATTGCTCACATATTGTTTCTTTTTTTTTCTATGTTGTGTTGAAGTGCAATAAAGAGTATAATAAATAATAATGTGTGTTACCAATTTTGATGAATTTTGGTCTATAAATGAGGGATCTAAAATATTCTTCTGCAAACCCCAAAAGTTATGTCGCGCACTTAGGAATCAGACCTTAAATTTTAGTGCTTCAACTGTGTGTTTTTTTTTATTTGGTGCTATATTGTAATAAAAAATTAAAAGGCTAACGATTGGTATCCAAGAAAAACCATCGAGCAAATGCTAATTTCTGTACACATCACACATCTAACTAATTACTAACACATCAGCGTTAGTAATTCATATAACACATGTATTGAACGTAGTACAGGGTGCCTACCATCAACTCTTATTGCGGTTTTGTTTAGAACCTAAACTGATCTGCTTCGCTTATTCGTACCACGACAGCGATTCAGTGATCATTCAATGACATTTCACAGCCGCTGAGCTGTCATCAACTCTTATTTGACGTATAACTTGGCCAAGTTAACATGACACCTGCAGGTTATAACCGTCCCTTTCACTCTCCGGGCATAACAGAATCGAGTGAAAGAGACGGGTAGAAGAAATAAGAACACAAATCGTTCGGTTATTCACATTTAGCAATTCATTTGCGATCCAGTTTTTAGAAGGTCATGGTACGAAAGAAAGCAATTCATTTTAGGAACCTATTCTGCATCGCGCTATTTTTGAATCGCTGTCTTAAAGTTGATGGTATGCACCCAGTATATACCGAAGCACACACACCGACTACCGTTTGATTGAACACACCTCATGACCTATGACCCGATCGCTGCAAACATGTGCGTGTCTATAATTGTCCCTCGATTTCGCAAGCGCCCTTGGGATAGCCGATAGTTAAACAATTAGAGGAAAGCGGGCAATAGTTGACTGACAGCGCAAATGTCGCGCCATTCCCGCGATTTTTATTTAATTGCAATGAATTTTTGTATTTATAGACCTACACGAGCTTTAAAATACACACGCAATTTTGTAAAAATATTTGCCTAAGCATTTACTAAGTTTCTCATCTCGGTATGCGTGAGCAATCCACAATTATTAAATAGTCAGAAGTCAATCAATGCTATACTAATATTAAACTAGCTTTCCGCCCGCGGCTTCGCCCGCCTAGACTCCACGACGTTATCCCGTGGGAATGTGATATTTTTCCGGGATAAAAAGTAGTCAGCAAAACCGGTCAGCCGTTTTGATTGAGCAAGAAACATCCAAACATCTAACACATTCACATTTATTATATTAAGTAGGATGTGATCCATCTTTCGGATAAAAACAGAGCAACAGATCGACCTAATATTGTAAGGAGATAGCTTAGAAGTTGGAGAGTGACATAGGCTACTTTTTACACCGGAAAAACATCACATTCCCGTGGACGTCGTGTAGTTCACGCGGGCGAAACTGCAGGCGGAAGGCTAGTCTACTTTACAAATAAAATCAAATGTTTCATCAAATTCAAATCAAACCAAAATGTTTTGTTATAGCTAACGGAGTATATAGAAAGGTGGTATTTGCCTTCATAAAATACTTTAATTTTTCATTAGTTTACATAAAGTAGAGGTTGTTTAGTAGCTTTAAATACTATGTGAAATTATTTTTATTTTTACTTTTTTGCATTAATTTTGATTATTGAAAATAAATTGAAAATGAAGTAGGTATTAGGAAAAGTCGACCCGTCTCGCAACTCGTCCCATCGGAGCTAGTTGTGAGGCGGGTCGACTTTATCTAATACTTCATTTTCAATATCTGCAATGTATATTTCCCTGCTAACTTTATCGAAGCGCGCCGAAAATAAAAAGCTATGAAATATAAAGCTAATGAAAGGCTTGTTATTAAATAAGTCAGAAGTCATGTAAACCTAAACATTATCAAAGCAATTTGTAAAATCTGATCACATCGATTAAGCCACCGTCGTTGACATCACACAACAATTTTACTATCGACGTTTACGTTTATCAAAATGCCTTCTATTAGTCTATAAATGTTACGGCTGTGTTGCGCAACACAAGCCATTGTTTGACGCGTGTTATCTGCTTGTTCAGGCGTCATCTCTGCCATGTCCCCGATGTTGTTCGTGAAGTAAGTTTTTGTCACGTTGTGTTTCACAAGGCGTGTACTCTCGTTTGAATCGAAATATTTTAGGATTGATGTTAGATGACTGATACTGATAAAAATGATGTCAGCTTATCGATAAAGTTTACAAAGGGTTTCGAGCTAAAAGCAACATGGATTTAAAACCATTATCGGGTACTCTAGTTTTTAAATAAAATGAATTGAATAATGTTAAATTAAGTTTTATTTATGGTTCATCATGATCATACGGCCATTTGATGCTCCACTGCTCTTGAACATCATGACTATCATCAGCCATTTAATGACCCCATTGCATTAGTCATCCTTATGGATGGAAAAGGATAATATATTTAAATAACTGTTATTCTGAAATATCTTCATGACTTAAGTAGCATAATAAGATATGAAGGCTACGAATTATTTTATTCAATACAAATATCAAATTATAATTTAACATTTCTAATATGAGTTGAGTACAATAAATCTTGAATTAAGCGGAATTGCACCTTCTGAAAGAGGCTGTTGCAACCTGCATGGTGCATTAGTATCCATGATTAAAGTACTCGATTATATTGCAAATATGCTCTAAAATAATACAATATGTCATATTGAAAATGATTCGCTTCGCTGTATGGGTAACGATGACAGAAGTATGTTATTAAGGCTGAGAGTGTGAGAATGTGTAAAACATTGGGAAATACATGATGATTTGTTGTTTGAAATTAATAATAATATCAAGGTGATTGCAGTTGTTAAGTTTTACTGTAGGGTAAATCTTAAATTATCGGCAATTTAAGGTAATTTACTTGATGACCGATTTGGCGTAGGGGTAGAATACCTGCCTTCTGAACCAGAGGTCGCGGGTTCCATTGCCAAACAAGACAAATACACCTATACATTTTAATTAGTGTTCGCGGGTTCCATTGCCAAACAAGACAAATACACCTATACATTTTAATTAGTTCTAAGATTTTAGGGGATTATAGTGTCCATCAATATGCACAATTTTTACTATGGGGCCAACCACGGAATTGCGAAAAAAAAACTGCTGTTCCATACATTGCAGTCGAGTCGATTTTGTACTTTTGTATGGAACAGCTTATTTCTTTTCGGGATTCCGTTGTTTGCCCCATAGTTAAAATTGTTTGTATTGATGGACACTATCATACCAAAAAATCATTGTACTAATAAAAAAATTGTGGTGTATATGTGTGCATAAAAAAAGTTTATATTTATCCGTTATTTAGTTTTCATAACACAGTTTCTTGATGAAAACTTCTTATGAGCTAGATAATTGGTGTGATTGTAAGTATTCAATATTATAATTATTTAATTAATAGTATCGCTCTAGAACTCAACTTTAGGTTTGGTATTTCTCTTATCCATCCATAAGGAAGGCTGTGCTCCAGCAGTGGGGGCTTATAATGGCTAATGATGATGATTTACTTGATTCACTGATTTACGCAGCTTATATTTATGAGGGCAAAACCGTCATTTTCATTTATAGCAGTGAGTTTTGCTGTGTGTTCAAAATTGTCAAACGAAAGATTGTATAAAAAAGATCACTTAAAAAAGTAGGTATAAAAAAACAACGGGTTGCACTCCGGGAGTACCGGCAGAAGTGAAAAGGGCTCCCAAGACTTATTCACAACAAAAATGAATTTGACAATAAGAGAAATTAGTACGGACTGGATTTGAACCGAGGTCTTCTGGCTACAATACCGCCCGTTTTCTAACCTGAGCTATTAGCACTTTGGAAACGGTGGCGAAATTTGCATCCGTATTCTAATGATATTGTAAAAGTTTTTCGATCAGACGGTCACGTGTCCTGAACTCCTGACGCGAGTTTAACAATTTTTACCCATCACAAAATATTTCAATTTCAGTTCAGTTTGACACATTGTTTACAGGAATGGATTAGAAGAGATGTTACATTTGATCTCCAAATAAATATAGCAGGGAGTGAATATAGCTACACTTAAAAAAAATGTCTAGGAAAAATGAATGGCACGGTCAGTCTCGCGAGTGCAACATATTACAAAATAATCAGTTACGACTTGAACCACGCAGTGTCAAGTTTTGCAATAATTGTGTTTACTATACTTCAGCAATCTTAAGGGAAATTGCTAGTAAGCAATGATCATTATGGCGGAACGGATTTTGTGATGATGATATGATGTGATGATGTGTAGTGCTGATTTTTGCGTCCTTCAAAGTCCGTGGGAATGTTCATATTCATTATGGTATGTTTGATTAAATAGTTGATGAAGATTTATATTTTAGATGGGGTGCTGTGGGAATCTGATTCCTCTTCTGTTGGAAGAAAGATTTGTGTTTTGTTGGTAGATTTATTATGTACATTATTAATAAGATTAAGATTTATAGGATTATTTTTTTCTATAAGTTGTGTATATTTGCATTTTAACCCCTATATTTATTAGATAGTAAAAAGAAGTATTTAAATGTAAACAATATAAACAAATTTTATAAAAATCTGATAACCATTTCAAAAGTTCACCAAATAAGTGTAAATTTTCAAAAAAAGTAATACTTACGGATCGTGATTTACAAAACACTTTATTAAAATTAAACCAAAAGTTAAATAAAAATCTGCAGATAATAAGTAGGTACTAAGAAAAATGTGTACATACAGAATATAAATCTTATGTGAAACATAAGTCAATCTACTCGGCGAGTATCACAGCTGCTTTATGCTCCATACAAAAGACATCGACGCGTTACTGCATAAAGTTTTTGTTGATAAATGCCAATGAACAATGGTACAGCTAAAATGATCTCTATATTAAAATACGACTTTAACCTTTACCATCTTCTTTTTAATAACAAAATACTACGCGGTATTACTTACCTTGTTTATGTTTATTTTTAACCGACTTCAAAAAGGAGGAGGTTCTCTGTTCGTCTTTATGTACTTATGTTTTTTTGTGTATGTCTACCAATTACTCGTTACATTTATATTACACTAGCTTTTGCCCGCGGCTTCGCCTGCGTGCGATTCAGGGAACGCTTTCTTCTTTTAATCTCCTTCGAAGATGAATCAAAATCCTTAATTAGCATAGATGCCTACGACATAATACCTATCTGCGTTGCTTCTGATATTTGTAACACAAGTGCTGAAGCAACTATTATTTGCGAATCAGATCAATGTGTTTGATATTTATTTTATTTTTATTTACTAGTAGGAAGCGCCATGAATCAAAGTTGCAATACGTAAAAGTAACTGGAGCTTCGATAAAGTCAAGGAAACAAACAAACGCAAAAAGGACGAGTGTATGCGCGCAAACAACGACAAGGCCGAACGAGATGAGGTGTGAGAACTTTTTAAATTGTGACTAAATTGTGCAAAAGCTGCGAAGGCTTAATTTTTTACAAGCTTTTTATTAACTTGCCATGTTAGTTAGTGGGGGACAAATCTTGCAAGCTTAATTTGAACCACTTCTACCAATAGTTTTAGTTGTTTCAAAATTTGCTATACCTGTCCAAGGTTACTAAGTTGTAAATTCCCATTAGAATTTAAGACCTATTAGTTTGGACACATGGTTTTGCAAATTCAAAATTTAAAAATTTCAATCGCGCTTTTTCGCAATCGCTATACTGTAATGAAATTATTTGTAGGTACACGGCGATTCAAAAATCGCAAAAAAAGGAAATGCGAACGAGATTTAAAAAATCTCGATTACGATTAAAAATCGAACTCGCAATTGTACTGGGTATGCCTTAAAATTCGTCAGAATATGTTTAGAAATTAAGAAAATAAAATTAAATATTGTAAATGATATTGACTCTGTTTTTGGTAGAACTAGGATGAGTTTACAAACTTGTTCTAATGTCTTAATACTTTAGCAACTACATACAAAGTTTAAGTATAAAATCTTTCTCTCTTTCGCAACAGCTTCCAAAACAGTTGTTGCACAAAAATTTTCGCCGCACACATTCGCCGTTTTGCATTCACAATTTCCGTGTAGCAAATAAGGATGGTACGAGCACGCAATAGGCACGACCGGCGACCGGCCGCATCCATCAACCGCAAACAATCATGTTTGTTTCTGTGACGCTCACTTTCATCGCATATTATAATAAAACCGTGGCATAACGCACACAGTTAAGGCGAAGTAGAATACTTTTTGATTAGCAATAGTCTGCGTTTTAATTTGTAAAATTATCTTTTTAATGTGCACATTAATCACTACCTACCGATTAATTTCCGTTTTATGTGAGATGTGAAAATGCAATTTTTTGTTATATAGGTAGTTTTAAGACACTAACAATATGCGCCAGTAGCTAGAAGAAGGTACCTACTTTACTAAGTTTTTAGTAGAATGATATTTCATTACCACAAAATACTGCAGTAAATGATCCTTAGGTTTCATGAAATACTATTTTATTACACTACAAGTTTGGTAAAAAATATAAAGCACCTGCACTCCTGTTGGTAGTAGAAAATCTTACATTAAGTTTACGTTAACGCGATCGAGAAAATGTAAATCGCACACTGCACACTCTTAATACCTCAACCCCTTAACTGATAACCTGAACTAATCACGTAGTATTGAACACGAACGGTTTTTGTCTAACAAGACAATTGTCTCGACGAACCATATTAAGACCTTTTCATAGATTAGTTTCAGGGTTCCATACCGGAAGAAACGATTTGACGTAATGGCACTAAGATATGTCTAGATTTTTTTACAGCTTTAGGGTTCTTGATTGGACTTTGACCAACTTCAATTCATTGGATTACATTGTATTTTTAAGCAGTTTGTTTTTTTGTAACCCTTAAGAATTTGTAGATATTCTTCTTTGGGTAGAGAGGATATTCCTAAGTTGAGAGTAGGTACCTACTATTAACGACATCTCGAAACTCAATAACCGCAGCCACACAAAATTGTCCATCTTGGATCGGTGACCCTCGATTTGGATCGTGGATCATGGATCGTGCATCGAATTTGTTCATTTGGATCGCGCGAGGCACGTTCACTCACACTAACCGCTCGTGGAGCTCCCGATTGGAGCCCGTTGGAGTTTGGTGTGGATACGGCTGATTGGAAATGCTTTCCCAATTTAGTTATGTTAAGGACATATCCTATAGCTTCAAATCTCAGTTGAGCTATTTTATAACGTGTTGGTTTTTTACTCTAGTATTTTTTACAATTGATTATGTACGGCAATCTTGAGCATGAATTCTGCCTAATTATAGATGATCAAACGAACTTCCAAGTGGACTTCGATCACAATAACTTCTAAGTATAACACATCCTAAAAAAATGTTTTTCATCTGTGAATGAATCTCATGTAACATCCGTTATTAAGCCAATCTTCATTACTAATCAAGTAATAAAATTTCCTACCATTTGGACCAAACTATAAAAATTACGAAATCCCTTTCTTACTCGGTCATATAAAAACAAGTTGCAGTATTGCAAAGGCCCATACATCACAGACGGACCTGCCAATTATATCTAAGATAGCTACGGAACCTTACCGGAGATTGATGTGCGTAAAATACGTGTTACGAGACGTCATAACTGCAGCTTGAAATAAACAATAGAGTTAACAGACTGTGCTTGGTACCTTTTACAATATATTATGGAATCTCAGGGTAGGTGTGCTACATGGATGAAAAGTTGGTATCTTGAACATTGTGGATGGAATAGGGTATTTGACTGTTGTTAAAATGTAAATGTTAAAAAAATGTAGCATTTAAGAATACCATATGTAAAAAAAAAACTGTTTTACAACAAACGACTTATAAGCTGTTTAATTGAGACTATAGCCGTCTCTTTCTAAAACAAAGGTGCTGCGGGGTGGCACTCTCCTTTCTAATAAGGAAATTTGATGCTCTATCGCCCGAATTCCCAAACGCTAATCATCTTTGGGAGCGTCGACAACAATGGAGAAGGCTGTGGAGCGTCTCAAACATCATGAGAAACACCATCTCTTTCATACGTTTGACATTTAAAGTGACAGGGCGATGTGTGAGACGCTCCCAAAGATAAGTAGCGTACGAGTATTCGGGCATAAGTCTCTGAAAAAATTTAAGATATTTGAAAATAAATACCTGTATTGTGTTGCTAATATTACGAAAATAGTTTTATAAGAAAAAAATATTAGTCAAATATCCCTATTTATTTAGGGATCAACTTATCCTTAAATAGCTGATTCTATTATTTTGGTAGTTAATTTTTAATTAGGCGTGTTGTAAGCCGCTTATTTTTCGGTGATAGTTGATAAATACAATAGTTTCGCTAGGCTAGTTTTTCATTTTTTATTGTATCTTATTTGTGAAGCTGTTAATAGCTTTGTTATATTTCAGCTTTTTAATGTATGAGGTTAGGCAGTTGATCTTCTAGTAAATAAATGAATAAATAGATAAATAAATAAATAGATTACAGTTCTAACTAATATAATTGCAAATAAGCTTTACTTTTGCGGTGCTTTGCTGCTCAGAAGCAGCTGAGTGATGCTTACAGTCAACTTTGATTTGCCAGTTAAATATTGTTTGGTAAATAGTATAATAGGAAATCAACTCACATCTGACATGGTATCAAATTATTTCAATGAAAATGGTAAAAACTTTTTTATTTTACTCACCAATTCAACATTATTTGATCAAAATATGTATAGCGAGCAACAACACGTTCTTATTTCGTTACTAGTGGGTCCCCACGGTATTACCCGCGTGTTAACCGTTCCGTTGGAAATATCGGGATGTGCTTTATAGTGTGCGCAAATGGTAAGAACTTAAGAACGAAATAGGGTCGTATTTGCAAAAAATGATACACAAGTGTTTAAACCCTGTGTATACTTTTTGATACACTAGCGCCGAGAGTGTTAATAGGGTATTTTACTGATATTTATTTATTTATTCAAAATGTTTTTCTAAATATTAGCTACACAAAACCAAACAAGTTTTTATTTTGAATTATCTTGAATATTTTCAAAGTTAAAGGACATAAAACTTTCTAATTAGACAAGGAGAGAACGACTATCTTTGTGACGTTACCAATTCAGTAGCGTCGTAGTCTCGCCATAAAAGATTTCGTTTTAGAAAGAGACAAATATAGTCAAAATTAAACAGCTTACAGTTCGCTTGTCATAAACAGGTTCAATTATTTTTTTCACATTTGGTATTCTTATAAGATATATTTTTTAATTATCATTAAATATTTTCATTTCAACAACAGTGAAAACCCTATTGTCTGTGCATTATGCGATTTTATTGTTACGTAAAAGTCATAGCTACTGCATCGGAATTAAAAGATGAATTCAGTAGTTATTGAACGTTCTAGTTATGTTCTATTCAAAAGTTGTTTACTAGCTTACTCAGTAGGGCAGAGGTACTATTTGTGGCCACTTTAAGGCTTTTTTGACTTTTAAGCACTAAGTACTAAATGGTCTTAGGTATTTAAGACACAAATTATATCTTAAATTATAGATAATTTGTCTACCTATAAAGGTACATTTTTCAAATTCGTAAAAGTAAAATAGTTTTTTTTATATTACACACAAGGTGTGAAAGGTGCCAAATGTACCGGTTTTGGCCACTTACTGATAGTTAAACTTTTGTAAGTATTGCGAAAAATCAAAACCAAGTCAACAAAGTCAATTGCAAAACAACAATTTAATTGTAAAAAACAAAGGTTTATAAAAGTATTTCATCCAAAACAAATTTCTTAAAATTTTCATACAAAACATTTTTTCAATCAGAAAATGGAATTTATTGAAAAAAATCTTATGACATAAGGAATTCTAACGGTTTTTATGATTACTTTAAAATACCTTATTTTAATTGCCTTTATCAAAAATGGCTAAAAGTTATTTAGAAAACTTTTAGAGCAAAAAGTGCCCAAAACCGGTACAGTGGCCAAAACCGGTACGCCTGCCCTACCTATAGTATTTGTCTGTTAACGAGTGTTTGCTATAGTAGATTATTTTTCAGGTTTGTAATATTTATTATATTTTAAGTTGAATATTTAACATTAAAATACTGAATTAGAACCACAGAAAAATGTTTGCTAAGTTTCTCTAAAAATAAATATCAATTTTGCCAACTTTTTACGAGTTCCTTGCCGGTTCTTCTCGTATTAACTCCACTATTACTCCAAGTATTGTTCCAAGGTCTCCTGCCGCATGTCTTCGCGAATCGAAAGCGAAGTTTCGTAGATAAGAAATATCAACTTTGACAACTTTTTACGAGTTCCTTGCGCGGTTCTTCTCGTAATATTGTTCCAAGGTCTCCTGCCGCATGTCTTTGCGAATCGAAGGCGAATTTCGTAGATAATCGGAAATGTTTGTCATGTTCTAAGTTGTATTAATCTTTATTATTAGTTTTAAAAATATCGATAATGAAGTAAGTATTAGAAAGAATTATATTCGGGTGTTTGGCCGGACAGTGAAAGTCCGCGGGTTCGAGTCCCATCGGAGCTAGTTGTGAGACGGGTTGAGTTTTTATAATACTTCATTTTTAATATTGGTATAATATAATTTAATAAATTAACCACTGAGCTAGTGGTTAGAGCAGTCACCCGGAAAGCGAAAGGTCGTGGGTTCGAGTCCCATCGGAGCTGGTTGTGAGACGGGTCGATTTTTTCTAAATACATCATTTTCCATTTTTCTATAATGAAAATTGCATTGTGAATGCAAAAAACTAAAAATTAAAATAAATTTTCATTCAATAAAAGTTTATTTAAAAATTGAAAATTAAGTATTTAGAAAAAATCGACCCGTCTCACAACCAGCTCCGATGGGACTCGAACGCAATGCATTACTTTTTTGCATTCACAATGTAAATTATTAATGTAAATTGCAAAAAAGTAAAAATTCAAATAACAACAAAAGTTTCATTAAAAATTAACATTTTTGTTTGGAATACAAAATCTTACTCGAGCTTAAGTTAGCTTTTTTGTGTCACGACAAATAAAATGTCTTCCGTGCTACACTCGTATCTATTACGATACTGGCATTTCATAAACAGTGTAATCATTACCATACCATTTGCATTGTAAATTGCAACACGAGTTATTGACGAAAACCAGCACTGAATTGGTTTATTTTTTACTATGAATGTAGATAAAAAACAGTGCTGCATTGTGGGTATATATATATCGTGTTTTTAATGATCACAAATTATCATAGCTCTAATTTTTTCACAAATTCTAAACACACATTTCTTGAATAATGAAAATGACGTACTAGAATAAGTCGACCCGTCTCACAACTAGCTCCGATAGGACTCGAACCCACAACCATTCACTGTCAGGGCGAATGCTCTAACCACTGAGCTATGGAGTCGCTGGGAGAAGCGACGACTTTATCCAATACTTCTAACGCGCAGTTTGTCAACGTTTATTTTTTATTTTAAATTTATGATCATCATATTACACATTTCTTATTTACGATCGCAAATAAGAATAACTGTGGCACAAACTTTTCTGTTCCGGTGACAGCGGCGCTGTGTTCTTTTTCCTTTTTTTTATTGAAATTTACCCGGCCCTGACTTTTAAGACCTTCAGCCGCCAGCAGCGCTATGGTTTCGACACATGAAGCTCGACTTAATACTGAGGTAACTGGAGTTCTCACCCTGAATAAAAAAGTGTACCCAGCAAATTTGACATTTATGTATGTAGTGGCTGTCAGTTGTCTCATTTATGACCATACGTATTTTTTTAAAGTGTAGGTGAGACGGAAGACAGCCACTGTGTAATTTGTGGTGGACAAAAAATTGTTCGTACTGCACTCTCCAGTTACCTCAGTATTAAGTCGAGCTTCATGGTTGGACATCAACTTGACAGCAGAATGACATTAAAAAAAACACGCTAGTTTCACATTTTGACCACCGGAACAGAAAAGTTTGTGGCACTGTATAAGTAACTATGTACCTATATCCAACATGAATCAATCAAGAGTTTACCTTTTACGTTGTTTTACGTTTTCTAACTCTACATATTTTCAAACTAACGACCAAAAAGTTACACACTTACAAAGAAGCATACTTTCAAATAAACCGTAGGTATACGCAGGACAACAATGGTTAGGACGACCAATTAACGACCATATCTTATAACCATTCCGGGTCAAGATAAAACCGTAAGATGAATAGATATGTTACATAACTATTACATTAATTAAGGCGACCTCGCAACAAAGGCGAAATGATATACACAAATATAATTAGTCTACTTTTGAAACTTACCAGCTAAATTCCCACCGATTATTATTCCACAAACACCTGCAAAATTTATTATCACTTATCACTTCAGTTTCTCAACGCTATGCACTCCCAAACTACAGCGGGACAACACAAGCACACGAAAAAAGATAACGTTAAATAACGCGCTATAACGCTAAAGCAAAAACGATTCGTTTCACCTACTGACACGCTAATAACCACATGTCAAACGAACATGATCCCAGTTCCTACATTGTATAATCCATCCATAACACTAATACAAGAAAAGCTATGCCTCCCGACATAAAACGGAATGTAGGTAAACAATGCATTCCCACGGCAAAACCTTAACGTTACGCAAAAATTGCACATAATTAAGAACGGCTCTTAACATTCGGACTTTGTCTATATTTGACAAAACAATGTTAGTAAACTTGTTGTATGTGAAAAAAAAAATTACAGCTAAAACTATTGTTTTGGGTGAGCGGAGAGATAAAACGGAGGTTATATCTTAAAATATCGGTCAGAGGTCGTGTGCTTAAAGCTGGCAAGAAACACAAGAAAGTTAACAAAACTTTTAGTCCACTATAAAAAAAAGAAAATTTCAAAAGTTTGGAAGTGCAAAACGTGCTAAAACTCTTTGGTTTTTAAAAATAAAGTTTTATATTATACCGGTGCTTATCGCTTGGCACACTCGTGAAGATGCGCTCGCGGTGCGAGGAGCGGACGGTGACTGCGCGGCGCATGCGCGGCGCGAAGCCTCGGTGGGGTGCCGACATTGGTAGAAAGGGGAGATGGGCTTTCGTCAAGGTTGGAGCTATTTTTTTTTCCTATGATTTTGTATGTATAAATAGGCGAATTTGAACCATAGAGAGGGTAAGATTAGATTTAATGGTAATGACGTTTTTGAGCTTTAGTGAGAGAAATCCGATTTCATTCTTACTCATATAACAATCATAATAATATGTTATATTCATATCAGCGAGTTGTAGTTTTGGTTAGAGCTATTTGAGGAGCCAATATGGTGTAATAGTTAGCGCGCTCGGCCTGCGATCGTTGAAGTTAAGCAACTTTCGCAATGGTCCGTCACGGGATGAGTGATCAAAAATTTATTATCTCGAGATTTTTCGTGCTTTGGAAGGCACGTTAAGCCTTTGGTCCCGGCGGCATTTGCAGTCGTTAATACCCACCAATCCGGATTGGGCTTGCGTAGTAGGGTCATGGCCCATTCTCCTTATCCATTAGACTTTCAGCTGGAGATGATAGAGATATTATTTATTATTTATTTATATAATATATATAGAGATATTCCATACTTACTTAATCAAAAGGTATTGTATTTTGACACATAACATTCTGTACCCCTATCACGAAAACTATCGTAATCGTAATCTTTATCGTATTATTTTGTGTGAAAACCAGAGAAGCGCCTCTTTCGGTAGTATGAGGAACGAAAATTCAACACATATTTGGCAGCAGCACTTTGACAGCTTTTGATGGATGGTAAAGTTCACTATTACGATTACCATAAGGACGACGACTTCGTGCTTATGCTACTGTACCCCTTTTCTTTTGATTATAGTGAGGGCAAATACAGTCTTTTCGTAAACCGCTAGTTGGACTCAGTCAGACACAGGCCCTACTGTCTCTCGTCGCCCCCCCCCCCTCTAAGCCTAATAGGCTTCGCGTCAGGGCTGGGCGGTTCTTACCCCTGCCCGCCCCCTGACGAGCTCGAAAGCTCGAGAGGAGGCCGGACAGAAGGAGAGAGCATCTGCATCCTACCGTACCCCTTCCATGAAAAACTATCGTTAAGGTATTTAAATGTTTACTTTTTGCATTCACAATGCAATTTTGTAAATGCAATTTTGAAAAATTGTTGTGAGACGGGTCGATTTTTCTAAATTCGTCATTTTAAATTATTGAATATCGTTATGGAAATCGAATAATAAACTATACTCCTTCAAAAGCACTCAAAGTGCTGGGTGCATACCAACAACTCTAAGAATGCGATTTAAAACTGGTGCGACTCAGAACTAATAGGTTCCTAAAATGAATTGCTTTATTTCGTACCATGGAGCCGATTCTCAGGCAATCGAGAAAAGTTCACATTTATAAGCTCGAAATTCAAATATAACACAGTTTGTGTATTGTTAGAATTTCACAATCGAAAAAGTTCGATCGAAAACCAGTCGAACGCAACGAGTGGTACGGACCAATCGATGTTCGTATACGAACTTAGCTGTCAAAATCGGTGGTTCACACCACCGATTTCAGACCAGAAGGTCCCGGGTTTGATTCCCAATGGTGGTACATATTGTATTAGATTTGGTTGGTGGTAGGACTTGTTCTGGGTTCGCCTGGCTAGCTACCACCATCTTATCTAAGTCTGACGCCATAACAATGATGTTTTCAGCATTATTGTGTTCCAGCAGTTAGAGATAAGATAGCCAGTTCCTCAGTGATTGAGGATTCCGGGAGTAGTGCGCTTCCACCTTCAGCCTTATCACCACTTAACATCAGGTGTGATGAAGGCTAAGTGCTACCCCGTCGTGGATAAAAAAAAATAAGAGTTGATGGTAGGCATCCTGTCAAACATGTATTGAATTTATACGACCGAAAGAGGCACTGCTCTGGTTTTCATACAAAATGATACGATTACGATAACGGTTACCATAACGACAGGTTTCCGTGCTAGGGCCCATAATCGAACAACTAGCTCCAAATAATTATTATTTACGATTGTCCTGAGCCACACTGGAGCGACCGCGGGGAGCGGAGGCGACCTGCGGATCCGCAGGACGCGCGAACACGTACTATTCCCTCCGCGCCGGTCGCGGCAACCGCCGCCGGACGCGCCAGTGTGGCCCCTCCCGTCCGTCTCAATATAATATTTGTTTTTCCCGCTCAACGCGGACGCAAGACGCGCCGCTCCAGTGTGGCCCACGACTTACGAGTCTTCCGCCCGCGGCTTCGCCCGCGTGGACTACACGACGTTATCCCGCGGGAATGTGATATATTTCCGAGATAAAAAGTAGCCTATGTTCCTCTCCAGGCTACAAAGTATCTGTGTTCTAAATTTCAGCCGTTCAGCCGTTTTAGTGTGATTGAGTAATAAACATCCAAACATCGAAACTCTCACATTTATAATATTAGTAGGATTAGTACCTAGGATTTACGATACGATATAGTAAACGAATTTTTTAAAAAGCTTATTTATAGTACTGATTTATCTTCACAAGTCCGTTTCTTGTAAGTACTATCACAGATAATATAATACTATACTAGTAGTATTATATTATCTGTGATAGTACTTACAAGAAACGGACTTGTGAAGATAAATCATTTTGTAAACTTGAAAGATCTTTCTACAAAAGGATTTAATAAAATATCGTCCCTTTTTTAATCTGATACTTACTTAATTAAAACTTTTAAACGAATTGTCAATTTAAAAGCTTTGTAAAACCCTTGGCGCGTAAGTTGTTTTAAGTAAAAATTGTTTATATAAAAGTACGTTGAACTTTTACAATGTTATTTATCGTTTATTTAACCTTGTAATCTGTGATGACGTAGTGAAAACATTATAAAACCTTTGTGGATCGGTCAAAACTTTTTTAACCTCAAATTAAACGTTGTACTTAACGAAAAACTTTGAGAAACCAAAAATTGAAAAATTATATTGTAGTGGAGTTTAACTTTCACATATGGTTCAATAAAAAAACTGTAAATTCCCTGAAAAGGTTGCGAAACGATGAAAAATTTCAGGAACACTTAAAAAAACACGTCGTAATATTTAAATTTAACCATCATTATTATCAGCCACTTAATGTCCCCACTGCTGGGGCACACACTTCCTTATGGATGGATAAGGAAAATGAACCATGACGCACCACACGCACCCTATGCGGATTGGTAGGTATTAACGACTGTGAAGAAGAGCTCGAAATCATCAAACTTTGGACACCCATCCCGTGACTGACCATTGCGAAAGTTGCTTATGCATAACCTCAGCAATTGCAGGCCGAGTGCGCTAATAATAGGGGTTAAAGAATGTAATTGCCTTTTTTTCTTTTGTACATATAACTTAACAACTTTTATGATATAAGAAATAGATAATTTCTTTACATTAAGACCGTATCGAGCAGCTTTTGATAATTTAATAACCACGATATTTGATTATTTACATAGAAAAATTTTATCTCGAAAGTTACGACTACTTTTGTTTCCAGAATTTTGTACTTTATTAGTTGTAACTTAGTGAAAATATTTTTTTTGCTCTTAACGAATATGTCATTTAGTAGTTAAAATGCCCATAAATACGTGTGTAAAATTTTGTAAAGTTACATAATATTAGTCGTTGAATAAATTACAAAAACGTTAGTATGGGAAAAAAAAATCTACAAAAATCTCTATACAAAACGGCAATTTAATACTTTAACCCCTAATATATTCTCTATAGGCTCCTCGCGTATATATTATAACTTCTAAATGTAATTCTAACTTCTAACTGTTTAATAAACCGTTAAATTTTAGTGGTTGTTTTCCCGAAAATTACTGGATGAAATCATCAATACAATACTTTTACGATGGGAACTAGTTTGAAATAGCGAAAAAAATCAGCTGTTTCATACTAATTTGAATTTCAAATCAACTCAATTGAAATGTATGGATTTATGTATGGATTCCATACATTTCAATTGAGTTGATTTGAAATTTAAATTAGTATGGAACAGCTGATTTTTTTCGCGATTTCAAACTTGTTCCCATCGTAAAAGATTGCTTAAACTGTGGTAAAAGTATTGTATTGATGATTTCTTCCAGTAATTTTCGGGAAAACAACCACTAAAATTTCACGCTGTATAGGTATGGTGGGCGTTCAAATCCGTCATTGTAATACCGGCTTTTTTCGTAGTAGGTAGGTATAACTTATAAACTGTTAACTGTACTGTACAAGCGCCTTTTTTATATATATAATAGTGGGAATGTGGTTATGCATCCCGAAGGTATATGGGACTCGCCGCTAAGGCCCTACCCACTAAACCCCCTACTGCTGCTTCCAACACCACCTAACACGCAGGACCTACGGGACCGTGATATCACGCACCGTGTGAACTGTACAAGCGCCTGCGCAGACAGACTCCGAGACATAGACGTTCCGTTTCCCAGCGCAGTTGAATAGGACATAACGACGAAGGATAAGTCACGGTGGGAGCACAAATGAGATTTTAATATCGCTTAAAAGATTTATTATTAGATTTTGAACTAGAATTATCATTGTTGTGATTGTGACCAAGTACCTACTTCTTAGACAATAATAATTCTAGTGGTTCATATTTAGATTATTCCTTTTACGAGCTTTTAATGGTTTTGGGGGTTTTTCTCATACTAGGAATATGTGGCCGTGGTGTGCACTCAACTCACTATAACCTTATGTTATATGTTTTATTACCGTTACTATTTCAATTGATTTCTATAATGTAATATTGTATAATTTTAACAATTTAATTTGATTTTACTTTTTTATGATTTGATCTAATGTTTAAGCATGTTATTTACACATATCTGTAGAGTTGCAGTTTACCTTATTTACCAAAATCATGTAAAATCTGAACAACCATTACTGTAAATCTGTTTTGTGTAATAAAATTAAATAAATAAAAGATAAATGAAATACTTATTAGAAAGAGTCGACCCGTCTCACAACTAGCTCCGATGGTTCTCGAACCCACGACATTTCACTGTCCGGGCGAATGCTCTAACCACTGAGCTATGGAGTCGCTGGGAAAAGCGTCGAGTTTATTCAATACTTCTAACTCGCTGTTAGCCAGCCTTCAACCATATCTTCACTTAGGTGTGATGAAGGTTAAGTGCTACCCGTTGTGCAAAAAAAATCCGTCTTACAAATGCGTTGACTTGCGAATTATTCAACAGAGCCGTAAGACTTTTGCCCTCTACATCATTTGTACTTATCACTACCCCTGTTGCACCTTCCAACAAGTGCACTAATGAAAGTCCTGTCATGTTCACGCCACTTACAGTGATGTCACTATTGATGCTAAGTGCACTCTCATCCCTTTAAATAGCGTCATTAATGTCAGCGTCTATCTGTGAACTTCGTACGCAAGTGAAGAGAATGTAGTTACAAAAGATGCAATAATAACTAGTTGTAATAATACCAGTGATTTTCCAAGATGGGTTTTTCCAAGTGAAAACTACTTTAGCGGCGTTGTGCACTTTTTGTGATGGGTAAAAAATGTTAAACTCGCGTCAGGAGTCCTGACTGTATCCTGATTCAGGACACGTGACCGTCAGATCGAAAATTCGTAAGACGGACACGTGACCTAATCGAAAAACTATTACAATGTCATTAGAATACGAAGGCAAATTCGCCACCGTTTCCAAAGCTGTAATAGCTCAGGTTAGAAAACGGGCGATATTGAAGCCAGAGGACCTCGGTTCAAATCCAGTCCGTATTTTTTTATTTTTTTTGTCAAATTCCTTTTTTTGTGAAAAAGTCTATGGAGCCCTTTTCTCTTCTGCCGGCACTCCCGGAGTGCAACCCGTTGTTTTTATACCTACCAATTTGTTTTTCACGAACACTTACCTTCATTTTGAAACTTCTGTCTTGAACTCCAGTTAATCACAAGGATGGGTAAATTACTTAGTAGCTAATGTAGGGGAAAGGTGTACTAAATTATCCCTCGAGGTAAAATGATCCCCTACAGTTTTAACGAAAATACTAGTGGCATCTTTACGATTTGTTGGCTGACGTCTTCCCTGTACTCCACTCAGTAGCCCAATAAAGTGTCATGGCGGTGTGAGTACAGTGCGTCGATTTATTTCAAAAAATAGAAAAAAGCTATCTTCGATCTAAGATAAGCCTGCAATCAAAGTTAAATTGTTGAAATTCTTTTGTGGTTATGTGAATGAAAGTTTTCCTAGTACTTTTTATTGATATTCAGTAACATTTAAAACTCGTTTTGATCTCACCAAGATAATGTTTTGAGGTCATACTTCGACAACTTTTGTAAATTTAACATTCGGGGTAAAACGATCCTCTTTAGTGGGTATAAAACGATCCCAGGAATAATTTCACCAAACTTGGAAAACAATTTAAAATTATTCATGTTTTTTTTTGTATTCCTATCTATTTGTACTGCGACGGGACGGGTGTTCAATTCGTAGCCGGAGAGCCAGTGTGACGGGACGGGTGTTCAATTCGTAGCCGGAGAGCCAGTGTGACGGGACGTCCTCGTCGGCCAGTGGTACACTAGCCGGAACGTCGGAAGTCACCGCCCAGTATTTAATTTGTAGATAATAGATGAATAAGAAGATGTTTAATAGGGACTTGACTTTTTATTGTAAAGGTAGTAATAAAGAAACGTATATGAAGAATAGGAAGATTAGGAAGATTAGGAAGCATAGGAAGATTAGGAACCCTTTCCAAGGGTCAAGGGTTCCACTTATTTAAAACTATAATTAAACAACTCAAACTGATATAAAAAACTGGTAATGCTCCGTGAGCTCTGTACGGCTTGGTGATTTTAGTAGAACTGAATCAAAAATGATGAACAGGACACGTGAAACGAAGATTTTGAAGTTGAATTGAAAGAACAGGATAGGATTCGATAAAATTAATGGCCAGTATGTAGAACTAGATGGAGTTTCCAGTCATCATAGAATTTTTAACCATCCATAATGACTGGTACGAATCGACATCGTTACAGTACCTTTTACAGATCATGCCACATCAAAGAAAAACCTACCGACAAAACTGGGAGTGAGTTTTCTGTACGACAAGACCGTTTTCTGTACCTGTAGTGGTGCTAAAAACAAAAACGCAGTTGGTTTAGTTAAGACTTTGGGCAGTAAACAAACGGTGTTTACACCTAAGCATGAGAGAGAACTCGTTGAGCACATAAATTATTCAGAACCAAACATGTATGGGTTAACCAAACAAGATAGTATGGGATCGTTTTAGACACCCAGGTGTACAAAATGATCCTTTAGTAGAGGTTTGGAAAATCTCTAATAAATCTAAAGATATAAAATCAAACTGCAATAATGGCATGCCAGTATAACAACACTTAAGTTATTTAAGATTCAAGATTCAGAATTCAAATTTGTTTATTCAATTTACATTAATAAACAAATTTGAATTCTGAATCTTGAATCTTGAATCTTAAATAACTTACCCAAAACTTTTTCAAAGTTTGCTCTTACTATAATATTTTGGATACAGTAACCGATTTCCCTTAGGGGGATCATTTTGGACACCTTTCCCCTACATTTAATTTTTATTGTTTTCGTTTACTTTTAACAGTCTAAATGTCCATATAGTTTTTGGGAAACTGTCTGTCTATCAGTCCCATTTATCGGTAGTGGTAATTATTGAAACAAATACAATGATCAACATACATGGTATCAAAACGCAAGTGATATTATAATATTAGTATTATATCCTACTAATATTATAAATGTGAAAGCTTAGATGTTTAGATGTTTGGATATTTAGATGTTTGGATGTTTGTTACTCAATCACGCCAAAACGGCTGAACGGATTTGGTTGAAATTTGGGACACAGATACTTTGTAGCCTGGAGAGGAACATAGGCTACGCGGGCGGAAAGCTAGTATTTTTTCCTGACTGCGACAGGAGGGTAAAAAGGAACGCTTCCAAATCGCTTTGTTATTAAATCTAGTTTAATTGAATAACAATTTTTGCTTAGTCAAGGCATCATCATCCAAGTCGTAAGTATTATTTTCAGTCACCAGGATGTAATCATAAATTCTCTCTAATACTCTGGAGGCAGTTAAGGGTCAGAGGTCCCAAGAGCCTCTATAAATATTGCTCTGAAGGAAATTGCAGCCCTCAGGAGAAAGCTGATGGATGTGCTGAAATGGGTTCAAAGTTGTTATGTAGCCATGGGGCTTCGTTTACTAACTATTCGACTCATAGTTTGATCTATAAGATGTTGGTTGGTATTGACTTATGACTTTGTAGAATTGAGGTTTATTAGAATAATAAAATATTTTTTAAAGCATCCTGTGACACACGTAGGACAGATAAATCTATTCTCCTGACGCCCAATGTACAAAAGGTTTGACAAATCCACTTTATAGACTAAAGACTAACGGAAAACGGCCCAAAAAACGGAAGAAGCAGAAATGCCTTTTTTTCGTGTGATTAGAGGATTGTTTGTATCACCGGTAAACAAACAATCCATTAGCAGTTAATATAAGAACCTTAAAGTCCTTCCATCAACTCATTTACGCACATTCACCACAGAATGCCTTCTCAGACCAAAGGCTTCATTACGGTACAGGCTAATAGGTCATACCTCCAGGCGGGACAGGCTCAGCATTAGCGCTAATACTCATGTTTAGTTACAATGTAGCGGTAGGCATAGCGAAACTAGGTATAATTTGAATAAAACCACTATGAAATCGTTTTCATTCCATTTCAAAAATATGTTTTTTTATTATTTAATATTTTTTTATCTCGTCTTATTAAATTTCATTGTTTGACTTGTAGGTAAAAAAATGAATTATAATTTTTATTCATTCATGTTCACTCTCACTTATACTTTTATAAAATATGGGACTTGCGAAAAATAATAATTTTATTTTTGAAAATCTTCACGTTGTTGGCAAGATTTTAAACCGATATACTAATTATTGGTCAATTAGTTATTATGTGATTTCTCGTTAAATGACAATAAGGAATCTAGTAAGCGTTATAAAAAATAAACATTAAATTGAAGTTACACCATCAGGATTGCGAGAAAGCAATTGAATTGACGAATCATCCAATTTATTTACAAAGAAAATCACAGTAATTCTACTTCGAATACCAGATTAGTCGATTGGCCAGATGGACGAGCGATAACCAGCGAAAATGTGATGTAGTGCACTACGTGGGCGGTGAAAAAGATATGGCGTGCTATAATTTCGTACCAAATTAAATAGTTTTACTAGGTTATCAGAAGCTATAACTACTGTAGGTAGCTTTGATGAATTATAATGAATTCTTTGACTCGCTTTTTTGCATTCAAAATTTTCGATCAATAAAATTACTCTGTATAACCAGATGGAGTATAAAAACGCCCGATAAAGTAAGAGGGCAATTCAAAGGTGCGCTCTTATTTTCCTGCCATTTATGACTTAGGTATGAGGTAAGATCGTATTATTTTGTAACCTTTTTCTCCCGTTTAAAAATCAATTAGTCGGTGCCATATTAGAGTTTTGTTTTAGTGAAAGTATTGTTGATCGAAGTACAAAATGCTCTTTTAAACTTAATATTTATTATAAAAACAATTTGTCACCTCTTGCTTAGGACTCGAACCCTACTGATTTAAACATATATCAATTGCAGTTGTATTTATTAACTAGCTTATAATACAAGTTTTGTGCCGCAATATCAACGGAAAAGTTCAAGAAAGTTTTCCATAATTTTCCATTTAAAGTTATTTGAATAAGTAATACTTAATAACATTAATTAATTATTTTGAATTCAATAAAATCAATAGATCAATCGATTGATAGTCAAAGCGATTTTTAAATTTAATACTGTTGGTATATAACTTCAACTACAATAAACAAGATATCAATAGCTTCTTAACTAGCTTTACATCTCTCCGCCCACGTGTGACAGCTCCCAGTTACGTCCGCTGACAGACAGGCGCGGAAGATGCAGTGATACGGTTGTTTTACTGCGCAGACGAGATGCACAGAACAATGGCACCTTATTTACTTGAAGGAAAGTGGCCACACGGGGACCGTGTCACATCACATTACATCGTAAACTACTATTTTAATCTAGTAGAGAGAAAAACAAATGAGTTATGTGATGTGCCTATATACTTTTTGACTATATGTGTTGCAATTTCAGGATATTACGCTCGTTCGTATGGTTTACTAGCTTTCCGCCCCTGGCTTGAATTAGAAAATGTATTCCCGTGGGAAAATATCTTAACTCCCGGGGTAAAAAGTGCCCCTGCTATTTCTAGACCACGACGTATCTCTTTTCCAAATTTCATGTGGGTGCTAACAAACATCCAAACTAGCGCATTTTGATATTAGTAAGATATAGGAAAAATGTGATAGTAAAAAAGCACGAGCCCCATAAGTAGCTTTCAGGCGGGATTCGAACCCGCGCCTCCGGGAATCCGGCCCGATGCTCTGACCAACTAAGCTACCGAAAGGCCTACACGACTCGTCGAATTTTGCTATCACTTGTTACGCTGTAGGCCAGCATTGCTCCATCAATGCGAGGAAACCCTCGCATCCGAAAGAATCATTTTTACAAATGTTTAACAATCGATTAAGATGAAACAGCCACTATAAGATTTTTAATTATTTTTATGCATTCAAAATGCAATTCTGTAAGTATAGGAAAAATGTGATAGTAAAAAACCACGAGCCCCATAAGTCCCGAATCCCGCCTGAAAGCTACTTATGGGGCTCGTGGTTTTTTACTATCACATTTTTCCTATACTTACAGAATTGCATTTTGAATGCATAAAAATAATTAAAAAATCCTATTAGTAAGATGTTATGATATAAATTTTTAAATCTACTTTTGTACTAAAATTAGACCTAAGACCAACAGGTAATAAGTTCATCAGTTGTATGATGTTGCCTGTGCTGCCTGCCAATCTATATTTATCACTACATAGTATAAAACAAAGTCGCTTTCTCTGTCCCTATGTCCCTTTGTATGCTTAAATCTTTGAAACTACGCAACGGATTTTGATGCGTTTTTTTAATCGATAGAGTGATTCAAGAGGAAGGTTTATATGTACTTTTTATCCCGATACTCCCACGGGAACGGGAACCACGCGGGTGAAACCGCGGGTGGCCGCTAGTAATATTATAAAGAGGAAAGATTTAATTTTGTATTTTTGTATGTAACGAATAAACTCAAAAAGTACTGGACCGATTTAGAAAATTCTTTCACCGTTAAAAAGCTACAGTCTTCCCGAGTGACATAGGCTGTATTTTATCCCGATATTCCCACGGGAACGGGTACCAAGCGGGTGAACCCGCGGGCGGCCGCTGGTTTATAATAAAAATAAAAACCTAGCACCAAAGATTTATTTGAACACTTTCAACCTATCACCATCCACGTTCGATATCCTACCTACCTTTTTTTTAAGCCTCTTTACTTTAATTTAAATATTATTTGCAAAATAGTGGTGCAATAAGGTTAAACAAACTCGAAGTTAATTAAGTAATTAATGAATATAGCCTATTTCCGCTAATTATTCTAACGAACAATTAATGTTACACAAAACCTCAAATCTGTTAAAAGCTTATCTTAGCATATAGGTATTTCAATTGTGTTGAAAATTACAACTCCACAATTTGTTCGTATGAAATTACCATGGGTTCTATAAATGCATCGTCAAACTAATGAACTCCCAACAGTGCGTTGCCCAACAGTTCAAGGCCCAGCGCTGGGGCGATAATAACTAATAACGTCTGACAGCCGCTGTCATCCGTCCGTCACAGCTGACACGCGACGCGGCTCTAATACGTCAGCTTAAGGCGAATACGGTAGGTACCTAAAGGGCTGTTTCTCAAAGTGTAATTTTCAAGGTGATCTAACGATAAATATAAAAATATTTGTGACGTGATTCTTATAGCTTAAAGTTCTGTACACTTGTGTTTCAGCTATCAGAACTAACGAAGATATTAACTACTTATTTCAAATATATTTTGCCGTAGGTGAGTCGGAATCGAACCTGGGTTGTAATAGTATGAGACGCCGTCCTAATAGAATGCGACTACGCGATCATCGCAAGTTCACTCGAATTTTAGTCGTTCAAATCCGCGATCAATCATATTGATGTCGAATAAGTGTCCTTAATCAGCATTCGCGCTATGCGTGCGTGCGAAAAAAAACGCGATGAACGCATCGCTTACTCGCGCGATGATTGCGTAGTCGGGTTTCTATTAAAGAGGTTATTACACCATCCTGAATAACGGATCCGATATTTAGTTGTTCCTGAATTCAGATAAGTTGAATCGCTTTAAAAAAGGTAGCATCCGATTAGGATCCGATATCAGGAGCTTCGACGACTAAATTAAAGAGGTTATTACACCATCCTGAAATCAGACACTGAATATCGGATCCGTTAGGGGCTGTATTAATCACGTGATGTTTTTAGCAACTTTTTAGACCCCCTGGTTATACGTTTTGAGGCTTTTTAGTATGTGATTGTGATACTTGGTGATTTTTTCCCGGACCCCCCCTCCCCCTTTCGACCTCACGTGATTAATGGACAGCCCCTTATTCAGGATGGTGTAACCTCTTAAGACAGCGCTTGACTTGTGACTGGTTCCATGTCACTTCAAAGGCAATCTTCCCCTTAAGGATGTCCCATGCCACGTAATTAGTGTAAACAACAAATTCTTCACACCATTCGCTGTCAGCTCTACCAAAGCTTTACGAAACACCGCCCAAATTATACATTAACAAATTCCAGCATAATTTAATTTAATTAAATTTGCGGTTCAACGTTACCAAATGTTTGCCACCAATGTCACCGGTTCGACACCTAGTAACCAAAACAATTATTGTCATAAATATTGTTATTATGTTGCGTCTGCCCTTGTGTTGAAAACTCCTTCGTGACTCTTTCACTCGCATTTTTAAATGCAATTTAATTTTAATTGACAACGGTTTACGATCTTTATTTGTTACTAACAAAGTTTTGTTTCATTTTCTTTTTTTTATTACAAATGTAATGAATGTTTGACAACCACGGAGGTTGTGGTCGAGTGGTGTACGCACCGGTTTTCAAGGTGCCGCTATCTCTAGAGGGGGATCCCTTTCGTTAACATAATATATGTATTCCTAAAATGTTTTGGCACAATGAACTTGACATAATTTTTTTGGCATAATTATACTTGGTCATAATTGATTTTTAGCAGCATATGTACTGTGGAATAATTATATTTAGGCCTAATACATTTATGCATAGTTATAATTTGCACAATGTTTTTAGGCATAGTGTACAGTCGCCTAATAGTTTATTTTACAAACGAAACAAGGAAACAAAAAACGAGTTTGCCATAAAGTCCTGTAGGACACGTGATAGGTTAGAAATTAACTTAAATTTCGTGCTTTTTTTTCACACAGTACTACTTGTTGTTTATAGATTATGACTATATTCATTATAGTTTGATACTTTTATGACTTTATAAAGCTATGCTTATAAATTTTATGCTTAAATATGATTATGCTAATTTTATTTATGATTAAGAGAATTATGCTTAATTTGTTATGGAAAAAAAATTATGCATAAATATCATTAGTCTAAATTACCATATGCCAAAATATTTTATGGTTTTTTTTTGCAAATGGATAGTGAACCCTCTAGAGGTCTCGGGTACGGTGCCCGGTTGGGTAAATTTTGAAAACGAACTTTTCAATATTTCCTCGAGTCTGGGTGAATGTGGTAATACCCGTCGTTGTTTCCGATTTCCATAATACTAGTGCTCTAGTTTGGTATTAGAACAATTTATTATTATGTGATGGTGTCCAATAAATATTTATTTATTTATTATTATAATGAATGTGAATTGGGTATTTGACTGAATTTTTTTTATTGGCTTAAAATATTTATTGAACTAGTAGAAACACAACATAGGTATTTATTTTCAAATATCTTGCATATTTTCAGCGATATAGAGCTTTCTGATTAGACAAGGAGAGCGCTATAGAAATGTGACGTCACATTTCTATAGCGCCATACTCTCGCCATAGATAATTTCGTTTTAGAAAGAGATAGCTAGAGTCACAATTAAATAGCTCATAATTCACTTGTTATAATACAGATTGAATTTCTTTTTTCACATTTGTTATTCAATAATGTTGTATTTCTGAATATCATAATTAAATATTTACATTTCCACAACAGTCAAATACCCAATTGTAGAAATTGTTGATTTGAGAACTATTTCGCTTACATGATCACTCCCTGAAATCGCACAAAAATACTTTTTTTTATAACAACTGTGCCCTACACTTATTAAATTGAAAATTCATTATTTCTCAATTTATTACGATTCATGATACACGCTTTTACGATATTTGCACTACCGATTACTACGCAGCATTACCATGGTCGAAGCCCTGAAATCTGTATTTTACACTTTCGTGTATGTTAATCACTTCCTTTTTTTTAACTCACTCGCGCGCTACATATATAACACATCGCTCGATTTGCGACAAAAACTATGTTTTGTTAACAGTTAACTTGCAATCATCAGTTACCTTTGTACTTTCTTAACACACGTTTAGCGCTATAGAAAGCCTGAGAACTAGCTCTGTGTTCAGATCAGATACCATCTGCTCCGTGTCCCTCACATCCTTTACGGATTAATTTCACTGTTAAATGTACAGTCACATAAACCAGTAGGAGTTTACTATGTTCTGACATTTTGATGATACGTGAGATGTCTAGAAGCTACTTGCAATAAAGTAATTTTTGTTTTCGAAAAGATTTATATGAAAAAAGGAAGAAAACAATTTGTTTTGAAAATTTTACTACTCTCACTAATAGTATTAATTCCTGTTACAAGAAAAAGTTAATCAGTAGACTGATGTTATAACCTTTTCTTACCTAACGAGTGAAAAAGTTTCACATGTAAAGATATAACTTTAAATTAAAATTGAATTAAAACCATATGTGCCAATTTTAGCATAAGCGCAGGACCGATCGTTGTGGAGATCCTTGGGGGAGGCCTATGCCCGGCAGTGGGCGTCGTTCGGCTGGCATGGTGATAATGTGCTAACTTTGTACATAATTTGCACCCCTTTGTTCATCATAATATTTCGTAAATAATTTCCATGTTCTATTTTCCTGTGTACAAATAAAGAGTTATCTAATCATCAATATCTAAGTTTTTAGATATTGTACAGAAATTCAAAATCCATAATGCGGTTTTAACGTATTTACAACTTATTTACGTATGTGAAAATTTCACTCAAGCTCAACGTGTTATACTCTTCTGATGTCGATAGTATGTAAATTTTAAGACTTTTTGAAATTGCACATAAAAAAATATAGGTAGGCAGTTCAACTTAAGTTATTATAGAGAGAAAGTTAACTTTTGATTTTCAAAGGTCGCCGATTGAAGTTAAAGTTAACTACATTAGTTTTGAAGTACTATAATGATAGCCCATTATTTTCAATAGGTTTTAATGTTTATGTTTTCTGAAGAAAATGAATGTTATTATGCATTTTTCTAATAAATAAATAATAAAAAAATATTAATAATTTCTTACAATCACACTATGAAGTGATGTTGGGTTTACTGTCTCTGTTTTATACCCTTTGAATTTTTATATATTTTGCAACATTTGATGCAACGAACTGTTTTTATTTTTTATTGTTGGTCGCATAATTAATCGTTATTTTAGCACTTGCTTGCTATTATCTTTTGCCATTAGTATATGTTTTTAAACTCATTGTCACCTTGTTAATTCAAGTCTCGCGTGCTTTCATTGTATCAAATATTGTTCAGCCTATCTAATTATCTAATTAGTAGGTAAGTCTATGCAAAACAGTGATCCCAGCCTGGTTATCGCCCTGGATCTAAGATTGAGACTTCGCGTGTTGCTCGAATAGTTTAAGCTAAGAACTGATCTCAATTTGTTGAAGTAAAAACGTGTTTGATATTATTTTACTCGCCTACGTTGTGGGAACGGAGGAGTAGTGTTGTGTGGAAAGTGTCGATAGAGGGTTGAGATTAAATCTTGAAGCGGGCTGTTGATTTTGCATTTTAACACTACACTGCATTTATACGTTCAACCCTTTTCTGATAAGCATCCAAATGCAAATACGTTTGGTAGTTCGTAATATATGCAGAGCAAAACAAGACATCCTATTTCTCTCACTTAATTTATAATACGATCTACTTATTTTTCGACCAGTATTCAATCTTAAGTGTGTGGGGGGTAAAGTATTATATTATCTGTGGTGGGGGCATGGGAGTGCCCCCGCCAAGACGAGTTAAGTAAAGCGAAAGGGCACTACCTAGCTTTTCTCGAAGTGCTTCGTCGTATTTTTGAACCCACATAACTTGGGTTTGGATTATACCAGATAAACAGAAAGGAGACGGAATAAAACCCCCCTAAGAAGCAGCTGGCATAATGAAACTTGTAATCGATAAAGCCTTTAAAACGTAATGTTCTTACGTTATTATTTAAATTCTAAAGCTAGCCCATTATTTTATATTTAATTTTCAAAATACTCCTAATTGCGTTAGGGAAGGAAGCTATTCTTGGCTCGAAGATGAGAACATACCCTATTTTAAAAAAGTGAGTGTCAAATTAAGTGTGATTGAGCGTCTGATTGGTTGACAACATAACATGTCAATGCCACTTTAGTTGAATGAACAATTTGTTAGAGATGTGTCAAATTCAAATATATCCATATTACTCGAGTTGAGTATCGATTCATTATTGATTGGGTATCGATTCATGCCCGATATGCGGTGACATTATATTAATTCGCATAAAAACTCATGCTCTTAACTTAGTTTTAATAACTCGAAACATCATGCATAATATTATCGCGTTGTTTTTAATCTCGTAACGAAATATCGAATGAAATACAAAAGTGTTGCAACAAATCTAAAATCGATACAATTTCCCGCAATACATATCAATACTGTACATCAAATCGAGACACACTATTAATGATTGACTCCATCTCTTCTCTACGGCTTGTGCTAGTGCTGCTATTTAAAACAAACAACATGGACATGTAAAAAAATGAAAAAAATATTTAATTTTCAAAAATTTATTGTGAAAAATTGGCTAGACTAAGATTTTTTTTTTCAACTCATACGAGTTCTGGATATTGCATTCTCCCTATTTTCATTCATTTTGGTGCAGCTGCATTTTAGTGAAGACCTTGTATGGAAATCTAGACCGTCTCCTTTCCGGATATAATGTCAATAGTTAACTAATTAAAGTTTCAATTGCATAGCTCCTACACTTTAGATTTTATTGATATCTAAAAACCTCTGTTCCGGCGCTTTATTTTCTCCTTACGGTAGTGGTAGCGAAACAGTCAAGCCACACATTTTGTCTTAGGAGTAGAGTTTGTAAAGTTAGGTCTACAGAGTTAGTAGATTGGCTCTACTTGAGGTCTGATAGCTTTTTGACAGTGCGAGCCACGTGGTCTCGTCTTGGCAGCATTTTACATGAAATTGTTTTTGGTGCGATATACTTTTTCTCAATCTGTTTATATGCAACCATTTCCCTATGAACGTATTTATTTGTTTGCTCTCACACAAACCTAAAAGAATAAAAACGCTTATTCAGTGCATTTTTCTTTGTCGTCATTTTCCTGTAGTTACTTGTTAGTTTTGTAATCGTGTTCAATGAAGTTTAAATGTTAGTTTTAAAATGCATATTTTTAAGTGCACTTTTATGGGTCCTTGGTAAACCTAGATGGTATTGAATACCTAGCCATAGATCGTTTGATGTGGATCCAGATATTAGTTAAAACATTATAAATAAACAATGTTGACTCCTATTAGTGCAATTAAAATAAAATTCTAAGGTCGACTATCGATATCTAGCTACGAGTACATCACTACACACGAACTTCACAAGCGCTGACACGGATCCCGCAGATCGCACCGTAATCATTGTTATTATGACATTTTTGTCGTGACGCAAGCGCCGCCATCTTGCGGGAAGATGAGCGCGTTTTTTATTCCACTTACTGGCTTTATTAGAGGATTGTAAGGGTTAGATGAGCTGGATGATTGGAGATGATCCAAAACAATTGTATAATATCAATTGTAGCGATTCTTGAGCTTAAAATTAGGTTTGTTATTGCTATAGGTAAAGCTGTAAAAAGTCTTTGAGTAAATTAGGAAACATTATTAATTTGACACTGTTATTTGAATTTTTAGTTTTTTGCATTCACAATGCAATTTTTATTGTTGAAAAATGGAAAATGAAGTATTTTTGAAAAAATCGACCCGTCTCACAACCAGCTCCGATGGAACTCGAACCCACATAGCGAAACTTGCAATAGTAATTTCATCTTTAGCGATATGTCAAATATGTGGAAAGGTATTTCTTTCGCGTGTAAGGTTAGTAATATCTTCACATTGATGAAATTAACGCTGGCTATAAGTACATCGCGTAAGTTGTATTTGATAAATTCGACGCTTCTCGTAACGACTCCGTAGCTCAGTGGTTAGAGCAGTCGCCCGGACATAATTTGATATTTTTGTCGTGAGTTTCCTCCACTTACCGGCTTTATCAGAGGATTGTAAGGGTTAGGTGAACTGGATGATTGGAGATAACCCATTGTTTTTTTATACTTTGTATCTGATTCGGGTAGTGTCCGAGAGGTAAGTAGCTTAACCTAACCTTCATCACACCTGAAGGAAGCGCGGTACCTAAACCTGGAATCTACATGTTTCTACCATTGAAGAACTGGCTATATTATCCCCAGCTGTCGGAACACAACATTATTGCTAGGGTGACAGACCTTTTTTTTTTATAGTGAGGGGAATGCATGATAATATGATACCAACTAGCCAGGATGACTTAGAACAGGTCCTACCACCAACCAGAATTAATTTAATGATCTGCATAGTGGATTTGCTGAGTGGAAGCCGATGGAAATCGGCATGTACCCTAGACCCTTCATAAGTGGTAAGTACTGGTAAGTAGCAAGTGTAGGTTGAGCTTCTGATAAGTAAAGAAACATAAAGGGTTAATTGAAGATTTTAACATTAAGGTTGTCCTTGTTCGTCAAACAATGGTGATGATAAAATCTGCAATAAAGACAATCTATATTAGGTTCATACCAAACCTTCATACCATTAGCTGGTATCACATATTAATGTACCTAGTGGTTTTGGTGACAAATGGGGTTACACACTGCTTGCGTATACTGACATTTAATGGTGCTCCTATATACCGACTGCTGTTAAAAAAAATTAAGAACTTTGCTAACATTGTAACATTTATAAAAAAAAATTGCACTGTTACATTCTGTTAGGATTTCTTAAATGGTTTGAGTGCTCCTAGACTTTTTGGTTTGAAATGTTTACTAACATTACCTAACATTTAAAAGATTTGTTAACATGTGAAAATGTTAAGAAAAGCCCACTGTAAGGCTAGGATTTAACTACATTTTTAAGTTTTACCGTTACTACCACGCTTGGCAGCATAAAGATAATTTATTTTATGGCTTTTGCGACACCTATGAGACGAGAGAGATAGGTTCCATTCTTGGCTGTAAAAGGTTGAAAGTTATTAAGAAATTATTTACCTTAACTATAAAATGTAAGAACAAAATGCTTGACCCAATAATTATTTTAACACCTAGTTACTCGATTGCCAACAAAAGACATCAACGCGTTACCATAGAATATATTGTACTCAAAATCTCTTTTCGTTATTTCGCGGATTTACCTGCATGGTACCCGTTCCAGTGGGAATATCGAGATAAAATATAGCCTATGTCACTCGGGAAGAATGTAACTTTCTAATAGTGAAAGAATTTTCTAAATCGGTTCAGGTAGTTTCGGAGCCTATTCAATGCAAACAAACAAACAAGCAAAATGTTGCTTGTTTGTTTTCGCTTTCCGGTCGCCCGGAAAGCGAAAGGTCGTGGGTTCGAGTCCCATCGGAGCTAGTTGTGAGACGGGTCGATTTTTTCTAAATACTTAATTTTCCATTTTTCAATTATAAAAATTGCATTGTGAATGCAAAAAACTAAAAATTAAAATAACAAGCAAAATGTTTCTTCTTTATAGTATTAGTATAGAAAACCTACTGATAAGGTTTTAACCACATAATATTCCCCTATGTTTTTAGGCACCGCGTAGGGACCTGGAAAGCCGGGGCGGCCGTCGAGTCGTAGGGGGAGCTTGCCACACCGCGGCACCGGACCCTCCACATTACGACTCCTAACGAAGGCGGCGGTGAGAGCAAGTAGTGAGGGGTTAAGTTTGTGCCCCCTTCCTGACACCCCATCGAGTCCTTGCGATTGGATGGAGGGTCAGGAAGCGGCTAGGCGAGTCCCACATAACCACCGTCCGCACTCTAACGTGGACGGGGTATGCGCAAACGCATTCCCTTCAGAATAAAAAAGAGTAATTACTTATGTCATTTGATAGAAAAAAGCGAATACATCTATACAAATAAATAAAATTGGAGTGTCTGTTTGTAACATTAAAATAACCGCTTTTTACTACATGCATATGATTATATTTACGGTACACATACCAAAATGTTTTTTTTTACAATTTTTGTCTGTCTGTCTGTCTGTCTGTTTGTTCCGGCTAATATCTGAAACAGCTGGACCGATTTTGACGGGACTTTCACTGGCAGATAGCTAATGTAATAAGGAGTAACTAAGGCTACTTTTTATCCCGGAAAAATATCACATTCCCTCGGGATAGCGTCGTGTAGTTTATTATAAATGCGAAAGTTTCACGCAAAAACTACTGAAAGGATCTGGGTGAAATTTGCAACAGATATAGATTATAGCCTGGAATAACACATAGGGTACTTTTTATCCCAATATTCCCACGGGAACGGGAACCACGCGGGTGAAACCGCGGGCGGCCGCTAGTCTATACTAATATTATAAAAAGAAAGATTTCATTGTTTGTTTGCATCGAATTGGCTCCGAAACTACTGGACCGGTTTAGAAAACTCTTTCACCATTACCACCAGAAAGCTACATTCTTCCCGAGTGACATAGGCTATATTTTATCCCGACATTCCCACGGGAACGGGTACCACGCGGGTGAAACCGCGAGGATCCGCTAGTTAAATAATAATAAGTTCGTAATAGTCTTACCAATCGAAATATCCATGCTTACATTTTAATATTTCATCCACAGATTAAAGATTGATGAAACTTAATTCTTCGCTAGTTAATTGCGTGAACAACGCCTTACTAACAATGATAGTGAATGATCGCTGTGTTATCCAACAATGGATAAGCTCAGAACCATCATACATAACAATATGAAAATTTACCTTTTAATGCACCGTATCGAAAGCTATCACTTACCTACCTATATCAATTCACACCTTTTGCTAGCGTTTAAAACTTTAAAGTGGTTAAGCGTGACTCACCGATTTATTTATACACATATATTTTTTTTTGTTTGTGTGCATTTATGACGCTCGTTGTTGTAGAGAAAATAAATAGATACTGTAAAGCACCACTATTATTACAAAAGTAATGGTTTGACAAGTAATAAAAGTTTACGACTAATTTATGAGTTTTTAATTGCAGTGGCATTACTTTATAGCCGTAGGAAAGCTTTTTAGCTCTATTGTGTTATATTATGCAGATTTTAATCAATCTTTATAACTAAGGTCGTAAAATATCTGCAGAAAAGTGTCAGCTTTTAAGATTCTTTTTAAAAGAAAAATACTTACCATAATCTTACATTTCAAACAATGCTTTATATGCTACAAAAATATAATATTAAAACTAGATACCACAGATATTATATGCCTTACATGCTTTGGATTCGGCAAAAATTACTTCTATTTTACAAGCATGTATTTAACTTGCAGTTTATGTATGTATGTATGTATGTATGCATGTATGTCCGTTCAGGTCAAATCTTGCAAGCAAAATTTGACCCACTTCCCAGTGTCCGATTGAGCTGAAACTTACACTATACAGGTTTGGTTTGGATGACAATATAAATTAAAGTCAACAAAAAAGCTTGACATGAAAACGAAGTTTTTGCAAAAAAAACCCTTATTATTTGTACGTTCTAAATAGGGTAAAGCAATAGAGCCAATGCTTGTAACGAGAATTTTAAAATACTATAAGCTTATTGTTATATACGGATATTATGCGTTAGGGGCTAGAAATAAATTTATTCAAAGTTATATTAGAGGTCAAAAGTTGGTACCAAATAGAATTAGTCTTAGGAACTCTACAAAGTACGTAGGGTAGAAGTTACTGCCCCGGTTTGGGCCACCTTTAGGTTGGCTTCCAAATGAATAATTTATTGTACGTCAAATACAAATTCGGAGATTAGGTACACTAAAATATAATATGGGAGTACAAAATTCTATGCGAGAGTGGTAGCGGTTAAGAGCGGTGTGGGACGTGCTTCTTACATGTTCTTATAATTTCTTTTAAAATTAAAAGAAGGGGTTTTAAGGTAATATTAACAATCGGTAGAATTCTACGACTTTTTCAATAAACACTTTTTTCTGTCTCAAAAATTGTTAAAATTGAAGCTTGTTATAAACCTTTATTTTTACAATTTAATTATTGTATTGCAATTGATTGGTTTCTAGCACAATAGACACATTGATTTTGATTTTTACCTATACATAGATAAAAAAGTTTGGATATCAATAAATGGCCATACATACCTGCAAAAAGTATTATATTTATTTAGATTTGAAAGATGTACCTTTGAAGGTGGATGGATTCCCTATACTTCAAGATGTAATTTTTATCTTAAATACTACTTATGTTCATTTAGCACTAAGTGTGAGAAAATCCTTTAAGTGGCCACAAAGGGGTCTCCCTGCCATACATACGAAGCGCTCTTCAGCCAGTCGAGACGAGACCGATATAAATATAACGATGATTTAAAATATCGTCTCTACTGCATGCATTAATCACATCTTAGATAGTTATCTCCTCAAAACAATATGGTACAACTTTCATCTCGACTATAATTGCATTTTATTCTCAGAACATCGGCAACCATTGACACAGACATTTACAAATTGTTATCTAAGAATTGTCAATTGAAGACGTTTTAACAAGTGTTAATTTTACACGTCAATTAAAAGTGAACGACGTGAGACAATGGACGGTACGCAAATCTGAGGGCTCGTGGGAATTGCACGATTCTCATTGCGATGCGACTCAATTGAGACACACAAAACGCCAATATTATAGCTATTAGGTATTGACCAGAGAAACATTTGCAACATCCTATACGTTTTTAGTGGCCTTTAACGTAAGGTAGTAAGGGTTATTTTCGTGATTAGTCATTTCGGTAATCGTCATCACAATAGGTAAATGATTCCGTGGTGTAATCATCTTAGGACTCCATTGATGTTCCCGTTAAGAATAATATGATCGTTCGGCTTGTTACCGCTTCTTCTATGTATTGTTCGTGTGTATGGACGAATTGTGTGGAGTGAATAGAGCAGCTAAATCATCACATCACTTCTGTTTATTGTTCCCAAAGGTTCTATCTTTCGCACGGTCGTGTCGTACGAATGTTCGGTTTACAAAATGTTTGATAAAATTATATCTGTTCATCAAGAGATAAGCCATTGGTATTTATGAATGGTTAGACTGTGATTGACATTATTTGGACTCAATATTGTTCTGATGTTTGCGTATTGTGTTACCTAAGTCGTCGTGTCTATAAAACTTTAAACAAACATTAGGTATTCTTTAGTTTTATGGACAAGGCTTCAACTACCTATTTACCTACATTTTATAATAAAATTTTTAACGAATATAAATTATGTAACATTAACAATACTTACGACAGAATGTATCATATTTGGACCTAACAACAAAAGTTTGAAATTTTCTGACATCATTTCTTGATATTGGGAGACAGATTAGCTCATCATACCTAATAGTTAGGTGGTTCTGTAACACTATTACATGTAGTATTAATTGATGTTACGAAAGAAAAATCACGTCAATAAAGAACACTAGGCATTTAATAAACAGTAGGTACTTACATATTTAATTATCATATTACTTCTTCTTCTTCGTGTCAATGGCAAGCGTAAATCATATGACGTTGGCCCAAAACTGTTCCACTCTTACGGCGTTATCCGTAGCCAACATGAGGTCCTGTCGCCTATTAGGCTTGGTGGGAGGGCTGGGCGCGGCGAGGGACAGGCCCCGAGTCTGACCGAGTCCAACATGCCGTGTGGTATACGTAAAGACAGTATTTGCCCTAACTATAAAAAAAAAAGGTCCTCTCGCGTGCAGGAGTACGGGCATGCAGAGCAATCAATCAGGTGGGCCATGGTCTGTGGAGTGAAACCACACCTGCACGCTAGGTCTGTGTTACTGCAAGAAAAACCCCACCTGGACCGGTTGTCGTTACCTCGACCAACTTGGTTACGGAGTCAATTTAAAGATCTCCATACGGATCTGGGAAGTTCAAGGCCAGGAGGGAGCTTTTCCTGGATGGGCACAATGGCAAGTCAAAATATCATATTACTAATGAACACTTTTCCCCTTATTCCAAAACGTGGACTAAAGCTAGACCTGGTTTAAAACTGATGCTAATTCCGTCTTTCATTTGGGGAATGAAAGTGACATCACCAGTTTTAAACCAGGACTATTATAGACCACGTTTTGGAATGAGGGGGTTTAAATCTACTGGTAGTTTAAAAAACTTTTAGGTAAACCAAATAAACTGTTTACCTGGTAGATACTTACCTTCTTCCCCTGATTCACAAAGCGTCGGAAACGGAATCATATTCGAATTCTGTGCTCTGTCCCTGTTGTCTATTCTATAGTGAGTGACAGAGATAGTGCATACATTCCACTGTCGAAGTCGGGAGCGTTTTCGACGATTCGTGAATCAGCATGCTTGTCACGTGCGATCGTATTAGTTACGCCACTACCGGCCCATCTTTCACTCACCCTTACAGGCCAAGGACGGTCCATTATAGTCGTACCAAATTACTTAATTACACCAATTATGCCAGTACCACCCACACCGGCCCACATAAGTGAAATTAGGAGTGCGATGTCCAGGCACAATGCGCAGTGATTCGTCCGAGCACAATTGATGCGAAATATGCTCATTAGATCTTTTGTGCGGGGTTGGGTAAGTCCGCATCGACATGCGTGAAGACAGATTTTGTAAGCGCCTTTGAATATTGGAGTTATTTATTGTAAGCTTAGAATAGTGTCATGTTTTACAAAGTAAGGGTTTAGATATGTATGTACACTTAGTGTGTAGCTAGGAACGGCTGTATGTCCTCAGATAGTTGTCAGAAGTCACATTAGGTACCTATCAATAATCTGATGAAATTCCCTACGGATGATCAGATACCTATGTATAGTTATGACCGGCTGCCAGTCCTCAGTCAGTCTTTAAGCCCTCAGAAATAATAATAATGATGTGATGAAACCCAAACAGTATTATTTCTCGGGGATTACCGTTCAGCTAGCTATATAGGTACCGATGTACCAAGACCAACATAACAGTTCCAATCTTCATAGGTATATTTTACGTGGACCATATTTTATACCACAGCTTCGACACCTACCTACCTCAATTGATGATGATCCGGTGAAGAGAAGATCGAAAGAAACTGCTGGATGCGGCCTGCTCAGGACAGTAGGTATGGAGTGGAGATCCATGGGGCAGTGGATTGCAGCTCACATATCGAGACCGAAGTGCAGTCTGTAAATTTTCGCCATTTTTCTTGAAACCTTCCCAGGTAAAAATCCATGGAAACCCATTGGAATAAATCAGAACCACTATATACACTATACACAAATTTATAACACGCACTGTTTATCTTCGTACAATAAGATTTAAAGTTATTTAAATTATTTTCATGGTTTCTGGTTTTCCCGACGTTTTTGAAGTGGTCTTGGAAAAACAAGGGTAACAAGACTAGCTACTTAAAAATCTACCAAAGAATTTTCTTATTTCTGAAATGGTGCGGAAAATAAATAGGAAGTAGCGACTTATTTATATAGTGCCAACGCACAGAAGTTATACGGTTTCCTAAGCAATAGAATACCATTTTTTTATTAAAAATGTAATTTCTGTCTAGATTTATTTCAGTTTTACGTACCACTATCATTCGAATCTAATATTGTAAATGTGAAAGTTTAGATGTTTGTATGTTTGTTACTCAATTACGCCAAAACGGCTGAACGGATTTGGCTAAAATTTGGGACACAGATACTTTGTTGCCTGGAGAGCAACATAGGCTACTTTTTATCCCTGAAAAAACAACTTTCCGCGGGATAACGTCGTGTAGTCCACGCGGCCGAAGCCGTCTGAGCAGCCGGCGGAAAGCTAGTCTCTAATATTTGAAATACTTACACTTCGTCACCATATGGCAAAGCCGTAGGTAACCTAGTTTACATAACTAATCCCATTCAATCATTGATTGGGATGCTATTACAATTTCTCTTAATGATGACCACCAAAGTTTCAATTCACTCATACAATTACAATAGGTCAAAGGATTGCAATCTAATTATTAGGTACCATTCAAGCTACGCATCGTGGGTCGAACAGAAGACGCAATTAAAAGTATAATAGAAATTTATCAATTTCCATCTAAGTTACGTAATTCATGTGAAATATGCTGCCCCACACGTCCCGATGCCCCGATCATTGTGAAATGACTGAGAAACAAAGGTTCGTACCATTACGAACTGTATTGAGATGTCAATATGAGTTAGGTATGAAAAGGGTATACGTCTTCCGCCAATCATAGGTAGGTACTGGAGGAAATCATGGAAATGTATGGAAATGTATGGAAATGTATGTTCTTGGTATTTAACTATGGTAATAGATACTACTTATAGTGTACAATCTACACGACAGCAAGCTTTACATATTGATCCTTGAAAGCACCCTTACTGCCATTATAATAAGAACGGTGCTACTGTAAAACTTTTTAATGTAGGTACTGTCGTCTTCAACTAGGCTGTAGGTAACTTAAAAAGGTCGTATGCCTTGTTCACCTTTGTTACGAAAATGCAGCCATCTTTTTATGCTAGCAAATCACAAAACAACATGAATGAAACTAAATCTAATGATCCTTATTGGAGGACAGATACATAGGTGCATCCGGGATTAGAATACCGATCGTGCATCAGTGCAATCATTACTTAGTTGATGCGTGGAAATCAGCAAGTTCCTATTTAAAGTGCAATCTTGATAAGAACCGAATAAGTGACTGGTGATGCTGCTTACCTACCTATTATCTGATTGTCTTTTTTACTTAATTCCGGTTTAATGAGAATTCGAGATTAGCGAATCCAATTGTTCTAAACTAGGTTATTTTAATTTTTAGTTTTTTGCATTCACAATGTAATTTTTATTATTGAAAAATGGAAAATGAAGTAAGTATTTAGAAAAAATCAACCCGTCTCACAACCAGCTCCGATGGGACTCCGTAGCTCAGTGGTTAGAGCAGTCGCCCGGAAAGCGTGTCCGCGTGTGGAAGGAACACTCCGGGGGTTTTAAAGGGTTCGAGCCCCACATACCCCCTTCGTCTCCCCGGGCGGGGGGGTATGCGATGGCATTTCCTCCGGGTCAAAAAAAAATGATAGTTGCCTGCTGGCGGACTGATATTCTTGGGGAGCCCTTTAGACTGAAACAAAATCAACAAGAGATAAGATAAGATAGCCACATCCTCAGTGGTTGATGATTTCAGGAATAAGTAGTGCGCTTTCATCTTCAGTCTTATCATCACGGTATGATAAAAGTTACCATGTAATATAAATTTTTACTTTTTTGCATTCCCAATAAAATTTTTATTATTGAAAAATGGAAAATGAAGTATTTAGAAAAAATCGACCCGTCTCACTTAGCTCCGATGGGACTCGAACCCACGACCTTTCGCTATCCCGAAGCTAAGCTAGAGCAGTCGCCCGGATAGCGAAAGGTCGTAGGTTCGAGTCCCATCGGAGCTGGTTGTGAGACGGGTCGATTTTTCCTAAATACTTCATTTTCCATTTTTCAAAAGTTACCATGTTGTGGATACAAAAAAAAACATTACAGTTGTAGGTTGTAAATTGTAGGTAAATTGCCAACTCTTCTCAAATAGAAATTGTTTTAAACATTGCATCACTTTCAGTTATTAAGGAGAAAAGAAACAAACAAGATCATAAATTTATATTAAAATTAAAAAGCACACGTCACTCAACTCCCACCTGTTGTTTTGTCATCGTGGGTTAGGACGGTTGCGCCACTTATTGTGCGCGCGCGCAATTTTTCTCTCCATAGGTCAGATTTGTTGCAATTCCGCCGGTGACAACGCAACGAATGAGACTAAATTGTAAATAATTTGTCGAGTTAGGTACATACTTCTATGTAACGAGGGACCTTTAACCGCCTCTGTGGTCTAGTGGTACACACCACCACCCGGTATCAAACCCAGTGTGAGTACATATTGTATTCGTCGGCTTGGTTGGTGGTGAGACTTGATTTAAATCCACCTAGCTATCACCATCGTATCTAATGCCGGCTGTACACGTTGGCCCAACCATTGGCCAATACATCGTACATTGACACTTTTGATCGAACAAGTAATAAGGTTCTTTCAAAAGTGTCAATGTACGATGCTTGGCCCAATGTGTACAGTCAGCGTCAAATTGATATAAGCGTCTAGAGTAGTCAAAATCATCTGAAAAACGTAAAACTAATTTGATCTAGGCAGTTTGAATCATCTTATTGTTGTAATCACGCAAGGTGTTCAAAATATCTTAGCACTCATTGTTTCATATTTATATAAACAGTCAGAGTGTTCAAAATTATCTAAGCAAACAAAGCTCTCCAAATATCTGTGCATAATGTACAACACCATATTGCACAGATAATTTTTATCTGTGCTAAGGCCGCGGCAGCGGCCGGCGAAGCGCCTGATAAGACTTTTTATTTTCACAGACCAAGCTTCAAAATAAATAAACACAAGATAATACCCCGTTAAATTTATGCATTTTGAATATTATGCCTTTTAAGTATTATGACATTTAAAAGTTATGCCTTTAAATAATTATGCTTATTGAAATTATGCCTTTCGATGATTATGCCTTTCAAAATTCGGGCAAAAAAAGTATGCGTTATGAAATTATGCCTTTAAGAATTATGCATTTCGATGATTATGCCTTTCAACACGATGCGTTTCATGTTTATGGCGAAAATGTTATGCGTTTCATTAGGTAACCAGTCTGATGAGTCGCCGTGTGTACCTAGTCCTTATTATGCAGTCTATGAATATTTTGAATATAAATGATATTGTCCAAGTCTTTTACAATACTATTACAAAATGTATCGATGAGTTTGTACCATAAAAAAAATATAAAAATAATAAATACCCTGTTTGGTTCAAGCCATGTCTTATTAGATTATTAAAAGAAAAATATAAACTTAGAAAAAAATTCAAAACATATCGGAACCCACTAGACGGCTATGAATTGAAACTGATAGATTCGCGGTGAAATCGATTGACTGCTGAGTGCTACAGAGAGTATGTAAATAGGTTGGAAAATGATATCAAAAGCAATCCCAAACTTTTCTGGTCATATAGATATACCAAGACAAAACGTGGTGGTCGTAGTTCATATCCATTAACAATGAGTGATGGACATATAAGTTCATCACACGGGTCTACGATTTGTGAGTTGTTCTCCACACATTTTACTTTAAATCAATGTGAAGATATAGACCCCAGTCTCGATAACTTACATATTATTAATAATTTACAGCATGCAAATATCAATAGTCACTCGTTTATATTACCCAATATAAGTGAGAGTAGTTTGCAGAAATCTCTAAGGAGTGTAGATACGTCGAAGGGACCTGGTCCGGATGGGATTCCACCAATCTTTATCGTAAGTTGTGCTGAACAGTTGGTGAAGCCATTAGCTTTAATTTTTAACTTTTTTATCCTTGCAAACAGGAGTCTTCCCCGAAGTTTGGAAGACTGCTAAAATAGTTCCTGTTTACAAGTCTGAATCTAAGGATTTAATAAAAAACTACAGACCAATATCGATTTTGTCCACTTTTGCCAAAATATTTGAGTCACTTATCTGCCCATATATTCAGAACCACTTTAAAAAGCATCTGTCCATAAGCCAGCATGGTTTTGTTGGCATGAGGTCCATTAGTACTAATTTGGTGGCTTTTGCTGAAAGCGTGGCCTCAGTATTGGACTCTAACAAACAAATAGACGCTATATACACTGATTTCAGCAAGGCCTTTGATCGCGTTTCCCATAAGGTTCTTCTACAAAAATTATCTGCTTATGGTTTTACTACAGTGTCCTTGAGATGGTTGGAATCGTACCTGAGTGATAGAGGTTTTTTCGTTGTGGTCAACGGTTATCAATCAGAATTACGGAAAATTAAATCAGGGGTACCTCAGGGATCTCATTTGGGCCCGGTCTTATTTAACGTATTTATTAATGACTTACCAACTTGTCTGAAATCCTCTGAATAGTTTATGTACGCTGATGATTTAAAATTCACTAAAGTCATAGAATCCACTGAGGATTGTATTAGTTTGCAAAATGACATCAATAACCTTGTGCACTGGTGTTCATGTAATAAAATGGCGCTTAATATCACAAAGTGCTACCATGTCAAATATTCACGCAAAACTAATATAATCCCCTGGGATTACTATATTAATGAAGTGAAAATTCATGAGGTCAATCAAATAAAAGATCTTGGTGTGATGTTCGACAATAAGTTAACTTTTATACCCCACGTTGACAATATCATCAAGCGATCCTCGAAAATGCTGGGTTTTGTCATAAGGAACGGAAGAATTTTTCGTAATGACAGTGTCAAGATTCTTCTGTAAAATAGCCTAGTTCGAAGTATTCTTGAATACGCAAGTGTAGTATGGAGACCGCACTTTGCCATTCACTCTTTGCGGGTTGAGCGTGTGCAGAAAAGATTTTTGTGGCATTTAGCTTTTGCTAATGGTATCTCAAACTCTCACGGACTATGAAAAAAATCTCGTATGCCAACCGACTTCAGCATTTTAATATGGTCTCTTTAGCACATCGCAATGACTTGGCAGACATCTCCTTCGCCTGGAAAGTTTTAAATCACAAAATTGACTGTCCAACCCTCCTGTCCTTATTTAAATTACTTGTCCCTAGCAGATCACCGCGCAAAACGATCACTCCTCTTTGCCCGCCGTTTCGTAGGACTGTATTTGGATCGAATTCTCCAGTGTCACGTCTTTGCAAAGTAGTTAACAAATTAAGCGACATAACGGATATTCATTTTGACTCGCTCAACACTATTCGCGCGTTAGTTACTCTACATTCATAGTCATTTTATTGTAAGTTTGAAATTTAATAGCTTGTGTTTGAAATTTCTTATGTTATTTTGCCCTTAGTTTTTAGGTTAGCTCGATTGTTTTGTTTCATATTTAGTGCATGTTGTATTTACCTATAATTGTTTGATGCATTTATCTTGTAACCTTGGCTTAAGGACTTTTTTGTTAATGAATGAATGTATTCAAATGTTGGTAAATCGAAATAGTAAAATAAATAAAATAAATAAATAAATGAAAATGCGTTTAATGTCAATAAAAGCTTCCCCTCAACCATCGATAGCTACTTAATTAGAACACTAAGCGTATCCCTTATTTTTTACATAATGTGGTAGCTTTTAGCCTTCATTGTGATGATAACGAACGAAGTACTTAAGTACTTATAGAATTATTAGGGTAGGTATGTCAAAAATGTAAAAAGACTACTTATACTTTTATATATTATTTTATTGTTTTAACACATAAAATCTGATCATCTACAAACATCAAAATATAACATTTTACAAACATCCATGACAATATTTCATGAAAACTTTCACAAGGTAATTTTTTTTAAGTCTCTAAAATCTCCCCCAAACTTTTAAACTGTATAAAATTTGATAGGCCTCCGATTTTTAACCGACTTCTAAATCAAAAAGGAGGAGGTTCTCTATTCGTCTGTATGTTTTTTTTTTTTTTGTGTATGTCCACCGATTACTCGAAGACGGCTGAACCGATTGAAATGGTTCAAACGTTATTACATCAGGTTGGTTTCCAAGTTGGTCCCGTTTTTTGAAATTTTGAAATCGGTTCAGTAGTTTTCAGGAAATCTTGAAAACACAGTCGTTTTCGTTACCACTTTATGTGATTTTAATACGTATCTTTAGGCATAACTCCTTTGTTTATAAACCGATTTAGATGATTCTTGTTTTGTTAAAAAAGGGATACCTCAAGGTATTTTAACCGACTTCGAAAAAGGAGGTTTTGAGTTTGATCACATACCTATTTACCAGAAAACACGTAAATTGCCTGCACGATGCACTAAAAAGAGTGAAATAAAAATTATTTTTATAAAAAAATAAAACCGCCTTCTAAAAAACCACATCAAAAAAGTAAGAAATAATTCCTCCCGGGCGGGTTTTAACAAAAACAACAAAAAATTGTACATGTTTCACGCCCGACTTCAAAGTACTTACGTTATTTATTTGGTGAGGAATTATTTCTTAATTTTTTTATGTGGTTTTTTAGAAGGAGGTTTTATTTTTTGTAGTAATCTACTATTACTGTCATTAAAATAAAATAGTAGTATGAAATTCGCCAAGTGTGAAAGCTCACTGGAAATATTGTCAAAAATATAAAATCACAGATATATACGGACTGTCAAAGAAATAAGCTTTCGTTACTGTTTATTAAAAAAACTTAATTTGTATAATAAATTTTTGGCACTACTTAAGTTTATTTTTTTTACTAATTTTTCAATACTTTAATTCGACACTAAAAACATTTTTACCCTATTTATATTCATGTAAGTAATCCACAAAAATATAATTTATAAAATAAATATCTTATAATCATTTCTGAGACAACAATGGAAGGAAATGGAAAATGATAATAGATTTACACTTAAATCTAGATATTTTGGCCTTTTACTTAAATTATTGATAGAATAAATCCATAAAAATGTTAACGACAATGCGAGTAAGACATTTTGTGATTGTGATTTAAAAAGGAAAACAAAAGAAATAGGCTTCATCATCTAATCAGTTGTTGATCGCAAGATTTTCTTTACAACAATTTTAACATTTCAACTTGTCATATGTCTTAAAGGACTGTCGTTTTGTGCTTGACAGTATCAGTCTCTTCTGGCTTTACGTCTAACATTAAAATCAAATTACTATTGCAAGACTATAAAACACATTTTGTAAAACATTGTAGGTATATCGCATCTGTCAGTCGTCCGAAACATTGGATTCTATTTTCATTGGGCTAATTTCATCTTACATAAAGTAAAACCTATGAGGTTTATGTCTGTCTGTCTGTAGCATGTATGATGTACTCGTATCGCGAGCGCCGCTATGTGCGTGCGGACAGCTTCTGGCTTTACGTCGGACTATTTATTATATGAAACAACTGCATATGAGCACATTGAGAAAAGTACCTGCTTATTATAATCAGCCATTTGTAGCGATACACTCATTTTCAATCATTTTGTTACCAGTCATCAAATTATAGGAAAAAAAGTGATAGTAAAAAACCACGAGTCCTATAAGTAGCTTTCAGCGGGATACGAGCTACTTATAGGGCTCGTAGTTTTTACTAGAATGCATAAAAAAATTAAAATCTCAAGTCATCAATGTAATTTTTTGTATTTAACTTTTTTTTGTTATTTATTTATTCTTAAATAAAGTAAAACGTATGTGGCTGCAGCTCCAACTGCGCCATCTTTGCCAATAATCTGTGCAGCCGCCTGTGCGCGCGCGGCCGACCCGCCCGTGACGCCGCTGCACGCGCCTGCGCCAAACACCGCGCCTGTGAGCGCGTGCGACGCTATGTACGTGCGAACTACTTCTGGCTTTAAGTCTAACGTATATTGTGACAGGTACTGATTATAATTATCAATTTATGGCGATACACAAAATATAGATGTACAAAAGTCCTAAATGATCTATTTAGTGCTTATTAGTTTATGTTTCTATTGATGAAGTCCTGTAATTGGCTTTCTGTTGTTATGTGTTTAACCTACTCCTGTAATTTTGCCAATGGTCTTCCGAAAATTATTAAATAAATAAACACTCATTTTCAATAATTTGTCATTTTTTGTATTTAATATATTTTTTTATTTCATTTTTTATTTCTTCTTAGATAAAGTAAAACGTATGCGGTTGCAGTTCCAACTGCGCCATCTTTGCCAATAATCTGTGCAGTCGCCTGTGCGCGCGCGGCCGACCCGCCCGTGACGCCGCTGCACGCGCCCGCGCCCGCGCCAAACACCGCGCCCGTTACGGCGTGCGACGCTATGTACGTGCGGACGGCCTTTGGTTTTAAATTTAACCTAGGTATATTGTAACAGATACTGATTATAATTAGCAATTTATGGCGATACACAAAATATAGATTTACAAAAGTCCTAAATGATCTATTTAGTCCTTATTAGTTTATGTGTCTATTGGTGAAGACCTGTAGGTAATTGGCTTTCTGTTGTTATATGTTAATCTACTCCTGTAATTTTGCCGTTGGTCTTCCGAAAATAATTAAATAATTAAACACTCATTTTCAATAATTTGTAATTTTTTGTATTTAATATATTTTTTTATTTAATTTTTAATTTTTATTAAATGAAGTAAAACGTATGTGGCTGCAGTTCCAACTGCGCCATCTTGGCCAGTAGTCTGTGCAGTCGCCTGTGCGCGCGCGCGGCCGACCCGCCCGTGACGCCGCTGCACGCGCCCGCGCCCGCGCCAAACACCGCGCCCGTTACCGCGTGCGACGCTATGTGCGTGCGGACGGCTTCCGGCTTCACGTCGCGGCACACGTCGAGGCGTTGGGATACGTGGCGGGGCATCTATGGAGAAATAAGTATGAAGTTTTTGTAAGATCTCAATGGAATAATAATCAAAATCAGGCCTGTCTCACTTCCATACAAGCGGCGCAAAATCCCCGAGATATTTACCTACTATTCTGGGAAATAACCTAATTTCAACATTTTGCATTGCGTATAGCGTTCATAGTACAATAACTGTCTGCCGTCTCGCTTTAATCTGCTAGGGCTGTCAGAGGTACTACTTTATCCGTGAAAGTAATACACGCGAAGCGAGACAGATGGCGACACATCCGGATGCGTGCGCTGCGTGTGCGACAAGTCGAGCGAGTGCCAGCCTATTGAGACTAGTCCGGTGACCGGACGCTTGCGTTTATCATACCTAAACTGGAGAGTGAAAGTTCTGTACCGAAAGGTACTAATATATATTCTGTGTCAAAATTTAAGTTATGCTGCCACGAAATGTTGGAACAACATCCCACCACCAATAAAATCATGCTTATCAGTTTATTCATAATCGTAAACTTAAAGAGTACTTGCATTATCAACAAAAGGGAACGTAACAGACGACTGTACCTATAACTATTTATTAGAATAATTTGCCTTTTTTTAATAACTTGCTAAAATCACAGAATGTACACGCACATGCTTTAAATAATAAAAGGTTCCACATAATACCAGCTTTGCAGCTGATGCACATGCTGCAACATTATGCTGAGTGGTAACCGTTTTGGTTTCACTGTACAACTATTTTTTCATTAGGATATGAAATAAAATAAAAGTAGCGTCATAAAAAACACGTGAAAAAGAGACGAAAAATTCAAACCAAACTATACCTACTAAAACTTAAATTCAGCTGTAAAAGGTTTTTTTTTATATACAAATGAAAAATATGCGCATATCATTTATTTATCTTTCTTCTAAATCAAAAACCGAAGCTATATCAACAGAAAACATAGCTAGAAAAAGCTTACTTTTTAACTTTAACTAGAATCATAACTTACATTGAACAGTGGTGAATGCAGTATAGGCGTCCACAGAGGCAGCAACTTGTTCAGCACGGTCGAGTTGCACTCCAGGAGTGACTCCAGCAGGCTCAGGAAGTGCAGATTCACTGTCTCGGCCAGCTGAAATGAGGGGTTTTTTTATGTATGTGTCGTGGTCGGCCCCTTTACTCTTGAATGAAATTGCATTGGTATTGGATTGAGTTAAGGCTGAGCAGTCTGCACACTAGCGCCCCATTGAAAAAAAAACATAATGCTTAAATAAAGACGAAATGGTAGATTATCTCTCTGCAATGCACTCCGAAGAAGCTTTGTGGTGCACCCAGTTGTGGATAAAAGAGATGTGTGAAGCTATAATATGGATCTAGAAATATTACTCACCAATTTCGAATGTTTAGTGACTTGCAGCATGGCGGGAACTAATTTGCACCAGAAGTCCAGTTTAAAGTGCTTAATGATTGAGGTAGAGATGTGTGAAGATATATTATGGATCTAGAATTATTACTCACTAGTTTCGAATGTTTAGTGACTTGCAGCATGGCGGGAACTAATTTGCACCAGAACTCCAGTAGTATGCACACAGTAGTGTTATGTGGCTCGCTGCTAGGGGCACTTCCACCCGCCAACTCCTCAAGGTACAGCGTCCATAGTTGGCAGAGGATGAATGCGTGGAATAGAGCGTTCATACGCTGGCCTGTGGGCTTCGACTGTTCCACGTATGATGCCATTATCGTCTGGAATAGAGTAGTTTTGTTTACCATCTTAAAATGATTAAAAAAATAACCCCAAATAATAGTACTTGTCAATGTATTGTCATTCAGTCAGTATCTAGAAATTACTTTCACAACCGTGTCAATTAAACAATATTATATGGCTATAGTGATTGTTTTAAGCATATTTTAATTTAAGTATTATTTTTGTGAATCGATCCAATAACTATTTCCGTTGTTATGACAGTTGTTATGTGGTAAAAGACATGTTTTAATAGCAGCTTAGCGAGCAACCCTGCGCGGCAAACGTCCGAGACACGCTCGCTCGAGGTAAGGCTCGATCTCGGCATTCTCGGCTACAAATCCAACCGAGAATTCTGTCTCGGTTGGATTTGTTTGCTATTTTTAGCCGAGATTCTCGGCCATAACCGAGACAGTTTCCTCGCTTTGTGCCACCTTTCGTCAGTGGGTATTGGTCACCCTGTAAAGTACTTAGACTCACAGCACAACAAAAGTTTTTATCAGCGTCGCCTACTATTGTAGGAAGTGAACAGCTTTTTAGTAGAGCAGGTCGATTAAACGACGCGAGGCTACACTTTGAAGGGTGAAAACGCCGAAAAATTGCTTTTTAATACAGTTGCTCAAAAAGTGGCGTATTGCAGGGACGTATAGCGTTCGGGATGTGGGCTATTACACACTCGAACTTTTTCTTTACCTTTGCCGAACTCGTGCGTTTTCTTTCCCAACTGTCAAAATATTGTCTATTAAAAAGAAAAAACCAACCACGAAGTTTTTACTAAAAAAAAAATCATAGAAGTTTTTATGATTCATGCAAATATTTCTAAAAAGAAGCTACTAATTTGTTTCAATATCAGATTTAAAAGTAATTTTAATTATACATTAAATTAATATTAGTATCGGCCAAATTAAATTTATAAATATAAAAAATACATAAAATTGGCTGTATGACCACAGATTACTAAATATGGTATGACGTGCACTATTTACCATAGTATCTGCTTAAAGGAGTTTGCGCAAGTAAGTGAAAAGAAAATGAGGGACCTTATTTCTTAATTTTCTAAATTAGTTTTTTCTGGTTTTTATTGTGGTAGGTACTTAGTATGGTGGAATTAGTGCAATAATGTGGCTTTAATGGAAAACGATGTGGTAAAAGAGAGAAATAAGGAAAGGCGCTCCTGTAGGATTCGGATTGCTTTTGTTAGGTTTCATTTCATTTCATCTCATTTAATTTAATTTTCATTTCATATCAATAAAAAAATTCTACTGAAGCCTTGGCTGTGTGATCATAGTTTCCTTTGCCAACCCAGAATGGGTGAAGAACACAAAAAAAAAGTCTCTGCCTATATTCTTTTACGATTAGTTAGTTGAGTTTATTGAGTTTTATTATTTTATTATATTGCTTAATTTTTTCGCAACTGTATTAAAAATAGTTGTTCAGTACACGTGCGGAACCGTCATTGCAACTTGTTCCGACTGTCAACCCTCACCTTCGGCTGCGCCTCGGCTCGGGTAGACATTTGTCGGAACTCTTTGCAATGACAGGCTTTCCTCACTTGTAATGAAATCACTATTCTTTGTGTTTCAACATCATATTGTTCAATTACTTTTTAAACTTTCATGGTCATTATCACTGTAAATATTACGAAAAGCGGGATTTTTACCATGTTTTGATTTGTTGTCGAGTCCCCGATATTTCGGCGCAGTTGCACACGCCATGATCACGGAGTAACTGTATTGTGGACTCGACAACAAATCAAAACATGGTAAAAATCCCACTTTTCGTAGTATTTACAAATTGTTCAATTTTTAACCGACTTCTAAATCAAAAAGGAGGAGGTTCTCTTTTCGTCTGTGTTTTTTTTTGTGTATGTCCACCGATTACTCGAAGACGGATGGACTGATTGAAATGATTGAAACGTTATTATATCAGGTTGGTTTCCAAGTTGGTCCCATTTTTTGACATATTGAAATCGGTTCAGTAGTTTTCAGGAACTCTTGAAAATACTGTCGTTTTCGTTACCACTTTATGTGAATTTAATACGTATCTTTAGGCATAACTCCTTTGTTTATAAACCGATTTAGATGATTCTTGTTTTGTTAAAAAGGGGATACCTCAAGGTATTTTAACCGACTTCAAAAAAGGAGGTTTTTGGTTTGATCACATACCTATTTACAAGAATACAAATAAATTGCCTGCACGGTGCACTAAAAAGAGTGAAATAAAAATTATTTTTATAAAAAAATTAAACCGCCTTCAAAAGAATCACATCAAAAAAGTAAGAAATAATTCCTCACCAAATAAATAACGTAAGTACTTTGAAGTCGGGCGGGTTTTAACAAAAACAACAAAAAATCGTACATGTTTCACGCCCGACTTCAAAGTACTTACGGTATTTATTTGGTGAGGAATTATTTCTTATTTTTTTGATGTGATTTTTTTGAAGGCGGTTTTTTAAAACCCCGACAGGGAAAAGAGGGAGAAGCAAGATGCAAGTTGTGCAAGTTATTTTGCAACATAATGATACCTGTATGTGGTCGGTGACGTGGCACGTGGCGTCCTGCGGCACGGGCTGCTGCAAGGGCAGGTTCCCCCTCGCGTTGCATAGCGCGCCCATCACCAGCCACGATACTAGCCGCACTCTCCCCACGCATTCGTAAAGGTCGCGAGAACTAGTAAAAAAATTAAGAATATTCTTTTAGGTAAACACCAACGCTTAGTTGTAACTTTTTGACGACCGATTTGGCGCAAGGATAGAATACCTGCCTTCTGCGCCAGAGTTCTCGGGTTCGATCCCCGAAAAAGACAAATATTTGTGTGCATGAACATGTCAGATCAGATTCCTTATAAGTATCTCCGGGGATGCCGTAGGGGGGTTGAAAATTGTTAGATTTTAGCTACGACTCGCCGTTTACGAGATATTCTCAATTTTATAAAATTCCGTTTTTGAAAATTTCTCGGTCCCGAAAAAAGTCCCGGCCCCATACAAAATCAGTTGTTTTTTTTTTTAAAGTACTGCACACCCTTTGCTACACTCCAACCAATGCTTCTTTAATTATGTTCTGAATTCAAATCTCATCGTTTTGGACCCTGTTATGAAGCTGTTCAAAATTCAAATCTCATTTATACCCTCTTGTCATAACAGGTAAACAATGTATCGTTTTGGATTCTGTTATTAGATAAACAATCATCGCTTTTCGAATCGATGGGATGAAATAGTAGATTGTATTACAAGGGAGCAAAATAATATATTTACGGCGAGGGCGCTATTTTGAATCCAGAGCGCAGTGAAGGATTCTAGAGTAGAATCTCGAGCGCAGCGAGGGATTCTAAAGTAGAATCCTGAACGCAGCGAGGGATTCAATATACGCCGCCCGAGGTGAAAATAATTTTGCGGCCGAGTAATACACTCTGCTTTTCATCCCCCTCTATAAGAAAAGCAGTGAAGACAACTCAAACTACCTACCTTTCTTTGTCGTTCGGATACAACATAGCGCTAGTCGGGCAAGAAAAAAAATTTGTTTGGAAATAAAAAAAAAATTAAATAAAAAAAATATATGTCCATCAGATTCCTTATAAGTATCTCAGGGGATGCCGTAGGGGGGTTGAAAATTTTGTTAGATTTTAGCTACGACTCACCGTTTACGAGATATTCTCAATTTTATAACATTTTTATAATTTTTTTGAAAATTTCTCGTTTCCGAAAAAAGTCCCGGCCCCATACAAAATCAGTTTTTTTTAAAGTACTGCACACCCTTTGCTACACTCCAACCAATGCTTCTTTAATTATGTTCTAAATTCAAATCTCATCCTTTTGGACCCTGTTATGAAGCTGTTCAAAATTCAAATCTCATTTATACCCTCTTGTCATAACAGGTAAAAAATGAATCGTTTTGGACCCTGTTATTAGATAAACAATCAGCGCTTTTCGAATCGATGGGATGAAATAGTAGATTGTATTACAAGGGAGCAAAATAATATATTTACGGCGAGGGCGCTATTTTGAATCCAGAGCGCAGTGAAGGATTCTAGAGTAGAATCTCGAGCGCAGCGAGGGATTCTAAAGTAGAATCCTGAACGCAGCGAGGGATTCAATATACGCCGCCCGAGGTGAAAATAATTTTGCGGCCGAGTAATACACTCTGCTTTTCATCCCCCTCTATAAGAAAAGCAGTGAAGACAACTCAAACTACCTACCTTTCTTTGTCGTTCGGATACAACATAGCGCTAGTCGGGCAAGAAAAAAAATTTGTTTGGAAATAAAAAAAAAATTAAATAAAAAAAATATATGTCCATCAGATTCCTTATAAGTATCTCAGGGGATGCCGTAGGGGGGTTGAAAATTTTGTTAGATTTTAGCTACGACTCACCGTTTACGAGATATTCTCAATTTTATAACATTTTTATAATTTTTTTGAAAATTTCTCGTTTCCGAAAAAAGTCCCGGCCCCATACAAAATCAGTTTTTTTTAAAGTACTGCACACCCTTTGCTACACTCCAACCAATGCTTCTTTAATTATGTTCTAAATTCAAATCTCATCCTTTTGGACCCTGTTATGAAGCTGTTCAAAATTCAAATCTCATTTATACCCTCTTGTCATAACAGGTAAAAAATGAATCGTTTTGGACCCTGTTATTAGATAAACAATCAGCGCTTTTCGAATCGATGGGATGAAAAAAATATTGTCTCACCCAGGAATCGAAACTGCCAGCCACGGCATATGCCTATGCGCAGGCCGGTCCTGTCTCCCGCGGCTGTGTTCCATAGCCAGTTCCATGGCAACATACTGAGCGATGCCGCCCTTTACGATGGCGCCTAGCGTATCCTCGTTCAGGCAGATTAGGTTCCGGTTCACGATTGACTTGGAGACTGAACCCTGTGCGAATAGAAATAAGGAACACTTAAAGTCGCTATACTGATAACATTTCTAGTATATTATGGCTTATGTCTCAACAGAGTTCCATAACCAACTCCATCGCCACATATTGAGCAATGCCGCCCTTCACGATAGCTACTAGAGTATCCTCGTTCAGGCAGATCAAGTTCCGGTTCACGATTGATTTGGAGACTGAACCCTGTGCTAATAGAAATAAGGATCAATTTAAGTCGCTATACTGATAAAATTCCTAGTATATTATGTCTTATGTCTCAACAGAATTCCGTAGCCAACTCCATCGCAACATACAGAGCGATGAAGCCCTTTACGATTGCGCATAGAGTATCCTCGTTCAGGCAGATTAGGTTCCGGTTCACGATTGACTTGGAGACTGAGCCCTGTGACCATGGACATAAGAAACATTTTAAGTCGTTATATTCCTAGTATATATGTCTCAACAGAATTCCATAGCCAACTCCATCGCCACATACTGAGCGATGCCGCCCTTCACGATGGCACCTAGAGTATCCTCGTTCAGGCAGATCAAGTTCCGGTTCACGATTGATTTGGAGACTGAACCCTGTGCTAATAGAAATAAGGATCAATTTAAGTCGCTATACTGATAAAATTCCTAGTATATTATGTCTTATGTCTCAACAGAATTCCGTAGCCAACTCCATCGCAACATACAGAGCGATGAAGCCTTTTACGATTGCGCCTAGAGTATCCTCGTTCAGGCAGATTAGGTTCCGGTTCACGATTGACTTGGAGACTGAACCCTGTGACAATATTTATTTATTTATTTATTTAATTTATTTAATTTATAAGGACACCAGCAGTGCATGCATTATTACATTATAATGTTAAAAATACAAAATTGGAAAACAAAAGAGATCTGATGCATACACCTTTGTAGGTGACACAACATTGTCAAGGAAAAAATCAATATAAATAATTTACAAAAAGTTCAGTCAATATTACATTAATGTCAAACTTAAAATTATCTGGAACATGATAAAATATTAAATTAAATTCGGAATTACAAAACATAAATAATAACATAATACAATCAAATAAATTAATAAAATCAGAATAGCAGAAATAAATATAAAATGATTTAATCTATAATGTAGCTGTTGATTGGTACAAAAGTCTCAGCAGTATAATTCGAAATCGCCGATACGGGTCATGAAATATATCCACCTTGTCACACCCACTACTAATGCTGTTATAGAGGTTGCACATTCTCGCAATAGGAGCATGAGAGCCTAGGTTGGTTCGGGAGGAAGGACCACGAAGAAGTTTTGAAATCGGAGCACGGGGCATATTATAAGGCACTGAAATAGAAAAGTGGCTAAGCAGTTCACTACAACCCATCCCATTAAAGCACATCTGGCTAGTTATTTGCAAACAGAATAATAATAATAATAATAATAAAAAAAACTAACAAAAAAGTATAATTACTTATGTATAAATATATATAGGTATATGAATAATTAATAATACATGTATATATATAAATAAAAAATAATTTAAAAAAAACAAAATATTTCCTATATGGTTATATATAAATATAAATTGTAATAGTGTAAACTTACATCTAAATCCGCTCAGTAATTTTTGCGTGAAAAAGTAACTCACTCACTCAACTCACAAACTTTCGCGTTTATAATAATTAGTGTGATAGAATAAGTATATAAGAAGCATAAGTACCTATATAATAAATATATAATAATAGTACATATCATTATCATCTACTACTTATATTTACTTTTATAAAGCAAGCTACCTACTATAATAAAATAAAAAAAAAAACTCCATAAGCATAAATATAACCTTCCTGATCAGAAGGTCTAAGTAGCTAAATGTCCAACAGCGCGAAACGTCTGATGAGCAGTAAGTCTAATTAGCAGAATGTCTATGTAGCAAAACGTCCAACTATCAAATGGTCTGTATAGCAGAACATCTATTTAGCAAATCGTCACACTATCAAAATGTCTGGATACTCGGGCACAAAATTCAACACACAAATTACATCGGGAGGGAAACGGACACGGAATTATAATATGTACGTATGTACAGACTTGTAGATACCTACAGATTCTTTGGTCTATGTAGCTTAAATCATATCTTTTTGATGGTGGCTGACAATTTATTGTCAAGAATGCTATTTGATTAGCATTACATAAAGCTCTTAGAAAAGAAGCGCATTGGCTTTCGCAAATACAGAAACATGTTATTTGAAGGAAATAAAAGAACCTACAGATTCTTTGGTCTATGTAGCTTAAATCATGTCTTTTTGATGGTGGCTGACAATTTATTGTCAAGAATGCTATTTGATTAGCATTACATAAAGCTCTTAGAAAAGAAGCGCTTTGGCTTTCGCAAATACAGAAACATGTTATTTGAAGGAAATAAAAGAAGGAAGATCGATTTAATGTTTGATGCCAAATACAAAAGAGCTGCAAGTTTGAGGGCCAAAAAAGATAGTCCCTTTGAATTTTTTATACACCTTGGTCATATCAAAAGAATAAGTAAATAAATGCAGGGGAATTTGTGCGCCTAATATCCTAATAATATATATGGCGCTACTAGCTTTTAATCCAGATTTTGTTTTTCTCAAATAAATGTAATGTAATTTACAAATGACTTTTCCTTTTTATCATGAGTGTACACATTTCACAAATGATTTTTTGCTAAATAGATGTTCTGATATACAGACCATTTGATAGTTGGACGTTTTGCTACATAGACATTCTGCTAATTAGACTTACTGCTCATCAGACGTTTCGCGCTGTTGGACATTTAGCTACTTAGACCTTCTGATCAGGAAGGAAATATAATAATATATATTTTTTCATGTCGACTCAATGTATTCCTTAATCTTATTTGTGTTGTGCATGCGCCGGCCTTGCCGGACCCAAGACCGGTTGTAGGCAGGCTGGTGAATATGTTGCAAAAAAAAAAAGATGCGCTGTGTGTGTGCGCCTGTGTGCGTACGAAGCTAATCTGATAACCATTCAGCCATTAGTAGTTTGTTTTGTTTATTTATAATTTAATGCAGTTGCGCTGCGCTTAATTTTAATTAATGTTAAGTTTTGTTTTGTAATCTCATTTTAAGTGAACATTTTATGTTTTTATGAGAATAAATGTCTTTAAACCCAACCCCTTAAACCATTAACTATTCTGTGAAGTAAAAGTACATCATGGGCATTACGTCGCGTCTTTAGTGATTTCATATTGAAAAATTTTAGTCTATCATCATATGGGCACCTATGGGACACACCCTGGGAGATAAAAGCAAGATGTCTCGTAAAAGAACGCTGAATGCTTTCCAGTCTCACAATAGAAATAAGGAACATTTTAAGTCGCTATATTGATAAAATTCCTAGTATTTTATGTCTTATGTCTCAACAGAATTCCATAGCCAACTCCATCGCCACATACTGAGCGATGCCGCCCTTCACGATGGTTCCTAGAGTGTCTTCATTTAGACAATCGGATTGCGGTTCACGATCGACTTGGAGACTGAACCCTGTGTCAATAGAAATAAGGAATATTTTAGGTTGCTACCGTTCATTATAATAATACTAGCTTTCCGCTCGCGGTATCGCCCGCGTGGACTACATAACGACATCTAGCGATAATGTGATATTTTTTTGAGAAGTAGCCTATGTCACTCTAATAATATAATAATAACACAAACAAACAAAACAAATGGAAGTATAGAAGTATGGATAGTATGGATATGTCGACCACGACTATGTTCCAAAGCCAGTTCTATATCCACAAACTGAGCGACATGGCACCTAAATGATTCCTAAATGTTTGAGACTGAGCCCTGTGACAATGGGAATAAAATTTAATTGTTGCTACAGTCAATTAATACTACTCAGTACTATTATATATTCTGTGACTACTCTCGTAAATGACAGCCATTCACTATCGGCTTGGATATTAGTCGCCCTGTCTTATACTTAAACTACATTGCTATACGAATACTATACACTGCCCAAGTGGGCGTCGTTCGGCTGACATACGTATACCATTGTTTAATTTCATCATTCGTCACAAAAGGAGACTGAAGGAGACACTACATTATACCTTGATTTTGTCGAGTAGATTTGGGTTCAGTAGCAGGTCCAGCATATAGTCAACTGCCTAGTTCTCTAGCTTCACCTACTGCACCCGCTAGCAGTTCGCCCGTATGCAGTTGTGGTGGCAGTAATAAGATGCAGCTAATATCCAAGTAACTATAGAGACTATACCTTGATTTTGTTGAGCAGATTCGGGTCTAGTAGCAGTTCCAGCATATCAGCTAGATGCGGCCGCATGCAGTCCACTGCACCGCTGCCTAGTTCTCTAGCTTCGCCCGTATGCAGTTGTGGTGACAGTAATAAGATGCAGCCAATATCCAAGTGACTTTAAAGACTATACCTTGATTTTGTTGAGCAGATTCGGGTCTAGTAGCAGTTCCAGCATATCAGCTAGATGCGGCCGCATGCAGTCCACTGCACCGCTGCCTAGTTCTCTAGCTTCACCCGCTGCACCCGCTAGCAGCTCGCCCGTATGCAGTTGTGGTGGAAGAAGAAGAGTGCAGCCGTGACCTATTAAAAGCAAAAATCTTTCTAGATATGATCTGATTCGGTTAAAAGAGTCACCAATTCATTATCATGTAGAGTTGTTAATTATACTGTTTAGTACACTATTCTTTTTACTTTGAACAAAAATAATGTATAGTTCTGATTCGAAAATAAATTACACTAAATATTTCTAAAATCGGTTCAGTATTTTTTGAGTTTATCTATTACTAGCGGCCGCCCGCGGTTTCACCCGCGTGGTTCCCGTTCCCGTGGGAATATCGGAATAAAAAGTACATATAAACCTTCCTCTTGAATCACTCTATCTATTAAAAAAAAACGCATCAAAATCCGTTGCGTAGTTTCAAAGATTTAAGCATACAAAGGGACATAGGGACAGAGAAAGCGACTTTGTTTTATACTATGTAGTGAAAAGCAAACAAAGTGTATTTATAGTATTAGTATAGATATAAATTGCATCTCTTATTCATTCATCATCATCTTATCATCGTAATCATAAACATTTTTTTTGGATTAATTATGTTCAAGTAAAAACAGAAATTGCAAGTCTGCCTCAAAATTGCTATCAAAATCCGAAGAAAACATAATGCAGATGTTAGAACGGCAACGACTCGATTGACACTGATCATAAATTTCGTCAGAACGCTCTGCGCCACACTACAAAAGTGTACACACTGCGCTAGAGAAATGTGTTTCTAGCTTTAATTTGACGACGTTGGAACCAGACTGATCTAGGGCACAGAAGCATGTTTCTGAGAAAATTAAGGACATGCGTTAGGCGTTGCTATGCGGCACCAATTTTATAGTGAGATGTTGTGATCCCTCAAAGAAGAAAGCACTGTGTAGAGCACTTAGATCAGTGTGGCATTGAAGAATTATGATTTTTCTGTGCCCTAGACTCGATAATGGTAAAAATGTCACTTAGATCACTCTCGTTCCAACACGTCGCAATTTAGTGTATTATACTCGATAATGGTAAAAATGTCACTTAGATCACTCTCGTTCCAACACGTCGCAATTTAATCAATAAGCTCTACCTGACAAAAAATAGATTTAATTTCTTAATCAAGCAGATACAGTTATATACCCTATTGTTATACCACCGTCCACCACGGACAATATGTATGAGTATCAGCGCCCACCTTGCATCACATACTGTATGAGTATGAACAGGTTGTCGTCCGGCACCGTACTCTTGGTCCGCAACGCCTGCACCAGGGGCCCGTTTCTCAAAAGATTGTAGCTTGTAAAACAAGTGGAAGTCCCTTTCTAACAATATCTGTCAAAAAGTGACATCCGCTTGTATTACAAGTTACAAGCTTTTGAGAAATAGGCCCCTGCTCGAACACCAGCACTCGGCACACCAGCAGCCTGTCCCTGTCGCGGCTGAACGCCCGCATACAGACGATAGCTCAGAGATCACTCAGTACTCACCTTGCATCACATACTGTATCAGTATGAACAGATTGTCGTCTGAATAAAGCACTGGTTTCCAAGGCAATGACAAATATATTTTCACTTCTCATGCTCGTAAAGTTCGTGTTTATGTCGGGTATAGGCTGCATAAAATCGCTTTTTATGCTCTAGTGCATAAAGTAAAATCTTCGTCTAAGTCTCCGACTCTAAGACAAAGGTCGTCAGGTAAACAGTCACACACGCAATTAAACTTCGTTAAATAAACTTGTTTCATTCTGTTTCATAAATTTTGTACATACCTAATCCATGTTAAATTACTAAATTAATAAAACTAGGCAAAATTAATGAGTTTTGTAAGAAATAAGTATTTCAAGAGCATTATGGACTACGATCTATGCTAAGTCACTGTGCTGCCACTTCCACGTATAAAAAAAGAAAAAGAAAGTTTTCCCGCCAATATGGCGAAGTCTTTATTTTTTCTTTTTTGCAATATTGTATTTTATTTTCCTCACACTCGAAGTGAAAAGCAGAGTGTATAACTCGTACATAAAACCCATTTTACCCTCGAATTGACTATCCATCCTCGCCTACGGCTCGGGTGGATATATACGTCTCGGGTAAAATGGTATGTTTTATGCACTTGTTGTACAATCTAATATTCATGTTCACAAGCCCTATATCAAACTGATACAATAAACCTATACCGCGTCCTAGAATGGCACAGTGACATCTTGATATTTTTAGGTACAATAAAGTTTGACTAAGATGTTTGACGACCGCGACCGGACGCCGAACGTTCCGTGGTTGGCCCCCTACAAGGTGGACCGACGACCTGGTGGCGGTCGCCGCTGGATGCGGGCCAAGCAGGACCGATCGTTGTGGATCCTTGGGAGAGGCCTATGCCCAGCAGTGGGCGTCGTTCGGCTGACATGATGAAGGTGTTTGAAGTTGGTTATTGATAATAGAAGCGAAATAAAACTTCGTCTGAGATCGTACCCACCTTGCAACACATACTGTATGAGTATGATCAGCGCCCCGATCGCGGTAATTCTATGCAGCGCGTCTTGACCACGTTTGCGCCATGACGTTTGACTTCGTATTGCCGTAATGACATAACGACGCACACGTCACGCAAACCTATAATCTCACAATCCTGTCTGTTCCGGTGACATCCGTGACAGAGGATCCACTTGCAATACGAAATTAGCTGTCAAAATAGACTGTCGTGTGAAAACTGTTTTAGTTCCAATGATTATCACCGGAACAGAAAACGCTGTCGCACTGTCAAAGCCACGCGTTATCAAAAACGGTAATGCACGTCTTGTAAACGTTAACTGCACGCACACTTGACTAATACTATCCTATTTCCAACTTATAAAAATGTGAAAGTTTGGATGTTTGGATGTTTGTATGTTTGTTACTCAATCACGCCAAAACGGCTGAACGGATTTGGCTGAAATTTGGGACATAGATACTTTGAAGCCTGGAGAGGAACATAGGCTACTTTCTATCCCGGAAAAGTATCAAATTCCCGCGGGATAACGTCGTGTAGTCCACGCGGGCGAACCGCGGGCGGAAAGCTAGTGCGTCATAAGATTACCGCGATCGGGGCGCAGGTTGTCGTCTGGCACCGTACCCACCTTGCAGCACATACTGTATGAGTATGAACAGGTTGTCGTCGGGCACGGTACTCTTGGTCCGCAGCGCCTGCACCAGCTCGAACACCAGCACTCGGCATACTAGCAGCTTGTCCCGGTCGCGGCTGAATGCGCGCATACAGACGACCGATAGCTCGGAGATCACTCGGTACTCCTCAACTTCCCGAGATAAGTGCCTCCCGTTTTAGGTATATCTCGGGATACAATGCGATAGAAAGAGATGCAACGTCTAGCCGTTCGTAATTAGAGCCGTACAAGCTGAATTCTACTTTATCGTGTTGAAGTTAGAGTTGCTGTTTGTTTAAATTGTCAAGCAGAGTGCAACTTCTGTTACTATTATTTATTCTGTGACAATATCACAGATTACTAAATAGTTACTATGTAACAGATAGTTCACTCCGCTAACTCCCAATTGCAGGAAGCTCCATTAAAGTTAAAGCTTCATTAAATCTATTGCTGTCACTTTTTATTTCTTGACAACGAAAAGTGACAGCAATAGACTTAATGAAGCATTAACATTAATGGAGCTTCCTGCAAGTGGGTGTAAGTCATTCAAATAAATAGCAACTTTAACTATAACGCAGTAAAGTAGAATTCAGCTTGTACGACGCAAAATACGAACGGCCACTCGTTGCTTCTCTTTCTGTCGATATTCTAGCTCTTTTGCGGACTTAATGTCTATGGATTTACACCGCCGGCGTTGCCGCCGCGTTTTCGAGCCGACACAGGGAGTGAAATAGGCCTGACAATATGTGTGAGTATCAGCACCCACCTTGCAGCACATACTGTATGAGTATGAACAGGTTGTCATCAGGCACCGTACTCTTGGTCCGCAGCGCCTGCACCAGCTCGAACACCAACACGCGGCATACTAGCAGCTTGTCCCGGTCGCGGCTGAACGCGCGCATACAGACGACCGATAGCTCGGAGATCACGGACAGCTTCACCACGAAGTTCTGGATGCCGTAGCTGATGATCTTGGATATTGGCTCGAGGATGCTCTGTTTGGTAGAATAAAATTATCATAAATAAATTGAAACTTTGTTTCTTCGATCATAATAAACCCTAGATACAGCGTAAACGCACATAAAGTGAAGCCGCCAACGAATGCTCCACTCGAAAGGGAGCATTAGATCGCTTTCAGTAGTCATTTGACCGCCCGGCGAAACGATGCCTAAATGTGCTGTAAAGATGCGCAAAAACAATTCGAAAAAAGCAAAAAAAGAGATGTGATATCATATTTTCAGTCAGTATTGAACGTAAGTATAATTGCACAATTAATTTAAAGTCAAACATGTACTGAAACTATCATAATTTCATTATTTATACTAAAATATTGCAATATTCCTTGCCGCGCAACCGTTTCTTCTATTTGCGTTAGTAAGACAGAGATGCAGAGATGACGAAATACTATTCGCTGTTCTAGCGTCGGCTGACCATCTGAGCTTTCCATGTGATAAGATCGTAAGTGCCGTGCCATGCCGACAGAATTTAAATCGAATTACTGTTGCTTAGGGTCGAATATCAAATGTGGTGACAGCAGTATTCGGAATCGAAATATCTATAATGCCGGGACTTCACCTGCGTGCTTCAATGCTTGGCGGAGAAACGAGGCTTCAAAGACACCTCGTTTGTATGAAAATCGACTGGTGTCTTTAATTATCTGATCGCGCGGCGGCGGCGCGTAGCAGCGGCATGACGTCATCCAGCTGCAGCGCCGTAGCTCGTAGCAGCGTTACATATATCTCACCTTATGCTGCGCGGCGGCGGGCAGCCGTAGCACGGCGGCGGCGGCGCGTAGCAGCGGCATGACGTCATCCAGCTGCAGCGCCGTAGCTCGTAGCAGCGTTACATATATCTCACCTTATGCTGCGCGGCGGCGGGCAGCCGTAGCACGGCGGCGGCGGCGCGTAGCAGCGGCATGACGTCATCCAGCTGCAGCGCCGTAGCTCGTAGCAGCGTTACATATATCTCACCTTATGCTGCGCGGCGGCGGGCAGCCGTAGCACGGCGGCGGCGGCGCGTAGCAGCGGCATGACGTCATCCAGCTGCAGCGCCGTAGCTCGTAGCAGCGTTACATATATCTCACCTTATGCTGCGCGGCGGCGGGCAGCCGTAGCACGGCGGCGGCGGCGCGTAGCAGCGGCATGACGTCATCCAGCTGCGGCAGCTGCAGCGCCGTAGCTCGTAGCAGCGTTACATATATCTCACCTTATGCTGCGCGGCGGCGGGCAGCCGTAGCACGGCGGCGGCGGCGCGTAGCAGCGGCATGACGTCATCCAGCTGCGGCAGCTGCAGCGCCGTAGCTCGTAGCAGCGCGTCCAGCTGTTGCAGCAGCGGCGCGCACGCGCTGGCCGGGCCGAGGGCTTCGGGCGCGAGGCATTCCAGATACATGGCGATGTTGCCCGCTATTGTTGTGATTTGCTGGGGGAAATGTTACATGGTTAATAATTTATTTATTTATAGGAAGACTAACGGTCATAGCCCACTTATACCGCACCGCTCCGACCCAACCAAAGTATGAGCAGCCAAATACGGACTTAATATCGTTCACTGTAGATGCAGTTTACAATAACAATATTCAATAGCAGACAGCGCGCGGTAAGCGAGCCTGCCGCAAGCAAAAGTGCGTCTACAGAGCACGACATTAAGTCCATATTTGACTGCTTATACATTGGTTGGGTGGGAGTGGTGCGGTATAAATGGGCTATGACCTTTACATCCAATTTCACAGAAGAATAGATACACTATACATCAGAAGGCCAATTAAAGGTCCTCACTAATAGCTACAAAATGTTGCCAGCTATTGTAGCGATTTGCTGAGGGAAATGTTACATGGTTATTTATTTATTTACTTATAGGAAGACCAACAGAGTGCCTGTTTCATTTCTTCCTATTAGGAGATACTTTCCAGTTTACTTGACAGTTTTGTATGGCCTATCTGTCAAATAACAACTAATCAGAACTTACTTAGACATTGTGAAACAGGCCCCAAATCTCACAGAATAACAGATACACTATACATCAGAAGGCCAATTTAAGGTCCACACTATTAGCCACAAAAAACTTCACTACAAATAATAAAACTTAAATATAACAACCAAACAAAGCAAACCCAAAATACACATTTGAAAAACCTATTAAACCTATTTAAAACACATTTAATAATTTAAGACTTGAGGTACGATTTGAATGTTTAACAATAGATGTTTCGTTTACTAACATTACACCCCACTGTCCTTTTGCACAACTTCCAAATAAAACCAATATTTAACAAAATCACAACCAAGTTATTTTTAATTTTTAGTTTTTTGCATTCACAATGTAATTTTTATTATTGAAAAATGGAAAATGATGCAGTCGCCCAGAAAGCGAAAGGTCGTGGGTTCGAGTCCCATCGGAGCTGGTTGTGAGACGGGTCGATTTTTTCTAAATAATTCATTTTCCATTTTTCAAATCACAACCAATCAAGCGTCAGATAACAACTAATCAAGCGTTAGTTAGCTATTCGTCATGAGTCGCTTAATCACCGAGTTGAAAGTTTCGTAAGCGTACATGAAATATATTAACAATAAAAATAAAACGACAGTAAAAGGCGTGAGTAACTTACATCAATAGGCAGCGTTTTCTTCGAGTTTAGATGTTCCACGACCAACTGCAGAGGGCCGCAGGGATACAGCTCGTTGAAGTCCACAAACGCCTGCGCGATGCTCTTGAAAAACATTGCGCGCTGTTTTTCTGTTTCAACAAAATAGAAGACTATTGTAAAAAAATATGAGTGAAGTGAAGTGAATAGGTCTTTATCTTATTTTTTAATTGTGCGGCCACACTATGCTCCTCGCGTTCGCATTTACATTACTGCCCTCTCGCTCACTCACGTCACGCGTCGTCGTGAAGCATGAAAAATGCCTAGCGTTTCGCTGAGTGTGTGGCCGCTCGCACTATAATCTATATACATGTTTTTCAAATATTTCTAAAGTATTCTTACCCGGCGTTCTTTGCAAGAATATCTGCAGAAATACATTGTTAGGCGCGAGCTAGTGCAACACACATCGCAGAAACTGATGCGCTACAAATACCTCTGCACAGCAAACGAGTGTTACAGTGACTAGATTCACTATTTGACACTACATTTCACACTTTCATCTTGCATCAATATTGACTAAAAGTATACTTACCCGGCGTTCTTTGCAAGAATATCTGCAGAAATACATTGTTAGGCGCGAGCTGGTGCAACACACAGCGCAGAAACTGATGCACTACAAATACCTCTGCACAGCAAACGAGTGTTACAGTGATATTCACTATTTGACACTACATTTCACACTTTCATCTTGCATCAATATTGACTAAAAGTATACTTACCCGGCGTTCTTTGCAAGAATATCTGCAGAAATACATTGTTAGGCGCGAGCTAGTGCAACACACATCGCAGAAACTGATGCGCTACAAATACCTCTGCACAGCAAACGAGTGTTACAGTGATATTCACTATTTGACACTACATTTCACACTTTCATCTTGCATCAATATTGACTGTAAATGTCGTTATCTAAGAAACGCTGGCAAGTTTATTGCGCCTGTTCTTCTTGTCAGTTAAAAAAGTCTTGACTGGGCGGTAGGAAAATGTTGACGATTCATCCTACTTATATACTTATCTATATATATAAATATATAAAAATGAATCCCTATTTCCCTTGGTCACGATCACGACATCACGCGTGAACGGCTGGACCGATTTGGCTAATTTTGGTCTTGAAATGTTCGTGGAAGTCCAAGGAAGGATATAGGGGTAGGGAAGGGGTAGGGTAGGGTAGGGGTAGGGGTAGGGTAGGGGTAGGGTAGGGGTAGTGTAGGGTTGGGTAGGGGTAGAGTAGGGGTAGGGTTGGGTAGGGGTAGGGTAGGGTAGGGGTAGGGTAGGGTAGAGTACGGGTAGGGTAGGGTGGAGTAGGGGGTAGGGCCACGGGAACGAAATCGCGCTGGGTCAGCTAGTTTTATTATAAATGTGAAAGTTTAGATGTTTGGATGTTTGTATGTTTGTTACACAATCACGCCAAAACGGCTGAAAGAATTTAGCTGAAATTTGGGACACAGATACTTTATAGCCTGGAGAGGAACATGGGCTACTTTTTATCCCGAAAAATATAACATCCCCGCGGGATAATGTCGTGAAGTCCACGCGGGCGAAGCCGCGGGCGGAAAGCTAGTAAGTACATATTTATTATGTCTTAGTGAATAAATATTTTTTTATTTTATTTTATTTTAACTAAACGTATACTTACCCGGCGTTCTTTGCAAGAATATCTGCAGGAACACATTGTTGGGAGCCAGTTGATGCAACACACATCGCAGAAACTGGTGAGCTACAAACACTGCGCTGCCCGGCAGTCGGGTGTTGGTGTCTGCCTGCCACGAGTAGTTGCCTAGCTGTACCACCCTGTAACAATTTATGATAGTTGAGTTTTACTGATTGTGAAAAAATATTGAAAAAGAAGTATTAGATAAAATTTACCCATCTCACAAGTAACTCCGATGGGACTTGAACCCACGACCTTTCATTGTCCTAAGGACCTAACAACCCTAAGGCTCAGCGCAGACAGAACGGAAAAATCCTCGCCGAAATTTTTGAGGTCATTGAAAAATGTACCATGTCACCATAGCCTAAAATACATATAGGATCCTGGTATCCAAGTGCCGATTTCAGACATAGGGCGTGTATAGACAGAAATAAAAGATGGAATCAAGATACAACTTTAGTTCTCTATTAAGCAATAAAACAATAATCGAATACAAGCACGCGATACAGTTCCAATTCCAAGAGAGACTTGTTCACGCATTGCCGTCCGCCGCCAAAGTGATCTTCCAACCCGTCGCTACGTCGCTCCTAGGATCTGCACAACGCCGCCAGGTGGCGCCTGCATCCCGTTGCAACTTCACTCAGGTCAACAGTACGGACTTACGACTCCAACACGTCCGTGTTCATGACCCGAGCCGACATACAAAATTGTATGAATATCAACAGAGAAGTAATGCGCGCAAGGCGACGCTGACTTCATACAACTTTTTATTTTAGGCTATGGTGGTTCATTTTTCAATGACCTCAAAAATTTCCGCAAGAATTTTCCCTTCTGTCTGCGCTGACCCTACCTCCCACAGCTTGAGTGGTGGAGACGTTGACACAAGTCAAACAGGCCACCACCAGCGCGTTGTTATGTGAAATCACCTAATAATTTCAGAACCGTAACTACTGTATCGCGGTGGACGAACGTAGCCAAAGCGATTACACACAGCCCTAGCTCATGGTCACTGTACTGTTCTACCGCTGTACCGCACTCAGATGATGATGATGATGATGATGATGAACTACTGTATAGTCACCTGCTGACGGCATGCAGCAATGCTGGCAGCAGCTGGTGGACGAACGTAGCCAAAGCGATTACACACAGCCCTAGCTCATGGTCACTGTACTGTTCTACCGCTGTACCGCACTCAGATGATGATGATGATGATGATGAACTACTGTATAGTCACCTGCTGACGGCATGCAGCAATGCTGGCAGCAGCTGGTGGACGAACGTAGCCAAAGCGATTACACACAGCCCTAGCTCATGGTCACTGTACTGTTCTACCGCTGTACCGCACTCAGATGATGATGATGATGATGATGATGAACTACTGTATAGTCACCTGCTGACGGCATGCAGCAATGCTGGCAGCAGCTGGTGGACGAACGTAGCCAAAGCGATTACACACAGCCCTAGCTCATGGTCACTGTACTGTTCTACCGCTGTACCGCACTCAGATGATGATGATGATGATGATGAACTACTGTATAGTCACCTGCTGACGGCATGCAGCAATGCTGGCAGCAGCTGGTGGACGAACGTAGCCAAAGCGATTACACACAGCCCTAGCTCATGGTCACTGTACTGTTCTACCGCTGTACCGCACTCAGATGATGATGATGATGATGATGAACTACTGTATAGTCACCTGCTGACGGCATGCAGCAATGCTGGCAGCAGCTGGTGGACGAACGTAGCCAAAGCGATTACACACAGCCCTAGCTCATGGTCACTGTACTGTTCTACCGCTGTACCGCACTCAGATGATGATGATGATGATGATGAACTACTGTATAGTCACCTGCTGACGGCATGCAGCAATGCTGGCAGCAGCTGGTGGACGAACGTAGCCAAAGCGATTACACACAGCCCTAGCTCATGGTCACTGTACTGTTCTACCGCTGTACCGCACTCAGATGATGATGATGATGATGATGAACTACTGTATAGTCACCTGCTGACGGCATGCAGCAATGCTGGCAGCAGCTGGTGGACGAACGTAGCCAAAGCGATTACACACAGCCCTAGCTCATGGTCACTGTACTGTTCTACCGCTGTACCGCACTCAGATGATGATGATGATGATGATGAACTACTGTATAGTCACCTGCTGACGGCATGCAGCAATGCTGGCAGCAGCTGGTGGACGAACGTAGCCAAAGCGATTACACACAGCCCTAGCTCATGGTCACTGTACTGTTCTACCGCTGTACCGCACTCAGATGATGATGATGATGATGATGAACTACTGTATAGTCACCTGCTGACGGCATGCAGCAATGCTGGCAGCAGCTGGTGGACGAACGTAGCCAAAGCGATTACACACAGCCCTAGCTCATGGTCACTGTACTGTTCTACCGCTGTACCGCACTCAGATGATGATGATGATGATGATGATGAACTACTGTATAGTCACCTGCTGACGGCATGCAGCAATGCTGGCAGCAGCTGGTGGACGAACGTAGCCAAAGCGATTACACACAGCCCTAGCTCATGGTCACTGTACTGTTCTACCGCTGTACCGCACTCAGATGATGATGATGATGATGATGAACTACTGTATAGTCACCTGCTGACGGCATGCAGCAATGCTGGCAGCAGCTGGTGGACGAACGTAGCCAAAGCGATTACACACAGCCCTAGCTCATGGTCACTGTACTGTTCTACCGCTGTACCGCACTCAGATGATGATGATGATGATGATGAACTACTGTATAGTCACCTGCTGACGGCATGCAGCAATGCTGGCAGCAGCTGGTGGACGAACGTAGCCAAAGCGATTACACACAGCCCTAGCTCATGGTCACTGTACTGTTCTACCGCTGTACCGCACTCAGATGATGATGATGATGATGATGAACTACTGTATAGTCACCTGCTGACGGCATGCAGCAATGCTGGCAGTAGCTGCGCGGCGGCGCAAGGCTCGCGGTGGACGAACGTAGCCAAAGCGATTACACACAGGCCCAACTCTTCGTCACTGTATTGTTCTACCGCTGTACCGCATTCTGCACCTATTATTAAAAGGAATACTATCAACCGGGCGACTAAAAATTAATAGGTTGGGGTCGCAAAAATACTCGGTGAGCAGCGGAAGTCGCCGCTTTAAATACGACCCTTATTAAAAGTAGGATTTTTATTAGTCTGTAAAATTTAGCATGGTTCAAATGCCAGTTCATTCGTGCAAAGCAAAAAGTTTTTTATCCTATTGGAATAAAGCTCAAGAAAAACAGCATCAGACATTTTATAATGAAGCTTGTGCTAGAAAATTAGACCATATTACTTGTGCAGATGCAACGTTTTGCTATGCACGCATAAGCTGTCATATGAGCCATGCAAAATTTTACATATTGTAGTACATTACTGGAACAAAAATAACAGACGGTTGGAAACGTAGAGTGCGGTGCAAACTTTAACGTATTTAGCTTAGTTCAGCTTTATTTTAGAACTAGCCTGAGCCTATAGGTGCGCTCCAGATTAGTTGCTAGGCAACACCTAGCAACACCCTGGCAACTGTCGTTAATTCTATGTTAATATCAAGCGTTGCATAGCAACTAATCTGGATTGCACCTATCCCTATCTGTGGATAGGTTATTAATTCTGGCCGTTAGTGGGGGACAAGACTTGCAAGCTTAATTTGGCCCACTTCTCAGTGTGCGATTGAGCTGAAACTTTGCATATAGGTTTGGTTTGGATGACAATACAATATTAAAGTACAGTCAGCAAAAATGATTTTTTTTATCTTTATTTTTTTTATCTGAATGTATGTACCTACTGCTTTTCCACTTGTTTATGTCTCTGTTTTGTTGTTTCTATTTCGGTTTGTTTGTCTAAGTGTTATCCGAGCCTTAAGGCCCTGACAGAATAACAGCGCTTCTGGGTCATTCTAACCACCTACGGATGGCCCAGGAGTTTTTGTGCTGAGTCAGGGCCTTTTAGCGTCACACCATGTGCTTGTCTATATCTGTTTTTATCTTTCTTTTTTTTTGTAAACTGTTTTATTTGTCGATTGTTATTCTCTGTATTTTGTCTGTACTTATGTGTTATGTGGTGTGTTCGCTAATAAATGCTTTTTTTCTTCCTTTTCTTTCAAAAACGGTCATTAAAATGAAATTTTTACTCAAAACTTATATTAACTTGCCATGTTAGTTAGTTTGTGAGTTAGTTAGTGGGGGACAAATCTTGCAAGCTTAATTTGACTCATTTCCCAGTGTCGGATTGAGCTGAAACTTTGCATACAGGTTTGGTTTGGATGACAATACAATAATAAACAGGATGAAAATACAAATTACAGTCAACAAAAAAGCTTGTCATAAAAACGGAGTTTTTACAAACAACTGATTTTTGCTTTGCTATAAATAATTATTATCCTAATTACTTAAACAAATCAAAATATTAAATTAATACATCATTTTGTTATAATTAAATATAATTTTAAAATAATCAACACCTAACCGTATCCTGTTTCCGAACGAAAAACAAAGACAATTAGAGTGGGTATATTCTTTTATTAAAATCAAAAAATAGTGGGTAGTTTTCCGTGACCACGGCCCCTGGAAAGGTGCCGAAACGTCGGATAAACCAAAAAATCTCAAAAAAACAACTAAAATTTAACTAAGTTGTTGAATAAATTGCGTGAAAAAATCCGTGAAAGTGTTTTATTTATATGGACAGTTCGCGCAGAAATCTAAGATGTGTTTAACTGATTCATACAATGCCACGTTAACTTACACCTATAGCACAGGGCCGCATCGGGGCGCGGGCCGGGCGCGCAGTGCGCCTGCGCCGACCCTTCCTCCCACCACGCCCCCTCCGCACTGGCCTCGCCATTCTCAGCGCCGTCGCAACCGCTGTCTAAGGAAATAAATTGGAATATGTTAACCCTACGCAGATAGTACTTTAACTATTTGACCTCTGCTTGTTATCTAAACATTAGAAGTACTTGTAATATGGTTCACTTTCGAATGTCATTGGCGTTTCGTTAAAGACAGTAGGAACAAGGGTTAACGGGCAGATTTTGCGCAATTTTCTCAGATTTTTTCATTTTGCAGAGTTTGCGAATGAAATTCGCTAACTTCAATCATGCGGTTACGTTTGTGCATTACGCCCATACAGGGACTAATAAAAAAAAACATAAGAAAAAATGTGATACTTAGTAATTAGGGTTCCGTAGCCGAATGGCAAAAAACGGAACCCTTATAGATTCGTCATGTCTGTCTGTCTGTCTGTCCGTCCGTCCGTATGTCACAGCCACTATTAAAACTACACAGTTGAAACTTAAATGAACCGCTTTAAGATTTTAATACAAAAATTAAAAATTTTAAAAAACTAAGGGGGGCTCTTCATACATAGAACTGAAACTTAAAAATATATTTTTAACTAGCTTTCCGCCCGCGGCTTCGCCCGCGTGTACTTCACGACGTTATCCCGCGGGAATATGACGTTTTTTCGGGATAAATAGCCTATGTTCCTCTCCAGGCTACAAAGTATCTGTGTTCCAAATTTCAGCCGTTTTGGCGTGATTGAGTAACAAACATCCAAACATCCAAACATCCAAACATCTAAACTTTCACATTTATAATATTAGTAGGATTAAACATATCCGTGTGGGGTGTCTATAGATAGGTCTTTAAAAACGACAGGTTTTACAAACCATTTTTTCTCAAAGTCAATATTTTGAAAGATAGAGCCTTCCAAAGTGGTAAAATGTGTGTCCCCCCCTCTAACTTTTGAAATAAAAAAGTGAAAAATCTAGAAAAAATATAAGCTGTAGATCCTAATAAAAACTTTCAACGAAAATTGTTTTGAACAAGATATAGAAAGTAGTTTTTGAGATAACACTTTTTCAAAAACCGCAAATTTAAGTTTGTCGTTCATACAAACAATATGGAAAACAAAGTTATTTTTTGCTGACGAAAAATGATAGTGATATTTTGGCCAGGTATAGGCAATCTGTACGATAAGTCGGTACGGAACCCTTTATGGGCGAGTCCAACTCGCACTTGGCCGATTTTTTCAAGTGACCTTTGGTAGCCTACATATATCTAAAGAGGATATGCCCTTTTTTACTTAATTACGAATAGAACTGGTGTTATACTACATTATAAATTATCAAAGTAGCCCCATTTTTTCCTAAAGTAACCCTGGTCTACTTACTGATTCTTGATCGAAGATCATCATCATAGCAGCCCTTGTAGCGCCCGTATTCGGACAAAGGCCTCCTCTCTCTCTTTCCACTCCTGCCGGTCTGCTTCACGCGCATCCAATTGGTGCCAACTTGCTGCCGGATATCATCAGTCCATCTCTTGGGTGGCCGCCCCCTCCCGCGGGTGTTAGCACGGTCGAAGATACTTAGTGATAAACCTATGTTTAGCGTATACATTACCCATGCTCTGCTGCGCTTGGTGGTGGTGCGGCGGCGAGCCCATCTGCGCCGCCTGCCGAGCCAGCCGACGCGGCGACGCGCCCCGCGATCTAATATTCAACACAATATAGGGTAAACTGCCCTTGTTCTTGGCACCCACCCATCCTATTATTGACACCCTAGAGTTAAGCTCAAATGGCAAATTTCAGCTCAGTAGCGCCACTAATAGAAATAAATCATTTACGATTTATCAAGGGTTTAGAATAAAAGTTTCGGTTATTTTGCGCAAATAGAAGAGTAAAGTGCAATTTTTAAGTATTTTTTCATGGTCTCAAATATGAGCATTAAGTTATGGATCTCGATATTGCTTAATGTGGCCACTTTTGGCACTATTGATATTCACGACTTATTGGTTAAGTTTGAGTTCTTAAAAGTATATTTATAAAATGCATTTTACTTTTTTATTTGCGCAAAATAACCGAAACTTTTAATCTAAGCCTTTAATAAAGCGTAATTGATTAATTTCCATTGGTGGCGCTACTGAAATGATCGAACCACCTTAAGGAGCAATTTTTCACAACGTAATGATACTATGTCATATTTAAATGCATACTGAACTTGAGTAATCTATTTATTCCTTGTTTTTCGAGGTAAACTTTAGGTTACAAGGACGAATGTCAACAATTAGGTTATGTTATTACCCTATTTTGTCTTAATTTATTGTAAGCTAGCTGACCCGGCACAAGTTGTTTTGCTATTTAAATTATAGTGAACCCGGTGAACTTTGTTATTTTTTTTTCTTTTAAATACAGACCTTGTCCTGATAATAACAAACACAACAAAAAAAATATCTAATTTTGGCCAGTCGTTTTAAAGTTATGCGCTTACATATATTTTGGCGATTCATTTTTATTTATATGGAATAGAAAACTTCAATGGAAATTGATTAAAATAGAACAAGATACATAATGCTGCACACGTACCTACATAAGTAAAAATTTATTGCGGGTTCAAGAAGTGCTATAACTATAACTATTTTGTTTTTCGTGAATTGAAACCAAACAATAAATTAATTCGCATCAATTACTCACATAAAAAAATATATTATTTTCACTGTAAAAAAGACAATTGCAAACCTCTGTTAAAGAAAGACCATATTCGATCAACTTGGTGTTAAGTACATCATGCAAATATTACCTGGTGCCTTCCGAAGAAAGCTTCTTGGTAAGCTCCTGAGGTCTGATCGTTGGTGTAGGAGCCGGCTCTTGTTCAGAACGGCTTGAGTCAGTTTTATCCGTTGAATCATCTTGAAGAAAATGTTGACAGTTAATTTGACGGCTTTATAAATGTTTAAAACAACGTTTATATACCTTTACATATTTTAAGTTTATACATAGAGGATCGGGCTGTTTTTTTTTATTTGTTTAAAATATTTTAGAAATATCAGAAAAACGACACAGGTTTTACATATTTACGGAGATATAGCTCATCAAACTTCCTAATTAGACAAGGACAGCGTTAGACACATGAGTGTCGTCAGATGTATCTAGCACACAGCCTCCTATATCTAACAAGCCATGCGCATAAAGTAAGCAATGTCGCATTTCTAGTTTTAAGTGAACTTATTTGACGCGCCAAATTCAAAACAGTTAGATTACTTGACTTGCTTTTCTATCTCTATTGGGTCGTCATTGATTGACGACAGTGGTAGGACTCCAGTCTGCACGAGGAATAGCTAAAACATGGCTAATACCCAGTTCTTGCTCAGTTTCTTCCCTTGGAAATAAAAAGTTTGATACAGCTTCATCTCCATTTTTAGCGAAGAACCGTTATTTGCATTCGGGAATGCAGCACCGCCTTGGCATATGTTGGAGAAAGGATACGATCTACAAACGGGGCTTCAACAGTAAAAAAAGCTTAGAAATCATTAATACAATTAGTTGAGGTTATGTTTTTGCAAATCTAAATAACATGTAATTTAGATATGATTCTTATAAAATCTATATTCATTTACCTTCTTGAAACCTTCACGAGCACGTTTACATATAAATAGATGTCGGTAATCTTAATTTTCTGCCGTGAAAAGAATATTTACAATCCGTTTTACAGGTAAACAACAAGTAAACCGGTTCACTGTGACGTTGCCGCTCCGCTTCATAGCATGTCTTGTAGAAGACAATAGAGAAGGCTGTGATCTAGCACTATACGACGAAAACGACACAAAAATAGGTTATAAAGCATACTCAGTTACTGTCGTTCTGTCGATTTTTCCAGATTAAACCTTAAATAATTGTCAATTGGTATCTAATTTGATAATTTTAATAAGTTTTACCTGCTGGCAGACTCAAGGCTTCCCTCACTCTGTCTACTAATGCGTTGAAGACGGGATACTGTTCCTTGTTCGGTTTGGGGCCAATTGGTAGCAACCTGTAATCATTTGATAATAAAAAATTTGCCTTCTGCTCGAAGATTAATTGCCAAAGTTAAAATATAACTTTGACAATTTCAGACATATTATGTAAGCATGTAGGTAAATAGTTTTATTTTCTAATTTGGATTTTAGTTTTAAAATTTTTTCTCGATGTTTTTTAGTTTTTGTTATTTTTATTGTGTTTTGTGTTGTCAGGTGTACCGTCACCTGAAATAATATTATAATAGATTTGGTAAATGCACGCTGTGGCATCTAAAAATAGTGCTCTTAGTTAAGATGATGTATTATGTTTGTGTTATTTTAACCGTATTATTGTAACTGTTTCCGGTTGTCCTCAAATAAACAAAATAAAATAAAATAAACGATCTTGATTATTTTGTGGTTAGAGACACGATATTCGTATCTTCACTCGACTATAAAAAATTTGAAAGATAATGAAATTTTTCATTATTTTTATATTTTTTGGATAATATACAGATTATTAACCTCTAATTCATGAATAATATATAGAAAAATAGGTAATGTCATCTATACTAATCTTATAAAGAGGAAAGATTTAATTGTTTGTGTGTTTGCATCGAATAGGCTCCGAAACTACTGGACCGAATTAGAAAATTCTTTCACCATTAAAAAGCTACATTCTTCCTGAGTGACATAGGCTATATTTCATCCCGATATTCCCACGGGAACGGGTACCACGCGGATGAAACCGCGAGAATCCGTTAGTTTAAAAGATAATTCTCAGGTAACTTTTCAAAAAGTGAATTCAGCTCAAAATAACTACAAAAACATCGTAAAAATAAAAAAGTGAGGTTATTTTCATTACATTTCACACATAAAGAAAAATACTAAGACAGAGTTTCTGGAATATAATAAATAAATAAATATCCTGCCCTTAACTTACTCGGAAAAATTATGCTGAAGCGAAATAGCAATGAGAAAACGATGCGCGCGGGAGCGAGACCGATTTTGTAGATTAGGCAAAAAAAACACAAAATCACTTCGTATTCAAAAACTACAGCGATTTTTAAAAAATGCTTTTATACGATCCTAAATATTATTGGTGTCTACTAATTAAACCAATTTCCAATAGTGTAAGTAACCCCATTTAAGAATAATCTTGAATTTTCGTATTTTTTAGAGGTCTTTTCGAAAAGAAAAAGTGTCGAGGCAAAATCATTAAATCGTGTTTTTGAAACTATACGATTCTAAATAAAGGTATGAAGAAATATATATATCTTATTACCAGATTTGTAACAACTGTAACCGTCCTATAGTTTTAAATCAAAAAGTCCATACTTTTTCCGAGTAGCCTTAAGTATAGCATACCTTTCCGGCGGCGGGATGTGGAAGGCGTGCGGCGCGTGCGGCGGCGCGGCGCGCGGCGCGGCGCTCCACGCTACTTCCATTTTGGACAGCGGCGACTCGGGCGACGCGTACGCTCCTCCACCTTTCACTGCACAAACATAATGCACTGAACAAAGTGCAACAACGTTGCACAATAGCCGGATCCACACCAAACGTTCCAACGCGCTCTGGGGCCCGATTCTCACGCATTCGAATTTTTTCAGCGTGGTAATTCGTATACGAACATTTTGTTTGTGGTTTCGATTGAAAAGTTAGAACGTTTCAAACAAACTAAACTGTCCCACAAGTCAACAATATCATTTTGACAGCTAAGTTTGTATACGAACATCGATTGGTCCGTACTCGTTGCGTTCGACTGGTTTTCAATCGAACTTTTTCGATTGTGAAATTCTGACAATACACAAACTGTGTTATATTTGAATTTTGAGCTTATAATTGTGAACTTATCTCGATTGCGTGAGAATCGGCCCCCTGATCGCGCGAGGCTAAAGTACACTCCGCGGGAGCGGTTGGTGTTGTTGACGTGACTCGTGCAACCAACCCTCAGCAAAAAAAACCATAAAAAAATGGATCGTATTACTTAGTAGTAAGCTACTTACTTACTATGAGGGCGCACCGATGGCATTAATCATAACAAATTAATTTTTTGTCGGTTTATTAGCCGAATCCATACCAAGCGATTCATCTTGGATCGACGATTCCGCGAGCCACTAACCAAATCCGAAACATCGTTATACCCGTCCCTCTCAATCTCCAGTCGGGACAGAACCGAGTGAAAGAGGCGGGGCTAACGAAGTTTCGGATTTTGCGTTTCATAGTACGGACGGGTCCAGGATCGTGGCTCGTTGGTGTGGATCCGACTAATGAGATTTAAGGACCAAACTTCACTGCTCAAATACAGCAACATTTTACGAAAAAAAAAAACAATAAGTATATAAGTACTTATTAGAAAATCATTCATTCATAATATGTTAAGGTCATTTTTCAATTTGACGACGCTGTATGAAAAAAAAACAGGAAGACAAAACATCCCTTGAAGAGTTTCTTGCCGGTTCTTCTTCAAAGTCTCCCGCCCGCGCGCCGTAGGGTTTTCGAACCGATAGCGTAGCTTCAATGACGTTCACAAGTATTGTAAATTGGCATCTAAATTGAATAAACAAATTTGACTTTGAATAGCAGCCTTCGGCACCTATTGCGCCAAATTCCAGATATATTTATGAAAACTAAAAATACTAACCAGGGCTACGATGCCGCGGTGCGTGATGGTGTGCAGATAGTCCATCACCGTTGGATGACGGCGCCGTATCAGGCGATGTACTGCTGCCCACTATAATACGACATTTTTGTAATTTGAAATTATTTTTAGGCATGTAAGTAGAGGACATAAATATGGATGGAGGGATGAAAGACGACTGATTTTAAAAAACTACTCTAGAATGTTTTTACACGTTTACTTTACCCGAAATACCTATGTCTTATTTTTACAACCAATTAAGTTTTTTAAGAAGAATATTCTAGAAAAATGGAAAATGAAGTATTTAGAAAAATGGAAAATGAAGTATTTAGAAAAAATCGACCCGTCTCACAACTAGCTCCGATGGGACTCGAACCCACGACCTTTCGCTTTCCGGGCGACTGCTCTAACCACTGAGCTACGGAGTCGTTACGAGAAGCGTCGAATTTATCCAATACTTCTTACTCGCTGTATAGTCAGCGTTAATTTAAGAATATTCTATTTCAAAAATACAATTTAAATTTCGTACCAAAACGCTAGAATAGCAATTGTGCCCGTCTATGACGGCACGGCTTTGAAAACACGTGATGACAGATAGTATTCAATCGTATTGTGGTAATGACGTTTTTTATCAATTTGTGGGAGTAACCAAAGCCGTGAAGTCAATCGCTCGGATTGGTGTATCAGCTAACATGGCCGATTGCAGTATTTTATACTTTTATTTTATTGAAAATATTAATAATCTGAATAATTTCATAAAACCTGTGTATTTTTTTTAGAATCCTTTTGATATTTATTTTTAACTTTGACCATTTATCAAATTTCTAATACTGTCATCATGCCTATTATAATAGTATATTATGATACAAGTGAGCTAAGGTTGCTCATTATACACGAGGCTGTGGGTTGCAGCCCGAACCGCAGGCGAGGGCGTAAATCAGCCGAGTGTCTAGTGAGTAAGTTACTCACAAGTTTCATACGCACTTTTTCAACACACTTGCTAGGAAAAACAAACATTTATTGAATACATAACATAATTATAATATCTTAATATTAGGGGAAAAAGCGCGCAAGTTTTTTTTTGCACGCGCCAAATGTAAGGTGATTGATTACATACAGCCATACAGCCTACTTCAAAATAATTATAATAATAGTGATAAAATGCAAATGTTTTATAACAAATTATTGTGAATTTTAAATAATTTGATAATAATATACTTAACTATGTTTTTTTGTCTTAATTAGGGACACATTTATTTGGGTCGGGAGGATTTGTGGACCGGGACCAACGGTCCACAAAGCCTAATTTTTTATTCTAAAAACGTAAATGGATTTTCAGCCGTATAAAACCTCTTTGTTGTTACAAAAAAAGAACTGTACCTATTACCCGGTGAAATTGAAAATGCTCTGTTTACTCGCATATAACTTGCAGTTGGGTACTAACTTAACTTTGTAGGGATACTGTATTACCCGGTTAAATTAAAAAGTCTCTGTTTACTCGCATATAATTTGCAGTTAGGTACTTACTTAACTTTGTAGGGATAATTCTATTACGCAACTAGTACTGTAATATTATTATGCACGCGTGTGTTATAGTTCGGTTTATGGCCCTAAGATCGATGTAATAAGGCTTACTTTATGAGCAAGTGTGTTGAAAAAGCCATTATAAAAGCATCTTAAATCGTGTTACTTACCTACTATCCGCTTCTGCTTGCCTAGTACCCGCGCGCGGGGCGATGTCTGTTGCAGATCCGGCCAAATCTCAACGGACTGGCCGCTCATTGGGGTCGATTTTCTATAAATTATTGTCAGTTTTCATTTTCATTTCACCTAATTCAGATGCATGCGGTCTTTACTTCGCCGGGCATGTATGAAAAGATTGGTAGATGTGAAAGAAGCGAAAGAAGTGTGCAAGGATCGTAGCAGGTGGCGATCCATAGTCTCTGTCTATCCCCACGGGAAACAGGCGTGAGTTTATGTATGTATGTATGTTTCACATAAATGCACATTATCACACATTAAGTTATCAATGTTAAATCATGCTTTTAATCACAAATCACTTAACTATGCCGGAATCAACGCATACTCATTCTAGCTTACCAACTGCAGGTCTTTTAGACCGATCTGCCCTATCTACTCTATTTGTTTATGATATGTTACCCAATTTGAAAGAAAATAAATTTATTAGCGACACACACAAGGCACATAGCACATACAAAAAAAATAAGAAGAGACAAAAAACGAAGAAGCAGATGGTATGGCGTTAAAAGACCCTGACTTTATAACAAAAGTCTTCTTAAGCAAGATTATCTCTTTTTCAGCGTTACTTCGATTCAGTACATTACTCAAATATAAATTCCAAACATACAGAGCACTCATAATTAACTTACAGATTAGAAGAATCACTTCCAATGGATACAGAGGAACTCGTGGACAGCTGGTGAGCAGATCGAGAACCAACGGTGGACTGTAAGCAAGATGATTAGTTACACACTGCTTTAAATATTAGGTACGAAATATTTACGATTTTTGATCAGTTGCACGGTCCATAACTTAAACAGAAGTGCTACTACCTACATAACTAGAGTAACCTAGCTACCTAATTAGAGCAATGTATGTGATGGAGTCCAATATTTTTTATTATATTTTTATCTTCTCGCACGACTGGAAAATAATATCTTTGCATATGATACTAGATAACGCAAACAATACTTACATTAACTTTGTTCAGTGGTGGATGAGATGATGTGGGCACATTGTCAACTTTTAGTGGAGGGTCTTCATAGTGAGATGGCTCGTCGAAAGATCCCTAAAAGTGAACAGGTACCGTGTTTGAATAAAATCTAGATAAAGTCCATAAATTAAGGCAAAGTAAGAGAAAGATAAGCATCGAAACATTTTGATAATTACAAGAATAGACAATTTTATAAACATTTAAAACCGAAATTACTTTTTGGAAACATCGAAAGCAGGATACTTTGGTATTCTTTAGAGTTTAAACATCTGCTTAAATGATCTTAACCGACTTCTAAATAAAAAAAAGGAGGAGGTTCTCTATTCGTCTGTATGTATGTTTTATTTGTGTATGTCCACCGATTACTTGAAGACGGATGGACCGATTGAAATGATTAAAACGTTATTACATCAGGTTGGTTTCCAAGTTGGTCCCATTTTCTGAAATTTTGAAATCGGTTCAGTAGTTTTCAGGAAATCTTGAAAATACTGTCGTTTTCGTTACCACTTTATGTGAATTTAATACGTATCTTTAGGCATAACTCCTTTGTTTATAAACCGATTTAGATGATTCTTGTTTTGTTAAAAAGGGGATACCTCAAGGTATTTTAACCGACTTCAAAAAAGGAGGTTTTCAGTTTGATCACATATCTATTTAGCAGAATACAAGTAAATTGCCTGCACGATGCACTAAAAAGAGTGAAATAAAAATTATTTTTATAAAAAAATTAAACCGCCTTCAAAAAAATCACATCAAAAAAGTAAGAAATAATTCCTCACCAAATAAATAACGTAAGTACTTTGAAGTCGGGCGGGTTTTAACAAAAACAACAAAATCGTACATGTTTCACGCCCGACTTCAAAGTACTTACTTACGTTATTTATTTGGTGAGGAAATATTTCTTACTTTTTTGATGTGATTTTTTTGAAGGCGGTTTAATTTTTTTTCTTTGATTAGTTCCATGTAGGCTCGTCTTGGTCTTCCTCTTCCTCTCTTTCCCTCTATTTTTCCTTCAATAATGTTTGTAATAAATTTGTCATGTCTTATCAAGTGGCCGATCATTCTACCTCTTCTGTCTTCTATGATTTTTAATATGATCGTATCGCGAAAAATGGAAAATGAAATATTTAGAACAAAATAATTGTGAGGGTAGTAATATCTCCACATTGATGAAATTAACGCTGACTATGCAGCGAGTTAGAAGTATTGGATAAATTCGACGCTTCTCGTAACGACTCCGTAGCTCAGTGGTTAGAGCAGTCGCCCGGAAAGCGAAAGGTCGTGGGTTCGAGTCCCATCGGAGCTGATTGTGAGACGGGTCGATTTTTTCTAAATACTTCATTTTCCATTTTTCAGCAATAAAAATTGCATTGTTAAGGCAAAAAACTAAAAATTAAAATAACATGATCGTATCGTACCTGGTGAAAGGACAAAGTGTTAGGAATGCACATACCGGCGCGGTACTGCCGTGCACGGTGGTGTCGGACTTGTCGCTGGTCTCGGGGATGGCGATCAGCTCGCTCTCCGACGACTCTTGCTCCAAGCTCCACTGTTGGTATCTGTTAACATGGAGAAAAGATTCTTCTTTCATACTTGAGATAAAAGCCGGAGACGTAGGAACATTTGAAACCCCAAACTTGCTCTTATATAATCTAAAACCTTTTTCCTCGAGGTGCAGACTTTTGCCGAAAACTGGCGAGTTTTCGACCGATATTATCACAGAAATAGTAATTATGTTATGGGGTGGTTGCTATTTGCAATTTGTACTCAGCAGGTGCAAATCTATTGCCAGCAGGCCTACTCTAATTTAAAGAAAAACGAACTCCAACTATGTATCTAGATTTAGGTGTTATTGTTGATCGAAGTTGTGAATGCAAAAAAGTAAAAATTTAAATAACTAACAGTTGCGTAGTAACGTGTCCAAGATAGGCCTCTCTCTTACTAAGGATTGATTATTGGGTCTGGCCCTTAGTAGGTTCATCCCAGTGCGTGTGCATATAAGCGGGTGACTTATGTTGCAGCTTGGGTATTGCCTATTGGTTCTTCAGCTGCGACTGCTACTTAAGTTTTCTGACGACTACTAAACATTGTCGACCGATGCCATCACACAATATATACACTGACATATAACATTATGTTTTCTTCGTGTTCAATTCATACTTAGAGCTGATTTTTCAATCCTCAGATCAGCCACGGATATCAGTCAATTAAACTAATAACGAATCAAAGTAAATGTCAATCACAAAACAAGAGAGAGATTAATGATAAATTCATTTCGATGTGTTTTGGTGTATAATGATTTAATCACAGTGGGTTTTCTTAACATTTCAGTGGGTTCTTTTGTCATTTCAGTTTCATTTCGGTTTATTTTGTCATCATTGCAGTTGATTCTTCTACGAATATTTTTTTATCCAGGCATTGAATAAGTTTTTAGTAAAAATTTCATTTTCATGACAAGCTTTTTTGTTGACTGTACTTAAATATTGTATTGTCATCTAAACCAAACCTGTATGCAAAGTTACAGCACAATCGGACACTGGGAAGTGGGTCAAATTAGGCTTGCAAGATTTGTCCCCCAGTAACTAACTAACAAACTAACTAATATGACAAGTTGAATAAAAGCTTGTAAAAATCGGCCCTTACTTGGCATGTTTTGTAGGTTCCTCCCAGTGCATATGCATGTGAGCAGGCGACTTGTGCTGCAGTTTGGGCTTGCGTTCTAAAGGCTGATTTACATTGATCCAGTAGCTCGATCCAGTGTTACTGGATTGCGGCACTGGATTGGTACTGGATCAATGTAAACATGTTTCAATCCAGTACAGCGTCCAGTAAAACATGTTTACATTGATCCAGTGCCAATCCAGCGCCGGTGCCGCAATCCAGTGACACTGGATCGAGCTTCTGGATCAATGTAAATCTGGCTTAACGGCCCCAGTGGACTGCAGCTGCTGCCTGCCCCGGGAACTGCACTCACTGCACCCGCCATGGGGTCTAAATCTTCCAACATTTTTTACCTACGTTATGGACATCTTTTAACTGACAAGAAAAACGGGCGAAAAAACTCATCAGTTTTAACAGAAGCAACGCATTTTCTTCCTGTTCAATCCATACTTACTTGGCAGGTTTGGTAGGTTCCTCCCAGTGCGTATGCATATGAGCGGGCGACTTGTGCTGCAGTTTGGGCTTGCGTTCTAACGGCCCCAGTGGGTGGGTGGGTTCTAAATCTTCCAACATTTTTTACGTTATGGACATCTTTTAACTGACAAGAAAAACGGGCCAAAATTCATCAGGTTTAACAGAAGCAACGCATTTTCTTCCTGTTCAAATTCATACTTACTTGGCAGATTTGGTAGGTTCCTCCCAGTGCGTATGCATATGAGCGGGCGACTTGTGCTGCAGTTTGGGCTTGCGTTCCAACGGCCCCAGTGGGTTGTGGGTTCTAATTCTTCCAACATTTTTTTACCTACCACCCGTTAAGGACATCTTTTAACTGACAAGAAAAACGGGCGAAAAAACTCATCAGTTTTAACAGAAGCAACGCATTTTCTTCCTGTTCAATCCATACTTACTTGGCAGGTTTGGTAGGTTCTTCCCAGTGCGTATGCATATGAGCAGGCGACTTGTGCTGCAGTTTGGGCTTGCGTTCTAAAGGCTAATTTACATTGATCCAGTAGCTCGATCTGGATTCTGGATTGCGGCACTGGATTGGCACTGGATCAATGTAAACATGTTTCAATCCAGTACAGCGTCCAGTAAAACATGTTTACATTGATCCAGTGCCAATCCAGCGCCGGCGCCGCAATCCAGTGACACTGGATCAAGCTTCTGGATCAATGTAAATCTGGCTTAACGGCCCCAGTGGACTGCAGCTGCTGCCCGCCCCGGGAACTGCACTCACTGCACCCGCCATGGGGTCTAAATTTTCCAACATTTTTTACCTACGTTATGGACATCTTTTAACTGACAAGAAAAACGGGCGAAAAAAACTCATCAGTTTTAACAGAAGCAACACATTTTCTTCCTGTTTAAATTCATACTTACTTGGCAGGTTTGGTAGGTTCCTCCCAGTGCGTATGCATATGAGCGGGCGACTTGTGCTGCAGTTTGGGCTTGCGTTCTAACGGCCCCAGTGGGTGGGTGGGTTCTAAATCTTCCAACATTTTTTACCTACCACCCGTTAAGGACATCTTTTAACTGACAAGAAAAACGGGCGAAAAAAACTCATCAGCTTTAACAGAAGCAACGCATTTTCTTCCTGTTCAATATCATACTTACTTGGCAGGTTTGGTGGGTTCCTCCCAGTGCGTATGCATATGAGCGGGCGACTTGTGCTGCAGTTTGGGCTTGCGTTCCAACGGCCCCAGTGGGTTGTGGGTTCTAAATCTTCCAAAATTTCTTACCTACCACCCGTTATGGACATCTTTTAACTGACAAGAAAAACGGGCCAAAAAACTCATCAGCTTTAACAGAAGCAACGCATTTTCTTCCTGTTCAATTCATACTTATAGTAATAAGAAAACAGGTATTAAATCCGTTTAAACTAACTATAGGTGTTTAACACCTACCTTTTCCCGCCGATGCAACTCGGTCGAAACGGGTAGGTGTTAAACACCTATGGTTAGTTTAAACGCGTTTAATACCTGTTTTCTTATTACTATAAAATGCAACGCGAAAGTTTAAAAGTGTATACAATTCATACTTACTTGGCAGGTTTGGTAGGTTCTTCCCAGTGCGTATGCATATGAGCAGGTGACTTGTGTTGCAGTTTGGGCTTGCGTTCCAACGGCCCCAGTGGGCTGCAGCTGCTGCCCGCCCCGGGCACTGCACTCGCTGCACCCGCAGTGGGCTCTAGCTCCGTTTTCAGCGAGGGCTGGCTTAGATCTGAAGGGGAGAGAAATAATTAGAAGGGTCATATTTGGAAAACAATTGGATAATAGACTACAATCTTAGTTACATCTTATTTACTAAACTATAAAATTATCTGTAAAATTCTATCCTTACTTGAAGAAATAATTCTGTACCTAGTATAGTCTGTTCGAATCCAATTTGGAAAAAATGTAAACAAAGACGCCATTATTCTGACCATAGACTATTTAGTGATGTGGTAAAAATTATACCCTTTACAAATCGATAAATAATTTGATTGCTTTGATTCGATTAATTGAATGCTATTATGTTGGAGCTTCGCGTTAGTGAAGAGTTTTTAGTTTATTACTTCTCAAGCCACGAGAGATGACGGTGTTCATCGCGATTATAGAGAAATAAAAGGCTTATATTGAACCGAGTAAAAATTAAGATTTCAAATTATTTTTATGCATTCACAATGCAATTTTGTAAGTATAGGAAAAATTTAATACTTAGTAAAAAACCACGAGCCCTATAAGTCGCTTTCAGGCGGGATTTTTTTAATTTCACACAAACACGTCATCATCATCACATAACAAATTGAAAAGTGACTTTAACATAATATATATTATGTAAGGTCACTTTCCATCACAAAATCATAAATATTAAAACAAAATAAAGAACCCGGTACATAATCATCATCATCATCATCAACATTTTAGCCGTGCGACGCCCACTGCTGGGCATAGGCCTCCCCCAAGGATCTCTACAACGATCGGTCCTGCGCTGCCCGCATCCAGCGGCTTCCCGCGACCTTGACCAGATCGTCGGTCCTCAGCACCTCGATGTACCTGTAGTCTATTTGGCACCTATGGAGAGACTGCAGCACTGCCCAGGTCTCGATCGAATCAAAGGCTTTCTCATAGTCCACGAACGCCAACGTGGACTGCGTTTACATGCTAGGTGACTTTAACGCGCATCCCGGTGAGTTATTTTTCTCTGAAATGTCTAACTTTTGTCTTGAACAGTCATGGTCGTGTGTTGATATAAACTTGTTACCGCAGGATTCGTATACATTTGTCAGTGATGCACACGGGTGTAAAAGATGGCTAGATCATTGCATAGTAACAGAAGCAGCTCTTTGCACCGTTGTTGGTTGTAAGATTTTATATGATACCTACTGGTCTGATCACATGCCACTGCAAATATTATGTAATATTAATTTAATTCGCTCTAAGTGTAATAAATCCACTAATTCTTTTAATCAAGTTGTGTGGGGTGAAAGAGATTCTAGGCAAATTAGAATGTATAATAGTTATTGCCATAGTAGGTTAAGATATATAGATTTTCCTCGGGAATTAAATAAATGTGCAGATAGAAAATGTATGAATTTAAGTCATAGACTCATTTTGGATGACATGTATAACAAGGTAGTAACTGTACTTTGTGAGGCTGCAATATATAGTAGTAACTTAAGAAAGCCTCGAAAATTTAAACAATTGTGTGGTTGGAATAAACATGTGAAAGAAGCCCATGGGAGGGCTCGGCTTGATCTTAATTTATGGATTTTATTTGATAAACCATCTTCTGGCTTTTACTTTAATAATATGCAGGAGTCTCGAAAGTTATTTAAATCTAGTTTAAAATGGTGCCAGCAAAATCAGGATAAAATTAAAATGGACATAATCGCAAGCAATCACAGTACAAAAGACTTTAAAACTTTTTGGAAAAACACCAACAAATTGAATCCAAGGCAGGGCCTTCCCATAAGCGTTGATGGTGTGCAGGGTGCGGAAAATATAGCCAATTTGTTTAAAAAACAATTCAATGTACAATCATCACTAGGCCCAGTCACAGATAACTGTGATGTTGAGGTGCTCGGTTCTGGGGAGACCTTGGAACGAAATTTAACTGTCTCGGCCAAGGAAGTCAGATCAGTGATCAGGAAAATGGTCAGAGGGAAGTCTCCAGGTCACGACGGCCTTAGTATTGAGCACTTTCAGCACGCTGGGGAGCACTTACCTAGAATATTGGCTATGTTTTATGCACTCTGTTTAGGCCACTCGTACCTACCACAAGATGTCATACGCACTGTAGTTACGCCTATTGTTAAAAACAAGACCGGTGACGCATCGGACTTGTCTAATTATAGGCCGATTTCGTTAGCGACAATCACTGCCAAGGTACTGGACGGTCTGATTGATAGACATCTAGAACAACATATCGAACTGCATGATGCCCAGTTCGGTTTTCGACCTGGGTTATCTACTGAAAGTGCTATTATGTCTCTCAAACATACCGTTCAGTATTACACGGCAAGGAAAACTCCAGTCTATGCCTGTTTCTTAGACTTGTCGAAAGCTTTCGACCTCGTGTCGTATAACATACTTTGGCGTAAGCTTAGACAGGAGACCTTGGTAGCGAGTGAAGTCACAGATTTATTGCAGTACTGGTACAGTAATCAAGACAACTCGGTAAAATGGTCAGGAGCATTCTCTGAGCCTTACAGATTGGGATGTGGAGTTAGACAGGGGGGGCTAACATCGCCTCGTCTGTTTAACTTGTACATTAACAGTCTTATTGATGAGCTCTGTAAAACCGAAGTTGGCTGTCACATTAACGGGGTTTGCATTAATAATATAAACTACGCTGATGATATGGTTTTACTGAGCCCATCAATAAATGCTCTAAGAAGATTGCTTTTAATATGTGAACAGTTTGCGGAGGCCCATGGACTGAGATATAATACCAAGAAAAGTGAGCTAATGGTGTTCAAAGCAGGCACTAAAAAGTATGAAAATGTACCACCTATACGATTGTCAGGCGCTCCTTTAAATATAGTATCGCAGTTTAAATATCTCGGTCACTGGATCTCCGACAGTCTCAATGACGACCTGGACATTGAAAGGGAACGTAGGGCGATGGCTGTCCGCTGTAATATGCTGGCTCGTAGATTTGCACGTTGTACAGCTGAGGTCAAGGCGACGCTTTTTAGAGCATATTGCCAATCGTTCTACACGTGCAATCTATGGGTTAGCTATACGCAGCGGGCATACAACGCACTACGGGTCCAGTATAACAACAGTTTCAGAGTGCTATTCGGACTGCCACGGTTCTGCAGTGCTTCAGCTATGTTTGCTGAAGCCAGGGTCGATGATTTTTACGGCATCATACGCAAGCGTTCTGCATCACTGTTACGAAGGCTACGTACCAGTTCGAATGGCATTCTGGCAGTAGTTGCTGAGGGATGGGATAGCCCAATGATGCGAAGATGGGTGCAAATGCACACCAGTATCTAAATATGATGTGTTGTTTATAAATTACTAACATTAATATAAGTTTTTCATTGTACTAACACCAAATATGGAGACTGTATGTGTATACTATGTTGTGTGTACTTTCTCTGAAATAAATGGCTTAATAATAATAAAAAAAAAAAAAAAAAAAAAAAAAAAAAAAAAAAAAAAAAAAAAAAAAAAAAAAGTCGTCAACGTGACAGGACATTCTTTTCCCATTTTACTATTTAATATTTTATTCAGAGTTTATAATATTCATTCCGACTGCAAGACCAAAATTATTAATTACTCAATATTACCTTTTACAATACCAAAGAGAAAACCTACCTACACTGAAATATAAATACTGACAAATTCACAATGAATACTCCAATGACATTTGAAAATGTCATTACCATAGTACCCAAATAAATTGAAAAGAATGCCACATAAAATATGTTGACGAGAAGCAGAGCAGCACGCTCAAGACCTCCGGACTCGTCACCTCGCTCCGCCTCGCAGTTGTCGGCAACTATCTCAGTGCCGTGTGTCCAGCTGACATCTGCAGTTGCGTCGAGCGATAGTGACGAGTATTTCTCTCCGCCGTCGTCGCCACCACCTGTACGCCGGAGGAGGGGCCGGCCACCGAAGGGTTTGGGGCTTCTGGGGCAATCGGCTCCGGTCAGGGCCCCCGCTCCCGGTGGAGTGCAGCGCATGCGATGGACATTATCCATTAATGAAAATGTCATGCGCGCATATTTTGAGGCAACAGAGGCAGGAACTAATCTCACTGCGTATCGTGTTCGGATGCTTTCTCTGTTTCAGGCTCTTGAACCATCTATCAACGTTTCGGCTCAACGACTGTCGGATCAGGTGCGGGCCATTCAACGGGGTCACTTGTTGGATGACTCTGCACTTGATCGGCTCCGTACGGAGGTGCAACGTAACCATATCATTACTACTGCATCGCAGGCGGCAACTCAAGCTACCGCGGCCACATTGCAATCTGGCGTTGCTGATGGTGGTGGTGGAGATGATATGGTTACTACTGTAAGTCCCCAATACAATGATATATTGAGGAGTACTCTTGAAGATGTAGTTCTGGAATTTCGATCGACTTCGGTTTACCTTAGACCTCGGCTTCCGCGTTTTCCCATGCACAAAAAAAATAGGGCGCTGATGTGTGCTTTAGATTCACTACTATCAAATTACTTTGATAGTAGTGTAGACCTGGCTGATACTCATTCGATCTTGTATTGTGCGGCTATTACGGCTTGTCGTGTTGCTCATGTCAAATTTCTAAATACTGACACAGCAACACGCCCTCGTCTGGCTGTACCAGCCTGGCAGTGTAGGATTGAACGTCGTATCAGTGAGGCTAGGGTACTCATCGGTAAGCTCAGCTGCTTTAGGGAGGGCAACATGCGCCCTAGGGTCATGCGCTTTGTGAAACGTGCATTCTTGGGGACTGGTATTAGTCCTCAAAATTATATTTCATGTGTCACAGAGCGCATCGACTTCCTGAAGCAGAAAATTTGTGCATGGGCTAATCGTATTCGAAGGTATAGGGTGCGAGTCGATCGCTTTACTCAGAACCGCATGTTCGAGAGAGATCAACGACGTGTTTATGCATCCTGGGAGCGATCGGATCAGAGTGATATTGATATGCATCGGCCGGATGATGATGCCATGATTTCATTTTGGCACAACATCTGGTCCGTGCCTGTCACTCACTCTGAAGGCGCGTGGATGGAGGATGTTGAGCGTTCGTGTGAGCTTATACCTGATATGAATGAAGTAACCATTGACTACCAAGACGTAGTTTGTGCAGTTCGTTCCTTACCCAACTGGAAATCTCCAGGCCCGGATGGACTGCACAATTTCTGGTATAAATGGTTACCTAGCTCGCACGTTTGCTTAGCATCTCAATTTCAATGTGCTTTATTATCTCAGTCGCTTCCAGAATTCATGACAACAGGCATAACCCATCTGCTCCATAAATCTGGTAGTACTGCGGACCCCAAAAACTATAGACCTATCACCTGTCTGCCAACAATTTATAAAATTCTTACGTCCATTTTGAGGTCGAAGATTAATAAACACATTAATCAAAATTCTATTATGGTAGCCTCTCAGAATGGATGTAGGAATGGGGCTCGTGGTACTAAGGAGCTACTCCTCATTGACATGGCTATTAACCAACAGGTTCGTCGAAACCGAAAGAACCTGTCGACTTCCTGGATAGATTATAAGAAGGCCTATGATTCCGTGCCGCATTCGTGGCTCATGAGGGTGCTGGAGTTGTATAAAATAAATACAACTCTACGCACTTTCTTGATATCGTGCATGCGAAAATGGAGAACGGTCCTTTTCTATCCAGGATCTCGACGGATTCTAGGTCAGGGCGATCCTATAAAAATAGAGCGAGGTATCTTCCAGGGTGACGGTTTGAGTCCATTGTGGTTCTGTCTGGCCTTGAACCCTCTGAGTACACTTCTCGAGAGTTCAGGGTTAGGCTATCGTTTACGGAGAAATGGTCAAGTAATATCACACCTGCTGTACATGGATGACCTGAAACTATTTGCCCATAGCAGTTCTCATTTGACAGCGTTACTGAAGGTTACTGAAGCTTTCAGTAATGCCATTAAAATGGAATTTGGTGTGGACAAATGTGCAGTCATGCATGTAAAGCGTGGTCAGATAATGGAATCTACGGGTATACAACTCTCGGATTCTATTCATCTTAGATCTCTCTCCGTAAACGAAACCTATAAATATTTAGGTATGTCACAGGCATTAGGCATCAACGATGCTGACATGAAACAATCGTTGCGTGAGCGTTTCTTGGGGCGCCTATCAAAAGTCCTTAAAAGTCTTTTGTCTGGCGGAAACAAGGTTCGCGCATACAATGGATGGGTCATGCCGGTACTGATGTATTCCTTCGGCATACTTAAATGGACTCAAACTGAACTGGATGCCCTGGATAGAAAAGTTCGTACATTGCTAACAGCACACCGCATACATCACCCACGTTCATCGACCATGAGATTGTATATCCCGCGGAAGTGCGGTGGTCGTGGCTTCTTAAATGCTAAGACATTGCATAACCGCGAGATATGCAATCTTAGGGAGTATTTTCTCCAAGTCGATATGGGGTCTCATAGAGATGTAGTTGCTGTTGACAATGGACTGACTCCTCTATTTTTAGCAAAAGAAAACTGGCGCAAACCTGTAGTACTTAGTACTTCCGACCGCAGCACTGTGTGGCAAAGCAAGGAGTTACATGGCAGATTCTACCGGGCTCTCCATGGGCCCGACGTAGATTTATTAGCCTCAGTATCCTGGCTCCGTTTCGGTGATCTTTTTGGTGAAACCGAAGGTTTTGTCTGTGCAATTATGGATGAGGTTGTGATGACGAATAACTACCGAAAGTATATCCTAAGGGATGGCACAGTGGATATTTGCCGAGCGTGTCATCGTCCGGGTGAATCCCTTAGGCATATAATCTCCGGTTGTTCTCGTCTCGCAAACGGCGAGTATTTGCATAGACATAACCAAGTGGCCAGGATAATACACCAACAACTTGCTCTGAAACATAGTCTTGTGGCATCCGAGGTGCCGTACTACAGGTATGCACCAGAACAGGTCCTTGAAAATAGCCATGCCACATTGTATTGGGATCGATCTATCATTACAGACAGGACTATTGTTGCTAATAAGCCTGATATTGTATTGATAGATCGACACGAACGCCGCGCGATAATTATTGATGTCACTGTTCCCCATGACGACAACCTTGTGAAAGCTGAAAAAGATAAAGAAAACAAATATCTTGATTTAGCTCACGAGATTGTTGACATGTGGGACATTGATTCAGCAATTGTTGTTCCGATAGTCATATCTGCCCATGGTCTGATAGCCAAGAGCCTCGATAAACACCTTAAGAGGCTTGCGTTAGGTGGATGGATCGGGAGTCAGATGCAGAAGGCAGTACTTCTGGACACGGCCCGTATAGTGAGAAGGTTCCTGTCTCTGGATCCTTAACCATCGGTAGCCGGGACCTTGATCTTGCTGCCGTTGGGGAACTGCATTTTTGTATTTTTAAATGTTATATTTTTTTGTGTTATACATTGTAAAAATTTAATGTTTAGAAATATAATTTTGTAAGTATTTAAAATGTAATAAAGGAAATAATAATAATAATAATAGTGGCAAGTTACACTCTTCGGTCTCTGTATAACTTGTCGCAGCGTATGAATGTGGTCTATGGTACTATAACCTTTTCGGAACCCGGCTTGTTCGGGAGGTTGGAAGTCGTCAAACCTGCGAGCGAGACGATTCGTAATGACTCTCGAAAACAACTTGTAGATATGGCTCAGAAGCGAGATGGGTCGGTAGTTCTTCAAGAGAGTCTTATCATCCTTCTTATCTTATAAACTATCGTCCAACATTCCAACACTCCAACATCCTTCAATCTTGTCCCAACTCACGATCGATCAAAACAGACCCTCCACACATCGGCCAATCTTCTGCCAACCTCATTCACTATTAGGACGTTGAAGTGATAAGAGCCTTTGCGCTGTACCCTTTGTGTGCATAAAATAATTTTTTGCAAGTTCATAACTGACGTAAAATTAAAAAAAACATGACGGAAAAGAAGACGGTGGATGTTAAGTATACATAGTAATAGAACAAGGTAAGTAGGTATTTTGTTTAAGCTTGAAATAAATTATTGTAGGTAAGTAATCCATTAATTGAGAAGTGACGACACTGATGTGTGGAGGGTCTGTTTGTGCGTGTTGGCCAACTCCTTTGATCTGGGTACGATTTACCGCCATCGGACCGATCTCGCCCCAACACGTTCCAACATCGTCACACATTCACGAACTACCTCTCCACACGTGGAAGGTTGGAGTGTTGGACGATAGTTTTGAGCCGGCATTACACGCGTGATAGTTATCGCGATTCGATCGCGGCTGCTGATCACGGACTCGATTCTCACTCGTTAGAAATTGTATTTATCCTACTTGATAAATAGCGAAAAAAATATTTTCAAACTTAAAGTCAAAAGTTGTACAAAAAATTTCTGAATCATATTCATAAGACTCTACTTACGATAAAGTAGCAATGACATCGTTTCAGCAAATTATGCGCACGGAATTCCGCTATGTCCCAGCCCTAACGGACCCGAGAATATACTTTTTTAATATTTGTGATTTTTGTGATAATTTTTATCAAGACAGAGATATTTTATCTTCGATTACATAACATCGATTAATGATCGATATAGTTGAACTAATAATTGAATTATCTGATAGACATTACGTCAAGCACTATGCGATCACCATGGCGATCACAGATAATACAAGATTTTTGCTTGGATAAATAACCTCACTTTTCTTCTTAAAATTTTCAAATAAATTTTAAAAATAATAAACATACTATGATCTTTGGAACAAATTAGTGAGATATAAGTTGAAACCTTCTAATTACTAATGAATGTGTTTTTAAATCCATTTAGTGGCCGAAAGTGTGAGAATTTTTAATGGAACAGGTTTGTTTACATTTTTTCCAAATTGGATTCGAACAGACTTTAGTTTGTCACCTAATTCCTCCTAAGCGGCTGGACTGATTTGGGTAAAATTTTGTATGATTGAAAATAAATCCGGCGGCGCTGCGTACGTGATTGAAAGGAAATATAATTGCATAGGCTTTATAAAATTTTCTTTTGTGGATGTATCATTATTAGCACTGATATATTGTTTTTCCCTCAAATATTCAATAATAAAAAAATACAAATATTCAAAATACATTAATTAATTTATTTTATTATCAATTTTGTTTACTGTGTAAAGATTGTTTCTTTTTTACCTACATAATATTTATTTTTTTGCAAGGCAATTTGTAATAATACAAATAGTATTTGAAGCTAGAAAGATAAATTCAATAAAACACCTTTAGAACCTCTAAATGATTAATGAATTTGAGAGTGCATTTCAGTTACCTCTAGCTCTCGCCTGCGGCATCACAATCATTGGCGGAATGCGCTTGCACTGGTGATATTGCGCTTCAACCGTGTTCAATACGATGCGGACTAACGACTGCACTTGGCTGCATAGCGTGCCCGTGCTGTAGTGATACTGTGGAAGACGAAGAAGTAGAGATGTATGTATGAAATAAAACAGAGAGAGAGAAAAAAACCCTTAACGAGTCTCTGGGCGATTCTTCTCGTGTCAAGGTGTCTTGGTTGGTGGTAGAACTTATTAAAAGTCCACCTGGCCAGCTACCACCATCTTATTTAAGCTTGACGCCATATCAAGGATGTTTTCAGCATTATTGTGTTCCGGCAGTTAGAGATAAGATAGCCAGTGCCGCAGTGTTGAGGATTCCGGGAGTAGTGCGCTTCCATCTTCAGCCTTATCTTCACTTAACATCAGGTGAGATGAAGGCTAAGTGCTACCTCATTTATGAATAAAATTATAAAAAAATTAAACCGCCTTCTAAAAAACCACATCAAAAAAGTAAGAAATAATTCCTCACCAAATAAATAACGTAAGTACTTTGAAGTCGGGCGTGAAACATGTACAATGTTTTGTTGTTTTTGTTAAAACCCGCCCGACTTCAAAGTACTTACGTTATTTATTTGGTGAGGAATTATTTCTTACTTTTTTGATGTGGTTTTTTAGAAGGCGGTTTAATTTTTTTATAAAAATAATTTTTATTTCACTCTTTTTAGTGCATCGTGCAGGCAATTTACGTGTTTTCTGGTAAATAGGTATGTGATCAAACTCAAAACCTCCTTTTTCGAAGTCGGTTAAAATACCTTGAGGTATCCCCTTTCCAACAAAACAAGAATCATCTAAATTGGTTTATAAACAAAGGAGTTATGCCTAAAGATACGTATTAAATTCACATAAAGTGGTAACGAAAACGACAGTATTTTCAAGATTTCCTGAAAACTACTGAACCGATTTCGAAATTTCAAAAAATGGGACCAACTTGGAAACCAACCTGATGTAATAACGTTTGAACCATTTCAATCGGTTCAGCCGTCTTCGAGTAATCGGTGGACATACATAAAAAAAAAAAAAAAAAAACAAACATACATACAGACGAATAGAGAACCTCCTCCTTTTTGATTTAGAAGTCGGTTAAAAATATTTGGCGTAGCTTCTTTCTCGTTCATAAGTGTTGTGAGCATAGACAGCATAGACATGTGCATAGAGACACAATCCCCCTTATTACAAAACGTGGACTAAAATTATGTGGATTACGTTTTTTTAGTGTGCCGTCGACGCGTATTTGTATCGATAAAGACGCGATACACACGTAAGTCAGATGCAACCTGTAGACGTTTTCACACCTGCATAAATTGAGTCGCGTCGACGCGACGAACGGGGCGTTTACATAGGTACTTTGTATATTACATTTCTAACAGTTTCATAAGTGACAAAAAATTTTATACAATTAAGATGCCAAGCGAAACTCGCTCATCGCCACAATAAAAAAAGTACCTTGTACAGAACAACGAGCAGTGCCATGAGCCAGTGGCGCCGCACGTGCGGCTCTAGCGGCGCCAACGATTGAGTTCCGGCGCCGCCGCCGCCGCTGCCGCTGCTAGAACACGAGCCACCGGCGCAGAACTAGAACAAAACAAACATGTATTGTGAGATGTAGGTGTTGTTCAAACGATACAATACGGTATTTTACTGATTTTTTTTTATTTCTTTAAAATGTTTTTCGAAATATTAGCTACACAAAACAAGTTTTCATTTTGAATTATCTTGAATATTTTCAAAGATATAGGACTTCAAACTTTATAATTAGACAAGGACAAGACGCTATCTTAGTGACGTCAGTGAGTTAGTAGCGTCATAGTCACGCCATAGAAGATTTCGTTTTAGAAAGAGACAGCTACAGTCAAAATCAAACAGACTATAATTCTTTTATTATAAAACAGATTCAAATTATTTTTTCACATTTGGTATTCTTAATTGAAATATTTTTAACGTCATCATTAAATATCTTCATTTCAACAACAGTAAAATACCCTATTTTCGTTTTTATTATATCACTAGCGGATCCTCGCAGTTTATCCGCGTGGCAAGGGCGGATTTAAGAAGGCATTTTTGTCATGATTAGCAGAAGATAAAAAAGGAAACTGTTTTCTAAACATTTACAACGACTCTGTATAAATTAAAACAGGGAGAAAAAAAAGCCCTTGGCGAGTTTCTTGCCGGTTCTTCTCGTTACAAGGTCTCCTGCCGTAGGATTTGCGAACCGCTGGCGTAGCTTAGTAGTCGTAGTATATTGACGTTCATAAGTGTTGTTAATCAAACCTAAATTGATTAAACGAAATTGAATTTTGAATTTTTTTAATTTCTCTATTGTTTTACACTTTCATAAACCTCTTAATACATACTTGAATTTGTAGAAATAAAATTGACTTGAAGTATGATATTTCATGTTTATTTCATACTGTTATTGTTGATTTTTTTGCCCGTCCGCCCCTTGTGCCTCTACCAGAAAAAATCCTGGATCCGCCCTTGCCGCGTGGTACCCGTTCCCATGGGAATATCGGGATAAAATATAGCTTATGTCACTCGGGAACGAGAAGAATGTAGCTTTCTAATGGTCAAAGAATTTTCTAAATCGGTCCAGTAGTTTCGGAGCCTATTCAATTCAAACAAACAAACAATCAAATCTTTTACCTTTATAATATTAGTATAGAAGTATACTTAGATAACAAAAGGGAGTTACAGATTTGTAACGTACCTAAATAAATTCAAGAGTCAATAAACAAAACGAAAACGGTAAGGAATTTTCTTCAAGTAAAATACAATGTTTTAAAATTGTTTTTACAAGCTTTTATTTTGTTAGTTAGTGGGGGACAAATCTTGAAAGCTAAATTTGTTTGACCACAGCCGTCTCTATCGTCTTCTACAAGCCATGCTATGATACGGAACGGCAACATTGCTGTGAACCGGTTTACTCCTCTGAGTACTAAATCCTATGGAGATGGCATACCTACGAAAAAGTGAGGTGTAACTAAGTCACAATGTAAGAAAATCTTGGAATTCAATTTTAAACTTCTTCTAATTGTCGTATTAATCGGTCCAGCCGTTTCAGAGATTAGCCGGAACAAACAGACAGACAGACAAAAATTGAAAAACATGTCATTTTGGTATATGTACCGTATATTTAATCATATGCACGTAGTAAAAAGCGGTTATTTAATGTTACAAACAGACACTCCAATTTTATTTATTTGTATAGATGTATAAAAGATATGCCATCTCCATAGGATTCAGTACTCGAGGTTTACTCGCTGTTTACCTGTCAAACGGTGCAAACGGTGTCAAATCGGTTCACTTAAAACTACGTTGTCAACTTTATGCGCATGGCTTGTAGAAGACGATAGAGATGGCTGTGGTTTGACCCACTTCCCAGTGTCCGATTGAGCTGAAACTTTGCATATAGGTTTGGTTTAGATGACAATACAATATTAAAGTACAGTCAACAACAAACAGTTTTTACAAAAAACTTATTGAAACACATACTAACCTGTAAGAGCAACAGTGTGGGTTCAGCGATGCTGGCGCCCATCACGTGGTTCTGGTCGAGAACTTGTGGCAGGTTAGCCATGAATGCGTTGAATATCGACGATTGCCTGTCAACACAAATAGTTTCAATTGTTGATCGTTAGAACCAAGAATGAAAGAACGCAGAACGTTTGTTTCGTTTACATTGCATTTACTTTTATGGCGTTTCAATATTGCGGTTTACATGTTTTTTTGAGTGTGTTTGATTTAATTCTAAAATATACAATAGTATTATCCATGTTTATTAATGTATTGTGTACAATCTATACATATAAAATCCTTTGTCCTGAATCACTGACGGATAAACGCACAGCCTAAGCCGCTGATCGTAGAGACCTGAAACTTGGAGGGTGTGTTCCTTGTATGATGTAGGCATCCGATAAGAAAGGATTTTTCGAAATTCTTCCCCTAAGGGGGTGAAAAACGGGGGTAAAGTTTGTATGCGACAACGTGATTCCTTTGTCCAATCTTCTTCAAATTTTGCATAAACATTCTTTAACAGAAATAATCGAAGATGTGTTTCATATTTCATTGAAACTCATTGCCTAACAGGGTTAAAAAGGGATAGAAAATTATTTTGGGGGCGATTTGCATCGACGTTGATATCGATACTCCTTAGTGCTTTTGATTTTTAATTTCATTTTGTTTTGACACATGTTTGAAAGCTCAATCCGTTTTAACATCTATGGTTTTTACAGTGCGACGTACCCATGAAGTTTGACTTAATACTCGAGTATTAAGTCGAGCTTCATGGACGTACCTCATTGCCACCAAAGAGTAGTTATGTATCAACTAGCGTATTGCCACTATAAAATACTTTTAATGTGGCATAGAACCTATGCCACATTAAAAAGCACCTACCATATCAAAGCATTGACTTGATTTTTTGCATTTTGGTAGTTCAAGAGTAGGAGAATGTCCGAATATTATTCATACGAAAGTAGGTACTGTTTGTCTAGGTATCGTAACCTTCTTATAGGCATAAGAAACCAATGATCTGACTTTCATGTTTGGTTTAAAGTATAGGTAGCGTGCTCGGCCTGCGATCGCTGAGGTTATGTAACTTTCGCAGCGGTCTTTCACGGGATGGTTGTTCAATTATGGTGCTTCGGAAGACACGATAAGCCGATGGTTCTGGCTGCATTTGGATTGGTTAATACCTCATAACTGCAATGGGCCCGTGTGGAAGGTCATGGTCCATTCTCCTTATCCATCAATATGAAGGCCTGTACCCCAGCAGCGGGGACATTAAAATGGATTGATGATGGTACTGATGAGACCTTAGAGAACGACTATCTACCTACTTTTGACATGAAATTTTGCGATGTACCCAATTAAATGTGGTCGTCCAAATCAAAAAGGACCTTATTGCGGCCGGCACATACGTCTTTATTGTCGTTTGTTTTGTATTCGAACAACAGCAATAAGGGCGTAAGTGCCGAGCGCCAAAGGGACCTTTCCCTTTTGATTTGGACGACCACAAATTACTCACGGACGGACGTAGTCGCGGCCGGCCAATCATATTCATATTTCTACTATCCCTAATATTATTATAAATGCGAAAATTTATGTTTGTTTGTTGAATGAATGAATGAATGAATGAATGAATGAATGAATGATAAAGTTTATTTGCAACAATTTTGAGTAAAGGATAAGATGTTCTTAAATAACATAGTTCGTCAAAATCTACTTAATCTTAGCATGCAAATATTTTCATATTAAATCAGTTATTTCTAACAATATTCTATTTTCAAATTAACTACTTAAGACCTAAAATTATAAAATGTCTAATTTTATTGAATAAAGAAGAATCCCAAATTATTTAATTTTATTTAAGTATTCTTGGACCGAGTAAAAGCAGTTTTCAACAAGATAATCATGCAATTTCTTTTTAAATGTATGTCCATCACACTGTCTTAATTGGTCTGGAAGAGCATTAAACAATGTAACAGCCATTGAACAAGCATTTTTATGTGCCAAACTGAGCTTATATTGAGGCAGAACTAATTTATGACTAGGTCTTTGGCGGAAGTGCTTATAGTTTGAAACCTGTTTTATGGTGAATTTATCACTATTTTCTTTAGCAAATATACATATTTGTTTAATATAGAGACCCGTAAGAGTAAGAAGTTTGTATCTCTTAAACAAAGGTCGACACGAGTCTAGTCTATATGCACCAAATAGAGATCTAAGACACTTTTTTTGGCATCTGAATAAGGTTTCTATCTCAGAGCAGTTTCCCCATATCATAATGCCGTATTGTAATACCGACGCTACATGTGCATGGTAAGCTAGGAGAGCAGTTTCTACCGATGACACTTCTCTTAAGCGCCTTAGTGCAAATGAGAACCTACTCAGTTTTACACAAAGTAGGTCAATATGATTTTTCCAACTACAGTTTTCGTCAATCATTAATCCAAGAAATTTAAATGTATGTACCTTGTCTATTAGCTCATCATTGTGTGTAATATTTAGCGATAACTCGTTTGTCCGATATGTACCAAATTGCATATATTTAGTCTTTTCAATATTCACTTTCAGATTGTTAAGTTTCATCCAATTAAAAATTTTATTTAATGTCAAATTAATGTCATCTTCATAAGTTTTTACGTCAAGGTTCTTGTAGTTTGATGGACCTCGCACAAGAACCGTAGTATCATCCGCGAATAGTATTGACTCATGTTCAGTCACTGTTGGCAAGTCATTTATGTAGAGTAGGAACAACAAAGGACCAATCAGCGTTCCTTGTGGTACTCCACATCTATTAACCTTGTACTGCGACTGGAAAAGTGTTTTAGTGTATGTGTTATTTTGGTTTCTACATATTTTAGCTAGTTGTACACATTGGTGTCTATTTTTTAGGTAACTAGTTATCCAATTTAGGACCATGCCTCTTATTCCATATTTGTAGAGCTTTTCACACAATCTCTTATGGTCCACAAAATCAAAAGCTTTGCACATATCGAGGTAGAGAGCAACAATCGGAGTACCATTGTCCAAACATTGCATTATTGATGCAACCAATTTATAGTTGGCTGAAGTCGTATTTCTGTTTTTTCTAAAACCGTATTGTTGCTCATTGATTAACTTAAATTTCTCAAGGAATTTGCTTAGTCGTATAAGAGCAGCTTTTTCCATAATTTTTGCTAATATAGAGATTAGCGTTATGGGTCTGTAGTTGTTTGGGTCTGTTTTGTCACCTTTTTTGTAAATAGGCTTTACTATAGAAAACTTTAATTCTTGTGGAAAGATACCTTGGCTCATAGAGAGGTTGATAATATGACTTAGCACCGGCGCTATGTGATCAGCAACTGATTTCAATATCTTTGTCGGTATTTCATCGTAACCGACTGAATTTGTATTCTTGAGAGACATTATAATTTTGTATACTTCTTCAGGTGTAGTGGGGTAAAAAAATAAAGAATGTTCGCATATATCAATCGATGAGTCACATGTCAAATTAGTATTATTTTTAGTATTTTCCTTAGTTATGTCAATAAAATAGTCATTAAACAAATTTGCAATGTCAGTAGGGTTATGAAATAAGTCATTATTAAATTTAATTTGGTCAATCTCTTCTTTCTGGGTATTATTTATTCGAGAATTTATAACACTCCAGGCTGCTTTGCATTTATTCTTAGAGTTGATTATCTTTTTCATATTGCCACGTCTCTGCGTATCTATAATGCAATTTTTCAGGATCTTGGAGTATTTTTTATATTTTCGTTTTAATTCATGTTTGTACTGTTTAGATTTGCAAAACTCATATTTAAGATAGAGTTTCCTTTTCTCTCTAGATGATTTTTTTATTCCAGAAGTGATCCAGCGTACTTTATTTCTTCTATAGCTAACTCTGATAACAGTTTTCGGAAAGCATAGATCAAAAAACATCTTCAGGTTTTCGTGAAAAAGGGAGAAAGCAATGTTTGTATCATTAATTTCCAATACATCAGAGAAAGTGAGTTTAGACAAACATTCACGAAATTTTTTAATGTTATCGTATCTCAAGTCTCTTTTTTCTTCAAACCATTGACTAATTGCTCTATTTATTTTTAGATGTATTTGTAGAGTTTGAGCCGTATCATGGTCAGATATTACTAAACTATGTACCGAACCTATTGCATTTGGAATATTGCTAATAAAGTGGTCAATGCATGATTTTTTTCTAGTGGGGGATGTAATGTGAAATTTTAAATTAAAATAGCACAACAGGTTTGATAATCTGGTGCTATAGTGTGTTTTTTTGAGAATATCAATATTTAGATCACCGCACAAAACAAATTTATTTTTATTTTTATTACACATTTTGATTAGCAGCGCTTCAAGATTATTGAAAAAGGTATCTATATCAGACTTTGGTGTACGATAAACGCATATGATAACAAGGTTATGGTTTGTTATTTTAATGCCACAACATTCGAAGCTTTTATAACAAATATACTCATTTAGATCAAGTTTCGTGCAGGGTATACCTTCTCTAGCTAAAATGCAAACACCTCCCCTTCTTTCACGTGGCCTGCAGTAGAATGATTTAACATTGAATTCATTAATTTTTACGTTATTTATATCTTCTTGCATCAAAAAAGTTTCAGTCAAGCACATAATATGAATACTATTATTATTCTCACCAAACTCATCCAGGACTACATGTAGGGTGTCTTGCTTGTTCAACAGTCCTGCACAGTTCTGATGAAAGAACATGAAACTATTATTATTCTTTTTACTACATTTACTCACGAAAAAAGCTTTTACTCACAGATTCATTTAATAAAACTGAGTTATTATTTTCTTTTGTAGTTTTTACAATTGGAAAGTAATATGGGATTGTTCCTCTGTGATACAACAAATTTTGTTTTTTTGTCGCATTTGTAGATAAGTTCATACGATTTAAATGAAGTTTGATACTTTCATATGTCAAAAAATTATTTGTATATGCCGTATAATCAATATGGGTGTTAACTTTGCTGCATGCTAAATACATAAAATATCTTTGTTCAGTCATATAGTCTGTGTTTATATATGTACAATTGTCATGAATATTTGAAAGTAACTTTAGCTCATTATTTAACATCGTCTCGTTGAGGTATTTATTATTATTAACAGGCAGCAATAAAACATTCGTATTTTTGACTAAGTTCAAAGCTATACATAAATTGCTAAATAGTCTATGTGAGTTCGTGTCATTGTTTCCAGCGCAAATAATAATATAGTCATTCTGATCAACCTCATTTTTTAAGTTTTTACAATAGCTTAAAACATCCGATGAAGAAGCATTTGGCTTAATCAAAGCAAAAACTTTGTAGTTATCGTTCCATTTATTGATCCTCGATTTAATTAATTGCTTTGACATGCCCATTGCTTGTTCATCACCGACAATAATGATTTTATGAGTTTTAATTGGATATGACACAATATTTTTCAATGGCATGCTGTTTTTCGTTGATTTTTCAGTTGGTTTATGAGTATTGGACGTGTCTATTTTCTTCTTAATTGTGTTTGAATTAACGTTTTCTTGACCGTCGCTAGATGGCGCCTGCTGCGTCTTCTTTGGTGTAACATTGTATATTTGAGCTTGTCGCCTCAACGGGGTCTGGGATTTTGCGGGATTATTGCTGTTTCTAGATGGGGTATCTTTACATGCTGAGAAAGAAATATTTGTAGACTTGCATATTTGTTCCAGATTTTTTATTTTTATACTGAATTTATCTAATTGGTTTTTTAGTGAACAATTTTCCGATAAAAGCTTTTCAATTTCATTTTCGGCGATTTTTAACTTCGATTCCAAACTGTGTTTCTCATTTTTTATTGTGTCATATGTCCTCCTCACATGGTTTTAGGTTTGGGCAGCTTCTATTTAAAAAGTTACTGTTTTCTGTTTGAGTGCTCGATGAAACGTCAATACTGTCTAAAGATTCGAATGAGTTACTTGTTGAAACATTATAAATGATCTTTTTAGGCTGGTTTTCATGGTTTTCCGATGTCTTATATTTTCCTATAAGTTGATTATGTGGTGGTGGGTGAGGAGTGCTACTGGTCGGGGTGATTATAGGGGTACAAGTACATTCATTACATTTCCACTTCATTCTTTTGTCTGGTGTCATTAAGTAGAATATGTTCAGTGACATATTAGTACATTTAATATGATATGTTTGATTGCATAGTGAGCATGTTAAATTTCTTCTGTGTGATATTATTCTTTTGCATCCCTTACATAGTGTCATTTTGTTGATTGTTTTTTATTGCCGTAGCGTCCTCTATTGTCGAGTAGATGAGACTTCATCAATCTTTTTAATGTGTTCAATATGTTCAATAGATGGCGTGGGATAGCGCCATCTATTGGTGAGTGGCAGAGGTTTATTGACTCTTGATTGGTCAGCTGATCTTTGTTTACGTTTTTTAAATAGAATAAACGATCTTATTTTCCTTGTAGGGTTATGAAATTACTTTATTCTGGTAAAAAGCACTCACCCCCGTGTATAGTGATGCGCACTAGCATTCTATTTTCCTTCACTGTATTAATATTACGAAACACATTCGTGTTTACGCATTAATTTCACTTTCATATCACAACACACTGGCGGCACTAATTTAATAACTGGGTATTCTTTTCCTTGGATAACGTTTCCAGCTCTGCTTTATAACCTATTGAACTAATTAAACTTGTATGGGATGTAAGAATAGAACTTTTTGTATTTTTAAAATAATATAAAGTATCGAGTCGATGTAGGTACAGCAACTAGCGCCCTCTGCTCTGTCCTCCTGTTTGTTTGTTTGTCTGTCTGTCTGTATGTTCTGTTTTTACGTCAAAACGGCTGAACCGATTCAGATGAAATTTGGAATGGAGATATTTTGTGACCTTAGGAAGGACTTTTTACCGCGGGATAAGGATCATTCCCATGGTAAAATAAGTTTTAGCACGGGCATATCTGTGGAATGGAATTGGTATTTAAGGTGATAGTTTAAGTTAATGGAAATGATTTTATTTAGAATAGAGACAGTTTAAGGCCCTGGGAAAGACATACTTAACACTTTTTACCGCGGGAAAAATCTCATTCCCATACGAAAATCATTTTAAGCGCGAGCTAATATGCGGCCAGAAATTGGTACCTATTTAAGTAAATTATTTGAGACCCTGAGAAGGATTAAAATAGGCTACTTTTACTTTTTACCACAGGAAAGTATCATTTCCCATTCCCATAAACCAGTATTAGGTATTATTTGTTTCTCCGTCTTTCACGTCAAAACGCAGCGACGGATCAATGTGATTTTTGGTACGGGGGTAGATTGGGAGCTGGACAGTGATGTAGTTTATCCCGGAAAATATCACATTCCCTAAGGATAATGTCGTGTAGTACACGCGGGCGAAGCCGCGGGCGGAAAGCTAGTAAAGAATATTTCATTTCATTTTCATTCATTGTCACTGTCAATATTACGGAAAGCGGGATTTTTAATTTACCATGGACTCCGTGATCATGGCGTATGCAGTCGCACACGCCGAAATATTGGGACTCGACAACAAATCAAAACATGGTAAAAATCCCACTTTTCGTAATATTTACAATATTTATAATGGCATCAAGTGTAATATAAACTTCAAGATTAATGTGCATTATTACAAAGGAGGTATAAAAGAACTGCTGCTTCGTATATAGCTCTTTAAATCTGCTATTACCTGAGCGTAAACGGTGAAATCTGGAAGTACTTTTCGTTGCAGTTATATCCTAGTAGCAGGAACAGGTGTTTGAGCACGTGCTCTTGACTTTTGGCCGTCGCCTTGTCTTCAGTAGGATGCGCTTGATCTGACCTGCATATCCATTATAATCATATTTTATTTTCCATGACTATCTATTAACGTACATACTTGCTTTGTGCTTAAAAATCAAATAATACACTGCTATTTACGATCATGAACATCTAACAACTATTAGAATCTAATTAAAGTAATATATTATGATTACTCTTTTCACATGGTGGCACTTGTATGTTTAAACGAACTTTAACAAAATCTCTACACAGTCTCGAAATATGTTTTATCCTGTTATAGGTACCAGACAGGCACTCGCACCGTCTTTAATGGTAAAAAAAATCAGACGAAATCAGACTCTGAAAGGGACGCGGAAACCGTGATAGCACCCATACAGACTTTTGATCAGGTAGCCATGTCTGCTAACGTTTACTCATAATCGTGTCTCAATGGTGTTTCAATAGTGCTTTTTTACACACTAGTTACAAGAATTATGACAGTATGATGTGATGTGAATGTAGTTTGTGGTGTGACAATCAGTAATATTGGGAAAAAAGTACACATTTCTTGTAACTAGTGTGTAAGAAGCACTACTATTGAAACACGATTGAGACACGATTATGACTTAACGTTAACAGACTTGGCCCCCTGGTTTATTGAAATCTATAACATAACAAAATTACAGAACATTTGAACTGAAACTACATTTTCCTAATAACAGGTTTTTCAAGTGATTAACACGATCTATTTCCAACGGATAACACTATCTGTATGCTAAACATAAAGAAAAACAATTTATTGTTTAATAAAATATTGAAGCAATGATGATTGAATGATGACATGTCCTTGATATTCTACTCCAGAAGAATACTTACCTAGACAAGAACTGCATAAGTAGGAACACCAGCAGGTTCGTGGTCTCTCTATCAGCCTCTTCCAGATCAACGGCTTTGGGCAGAACTGTCGTGGGCGTGTCTTCCGTAGACCGGCCCGAGAGGGAATGGAAGCCATCTGTGTAAACGAAAATGAACCCTAAAGGACATTGTTTTACTAGGCAGATATAGCTGCAAGAATCGTTTACACCATACTGGAACAATATACCATACCTTGCTGCCTTAAATATGGAATACCAGTGTGTTTCCAAGAAGATTTATTATTTATTGGGGTCGCCAGCGAGGTCCTCTTCCTTAAGCTTGTCCGTTCCAAAGAGCTCCAAGCGCAGTGATGCGTATATCGGGCACTCTGCCATGAAGTGGTAGCTTGTTTCTTCTCTTTCTTTACATTGACGACAGATGGGGTCCCCTGTCCGTTTGATCACTGATAGGCGTCTGTTTAGTGGGCAGTGTCCAGTCAGTACACCTACAATCGTTCTTTTATTTCTTCTACTTTGTTACAGAAGCTCTCTAGTTTTATTCTTGTCAACCGATTTGATGAAGATCTTGGACTGTATGCAGTCCTATCCAAGACGACTTACCATGAGTGTTAGTGGTGCGCGAGGCGGGAATCTGCTGCGGGGTAGCGAGCAGTTGGCCGAGACCGAAGCGAGACGTCTTGCGCTTCAGCAGAGGTGCTGAGTACTGACGCGAGTATACTTTCTCGCGCTCTGAGGGAATAACAAAATAAGTTTTTAACTTTTTAGTAAAAATTTCATTTTCAAGACAAGCTTTTCTGCTGACTGTACTTAAATATTGTATTGTCATGTAACCCAAACTTGTATACAAAATCTCAGCTACATCGGGCACTGGGAAGTGGGGCAAATTATGCTTGCAAGATTTGCCCCCCACTAAAGTTTGTTTGCGAGAATAGCGGCGGAACTAAAAATGATTGATGATTTTAGAGAATGGCATTTTTTTATTTCTACTCTTCGAGTGTTTTGGTTCAAATGAATAATGACGCTGTCTCTTTCTAACGAATGCTGGCGCGAAATTGGCGTCGCGTCTCTGTTCACGATAAAATATCAAACATTTATGATTGTTTGGCATACAGAATTGAATTTGACAGAATTTTGAATTACGTCGATATTCTCGCAAATCAGCGAGTTGTCCCGTACCGTGTCTGGTGTCGGGCTGCGGCGGCACCGTGGCGGGCGCGGAGATGGTCCGCTTGTAAGATTAGCATAGCACATAGGTGGATAGGCGGGGTGGGGCTTTTAGGGATTCTTAGAAGGGAAGCCGATGGGAAGCGTCATGTCTGGATCTTTCGCCACTGGTATCGGCCAGAATTAATAATCAATCCACAGATAGAGATAGGCATGATCCAGATTAGTTTGATATTATCATAGAATTAACGACAGTTGCCTGGGTGTTGCTAAGCGTTGCCTTGCAACTAATCTGGATCATTTAAACCGCCTCTGTGGTCTAGTGGTTCATACCACGGATTTCAGACCCAGAGGTCCCGGGTTCGATTCCCAGTGGGGGTACATATTGTATTCGGTTTGGTTGGTGGTAGGACTTGTTCTTAGTCCGCCTGGCCAGCTACCACCATCTTATCTAAGTCTGACGCCATAACAATGATGTTTTCAGCATTATTGTGTTCCGGCAGTTAAAGATAAGATAGCCAGTTCCTCAGTGATTGAGGATTCCGGGAATAGTGCGCTTCCACCTTCAGCCTTATCACCACTTATCATCAGGTGTGATGGTGGGTAAGTGCTACCCCATTGTGGATGAAAAAAAATGCTTATCTAATAGGATAGATTACTAATTCTGGCCGTATATCTACAACACACAGTCGTTACGCACCGTGTCTGGTGTCAGGCTGCGGCGGCACCGTGGCGGGCGCCGAAATAGTCCTCTTGTAAGGCCACTTGGTTCCGAACGACGCGCTCAACGTGTTGACGTGAGCGCGACGCACTTTGTTACGTACCTTGTCTGGTGTCAGGTTGCGGCGGCACCGTGGCGGGTGCCGAAATAGTCCTCTTGTAAGGCCACTTGGTGCCGAACGACGCGCTCAACGTGTTGACGTGAGCGCGACGCACTTTGCTACGTACCGTGTCTGGTGTCAGGCTGCGGCGGCACCGTGGCGGGTGCCGAAATAGTCCTCTTGTAAGGCCACTTGGTGCCGAACGACGCGCTCAACGTGTTGACGTGAGCGCGACGCACTTTGCTACGTACCGTGTCTGGTGTCAGGCTGCGGCGGCACCGTGGCGGGTGCCGAAATAGTCCTCTTGTAAGGCCACTTGGTGCCGAACGACGAGCTCAGCGTGTTGACGTGAGCGCGACGCACTTTGCTACGTACCGTGTCTGGTGTCAGGCTGCGGCGGCACCGTGGCGGGTGCCGAAATAGTCCTCTTGTAAGGCCACTTGGTGCCGAACGACGCGCTCAACGTGTTGACGTGAGTGCGACGCACTTTGCTACGTACCGTGTCTGGTGTCAGGCTGCGGCGGCACCGTGGCGGGCGCCGAAATAGTCCTCTTGTAAGGCCACTTGGTGCCGAACGACGCACTCAACGTGTTTACGTGTGCGTCGCGCGCCGACACGCTCAGCGCCTCGTGAGCGCGACGCACTTTGTACATGAACCACTCGGGGCTCGTCTCGCTGCTCACCAGGTCTTTCAAATTAAACAAATAACATAATTGAGATTTTTTTATGCATTCCCAATATTGCATTGGGAAGTAAGTATAGGAAAAATGTGATAGTAAAAAACCACGAGCCCTATTAGAAGCCCGCCTGAAAGCTACTTATAGGGCTCATGGTTAGGAAATATAACTTCCTATAAAAGTATCATAAGCAAGCATATCCTCGCGGTTTTACCCTCGTTGTACCCGTTCCCGTGGAAATATCGGGATAAAATATAGCCTATGTCACTCGGGAAGAATGTATGTAGCTTTCTAATGCTCAAAGAATTTTCGAAAGCGGTCCAGTTAGTTTCGGAGCCAATTCGATGCAAACGAACAATCAAATCTATCCTCTTTATAATATAGTATAGATATTCTTTTGTTCACTTAAACCTTATACAATGTGAAGACAACAATGCGACGAATAAATGAAAACATTGGTGGCCCTAGTTCATATAGAAACGTATTTAAAAAAATTCGTAGGTTATTATTTATTAAACTTGGGCTCAACTCACACTGTCAAAGCATCATATTTTAAAAGACAAAACAACAAGTCTACAAAAGACAACTCAAAGACTGTCAAGTAGACACAAAGTCTAAGCATATTGATCTCTACTTTTTTATTTTTAAGGTACAAATTTGTTTTACAGAAACCAAGCAGCGTCAATGAGTGTCGACGCGCGAATTCGCGCGACTCAATATTTGCAACAAAGAAATTGACGCGACGCTCTGCGCCCGTGTGAGTTGAGCCTTAATAGTACCAGAACAGATACTACATACAACATCACTTGCAATACCGTACAACGTCAGATCACTATCAACGAGGCGTAAGACGACGGCGAAGACATGAACTTTGGTTGGTGGTAGAACTTGTTCTTAGTCCGCCTGCCTAGCTACCACCGTCTTATCTAAGTCTGACGCCCCATAACAATGATGTTTTCAGCATTATTGTGTTCCGGCAGTTAGAGATAAGATAGCCAGTTCCTCAGTGATTGAGGATTCCGGGAGTAGTACGCTTCCACCTGTAGCCTTAACACCACTTCCACTTAACATCGTGTGATGAAGGCTAAGTGCTACCCCATTGTGGATACAAAAAGAACGTTTGGTGCCAATTTAGCAATAGCTTAGTATGCTATATACTTATACATCTTACAGAAAAAGTTACAAATAAAAATTATTTACTGTGACAAACCTATTACATATTTTTGATTGTATTCTTTAATGCAAACTGGGGCTGTATTAACGTAGGTACGACATTTAATTAAGTGTCGCATTGTCGTCTTCACATAGTATATAGTCCATTCCAAGCAGATTGTCGTTGTGCATAAACAAACATGAAGTTCGTCAGCTTAATAAATGAAAGTAACTGAGTGAGTTTGTATTGTGGATTTCAGTCTGAAGTTTTTTAATTCGAACTCGAATAGTATTTGGTGCCGCGAGGTCAAGTTGATCAGTTCGACTTATTCAAGATTGCACAATAATGACAAAATCACCAAGTGTAAAAAAAAGAATCAAATAAAACAAAAAACAACTCACCAGTAACAAAATTGAAGAAACAAAACGCTGATCTGTACAGAAAAGAATTGAGATAAAATAAAAATAAAAACATTAAACAACAAAATATGGAAACACGTCGAACTTTAAGGGCCCCACAGACTATCAGTCTGCCAACACGATATTCGGCTTTTGTATGTAAACAAGGTCGCGGGAAGCCGCTGGATGCGGGCAGCGCAGGACCGACCGTTGTTGTGGAGATCCTTGGGGGAGGCCTATGCCCAGCAGTGGGCGTCGTACGGCTGACATGATGATGTAAAACTGAGTCAGCCGTGAGGCCAACTGACGGGCTTTCTGGCGGACTGATAGTCTGTGGGGTCCTTAAGTCTTACCGTCTTTAGCATTCTAAAACAATATAGGACTATGTCATATTGCAATATGATATGACTTCTGTGGCACATATAGTTTTATTTCGATATAGCCTGTCAATGTGACAAAGTCCTATGTTGTTTAAATATTAATACTTGTGATTGTGCTACAGGCATGACAACTACAGACTTACCTCTCAAGTTAGAGAAGTCAACCGCCTTATTGGAATTGATCTGGGCCTCAAGCAGTAGTGCTTCAAATCGATTCAGGAAGAAATCCCATGTGAGGATACGGCGATCGCTCAGAGTGTTGTGGAGCTGGTAGATAGACTGCAGGACCATAGGCCGGTCTACTATCACCAAGTCGAACTGCGTCTCCAAACAGTAGAGGAGCAACTGGAATGATTACATAGTTAAGTCTTTAAATGTTAAACATATGAATAAAAATTTATTTAGGCAATAATTAGACATTTTAATTAAAAATTATAAAGTGCAGGAGCACTCAAAACACCAAAAGATTCCTTACAGAAAGTAATAATTCCTACAGATGTTTTATCTCACGAGCGCGGGTGAGTCATGCTTGTGTGTGTAAATGTAAATGCAGACCATAGAGTAACATTTTATATGTAGGAAATAGAGACAGATCTTGGGCCCCTTTATTGGAGGTGCATAACTAGCGCTATCTGTTGTCTGATGCAAACAGCTGTTGGTGTATAAACACACACATAAACACATTATATAGCGATAAAAAAGTGACACCTAGGCCCTGATTATAACCACTTTAGATTTTTTGGCTTAGTACTTTCCATTTGAATGTATGAAGATTGTGCCCCCTTGTTTTGGCACACGCACACAGGAGCTCGTGTCTATACGCATGACAAATATAAGTATGGCTTACCCGCGCTCGTGAGATAAAACATCTGTAACATTTGTAAGTCAATGAATTATTTTAGAAAATGTTTGCAAACATTTTCTAACATTTAATTATGATCAATCATCAAATCATGCCGATGATGAATAATTAAATCTACTCGCGACCTTACCAAAACTATTTTAAACTTAATCAGCCTTATTACAAAAAAATGCTTTAAAACTGGTTTAAACTGAGACTAATAAATCTACGATTGTTACCGTACTAAAGTTAGTGCGGGTTTAAAATGTGTCCTTATTACAAATCGTAGACTAACGGAGGACAAGATAAAACCATTTTAAACCGTGGTTTATTTAATAAACAAATATTAAAAACAAAAATTATCATTCATTCATTCTTTTACACAGACTTCGTTCAATATAACTCGATCTAGCTAACATCAGACCGGCAGGTTATACCCGTCTCTTTCGTTCGATTCTGCCATGCCCGGAGAGTGAGAGAGACGGGTATAACCTGCAGGCGTTATGTTAGCTCGACAGAGTTATACGACATTTCGTTTCTCTAAGCGTTGATATGAACTTCACACTTTGGATGCATACATAACTTTAAAACAATAACGAAACAAATGGTAACAAACCATATTACTGTTCTTTCTCTAAGTTTTAATCCCTTGAACGAGCACAAGTAATACTCTTAGCAAGTTTTATAATGATTAATCGGAATACTTTTTAACTAACCTGCATGAAACGGAACGGCTACGTGGCGCGACTCGACTTGACACGACACGATGAGTACGATGACGGCCAAATCAAATGAAATGATACGTTTTGTAATTTGTTTATGTTACGTTAGTCGTTAGTTCACATTTTACGTTACAAAAACTTTGTTGTTGAGCATACGATGCAAATAATAAAGAAACAACTTGTTATCTATATTAATAGTGTACTGTTTTGTGTGGTGGAACCGAAGAAAAAGAGGGGTGAACATTATTGGAGTTCTGAAGAAAAAGTTAGTGAAAACATCGTTTATTGCATTAGTACCTGCCTACCTACCTATGAAATGCAGTGCTATTTATAATTTCTATTTTGATTAACGTGGATTTTCTTTTATTTTAGGATTCGGAAGTATTACGACAGCTGATTTCTCAGTCAGCTCTATCATAATACTACCTAAATATCTTAGAAGACAAATCCAATAAAACATCCATTAATTTAATGAAAACAAAAGAGTGGAAGAACATGTCAGTCAAGTAAGTGCACTTAAACCTTATACTTATTGGACACTCCGACCATTGCTTTTACCAGTGTCTAAGAAAGCACAAATAAAATTGTTTCTGAAATAGTATTTTTAAAAATGATGCTTACTTTTTTAGATTTAATGAGATAACTGGCCTGTCTGCTCACAGAAGGGAGCTAGCAACGACGAGAGGTGGTGGAAAACCACCATGACCTTCTGCACAAGACATGCAAATAATGGCGATTGCTCCTCATGACATTGTCAATGAAGTAAACAACTATGAAAGTGATGCAATGGTAAATAAAATTGCTTGTTTATGCCAATGCACTGTGCAATCATTCTATCATTCACAACAGTGTGAAAACATTTGATTTTTTACTCATTTTAGATTCCAATGACTACAAATACAAAAGATGTGTTTGTTGACCCTAAACCTGGCTAGTTACGAAGTGCCTAACTGAAGAAACAACATTCATTACTGATAAAAATTCAGAACAAATTTTTATGGGGTGCAAGGTAAACAGTGTATGATAAAATTACAATCCAATACACTTCCATTTAGTAAATTTTTAATTTTGTTTAATTTTAATTCAGGAATAAACTACTACTAACTAGATATCATTTAATAATATTTGGGTCAAGTGCTTTAAAGTACCTAATTCATCTCTTACAAGTATAAAAAACAAAGACTAAACATCTAATTTTGTGCTTACTTTTATTTAAAATTAATTAATTAATTAAAAGGTATAAATGACATCCTTCTACAATAGTTCAAATGTCCTTGTGTACTACAATATCCTAATCCTAACTAATATTATATATGGGAACCATGCAGGTGAAACCGTGGGTGGAAGCTAGTTTTATAATAAAACTAGCGGATCCTCGATCCTCTACCCGCGTGGTATCCGTTCCCATGGGCATATCGTCTTCTAAATCGATCCAGTCGGTAGTTAGTTCCTGGGATTAGCCTGTTCAACCAAACAAACAAACTCCGGCTTTTTAATATTAGTATAGACTAGCTTTCTGCCCGCGGCTTCGCCCGCGTGTTCTACACGACGTTATCCCACGGGAATGTGATATATTTTGGGGATAAAAAGTAAACTAAGTTACTCCTTATTACATCAGCTACCTGCCAGCGATAGTCCCTTCAAAATCAGTCTAGCCGTTTCAGAGATTAGCCGGAACAAACAGACAGACAGACACACAAAAATTTAAAAAAATATTATTTTGGTAGGTATGTTTATCGTATATTATTATATAATCATAATATGCATGTAATAAAAAGCGGTTATTTTAATATTACAAACAGACACTCCAATTTTATTTATTTGTATAGATGTATAAGTAGATTACAACAAACATGACCGTTGTGATACTGATATAAAATTATCTTTTCAGATACCTACTTGTTAACAAGAATGAAAATTGACAAATGAAAATTGTTATATTGTTTATTATTAATTTGAAGGACTGATATTCATAGGAAAATTTTGTATTAGTTACATACATATTAAAATTGAATATTTAAAAATGAGTTTCAATAAATTGCCTTCTAATATTTCTTCTAATATGGTTTTGTACTAAAACCATCCAAGATGCAGATCAGTCTTCAATATTCTTCTCACCAGGACACAAGACTTCCCTCATATCTATGGCAATATTGTGGAGAACTGCAGTATCAATGTCTCCAAACATGCCTCTCAATAGGCACCGAAATTTTTGCTTCCACAAGCAAAAACACCTTTCGACAGTATTCTGAGTATGGATATGACACCTGTTGTATCTTTCCTGTTGTGGTGTAGAAGGGTTCAGCACTGGAGTAAATAAGTATGGGGTCCAGGGATAGCCACTGTCTCCTTGTAATATTCCAGAGAATGCACTAACTTCAAACCTCTGTTTTAATCTACATTCTCAGAATATTCTAAGAGTCATGTACACTGCCACACCACCTGGTAACTAAGTCCATTATTTTCAGGTCTGCATCACATCACAAACCACCTGAAAAGTAAAAGCATATTAGAACTTAACATTCTACTCTTATAACAGGTTTCCAAAATCTGTTTTAACAAGCAATAAAATGATGCAGCAACACAGCCTCTTAGAGCTGTTTTTAATAGAAATTAGTTATGTTAATCTACCTAATTAGGAGAACTTCTACCATGAGTTTTCTGTGACTTACTCGCTAGCGATGGCGTAAGACAAATGTATGAGTTCTTTGAATAACCACTAAAAGCACTGTTCAGTTTAGGCATACATTTAGTCACTAGCGCATGCATCACAGTAAACTCATGGTAGGCCCGAGCAATCTCAGCTAAGAAATATTATCTATATAATGATTTATGCCTCACTTGGAAGTTATAAGATAATTAAAATATAGAAATATTTTCGTAATTTACCTGCACATTATTTGAAAAATATCTGGCCCCCATCGGCATTTATTTTCTTTATTCAGAGCACCAGAGTACCTACAGTCAATTGCACCTATGACTGTAGAATAATTCCTACTGCGCAATTCTTCCATAGTTTTCTCCTGTTCATTTAAAGTAGCAGGCATTTTTATAAATCTTCGGGACATCTGTGATAAAATTTCTGGTACTTTTTTACAAGTTTTGCTGATGACTGGTTAGATAGACGTCGCTAACACATCAAGAACTTCCAAATGTATGTTAAAAATCAATTTTTAATGATTTGTTAAAGAAAAACCACTGAAATAAATTGAAATCAATTGAAATACGCACGGAACAAAATCAAAGATAACCTCAAACGTCAAACTTAGTCCATAGATAAACTAGAGGTCTCGGCGGTTTAACTTTAGTACCATAGATAGTCCACGGACTAATGATAAACTTCGTTTTGTAATAACGTTTTACTTAATCCGTGGTTTAAACTCTGTTTAACCCCTGTACTAATTTTAGTCTGCGTTTTGTAATAAGGGGGAATGAGTTCAACTGATGGAGCGTTCTGAGTTGCGTCACACTAATAAACCAAACACATATAATTTGCAAATCATCGACACGACGAAGAAGAAGATTAAACTTCCATCAACCAACAGCATTGTCGTATAGTGCCAATGTAGTGTTGCCCGCTTCTACTTATCGAGTCGACGACAACCTCAAATACAGGCAGCCCAAAAAGCCGCAACCGCAATAGTTGTCGTGGATAGTGCCGATGTAGAGTGTTGCCCGCTGCGTCACGTATACGTTGGTGTCATCCAAGCTAGAGATAAAGTAGCAAAACGCAGTGGCCAGAACTGTCTGTAGCGACAGGCTTGTCCTAATAGAAGAACCATCCGTGAACCTTAATAACAGAATCACCTCAACAATGACACTACTTACATCAACAGCGTTGTCGTGTACAGTGCCGATGTAGAGTGTTGCCTTTTGCGCCACGTATACGTTGGTGTCATCTATGCTAGAGATCAGTTACCAAAACGCAGTGTCCAGAGCAGTCTTGTCTTTATAGAAGAACAATCCGTGAACCTTGATAAGAGAATCACCTCAACAATGACACTACTTACATCAACAGCGTTGTCGTGGATAGTGCCGATGTAGAGTGTTGCCCGCTGCGCAACGTATACGTTGGTGTCATCCATGCTAGAGATCAGGTAGCAGAAAGCGGTAGCCAGAGCAGTCTGTAGCGGCAGACTCGTCTTTATTGGTGAGCCGTCCATGAACCTACACAGTTGAAATAAAATGCTTACACTAGGCTTCCTATAATACGGATCTCTTTTGGGATCATTAATTCGGTGTATGGCGGGTCGGATCCAGCGGCTATTTGCAGTCTTTAGTAGACCGTCATTACATCCCTTAAGCTCCCTAGTGGGAGAAGTATCGGTTCTATTTAGTTAGTGTCTCAAGTTTAAGAGAATAATCAAAAACATGGTCTGATGTTCCGTCAATTTAGTATTTAAATTTTGAAAGTTGTGTCCAAAAATTACCAAAATGCGTATCAAAACAGAACTAAATGGTCATAAAAACAATTGACTTATTTAAATTTCGCTGGAATTCGGTAATAAAAACAAAGGACTCGTGTTGATATCATAAACAGTAACAACAAGTGAATTAATTCCTCTCAAACAAATAAAAATTTGCGATGCCCTAGGGTATACCCTATTCAGGGTCTACAATGTACTATGTTACGCTATATTTACCATCTTGTTACCATTGTAGAACGCAATAAATTGAAAATGAATTTAATAAAGAGTTTAGTCTAGCAACTCACCTGATGATGATGCTCACGCGCTCCACCGCAGTGAAACGCACTCTCGAATCATGATGATGGAACTGATCCCGTACTAGTCCACAGAACACATCTGCGCCGCCCGCGAGAGTCACGCAGTGGAGTAAGACCGGCACTGCCACCGAGCAGATGTGAGAATGGCACGCGTTGCATACGTTCCATAGGCTGTATACAACAATAGGGTATTTTACTGTTGTTGAAATGTAGATATTTAATGATGACGTTAAAAAATATTGCAATTAAGAATACCAAATGTGAAAAAATAATTTGAATCTGTTTTATAATAAAAGAATTATTGTCTGTTTGATTTTGACTATAGCTGTCTCTTTCTAAAACGAAATCTTCTATGGCGTGACTATGACGCTACTAACCCACTGACGTCACTAAGATAGCGTCCTGTCCTTGTCTAATTATAAAGTTTGAAGTCCTATATCCTTGAAAATATTCAAGATAATTCAAAATGAAAACTTGTTTTGTGTAGCTAATATTTCGAAAAACATTTTAAAGAAATAAAAAAAAATCAGTAAAATACCGTATTGGTTAATAAACACTACATCGCTTTACTTAATATATAATGCAAGTATCGCGATTTGTATAGAAACCAAGCGTGCCGACTTCTTAACACTCTTACTGTGACGTCACAGCCGAAATTTAGGAAATCCAAACCGAACCCATTTTGGGCTATTGCAGTAAATTATCACGCAACGAGGGATTTTTTTTAGTTTTTGCGGCCGTCCGGCTGCAATAGACGCGCGCGGACTATAAGTTAGCGGCGACCAACCTTGACGTTTGGTCGGGGTTCGGATTCGGATCGGACACGCGAAGTACATGCATTTGCGTTATCTAGTAAATTCTATATCTGTGACTTCAATTCAAGTATACAGTGCGATAACGTTTTCTGTTCCAGTGACCAAAAACTGGAACTAACGTGTTTTTTTTAAATATCATTTTACTGTCAAGTGGTTGTCCAACTAGAGCGCTGCTGCTGGCTGAATGTCTTAGAAGTCGGGGCCGGATAAATTGATACAAAAAGAAGAAAAATACCTAGCGCCGCTGTAACAGTAAAGATTGTCGAAGTATAGCTACAGTGACAGTTATTTCGTAGTGTCAATTTGGCGCACAGAAAGGGTTCGCCGCAGTGGAATGTATTGTTTCAAATGAGCTATCTTTAAAAAGAAACGCAGACACCACGAAGTATAAAACACTGCTACTGCAAACCAGCTGATGCGAGTAGCACACGTGGCGTGCCTCATTAGGGTTTAGGATGGTTTCTCAGAAACGCAGTTTGTCCGTACGGATTTATTTTGATACTAGCCTTCTGCCCGCAGCTTCTTCCGCGGCTCGCGTGGACTACAGACACGACGTTGTCCCTCAGGAATTTATATTTTTCCGGGATGAAAATTAGCCTACGTCACTCTTAAGCTCTTAAACTATCTCCATATCAAAAATCATGTCGATCCGTTGCTCCGTTTTGACGCGAAAGACGGACAAACAAATAAACAGACACATTTTCCCATTTATAGTATTAGTGAAAAACCAGCATATAAATCCAATCTACTTAATGATTAATTATATCTCGAAAGCACTGTATTGAAAAAAATCACATTCTATAACTTTCAAGCTTCGATCAACAATAACACCTAGTTTTAGATACAGTTGGAGTGACAGACATGGCCGAGCGTTGTACGCCTACTTGAGAGTATAATTATAAGTAGATTATTTTGACAGTGTCAATAATACTAAGGTATTTCAAACTTGGAATGCTTCCTGTCATTTATAATGTAAGATCGTAAAATTCGTAACCTTTTTTCTCCGTTTAAAAAAAAGTCAGTCTGTGCCATATAAAGTTTTCATTTAGTTCGTGAGCCTTCATCTAGTACTATTGTTGATCGAAGCTTTCAAGCAAAGAAAACGCACAACTTACTTGTCAATAAGCAGATTCTCTTGGCACCAGATGAGGAATCCCCTATGCTCAGCCAGAGCGTCGGCGTTCAGCACCAGCGTCTGCAGACACTGCAGGAGGTGGTACAACACGTCCGGCCGAGAGGTATTCTTCAGCTCCTGGTAAAATATACCTTATGACGATAGACGTAAGACCACAAATACGTTATGTTGTGCTGTTCACTTGAAGGGTACAGGGGCAAAACAAGGAATGTCACAAAACAGATTTTTGTGGAATTTACATTTTAATTTAAGTATATTTGTGAACATTTGTCAAAAGTTTATCGAGTCGATCCGTTGCTCCGTTTTGACGTGAAAGACGGACAAACAAACAAACACACTTTCACATTTATAATATTAGTATGGATTATCTAAACTCATCTGACTAAGTAAGCTTTATGGCATGTCATGTATGTTAACCGGACAAAGATTTAATAATAAATAATAATAATTAAAACACCCTATTGCATCTAAAACACATACGTACACACGGCGGCACATCAGACTATAGATGTTGACTTTGAGACCGCCTTTATGCCCTACGTAATAAAAGCTGTTATCGCAGTTTAACTGTTTCACCAGATGTGCTGTCGAGTGTACATAGTAAGAAGAGACAATCTAAGAAACACCAAAGGCGGCCTTGTTGCTAAGTAGCAATCTCTTCCAAACAACCTTAGGGAGAAGAGAAAATAATAGGATGTGTAAAGAATGGGTGGGGGGTGCAATATCAGAGATGTATATACATACGATAAATAGATATATTTAAAATATAAGATAGGAAATAAAGACAATACAGATAGTAAGGAGAACGTGAAAGACGAAGTTATGTAAGCGGAAGCAAATGTGTTCTGACTTGATCAGAAAAGGATTTCATTGAAATTTATTAATTTGAAACACAAGTTAATTATGTATGAACCACAGATAATATAATACTATAATAGTAGTATGAACGGAACAGTACCTACAGCATCTACTTACTAAATTAACTACAGTACAGTGAAATCTGCCCAATATTAAACTTAATTTTAACGAAAACAAACCAAATAAAGCTAACCTGCAGTAGCTGGTGAATATATTGCAACTCTTGGGGTAATTCTTCGATGCAAAAGTGGAATTTGCCCGCAGAAGTTGGCCAAAAGTTAGTCATGTCATCTTCCATAGACTCCGCCGTGCATTCGTTGTCGGCTAGCAGGTTTGGGGTTGACACCTGGTGGGATGAAACAAATGAATATGGACAACCAGTAGTAATACGGTGTTTTACTGATATTTTTTTTATTTCTTTAAAATGTTTTTCGAAATATTAGCTACACAAAACAAGTTTTCATTTTGAATTATCTTGAATATTTTCAAAGATATAGGACTTCAAACTTTATAATTAGACAAGGACAGGACGCTATCTTAGTGACGTCAATGGGTTAGTAGCCTCATAGTCACGCCATAGAAGATTTCGTTTTAGAAAGAGACAGTTATAGTCAAAATCAAACAGACTATAATTCTTTTATTATAAAACAGATTCAAATTATTTTTTCACATTTGGTATTCTTAATTGCAATATTTTTTAACGTCATCATTAAATATCTACATTTCAACAACAGTAAAATACCCTATTGAATCACCATCATCATGTCAGCCGAACGACGCCCACTGCTGGGCATAGGCCTCCCCCAAGGATCTCCACAACGATCGGTCCTGCTTGGCCCGCATCCAGCGGCGACCTTGACCAGATCGTCGGTCCACCTTGTAGGGGGCCAACCACGGAACGTCGGCGTCGTCCGGTACGATAATTCTATACTAATATTATAAAGAGGAAAGATTTGATTGTTTGAATTCAAATAATATAAGTATAGTATTATTATAGTAAAAAAAGCGACTTTTACAACTGTGGTCATTTCCATTTGTGGTGGAAAGGCTTTTTGTAAATGTCGAGATGTTTGGGCAAGCTTGGTTTATTGTCTTAATATGAAAGTATAATTAATGTCAACTTACGCAAATAAATGCTTATCTTATCTTGGATGTCTGGCATAAGACTGACTACTGTCTCTAATCCTACACGCTTGATGGAAACATATATCGGCTGTATCAGTAGCCATATTTTTGTCGGTAATGCATAAGATACATTTGATTGGGATTGTTGAGCTACTTTGCCGACGTTATTAATTTAGCCGTATTACACGGCTAACACCCACTTGCAGGAAGCTTCATTAAAGTTAATGCTTCATTAAGTCTATTGCTGTCACTTTTCGTTGTCAAGAAATAAAAAGTGACAGCAATAGATTTAATGAAGCTTTAACTTTAATGGAGCTTCTTGCAATTGGGTGTAAATGTAGTAAATGTAGTGTAACCGCCAAACGTATTTCAGCCGTGTGCCCGACGTACGCCTTATTTGAATTACTCAACAATCCCAGTTCGCGGCGCTTCGTGTACAGCACGAAGCCAGAGTTACTTGCTTGCTAGCTTACTATCCCCTGGCTTGAGAAACTATATAACCTCGTGTATCTCTGGCATAAAAGTAATGCTCTGGAGCGGTGGTAGCTGTTCTGTTACTAGGCAACTAGGTACTATATCTTACATCTGCAGTGGCGGTGGCCACGTCCGAGTCAGTGAGTGTGACGGTGTGCGCGGTGGCCATCGGCGGCTGGTCGGACGGTGGCAGCGAGGTGGCCATGTCCAGTTGCTGGGTGATCGTCCCTAATGTGGCCGTCATTATACCAGTATATCTTACATCTGCAGTGGCGGTGGCCAAGTCCGAGTCGGTGAGCGTGACGGTGTGCGCGGTGGCCATGTCCAGTTGCTGGGTGATCGTCCCTAATGTGGCCGTCATTATACAAGTATATCTTACATCTGCAGTGGCGGTGGCCATGTCCGAGTCGGTGAGCGTGACGGTTTGCGCGGTGACCATCGGTGGCTGGTCGGACGGTGGCAGCGAGGCGGCCATGTCCAGTTGCTCGGTGATCGTCTCTACTGTGGCCGTCATTATCTGCGCACACGCAATCGAATACATACTTCACGGATCACTTGAACGTCATACCGATTAAACTATGCACACTGTTACAATTCCGTTTTTACTTCGAGAAAAGTATTGCCAATTGTTTTATTTATACTTGATGGAGACTTACCTTAGATATTGAAGCGTACTTACAACACAAAATATTTATCATTTTTAATAATGTAGATGCCGTGATACTTACACAAATCATCAAACAAAATAATGTTTGTAATACGAGTACCTCAAAACCTTCACAGCATCTAAATTTAAATGTTGTAAGACGCAATTTTTCTTCGGCCACCATAAACATGTCATTTCCATTTTCATCAAACATGGCGTCAATTTTGCTATTTTCAGTCCAATTGACACGAAATTGCAACAGTGTAATATTTAATCGGTACGACTAAACAGGGCTACACTTTTTGTCTAAGCCATCCATTAGTGTCACCCATGCTGCTAAGTGTGTTATCAATAGATACTGCTACTTTATAAAATTGAGTGCTCTTTACATTGGAGTGCAAGCAATGAAATGTCATATGAAAAAATGTAACCCTGATTGATAAGATAAATAGCATATTAGTAATGTTATTATGTTTGCTGCTTTTACTCTACGAAGCCGCGTAGCAGGGCTGAAATGGCTGAATATATACACCTATCATCAGATTTCTGCATCGCTCTGTCTCTCTTTAATACATAACTAAATGGGTAAATAGAGTGGGTTAGAATTCTATAAGCATCAGCGTTGGATTGTTCTTTATTATAAGATAAGTCTTTTTGTATTCATAATAATATGTAAGTATTTAATATTATCGCAATTAAACTATTATGAAGGGACGACACCTCGCTTACAATTTTACATCAATATTCCTCAGAAGTTTCATAATAATCTGAGAAACAGAGCGACTAAAATAAAATATACTAATCAGACAAGTCCCATTTTATTCATTAGAAGTTTAATCACAGACAGTTTCGATTTCCACAAGAAACTGAGGGCCTACTTCAAAACTCAAAATCCCAAGCTTCATTATACCCGTCCCTCTTACACTCCAGTCATGGCAGAATCGAGTGGAAGGGGCGGGACTAACAAAGTTTCAGATTTTGCGTTTCGGAGTACGGTCCCCGTTTTAATAAATCATTTCACACCCGTCTGATTTTTTTCAGATATTTTTTACATTATTTTACTTTTATCTCTTTTGAAAATATTTTTGCGAATGTATTTTTATATCAATTCAGGTCCTGATTTAAGATCAAGCTTGAACTCGTCGCATGCGTCACCATTAGCTCTGCTCATAGGCGCCATTTGTACACAAGCAAAAGACGTTTCATACTCAGTTTTTCTTTTGTTGTAATCGTTTATTTTATATATGAAAAAAGGAACTAACTACAAACTACTAGCAAAATTAAAGTAAAAATTTATTTAACAACTCATCAAAATTTTGTCTGCTCTTGAAGTTGGAAATCAGAAATCTTAGGAAGTACTTCCGACACACGGCCGATACACGTTTGCATTACACGGCTAAATTAAATATGTTGCCAAGTGGCTCAACTTTTCCGTAAGGTGACTGTACCATCGACATCGACGTTAATAAATTCGTATCATAAAGGACCCAGAAACTATAGTTAGTTCAGTCAAATGTCAAAGATTTCTGTACCCTTATCAAAAATATATATGGGGTGCTACTTACCAATGTTTCTGAGACTCCTTCAGAGTCACGAGTGATTTTGTACCACTCTTAATAACTGGTGATTGTTCTAGTCTAATCTAGTAACTGTTAAAATAAGTTCATTGAAACATTACGGCGAAACCACTACTGTATGTATTTTCAATGAGGTTTTACTGAAATAAGTTGACCCTATTCACACTTACACATTTTTGATGGCTGACCGTTGTTTTTGTCGAAGTTTTTAATTGTTGCAGTGGCGATTTAATTCCGTTCTATGTATGTTCACAATCGATTAATCGTGGAATTATGATAAAGTTGCTCAATAAACACTTTTAAGTTGTAACGATGTTTTGCCAAAGTAAATTATACATTTGGGATGACTCGTAGGTACGGTACGTGTTGTTCGTTTCACGCATCATTTATGTACAATCGCGAACTAGGATTGTTGAGCCACTTGCCGTCGTCCATAATTTTGCCGAATAGTTCAAATCAAACGTACTTCGGGCAAACGGCTGCTACACGTTTGCATTACACGGCTAAATTAGGAATGTTGGCAAGCTGTTCAACCATCCCGGTTCGTGATCGTACATCAGATACAAATCGACAAAGTGATGAGGCGTCAATAAATCTATAAATGTGAATGAGGGGTAAATAACAATACTGAAGCAACATCAAACACCAAAATGCACTCAAACACACACGTGAAAAGCAAGGAAAGTAAGAAAGAGATAGACTGACATACTTGCGTGTCGCCTGACGACTTAGTCAGTGCGGGGTCCGAAGACACGTCGCTTATGAGTGAGAGTTGCATGAAATGAACAAACTATACATCTATTATAAGATACGGAGGACACTAAAAGGAAACGCCGTCTCGCGTGGCGGGCAGACATCTTTGGTTCAAAGCACGAGTATCTACCGACATTATTTAGGAATAAATTTCGACATTATTTATGATTAAATTTCAAAGTTATTCTATAATAAATCTAATATCAGGTTGCTTAGTCGTCATAATAAGATTCAAAAAGGTTGAAAGGTAACAGGATTTTTTAATAAAGCAACATTTATACTACAACAAATATTACTACAAGGATTTTTGATTCGATTTTAGTAGGAACGAAACATCATGGGTACTGCGATTTTCAGTTTTTTTCACTTATTCTAAACTCTAAATCTATTTTCAATACTTGTCAGCAACGATTTGGCAAACACAAAGTAAATATGTTTACACTAGAACATTACAAGTGGACAGTAAAAAATCACAGTATCCCCAACATTGAACACCTCCTTAACACTTAAACACTACGACAAAAAACATGTAATAAAATATTTAAAAAACCAAATTAATAAAAAATCATGACAAGCGTAACCCAGTGTCTGCCCCCAGCGAGGCGGTACAGTTTGGCGGCGAATTGTGTACCTAACTAAACATCTACGCGATCGCTTTCATTTTGGAAGATATTGTACATCCATTGCTGCAGTAATACAAAAAATTCAGTCCAAGGGGTCGTCCATTAATCACGTGAGGCTCAAAAGGGGGGGGAGGGGGTACGGAAAACATCACGAAACATCACGAGGGGGGAGGGGGGGTCTCGTTAGACATCACGTGTATTAATTTTTTTCCAAAAAGAGCTATTTCTGAACCGAAATTTTGAACGGCGCGAAAATTTTTGCGATTTGTAGTATGACCTTGATTGACTCGCCCGCCGTTGCTTAGCAACGACTCCCCGCGCGCCGCGCCGACCACTGGGCTCGCTCGCCGAACAGTCAGTCGCCAGATGCTTCGATGTTTACCGCCGAATGCATGCGTAACCGTTTACCTTGCAATTTTTACGTTAAAATAATGTCTCAACTAGGTGAACTGTATCAAGAACTATTTGCGGAGTATAAGAAAGGAAAAAAACCTAGTGTGGCTCAGAAAGAATTCAATGAGATATGGGCTAATTCAAAAGAAAATTATGCTCAAAAAGAAGAATTTACAAAGTGGGCGAATGGTTTTTTACAAGATCTCCGCCGTAAAAACCAAGCAAAGAAGTCGTCTAATATCCTCTTTTATTGCTCTAATAATAAAAAGGTAAGTTAATTCGTTAATTCGTTTCGTAAGTTAGTTCTACCTATAGTTTAATATCAAGTAAAATGTCATTGTTAAATCTTATATGTACCTATTTTTTACAATATTGAGGTATATTTAGTAGTACATATTTATATAAAATATGCATATAAACCTTACTAAGAATCACTTTAATCGAATAGGTTTATATAGGTCCTTATAGTGAGCCGTTGAGTGTTGTCTATTAATTAATTTATTTATTATTATATTAAAAATTATATAATTAATCTCTAGGTCAGATCGGCTCAATAAATGCCTTCTCCACTCGCTGGACTTTAGTAGGTATATTAAGCTGAACGCTGTCTACGAGACAGTTTACTAAGCTTAAAAAACAGAGTAAAAGGTAAATTTTACTAAATTAAACTAAATATGTATTTACAAATGGATGATGGCAGTATTTATGCATAGTTGGGCCGCTCAAAGAAACCCGCTTGGCTACCTCCGTTCTTTATGTTTATTTCAATCCTACTACTATTATAAGGCGAAAGTTTGTAAGTATGGATGTTTGTTACTCTTTCACGTAAAAACTACTGAATGGATTTGAATGAAACTTTACCACAATATAGCTTATACATCAGAATAACACATAGGCTACTTTTTGTCCCTACTAATGCGAGCGAAGCCGCGGGCAAAAGCTAGTATTTGATAAATACTAAGAAGGATGGTTTATTTAGTTGCACGATATTAATCTCACTTGCACGAAATTCACCTCTATTCTAAGAAAATAATATAAAGGATTGTGCATGGTTCGTGTGCCGTTTTGTTTCCGCTTATAACAAATACTAAACAATACTTGGGGATGATTAATTTACATGTATGATAATAATAACATTTTATATATTTTCAGAATACCAGCGAAAAAAATCCACCTGCAGAATTGTCGGGAATTACTGTTAAAAATAATGACACAAATAAATGCACCCCAGCAGGTAGTAAATAATATAAAATTAAATTATTCATAAATAATGATTTTTCATATTATTATGAAATATTGAATATTTGTTTGTTGTCTTTTTTTTCGTTTATATAAATTTCCAGCCCAGTTTCACGCATTTTCAAGCGGCGTACATTCTGCATACTCCGCAAGGGATATAGGCGTGATTCTTTATATATGTTTGTATTCCAGGTTCATGGAAACGTAAAGCTGAAGATTTGGAGCATAGCTACGAGATTTCACTGGCTGCACCAAGTACAAGTAGCTCTCTGCCAAAGCCTGTACGTGCTACTCCCGCACAGGATAAGTTGAAGGATCAGATTACCCTTCTTCAAATGGAACTTGACGTAGCTGTCCGTCGTAGGGATTCTTTGGGTGCCAGTGAAGATGACACGCGTGAGCGTAATGTGAAGAAACTGCGTCAAGAAATTGATAAATGCAAAAAAGAACTACGAAAGAAGGAGCAACATATGCGTCACTCCCATTCACATAGATTATCAATGCAATCAAAGATTAATATGGCTTGTAGTAAAAGTCCAGATATAGTTAGTCTTCTCAAATCACGCTCTGGCCCAGGTCGCCCGCGCCTGGAAGAGCAACAACCATTATTGCTAAAAACTATCGTCGATTTGGCCATGTTTGGTGCTTCTGCGGAAGAACGACGTCGTTCAGAAATAGTTCGCAGTTGCAGGACACTAAATGACCTCCATGAGAAACTAAACGAACACGGATTCCAAATTTCGAGAAGTAGCACATACCTTCGGTTGCTCCCAAGAAATTACACCACCTTGGAAGGTAAAAGACATGTAGTCACCGTGCCTGTCAAATTGAGTCGCCCTGAGGCAGATCACCACAAGGCTCACATCGATCAACATTTTTGTGTCGCCACAATAAGATCTTTGGAAACAGTTGCATCTATTCTCGGGCCAAACCAAGCGTTTTTTCTGTCACAAGACGATAAAGCCCGGGTGCCAATAGGCTTGACAGCCGTGAATAAACAAGCTCCACTCCTGATGCATGTTGAATATCGTGTGTCATTACCTGACCACGATTGGGTAGTTGCTGCAAGGCACAAGTTGATCCCTAGCGTTTATGCTGGGTGCATAATAAAACCAAACGATATGGGACGTGCTGAAGCAGTAACGTACTCTGGGCCAACATATGTGGCGATAAGGAGTGGCAAGCACTCTTCCTCTACAGCATCTACTCATGCTGTAGATTTTGAAAAGGTTACCACTCTTGATAATTTCAAAGATATAATGCGAGATGAAGACGGACGGCTGAAACCTGTGGTTTTAATTTCATCAGATGGAGGGCCTGATGAAAATCCCAGGTACCCGAAGATTATTGCCCAAGCTATACAGCATTTTAAGAAATACGATCTTGACGCCGTATTCCTCTTCACAAATGCACCAGGCAGAAGCGCATTCAATCGCGTAGAGAGAAGAATGGCGCCCCTAAGCCGTGAATTATCTGGCCTTATACTTCCACATGATTCTTATGGTACCCATTTAGATGAACGAGGGCGAACTATAGACCATGACCTAGAAAAGAACAACTTTCAGAAGGCTGGAGAAGTTCTCGCAGAAGTTTGGAACAATGTAGTTATCGACAACCATCGCGTTGTAGCCGAGTTTATCGAGCCCGATGACATTGCCGAGAGCTTTGTTCCTGACATGCCTTCTCCGCAATGGTATATTGAGCATGTGCGGGAGAGCCAGTATTTCCTTCAGGTACGCAGTAAAATCTCGCTTACGATTACTTAATTATTTAATCATTTATATTTTTATCTATAGGTACTTGTAATAAAAATATCTTAATTTCAACAGATCGTGAAATGCGATGACCGCGTTTGCTGTGGACCCCTGCGGAGTTCTCTTCGATCTGTTCTTCCGGAACGTTTTCTTCTACCACCTTACCCGATTTCGCAGACATCCAGTGGCCTATGTATTCCGAAACCTCAGGAACATGACGGCAAGACGTTTGCCAACTTTCTTCTACGTCGGGCACTTTTAATTGCCCCAACGCATGAAGGTTTTATGAGAATGCCTTATGACCTGTATTGCCCTAGCCTGCAGAAGGATCGTAAGCTTCTTGTGGAAAGAATATGTCGGCAGTGTGGGCAGTACTTCTGCACTAAAAAAAGAGCTAAAGAGTGCCATGGACACCATACTGCCCACGAAACTGGAACTGTTCGGCCCACGCGCATCCTCACGCTACGAGGGAGGGAGGTTCTCTGCGTAGTGCGCGAGGATGATGATGCCGAGTGGCTTGACGAAACCGAAGTTCAAGCCTCTTTCCCAATAACAACTGCCAGTGAAGAAGAAGCTTTACCGGTTGTAACCATAAATGAAAGTCTTGCAACTCCGTGGGACGAAGACAACATTAATTAATTATTATTTTTTCATAATATAAATGTTATATGAATCAAAACCATTTTTTATATTTTTTTTTCAGTCAAAAATAGCTTTACATAGACTTCCAAAAAATACACGTGATCCAGGGGGGGGAGGGGGGTCTAGTCCCAAACCTCACCAAATATCACCAGGGGGGAGGGGGGGGTCAAAAAATAAGAAAAACGACCTCACGTGATTAATGGATGGCCCCCAATTGAGAACCCCATTCTTTTTTGAAGTCGGTTAATAAACCCACCGGCCGGCACTAACGCAATTTTGATACAAACGTATACACATTACATTAGCGTCTCATAGATGGGAAAGTATTTGCATCACTGCAATGGTTTTACGTCATGAAGAGGTCATAGGCTAATTTATCGAATCAAAGTTTTCCTAATTTTCCCAATAGACGCACAGCGGGCCTATCATTCTTACTTGGTCAACATCTCGCGAATGCGTACCAAGCGTTGTTCTTCTTCCTTTGTGATGCGCACCGCCAATGAATGGAATTCCCTGCCTGCGTCTGTTTTCCCGAATGACTACAACCTTATAATTTTTAAAGCTATAGCCTGCTTCTGGGTAAGCTCTCTCTCTATCCTAGGCTTCTTCTCAGCCCTATGGTTCAATGTGAAGCCAAGAGCAAGCCCATTAAACATAAAAAAATAGAAAATCAATTCATCGGAATTCACTTATCGTATATTGTCACACATTGTTAATACCGAGCGTATTAAAGAAGCCATTGAGCGGAACAAAGGCTCCAAAGTGTTCGCGAGAGATCTGTCTATCGGGTAAAGTCAATTGACGAGGCTGAAAACTGAAGAAGGTAGCATCGTTTCGTCAACACCTGAAATCCTGAGGGAGATTGAGAGTTTCTATGGACAGCTATATTCCACGCAAACACCTGTTGAAAGCAAGGCTAAAGACCCTAGAGCCAAGCTTACCCGACACTATACAGAAAATATCCCGGACGTCAGCCTGTACGAGATTAGAATGGCTCTCAAGCAGCTTAAAAACAACAAGGCGGCGGGCGATGACGGAATCACAACAGATCTTCTGAGAGCGGGCGGTAAGCCGATACTTAAAGTCCTCCAGAAGCTTTTCAATTCAGTCATCCTTGAGGGCAAAACGCCAAAGGCATGGGGCAGAAGCGATGTGATGCTGTTTTTCAAGAAGGGTGATAAAACTCTCTTGAAGAACTATAGACCCATCTCGCTTCTGAGCCATATCTATAAGTTGTTTTCGAGAGTCATTACGAATCGTCTCGCTCGCAGGTTCGACGACTTCCAACCTCCCGAACAAGCCGGGTTCCGAAAAGGCTACAGTACTGTGGTATCATATTGTTAGGATATGATACCTCCTTGCATTGTCTATGGTTGATTTATGTTTAAATCAGTATTCAAAAATATCGAATGCTTTGTCATTACGCGAGTAGTTTGTTTTAGTCCAGACGATTCCGCGGTCGCGGGTTGTAGTAGATAGAATATATCGGCCATGGTGCCGCATTAAAGATTTATATCGCTAATACATTTATTATTTAATAGAATCCCAGTGTTAGGGTCGCACATGGTGGAGGCGCCGGGTAGACCTTTTCCCTTGGTTTTGGTATGTCAAGCCAATGCAATGGTTGGTTTGTTTGATTTACATTAAATAAATAATTATATCAACCATTGTCCTGGTTGTCCGTTAGTGAGGACCAGTCTTATTGATGTGATATTGTTCCAAGGTAGGAAGGGCCTTCGCTTTAGGGTAATCCATATAGGGAAAAAACATTTCTTTAGTAAGAAAGGTTTTTTTGTTGCGGCGGCGGCATGTGGTATCATATTGTTTGGATATGATACCTCCTTGCATTGTCTATGGTTGATTTATGTTTAAATCAGTATTCAAAAATATCGAATGCTTTGTCATTACGCGAGTAGTTTGTTTTAGTCCAGACGATTCCGCGGTCGCGGGTTGTAGTAGATAGAATATATCGGCCATGGTGCCGCAGTAAAGATTTATATCGCTAATACATTTATTATTTAATAGAATCCCAGTGTTAGGGTCGCACAATAGACCACATTCATACGCTGCGGCAAGTTATACAGAAGACCGAAGAGTATAACTTGCCACTTTGCTTGGCGATCGTGGACTATGAGAAAGCCTTTGATTCGATTGAGACTTGGGCGGTGCTGCAGTCTCTCCAGAGGTGCCAAATAGACTACAGGTACATCGAGGTGCTGAGGTACTTATACCAAAACGCCACCATGTCGGTCCGATTACAGAACAAGAGCTCTAATCCTATCCAACTACAGCGAGGTGTGAGACAGGGAGATGTCATCTCTCCCAAACTGTTCACAGCTGTGTTGGAGGATATTTTTAAGCTGCTGGATTGGAAAGGATGCGGCATCAACATTAATGGCGAGGCGAGTACCTAACACACCTACGGTTTGCCGATGATGTAGTTCTTATGGCTGAGGCCTTGGAAGACCTGAACACAATGCTCGAAGATCTCGGTAATGCTTCGCAAAGAGTGGGTCTTAAGATGAACATGGACAAGACGAAAATCATGTTCAATGCCCATGTTGCACCCACTCCAGTTAATGTTAGGAAATTTACACTCGAAGTTGTTGACCACTATGTCTACCTGGGACAGACAATCCAATTAGGTAAGTCCAACTTTGAGAAAGAGATCTCTCGGCGAATCCAGCTCGGATGGGCAGCGCTTGGGAAGCTCCGGCATATATTCGCGTCCGAAATACCTCAATGTCTCAAGACGAAAGTCTTTGACCAGTGTGTGTTGCCAGTAATGACCTATGGAAGTGAGACGTGGTCTTTTACTATGGGTCTCATAAGAAGGCTCAAAGTCACCCAGCGAGCAATGGAGAGAGCGATGCTTGGTATTTCCCTGCTCGATCGAATCAGAAATGATGAGATCCGCAGGAGAACTAAAACAACCGACATCGCATCAAGGATTGCATCATTGAAGTGGCAGTGGGCGGGACACATAGCGCGGAGAACCGATGGCCGTTGGGGCGGAAAGGTTCTCGAATGGCGACCGCGAACCGGACGATGTTCCGTGGGCAGGCCCCCTACAAGGTGGACCGACGATCTGGTCAAGGTCGCGGTGCGCCGCTGGATGCGAGCCAAGCAGGACCGTTGTGGAGATCCTTGGGGGAGGCCTATGCCCAGGAGTGGGCGTCGTACGGCTGAAATGATGATGATGATGATATTGTTACATGGAGTGTGAAGTTAGATTTGTTCCGATTTGTGAATTGAAGATTTTAGGAATGAGTATTTGACCTATTCGTTGCCGTAAAACTCATGCAGTGATTTAGACAATTTCCCAATTATAACACTCCAAAGTAAGCACGTTTGTATAAAAAAATGTATTTTGGCCAAGTTTCGGTGTCGATAAGTTTTTTTGCATTTTTCTTAACTGTCTTCAATATTTTAAAAGATTGATGGATGTGAATGAACCGAAAGAAGTGTGCAAGGATCGTAGCAGGTGGTGATCCAGTCTCGCCTACCCCCATGGGAAACAGGCGTGAGTTTATGTAAGTATGTATGTATGTCTTCAATATTCAGACTTGACGTTTGAGATTAGAAAGCGATCGTGTTAGATGTGGAGTTAGACAACCAGCCGCCCGGTATGAACTCACATGCGGCATGTGCACTAGCACTCCTCCCACGGAGCTCTTGTCGGGCCCCGCGCCGTGAGCTAGCGACATTAAGGCGTCAACAGATGTCGCTGGTGTGCCGCCGGACTTGCTGCGCTCGTCTTCCGATTGGTTCTTCTTGTCGGACCACATGTCATCGAGGGATGACTGCCAGAAAACTTGGCGGTTATACTTTGTAAAGTCGACCGGGAAAGTGCTTTATCAATTTCGTAAAAAAATCCCATACATTTCAAATTTCGCTAAAAGTCAGATCTGGCTGCCATTTCAATAACGTCATGCACTTTGCGGAATTATGATTTATATTGAATTTGATGATATTTTTATGGGTCTAATTCTGTTTTAATTTTAATTCTAGATTTTACTTTATTTTTATATGGACATTATGTATAAGTATATGAGTTTTAATTTAATTTGTGTGACATAGACCCAGTTGCAGAAAGCTCCATTAAAGTTAATGCTTTATTAAATCTATTGCTGTCACTTATTTTAATGGCAACGAAAAAGTGACAGCAATAGATTTAATAGAGCTTTCTGCAACTGGGTGTAAAACATCAATAGAAACTGTCACAGACCAATTTCCGTATGCAAAGTTTCAGCTCAATCGGACACTGGGAAATGGGTCAAATTTAGCTTACAACATTTAGCCCGCCGAACAGACATGCATACATAAAGATCGACAAGCTTTTCTGTTCCGGTGACAGCGGCAATATGTATATTTTTTTTTTGTAGTAATTTAAAACCTTCAGCCAGCAGAAGCGCTATGGTTGGACAACAACTTGACAGCAAAATGACATTAAAAAACAGGTTAGTTCCAGTTTTTGGCCACCGGAACAGAAAACGTTGTCGCACAATACTATACACTGCAAGTTAGAGTCTGTCAAGCGAGTCGTGTCCTTTGCAAATTGCGCCAAATTTAAAAATCCTGCAGATGATAACCCTGAATATACTCTGAAAACCTTTTTTGCTACTTGATGTTTATTATATGAGGCTATTAGAAAATAACGAAATAAATAGATCTAATCTTATACCTACATATAAAACTCTAAATTGATTCATTTATTCATTGTTGGAATAGGCGTACAGCCCTAACGGCTGAAGGTAGAGACACCATTTTTGTGACTGTAAAGACACCTTTCATGATGTAGATGAGCACTAAGAAAGGATTTTATGAACTAAATTGTGGTACATTAACTTATGGGTATGTCACACCCTGCCTCATGCTTGGTGTAACTTTATTTCACCTCATTCTAGCCGGGTTAATAATGTTATATTTCTGAATGCCCTGTTTAAATATCTACATTTCCAGAACAGTCAAATACCCAATTACCGGTACTTACCAAAGTGGTAGGTATGCCGACAGACTCGGAGGCGGCGAAGGCGATACTGTGCCCATTCCAGCTAGAGTGGACATTGACGGACTCTAAATAGAAGCTTGTAATAAATACCTCTAGAGAGAGCGATGCTTGGTATTTCCCTGCTCGATCGAACAGAAATGATGAGATCCGTAGGAGAAATAAAACAACCGACATCGCTCGAAGGATTGCATCATTGAAGTGGCAGTGGGCGGGACACATAGCGCGGAGAACCGATGGCCGTTGGGGCGGAAAGGTTCTCGAATGGCGAACGCGTACCGGACGACGACGTTCCCTGGCAGACCCCCGACAAGGTGGATCGACGATCTGTGGCCCGATTCTGCTAACGTTAAGTCATAATCGTGTCTCAATCGTGTTTCAATTATTGTGCTTTTTTACACACTAGTTACAAGAAATGTTAACTTTTTTCACAATACTGATGGTCACACCACACACTACATTCACATCATAATTCTTGTAACTAGTGTGTAAAAAAGCACAACAATTGAAACACGATTGAGACACGATTACGAATTAACGTTAGCAGAATCGGGCCACTAGTGGCGGTCGCGGTGCGCCGCTGGATGCGGGCAGCCCAGGACCGATCGTTGAGGAGATCCTTGGGGGAGGCCTCTGCCCAGCAGTGGGCGTCGTTTGGCTGACATAATGATGATTATGAATAAATACCTCGGTCTGCCACCTCGGCTTGTCGGGCACGAGCGCTCGCACCACGAGCACGCACAGTTGATGCCACAACGCGGCCGCCTCACAGTATGAGCACCTAACCTAACCAAAGCAACTACCGGTACTTACCAAAGCGGTAGGTATGCCGACGGACTCGGCGGCGGCGAAGGCGATAACGTGCCCATTAAGGCGATACTCGAAAAAATTATGCTGAAGCGAGATACCAATGAGAAAAAGACGCGCGCGGGAGTGAGACGGATTTTGCAGATTAGGCAAAAAAAACACAAATCACTTCGTATTAAAAAACTATAGCGTTTTTTTTAAATGCTTCTACACGATCCTAAATATTATTGGTGTCCCCTAATTAAACCAATTTCCAATAGTATATGTAACCCCATTTAGGAATAATCTTGAATTTTCGTATTTTTAGAGGTCTTTTCGAAAAGAAAAAGTGTCGAGGCAAAATCATAAAATCGTGTTTCTGAAACTATACGAATCTAGATAAAGGTATGAAGAAATATATATCCTATTACCAGATTTGTAACAACTCTAACCGTCCTATTGTTTTTTTTTATCAAAAAGTCCATACTTTTTCGAGTAGCGCCTTAACTCGAGTGGACGTTGACGGACTCTAAATAAGAGCTTGTAATAAATACCTCGGTCTGCCACCTCGGCTTGTCGGGCACGAGCGCTCGCACCACGAGCACGCACAGTTGATGCCACAACGCGGCCGCTTCGCAGTACGAGCACGCGCCTTCCGCCAAGCAGACGGCTGCAAGCAAAACCCGAACTTAAGGCAGGCGTCCTGTCACTCGATGTACTTGCGCGCAACTCTCGCCCGCACCGCCGGCGGTGCAAATTCCTAGAAATTTGGTCCGCAAAAGAGCTAGAATATATGCGATAGAAAGAGATGCCACGAATGGCCGTTCGTAATTTGCGCCGTACAAGCTGAATTCCACTTTATTGCGTTATAGCTAGAGTTGCTATTTATTTAAATGGGTTAGCGGAGTGCAGTATCTGTTACGTAGTAACTATTTAGTAATATGTGCTTAAATATCGCTTACGTCTAAAAATAATATCGCAAAAATATAAGATTTATTTACTTTGAAGTCATTATTTTAGTTTATTTTAACAAATATGAGATTTATATATTATTATCATCATCATCATCATCATAATAATTTATTTTCAGGCTGCAATGGCCCATAGATATATACCTTAAAATAAAATGAATACTAAAAATAACAACAATTCTGTTAGTATACAAAACTTAAGATTAGGTTAGTAAGAAAAACTTTAGGTGACTTTCGGCGTCGAATCGGTGGCTTCTGGCAAAGTCCCACGGAAGCGCCGGTAAACCACACCCTGCGGCCAGAAATCTTCCTTCATGAAAGTTTCCAGCCTCGCTGCTGTCGGGACGCGCACCACAAACGATTTGAAATTTGTGTTGTGGCGCGATTCCAAAACCTGAACTCTAAGGCAGAAGTTGGCCTTTTTCTTTATATACTCTGTCACATCCCCCGCAGTGATAGTGTGGTGTAGACGGGACAGGTATACAGCCGTAGTCGGTATGGCAGCTCGCAGCAGGAAGTTGGGACCTGTCGGTGCGGTACCATACTGGTTTTTCGACGCCCGCTGACGATGTCGCCTTTGTTTCCGAACCTCGGTAAAACCTTGGTCATCTTGGCCCGGAAGGACAACATTCGTTGCAAGCGCTCTTCTCTCGGTGTCTGGCTTGTGCGGCCGCGAACTTGTTTTGGCGGCAGCAACAGCAGCATAGTTGACAGGCGCGCGCGGCGCATCCGCTGTAGGAAGCGGCGGCGGCGCGGCGCGGGCGGGAGGCGCGCTCCTCACGGGGTCGGCGCTCGCGGCCGGCAGCGGTGGCAGCGCTCGGGATTTGTCGGGCCGTGGCGGAGTCGGCGACGAAACTGCTGACTTGCAACTCGACGCTGTCGATGTATCGAGGCATGCCCCGCGTCGCATGTTTACATTCGAGCCCACGATCGGTGACCTAGTAACAGCGAGTGATTCACGTAAATCGTCAACTTCCTTACGCAATTCACTCACTGTGTTTTCAGATGTTTGAAACTTTAACATCATCTCGGCCAAACTTTTCTTCAGGGTAACGATATCCTTCAGAAGGCAGGTCACATCGACGTGATCGAAGGTGACGGGAGGCAACTTGTTGAGGTCTCTCGCCACGAAGGTGGGCACGTCGTCAGGATCGGTTTCCTTGAGCAGGGTGATGATCTCCTGCAGGCTCTTGTGTGTCCCATCACGTCTCCGGGACACCATCTGGTCAATCTTACCGAGAGACTCGTACAGCAGTTTCTTCGCTGCGGCCACATCATCCTCACTGAAGTTAGACTTGCAGATTTGGAGCGCGCTCACCTCATCCATGACGTCCAGCTTTTGTTGTAGGAACGCCAGGAGTTCGTTGGCCACAAGTTTATCACTCATGGCTTGTATACGTAACGCGGCACTTGGCCGCGTTTCACAATTTAATAAAAATTTTAGCTCGCGTCTGCACCGATCCGCATCGCGCACATGACTCAATATTATGTTGCGTACCTACCTATAGACACTTATAAAATTAGATGTTAGTCTCGGGAGACCAATCTTCAGTATAAGGTTATAATATAATAAATAAAATACCAAATGAAGCTATTAAAGTAAATATTACTTGTATTTGTAATTGGTTACCAAAATCGTACGGAACGCACAAACAGGCAAACGCGTGTGCCTTCTACTTGGTTATTACGTATTCTTATGGTAACAGGCTTTAACATTTGTCCTACAAAACAAATTTTTAGTAATTGCAACTTAACGTACCATGTTCTATGGTGTTGGTCTGGTTGGACTTCAACATGAGCCGCAGCAACTTGGTCGCCTCACTGCTCACGGTCTGGATGTTGACACGGCGTTGATGCAGTTGCATCTGTGGACGAACAGTGATTGTTGAGACGACATAACGTTGTAGTGTGGGTAGGTATCATGACCATTATTATACCCTTTTTAATGGATGACTCAAAAAACATAATAGAAGTCAACAAGCTTTTGATAGAAAATAACATCTCCAAGATTGTTTGAGATTTCTTAATTTCATTTAGTAGTATATTAGATTTTTCTATGATCATATATATGGATTAAAGGTATTAATTAACAGCCTATAATACGTTGTAAAATTGACGTGATATAGTACGAAATAATTTAAAAACATTGTAAAAAAAGAAAAATATGTAGGCTTACCCCTCTTTCTGGAGTTAGATCGTGCGAAAACCAGCACCGAATGGTGCCGAATGTTTCGGTGCTGGTTTTCGCACCATCTAACTTCTGAAAATGCCCCGGGTTGGGGCGAAACAAGTGTAGAGTAGTCTAATTGGTGAAGGTGCAAGGTGTGTTGCTGTCTTGCTAAATGCAGGTATTGTGCACGTATATGGTGCATATGCTATTTTTTGATATTTCAGTGATGTGCATGTGCTATTTTTTGATATTTTAGTGGTGTGCATGTGCTATTTTTGATATTTTCGTGGTGTGCTTGTGCAATTTTTTGCGCGCGAGCGGGCGATCCATCTTGCATCTTGTGTTTTTGCGGAAGTAGGCTACATATTTTTCTTTTTTCCCAATGGTTAGGGACACCCACCAGGTGACGCCTGATTCAATAAAATAAAAACAAAAACTCTCAGTATCGCATGATAAAGTTCACTGCATAAGAGTACACAATAAAACCAAACACTAACAACTATTGTTACAATACTATAGAGCGTAGAGGTAAGGAGGACTGTCTCTGTAGTGAAAAAATGTCCGTCAAACTGCGTTAAATTAAGATGGCGCAGCAGTAGCAAACAACTTCCGCTCCGTTATGACGCACTTTTTTAAAAAAGAAACAGAGATAATAATCATTAATTTGCCACTTTTTATCGCCTGTTTAATTTTTATAATAGTTAAAATAAGACATCCTACTACATCTTACTTATCTATATATATAAAATTCAAAGTCCTGACTGACTGACTGACTGACTGACTGACTGACTGAGATATCAACGCACAGCCCAAACCGCTGAACCTAGAGACTTCAAATTTTGCACATAGATACGTTATACAGTGTAGGCATCCACTAAGAAAGGATTTTTGGAAATTCCACCCCTAAGGGGGTGAAATAGAGGATGAATGTTTGTATGAAAGTCCGTCAGTTTTGAAGTTAGGATCTTCAAACATTGTATTTAGGCTGGCAATTGAAAATTAATATTTACCTGTGTCAGCGTTTTTGACAATTCCACCCCCGAAGGGGTGAAAAGGGGGATGAAATGTTGTATCTGGAAAGTCCTTCATTTAATTTATTATTTAGGCTTATGGTCGGAAAGTAAAACAAATAAGCAAAAACATGTTTCGTATTTTTCCGAAATTCAACCCCTTAGAGGTTAAATGGGATAAATAAACCAAAAAATCGATATGGATGTCGTTATTGAGGTTTTATGGGATGACGATTGCAAAAATGGCATTTATTTCGATGTTTAACACGCTGAACATGATTCAACCCCTAAAAGGTTGCAATAGGTGTGAAATTTTGAACGAAAAATCAGGGGTAAAATAGACATTTCAACTTGAAACTTTGTAGGCTTACTTCTTATAACAAATAGGCAACCCATTTCGTAGTTTTCCGAAAATCAAATCCAGGGAGTAAATAGGGTATGGAAACCTAAATCATCTTAAGTACCCTAAAAGTTCTTGGTACCTAAGCTACTCGGAACTAACTTTTTGATTGTGAAACAGACACTTATTATTTACTAGCTTCCGCCCGCGACTTCGTCCGCGTGGACATTCGAGAAAATACTTAGGGGACCAATAACCAGGATAAAAAGTATTCGATGTTTTAATTTCATAAAAATCCGATCAGCCGTTTCTACGTGATTAGGCGGGTCCTCCCTCACCAAGTGAACAGCCTCGTGCGAGGCCCGCCGCACGTGGCAAACGTTCTGCCTCGCGCGAGGCTGCTCGCTTGGTGAGGGAGGACCTGTCTAATCACGTAGAAACGGCTGATCGGATTTTTATGAAATTAAAACATAGAATACATACTTTTTTATCCTGGTTATTGGTCCCCTAAGTATTTTCTCGAATGTCCACGCGGACGAAGTCGCGGGCGGAAGCTAGTAATATTATAAATGTGAAAGTTTAGATGTTTGGATGTTCGTGTTTGTTACTCAATCACGCCAAAACGGCTGAACGGATTTGGCTGAAATTTGGGACACAGATACTTTAAAGCCTGGAGAGGAACATAGGCTACTTTTTATCCCGGAAAAATATCACATTAACGCGGGATAACGTCATGTAGTTCACGCGGGCGAAGCCGCGGGCGGAAAGCTAGTACTTAGATAAATAAAATGAAGGAGTTTCATATCACTCTAGTCACTAAAAATATTAATTTTTTTAACGCGGCATACTTCAGCCCGTCAACAATTACTACATTCACACCATATCATGTATCCATGCCAACGCCGTTGCGGAGGATTTTGGAACTGTTATTTTGCTGTCAAAGCTGGACACTTTTTCGACTTTCCCCCCATAGGAAATAGTCCTCTTTACCTCCGCACTCCGTATACCTTACCTGTTTCAACAATATGTCCAGCATGAGTATGCAGCAAGTAAGATTCTGCGGTTTCATCTGTTCGTCTTTCTCTTTCTTCTCCTTATCAGCAACAGAAGGAGAAGAGTCCGTCCTCAAGCCCTCTGAGATAATACAAATTAATCAGAGAATTAAGCAACTTCTTTATGAATGTAATTATTTATACCTGAAGTAGGTTAGAAGAAGTTTTACGATATGATGATATTGATATTAGTCTTAGTCCTAAGCTTATATTTTGTGAAGAGAGAAATAAATGAATTATTGATTATATCATTATTAATAATATTATTTGAAGGCCCGACGGCCACTGTATCTAGCTAGAGTAGTGAAATTATTAGTATAATAATTGCAACACAGTTCTTACGTCCTACTAATATTATAAATGCGAAAGTTTGTGAGTAGGGATGTATGGATGTTTGTTACTCTTTCACGCAAAAAATACTAAGCGGATTTGGTTGAAATTTGGCACACAGATAGTAGATAGCCTGGATTGAAACATAGTATACTTTTTATGCAAATATTCCCACGGCAACGGGAACGGCGCGGGTGAAACCGTGGGCGGCCGCTAGTATAAAATATACTTAAAAGAAGTTTTACTTCAAAAACAGCTTACTCGCAGCAAAACAAACGAAGCCAGCAAAATATGCGAGAAATGTCGCGAGATGATGCAAACGCGTTTGGACATGTCAACCCACTTGAAGCTAGCGTCCTTTCAAAAGGACGCTAAAGTAATCTCTAAGTAAATAATAAGCTAAATAAACTAAGTAAATCACGGGAACTGTCTGGCAAGCTGTCGCGAGTGTAATTGCGACGTAGTTTACGCTTGTCAGACAGACTGTCGGACATTAATCGCAGAAGTTTACTTGCAGGTGGAAACGCGGCTTAAGAGTGGGTCTGACTTACCTGTCGGAGGTTTGAATATCTTCTCGGGCAGGCTGATAACGGAATGGCTGAACAAATCGAACAATTGCGACATAGGAATCTTCACGTCCAGCATGGATATCGTCTAAAATAACAAATTATTAGTAATTAATATTGCAAACTTCCAGTTAAACATCTTGAAAAACATTTTCATGCTAGTTGCACCGACACAAATTTTCATTATGTCGTATTATAAAATGCGACTTTTTTGGTTTATTCTATATATTTTTTTATTTATTTGGACAAACAACGAGTAAATAAAAACTAACAGTAACGTTTTAACTACACTAACAGATATCTACGGTTTCACTGTGAAAACTAAGAGATATTTCTTTAAATTATTTTTACTTTTATGCATACAATTGCAATTTTTATTATTAAATAATTAAAATAATCTGACCTGAAACCACTCTAGCACTGGCAACACAGTCTCCGGTGTAGGCGTATCAGATACTCTCTGCGCCGCAAACTTGTAAAGGTTCTTCTCGTCGACGCCCACCATACTTCCGTCCGGCTCGAGGATTTTAGCTAAAGGCACTTTTAGCTCCAGTAGTTCCTAAAGTAATGGGAATAAGGGATGTAATAGCGTGTACTACATCTGCTTTCATTAAGTGATCCTGGAAAGTGGTAGGCGATTGTGTAAAGTGATCGTATTCATTTGCCAGTTTATATCGTAGGTATGTTATTTATGTCAAATCCGATACAAACTGTAGCCGATCAATACGATATGAACTCAAACTCAAATGAATACGATTTCTTTTACACAATCACATCCCTAAAACAAAAGGTCTTGAAAGGAAAATCTTGATGCACATGCCGACTAAATTATTGTTTTTTTTTTCATTTAATGATTTTGGAATAGTATTTGATAATTATAATATATTTGATTTGATAAAAACTGATACGCTTTTTGTTTTTTCTTTCTAAAGATAACGCAGTGAATAGTCCGGTGACAGCAGTCGCGATAGAGGAGCCACTTGCAATACAAAATTGCCGTCAAAATGGACTGCCTATGAAAAATGGTTTAGTCCCAAAGAATATCACCGGAACAGATATGCTTGTCGTACTATAATGTCAAATTCATATTATGGACCATTTTCTTCTTTAAACTTCAAAATGGTCCTATCATAACAATGAGTCACACCAATGATTTTTGTTATCAGCATATCTAAAAATATGTTACTCGAGGAAAAAGAATATGTTTTTATTTTTTTCCTATCTTCAAAAATTACTGAGATATTGAACGTTAAAGTACGGCCTTCGTGAAAAATTCGGGTGACCCAATGGAATAAACGTGTGACGTCACATCGCGATTGAGAGTTGGCGCTTCGGTATTCCTCCTTTGTCTATTAGAGTTGCGCTCTCACGGTTTCGCAATAAATTTATTTATTTTTCTTATAAGTAGTGGATCAATGATCAATTTTGTATTGACACCATGTGAAAAAACACTTTCAAATACATAAGTTGTATTTTCGTGATTAATAAATTATAAATAAATCAACATTCGTAATGGCGGGCGATATTCTGTCAATATCATGTCAATATAAATAGCAACCGTCAAACTTCGATCAACAATAACACGAAGCCGTCAAATGGACAGTAGGTGACAGTTTTAGAGTGCGGCTGCGCGCGGCCGAAATCGAATACTAATCATTTACCATAACCTTAGAACGAAGTAACTAGCGCCAAAAACGCACGAGTTGCGCGAAGATTGCGCACGGATGGACTCTTTGTAGGTAGTTGGACGGAAATCAACCGCAGCAGCCGCAATCGGAGATGTCACTGCGACATGACTTCATCGCAATAGCGCGCAAGGAAAGCAAATTTACAAAAGCTGGTGAAACTTTGCAACGCTGTAACTTTGGAAATCCTGGACAGATTTCGATGAAACAAAAACTGTTATTACTTGCACGAGTACGCAATAGTAATATTTTATAGTCATATTTTGATGTGTTGGTGTGACTCATTGCAACGGATGATACTGTAATTAACTAATTTAATTGTATTAATAGCAATTATTTGATTTGATATAATAATAGCCCTTAATTGTTGCTATACACGACGGGGCGTCACACAGTACCTAGAAAGCTGATGTACTATCCTAATTCATGTAGTGTGACATACAATCTATGAATAAATAAATAAATACATACACAAAGAACAATCAATAATACCTTACCTTTTCTGGGACATCAGTGCATATAGCTTCCATCCACGCGGGCATGATGTAATCCCAGATAGACTGGGTTATGATCCCGTACGGTATCAGGCAGTACAACCTACAAACAATATAGCGTTATGAGATCAAATGATAATTATGTCGGCTGAGTAAATGAGGTATCTAAACAAGAATAGTATGTCTTTCTTGTAGGCAAAACTTTTGCGGTCATAAAGAAAACATTTTGAAGTGTTATCAAAATTACTCAATATTCATAGCTTTCTCATACACTTGGGCCCGGTGTCCACTAGGTCGGATCCGACTATCGGTCGTAAGTCGGAAGTAGGTGTTTACATCTACCGACTATCCGGCTGATGTCAGTCGACGGCCCACCGCGCAAGATGGATGAAAATGGCCGTTGCGGGACGAGGTTGCAGGGGACGTCAACTAAATATGCCGGGAGTCTCGTTTCCACTATCCGATCGAGTGTCGGATCCGGCAATTTGATCGGAATTTCGCAGTGGCAAAACCTCCGATTAAAGAGCCGATCCGATTTTAAACGGATCGGACAGATGGAAACACTCGGCCCGGTTTCCATACAAAGTATTAAGTCACTAGAACTTCCGACCTAATGGGAACCGGCCCTTAGTCTTCTGGAGTATCAACCTGCCGCGTGTAGTGCGGTGGGTGAGGAAGCAGACAGGAGACTAAAACACTCCGATGAGACTCGCCGATGGCTCCAACCCAGCCACATATTTAACTAAAACAGACTGTATGTATATCCACTGACCTGTTGAGGCCATCCTTCAAGTGATGAGCCTTAGACGCGAGGTTATCCCAGTGTCCCGCCTGCCGCGTGTAGTGCGGTGGGTGAGGAAGGAGACAGAAGACTAAAACACTCCGATGAGAGTCACCATGGCTCGGACCCAGCAACATGTTTGACTAAAACAGACTTCTGAGAGTCAGTATATTATTATCTACTGACCTGTTAAGTCCATCCTTTAAGTGATGAGCCGAAGGTGGGTGAGGAAGGAGACACGATACTAAACACTCCGATGAGATTCACCGATGGCTCCAACCCAGCCACATTTTTAACTAAAACAGACTGTATATCTACGAACCTGTTGAGGCCATCCTTCAAGTGATGAGCCTAAGACGCGAGGTTATCCCAGTGTCCCGCCTGCCGCATGTATTGCGGTGGGTGAGGAAGGAGACAGGAGACTAAAACACTCCGATGAGACTTACCATGGCTCGGACCCAGCCACATGTTTGACTAAAACAGACTTCTGACAGTCAGTATATTATTTACTACAGACCTGTTAAGTCCATCCTTTAAGTGATGAGCCTTAGGTGGGTGAGGAAGGAGACATGATACTAAAACACTCCGATGAGATTCAGCGATGGCTCCAACCCACCCACATTTTCAACTAAAACAGACTGTATATCTACTGACCTGTTGAGGCCATCCTTTAAGTGATGAGCCCTAAGTGGGTGAGGAAGGAGACACGATACTAAACACTCTGATTAGATTCACCGATGACTCCAACCCAGCCACATTTTTAGTTGAAACAGACTGTATATCTACTGACCTGTTGAGGCCATCCTTCAAGTGATGAGCCTTAGACGCGAGGTTATCCCAGTGTCCCGCCTGCCGCGTGTAGTGCGGTGGGTGAGGAAGGAGACAGAAGACTAAAACACTCCGATGAGAGTCACCATGGCTCGGACCCAGCAACATGTTTGACTAAAACAGACTTCTGAGAGTCAGTATATTATTATCTACTGACCTGTTAAGTCCATCCTTTAAGTGATGAGCCGAAGGTGGGTGAGGAAGGAGACACGATACTAAACACTCCGATGAGATTCACCGATGGCTCCAACCCAGCCACATTTTTAACTAAAACAGACTGTATATCTACGAACCTGTTGAGGCCATCCTTCAAGTGATGAGCCTAAGACGCGAGGTTATCCCAGTGTCCCGCCTGCCGCATGTATTGCGGTGGGTGAGGAAGGAGACAGGAGACTAAAACACTCCGATGAGACTTACCATGGCTCGGACCCAGCCACATGTTTGACTAAAACAGACTTCTGACAGTCAGTATATTATTTACTACAGACCTGTTAAGTCCATCCTTTAAGTGATGAGCCTTAGGTGGGTGAGGAAGGAGACATGATACTAAAACACTCCGATGAGATTCAGCGATGGCTCCAACCCACCCACATTTTCAACTAAAACAGACTGTATATCTACTGACCTGTTGAGGCCATCCTTTAAGTGATGAGCCCTAAGTAGGTGAGGAAGGAGACACGATACTAAACACTCTGATTAGATTCACCGATGACTCCAACCCAGCCACATTTTTAGTTGAAACAGACTGTATATCTACTGACCTGTTGAGGCCATCCTTCAAGTGATGAGCCTTAGACGCGAGGTTATCCCAGTGTCCCGCCTGCCGCGTGTAGTGCGGTGGGTGAGGAAGGAGACAGAAGACTAAAACACTCCGATGAGAGTCACCATGGCTCGGACCCAGCAACATGTTTGACTAAAACAGACTTCTGAGAGTCAGTATATTATTATCTACTGACCTGTTAAGTCCATCCTTTAAGTGATGAGCCGAAGGTGGGTGAGGAAGGAGACACGATACTAAACACTCCGATGAGATTCACCGATGGCTCCAACCCAGCCACATTTTTAACTAAAACAGACTGTATATCTACGAACCTGTTGAGGCCATCCTTCAAGTGATGAGCCTAAGACGCGAGGTTATCCCAGTGTCCCGCCTGCCGCATGTATTGCGGTGGGTGAGGAAGGAGACAGGAGACTAAAACACTCCGATGAGACTTACCATGGCTCGGACCCAGCCACATGTTTGACTAAAACAGACTTCTGACAGTCAGTATATTATTTACTACAGACCTGTTAAGTCCATCCTTTAAGTGATGAGCCTTAGGTGGGTGAGGAAGGAGACATGATACTAAAACACTCCGATGAGATTCAGCGATGGCTCCAACCCACCCACATTTTCAACTAAAACAGACTGTATATCTACTGACCTGTTGAGGCCATCCTTTAAGTGATGAGCCCTAAGTGGGTGAGGAAGGAGACACGATACTAAACACTCTGATTAGATTCACCGATGACTCCAACCCAGCCACATTTTTAGTTGAAACAGACTGTATATCTACTGACCTGTTGAGGCCATCCTTCAAGTGATGAGCCTTAGACGCGAGGTTATCCCAGTGTCCCGCCTGCCGCGTGTAGTGCGGTGGGTGAGGAAGGAGACAGAAGACTAAAACACTCCGATGAGAGTCACCATGGCTCGGACCCAGCAACATGTTTGACTAAAACAGACTTCTGAGAGTCAGTATATTATTATCTACTGACCTGTTAAGTCCATCCTTTAAGTGATGAGCCGAAGGTGGGTGAGGAAGGAGACACGATACTAAACACTCCGATGAGATTCACCGATGGCTCCAACCCAGCCACATTTTTAACTAAAACAGACTGTATATCTACGAACCTGTTGAGGCCATCCTTCAAGTGATGAGCCTAAGACGCGAGGTTATCCCAGTGTCCCGCCTGCCGCATGTATTGCGGTGGGTGAGGAAGGAGACAGGAGACTAAAACACTCCGATGAGACTTACCATGGCTCGGACCCAGCCACATGTTTGACTAAAACAGACTTCTGACAGTCAGTATATTATTTACTACAGACCTGTTAAGTCCATCCTTTAAGTGATGAGCCTTAGGTGGGTGAGGAAGGAGACATGATACTAAAACACTCCGATGAGATTCAGCGATGGCTCCAACCCACCCACATTTTCAACTAAAACAGACTGTATATCTACTGACCTGTTGAGGCCATCCTTTAAGTGATGAGCCCTAAGTAGGTGAGGAAGGAGACACGATACTAAACACTCTGATTAGATTCACCGATGACTCCAACCCAGCCACATTTTTAGTTGAAACAGACTGTATATCTACTGACCTGTTGAGGCCATCCTTCAAGTGATGAGCCTTAGACGCGAGGTTATCCCAGTGTCCCGCCTGCCGCGTGTAGTGCGGTGGGTGAGGAAGGAGACAGAAGACTAAAACACTCCGATGAGAGTCACCATGGCTCGGACCCAGCAACATGTTTGACTAAAACAGACTTCTGAGAGTCAGTATATTATTATCTACTGACCTGTTAAGTCCATCCTTTAAGTGATGAGCCGAAGGTGGGTGAGGAAGGAGACACGATACTAAACACTCCGATGAGATTCACCGATGGCTCCAACCCAGCCACATTTTTAACTAAAACAGACTGTATATCTACGAACCTGTTGAGGCCATCCTTCAAGTGATGAGCCTAAGACGCGAGGTTATCCCAGTGTCCCGCCTGCCGCATGTATTGCGGTGGGTGAGGAAGGAGACAGGAGACTAAAACACTCCGATGAGACTTACCATGGCTCGGACCCAGCCACATGTTTGACTAAAACAGACTTCTGACAGTCAGTATATTATTTACTACAGACCTGTTAAGTCCATCCTTTAAGTGATGAGCCTTAGGTGGGTGAGGAAGGAGACATGATACTAAAACACTCCGATGAGATTCAGCGATGGCTCCAACCCACCCACATTTTCAACTAAAACAGACTGTATATCTACTGACCTGTTGAGGCCATCCTTTAAGTGATGAGCCCTAAGTGGGTGAGGAAGGAGACACGATACTAAACACTCTGATTAGATTCACCGATGACTCCAACCCAGCCACATTTTTAGTTGAAACAGACTGTATATCTACTGACCTGTTGAGGCCATCCTTCAAGTGATGAGCCTTAGACGCGAGGTTATCCCAGTGTCCCGCCTGCCGCGTGTAGTGCGGTGGGTGAGGAAGGAGACAGGAGACTAAAACACTCCGATGAGACTCGCCGATGGCTCGGACCCAACCGCAAACGTGTTCTAGCTTCAGTTTCTCCACAGCGTTGGCGTTGTCACCTAAACGATCAAATGTAAATTTTTGAAAAACTGCAATAAATTGCAACTACATTATATGTATAAGAAAGTTTAGTTTAAAAGAGAATTAAGTACAAATTTTAAAAGAGTTTAGAAAGAGCATAATCACGCATTTTGTCCTGAATGAAGCGTGGAATCAAAAACAAGTTAGTTGACAAAGTAAGGTCGCACAAAAGTAAAATGAAAGGAGAGTTTGCTGTTTTGAGCAAAGGGTTTTCCGCGCCTCTCCCACCCACTTATAACTTATACGTCTTTTTAGTGTTACGCGACTACAACCCACAGACAATACTATGGATTGTCAGGTAATGCATATTTTAGTGTAAATAAAGAGCTTGTTTTGGTGTAATTACAGATGTTTTATCTCACGAGAGCCGATGAAATACGCCTGAGCCACGCTTGTGTGTGTAAATGTACATGCACACTGTCTTTGCCTGCGTACGTTCGGGAGCGCTCAGTTTTGTCCGAGTCGCCGCCGCCGGCAGACGGACACAGGAGTGCGTGTCTATACGCATTTCAACTACAAGTATGGCTCATCCGTGCTCGTCAGATAAAAAACTATTAAAAAGAAACAAATACTACCATCTTACCAGCAATTACTACTTTAATCGGAATATAAACAGTGTCATATTATCTATAAAAGACAAGTACCTTGTGTCAAAAACTTAATGTATAAGATTTCCACAAACACACTACGCTAAGCTTTTACTACATACCAGTGTAAGAGAAGGAAGTGACGTGGAACCAGTGGAAGAGCACGGATAGCAGCCTGCCCAGAACTTCATCTGGAGTGTCAGGGTTGGGTGTGCATAACCCCACCATTAGCCAAACCCCATACCTGGTAGACAAACGTTATCGCAATGAACGTAGGCCATACGCCATAGAATACTACCGACCAAAAGGTGCTTTCATTTGCTCAACCACTACACTGTCAAGAGCAGAGGCCCGTTTCTTAATAGTTTGTAACTTGTAATACAAGCGGATGTCACTTTTTGATAGCTTTTGTTAGAAAGGGACTTCCACTTGTATTACATACGAGCTTTTGAGAAACGGTAGCCCCGGTAGCAAACAGAATATAAATGCTCGTGTTACGTTACGCGATGTGTAACTTTTATGCACACAAACAAGATGCCTTCGAAAAAGTTTGTACTACGAAATATATTTACATTTAGAATAACATTATAAATAAACCTAGACTGAACCATGTTTGGTATACATGTTTGTACAATGTCAGCGAAAAAATGTCATTGAAATGATATAAAACGGCAAAAAACGCGCGAAAATTTTTGACACAGTCAGAGATGCCATCAGCCTGCCTAGCATGACCCTTCCGGCCGCGTGGTTCGATCGCGTTGTTCGATTGATCGAAACACAAGGATCAGAAATTCTTTGTGGTTCGATTGTACAAGCGAACTAAGCGGAACGTTAGTATTTAAGTGCTCATGGTTCGATCACTCGAACCACGAGGATCAGAAATTTTTCGTGGTTCGATTGTACAAGCGAATTAAGTGAAGCGTTAGTAGGTATTCGAGTGATTGAACCACATTTGTCTAATTTGTAATTATGAATAACTAATTTATATAAATAAAAAAAACTTTTCCTTTAGCTTAACATAAAAAAATCTCTACTTAGAGCTGCTTGAAAAAATATTACCTATTGAAATAAAGAACCTTTCCATGCGATGCGTTCCAGGAAAAACCCCAATTGCAAACCATCAGTAAGCATCATGTTTGTTCTTATTATAAATTGATGACGTTTTCGTGCTTCGCTTTTTCGTTTTTCTAAGCATCCTCCTTTCATTCTGATTCCATAATATTGTGATTACTCAAATTCATCGAACTACGAAGAATCAAGAATCCACGCTGTTCGTTTGATCGAACTACCCACATTTTAAATTCCGCGTGGTTCGATCAATCGGACAACGCGATAATTTATCGAACTACGGAGAATCAAGAATCCTCACTGTTCGATTGATCGAACTATCCGGATTTTAAATTCCTTGTGGTTCGATCAATCGAACAACGCAATCGAACCACGCGGCCGCAAGGAGCATGACCATCATTATATCACGCGATATAATATAGCACGTCATGCTGTCTTGCTTACCACACTAAGGTGTAAGCAAGATATAGTCAATAGTCGGTAAAAGCTGCTTATGCTAGGCGGCAGGATAATTATTGGTACCGTTTACTAAAATGACTACTAACCTGCCTAACAGTTGTCTGTCTTCAACGCATATCGGATCTGGCAAATTGACTGTGAGAGGCGGTTTCAGTTGTTCCGTAGAGCTGTCCGGATCTTCCATGTTGATCGGCTTTGCTTCTTTCAGCAAACTGTGGGTTTGAGATATCACACTACATATTTTTATTTGATCTATTTACAATTAAACGCCTAGTCGAAGATTTAGAAGAAAATAATGCTAAGTAGTATAACGAAACAACTTTTTTCTTTTGTTGCATCTTCTTCTGGAAATAACTGGAGATACCACGGCGTAGTTTTTGTGACATGAACTACCTAAGTTTTCTGCCAGTTCTGTGGTCTTTCGTGTGCTAACTATTCATCTATTCATCTTTCATCTATCTTCTATCTTTATTTATAAAACTCTTGCGTTACTGACTGACTTACAGACACCGCACAGCCGAAACTAATTGGCGCAAGAAGCTGAAATTTGGCATGTATGTTCCTTGGGAAGTGTAGCGGAGCAATAAGAGAGGATTTTTGGAAATTCCCCCTCTAAGGGGATAAAAAGGGGGACCACGCAAACGAAGTCGCGAGTGGAGCGCGAGTACAAATAAAGATCAGCGATTACACTTCTCCCCCTCCAGACAAGTGGCTTTCTATTATCGAATTCGCCAGTAGAATAGAAAGAAAATGTATGGGATTGACATCAGCGATCGAAATGTCACGGGAACGCTAATGTCAATCCCATACATTTTCTTTCTATTCAACTGGCGAATTCGATAATAGAAAGCCACTTGTCTAGGGGGGCAGTTCAGATATACGAACCTGATGATGGCTTCCACCAAGTTGGTCTGCATATCACTGTCCATCTGCCAGGCGGGGGGCAGGCGCGTGTGAACCACGTGGTCCCCGCCGCGACGGCTGTTGTGGCGGTTGCCGTGGCATTGTTGGCAGTATCTACAAAACGTTTACATACTATTAAATTGTATCTTCGTTGTTATTGTTCCAGACGTTTTATCTCACGCGCGCGGTCGATCCATACTTGTAGCTGTAATGCATATATACATGGGCTCCTGTGTGCGTTGGCCGACGACGGGCAAAACCAGGGGGCGCAATCTTCATAGATTCATTAATTACAAATGGGCACTACTAAGCCAAAAAATTCGAAAGTTGTTTCAAATCAGGCCCCAGTTGTCACTTTCTATCACTAGAGAAAGTGTTTATGTGTGTGTTTATACAACAAAAGCTGCTTGCAACAGACAACAAGATAGCGCTAGTTATGCACTTCCAATAAAGGGGACCAGGATTGGTCTCTAGTTCCTTTAAATAAAACTCTCGTTAGTCTATGGTGTGCATTTGCATAATAGTCCCACATTCCTGTCTGTTCCGGTGACAGCCGTGGCAGAGGAGCCACTTGCAATACAAAATAAGCTGCCAAATGCACTGCCTATGAATACTGTTTATTACCGGAAGATTATCACCGGAACAGAAATGCTTGTCACACTATACACACACAAGCGTGGCTCATCCGCGCGCGTGAGATAAAACATATAATATAATACACTATTTTTCAAGTTAGTTATTATAGTTAAGTTAGTTAGTCACGAAGTCACAAAGGGGTGTTCGAGAGAACAGCATTTTTTGTGACTTGCTAATATTTCCTAAGAACTATTTTTATTTCTAACAATAAATAAGCTTATTTTTTTGCTGCTGCTACTATGTTGATCCTTCAAAATAGTAGCCACCACTACCACCAAAAATTCACAATATTCAGAGAGCACAACAAACCTAGATTCTAAATTTAGCCAACGACAGGCATTACCTGATAGGATGGTTGCCGTTGTAACTCGCACATTCGTTAGAAAAACATATAGAATATGCGGCTTTGTCTGATGATCGGCAATTCTGTGAAAGAAGTTTTCAATTTAAAAATTAATTCAACACGTTAAGAACTTATCAAGAATCTTAATATGATCTTGTCCAAAATGGAAAATTAAGTATTTAGAAAAAATCTACTCAAATCGAAATTATCAACCAAGCCTTCGATCAACAATAGTAGGTGTTATTGTTAACCGATCGATGGCCTCACAATAATAAAATGAAAAAAAAATGCATTTTGAATGCAAAAAAGTAAAAATTTAAATGATTTTGTGCATTTACCTTGTTTTCACAGACCATGGAGACCTGCTGCTGTGGGTGTAAGATGTCGAAGAAGCGTTGGTTGGGATGCTCCCTGTGTACAACACTTAATATTTTATGTATCAGTTAGTAAATTGCGCAGTGGTTCGCACTCGGCCTGCGATGGTCAGTCACGGGATGGGTGACCAAAAACTCATTATCTTATGCCCCTCCCTGCTTCGGAAGGCAAGTTAAGTCGTTGGTCCCGGCTGCGTTTACAGTCGTTACAACCCATCAATCCTCATTGAGCCCGCATAGTGGGTCTTGGCCCATTCTCCCTATCCATTCTTCTAATGGCAGCCGCAGCCAGGAGTTCCATACATCGTCATATCGATGGTAGCTAAGTTGAGAAAGACAGCTACGAAATCGTAATTATACAGAAGAGCACATTTAGTAAGAAATAGGGTCATTTTGTGAGTTATTGACCGATTATCATGAAACTTTATACGATACATTAAAATAACATTCTAATTTATTATAATAGGTCTTTACCTATGAAATTGCCGTTTTGTATGGAGATTTCTGTAATTATTTTTTTTCCATACTAACGTTTTTGTTATTATTTAACGACTAATATTATGTAAATTTACAAAATTTTACACACGTATTTATGGACATTTTAACTACTAAATGACACATTCGTTAAGAGAAAAAAAATTTTTTTTCACTAAGTTACAACTAATAAAGTACGAAATTCTGGAAACAAAAATAGTCGTAACTTTCGGAATAAGTTTTTTCTATGAAAATATTAAAAAATATCGTGGTTATTAAATTATCAAAAGTTGCTCGATACGGTCTTAATGTAACGCAATATTAAAGAAATTATATATTTCTAATATCATAAAAGTTGTTAAGTTATATGTACAAAAGAAAAAAACGGCAATTTCATATGTAAAGACCTATTATAACAGGTAATATCTGTGTCTGCCATCAGGAGATGGGCAGCAGCGTCTCCAGTTACAAAAGGCCAATACTGCGATCACCAACCCGCCTGCCAAGCGTGGCGATTATGGCATGTCGTTGCCGTCATGTTAGCCCTGCAGGTCTGGGTACGGGTTGACAATATACACACATACACAAGTAGAGAGGCGACGGTGACGCTGATGCAGTGGTCGTAGCAGACCTTGGCGGTTGGGGCACATGTCGCGCTGGCACTATAACGGGCCCAGCTCTGGGTCCGGGTTGACAATATAACTACCTGTGTATCTCGTTGGCGCACTCGATGCACAGGTAGAGAGGCGGCGGGCTGTCGGAGGCGACGGTGACGCTGATGCAGTGGTCGTAGCAGACCTTGGCGGTTGGGGCACATGTCGCGCTGGCACTATAACGGGCCCAGCTCTGGGTCCGGGTTGACAATATAACTACCTGTGTATCTCGTTGGCGCACTCGATGCACAGGTAGAGAGGCGGCGGGCTGTCGGAGGCGAAGGTGACGCTGATGCAGTGGTCGTAGCAGACCTTGGCGGTTGGGGCACATGTCGCGCTGGCACTATAACGGGCCCAGCTCTGGGTCCGGGTTGACAATATAACTACCTGTGTATCTCGTTGGCGCACTCGATGCACAGGTAGAGAGGCGGCGGGCTGTCGGAGGCGAAGGTGACGCTGATGCAGTGGTCGTAGCAGACCTTGGCGGTTGGGGCACATGTCGCGCTGGCACTATAACGGGCCCAGCTCTGGGTCCGGGTTGACAATATAACTACCTGTGTATCTCGTTGGCGCACTCGATGCACAGGTAGAGAGGCGGCGGGCTGTCGGAGGCGAAGGTGACGCTGATGCAGTGGTCGTAGCAGACCTTGGCGGTTGGGGCACATGTCGCGCTGGCACTATAACGGGCCCAGCTCTGGGTCCGGGTTGACAATATAACTACCTGTGTATCTCGTTGGCGCACTCGATGCACAGGTAGAGAGGCGGCGGGCTGTCGGAGGCGAAGGTGACGCTGATGCAGTGGTCGTAGCAGACCTTGGCGGTTGGGGCACATGTCGCGCTGGCACTATAACGGGCCCAGCTCTGGGTCCGGGTTGACAATATAACTACCTGTGTATCTCGTTGGCGCACTCGATGCACAGGTAGAGAGGCGGCGGGCTGTCGGAGGCGAAGGTGACGCTGATGCAGTGGTCGTAGCAGACCTTGGCGGTTGGGGCACATGTCGCGCTGGCACTATAACGGGCCCAGCTCTGGGTCCGGGTTGACAATATAACTACCTGTGTATCTCGTTGGCGCACTCGATGCACAGGTAGAGAGGCGGCGGGCTGTCGGAGGCGAAGGTGACGCTGATGCAGTGGTCGTAGCAGACCTTGGCGGTTGGGGCACATGTCGCGCTGGCACTATAACGGGCCCAGCTCTGGGTCCGGGTTGACAATATAACTACCTGTGTATCTCGTTGGCGCACTCGATGCACAGGTAGAGAGGCGGCGGGCTGTCGGAGGCGACGGTGACGCTGATGCAGTGGTCGTAGCAGACCTTGGCGGTTGGGGCACATGTCGCGCTGGCACTATAACGGGCCCAGCTCTGGGTCCGGGTTGACAATATAACTACCTGTGTATCTCGTTGGCGCACTCGATGCACAGGTAGAGAGGCGGCGGGCTGTCGGAGGCGAAGGTGACGCTGATGCAGTGGTCGTAGCAGACCTTGGCGGTTGGGGCACATGTCGCGCTGGCACTATAACGGGCCCAGCTCTGGGTCCGGGTTGACAATATAACTACCTGTGTATCTCGTTGGCGCACTCGATGCACAGGTAGAGAGGCGGCGGGCTGTCGGAGGCGACGGTGACGCTGATGCAGTGGTCGTAGCAGACCTTGGCGGTTGGGGCACATGTCGCGCTGGCACTATAACGGGCCCAGCTCTGGGTCCGGGTTGACAATATAACTACCTGTGTATCTCGTTGGCGCACTCGATGCACAGGTAGAGAGGCGGCGGGCTGTCGGAGGCGAAGGTGACGCTGATGCAGTGGTCGTAGCAGACCTTGGCGGCCTCGGCCGAGCCCGCGTTGGGGCACATGTCGCGCTGGCACAGGAACGGGACCAGGTCGTCTGGGTACGGATTGACAATGTTATAACTAGCAGGCGTGATAAGAGATAAGAGAATTTTACAGATATTTTTAATTTATTTCAGTTTTTTTTCGATGCATTAGATAGGTACACAAAACAAGTTTTTATTTTGAATTACCTATATCTTTACTAATATTATAAAGAGGAAAGATTTGATTGTTTGTTTGTTTGCATCGAATAGGCTCCGGAACTACTGTCAAACTGTACCGAAATTCTTTCACCATTAGAAAGATACATTTTTCCCGAGTGACATAGGCTATATTTTATCCCGATATTTCCACGGGAACGGGTACCACGTGGGGAAACCGCGAGGATCCGCTAGTCTTAAATATTAATAGGGCATTAAACTTTCTAATTAGACCAGGAGAGAACGACATTCTTTGTGACGTCACCATGTTAGTAGCGTCGTAGTCTCGCCATAGATTTCATTTTAGAAAGAGACAGACATAGTCAAAATTAGACTGCTCATAATTCGCTCGGTATAAAACAAATTCAAATTATTTGTTAACATTTGTATTCTTAAATGTTAGGTATATTTTTTTAACTTCATCATTATATATCTACATTTCAACAGTGAATTCCTATTTCAAAAAGGCTTCAGGAAGAGTAAAAAATGGCGAGGTTGAAATTTGGAGCTTCAAGCGAGCAGAAACACGGACTCGGTTGAATTTCTAAAAATCTTCCCAATGCAAGGTCATAAATGTAGCAGATTGAACGAGTACAAAAAGTTGATTAGAGCTCATTATCATGAATAAGCTTAGATATATAGTATATGATAACATGGACTTGGAAGTATTTTGTTGTACAACAATCTACTATAACACAGTCCATGCACTACACGTACCCTCGTAATCCCGATTAGCAGCTTCATGTAGACGTTGTTACATTCAGGAGTCCTATGATTTTATACTCACCCACTTTTCGGCCTCTAGATGTGACAGACATTGTTTTATCTCTTGGAGATTTCATCAGTTCTATTTTGAGGATCATGCCCTATGCATAAAAGTTAAAACCTGCTTGACATAAATTAACTTCCTCAGCCTGTAGATATCTCTCTTTTCATTTAAATGCCAAGGCTATCTTATCTTAATTATTGTTATTGTTAGCTGCATTTATTCATAAAATCTGATAAGTTTTGTCATATTGAAAATGAAATATTAGAAAAAAGACCCATTCTCCAAGTAGTTCCGCCGGGAATCGAACCCGTTTGTTTTTGTCATATTTAAAAGGAACTGCCTTCTGAGACACAAGTTTACTCAAATTCAGAAGCCACGGTTTTATTGATGTATTATCTGGGGAATAAATATGTTTTATTATTTCATTTTCCATGAAGACACGTATGAACTAACTGAATGCTTCTCAGTAGGTTCTGAATATATTTTTTCAAAATTTCTGTCATAATTTGCTTTCTGTTTTTATCACAATATTGAAGTTATCTTGATTAATAGACAAAGATATACATAGTGCCATATCCATAAACAATTTCCTAAACAATAACTTGATATTGCTCTTGCAAATTATGGCGAGTCAACACTGCCAATTCACTAAAACATTATTATTAAGTTCTCCATTCCACCGTGGCGGAGAGAAGCGAAGATAAGCTGTATCTGCGTCATTTGACAGTAGTGACAAATGACTGCAAATACAATTGTACCCCACTCCTCTCCACCTCAATGGGAAACAGGCCAATATTCCCGTTCTTAACACATGTAAAACAAAAATAAATCTACACCATACCTTCACCAGCTCCTTGCAATGAAGTGAACACATCATGCTCCATGCAGAATTCCTGTGACAGTATACTAACTAGAAAACTTGCATAACAGTCCCTTCCTGTCGAACAGTTTCGCGTCGAACGGCGGCCAGTAGTAGAAGAGAAGCTTCGCGGCGGAGAGACGCGCTCCCCACGTGCCGTACGCGATTACACACAGGATATCTTTGACTACGGTCTGCTTCATCGACATGAGACATTCGAGCAGTTGGCAGTGGTGGGCTGGAAACCAAACGTTCCGCTATAATTAATAAGAAATCCTACTTCTATACAAGTACTATTATAAAGAGGAAAGATGGCCAGTAGTAGAAGAGAAGCTTCGCGGCGGAGAGACGCGCTCCCCTCGTGCCGTACGCTATTACACACAGGATGTCTTTCACTACGGTCTGCTTCATCGACATAAGGCATTCGAGCAGTTGGCAGTGGTGGGCTGGAAAGCAAATGTTCCGCATAATAAATAAGAAATCCTACTCCTATACTACGTAATATTAAAAAGAGGAAAGGTGGCTAGTAGTAGAAGATCACGCACAGGATGTCTTTGACTACGGTCTGCTTCATCGACATGAGGCATTCGAGCAGTTGGCAGTGGTGGGCTGGAAACCAAACGTTCCGCTATAATAAATAAGAAATCCTACTTCTAAACTAAGTAATATTATAAAGAGGAAAGATGGCCAGTAGTAGAAGAGAAGCTTCGCGGCGGAGACGCGCCCCCTACGTCAGGCGTCCGTCACTCGCCCAAGAACCCGAAATAAGTGCCTACCGCTTCGGGTATCTCTCGGGATACCAATTTAATACAATTTACAGCAGGCCGCCCGCCCGCCCGAGCGCGATAGAAAGAGATGCAACGTCTAGCCGTTCGTAATTAGAGCCATACAATCTGAATTCTACTTTATCGTGTTGAAGTTAGAGTTGCTATTTGTTTAAATGGTCTCGCAGAGTGCAGGTTCTGTTACTAGTAGAAGAGAAGCTTCGCGGCGGAGAGACGCGCCCCCCACGTGCCGTACGCGATTACACACAGGATGTCTTTCACTACGGTCTGCTTCATCGACATGAGACATTCGAGCAGTTGGCAGTGGTGGGCTGGAAACCAAATGTTCCGCTATAATAAATAAGAAATCCTACTTCTATACTAAGTAATATTATAAAGAATGCCAGTAGTAGAAGAGAAGCTTCGCGGCGGAGAGACGCGCTCCCCACGTGCCGTACGCGATTACACACAGGATATCTTTGACTACGGTCTGCTTCATCGACATGAGACATTCGAGCAGTTGGCAGTGGTGGGCTGGAAACCAAATGTTCCGCATAATAAATAAGAAATCCTACTCCTATACTACGTAATATTAAAAAGAGGAAAGATGGCTAGTAGTAGAAGATCACGCACAGAATGTCTTTGACTACGGTCTGCTTCATCGACATGAGACATTCGAAAAGTTACCAAATGTTCCGCTATCCGTCACCGCACACGAGTATATACGTCTGGATTAGTCCGGACATGTCCGGATTAATAGAGTTTTGTTCGGACTTTGTCCGGCTTTTTTAATTTGTCCGTTTTTTTTGCTTTATATGGAATAGGAATAAAATCAAATCGATTCAAATCAGCCTTTCATCTTTATTAACCCCCCGCTCATCTAGCACAACGCTCATCTTAAAACAGCCCTGAACGAGTATATCACTGTTATTAAGTGGGTAGTAGGGTACCTAATGTTTGCATTTTGTGATTAAAATGTTCGGACGTTTTTTGAACTGTCAGGACTTTTCAAATTTCTAAATGGTACAGTGCCACAAACTTTGCTGTGCCGGTGGCCAAAATGTGAAAACTAACGTGTTTTTTTTAATGTCATTTTGCTGTCAAGTTGATGTCCAACCATAGCGCTGCTGGCGGCTGAAATTCTTAGAACTCAGGGCCGGTTAAATTGCTACAAAAAAAAGAAAAACGTACGTAGCGCCGCTGTCACCGGAACAGAAAAGGTTGTGGCACTGTAACCATACACACGAGCGACAAACGCCGCCACTTGAAGCTAGAAGAAGAAACAAGTGGTGACTAGCGTTCGGCGAGTTCATATAAAATGTATGAAAATTACAGGAAATAGGTCGGTTGGGGCGTTTTGTGCTTGTGGTCGGTGGCCCGTGTGCGGAAAGGCTAATAAAGCAACACTATCTAAAAAGATACAAAACAGCAGTATTTTGAGAAGTAAAAGAATGTTATCTTTCAAAAATTTAAGGCAGTTTTCCCTACAGGGCCTATATATTTTTTCTACCCTGTATTTACAGAAATCATAACTTGAAGAAGATATGGATTCCATTTTCTGTAGGCTATGACGCAGAGTATGTATTTGCCTATATCTTCTTCATTGACATCAGACATTCCAAGAAGTTAGCAATGGTAGGCTAGAAAAACTAGTTTCAATTCTCTAGCTCATATTGACTTTGTTTTGAAGAATTGACTAAACAGTAGTTCTGGAATTAAGTAAAGGTCATAGCCCACTTATACCGCACCGCTCCCATCTAACCAAAGTATGAGCAGCCAAATATGGACTTAATATCGTTCACTGTAGATGCACTTTACAGTAGCAGTATACAATAGCAGACAGCGAGCGGACAGCGCGCGGTAAGCGAGCCTGCCGCAAGCTAAAGTGCATCTACAGAGCACGACATTAAGTCCATATTTGACTGCTCATACATTAGTTGGGTGGTAGCGGTGCGGTATAAGTGGGCTAAGTCCTAAAGGCTGATTAAGTATTTTTACAACTGTACAAGGTGTCCAAATAGACTGTTTTTAAGATGTTCATACAATTTGAGCAAGTAAACATTGTTATTTAAATTTTTACTTTTTTGCATTTACAATGCAATTTTTTGCTATCGAAAAATGGAAAATGAAGTATTTAGAAAAAATCGTCCCGTCTCACAACCAGCTCCGATGGGACTCGAACCCACGACCTTTCGTTATCCGGGCGACTGCTCTAACCACTGAGCTACGGAGTCCGGAATACGAAATACTTTATTTTCCATTTATTCGAAAGTAAACACTGACTTACCAGGGTTACTAGAATGTTGGAAGACCATCATTACGATTGCAGCGACAGACTGTGACGCTTGACTCTCCTCTTCTTGTCCGGAATACCGTCGAGCTGTCAAACAGTGCATTTGGTAATATATTAGCAGTATAGTGAAACTTTGCACTTGTCTAAACTTTAAGGACATAGTTCAGTTCAAAATAAGAAACTAAGGAAAGGGCATATATGTCTGATGGAATAACGCAGTAATGAATATCGATGTGATTTGCTGACCATAGAGTACCGCTGGTTCACAAGATCTAAACAGCAGCATTCCTCGAGATTAGTTTACGTGGCAATTTTCGGCAGCGGCCTATCCAACAATGGGCGTTTGTCGTGTACAGGGTTAATGATTTTTTCGCCGTAATGAGAAATGCGAGGGCGAGCTTTGAAAAACGTAGGTACTAGTGAAACTCGAAATAAGATAATTAGGACAGTGTATGACTACTTCTATATTTATGACGAGCATTTTAATGTTATAATATATAATTTATATTAAAATTAATTAATTAAATATTTTTTTTTTAAGTTTAATGCTTCTGATGTAAACTTAAATGTAAAAATATGGGTGTAATTTAGCCTGAAATAAATGCATTTAATTTTATCTATATATATAAAATTCAAAGTCCTGACTGACTGACTGACTGACTGACTGACTGACTGAGATATCAACGTACAGCCCAAACCGCTGAACCTAGAGACTTCAAATTTTGCACATAGATACGTTATACAGTGTAGGCATCCACTAAGAAAGGATTTTTGGAAATTCCACCCCTAAGGGGGTGAAATAGGGGATGAATATGTGTATGAAAGTCCGTCAGTGTTGAAGATAGAATCTTCAAATTTTGTATTTAGGCTGGCAATTGAAAATTAATATTTTCCTGTGCCAGCGTTTTTGACAATTCCACCCCCGAAGTGGTGAAAAGGGGGACGAAATGTTGTATCTGGAAAGTCCTTCATTAAATTTATTATTTAGGCTTATGGTCGAAAAGTAAAACAAATAAGCAAACAAATATTTCGTATTTTTTCAAAAATCTACCCCTTAGAGGTTAAATGGGATAAATAAACCTAAAAATCCCCTTATTCCTTGGAGATAACCACGGCCAGATAACTGGTTATCTGTAAAGATTTTTTTTCTTCAGAGATAACTAGTTATCTCCGAAGAATGTTTTTTCTTCGTAGATAACTATTTAAAAACAGTTATCTGTAAAGAAAAATTTATTCTTCGGAGATAACTAGTTATCTCACAGGATTTTAAATTCCCTCGCAGATAACTGTAACAAAATAGTTGTCTGGAAGGAAAATAATATTCTTCGGAGATAACTGGTTATCTCAGCAAATCTCATTTTATTTTTATTTTTTTATTTTTATCAACTCTTTATACAGTACAGTACAGCAAAAGGCGGATTTAATGCCCCTAGGTATTCTTTACCAGCCAATCGACAATATACAGGGTGTTTCTTTTAAGATGTCAAGCAGGTGCAAGGTGACAGCTTAGTACCATACCTGTTGATTTTACCCACATACATGTTCCACGATTTTTCATAGTTTTGAAGTTTAAAAGTAATTATTTTTTAATACAATGCCTACATATTTATTGTAGTGTTATTAGTAAAATAATCTCATTATTTTCTCTCTCGCAGTTTGAGTTGTGCCTAAGGGCATTAAGTCCGCCGTTTACTGTATGTGCAATAAAGAGTTGATAAAAAAATCCTCTGAGATAACCAGTTATCTCCGAAGAATAAAATTTTCCTTCCAGATAACTATTTTTTTACAGTTATCTGCGAGGAAATTTAAAATCCTGTGAGATAACTAGTTATCTCCGAAGAATAAATTTTTCTTTAGAGATAACTGTTTTTAAATAGTTATCTCTGAAGAAAAAAATTCTTTACAGATAACCAGTTATCTGGCCGTGGTTATCTCCAAGGAATAAGGGTAAAAATCGATATGGATGTCGTTATTGAGGTTTTATGGGATGACGATTGCAAACATGGCATTTATTTTGATGTTTAACACGCTGAACATGATTCAACCCCTAAAAGGTTGAAATAGGGGTGAAATTTTGAATGAAAAATCAGGGGGTAAAATAGACATTTCAACTTGAAACTTTGTAGGCTTACTTCTTAAAACAAATAGACAACCCATTTCGTAGTTCTCCGAAAATCAAACCCATAAATAGGGTATAGAAACCTAAATCATCTTAAGTACCCTAAAAGTTCTTGGTACCTAAGCTACTCAGAACTATGTTGTTGATTGTGAAACAGACACTTATTATTTACTAGCTTCCGCCCGCGACTTCGTCCGGGTGGACATTCGAAAAAATACTTAGTATTCTTTGTTTTAATTTCATAAAAATCCGATCTGCCGTTTTTACGTGATTAGGCGGGTCCTCCCTCACCAAGTGAGCAGACTCGTGCGAGGCCCGCCGCACGTGGCAAACGTTCTGCCTCGCGCGAGGCTGCTCGCTTGGTGAGGGAGGACCCGCCTAATCACGTAAAAACGGCTGATCGGTTTTTTATGAAATTAAAACTAAGAATACTTTTTATCTTGGTAATTGGTCCCCTAAGTATTTTTTCGAATGTCCACGCGGACGAAGTCGCGGGCGGAAGCTAGTTTATTTTATAACATACGATGCACTAGATACTCACTGATAGTAAACGGCAGTATATAATAGCAGAGCAGGTGCAGTATCTCCTGGTGCAGTGTGACGGGGAACACGGCGACGCAGTACGCTACTAAGTACGGCAGGTTGTCGATCATGTCGTACTCCAAGAAGGGTAGTAGGCAGCCCAGGCATTGCAGCACTGCTTGCCCGAATGCTGGAACAAACAACAGTTTTAGGCAACTGAAGTAATGGCTTCACCTTCATCACACCGTATGTTGAGTCATCAGAGGGCTATCTGTCTAAATCAACATCTAACACTGCGTACAGACCGGCCCAACGAACGCCAACGAACGAACATTAGGCGTTGCCCACTGCACGTACCTGGCCTTCGAAGATCAATCTAAAGCTAAGTAAAGGATCATTGGAAGCGATTCCAGTTCACATTCGGGTTTTCAGATCATCTGATTGAGACAGAGGGGAAAATAGAACCTCTTGGCTGGCATTCGTTGGCCTTCGTTGGTCCGGTGTGTACGCAGCATAACATCTTGACATTGACATCCAACACTTGTTGTTGAAGGCAGTTGAAAAAAATATTTGTATAATGGTGACATTCCACTTATCAAATATTGGATTGGTTGATTGGTTGTACAACATCTTTCAAACTTAAAGCGATCGCGATTAATATTCGAGTTAGACAATCAAGAGGCTGATCATTTATTTGTAAAGATAATTTTGTTCAGTTGATTTGGCTGAAGGTGGAAGCGCGCTACTCCCGGAATTCTCAACAACTGAGATACGACAGGCCTTACCAAGTCTTTGTTGCCTCATATTTCTGTTAACTAACAGATAATAAATAGTTGACTGGTAAGGGTTGCCATGCTACACACATATTCGGGCCGGCATTAATCGGCTAGGTCGGGCGGTAAAATCGAATATAAATGTAGATGAATATTAGGGAATTACAAACCGCGGCCGCTGAACATAATCACTCGGCTTGGCAGTTGCTATTCACAGCGTTTCGGCATAAATCGGCAAAACCGAATATATACAGACAGATAATAAATACTGACGAATCAAATGATGTGTCGACCCGAATATACCTACTATCCGATCGGTATAAGCCGATTGAAGGCGAACGAGTGAAGTAGGTAATTGTTTCGGGTCGACTTTGTTTGTCGGTATTCGGTATGCACTGCCGGACCGACCATGCCATCCCGAATAAGTGGGTAGCATCCCTATCTGATTTATTTCTTACTTTGGATGTTACTGAAAACAATATGTCACTTGAAACTGCAATTATGCTCGACTCACCCTGAATCCCATACTGCAGATGTGGCGCCGCGTCCACCAGCTGTGATATCGCGTTGAACAGCCCCTTGTAGTCCAGGTTTGGGTACAGGATCATCCTGTCGCCGTCGTTGTCAGCATCGCGGAGCATCTCTAAGGGCGACCGCGGCACATCTTTTAATACGCCTGGGAAATTTAGAAGGCATTTTGAATTGATGAGTTTGTGAAAGCCCTGCCAATATGTTATACTTCCAGGAAATATCAAAGCAGAACGGTGTGTAATAACAAGCTCAGTCGTGGAAATATATCTCCACATCCCCAGAATCAAATTGATCCTGCGAAGGCTGAAGGTGGAAGCGCCCTACTCCCGGAATCCTCAATCACTGAGGAACTGGCTATTATCTTTAACTGCCGGAACACAAGAATGCTGAAAACATCGTTGTTATACGGCATCAGACTTAGATAAGGTGGTGGTAGCTAGCTAGGTAGCGGACTAAAAGCAAATCCTACCACCAACCAAACAGAATACAATATGTACCCCCATTGGGAATCGAATCCGGGACCTATGGGTCTGAAATCGGTGGTGTGAACCACTAGACCACAGAGGCGGTTACATATTATTTTAGTTTATTTCTGGTCACGCCGACTTCGCTATTTGTCAGCGCCATCTCGTTTCATTATTAGAACTATATATTTTTTCTTTTTTTTTCTGTTCCTCCCAGAGACTGTTCTCAAATGTCTTATTAAACTATCTCGATACCAAGACCTCGTATTGTCTATGTTCGCCGAGAGTTGATAAGTAAGGGTTTCTTAACTCATTACCAGTTGTGGCGCGCTATTTATTTAAATAGAAAAAATGCCAAACTGGCCTCCACGTCCGCTCGCCGGTTCGGGCCGCGGTTGACAACAACTGCGTGCCGGCGACAGTAACGGTTTTCGGAGGCGTATCATAATCGTTATCAACTCTCGCCGAACAGAGTTTAGTAAAAGTTTAAACACTTGCTTTTATACTCATAGAAATAGCATGATACTCACTAAGCAACGTCTGCGAGAAGTATTTGACGGTGTTGGCGATGTCGATGCCGGACGGGAGCGGCTGGATGTTGTGCATCAGCCGCAGCTGGCAGTCATACAGGCTGCGGATCTTCGCCGTGACTGTCGACGTAACAGGCACATAGTAAAACTAATATAACTATTTATTTGAATTAGTGAATTTGAATTTCAAGTTACAGTTATAATGAGATTCTAATTCCCTGTCAAAAAATACATATTTTTTAACTAAGTATATTAGATAAATTAATCTAATTATCAAACATTTAACGATTTCCTTTACAAAACAATTCCAATCCAATTTATTAGTAATTCTAAAATATTTCTCAATTATTTATGTTTCACTAATAAACAGCATCACAAAGAATATTTTATTTCAAAAATATCTCATTTTTTTAATAGAAAAGTTATTTACTTAACATAAACTAACAAAAAGTCATTTTCAAGGCAGCTAAACTAAAAAGCAGTAGCAGGTAGAACAGATTTTGGACAGCCTAACCTGATAGAAAGGTGAGCCACACAGACAGCACTCAGACAACGAGGTAGCGAACACTTCAAGTAATGTGTCCACACTACTCAGAACCACGGCCAGTAAATAAACCAATTAGAACTGCATCACATTATATATCTCGACAATCTCGTTGAATAAAGGAGATTTAATCCAATAAGTTAACTAGACAAAGTGCTAAGCATTAACAATTACTGGCGAAACAGACAGAAAAGGATAACATTTCAACAGTAATGGACCGTGCATCGTCAGGACAACCAGAGCAAGGGACATAAAACTCGAGGACACCCTGATGGCATGAAAGCTCAAGCTAATTAAACAGAAAGAGTATTTATTACACCAAATATGTTCTATATTATTTGTTGCTGTCAATAACAAACATTAACAAACAATACTGAAATATTTTCTGAAGATGATAAAATCTCTTTTCATTTAAAGCTTCAACACTTTACATCCCTAGGGTTAGTTTACTACAACAAGAGACCTAAGACAGATAGGGGAAATGATGCAGTGTAGGACCTAACTAGGGCTGCCATCTAACCTAACGAGTATACACATTTTACAGATCAATATCATCAAAACATGGAGGGTTTGGCAACAGCTATATCACTAATAACATACAAGTATCTTTTTTGAAGTATTATTGTTCTTTATTGACAGCTAAGCCTTTCAATTCAAAAACCCCAGTAATTGTTACAGCACCCTCTAAAAATTCAATTCAACATCTAGTAAGCCAGACAAGACCTGTTAAGAACTACAACTTTACAAGACTAAATTCAATCAGGTAGGTATATTAAATATCTTTATACTTATCACATAACAATCTGTATAAGTAATGGGTGCAGTTGGTGGAACATTTAAGCATAAATCTGTCAAACAAAGATGGCAGCCCCGATCTGACGAGAGAAAGCAGTCGTGCCACTGGGGTCCGATACAGACAATCCACACCGGATGCAACAGATAGAATGCCCGTCCGAACGAGCTCACCTTTCAGGTACAGCGGCTCCAATACATACTGCATGTTATCTGCCTGCGTGGGCTGCATTAGGACACACAAAAAGCTTTGACTATGCAATGAGGCCTCCCCGATTCAGACGCCTCTGAAAAATTAAATGCGTTAATGTGCATGCAAGCTGTTAAGACCATCTCCGAAGCTGTTTGTCTTTATTTTAAGAACGAAAACTGAACAAAATAATCTTTTGCTATTTTAGACAAATGCAAAAAAGTGAAATAAAATTTATGATTTTATTTTGTGCTGCTATGAATAAAATGAAAAAAATCTACGAATTTTTTTTATACAATGTTTTCGGTTTTTTTTCATAGTAAATACACCACCTATGTTATCAACAGTATGTTTGAATGAAATTTGTTAAATCCCAAGTTGTTACACAACTTAAAATTAAAAAATTTGCATAGTTTTAAAAGTCAAGTGCGCAAAATTGAAGCGCCTCATTCGCACTTCAAAAGATAGACGACAAACTAGTTCTGGAGAAGGTCCACCAATGAATTTCAATACTAAAGCGGTTAAGTTACAAGAGAAAATGCTTACAGGCCGCCGCCCGTGTCCCCATGTTTATAAGTTGAATCTTGAAACTGCCCTGCATTGGTGCGGACGAAACTCGCGGTTATCATGAACGGAAACAATCGATAACCGGCACAAAATATACCTTTTGAAAACACGAATGACCGACCGGGCGAAAGAGATAAGACCTGAATCTAGATTTTCCTTTCTCTTCAGGCTATTGATCGATCACAAACACAAATTATAGTTAAATTTTCAATTGACGCGCGCAGCTGAATAGCTGAATTCAGCAGCTGAAAAATTCAATCAAACGTCAATGTCATGTCAATGTCAGATGGGGAACGTCATGTGCGCCAGGAACATTTATGCAAGGGAAACAACAGACATACTGCCTAAAAACTATTTAATTTAAAGATAAAATATTTATAGCCTAATCATACAGATTCTTGAATGTAGTTACGTAGTAGGTATAGAATTATTGAGCGGTTTTCCTTTGACAGATAATACGTCAAAATTAGTTCCAAATCTTTTAATAGATGTCACTATTTCGAGTCAGCTGTCAAACCATTATAATATATTTTATGGTCGTTGGTAGCCATAGATAAAGTTTGGTAGCACAGTTTATATTAGCATATTATATATTTACTGTGTTGGTAGTATATAAGTAGTCTGTTGTTCTATCAATAAGACAAAGAAATTTTATTATTTATTAAATAAAGATTGAGATTGCAGTTTAACATAAAAAAGCATACAAACAACATAGATAACTAAATAAAAACTATGAACCTTTGCACAAGAATAGCTTTTTCCCCCGTAAGCTTCGCATTTCTTTTCTTCAGCTCTGCTTTCAAAGCAGCGAGTGACCACGATCCGTAGTCCTTGTCCATGATGCACGGCACGGTCAATCCCGTTCAAACGTCTTGTCCAAATCGCAAAGGTAAACTCAAAGTTCGTAGAATACGCCAAGGGTTTTTGTCTCCACAACTATTTTGTCACTCGCATCAAGTCTACAGGTTAGTATGAAAGTGCGCGCACGTAGCGACCTCTGAGTACTGAATCCTATGGAGATGGCATACCTACGAAAAATTGAAGCATACACACACACACAAGCACACATACCGAGAAACCAAAATGGCGCCTTTCCGTAGTGCTGCCCTATTTGTACATCGATATATTTATTGATGAAGTTATAGATACAAGTATTTTTGTGCCTACCTACCTACATCACCCTATCCTACTAATATTATAAATGTGAAAGTTTAGATGTTTGTTACTCAATCACGCCAAAACGGCTGAACGGATTAGGCTGAAATTTGGAACACAGATACTTTGTACCCTGGAGAGGAACATAGGCCACTTTTTACCCAGGAAAAATGTCACATTCCCGCGGGATAACGTCATGTAGTCCACGCGGGCGAAGCCGCGGGCGGAAAGCTAGTATTTTATAAAAGCAGTTTCGTAATCACCTCGATAATTTAAAACGGAATTATAGTGTATAATTATATACCTAGTTTTTAAGAATAATAAAAATTAATAATGTGCTTAAAATACACCTACATTTGCACATAATTAAGTTCTTTATGACAATGACACAATGTGTATGTGTTTGTGCATGTACGCACACAATCATTGGCCCGACCGCGCGCGTGAGACACAACAACTGTAAAGCCCCCAGTACAGGATGGCCGATCATGTTGGCCGACCATGATGGGCCATCGTGTACAGGGGCGGTTTGCGTGTGATTGCCTTCTGCGAGTAACGCAAACTGGCCCTGTACACGATTGCCCATCATGGTCGGCCAACATGATCGGCCATCCTGTACTGGGAGCTTAAAGCCCCTCAGCCAACATGATCGGCCATCGTGTACAGGGCCGGTTTGCGTGTGATTGCCGCCTGCGAGCAACGCAAACCGCCCCTGTACATGATGGCTATTTTTATGTTTTCCGAGTCACGCGTCTATACACATGCGAGACCTCCATAGAATTCCAGATCAAAGGTCGCGAGAACCAGTTTAAGTAAAAAAAGGTAATGAAATAAAACAAAAAGCTCCATATTGTAAAAACCTATTATGTTTATACAACAAGGACATAACACACATTACAATATAAATCACAAAGGAGAATGCCTACTAGGTACCTAGCTACCATAGAAAAAAAGATGTCTAAAAAAAACAAGCATAATTAAGTAATAAAATAATAAACAGTTTGAATCGAGATCTTTACTAGCAAGCATATTTTTTATATATATTTAGAATATAGCGAAGCGACATCTAGTGGTAAAAAAATATACTTACTTTTAATGTGCTAGAATGAATGTAAGTTGGACAACAACTTTACAGCAAAATTACATTAAAAAAACACGTTTTAAATAAGTATCCAGTTTTTGGCAACCGGAACAGAAAACGTTGTCGCACTATAATTTTGATTTTGCCAGTGGCCTAATTAACGTCTTTTTCAAAACTTAAACTGTCGTTGACGTTTGAAACTGTTCTTCAAAATTAAAAGAGCACATAAAAATAGTTTTCGTACGAGTCTTTAAACTTTCCTTTCGCATTGTATCCAGCCATATTTTTCTTTTTTTGTTATTTTTAGGCAACCTAAAACAATAAAAACAGTTTAAAATTAATACACACAATTTACACTTGAAATTTGAAAACATCGATAATTCGATAAGAAAAATGCTATAAGGGCAACTCTAGCGCAAAACAAACAGATTTATATTTTCTTGAAATACACCAACAAAACTCACCAAAATAAGTAGTAAGCTACATTTGGTATGAATTCTAAGTAAACTATTCACAGGAAAACCAAAACACAAGGCATTTATTGTATTGTTTTGGTGTTTTTGCAAAATAAATAGTACGTACCGGTGTAATGTAATGTTTGGACGATTTTCACTTTTTTTGATGCCACAAACTACCACACTGCAATTAGACATGTTCCTTGTTGCTTTCTCTCACTTATTAATACCTTTAATTCACATGAAAGTCTCAAATTAAAAGACTTTTATCACAAAACACTGCAAATACAACTCGCGTTGACAGCTCACATACCGAGAAACCTAAATGGCGACCGGCTTCAATCATGCATTACGATGACGTCACGTTTCAATGTTGCCAAAAAATAGGTCAAATAAATATATTGCTGTCTCTTTTTACATGAAGTATTGGAGGTAAGATAGAACAAGATGGCTACAGGTTTATGAGTACAATGTCGATTTAGCTCATATTTGTATAACCGATAGTTCATATAGAACAATATGCCATCTCCATAGGATTCAGTACTCAGAGGTAGCGACGCAACACCCGGGCACAGAATAATAAGACAAGCCCGCGACGCAACTGTCTCCTTCTCTATTGGTTTCAATGCAAGTGCGCGCATGGCGACAAATAAGTTGCCGGTCGGCCAGTACTTAGCTACTCAACCGTCGCCCGGGGTGATAGCGGTGATAGTGTGTAGTAACGGAAAATCTACATACGCTTCCTACTATCGATCTAAAATATAGTTAAGTACCTAGTTTTCCGCTTCCGCTTCCTACTATCGATCTAAAATATAGAAAACTCTTTCTCACATTCCCGCCTCTTCGAAATCCATGTTGATGACTGCGAGAAAGTTGTGTCGCTGTCGCTCTCGTGTGCGCATCTTTTCGTGGCGAAGAGACGGCCGGCGACAGTGACAATTAAATTGCCGCGTAACTAAGTCACCCGTGCGCGCTAGCCCTTATCTTATCATGCATAGAAGAGTCGTCAGGACAGGCACCAGTAGGAAAAGCCAAAGTCGTCGGTTATAATAATCCACGGAAAATACAAACGAAAACAACGAACCACAAACAGAAGCGAACAAAAACTATAGTTTTTTTTACCCTGTGACACTGACGAGACAAAGACAAAATGACACAGAAAGCATAGATTATTTTTGCTTGAGCGAGTGAGCAATGTTTATGGTCTATAACATGCCTCTATTGTATATTTAGCTTAGGTATAGAATTTTTGACAGCTGAGTTTAAAATGCGACATCTATTGATGAAAAAACGTACTAAAATCTCTACCTGTCAGAAAAACGCTCAAAAGGAAATGGAGTGGTTGTTGTTGATATGATACCAGCCGACAATGCCTAAAGCCTTCCTAAAGCTAAAGCATCACAGATAAGATAAGATAAAGATAAGATAAAAATATTCTTTATTCACTTAGACATAACAAATATGTACTTATGAATCGTCAATATTTTCCTACCACCCATTCAAGACTTTTTTAACTGACAAGAAGAATGGGCGCAAGAAACTTGCCAGCGTTTCTTAGTTAGGTAACGACATTTACAAAAAAAAAACATATCGTTACTAATACAACAATTGCTTAGTATAAAAATACATCATATTAAACAGTGATTATGTTATGTGTTACATCATGACCATGCATTGCGGTCATTCAAATAATCGTCTACTTTATAGTAGTTGATGAAGATGCAGTACAAAAACATTCCTTAAAGTCTAGGGGGGCTACCGGCTAAGAAATCTGGATATGGGTATGGGCTTCAACAGCTGTCATTTAAATTCCTTATTCTGATAGATTTTTGCTGCTTTGTTCTGTTGAACGTTGCTAGTTAGCTATCGCTATAGTAGCTAGAGTATGTGTCAGATAACTCTGCGCGTGACTGGCGCGTTTTTGGCGCTAGTTACAGTGCAATTTTTTGTTTTTATGTTATAGAAAAGATTAGTATTCGATTTTTACCGCGCGCAGACTTATCTGACGAGCACTCTAGTTATCGCTATACCCGACGTCACAAAACAAGGAACTGACAGCGGCTATTTTCTTTATAAAATTGTCTTAAAGTTCCCAAAAACGTATGAAGTTCATATCCATAAATTTACGCGGTAGCCCCCTAGGATCCCACTGCAAATTAGTGCGTTCATCGAGTTTTCGCTAAAACCTCATTTTTAGGGTTCCGTAGTTATATATGATTTTAAACTTTCGCGTTCCATTATAATTATAAACAATGAGTAACGGGACTCAACGCGACATTTATTATGAAGTACATATTATTATGTACTTACAGCTTGACGTTTCGGCTGTGTTGCAACAACCGTGGTCACAAGCAGACTGGCGGTGCGCGACGACGTCTGTTCGGGCGGGCTTGGAGATCTTCGGCCACCCTCAAATTGTCACTTTTTTTGTTTTTGTCATCGCTAGTGATGGGATTACGGCACACAACACTCACAGTATCGGGGTTTGTTTTGAACGGTAAAACTCGCGGCTTACACTTGTTAATCACTGGATTCCACGCTGATGACAATTTAAACCCGTCCTCCCGATTGAAATTTTTATACTTCTTGATTTCAATCGCTTCTCGTACCATCCTAGTATGGTAATGACGATCGGTGGAGAGGATTTTTGGATCATGTAACTCCATCCAATGATTAACTCCAGCTTCCAGAAGATGTTCAGCTACCGCGGATTTACTCGTCTGTCGATTTTTAACAGCTGCGATATGTTCTTTGACACGTTCTGCGATGGTCCGCTTTGTTTGTCCAATGTATGAACTACCACAACTACAATCGATTTTATATACACCCGGAGTCTGAAAGGGTATTACGTCCTTTGGCGATCGCAGTTGCTTAGATATTTGACATAACGGAGTATATACAGTCTTGATGGAGAATTTTCTGAGCACTGTTCCAACTTTATCCGTTACGCCTTTGATATATGGCAAAAATGCTGCCTGACGACTCACGTCCGGATATTTTACCCTTTTCTTTTGCCTATTGTATCGCTGCGACACCTTGTATCCGTTTCGTTTTAGTACCTCCTGAACATGAGCAAGCTCCGACTGAAGATGTTCAGGGCCACACAAGTTATGAGCTCTGTTGGTCAACGACGTCATCACGGATTGAAGTTGCCGAGGATGATGGTGAGATGAGGCGTGTAGGTATCTATCTGTGTGTGTAGGTTTCCGGTAAACAGAGTGAGATAAAGTACCGTCGTGTCTTACCCTGATCTGCACGTCCAGAAATGCCAAGGCTCTGTTATTTTCCATCTCATAAGTAAACTTTACTTTAGGGTGGATGGAATTAAGGTGATTTATATATTGTTCGACTTCCTGCTGACCTCCGTGGATTACACAAAAAATATCATCCACGTACCTCTTCCAGAGTTTGACAGTTTGGGGTCCAGTAGCTAATGCTATGTCTTCAAAGTGCTCCATCCAGATATTTGCATCCGTAGTTATAGTCAACAAGGAACCCTAAAGCCCCCAGTACACGATGGCCGATCATGGTCGGCGACCATGACCAATACATCGTACATTGACACTTTTGAAAGAACGTTTTTAAACTTGTTCGTTCAAAAGTGTCAATGTACGATGTATTGGTCATGGTCGCCGACCATGGTCGGCCAACTTGTACTGGGGGCTTTATGCCCCATTGACACTTTTGAACGAACAAGTTTAAAAACGTTCCTTCAAAAGTGTCAATGTACGGTGTATTGGTCATGGTCGCCGACCATGATCGGCCATCGTGTACTGGGGGCTTTATGGCCCCAGTACAGGTTGGCCGACCATGGTCGGCGACCATGACCGGCGATCATTTAGTGACAGTGTTCACACGATCGCCGGTTTCATTCTGCGTTGGACTGGCCGTGAGGATGGATGTGTATGCAATGACGGCCTGCAATTTACATTGACAGCGCTTTTAATTTATTAGGAGAATGATTCTATATTAATAGAGTCTGGATCTATCAGGCCATTTTGTGGAGCATATTACATTGTCAAAAATATCCTTGATGTTGTATATCTTTGATAAAATATATTTTTTATTCAAATGATAATAAAATACACTTAAATTCACAAGATGTATAGGATAGGAGTATTCTGTTTTGTTATCTAAAATTAAGTAAATAAAAATAAAATGAATAAAACGTTATTAATACATTATTATTATTATACTGGGTTCAATCCCCGCCCAAGAAATATTGATATGATGTAAGTATTTGTTTTTTCTGTGTCTGGGTGTTATGATAAATATGTCTATTATTACTTTAATGCATAATTACATTTATCTAGACATATAATACAATATCCAGACTCTATTAATATAGAATAATTCTCGTAATAAATTAAAAGCGCTGTAAATTAAATTGCATAAGCCGTCATTGCATACACATCCATCCTCACGGCCAGTCCAACGCAGAATGAAACCGGCGATCGTGTGAACACTGTCACTAAATGATCGCCGGTCATGGTCGCCGACCATGATCGGCCATCGTGTACTGGGGGCTTTAGGTTACCTCCCCTACACGGAAGTGGGGATGTATTTTTTTTTTCTTGTCTACCCCATAGTGTGGAATGTCGTTGGATGGCAATTTCAAAAATATTGTGGGTTTTGTACAGACAATTTTTTGATTGAGGCATCCATTTGTGAATTATAAAGCTTTAGGCCACGTTCGCACGGACGTAATATTATCGCGCGTTGAAGCGATTTTTTGACGCCTTGAAACAGAACTTATGGACTTTCCCTAATCCGTTCACACGCGAGCGGTTTTTTTACGCGGCGTTATTTTATCGCACATTGCCCGATTGACGGCGCGACGCGATGGAGGCGATGGAAATACAACATACGGGCAGCCCTATTGGCGTTCATACAAGCGTTTTTTTAACGCTACCTACTGTCAGTGGGTAACTATTTTTACGTCATTAGCATAGTAAAACAATATAAGTACGTTGACTGCCTGGACAGGCACCCCAAACGGTTTGTATGTGAGCGCGCCCGTACGTATGCGTCGTCATGCGTCGTCGCACGCACACACTGACAAAATTTATCGGTGATAACGGGGCGACAGTCATGCGTGGCAGCGCCCGCCGCTCGCCGCCCGCGCGGCGCCGCCGCCGCCGCCGGCGGGTCGCCGGCGACCGCGCATAATATTATCACAGAATAAGCAACTTTTCATACAGTAGGCCGACGGAGACGTCTAGACAGGTCAATCGTGCGGGGCTTGCGGGGTGAGACGGGGGAGTGGTTGTCCCGAGATACATACAACGCCGTTCATAGTAACTCGGGACAAGTCTTCCAGGGCTATCACGTCTTTATCGTTATAATTTATTTTTAAATTAATATTATGGTGCATACGACATGTAGTGTAAGTGCGTGCAAATCTTCATCTCGCTTATTAAAAAAAAGGCAATTTCCAAAATCCAAGATGGCGGCCAACTTTTTTGTTTGCGGGCCGGCTTTGATGAAACTTGGTTTTTGGTACAATTTTGACAAGAAAACAACAACACAATGTTAAAAATATAAAAAATCCAAGATGGCGGCCAACTTTTTTGTTTGTGAGCCGATTTTGATGAAACTTGGTTTTTAGTACAATTTTGACAAGAAAACAACAACACAATATTAAAAGCATTAAAAAATCCAAGATGGCGGCCAACTTTTTTGTTTGCAGGCTGATTTCGATGAAACTCAGTTTCTGGTACTATTTTGACAAGGAAACAGCAACGCAATGTTAAAAATATTAAAAATCCAAGATGGCGGCTAACTTTTTTGTTTGTGGGCCGATTTTGATGAAACTTGGTTTTTAGCACAATTTTGACAAGACAACAACAACACAATGTTAAAAGTATAAAAAAATCCAAGATGGCGGCAAACTTTTTTGTTAGCAGGCCGATTTCGATAAAACTCAGTTTCTGGTACTATTTTGACAAGAAAACAGCAACGCAATGTTAAAAATATTAAAAATCCAAGATGGCGGCCAACTTTTTTGTTTGTGAGCCGATTTTGATGAAACTTGGTTTTTAGTACAATTTTGACAAGAAAACAACAACGCAATGTCAAAAATAAAAATAAACCAAGATGGCGGCCAATTTTTTTATGTAAGCCTATTTTGATGAAATTCAGTTTCTGGTACTATTTTGACAAGAAAACAACAACACAATGTTAAAAGTATTAAAAAATCCAAGATGGCGGCCAACTTTTTTGTTAGCAGGCCGATTTCGATGAAACTCAGTATCTGGTACTATTTTGACAAGAAAACAGCAGAGCAATGTTAAAAATATTAAGAATCCAAGATGGCGGCCGACTTTTTTGTTTGCAGGCCGATTTCAATGAAACTCAGTTTGTGGTTCTATTTTGACCAGAAAACAGCAACGCAATGTTAAAAATATAAAAAATCAAGATGGCGGTCAAATTTTTTGTTTGCTGGCCGATTTCGATGAAATTCAGTTTCTGATACTATTTTAACAAGAAAACAGCAACGAAATGTTAAATATATTAAAAATCCAAGATTGCGACCGAATTTTTTGTTTGCAGGCCGATTTCAATGAAACTCAGTTTGTGGTTCTATTTTGACAAGAAAACAGCAATGCAATGTCAATAAAAAAAAATTCAAGGTGGCAGCCAACTTTTTAATTTGTGAGCCGATTTAGATAAAACTCGATTTTTAGTACTATTTTGACAAGGCAACAGCAACGCTAAATTATATATATAAATTATATAAAAAAAATGATTATACTGTGGTAATTGTAACATTTATGTAATGTTACAATTACCACAGTATAACCAATTTTTTATATAGTAGGCCAACGCCCTTGAAGTTAGGCGATACCGACGTCTGTATAGGTATTTCCGTAACTACGGAAGGGTTGTAACAAAATTAAAATGTGGCAGGCACATTTTGGTGTATTGCGAAATAAAATAAAATAAATAATTATGGTTAGCATTTTAAAAGTATCAAAATAAAATATATTACATGTTTTATTTAGTTTCTCCTATAATTGTATTCGTCTGTCTGTCTGCCATGAAATTTTGCAAGGTAAATTTGACCTACTCCTGACGTTTGAATGGGTTGAAGTTTTGCTAAAGAAAAATATTTAGATTGGAAATAAGCCGATTTATATTTCTTAACCTTTAAAGCGCCTTCGTCTATATATCAAAATCATCCCATGTCACAATCATTATTTTCAAACTCTGTAACTTAATATCAGTTATTATTTTATTTACTTATTTTTTGATTTTTAAATAGGGTTTACAGCTGTCAAAAACACAGTAAAATACAAAGAATCTTACGTCGTAATTTACTGTGCTTGTGTTAAAGCAAATTAATAATTAATTAAATCTTTTACTTGACACGATGATGATGATGATACTTGACTCTGACTCAAGCTTTCAAATAAAAACCTGTTACATTTTAATAAGCGAAAAGAGAGAAACAAAAACAAAAAACGGCCACCATCTTGACCATTTGTATTTTTTTTACATTGTGTTAAGAACGGTTTTCTTGTCAAAATAGTACAAAAACCCGAGTTTTATCAAAATCGGCCTACAAACAAAAAAGTCGGCCGCCATCTTTGATTTTTTTATACTTTTAACACTGTGTTGTTGTTGTCTTGTCAAAATTGTGCTAAAAACCAAGTTTCATCAAAATCGGCCCACAAACAAAAAAGTTAGCCGCCATCTTGGATTTTTAATACTGCGTTGCTGTTTTCTTGTCAAAATAGTACCAGAAACTTAGTTTCATCGAAATCAGCCTGCAAACAAAAAAGTTGGCCGCCATCTTGGATTTTTTAATACTTTTAACATTGTGTTGTTGTTTTCTTGTCAAAGTTGTACTAAAAACCAAGTTTCATCAAAATCGGCTCACAAACAAAAAAGTTGGCCGCCATCTTGGATTTTTAATATTTTTAACATTGTGTTGCTGTTTTCTTGTCAAAATAGTACCAGAAACTGAGTTTCATCGAAATCAGCCTGCAAACAAAAAAGTTGGCCGCCATCTTGGATTTTTTAATACTTTTAACATTGTGTTGTTGTTTTCTTGTCAAAATAGTACCAGAAACTAAGTTTCATCAAAATCGGCTTACAAAAAAAAAGTTGGCCGCCATCTTGGATTTTTTAATATTTTTAACACTGCGTTGCTGTTTTCTTGTCAAAATAGTACCAGAAACAAATCGGCTTACAAACAAAAAAGTTGGCCGCCATTTTGGATTTCTTTATATTTTTAACATTGCGTTGCTGTTTTCTTGTCAAAATAGGACCATAAATCGAGTTTTATCGAAATTGGCCCACAAACTAAAAAGTTGACCGCCATCTTGGATTTTAATTTTTTTGACATTGCGTTGCTGTTTTCTTGTCAAAATAGTACCAAAAACCGAGTTTCATCGAAATCAGCCTACAAACAAAAAAAGTCGGCCGCCATCTTGATTTTTTTAATAATTTTGACATTGCATTTGCATTATTAAATTATTTTATTAATTTAATATCGCAATACCAATGTACCCACCCGGGGTCGTAAAAGGTCCACCGTCACATTTTAAAGTGACAACCTTTACGTACTTACGTAAATACCTATACAGGCGTCGGCATCGCCCAACTTCAAGGGCGTCGTCCAACTGTATAGAAAGATTGCTTAAACTGTGATATTATTAAGGTAAAACTGTCCGTGCCCACCACACGCACGCTCCGTGCCGCTGCGCTGCCTCCCTCTAATAATTTTGTATTTGTATTTGTAATATTTTTGTATTTGTATTGAATGGGTGGTAGGAAAATATTGACGATTCATAAGTACATATTTATTATGTCTAAGTGAATAAAGAATATTTTTATCTTATCTTATCTTATCTAATAATTCGTGCGTGTACCTACGCTAAAAATTCGAGTAGAAGTAAAAAATATTGTAGTGTATACGGATGTCTCAGTAGCGGGTTGTCTAATCCAGAACTATCTTTCTTCGCATTACCTAGCGAACAAGAACGGTGAGTACAATCTACCTACTATAATTATCATATACGTAGATACGTACATAATATTTTGTATAGCTGCTTACCTACCTAAATAGTTCTGCTTCCGATTTCGTTGACCAGATACCAATTTGTAGTTTAATTTTCAAATAGAAAGAAAGAAGAAAGAAAAACATTTATAATAACAAATTATTGTAACTTGTAATCCTATGTGTAGGTAGGTATGTGATTAGATTAATAAACTGGGAGCATAATATAAATTTTTAACCGCCTCTGCGGTCTAGTGATTCACACCACCGATTTAAGACCCAGAGGCCCCGGGTTCGATTCGCAGTGGGCGTAGGTACATATTGTATTCGGTTTTTGACAACCGATTTGGCGCAGGGGTAGGCTACCCATCTTCTGCGCCAGTGGTCTCGGGTTCGATTCCCGAACAAGACAAATATTTGTGTGCATGAACATGTCTATTTGTCTTGGTCTTGGTGTTGTTGTAAAGCCACGTTTTAATTTATCCTATTTCGACCGTAATTTTTCAAACCACTAAACAGATAACATAACATGACGTAGGTAATGAAAAATTTTAGTCAGCCCCTGGTCTATGTACAAAAATAATTAAAAATCTTTGTATTATAGATTCCTGACGCCCACCCTACAGGGGAAAACTGTTTTGTATAGAGATTGACTATGCATTTTTGACGATTGAATAAACTCTAAGCGACAGCCCTACGTGTTTAGCCTATTATCGCTCGCTTAGGGCTCCAGTCCGCTTACTTATATTGTTTTACTATGTCATTAGTCATTAGGTTTATTTTCATTTAGGTGATACCTACCTAAATAACCCAAGGACTCATTTGGGAATCATGTCGCTGTATTTTATTAGGGCCAACAAATAAGCAGTAGTTCATCAAATGAGCTGATTGACATTCTCATATTAATCGAAGAATTTTTGAGGAAATCGTTGAAGCTTGCTGTACCGAGTGTAAAATTTACCAGTAAGATAACTCTCTCTGAATGAAGAGGATGAAACCAGTACTGCCTTCTATTTGCTTATCGTTTCTTAATATACCAAACGGCGATTAACAAGATGTCGTCCGAATTCATGATAGGTAGGCCTGCAGTCCGCACCGTGTGAGCACAAAACGCCTAGCGATTTTTTTACGTCTATGCGAACACCTCTGGTTCCTTAGGCGTTGACGTTGCGATATCGCCCCGCTAACGCAACGCCTTTCTGCACGCCCGTGCGAACGTGGCCTTAAAGTGCAAAATTAGAGTCAAGTGTACCTAGTGTACCTAGTTCAAAATAATATTGATTGTTTCTATTCATCATCATCATGTCAGCCAATCGACGCCCACTGCTGGGCATAGGCCTTCCCAAAGGATCTCAACAACGATGCGATGCGGTCCTGCGATGCCCGCAATCATTAGTCTACTTGTAGGGGGCCTGCCCACAGAACCTTGTCCGGTACGCGGTCGCCATTTTATTAATTATTAAATAAATAATAATTAAGTATAGAAAGGATTAAATTAGGAGATGGCATGGCAGGTAATAGAGTGGAGTGGAGAAGAAGGAACCTCTAGTCTCAGTAGTCTGATTATCAAGTCCGATGACCGGACTAATGAGACTTTGTCGTCTCAGTAGTCCGATGCTACAGAAAATCGGACTACAGACACTTTTAGCCCGGCCGGTGTAGAGTTATAAATAAATAAATAAATATTTTCTTACAATCACACCAATTATCTAAGCCCACAGTAAATTTCATGTGAACTTGATAACGGATAAATATATACTTAAATACTTTTTTGTTTGTAAATACATACTTAATATACGTAGAAAACACCCAGGCCAAGACAAATAGACATGTTTAAGCACACAAATATTTGTCTTGTTCGGGAATCGAACCCGAGACCTCTGGCGCAGAAGGCAGGTAGTTTACCCCTGCGCCAAATCGGTCGTCAGAAAAAGTTACCGTTGAGATAAGTTCCGGTCATTTATAAAAATTACCGGTCATATTGGTAATTTATTGTCAGATTCGTCAATATCATAATTAAACTGTTTTTAGTTGTGACTATTTTTTTCTTATAAAATCTACCTTTGATATTGATTAGACTTAACTTTCTAATATGTCTTTGGTTTATATCTAAGAAGTTTTATTTTATCACGTTTTTTTTAAAACAGACAGTTTATTAGATTAGAATTTAGAAGGGGATAAAGAGAGGAAAAGAGTAGAAAAAATTTAAAATGAAGTATTTTATAAAAAATCAAGTTGTCTCACAACCAGCTCCGATGGGACTCGAACCCGCGACCTTTCGCTGTCCGGGCGACTGTTCTAACCACTGAGCTACGGAGACGTTAGTCTCAGTCGCATACAAATTATAATAATTATTATGTAACTATTATTATTAAGACTTGGTTAAAGTGTAGTGTAAAAAAAAATCCTAACATTAGAATTGCAATTGGTAGTTTTTCTTTCAATTTTGTACGTAATTAATTAGGTAGGTAAATTGCAAACCTCGTTGAAAAGTCTTGTTGTGATTTGTATCAATTCTCCCATAATTATGCAATCATCACCATTATAAGTCCACACTGCTGGGGCACAAGCCCCAAATTTTTGGCCTACGGCAAAGCATAAAATTAAGTTCAAAACAAAAACCCGTCTAAAGGGCTTTTATTACACTTGGCTAAATATTGCTTGTTTTGATTGCATCACTTGCTACAAATGAGCTCAAAGAAAGCAATGTATGCTTAATTAGATGCTTAGATGGTGTAATAAAAGCCCTTTAGTACAAAATCACGTTCTAAAAAGTATGAAACAAGAAAATATTCTCATCTGGTCGTATGCCACTTTTCTCTAGAATGAGAATAGTACCTACCTACCTAAGGGATATACGACCACGGTAATTTCAGGTGAGAATATTTTCTTGTTTCATACTTTTAGAGAGTGATTTTACAGTCGGGTTTTTATGTAGGTTAGGTAACTATAAATAAAATACTTACTTGTATACTTAGGTACCTACTTATTATTTTTTGATTATAGGTACTGAAGTGAAATTGTAACTAAATATTTGATGGTCATAATGATGCAAAGGATAAATAGGAAGGATGTAAAAGATGTAAATAGACAGTAACGGCGCCTATTAGGTATCATAGGTACTTATGAATTAATAAATAAAACCAACTATTGGACAGACCACGACGGTCATTCACCCAGACACGAGAAAATAATATAAAAGCTATTTTTTCTACATTGAACCGACCGGGAATTGAACCCGGGGCGGGATCTCGGGGACCTTGAAAATCAGCGCGTATACGCAACTCGACCGCGGAGGTCGCCAAATGTAGCAATGTATGACTCTATGCCAGACAGACATCAAGAACATACCTGCAGTGTTGAGTATGGGTGACTTATTGCTTATTCTTGACAGCTCGGTCTGGGGGACCCTCTTCTCGTTACCTTACACCTATTTATTTCAATTGTGGCCGTTACTAAGACCCAAACACACTGATTCAAAACCGAAAAAAACTACAGAAATAGATGCAAATTTTTTATTGTCTTGTTATATCACAAATATGATAAAATAAAGTGTATTCTACCATCACAGTATCCGTACGTCCTGCGTTTCAAACGACCGAACATAGCATTAAATATCTTAACACTACAGTCCTATCTTACAACTACTTACGTGAATGTATAGCAAAAAAATATCACCACTCAGATTTAAGTCCGCTGTGTCCACAATAGGGTCTAAACGAGTACAAATGTACGACAATGCGCGATCGCTATAGTTTATTGACTTGTGTACAGTTGGCATTGAAACTAAATGACTCGGCCGCCCATTATATCATCAACGGTTGTCCATCGAGCCGGCGAGAGCCTGCTGAATGACAAGCTGCTGGGCACTTATTAACTTCTTTAATTCCTTCACTTCCTGAGTCAATTGACGCACATTCTCTGACGTCTCGTCAAGCCTCGCCTGGATACTCCCCAGCCCAGAGTACCCGTATTCCCGGTACCCTAAATCATTATTGTTCTCGTATTTCTTGAAGCACGAGTATGCACCAGTAGTTGACCCACTCGACGATATCGTGTGACCGTATTGTTTCCGCATTTTTGCAATATCGTACGCTGCCATCATTATGTCTCTCGGTAATCTCTTTTCTGATGGATTCAAAGGTTTCACACTTAAAACTACCCTGTACGCTTGCGGCGAAACCAGCGCCGAAGAATGCAATATTTTTAGTAAACATTTAGGTAAATATCCATTAAACAGAGCCATTTCCATGTATGATATCAATTTCGTTTGACGAACTAGTTTGGAGAGCCCTGCGGTTTTCCTTAAGCCTTGTATATCATGGACAGCTATGCCGACAAGCAAATTCATCAAAACAACGGTTACGAACATTAAAAACAATACATAAGTGACTTGAGCGGAAAACTCTAAGAGAACGGGCGGGTCATTTCCGTCAGGTTCGTTTAATAGCAAATCGAGGTTCAATTCCCCTATCATCATCGTCAAGACTGTTATGAATCCCATAAATGGGTTCGCAAAAGATGACGAGTCCGGAAATATGACGCAGAAACTTATAGTGAATCCAATCAGAATACAGGAGTATGCCATGAGTAGTTTTGCAAATTCCTTTTGCACTTTCTGATACATGGCGACATACGTACCGAAGACTGGCAATTGGCCTATCATCATCATGAGATTAGTCCAACCGGCTAGAACAGCGAATGCTCCGACGTGATTTTGCCATGTGTACGTGATATTCGTGTAAATGTAGGATATTAGGAAAACGCTTATGATTACGAACCATTCAATAATGTTTTCAGACTGCATGAGATACTGTTTCACTGTAGAATAGCCAGCGATACCGTACACTTTTCTAAATATTTCAAATATGGTAATCCCTGCTAAGACAAACCACTGCATTTCAATAACAAAAGGGTTCTTCCTTAGTAGATCGCCGAGAATAGATTGCTTTTGACACAATTCTTGTTCTTGAATGGTTTCTTCCATATCTTTGCTTCCATTGTAACAATTATGTGCTAGAGCGGTCAGAACATACAGTGTGAGGCATAAAACAAATATAAAACTCAGAAAAAGACGGGCCACGTAATATTTTCGTATCTTCTCCCACTTTATGTGGAGGAAAGCGGAGCAGAGTGGGTGTAATAAAACTTCCTTTTGACCCTCATCGACAAACGTGTTTAGGTAACTTATCTCGCGAGGGTAACAATGTTGCAGAATGCTGCGAAAATCAAGTTCAAGCTCAACCTCTCTATTGCTCGTCTGCGAATGGTGAAGTGTAATAGCACAATCCAATTTTCTTGTTATCATTGCAAGCGACGCGGGCGTTTTTCGAGCAATTACGTTAAGAGCCGAATTTCCTTTTTTAGAACGTGTGGTGACGTCAGCTCCATGATAGATTAATGTCTCGACGCACGCAGACAGCCCGTCGAGTGCAGCCAAGTGCAGTGGCGTAAAGCCGTATTCATCTTTCTGGTTCACATTAGCACCCCAGCTTATAAGCGTCTCTATTATATCGCAAGCAGAATCGGATTTTCCAATAGCGGCGTGTAAAGGTGTACGCATATCAAAATCCATTGCGTTTGGCTCTGCATTACCTTTTCTTAGCAGTGACTCAACGCATTCCAAGCTTGCTGAACGAGCTGCCAAATGTAGGGCGGTAAACCCACGATGGTTCTTCAGGCTAGCGTCGGCACCTTTAGACAACAGTAAGTCCACGCAATCAACAAAGCCACCGTCAGCGGCTAGATGTAACGCCGTTGATTCTCTGTCTCCAACTCGGGTTCTCACATTTGGATCAGCGCCAGGGGTCTCTAACAGTATAGACAAACACTGGGTTATACCCAAATCTGCAGCTAAATGAATAGCATTTGTACCACCCGGTTCGATCTGATTCACGTCCACACCATGAGATATGAACAATTTTAGACATTCCACTGAATTAGCTCTAACCGAACAATGAAGTAAGCCACCTTCACAATTGATGTATTTCACTGCCGCGTGTACAGACGCACCTCGGCTGATTAGTAAATTAGCGACTTGCACAGAATTCCCAAAAGCGGCGCAATGTAGCGGTGCGAAACATCGTGGCATGTAATTCGGGTCACTTCCACACGTTAGCAGATAACTTGCACATTCTACAGATCCACTAAATGCGGAGACATGCAGTGGTGACAGCCCTAGCGAATCGAAGTATAAGGGGTCGGCGCCGGCGTCGATAAGCGGCGGTAGCAAATTAGCGAGCTTGAGGAACGCCGCCCAGAATAGGCACACGTTTTTCTCCGCGTCTGTAGCGGTCGAGAAGGTGTTGGCGGCCGTTTCAGGCGTTATCACTGCTGTTTCCAGTTCGTCCAAGAGGCGGAGGCGTCCCCCGACCGCTCGCATTTGCTCGTGAGCGCTTTGACGCAGCGAGTCGCCGCAGATATGCGCAGTTAGGTCTAGGGGTGGTTCTTCGAAGCTGTCGTACATGTTAGGGGCGCTCTCGGCGGGCGGGGAGGAGCCGGCGAGGACGTATTCCAGGTGTCCCATGGAGGGGTAGGCGCGTTCCAGAGACTCTTCATCCGGGGGCGGGTTGGGCGGATGCTGCGTCCGCGCGGGGGAGCTGAGCACGCGGGCCACGCGGGGCCGGCGGTCCATGTCGCGCGGTAAGGTTCTGGGGCGGACCTCATCGAGCTCCTCGGGGTTGGGAGAGCGTCGGGTACGGGTCCGGAACCACCGTGAGGTGAGGAGACGGCGCGTCGTCGGCATGCGGGCGGACGGCTCGGCACTGACTGCTGGCTGGCCTATTGTGCGGCCATTAGGCCCGCCGGCCGAGATGAATCGCGCGCACCTTTTTGCAATAAAACGTTTTTTACACACGAGTGGTTTTGATACTAGCCGCTCGCCCTTGCTTTGCGTAGGTAGGTATCTAATAATTCGCTTGATTCTGTTTACTTGATTCCTCAGAAAACATGAAAAGTTTTGAATCTGCCGGTGACAAGACAATGCACATAGGTGTATTGTGCGATTGTTTTATTTACTAACTTTTTCACAGTGATATCATTGTTATGGTTATGTTGTGCGGTTAATTTTTTGCGATCTGAACGAGGTGATATCAAGGTAGGTAAGTACCTGCATTAAAACAAAACTGGTTTGTTACTAATTGTACGAGTATCCGCTGGTTTATGTGGGAACTGAGACAACAAAGGTAACAAGGATTGTGTTTGGAGATACCTACTGATGATGACGCGCATCATCTCATAAATCCTTTTGCTTTATATGGAATTAAATCAATTACCTAATTAATTAGCTATTTTTTTAACTACACAAACCAAGATAGGCCCTATCCTAGCCTTGGTACCTGCCTCAGACCATATAAGTAATACTAGTTACTGTTACATTACTACTACTTGCAAATTCCACAGTGAAAATATTTAACTTAGAGTTAGATGCTAGTTAAGACTTAAAGTCTAATTATGTTTTGCACCATCAAGAGTTAGAGGTTAGCCTCGAGTTAAATTTTTAACCCACCCCGACCCAACTGGTCCGGTTGCTCGTACATTTAACTGATGTCAATTTTGACATCGGTAAAAGAAAAATACGTTGGTTATCTTAGGGTTAATAATGTTGTCTGTACTATTTTATTAACGTCGTTTTATTTAGTCAAAATTTAAACCACCCCCACCCTGTCGGTTATTTTGACCGCCGTTAAATCTGTAATTTGACTGCTCGTTAAAGTAACCGCTGCTGCTTCAACAACGCTTTTTAAATTTGACCGCCGGTTAATTTTACTTTAACCATAATTTAACCCTTTAGTTAACGTAACCAAGCTTCGAGCTACCGGACCTAAGCTAGCATCTAACTCTGAGTTAAGCATCTAACTCCGAGTTTAATATTTTAACTCTGGAATGTGCAAGTGAACCTAAGAGCACATCTAAGTGGGCGATCTAAATAAACTACCTAGTACAATCTGCGTATACCAGTGCATCGGCATGCTGGACTCGGTCAGCCAGCACACAGGTCAAAGTCAAAGTCAATAAATTTTAATTCATACACTTAGATTAAATAAAATTAATGCTTATATGAATCGTCCAACATTTTTTTACCTACCACCTGTTATGGACATCTTTTAACTGACAAGAAAAACAGGCGAAAAAAACTCATCAGCTTTAACAGAAGAAAGCCGTATGTCCCGGTTTTACCGGGACTCCTGGGCTGTCTCTTGCTGCCCCTAGCGCCCCCGTCGAGCCCGAATATTAGGCTCGGCGTGGGAGCTGGAGGGTTCTAAAGTTATAATTGCATCGCTAGTTACCTATAATAATATTCAATAAGTACCTACCTACCTATTACCTACAAAGTAAAGTAGCAAAATTAGTACTTATGGAAAATTTATGGTACTTACCTCTTTTGTCTGCGTCTCTGCGATAATTACGAGGTACTTAGTTACCTACAATAAAGTTAATCTTAATCTTTTTTTTTGCTCTATAGGTCGTTATTTTTTGTACTTAAGTAGGTACGCCGTACGTAATGATGACTAAGACGTATCAAAATGACACACGTTTTTATGCACGATGACAATGAAAATAAGTAGGTACCTACCAATCTAGGTAGGTACTTAAGTACCTAGAGTAGTTTTGTAACATGATTGTGGTTTTTCATGATGTTTTTGTTGGAAGAAGGCTATTATTAGGTAGGTAAGTCGGCTTGATTAGCCTGTGCCGACAATCAGAGTAAAATAATTTTAAAGTTCTTGCTTACTTATATGATTTGTCATTGTCCAGTCCAGTCCACAATAGCACATTTTATTTGATTTTTCTTAGACCCGATCCGAGGTTTCTTGGGCCACTTAAAATAAGTAGGTAGTTACCTACTTCAATATCCACGCCATACCTACCTATATTTTTTGAAATTCCCCTCATAAGGCGGGTTAAAAATGGGATATAAGAATGTGTAATTTTTTTTTACTTCTTCAATGGATTCAGTAAGACTTTGAGTAAGTATAGGTTCCTCAAGTGACGTAAGTGAACACTAAGAAAGGAGTTTTTGAATTTTCTCCTTTAATGGGGTAAAAAAGGGCGTCCGAGTTTAAATGAAACTTTTTATTTCTTAAATGGATTCACTTAAAACACAGGTTCTTCAATGACGTAAGTAAGAACTAATAAAGGATTTTTGGAATTTCAACCCAAACATTAGGTATAAGTACTTATGAACCCGTTTTTAGGGTTCCGTAGTCAACAAGGAAACCTTATAGTAAAGTTTCGCCATGTCCGTCTGTCCGTCCGTTTCGTGTCCGTACATATGACGAAGTTAAAAGGAAAACTATCACAGCTAAGTAGTCTTTACAAGTTTTTGAGATATAAGTAACACATTTTCGAAAACCGCAAATATAACTTTGTCATTCATACGAATACTATGAAAAACAAAGTTATTTTTTTCTGGTAAAAAATTACAGCGGTATTTTTGCCAGGTGTACGTAATCGGTACGTTAAGTGGGTACGGAACCCTTCATGAGCGAGTCCGACTCGCACTTGGCCGATTTTTAATAATACTCCTACCTAGTTGTTTTTAAGTAAAATATAATAGACATGTTCATGCACACAAATATTTTGTCTTGCGCGGAATTCGAACGCTTTTTTTTTATAGTGAGGGGAATGCATATAAGCATACCCCGTCCGCGTGCGGTGTGCGGACGGTGGTTATGTGGGACTCTCCAGGCCACTTCCTGATCCCCCATCCAGTGTCCGATACTCGATGGGGCGGGATTCGAAACCGCGATCACAGCGCAGAAGAAGGCAGGTACGTTACGTAGGTAACCCTGCGCCTGCGCCGTATCGGTCGTCAAGCATGTCATGATTCTGTACAACCATAATATTCTAAAATCACTAGTTCTTTGGGTCAAGTAACATTTAGGCCTTTTGACGCATCGACCTAGACTTAGGGCATACCCACAATGTGGTCCAAAGTCCACTTCCATTCGATTCGCAGCACAATGGAAACAAAGGCCTATCAGACCGGAACTCCGGTCCAGTGGACGTATGCACTGATTTCCGCGTACCGCCTCAAAGGGGAACGGATTCAATCGCCACGGTCAGAATGTGACAAGGGCGTGAGATTTGCCGAGGTTAGGGTGACCATGAAAGGTCAGAATACTCAGAATCCAGGGTTCATTTCATCATCGTTCACAAACATTCGAAAAATTTTCATGTTGTCTTCTGTCACACAAGGGGGTCATCAGCCCATGGCACAGACAGACGGGGCTAAGTTGCTAGCCCATGGCCTGGGAGGGACAAGTTGATATGGAGCTATGGAAATCGAAAGTTTTTGGGTAATTTTGAGCTACCCAGGGGGCTGGGGGAGCAGGGGGGGCCTGATCCCCCTGGCGACGACGCCCTTGTTTTAGAAAAGGAATCGAATGAGGATCTCTGATAGGAATCATAACATTCTATATCTTTACAATACCTCAATGATATGTAACGGGCATTTTACTCTAAAATAAAATATCATAAATAAAAAGATGGTCACCCTAGTTACAATATTTCCGATCCACAAAATTCTATCAAATTGTACCTATTACAATGTAGGTACTATTTCATTTCACACAATTTAAAAAACGATTTGGAAACTAAAACGATAAAACGGTTCATAAAGCTGTAGTTCCATCAAAAACGTGATGTGTGTGACATTCCTATGATGACCTCCGTGGCCGAGTGGTGTACGAACCGGATTTCAAGGTGCCGCTATTTCTAGAGGTCCCGGGTTCGATTCCCGGTCGGGTAAAATATTGAAAACTAACTTTTAAATATTTTCTCGGGTCTGGTGTAAGTATGCGCTAATACTTACTTGGTTGTTTCCAATTTCCATAAAACTATACCTAGTGCTCAACCTACTATAGGTACTTAATTTGGTATTGGAACAATGTATGCGATGACGGAAAGGTTCTCAAATGGCGACTGCGTACCGGACGAGGTTCCGTGGGCAGGCCCCCTACAAGGTGGACAGACGATCTGGTCAAGGTCGCGGGAAGCCGCTGGATGCGGGCAGCGCAGGACCGATCGTTGTGGAGATCCTTGGGGGAGGCCTATGCCCAGCAGTGAGCGTCGTTCGGCTGACATGATGATGATGATGATGCGATGGCGATGGTATTTTTTTACCGTGACATTAACCTAGCCTATCAATAAGTAGTTAATTCAAGGCAATTAAATCATAGAAAAATATTGCTTTATCAAGCCAATGAAAACTTATTTCTCCGTTCTCTCATGCAGTCATTTCGCTAGAAAAATAGATTGCCCTGATCAAAATAGTAAGGTTAATTCGTTAATCGTAGGTATTTATGTTAACGTTTGACGACCGATTTGGCGCAGGGGTCAACTACCTGCCTTCTGCGCCAACCGGCCTAGCATGAGCGGCTTATAACGCGCGATATGATATGGTACGGCAAGTTGTCTTGCTCACCCCACTAAGGTGTAAGCAAGACGGAATGCCGTACCATATCATATCGCGCGTTATAAGCCGCTCATGCTAGGCCGGCAGAGGTCTTGGGTTCGATTCCCGAACAAGACAAATATTTGTGTGCATGAACATGTCTATTTGTCTTGGTCTGGTTGGTTGGTTGGTTGTTTTCTATGTATATTAAGTGTGTATTTACAAACAAAAAGTATTTAAGTATATATTTATCCGTTATCAAGTTCACGTAGACACAGTTTCATAAGAAATTAACTACGGGCTTAGATAATTGGTGTGATTGTAAGAAAATATTTATTTATTTATTTATTTAATTTTATGGCACCGATGCGCTAAAACAACTGCCATAATAAGTATTATTATTGCTATTGCAAGTTCAGTTTTTGATAGTCATTAGAGCTGATAATGGCAATCACGTGGCCAGCAAGATACCTGCTAAAAGTAAATTAACCGGCAGACGCTCCGTCAATCTGATACAGATAGAGTTGACAGGATTTAAAACCGAAAGGCTGGACTGGCCAGCTAGTTTATCCGGATTTTTGGGTATCGAGGCCGACTAGGTAAATTAACCGGCAGGATACGCTCCATCAATCTGATACAGATAGAGTTGGCAGGTTTTAAAAGCGAAAGGCCGGACTGACAAGCTAGTTTATCCGGATTTTTGGGTATCGAGGCCGAAGCGGGCTAGGTAGTTAACCGGCAGGATACGCTCCATCAATCTGATACAGATAGAGTTGCCAGGTTTTAAAAGCGAAAGGCCGGACTGACCAGCTAGTTTATCCGGATTAATGGGTATCGAGGCCGGACACCCTACAAAAAATACTTTAAAAGGATTTCATCCCTGAATCCTTAAATAAAAGCCATATTTGCACTCGCTCGACTAGCCGCCACCGAAGTTCACGAGTGAGGAGGTGAAAACCGGTCAGGCCGGCCGGACACCGTCAAAGGCCGGACAGGCATCCAAAAAGCAGGCGGGCCAATCGCCGTAATTCTATGCAGCGCGTCTTCATCGCGTTTGGGTCGTAGTGCCGTAATGAACATAACGACGCACACGTCACGCAAACCTATAGTCCTACAATCTTGTCTGATCCGGTGACATCCGTGACAGAGGAACCACATGCAATACGAAATTAGCTGTCAAAATAGACTGTCGTATGAAAACTGTTTTAGTTCCAAAGATTATCACCGGAACAGAAAACGTTGTCGCACTGTCAAAGCCGCGCGTTATGAAAAAAGGTTTTGTACGTCAACTGCACGTACACTTGTCTAATGCGTAATAGAATTACCGCGATCGGGGCCCTGGCCCTGTCCGGCTTTTTCCGGACGCCTGGCAACAGGATTTCATCCCTGAATCCTTAAATAAAAGCCATATTTGCACTCGCTCGACTAGCCGCCACCGAAGTTCACGAGTGAGGAGGTGAAAACCGGTCAGGCCGGCCGGACACCGTCAAAGGCCGGACAGGCATCCAAAAAGCAGGCGGGCCAATCGCCGTAATTCTATGCAGCGCGTCTTCATCGCGTTTGGGTCGTAGTGCCGTAATGAACATAACGACGCACACGTCACGCAAACCTATAGTCCTACAATCTTGTCTGATCCGGTGACATCCGTGACAGAGGAACCACATGCAATACGAAATTAGCTGTCAAAATAGACTGTCGTATGAAAACTGTTTTAGTTCCAAAGATTATCACCGGAACAGAAAACGTTGTCGCACTGTCAAAGCCGCGCGTTATGAAAAAAGGTTTTGTACGTCAACTGCACGTACACTTGTCTAATGCGTAATAGAATTACCGCGATCGGGGCCCTGGCCCTGTCCGGCTTTTTCCGGACGCCTGGCAACCCTTTATCATCTCTAGTCATTCGAGTCTTTAAGAAATATAAGTATGAAAAAACTAAACATTTTGGGTAATTTTGCATTCACATTACCATATTCCGCTAGATGGGAATCGAAAGGTCTCGAACGGGGATTCCCCAGTCGGATCGAGTACAAAAAAACTCGTAGGTACCTACTTTTCACTATGAATAAAAATAATCCAAGACTTGCTTTAATATCATTACTGACTATTGCAATCATTATTATCTCTAATCGTTCGAGTCTATTGGTAATGGCAGTCACGTGGCCAGCCAGATACTAGGATGTCTAGGTAAATTAGCCGACAGGAAACGATTCATTGCGGCTACAGTTGCAGTCGGGAATAATTCCGAATCTTTCCCGTGGAATACTTACGAAATATTCCGAAGTATTACGAAACATTCGGAATATTTCGATCGTCGAAAAATACGGGAGTAGGTAACGATAAAAAGGCAGCAATCGGTAAAAAGCAGTAGAAAGCAGTTAACACTTATTTTGAAACACCTTCCTAGCTAGAAAAAAGTCAATCATAGTAAAAGTAAGTATGGATGGATAGATATCTTACTATCTAGGTAGGTACCTCTTAAATAAAAGTGTTTAAGAAAGTAGGTACCTCCCTACGTACGGTAGGTACTTACGTATTATTTTAGCAAATTTTTAATGTTCTTGAATTGCTTGAAACTGATGAAAACATATTTTTAATCTATGATATTAAGGTAAGCTAATGAGAATCGGCTTGTACCTATGTACCCTTCGCTACGCCACTGCTAGGTAGGTACAAACCTCGGCACCGAGAAGCCGTCTTCTATTAGAGTAGCAAGTGCCGAGGCTTATCATCACTTCACTATCACTAGGTAGGTAGGTACATAGTATAAAATAAAGTCGCTCTATGCATCTGTCTGTTTCTAAGCTTTCTTCTTTTAAACCACGCAACGGATTTTGATGCAGCTTTCACTGTCATTTAGAAAATTTAATTCCAACGGTTTATAAATACATACAAAACATTCTAATTACTTACGTATTTATGTACTTTATAGAGAAAATTACATGTTTTTTGGTGAAGCCGTAAAAAAACGATTTTTCGAGCGCTTACATTGCGAACACTGAACCTTATGAGATGCATCAAAATAATTTACTACGGAATTGTATATCATTAAAAGGCCAACAAAAAAGTCCGCAACAGCGTCATATGTCTATCTCCTAAGGTTGACTCACAGTAACCATTTTTATCTTTAATTAATTTAAAAATATTACTTTATTTGCACAGCTAATTTCTCCTATAATCCTTATCCAAATAAGTTACCTTGGCCATTTAATGTAGGTAAATCAAAATCGTCCTTTACCCTATATCATTTAAATGAATACTTTAGAAGTTATCACATTTAAAATTACTGTAACTGTCGAAACACCAACAAATTGTTCAAACGAAGCCGGGCCGGGTTGCTAGTACCTAATAAAGTAATAACAAGAATAAAAATTAGTTTTAGTGCTATGCTAACAGTACTTACCTACTTTTGTTGTTAATTTCGCCTTACATAGCTAAAGAATTAAATAAACATTCAAATTTTACTTACGCTAAATAACAACCAATTCAACATCAATCCAACACTGAGCAAATAAGTACTTCGTTTTTAAAGAAACAACGTTTACTTTATAAATTTTAATCGTAAATCGAAATATTGCGAATTATTCCGAAACATTATGAATCTTTCTCGGCGGGGACGGGGCGCGGGCGAAAACTTCTCCGGGGAGCCCACCCGCCACTCCCCGCCCCGCTGCGCGCCCCGCCGCGCCGAGCGCCACTAGACTAGAATTTATTCTGGCTCACTCATTGCGTGCGGCCGGCCACAAGCCGCGGGCCGCGGCGCGCACGAGTTGTTCGTTCGTTTGTCCGTTCGCCTCGGTCGGTCGGGTCGGACGGGCCACAAATTATATAGACTAGGGACGGGCGGGTCTCGGGCATACGATATTTTCTAGCAAGATTGACCTAATGCCGCGTACACACCGCGCCAACGAACGCCAACGAAGGATATTCAGCGTTGGCTGCCGCACGTTCGTTGGCTATCGAAAGTTATAGCACAAACAACAAACGTTGAGCAAACGATCGTTGGCACTCGATTCCGGCTCCAGTGCCCAGTGTTGCCAGAAGGTTACTTTTTTGTACATTTCAGAGTTTAGGTGTATCTTTTGACAAGACCTCGCTGGCAACACTGTCCAGCTTGGCAACTGACCTCTATTATTAAATTATTATTTACACACCAAGAAATTTGTATGTAGACAGCCTGTCCAGTGTGTAATAATAATAATAGAGGTCAGTGAGCTTGGCTTTATTTTAATTTTAATACTAGCCTTCCGCCCGCGGCTTCGCCCGCATAGATAACAGAGTACAAGCTTTTCCGGAATAAAAATTAGCCTATGTCCTTTCGCAAGGTCAACTCTATCTTTGTAGGTACCAAATTTCATCAAAATCAGTTTAGTAGTTTAGGCATGAAAGCGAAGCAGACTGACAGACAGAGGTACTTTCGCATTTATAATTAGTAGTAATACTTAAATATATTACTTGAGTATAAACAATATTTAAGTATACTATTAAATATTGAATTTTAATAAATTATGCACTCATTATAAATACCAATTTATATTTTACTCAGCCTGCTATAATATTATAAATTGAATGATATGTTTGATGACGCTTGTAAAAATCAATATTGGGCGCTCACACTAAATCGCAGCAATCAAAAGAATCATCAATAGATGGATTGATAGTTTATTTGCACATAACTCGCTACTGTGCTTATTCAAATGTTAATCGGTCTAGTCTACCATATCAACATCTCCTTTCAAATTGCTTTCAAAGAACATATGAAACTATCAAGACCAAAGTGTTTCTAACATAAACACAAAATTTTTATTAGTGTTTTTATGAATTATTTAATATTTAGGGCTTACATTGAATCGAATAAAAAAAAAATATTTTATTACATTTTGTTTTATTTTGTACTTTCATTCATACTATATAGGGTAAATTTTTGTTTCCAATTATTCACTTTTGGAAAAAAATAAAACTAGTCTCATTACACAATAACATTTGCACTTTTCACTTTTCTCATAATCTTAGCTGTATTTTAAGTAATTCACAGTTGGATACATTTTAGTTTGCCGCAGCTTGTAGAAATTGTAGCAGCATGTTTTGGAAGCAGTCTGCTAAGAACATGGTCTTATACTGGCTGATATTTCCTTCATCATCATCATCATTTCAGCCGTGATATATTTCAAATTATTTCCAACATGAGCTAATTTTTTCCAGTAGCACTGTGTGTCAGTACTGGATGGTTTTTCACTGCGCCTGTGTATTCACATCTGGAGAGCAACAGCATGTTTGGACGCTGATGACTTTTCCTTCTTTTTCATCCACTATCGCTGCATACGAATTCGAGCGGACTTTATGTTCTGTACACACCTTCAAATCAATTCATTCAAATCGCGCCGAAGTATATCCAACGGCAGCATCACCGTAAGATTATCTTGCCGACCTGAAAAGACAGGGAACGTTAATATTTTATGTTGAATGAACATAACAAAAATAATAAGTAGTTAAAAATATAACGAGTTACACTTTTGAGGTTATGTTATTTTCGCAATGATTTTAAACTTGTAGGTATTTGATTATATTATAAACTAGCGGCCGCCCGCGGTTTCACCCGCGTGGTTCCCGTTCCCGTGGGAATATCGGGATAAAAAGTACATATAAACCTTCCTCTTGAATCACTCTATCTATTAAAAAAAACGCATCAAAATCCGTTGCGTAGTTTCAAAGATTTAAGCATACAAAGGGACATAGCGACAGAACAGAGAAAGCGACTTTGTTTTATACTATGTAGTGATAATGTAGTGGTTGACAAACTTACACGGATGTTTTCTTCACAGTCCTAAATTCAGCAGCACAGTAATCTGAATTAGAGGCAAATAAATTGCCGACCATTATTATGTCTACTCCTGCCTGGGGGGCGCCGGACACACAAATTATATAGACATTGCGATTTATTTGCGATTATCGGCTTTCGTGAAGCGGTTCACAATAGAGAAGGCTGTGCCTGGTGTGGTGCCTGGTTCCATGGTAGGTATTATTCAATGGGCACTTTCGATGACTCTTGAAACGGTTTGTTTGGCTATTATCACAAACTTTTACAGTGTTTTGCAGTTTTGCAAACAAAAGCTAGAAAAACAATTAGAAATCTAGAAGAACAGAAAAATGATTCACAACACAAATAATCACCTCACATTTGACGTCACGCTCACGCGCTGTGATTGGTGTTTCGCTAGAGATTACGCACAGATTAAACTCAACGCTCTCGCTTTTGGTAGAAACTATTCTTCAACTGAGCGTTCGTTCGTTGGCCTTCGGCCGCCGTCCACACCGAGTTCGATCTAATGGCTCAATTCCTTTGATGTTACCGCCACGCTCCGGATCGCCGGCACACGCCAACGAACGATCGTTGGCCTTCGCCAAACCGTCCAAACAGGACCAACGAAGGGCATCGAAACCCATTCGTTGGCGTTCGTTGGCGCGGTGTGTACGCGGCATAAGATAAAAAGAATTGTCAATATTTTTAATCAAATCTATTTTGAAAAATTCTGATGGTAAGAAACTTTCTGAGAAGTATTCCGTAATTATTCCGAATCTTTCAGAAGTTCGAAATATTCCGAATGTTTCGCAATACTTCAGAATATTTCGTAAGTATTCCACGGGAATGATTCGGAATGTTTCCCGACAGCAACTGTAGTCCTAACTTAGGACTACAGTTGCTGTCGGGAAACATTCCGAATCATTCCCGTGGAATACTTACGAAATATTCTGAAGTATTGCGAAACATTCGGAATATTTCGATTGTCGAAAAATACGGGAGTAGGTAACGATAAAAAAGCAGCAATCGGTAAAAAAGCAGTAGAAAGCAGTTGACACTTATTTTTAAATACCTACCTAGCAAGAAAAATAGTCAATCATAGTAAAAGAAGTATGGATGGATATCTAACTATCTAGGTACCTCTTAAATAAAATGTCTGTGGATGTTATTTTTAATTTTTAATTTTTTGCATTCACAATGCAATTTTTATCACCGAAAAATGGAAAATGAAGTATTTAGAAAAAATCGACCCGTCTCACAACCAGCTCCGATGGGACTTGAACCCACGACCTTTCGCTTTCCGGGCGACTGCTCTAACCACTGAGCTACGGAGTCGTTACGAGAAGTGTCGAATTTATCCAATACTTCTTACGCGCTGTATAGTCAGCGTTAATTTCATCAATGTGGAGATATTACTACCCCTCACACGCGAAAGAAGTAATATCGAGTATATAGACATATACTCTACCTAAGTACCTACCTATTATTATAGCGAATTTTTAATGTTCTTGAATTGTTTGAAACGGATGAAAACATATTTTTAAACTATGATAAAAGGTTTTAAACTATAATAAGGTAAGCCGATTAGAATCAGCTTGTAGGTATGTACCCTTTCGTTTCGCTACTGCTAGGTAGGGTACAAAACTCGGCACGGAGTATACCCTATGAAGTAGCATATATATTTACTGTGGTATAGCCGTCATCGGCATAGCCGTCGAACCACAATATACCTAAGTGGTCGTACCTAGCAATACAAGTGCCGTGCCGAGGCTTAGGTCATCACTTCACTATCACTAGGTAGGTAAGTAGAAGTAGGTACATAGTATAAAATAAAGTCGCTCTCCGCCTCTGTCTGTCTGTTTCTAACCTTTCTTCTTTTAAACCACGCATCGGATTTCGATGCAGCTGTCACTGTTATTTAGAAAATTTATTCTCGAAGGTTTGTAAATAAATACCTACATACAAAACATTCTAATTACGTATTTATATAATAGAGAAAAATTACATGTTTTTTGATGAAGCCGTCAAAAAACGATTTTTCGAGCGCTTACATTGCGAACGCTGCTGGCTAAGGTGTTATTATTCTAAGGGGTGGTGGTATTCCATTTATCAAAGATCTTTGTCCAATATGCATTGGATCCAAGAAATTGGACGCATATTGGACGACTTTGACGTCCAATTTCATACATTCGACGTCCAATTTCTTGGACAAAGATCTTTGATAAGTGGAATACCACCCTTAACCGTATGAGATACCTACATCAAAATAATTTACTACGGCATTGTATATCATAGAGGCCCACATAGAGGCCTACAAAAAAGACCCGAAGTCGCCTTATTTCTATAGGTTGACTCACAGTAATTTTTATATTTATTAAGTTATTTAAAAATATTACTTTATTTGCAAAGCTAATTTCGTGTCCGTTACGCTGGCAAGAAAGTAGCTTCTAGAGGGAAGCGAGTTTGATGAATAGTTAGTGCGTAATTTGCTGTAAATGTGCGCCAAATAAAAAATTTGTGGGCCTAATACTTTTGGAATAAAACGGGAAAAACGAATTCTGCTGGAGTAACGGTGCTCCAGCAGGAAGATTCTAAACTAATGATCGGAGAGAAATAAAAATTATGTGGGCGGGTAGCTTAGGTTCTAGCAGGAATGTGCGCCAAATATGAAATTTGTGGGCCTTACAGTTTTGGAGATATTTGATTTTCTGCTGGCGTAACGTTTTGCCGAGTCCCAGATCTCGGGAACTACTGGATGTGCGATCTTACAGTAAAGGCATATAAGTAGCGCCTAATTTGTGCTGTATGCACATACAGAAAACATTTCACAAATATTCACGGATTTGAAGTAAACAGACATTTTCAGAAATCAAAAAAATAATTCTAGCGTCTAAACTACCACACAAATATAGAAACCAAAAACGGTGTTCTATTCTTCTTGCTATTTCTAATTACCATAAAAAGTTTGAGAATCCCACAGTTACGCGTTTTTGAATAATACCCACATGAAGGTGAGACAGACAATGTCATGACTTTGACGATCAGCAGGATAAAGATATCAGAGATTATTTAGATCCTAGCCCAATAAATAATTAGTGCTGTTACTAAAGTACATTTTCTGAAAATTTCAGCATCAAATTTTTCGTAATAAAGTAAATATTCATTAAAATCCAAAACAACTGCCAGTATTCTGATTAACCGACCAAATTCGATAGACCACGAAAAAGCGACGCGCTCATACATATTGATGACCTTCTTTAATGTGTCGTATTATGCAGAAAAATTTAATGTACAGTCGCGTTCATAACTTTTTTTTGGTAAATGTAGGTGAATAGTGCTCTATCATTCAAAAGGATAGTTTGAGCTGAGCCTTTATTCATTCCAGCACAGTATAAGAAGGAACCATTTTTCCATACAGTAGTCCGACGGAGACGTCAAGAGAGACAGGTCAATCGTGCGGGGCGGTCACGCCCCGCACGGTTTGTTTATTTGTTTATTTGTCAAAATAAACAAATAAACAAACTTCTTATTTAATTAATATTATAGTGCATACGATTTGCATACGTGCAAATCTTGATCTCGCATATTTTATAGAACTACTGTCTGGGACGTATTAATTTCTAAAATCCAAGATGGCGGCCAACTTTTTTGTTTGTTGGCCAATTTCGATGAAACTCGGTTTTTGGTACTATTTGGACAAGAAAACAGCAACGCTATGTTAAAAATTTTAAAAATCCAAGATGGCCGCCCACTTTTTTATTTGTAGGCTGATTTTGGCGAAACTCGGTTTTTAGTACTATGACAAGAAAACAGCAACCTATGATAAAAATATTAAAAATCCAAGATGGCGGCCAACTTTTTTCTTTGTTGGCCTATTTTTATTAAATTCGGTTTTTGGTACTATTTTGACAACAAAACAGCAACGCGGTGTTAAAAATATTAAAAATCTAAGATGGCGGCCAACTTTTTTGTTTGTGGGCCGATTTTGATGAAACTCGGTTTTTAGTACTATTTTGACAAGAAAACAGCAACGCGGTGTTAAAAATATTTAAAATCAAAGATGGCGGCCTACTTTTTTGTTTGTGGGCCGATTTCTATGAAACTCGGTTTTTGATACTATATTGACAAGAAAACAGCAACGCAATGTTAAAAATATAAAATATTTAAGGTGTCGGCCAACTTTTTTGTTTGTGGGCTGATTTTGATGAAACTTAGTTTCTAGTACTATTTTGACAAGAAAACAGCAACGCATTGTTAAAATATTAAAAATCCGTAAGTTGATAAATTGGTATGGATAAGCTGCGTTCGGAATGATTCCGTTTCGGAATTCCGTATAAAAATTCCCTCTCTATGTGCCCAGTCTAGGTGTTATTGTTGATCGAAGTGCCCAGTGTAAGATCAATGAGAAGATATGTAGCATAGAAAGTTATTGCACACTGTTTGTTGTGTTGAGCACGAATCTGTTCTGTGGCGTTGCGCTTGTGCGAGCTGTTACCACAGAATAATATTTGTAGCAGAAGGCTCACTTCCGAAACAGTTACAATGAATTATCAATCTTTTCCACGCGACAATTAGGTCTAAAATAATTTGCACCCGCACGCCTGACTAACTAATTTACCGTTCATTACAAGCGAAATTGAACCGTAGCTGTACGTAATACGGTTCTATTACTCGGAAACGCTTAAGCCAAATTGGTTTTGGGTGGTCTTGGTTGCCACACTAGGGTCGACTCGACTGCAATGTAACGACGAAGTAAGTAAAAGGAATAACAAGTAGCGCAAATGATTTTTAAATACAGAAAGCCTAGAATTTTTATTTTTACTTCTTTGCATTCACAGTTCAATTTTTGTTACTTACTTACTGAAAAAAATGAAAATGAAGTAGGTAGGTATTAGAAAAAGTCGACCCGTCTCACAACTAGCCCCAATGGGACTCGAACCCACGACCTTTCACTGTCCGAGCGAATACTCTAACGGCCTGGCAACGAACATGCGCGGCGGCGACGGCCGGCGATAAGCGAATTGCGCATCCGTTGGTGCGTCTCATTGACTTATTTGATTGGGCGTCTGTTGCGAGCGCGCAATGATTCCGCAATTCGCTCGTCGCCGTGTCGCCGCCGCCGCCGCGCATTTTCGTGGCCAGGTCAGGCCGTAACGACTCCGTAGCTCAGTGGTTATTAAAGCAATCATAATTCACAATTATTATATTATTCTAAGACAGAAAGTAGCTATATTTTGTAATTTGGTAGGTACCTATATTAAGTATGTAGGTACCTACCTTAGTTGAGTGTACATATTGTTGATGTTAGCGTAGTTATTCGATAACGTCTATCGTGAAGTGAGAACAAGCTAAGGTAAGTAAGTAGGTGGTAACAGCGCGGGCGCAGCGCACGTCCGCGTAGTTCCTATGTGCGCCACGGCACGGTTGCCACGGCGATGAGCGCTAGCGTTACGCTGCAAAGCGAAAATCACTTTGTCGATTTTTATTTTCGTCTTAATTACCTACGCTAAGGTGGAGCGGGGTCCTTAAATCAAATATTCGAATCATTAAATTTTATAGATACTTATAGAGTAAGACAGTATAGTCACACAAAAAAACTTCTTTCAGGTTTTCTAAAAAGATTATAAAATTTTAATGTCTCTTTCTGTCGTTGTTAAGACAACCGAAGGCCGCACAATAATAATGTTTAATATTACGCATTTTGCTATGTGTAAAACCATAAGGTAACACACTTGTGTTTTGGCGCGAAAGTGTGGCGAAAGTAAACTACTTAGGTAACTTCTTTCTCGCGTGGCGGCGGGCGTCGCATGCACAACTGAGCGCGCGTGACACCCGTGATTTCTCTACCTCGCGGTAGACAGCGCGTATTCGATTGAATTGCGGAGTGAGCCCCCCCTGCTGTTACTAGGGTTGCCTGCCACTGCCATTCTATTTCATTACAAAATAAGGAGATTTAATATGCGTATTCAACTGGTTCACAAAATAAATTATTTTTCTTTCTTTCTCTCTGTAATCTACAATATTAACTCAAAATTGGCAAGATAAAAGGCCGAAAAAAATACAAAATAAAATCTTGCTTTTTCAGAATTCGAGAAAAACCTACTTCGAGAATGACGTTACCAGCTTCGGTTGTGGTTTGGTTGAAATTATTTAGCGCGATCGCCCCCCAGTAATGCAACAAAACACATTTGTTAATGAAATCTCAAATAATATATAAACATGAAACATGAATGGTTTAAACACTTTTTTTTAAACAGAGAACACACAAGAATTTAGTAACAATTTTAAACAAAAAGTTATAAAGTGTAATGATCGTAAGAAGTTCAGTGACTGGGCCACACCTGGTATTTATAATAGCAGAAGAAAGTTATTTGAACTCTATGCCCAAAAAACGACTTCCTGTGATCCTAGCTTCATTGAATATGTCAAGAAATATTCAAAAACATTTAGGAAAGTATGTGCTCTGGCAAAATCTAGGTATATTTCAAATAAAATTAAATCATCTGAAAATAAAATAAAAGCTACCTGGAGTATTATAAACCAAGAAACTGGCAAAATAAAAAGCAAAATTAATTCATTTAACTTAAAAATTAGTGATCAGACTTTTGAATCAGATATTGAGGTGGCTAGTGCTTTTGAAGGTTACTTTGCTCGAATTCCGTTAGAAACTACTAGCAGACTTAACTCTTGCCCCAACACCGCTGTCTCTCTTATGGAATCTAGTGTGAACAAGTGCCAGGAAACATTTAGTTTTAGCTATGTCACTACCGAAGATATTATTAAAGCATTCAAAGCAATAAATATTAAGAAAACAGAAGATCTCTGGGGCATATCTACAAGTATCATCAAATCAATAATTGATGTGATAGCTCCATCATTAGCAATAATTTTTAACCAATGTATAAGTGAAGGGGTCTTTCCTAATTTAATGAAAAATAGTAAAATAATTCCTCTGTTTAAAGCTGGTGACAAAAGTGACCCAGCAAATTTTAGACCTATATCCATACTACCAGCAATAAGTAAAATATTTGAGAAATTAATTTATGCTCAACTTTTAGAATATTTTAAATTAAATAGTATACTGCATGAGAAACAGTTTGGTTTTTCAAAAGGTAAAAGTACAACTGATGCTGGGGTTGCATTTCTAAAACATGTACTTGATGCCTGGGAGGACAAGCAGGATGTAATCGCTATTTATTGTGACCTTTCCAAGGCATTCGATTGTGTTGATCACCAAACACTATTAAGGAAGTTAAAACATTATGGTGTTTCTGAAATGTCAGTAAGCCTTATGCATTCATATCTGTATGAAAGAACTCAGAAGGTGAATTAATAAAACTGAGTCTACCGGAGCTCCCATTACTATGGGCGTACCCCAAGGATCAATATTGGGCCCGCTGTTGTTTTTAATATACATAAATGACCTTCCTTACTACGCGAAGAATTTATGTGAGACAGTGCTATTTGCAGATGATACATCTCTAGTCTTTAAAGTAGATAGAGGTGATGACTGTTCTGACGAAGTAAATAGTGCTCTTTCAAAAGTGTCACATTGGTTTAATAGTAATAATTTATCATTAAACTCAAAGAAAACTAAGTGTTTAAAATTTTCGTTACCTAATGTAAGACAAGTTGATTTTCATATAAGACTAGACGGCGATATGGTCGAATTCATTAACAATACAAAGTTTCTAGGTATTATATTAGACTCGCGACTACAATGGGATCCTCATATCGAAGCCTTGGCGAGTAGACTCAGTTCGGCCGCATTCGCAGTAAAGAAAATAAGGCTCTTAACCGATATTGAAACGGCTAGAATAGTCTATTTTAGTTATTTTCATAGTGTTATGTCCTACGGCCTTTTGTTGTGGGGCTCAGCCGCTAACATCCAAAGTATATTCATGCTCCAAAAAAGGGCTATTCGCGCCATGTACAACCTCCGATCGAGAGATTCTTTAAGAGATCTATTTAAAGAAATAAACATTTTAACTGTTGCAGGACAATACATCTATGAAAATATTATTTATGTGAAAAAATATTATAATACATTTGTAAAGCAGAGCGATATTCATCGCTTTAACACAAGAAATAAAGATAAACTTGTCGTTCCCAAGTTTAGGCTAGAAAAATCCAGAGCCTCATTTCTGGGGAAAAGCATATCCTTTTTTAATAAAGTTCCACAGCATATTATTGAACTACCATTGCATAAATTTAAATGTTACATTAAAGAGTCGCTGATGAGCAAAGGATACTATAAAGTAGACGATTATTTGAATGACCGCAATGCATGGTCATGATGTAACACATAACATAATCACTGTTTAAATTGATGTATTTTTATACTAAGCAATTGTTGTATTAGTAACGATATGTTTTTTTTTGTAAATGTCGTTACCTAACTAAGAAACGCTGGCAAGTTTCTTGCGCCCATTCTTCTTGTCAGTTAAAAAAGTCTTGAATGGGTGGTAGGAAAATATTGACGATTCATAAGTACATATTTATTATGTCTAAGTGAATAAAGAATATTTTTATCTTATCTTATCTTACTTTGTTAATAATTATTAAGTAGTTAGGTACTTAATGAATTATTTGTTGCTTTCTCCCACTAAAAAAAGGCTCTATAGCGCAAAGAAACTTTCTTCAAGATGAAGATTTGCCCAAGCTTTACAGCTTTTGCTAACACATATTTTTTTGCGATTATATCTAATGATTGGCGAATGGGCGATTTTCTGATTCGTGCTGCTCGTTTTGATTAGCTCAATAGATGGCGCTGTCCCACCTATGCAGTCACTAACAACGGAACGTAATAAAGTTTACTTCGACGCGACTTTTGTTTCATAAAACGGAACGTTTTGTTTATATTTTGATTGATTTTTGCTGCTTTGTTCTGTTGAACGTTGCTAGCTAGCTATCGTTATACCCGACGACCGACGTCACAAAACAATTGTAGTAGGTATTTTTTTATAAAATTAGTAATTAAAGTTCCAAAAAGCGTATAAAGTTCATATACATAAAGTTACGCGGTAGCGACCCTGTATTATGTGATTTAGTTGGAATTGGATTATATTTTAGTATAGCGTTATTAAATAGAATGCTTCCAAGCATCTGTGCTAATTTTCGTAAGTGTATGTATGTTTGTCCACGGTCCACGAATTTCTACAAAACTAAGGCTACGTACGCACTGGCAGGTGGCTAGCTTGGCGCCTAGAGCCTAGTGGCTTGCATTCTACTAGCGCAACTAGCTAGACGCCAAGCGCGCAGTGCAGCCGGTCGCGAACATTCTAGAACGTTCGTTTTACCAAGGTGACTCGCTATGCTCTAGGCGTTAGTACTATTATATACAGGATAAATTTTTGACCAGTGCACAAATTTTTAGGATCAACTCAGAATCGGTAAGCGAACAACTTTCTCTTAGAAACATGGGTCGAAATACGACAAAAATTTTTGGACTCCCCATACTAAATTGATCACGTGATCAGTCCGATTTGTATGAAGAGTCAAAAATTTTTTGTCATATTTCGACCTATGTTTCTAGGAGAAAGTTGTTCGCTTACCGATTCCGTAGGTGTGTTACATTCCATTGCTTCTTGGAGTATTTGGCGTCAAATACGTCGAGTCGGTCTTCTTGGTAATTCTTGCTGAGGTAGTCACCACTACAATAAAACACTCGGCATCACGTTACCGAGATAGCGCATATTTTAATCATTCCACACATCGTCCAGTTGCGTACACACTTGGGGCACAAAACCAAACCTATCTTGAGTCACAAAGTCCACTATGAAACAAATTGCGATTAATTAAAATATCCACTTAACCTAACCCGCCAAAATGGCGCCAAAAACTCGCAACTAGTGCCGCAACTGAGCCGGGGCGCAAACCAGTTCTAGCCCCGGCGGGCGGCGGCGCATCGGTGAACCCGTCGGTGAGAGGTCACGCACACATCGCCGCGCTATGTGTCGGTGTACCGACAGCGGGCCGCATATTATAGAGCTTATTACACTTGGCTAAATTCAGCATCTAATTAATCATACATTGCTTGTTTTGATTGCATCACTTGCTACAAATAAGCTCAATGAAAGCAATGTATGCTTAATTAGATGCTGAATTTAGCCAAGTGTAATAAGCCCTTAAGGCAGCTTGGTTATTGGTTGGTGGAATATTTATTCATGTGAGATCACTGTCTATTGTCAATTTAATCACATTGCACATTAGGTACCTATGTTTGAAAAAAAAAACGAAATAAAATTACAAAACAACCTTAATTTTATTTTTATACTTAAATAATGTTAAAATTATTTGAATTCTTTCACTTCAAGTAAAAAAACAAAACAGAAATAGCTTCATTCGTCATTAAAAATTAAATAAAAGTACTCAGTCAAATCACTTTTTTACTTAAGTGTACACAAACGTGACGTGTACAAATCTGATCGGCAAAAAAGTTAAGAAGGTCATTAATATGTATGAGCGCGTCGCTTTTTCGTGGTCTATCGAATTTGGTCGGTTAATCAGAATACTGGCAGTTGTTTTGGATTTTAATGAATATTTACTTTATTACGAAAAATTTGATGCTGAAATTTTCAGAACATGTACTTTAGTAACAGCACTAATTATTTATTGGGCTAGGATCTAAATAATCTCTGATATCTTTATCCTGCTGATCGTCAAAGTCATGACATTGTCTGTCTCACCTTCATGTGGGTATTATTCAAAAACGCGTAACTGTGGGATTCTCAAACTTTTTATGGTAATTAGAAATAGCAAGAAGAATAGAACACCGTTTTTGGTTTCTATATTTGTGTGGTAGTTTAGGCGCTAGAATTATTTTTTTGATTTCTGAAAATGTCTGTTTACTTCAAATCCGTGAATATTTTTGAAATGTTTTCTGTATGTGCATACAGCACAAATTAGGCGCTACTTATATGCCTTTACTGTAAGATCGCACATCCAGTAGTTCCCGAGATCTGGGACTCGGCAAAACGTTACGCCAGCAGAAAATCAAATATCTCCAAAACTGTAAGGCCCACAAATTTCATATTTGGCGCACATTCCTGCTAGAACCTAAGCTACCCGCCCACATAATTTTTATTTCTCTCCGATCATTAGTTTAGAATCTTCCTGCTGGAGCACCGTTACTCCAGCAGAATTCGTTTTTCCCGTTTTATTCCAAAAGTATTAGGCCCACAAATTTTTTATTTGGCGCACATTTACAGCAAATTACGCACTAACTATTCATCAAACTCGCTTCCCTCTAGAAGCTACTTTCTTGCCAGCGTAACGGACACGCTAATTTCTCCTAATCAGTATTAATCCTTATCCAAATAAGTACCTATATAAGTTACCTTGGCCATTTAATGTAGGTAGATAAAACGATATCATTGAGGTAGATCAAAATTATCCTTTACCGTATTTCATTTAAATGAACACTTTAGAAGTTATCACAGATTCGAAGCACCCACAAATTGTTCAAATAAAGCCGGGCTAGGTCGCTAGTAGCTATACAAATTAGTGTTATGCTGTAAGTAGGTAGGTACCTACTTTTGTTGTTAATGTCGCCTTACATACTTAGGTAAGGAATAAAATAAACATTCAAATTTTACTTACGCTAATTACGCTACAATAATAATAACAACCAATTCACCTACTTACGCTAATTACGCTACAATAATAATAACAACCATTTCACCATCAATCCATCACTGAGCAAATAGGTAAGCACTTCGTTTTTAAAAACAACGCTCACGTTTATTTTTATCGAAATTGAAATATTTTCTTAGACCGCGAATTATTGCGAAACATTATGAATCCTTCTCTGCGGGGAAGGGGAGCGGTCGAATAATTCCCCGGGGGGCATCGCCTCCCACTCCCCGCCCCGCTAATCTCGCCCGCCCGCCCTGCGCGCCGCGCGCGCCGCCCGCCAGCCCGCCATGCGCCACTAGAATTTGTTTTGTTCTGTCTGCTGTCTGTGGCGGGCGCCGCGCGCCGCGCACGAGTTGTTCGTTCGTCCGTCGTCGTCGTCGCCCGCCGGACTCGGGCACGATTTTTTCTAGCAAGATTGACCTAAGATAAAAAAATGCCAATATTTTCAAACAAATTTATTTTGAAAAATTCTGATGGAAAGAAACTTTATGAGAAGTATTACGTAATTATTCCGAATACTTCAGAAGTTTTGCAACTGTAATTGCGGCCCATTTGCAGCCTTTGTGTAAGGATATCTTCGGGTAGGTACTAGATTATCGTGCCGGGTGTGACAATGAACTCTAGATGTGTAACATTATTACGTATTGATTTGTAAGTACTACTGGCAGACTACATCATATTAATTCTTACAAAATTTATTACTAGGTAGCCTAGGTATCACTATTTTGTTTTTTTGTGTGTAAGTGTTTTACAAACAGACAACTAAATTAACTTTAGCATTATAATTTGAATAAGTATAAATAAAAAATAAAAAAAAAAAAAAATGGATAGCTTTGGAATTGGGTTAAAAAAGTATGGCAGACACAATGAAATTCATATTAGGTAGGTATTAGATGTGTAAAAAAAACCTTATGCACGGTTCTTCTCGAATGATTGCGCACATGCATTGCACATGCACTGGCCACGTGGCGATTGTTGTCTTATTGGCTTTTATCCAGCTTTTATCAAAAAGTACAGTATTACCACATTCTACTTTGTAGTAAGTAGACTGTGGTATTACAATATGGGGGGCCTACCTAATAGCATCCCACAAGTGTATAATAATAAATAATAATAATAATAAATAACTTCTTACATTCACACCAATTATCTAAGCCCATTTTAATTTCATTACGAAACTGTATCATGGAAAACTTGATAACGGATAAATATATACTTAAATACTTTTTGTTTGTAAATACATACTTAATATACATAGTTAACACCCAGACCAAGACAAATAGACATGTTCATGCACACAAATATTTGTCTTGCTCGGGAATCGAACCCGAGACCACTGGCGCAGAAGGTGGGTAGCCTACCCTTGCGCCAAATCGGTCGTCGTATAATGTAATTGATAAATATTTTTTTTTATAAAAGATGTGTGCTATATAATGAATGACAGCGGTGTCGTAATGGTCATTACGAACCAGTATTTTTTTTATTTCTTTGGTAATCTATGGTATGAAGTGTGTAAACCATGGAGCTAGACTACATACTGAGGTAACTGGAGAGTGCAGTAGCAGTACTAACACTTTTTTGTGAACACAAATTACACGGTGGCTGTCTTCCGTCTCACCTACACTTTGAAAAAATACGTATGGTCGTATGAGACAACTGACAGCCACTACATACTAAATGTCAAATTTGCTGGTCACACTTTTTTATTCAGGGTGAAAACTCCAGTTACCTCAGTATTAAGTCTAGCTCCATGGTGTAAACTTCTAGCAATATCACAGCCTTCTCTATAGAAGACGATAGAGACGGCTGTGGTAATATTGCAGCGATTTTGATTACAGGACGGAGCTATACACTGCGTATAGCGTCGTCTCGCTTATAATATTACAACATGGTTTGACAGCTTGCGGTAAGCTTCCTGGGTATGATTTCATAATAAAATTGTATTCGAATATTACTTACAACATGAGAGTAGATAACAATGTTTCTAATAAGCTTGAATTAAATAAAAAACGAGACTTACTTTGAAATGTTTATTGTTACACAATAAGGAGCTTATCCACATATTAATGTACATATTGACCATCTAACAAAATAACAACAACACGAGAGGCTGGTGCTGTTTCTCAAGAATCACAAAAAAAACTTTATTTATGTTAGGTACATAGTCTTCCGATCGAATAACCCACGATACAAAATAACAATAGTGATGTAAAAATATAAAATATTTATTCAGTAATTTTATACATAGCTTTTATCTTCAAATATACTTTTTTGGATTAAATGTTTTTAAACTACAGTACTAACTATTAAAGCTAAACGTTAAACAAACTAAGATATAAATTAAAAACTATTTACAAAATATTACAATTTACTCTTTTCATAATTATATTTATGTACGAATAGAATACAATGTGCATCGTCTAAAAGAACGTTGGTGTAACAAAACACATAATTTTCACATTTCTTGTTCAAGCAATATAGACACTTAATGCACGTAATAACAAGGTCTAAATTCTAATGTAATTATTATTCATTATGATTTGATGCATGTACTTCTCATGAGATAATGAAACCTTTATGGCATGGCACAAAAAAGTCGGAAACAAGTGGGTTTATCTAATACTGAGATTATAATAAAGTATAATTATGTAATGAAAGTTTCAAAACGATTGTAAACCAGTAATTGATCATGGTAATTAAATAAAAGAAAAGTATTACAGCATTTTTGTTAACAATGCTTTTCGAAAACAGTTTCCTCTTAAAATAGCTTTGTGTTTTCAATTACCATGATCGATATGTGCTTAAAACTCAAATTAACACTTTTTAAATATCAAGTGCACCAAAAGTGCGTAGAAAACAGCGTGCAAAAGCCGACTCAGAACTGGCTGAGTCGCCGAGACGTGTACAGATGGATCAACTTGTATGCTAAATGACAAATGAGAAACACTACCTTAAGCTAGACGCAATAAGGATTATTTTTGGTTGTCATTCAACATATAAATTGATGTATCTGTGGCGAGCGTACTGACAAAGAACGCGGTAGAGTGCTATCGCGTTTTGTGAATAGCGGCTCGCGTTTAGGTCTAGTTCTAAAATAAAGTTTGTCCTATCAGAGATTTATCAGCTTCAACAAGATTTTTGCTTGACGATATTATTTTTAATCAGATCAATTAAATTATTTTTCTTGTAGATCTATCACTCCAGTAGATAGAGACGTTACAGTCAATAGATGCACTTCGTTTAGTCACGTGTACTGAAGCAATGCAGAGGGGGTGGGGGGGATAACACACGTCAGTATTCGTGGCAGTCGAAGTCGGAGGAGTTGCAAAAAATTCAGCTTACAAAGTCCACGGTTAGCATATAGCAACCGTCATCTCACACGATGATAGAGTTTGTGATAAATAAAAGACACTGATAGTAACTGCGTGGTGGGGGTTAAACCCTCGAGTACTTCCTCCCATCGTCCCCAGAGTAGCAGTGGTGGCAGTGCAATCGCATCACTCTCACGCGCACACGGTGAAAGAGTTTGTGATAAATAGGTAGCGTCATAAAAGACACTGATAGTAACTGCGTGGTGGGGGTTAAACCCTGGAGTGCTTTCGGCCGTCGTCCCCGGAGTAGCAGTGATGGCAGTGCAGTCTCTGTGCGCGCACGCGCTCTTCATCTCACACGGTGAAAGAGTAGATAGCGTCATGAATGACACTAATAGTGTGGTGGGGGTTAAACCCTGGAGTACTTCCTCCCATCGTCGCCGGAGTAGCAGTGGTGGCAGCGAGGTCACCTCACTCACACGCTCGCGTTGGCGCTCCGTCCACTCACACGATGAAAGAGTTTGTGACAAATGAAAAACACTGATAGTAACAACATGGTGGGGATTAAACCCTCGAGTACTTCCTCCCGTCGTCCCCGGATCCTCTGACATGGTGAAATAGTTTGTGAAAGTTGATAGCGTCATGAATGACACTAATCTAATAGTGTGGTGGGGGTTAAACCCTGGAGTACTTCCTCCCATCGTCGCCGGAGTAGCAGTGGTGGCAGCGAGGTCACCTCACTCACACGCTCGCGTTGGCGCTGCATCCTCTCATACGGTGAAAGAGTTTGTGATAAATAGGTAGCGTCATAAAAGTCACTGACATGACAGTAACTGCGGTTAAACCCTCGAGTACTTCCTCCCATCGTCCCCAGAGTAGCAGTGGTGGCAGCGCGTTTGCATTTGGCACTCTGTCATCTTACATGGTAAAAGAAAACACTGATAGTAACTACATGGTGGGGGTTAAACTCTCGAGTACTTCCTCCCATCGTCCCCGGAGTAGCAGTGGTGGCAGTGCAGTCTGTGCGCGCGCACGCGCACATCGGCGCCCTGGCGGCCGTCGCCCAGGCGCGCGCCGCACACCGCGCACGTGAAGCACCACACGTGGTAGCACAGGGAGAGGGACTCGATTATCATGGCGGCGCCGCGACCTGAAAACATGTATAATCATCTATAATCTATAATAAGTTTTAGTAAAAATTTCATTTTTCTGACAAGCTTTTTTGCTGACTGTACTTTAATATTGTATTGTCATCTGAACCAAACCAGTATACAAAATTTCATCCATCCATGTGCTCCATCGGACACTGGGAAGTGGGTCAAATTAAGCTTGCAAGATTTGCCCCCCACTAACTAACAAACTAACATGGCAAGTTAATAAAAAGCTTGTAAAAAGCTTGTAATCTATACTAATATTATAAAGAGGAAAGATTTGATTGTTTGTTTGCGTCGAATAGGCTCCGAAACTACTGATCCGTATTTGGAAAATTCTTTGACCATTAGAAAGCTACATTTATCCCGAGTGACATAGGCTATATTTTATTTCCATATTCCCATGGGAACGGGTACTACGCGGGTAAAACTGCGAGGATCCGCTAGTAATTTTATAAAGAGGAAAGATTTGATTGTTTGTTTGCATCGAATAGGCTCCGAAACTACTCTACCGATTTATAAAATTCTTTGATAATTAGATAGCTACATTCTTCCCGAGTGACATAGGCTATATTTTATTCCGATATTCCCACGGGAACGGGTACCACGCGGGTAAAACCGCGAGGATCTGCTAGTTTTTAATACACTTAAAAGATGTCTCACGCTAGACTGTGCCGGCAGGCTGATTAAAGTTATTAACAATCAAAACTGACAGAAATTGCATTAGCATTGCTGCTTTAGTGAGACAGTTGTCACTTCGATTCTTACTAAGGCAGCAATCTAACTGCCATTTCAATAAAGACAGGCAATCGATTGCTAAAGGCCCTTCCATACGACGTTTTTCGTGTGCGCGTTTGTACCGATACAAACGCATGTCGAACGCTCAGCGAACGCCAGCAAGTTTTAACCTTACACACGATCCTTGCGTTTGTATCGATACAAAAGCCATGTTTTACTTCCTTTTCGCCATGTGAGATCTATATTTTTGCCAAAATTCGTCCAAACCCGTTCAGTTGTTCTAGCGCAATTAAGTAACGTATTTAAAATACTTGCTGGTATTTAAATGCCAAAAATGTAGTAGTAACAGAGCAACAAATGGTTTCCATGAAAATCAGTAAACTATTATAATGATTAACATTATGAATAAGAAAGTTAAACATAAGAGTCGCAAGAAATAAATAGATATGAAATAAACATATTGACATACCTAATTCTTCCCCACAGTGGGAACACTTCCTCCTCCCACTGACGCTGAGCATCTTATCTTCTCGAGAAGCTTCAGTCCTGGATAAGTCCTGCCTGGAAACTTCGCTTCTAGGCGCTTCCCTCGGCAGTTCTCTTGGCAGATCCGGCCTAGGTATTTCAGGCCTAGACATTATCTCCGTCCTGGATATTTCTGCCCTAGAAACTATTTCCGGCCTGGGCATTTCTGGCCTGGATATGATTTCAGGCCTGGGTACTTCTGGCCTAGTCATAATTTCTGGCCTGGATATATCCGATCGAGGTAAGTCAGGTCGGGGCATTTCTGGGCGTTCTATCCTCGCTGGTCGCTTGAACTCCGAGAGGTGTTGTTGGCTGGAATATAAGTTGTGTTTTTTACAAATGGAAGGATACATCTATTTTAAATAATTCAGGGCATTTTTGTACCTACGATTTGAAACTCAACTGAATGGTTATATTGCAGATATAAAGCATAAACTTAGTTTGCTTGGATAGCTACTATCAGTTGACACCATAACAATGATGTATAGATAGCCAGTTAGTTAATTTAGTTTGGCCAGATAGTTGCTTAAAGAAGGCACTATATTTTATACAGAACATATTTTTATGATAGAACACATCATATTTTTTTCTATAGAAATTAGAAATGTAGCCCTGCTTTTTATTATTAATAGCTACAGTGTTCGAAACTTCGACGCGGACTTATAAATAACATTGATCTAATCTAAGGCACAAAAACTTCAGCTGAATAAGTAATTCCAATTTCAAGCCCTCAATAATAAAGTTCATAATCCCCCACCTGCCGCTCAGCTGGTGGGCGTGGGTGAGTGCGGGCGGGGCCATGTCGTGGTAGGAGTGTCGCTGGTTCACGCGCATCTTCAGTCGGCTCTCCTCTATCCTGCGCTGTTCTGCTTCCTGATATAAATACATAAAATGTTTAGCTAGTAGATATGCTTCATCTTCAGAAGACAATATGTACCGATAAACGAAGCTTACACGTCACCATTTTTTGTATTATAGAAAGAAAGAAAGAAAGAAAGACAAGAAAGAGATTTTTGGTATGGGGATAGTTTGGAAGCTGGAGAGCCGCGGGGGGAAGGTTGGGACATACATAAATGTACACTCGACAGCACATGAGCTTAAACAATTGAACTGCGATAACAGCTTTTATTACGTAAGTAGGGCATAAAGGCGGTTTCAAGCTCAACATGTGTAGTCTGATGTACGTAAAAGAGGGACTGTATTGGGATAAAATCTGATTCCAAGGTATGTCATTATTATTTCGTTATTAACTCGTAACTTATGCACTTACGTCACTGATAGATATCCCAACTTACGAAAGTACAAAAGACACTTTACTAAAATACCAAACACACATTTTTATCACGTAAATGAGATGTTGTTTGTTCGTGGTGAGGATCGAGTTCACAACCCATGATTTAGTAGGCATTAAGGACTTAGCCCACTTATACCGCACCGCTCCCACCCAACCAATGTATAAGCAATCAAATATGGACTTAATGTCGTGCTCTGTAGATGCACTTTAGCTTGCGGCAGGCTCGCTTACCGCGCGCTGTCTGCTATTGTATATTGCTACTGTAAAGTGATTTGCATCTTCATGGATTGCTTATCGTTGAAATCTGCTTAATGTACAAAAGCCAAAGTATAATTTTAATTCTGTTTTAGCTATAGGACCGTTAAAATAATTTTTATAATTTATCTTTAACATTTGTCAAGAGAGTAAAAGAAACAAAACACTTTATAAACCTCCATTTGTTTTTATCAATAAGGTTTATAAATCAATTTAAACTTTCTAACATATAACACTTTAGTACAATTTCTTTTGTTTGCTCTGAAATAACTTTTAGATTGCAAAAAGTTTTGTTACTACTTTTTTTTGTATACTTTAATGGAACTATAGGTCTTTTTTAGATTCATTTAACATTGTACAATGTATTATGTATGACCGTTTGTTTCCTTAATAAATAATAAAAAATAAATAAAAAAAGTGCATCTACAGAGGTACACTTATATTTGTCAACAAACATCTATCACGTCTGACGTTTGACATTTAATTTTATCAGAGTAAACATCATAATTTTTTAACCATTGGCTCAATCTTGTGAGGAATAAAAGAACTATTTCCACGAGCAATTATCCAGAGATATAAGTCTTCTCATTCTTGCATGGATGTCCAGCTATTTCCATCTCTTTTTCTTATAAAGACACCTTGCGTTGAGAGTCCACACTTCATCAAACTTTAGCGCCATCTGGTGTCAAATAGTGGCAAAGTATATCGCACATATATTGTCATCTCTCTCACACCTAAATGCATAGCCATTCTGTCATCTCGTTCATGCAACAGCACCGAAACTGACATCTGGCGTAGAGTAGCTCTCTTGCTTTAATAATTGAACTTCTACATATTGAGTCCAGATTATCTATGGTACCTAAAAACTTTTATCAATAACATTATGAATATCTAATTTACAATGAAAGTAATTAGTTATTCATAATCTACAAATCTTCCTTTATTTGATTTTATATAATTCTTCATTTATCTTTAGCTAATTTTCTTAACCATAGACTATATTCGGATCATTCTAGAAATGTACAAGTGAGCATTGTCTATGCGACTGACTTTGGAAAATTCGAGATTGATGGTAAAGCAAAATTAATTAAAAACAAGATTCTAGAAAATTCGTGGCAGAACATATAAATAGGGCCCGTCTCGCCCCAGTGTTTTTTCTCTCTTCTTGAACCTCTACTTGACTGACTGTGAAAAAGGTGTGAAGCAAAGTCACTGTGAACTGTTATTGCATAGACATTTTTTTACCTACGTAGTTTATCCCTGATAAACCTAACCGTCCTAAGCTGCATCATTGTGTACACTGCAATTTTCTTGATTGGTCCTCGATCTTCAGCGTCCGGGTAAGTCGATCTGCTAAACGGCAAACAAATTACCAACATCTCTTTATGTCACTGCTTTGGCATAACGCTGTGTTTTCTTCTTCCTCGACAGTTCTTATTCTTGACTGGACTACCTGTCCGGAGCGAGCACCTGCGAAGCTGATACCATCCCGGCGAGCCCTCGTTCGCTGACCTTAGGCCTTGAGAGACCGGCGTTCGCAACCCCTCCTCGGAATATAATTCTCAGGTGTAATCGTTCTTATATCTTTATCTCTTACTACATCTCTCCATACTCTCTTCGTTTATGAGTTATTCATAAACGTGGCGCCCATTAATTGTCTCTAATCTTCTCCTCTCTCATAAGTTTAACTTAACTACATACATATAAGTATTACCTACCTACCTTTCAATTTTGTAACACTCCCAACTTGATTTAAACTACACTTGTGAACTTATAAAACGTTTAATATTGAATAACAACCATATTTTAATTTGTGTTTGTATTTGTATATCCAGTCTCACACGTTGTAAACCTATTTTAAGGATAGCGATAGCCTAGGTCTCCTATTCATATAAATTTCTTTTGAAACCTTATTTGTCTAGTTTAAACTTCATTACCTGTTTATGTAATTTCCAACTCAGTGAGAATATTGTAATTTAAGTCCCTCTGACAGTGCAACAAGTGAGCTGCAAAGTAGAATCATTATCCCCACGCCCTGTACTTCTTATAAGAACCTGATTTACATATGTTATAAATAAAACTTCATATTTCATTGTATTTTAATTTCTTTTATTTTACATCAAAACCCATAGTTAAAAATACTAGTTACATTTGGCGCCCAACGTGGGATATTAAGTCCATATTTGGCTGCTACTTTGGTTGGGTGGGAGCGGTGCGGTATAAGTGGGCTATACCTTTATGCTGTACCTTCACCATGTGGGATTTTAAGAATGCTGCTAGAGCACTAATACGTTTACTTACAGTCACGAGCAATAATATGTAAACAACATAGACCTTTGTCACACTGCGCCCGTCCATGAACAACCAACCTGACGTATTTAACGACCTCCGTGGGCGAGTCGTGTACGCACCGGTTTTCAAGGTGCAAGGCTCTAGAGGTCCCGGGTTCGATTCCCGGTCGGGTAAATATTGAAAACGAACTATTTAATATTTCCTCGGGTCTGGGTGGTGTGTTGTTTCCAATTTCCATGACAGTCCTCAAGCTACCATAATTTGGTATTGGAACAATGTATGTGATGGTGTCCAATATTTATTATTTATTTATATTATTTTCGTCGGTCCACCTTGTCCTTGGGAGAGGCCTATGCCCAGCAGTGGGCGTCGTTCGGCTGACATGATGATGATGATGATGATGATATATTATTTTACTATGGGGCCAACCAGCGAAAAAAAACCAGCTGTTCCATGCTAAAGCACAACATCGACTGAAATAAATGGAACAGCAGATATTTATTCGCGATTTCGTGGTTGACCCCATAGTAAAAATTGTTTGTATTGATGGACACTATCATTCCCTAAAATCTTTGTACTAATTTAAATTTAGTGGTGTATAGTAGAGACACCAAAGAGTACGCGCTACCAAAGAGTACGCAGTGCGTTGAGCAGTTTTATTGTACAGTGCAAGGATGGCATTACATGGCAAGCTGTCGAAATCGAAACTAATCCTCCTCTAGCCACTTAATCAGTCAACAAGCGCTCCTGTCGTCATCTAAGTGCCAAATGATCGTTATCGATAGGACTATTCCAAGAAAGGAGCTTCTACAAGGAAACTGGAGTTTTCAGCCTGAATAAAAAAGTGTGCCAGCAAATTTGAGATTTAGTACGTAGTGGCTGTCTGTTGTCTCATATGACCATACGTATTGTTTCAAAGTGTAGGTGAGACGGAAGACAGCCACAGTCTACAAAAAAGTGTTAGTACTACTATCTCCAGTTACCTCAGTATTTAGTCTAAGCTCTTTGATACCAAGACTAAACACACTGCGTACTCTTTGGTACCGCGTACTGTTTGGTACCGCGTACTGTTTGGTGCGTAGACATGGCGTAGACAGAGAATGATTCTCTGTCTACGGTTTGGTGTCTCTACCCTATATGGCACTTTTTTTTGTCCACAATGTTGCTCATTGCAGCGCAATGCTTACCTGTATTAGCCAATGCTGGTTGTAGTTATAGTTGGCGGGCTTCCTGGGCGGCGGCTGGCGCGCCTGCATCCACTCCGCGTTGGAGATCACCTTCTGCGTGGGCGCAGCACTCAGTGCCTGCATTTAATCAAAAGAAATATATAATTAGGACATGTGTTACTTCTCCATCTTGCAAAGGTAATAATAAAAACGTATAATAAAAGAAGGATATTACAAATATATTGCTAAATTATTGCAATTTCAGCAGACCCCAGTCCTGCAATCTTTCATTTGAGGCATATATAACTAACCTACGACTATGTCGGCATATCGGGATAAAAAGTATCCTATGTGTTATTCCAGCCTATAATCTACCTATCTTTTTTTGCGAATTTCATCCACATCCGTCTAGTAGTTTTTGCGTGAAAGAGTTACAAAATATACCTACATTACATCCATACTCACAAACTTTCGCTTTCATAATATCATAGTAGGATTTAACAACTCGGTAAAGGTTAAGTTTAACCTTACTTAGAGCCTGTACACACTGGGCACTAGCGTTAGCGTTACATTTTGTATGCAAATCTGTACAGCGCCTCTAGTGGGCAGTAGCAGAACTACAGATTCTCATACAAAAATGTAACGCTCGCTCGCCGAGCGCTCAGTGTGTACAGGCAGTTAACCTTTACCGATCCGTGCCAATGCTCAATCGTTAAGGCGATACTCGGAAATATAATGCTGAAGCGAGGTAGCAATGAGAAAACGACGCGCGCGGGAGCGAGACCGATTTTGCGGATTTGGCAAAAAAACACAAAATCACTTCGTATAAAAAAAAACTACAGCAATTTTTTAAAAATCCTTCTATACGATCCTAAATATTATTGGTGCTACTAAGTAAACCAATTTCCAATAGTGTAAGTAACCCCATTTAAGAATAATCTTGAATTTTCGTATTTTTTAGAGGTCTTGTCGAAAAGAAGTGTGAAGTGTCGAGGCAAAATTATAAAATCGTGTTTTTGAAACTATACGATTCTAGATAAAGGTAAGTATGAAGAAATATATATCTTATTACCAGATTTGTAACAACTGTAACCGTCCTATAGTTTTAAATCAAAAAGTCCATATTTTTTCCGAGTAGCGCCTTAAGGTCGCAGGTTTGATGACGTCGAACAAACCTGAAGAGTGTGCCTTGTCATGGGGTGGTACTGTCCGTTGGCCTTCTGCCGCAGCTGCACGCCGCCCGCGGTGCGGTCTACGTTCACGTATTCTACTGCTGACGGCACGCGGCTGCTTCTGTAAAAGAAATGGGACAAAAGGTCATTATTAATTGAACACTTTATTTTGGTACCACAGTTAAAAGATACAATTTAAAATAACTTAAAACAGCATTAAAAGGACGATCTTATCACTCAAAGCGATCTCTTCTTCCAGACAACCCGATGGTATGGAGATATTGACATATTATAAGAAGTATAGAATTAATACATTATCTATCTGGGATAAAGAGGAAAGATTTGATTGTTTGTTTGCATCGAATAGGCTCCGAAACTACTGGAAAGATTTTGAAAATTCTTTGACCATTAGAAAGCTACATTCTTCCCGAGTGACATATGCTATATTTTATCCCGATATTCCCACGGGAACGGATACCACGCGGGTGAAACCGCGAGGATCCGCTAGTTACTAATAAATGTAAGAAATAGGTTGGAATAACATGGTTAAAGGGCTTATTACACTTATCCTAGTTAGGATCCTAATTAAGCATTACATTGCTGTCTTTGAGCTGATTTTTAGCAAGTGGTCCAATCAAAACAAGCAATGTATGCTTAATTAGGATCCTAACTAGGATAAGTGTAATGAGCCCTTTAGCCTTGAACAACGGCTTAATACAACCTTAAATTGTCTCGTAACATCCATATATTAGCATTTCCGATCGTTATCTCGCTTTCCAAAAATCAAATCAAAATTGCTTACTGCCCAATGAACTACGTTAATTAGACCACTTAGCCCCATGTTTATATATTTTACTGCTCGAAAACTTTATATATTTTGCTCTCGAAATGCGCGGAGACTGGAGACAGCTTAGAGAAATTCTTGTTCTAATGAACGAAGATTTTGAGTCGCTATTACAAATGCTAGGTGGACTAATAGATATGTAGATGTAGAACCTTAAAACTTCACACATGAATATGACTACAAAACACATAACTGAAAAAGTTACCTCATTGTGATTTCCCTTTCGATGGACTCCCTCGTCTTCGGCCTGGGCGGCAGCACGGGCTGCGGGGGCCTCACGCTCGGCACCTGTCTCCTCACAGCCTCCCCTATCTTCCGGTCCTCATACAACACCTTCCTGCTTTCCTCCACACCGAAGTGCCTTTGGATATGCTCCTCAGACACGAAAGGTTTCCTCTTCATATTCTCGTCGAACACTGGCCGTTCAGGTATAGCAGGAACGTGAGGAGTGTAACCTTCATTCAAAAGTAAGTTAGGCATTGAATGCCTGTAGTTAGGATTGACCGTCTTTCTAGAGTGAAGAGGAGGTTTTTCAGGAGTATTCGGGACGGTAGAGACATCCTGCACAGATTTCTGCATAATCCTGTTCTGGTCTCTCAACAGATTCTCCCTCTGTCTCCTCAGTTCTTCTTGCTCTAGTTGCAGAAGCTCCCGTTCGAAACGGAGGACCTCCTATGTTTGGGATTACTTTGTGTTAATATATTTGATTATGGTACATTTTTCGTTTTGTTAGTGTGGATCTTGAAATGTTAGTGACAAGTAAATGTTATAGTGCAGAGCTTAAGCTAGCGTGCGTTAACGATGATTTTAGATAAGTAGGTAAAGGGTTTTTCTGTTTTGTGTTTTTAATGTAAGAGAATGAGAATTTCCATTCTGCAAGCGATTTGAGAGACTACTTAAAAGTTATGCAAGATCTGCTTGGCATTTAGATCTTAATAAAATCATTCGTACATATGGTCCTGGCTTGATATACAAACCATTTGTTCAAATACTTAACTAACTTCTAAGAATATTACACAAGACTTACAAATAAACTAACTTTTAATTATTATTTATCGCTTGCAAAATGCGTCAAAGTGTAAAATGAGTCAGTCACCTTGGTATGAGCATCGTCAGTGTGCCCGTCAGGCCAATCCTCGTTAGTGCCACACGCCTGCAATTTACGGCGGCCATTTTGTTATCGTTATTTACACAGGAAATGGCGGATGTTTGATTAAGTAACATTGATGGTGTTCACACAATTTCCAATTTATTTGCACTTACTTAAAATCTTATTGTTTTTATGTATGCAGGACAACTAACCCAAAATTGCTATTATTATTTAGAGGTTTAGAAACAAACATTCAAAATCATTTCTAGTTTTAATTGCGTTAATAACTTGATAACGTTTACTTAAAAAACCATCAAAGCATTTTAATATTTGGATAGCCTGATGTGTCGTCATCACAGGTTTTATAAAATTTTTTGAATGTTTAAAAAATGTAAGTAATAAGTTTGATATTTGGAAATCATGAAAACTGCTTGCTAAGAAAATAGTTATGAATCTCATGAATGTATGAAACTGTAGGCATATTAAGACATTAATTAAGAAATAACATAAAATTAATTGAATTTTATACATTAGATCGTGCAATACATGCAATGTGCATTTAATTATAAATCTACAAAGGTGCTAGATGTGCAAGAAATAAAAGTCATAACTGCTTGAACCATAAATAATATTTATTAAAATAGGAAATTTACCATACACTATAATAACTGAAAACCAAATGTTTTCTTGAAGCATTTAGGACTTAAATGTAATATAAATATAACTTAATTTGGCATAAGATATTTGCTTACAACCTATAAAAGCATTAGGAAGCAGGATTTGTGTTAATATCGCAGCACAAAATATAAATATTTGCTTAAACATGACGCATTTAAATATTTTATAAATTAACCATTTATTTTAATGTGCAATGTTACGGGAAATATAATTAGATACAACAGAATGGCTTATTTATATAAATAACAACTACAGTGCTTTCAAAGCATTTACAGTGCAAATTATACCTTATACCATACCCACAAAGTAAATTCTGTATAAGAAGAAAGTAAACACTATATAAATATAACAATAAATCAATATTTTGGACCAACGCCATTTTCATTCGAGATAATTATGCAAGTAAGTACCTTTATATTCAATAATCTATCAATTAAAGAGCTATAATCTACGAGATCTACTACAGTACCAAGAATATAATGTTCTACAGCAAGTACTTATCGTAATATTAGTACCCATACACTATTGTCTACCGTAAAAAAAATAAGTGAAACCAAAGATCGTTACTATATATTTGTGATATATTAAGAACAAGTGCGGACCTAAATGGTATCCCTGGGGAACTCTAAAACAGGCTCTAGTTTGAATCTTCTACAGGAGTTTTGTTTATTATGAAGTTACCTGTTGCTGCTGTAGTTTTTTATCCAATGAATCTATTTTGCTTTCATCTGTTTGCGCGCTGTCTGTCAATTCAGATAATTTGGTGTTAAGGTTTGTTGTAAACTTTTGTTCACTTTGCTTCTTTGCTGCTTCTTCTTCGTCCGATGTTACAGTGACGTGTGTGTAAGGCTGGAAATTGAGAAAATATTGTGATTAATTGATGATTGAAATAAAGTCTTACTAATTATTGTCCATAATCAAATAATTATCAGGTTTGATAACTATTACAACCGATAAATAATACTGTAAATTAATTCATATCAAAAAATATCACATTGATCTGTTTCCGAAGGCAATCATCATAATGTTACTGATATGAAAGCAGAACAGTTTTAATATAGATGCGTCGGCCCAGCCCTAACTTTGTAGGCGGTGGAGAATACCCGCCTGACAGTACTAGAAGGCTACCTAGTTGTATGTTTTCTTTTATAATTTCTCCCGTATTAATAAACAAATAAAGAGGACCCGCATTGGTTAGCACGCTCGGCCTGCGATCGTTGAAGTTAAGCAACTTTCGCAATGGTCGGTAACGAGATGGGTGACCAAAAACTTATCATCTCGAGCTCCTCCGTGCTTCGGAAGGCACGTTAAGCCGTTGGTCCCAGCTGCATTTGCAGTCGTCAATACCCACCAATCCGCACTGGTCCCGCGCTGGGTCAAGGCATGGCACTCTCCTTATGCATCTATAAGGAAGGCCAATGCCCCAGCAGTGGGGACATTAAATGGCTGATGACGAAATTGCAAATGCAAAAGATTTAAAATTATAATAAGCAGCATGATCATCGGGCCTATCATAATTATCGTATTCGCTGATAGCATTTTATTTTGTAGACATATAAAATAAGCTTATTAAAGGAATACCAACCTCGCTGTTCTGTCGGCTATGGGGGTTTGAAGTCTCCGGCGACGACTGTCCCTTATACCAGGCTTCAGCTGACGGGCCCCTGTCCACATCCACACCAGAATCCCTGCTGTCCCTCAACTTAGCGTCCATATCGTGGGATAACGTCTTTTTGTACAGTAACTTCTCAATCTTCGTCTCTTCTTGCAGAAACGATGTGATGTCTGGTCGAGGCACTAGTGTCAGATCTACGTCTAGATAGCTGTCGTCCACTTGACCCTCGATTCCAAGAAAACTTGAGCGTTTGTTGCGAATTTCCTTCTTGATACGACGCGCGGAACTTGTATGTTTGAAATTTCCCTAGAATTAAAATAGTTTCATTTTTATGTTCGAGCTAAAATACACTTATTTTTACAATCACTTTATCAATAAAACTTGTTTTATTAATGCTCCTGGCGCGTTCGATACAAAAAATGCACTGAGTCAGAATGCGTGTGTACTGTCCACCTAATTAACTCTGCTGACGCTACTTACGTCATAATAGGTTTCGGATTCCAATGCATTCAATATTAATAATAAATTACTTATTACCACACCAATTATCTGGGACAAAGTAAATTCTTCATGAACATGTGTTATGGATATTAGACAACGAATAATCATATTGTTTTTAATTAAATACACAATATACATTGCAGATCAAGAACAAACATTAGACTTGTACGGGGATAGAAGCCGCGACCTCTGCGAATCAAGCAGAGGTAACCGTAGGAATGCGCTATACAGAACGCCTTAATGCATTACACACACATATTGTAGGTAGGTATGTATCTTATAAAACTGTTGTCAAGAAAAAAATAGAAAGAAATCCTATTTTAGCTGGTTGTGAGACGTGTCGATTTTTTGTAAATACTTTTCAATAATAAAAATTGCATTGTGAATGCAAAAAAAGTAAAAATTTAAGAAACTGTTGTCATTAAACATAATTTAATTTAATTCTTTCCATTGTATGAGAGGAAAGAGGAAGTTAAAATGTTTTTCACTTCTCATGCTCGTAAAGTTCGGTTTTATGTTGGGTATAGGCTGCATAAAACCGCTTTTTATGCTCTAGTGCATAAAGTAAAATCTTCGTCTAAGTCTCAGACTTAAAGACAAAGATCGTCAGGTAAACAGCCACACACGCAATTAAACTTCGTTTTAAATAAACTTATTATTTCATTCTGTTTCTTCAATTTTGTACATAATCCATGTTAAATTACTAAATTAATAAAACTAGGCAAAAATAATGAGTTTTCTAAGAAATAAGTATTTCAAGAGCATTATGGACTACGATCTAATGCTAAAGTCACTGTGCTACCAATGCCACGTACAAAAAGAAAAGAAAAAGAAAGTCTTCCCGCCAATATGGCGACGTCTTTATTTTTCTTTTTTGCAATATTGTTATTTATTTTCCTCACACTCTAAGTGAAAAGCAGAGTGTATAACTTGTACATAAAACCCATTTTACCCTCGAATTGACTATCCACCCTCGCCTACGGCTAGGATGGATATTTACATCTCGGGTAAAATAGTACGTTTTATGCACTTGTTGTACAATCTACTATATTACTTACATTTCCAAGATCTTCATCAGCATTTTCTTCCATAGGCGGTGGTGGAGGCTTCTCTTTTGGTGGTTCCAAAACGTTGCTTGGTAGATCTAATGGGAAGGCCCCGGCATCATCATTGTTCTTACCAAATATATCAATGTTTTCGTACAATGGAGCCACGGATATTTTACTGTTAGTATCGAAATCTATCAAGGGTTCCACTTTATCCGGAACACTTTCCGCTTTGGTTCCATTCTCTTTAACCATTGAGTCATCCATAGTGCTGTCACCGCAACTCTCTTCAGAGTCCAGTTCTTGGAAGGCTAGTTCTAAAGCGTCTATGACCTGGAATATTTTACATAGTATTACTCGACAAATATTTAGGTAACTTTACATACATCCACACTTAATAAATAAGCCCAAAACAAAATAATGAATAAAAGTTTAGAAATTTTAAAACATAATAACTTAAGAGTAAAATTATTGAAAATCCAGAAATTATTAGTACCGTGCAAAAGAAATCGAGCAAAACCAAAGGTTTTAGCACGCTATGTGGCGCAAATGAATGTTAGATGAAGCACAACTACAGCGCAAAGTATTTCCTCTTACCTTGAGTTAACCCACCACCAAGCTGATGCGACAATACCTAGCATTAACATGTCAATAAACAGTTTTACATAGATATTTAAATATTTAAAGCAGAGAGACCTACTCTAACAAGTCCTTTATCTTACTGACTTAGTAGTCGCGCTCATAAGATAGTAATACATTTGAACAAGATATCCTCAGAGATAACGTATTATCTAGTTCAGTACTTCGCCCTGATTTGCCTACGTAATTTATAACCACCTATCTTGATTAATTAATATATTACATACAATACAATACTTGTAATATTAACAGTGATTTAATGATATGGGACCTTAATACTTATGGATTTATAAATAAAATAAAACCCACGCATAACAGTGTAACATATATTTTTGTTATAAATGAATTTACAAATATCACGTTTTAGATAAATAAATTAACGAATGAAATCTAAAGAATATAGATGGGGTCTACATCTATAAATGTAAAATGTTCTAATGTAAGTATATAAATAGGATATAATATACAAGTGACGAGACATGGGCACTACAATTCATAACCCTGTTTTATTAAATGTAGATTACATTTTATGACTTACGTAATGGAACTATTATTGCTAAGTGCTAGGATTGGGGTGATTATATGAACACTTAACGAACGATGAATGTGGTTTTATTTACGTCTACGATTATTAAGTAATGTTACTAAACGAACGTCATATAACGAAAAATTAGTGATGTTTATGGAATACAGGGCTTTTAATGTGGTGCAAGTAAGTATTTGGGAGTGTAGGTGGAAGACCAAAAAACCTTGTAAGTGAGATCAATAGATCATAAAAATTCTAAAAAATTACGTCCATATCTTTAATTTCTCATCTGTCTTGCTGTTTGGCAATTTATGAGAAACCGATTAGACAGGCCACGAGGTTTATAGTAATTCGTTTCACGAGTTGTTTGTGGCATTATTGCTAGCATTAGTTAAGGTTTTCGTTACTTTGTTGTTAATAAATAATATAGTTTTTCGCCTATTGGGCTCAATGTTGCGTTTAGTTCTCTTCTGCCAAAACGGATTAGAGTCCTGACTACTTGCCACCGCATCTCCGTTTTGAGCAGCTGTAATATTACTATTGTGATTGACGACTTCTATTGTTTGATTGTTAGACCCTACTGTTACATTATGTGTAGCGGGTTGGTTAAATGATACAAAAGTGTTTACCTCTCGTTTACATTCCGATGTACATGTTACATCAGCGAGCTTGTTAGTAAGCGACATATGGCTATCGGTTAATGCTTTTAGCGTTTTAATGGAATTTTTAGGTGAAATGTTAGTAGTAGTAATAATATTAGAAACAGTTACCATTGGCATGCTCTTGTTGTTAGTATCGTTAGTAGAACTAAGGTTACTACAGTTAGATTTGTTCCCAGCACCAGCATTCATATTGTTGCATATTTCATTCAAGTTTAAATGTATAGTCATTTTTCCCTGAAACACCACCGTGTCCCCATCCGATGTTGAAGATTCGTTCAAACTTACACTAGTGTCTTGATTATCCAAACTCTTAAGAGTATCTTCATCATCTTTGTCCATTTGTATTTCGGTCACTTCTTCTGTCACACTTAGTTCTTCCGGTTGTGACACTGCTTGAACGTAATTACTTCCACTATCAGTATCTTCAGCTTTGCTGTCTTGCTCTTCTATCTCTTCGATTATTATATCTTGGATAATTGTTTGAACTGGTTCCTCTATTTTCTCTTCAGGCTCCTCAATTTTTACTGGTTCCAAGATCATACCAGTGTCTTCATTAGATGACTCATACTCAGAAACTTCTACCATAGGTTCTCCTAGAGGAGAAGCTACTTGAGTTAAGTCTGCAATGTCATCGGGCGGCACGCAGGAATCCCGTGCAGTGTGAATTCCACTGTCTTCAGTTTCAATATCACTTGGGACAGTGTTGTTTTGCATCTCGGCACAGTCAAAATCTTCTAAACTTTGGACCCTATCAAACGAGTTTGGAGAAGACTGTCCATTGATATCCAAACTATCGAGAGAGCGACAGAAGCTCTGCATTTGACTTTCTATTCCAGATAAACTTGACTTCAAAGAACTATCCATCAGTTTATCATTTAAATCACTGTCTATTTTGGTTTCAGCTCTTTCGAAAATTGCATCTTCTACTGTTATTTTTGGGATTTCTTTATTTTTTGCCGCATCCAGGCAAGACAATCTTTCCTTGAGACTCATAGAAACAGCTTTCACCTCAGTTTTTACAACTTTTACCTCTTCTTCAGATGTTTGCGACTTAAGGCTGGACAGCCGTTCTTTTAATGACTTAGTGTTACTAAGATCGCCATTTGAAAGTCTTTTCGCACGATCTGGCTCTACAGAAGCCGATTTGACCTTTTCAAGTGAAGATAGTCGTTCTTTTAATGGTTTTACTTCTGTAGGTAACTTAGTCAGGTCACTCGTAGATTTCTGTATATGCGTCTCTTCCGTGAACTTTTCTAAACTAGACAGCCTTTCTTTAATTGACTTTTTGTTAGCAATATCAGGTAATTTTGGTTTGTTAGTTTGTGATTCTTGGGAATTTTCCCTCTCGAATTGCTCCCTTCGTTTGTGTATATCGACTTTCGGCAAGTCTTTCTTCTGGTTATTATTCTTGGTATCATTGTTTCTTTCCTGCTGGAAGGATGAAACTTTTTGTTCAATTTTGTTGCTGACGGTGGTTCGGATTCTATTAACATCACCGTTGTGTTTGTCTGGTGACTTTTCTTTAAAGTTATTGTTGACCACAGTTTTGACGATGCTGCTGTTGGTCTGTGATATGATTCGCGATTTGTAGCCTTCGATGGCGCCCTCATACGTGTATTCTTCAGGCTCGGGCGAACTAATGGTGGTAGTGGTGCAGGTGTCGTATTCGTTGGCACTCGAGCCAAGCTTACGGTTGTTGTCGCAATTAGACAAATTGTCGACATCTGAATGGTTTTTATCCAGGTCGATTCCGTCGCTCTGGAAATCAAGTGAGACGTTTTAGAAATAGTATTGCATTCTAGGTTTGCGATTATCCAATGACGAATTTAGTGTTTTACTTAAGAGAGATTTACTTTATCTTATAATTTTCTTCTGAATGCATGCTAATAATGTTCTTTACTTACGGCCAGACTGTGTGTGTCGCAGTCCTCGCTCAGACTGCTCTTGGTGCTGGAGGTGCCAATGCCGAGGTCGCTGAGGTCATGGCCATCATCATCAGCGTACAACGCCAGAGGGTTCCGCCTTCTACGGCCAGCCCTACCGACAAACAAGGGACGAGGTCAGTTTTAAATATATTTTGGACATATAAACAATAATGTAATGTAATAACAATAATGACCATTTATAAATATGGTTGTCCGTTTTGGGAACATCAATAATAAGAAAAAAAGATAGGTAGGTATTAAGCAAAAGTTCATCAAAATTCTTTCCTCGTGTTTGCTTTGATAAAAACAAATTCACCCATTTATAATATTAGTCAGATAATTTATAATAAGCAATAGTTTAGATAAGATTACATTTTATCTGCATAAACTATTGATTTATATGATAGCGGCACAATAAAGAGGGGTAGTCCTAAGATATTAAAGATAGCATTAAAGAAGTTAAAATTTTTAATTTTCTTGCATTTTTGTACAATTTGTTTAGGCAATACCTCTGATACCATTACAATACATATTTTCAGGATCTGTGAGTAATATAACCGTTGAAAAATAACCGTCCCTGTACCCTTACGTGCATAAATCTCGAAATTAAGCAAAGTAGGTGGTGATTCAATGAATTTTTGAAGCAGATCTTGCAGACCCCGAGTCTGAAATAAATATTTTCAAAACGGCAACTGTCTTGCATTCATCGGATAGGTATTAATAACATTCAGCGATTATTCTTAGAGCTGGTTAAGTCATCTGCGCCTGCGCCATGTTTGTTTCTGTTAGTCAGTGGTGCGTCACATTATACATTTGTCACGGCTCCACGGAAGATTGCCTCGGCATTCGTACGGCCTATATGTTGCGATCTATATTGGTGAAGTCGGATATGATTGGGGATTAATCAGCAGTAAGAGATGCAACTATTGTGGATTTTTATTTACTTAAGTTTGTTTGTATGTACCTAAACTATAATCTACAAATGGGGAAGCTTACTTGGATGGGAAAGTAAAAAAAACTACTTTTTCTCTTTATAAAAGACTAGCGCTCCGTTCGCGACTTCGTCTGCGTGAAGCCTCTTTTTACCCCCTTCGAGGGGGAATTTCCAAAAATCCTCTCTTACTGCTCCCCTACAATCCCCAAGGAACATACAGTCTTGCGCCCAGTAGTTTTGGCTGTGCGTTGTCTGTAACGCAAGAGTTATAATGTAAAGATGATGCAAAATCTTCAGTTATTTCTAAGATAAGAATTCTCCAACTTTTAGCATGTTCTCTTTTTTGGTAAAGGAATGCTTGCCATACCAAACTTTCGCTTTAAGTCCTCTTTTACCATACGAGCACATACAACCCAAACTTCTTCAGGCGAATCCGCTCCATCTTAGACCTCCGCCCTTGGGCCAGATTAAGGTCAATATGAAACACTTTGAGAGTAAGCCCATTTAATATAAAAAAAAACATGTAGAAAGTTGAATATTTTTATCAGCTAAGCTGATATGTTCATGTTTGGTAATAAGTAATGACACTACATACCCAAGTATAATAAAAAAAAACAAATGGTGGCGTTCCTCCGATATTCTAATAAATACTTATACTTACACAATTTCTGTCCAACATTTCATTTATCTCATCACAAATCATTGATAGTGTGATAACTATCAGCGTTTTACATACCGAAACCTCGAATATAATAACATATTCGAAGATTTTGATTTTGTCACGTTGCATTTACATCGTATATCGATTGAATGTGTAAATAACGATCTCGAGAAAACTATCTCGACATCAGCCAGGATAATGGCTGAGAGAACCAGTTCGTTGGTTTGTAAATTAATTTCGGTCGAATTAGTTGTTATATCGACTTTTGATTTGTGTGATGATATTTAAGAGGAGGTAAACGACAGGATATTGTGACCTGGTTTAGAAAAATGTAACATTATCGAATTTAGCAAATCATCTATTTTTTTAACTCTAATAGTGGAAGTTTATTGAAATCAAATCAAAATAATTCATTCGACGATGTTACTTTTATTCGGCTCGCTCACTTACCTAACGAGTAAAAATAAAGACTAGAGTACAAATGCTATGTGGATAAAGTCCGTTAACTGTATTATAAGCAAACATTAACTGTTTACCACGTGATTTCCATACGCAGCATAATTTCACAACAAACGTAAACCAACCAAAACATTATTATAAACACTAAACAAAAAAACAATACGGTCTCTCATTACTTTACTGCGGTTTCACCTCGTCACAGGCCAGCAGGTAGACCTTAGAACGAGTTCTCAAGTTGAATGTCGGATTACAAAATTAGCACCCAATGAATAACATTATCAAAGATGATATAAGTGTCCAGAAAAAGTGAAAACTAAACACGCGTGCCGGGTGTCGCACGTTACTTTCTACGTAACACTTTTGGCAATTTGAATAGAAAGCAGTTTGAAAAGTACGATACTGATTTACGAGCGTCTAATGATCGGTTTGGGTGGAAAAGGTGACTATGGGCCCATAATCGACTTGTAATGTCAACGGGAAAAGCAAGCTTTAGGTGGAGTCGGGAGATATAATATGAGTAGGTACATCATAGAATCTTGTCAGTGAAACGGTTTGAAACAAATCTGTCAGCACAGACCACAGCTAGGAATTTAATGGAACTTGGTTCAATGGTTTAATGCACCGCATTTTAAGAGATTTAGAGAAATAAAAAGATGATTTAGATCTTACACTTTGATGTCGTATCATTAAACAGGTTTCATCAGAAAGTGGAAAGTAAAAAAAAAAGCTAAACCACCACAAATACGAGTAGACTCAACTTTGTTCGGAGTCATTAACCTTGAAAATGCATCGCATTATTTCAAAACATTCCGAAGATGAGGTGAAATGATAAAATTGCGCACGAACAGTAGCCGATTGGGAGAGGCGTCTAACAAAGCAACTAGGAACTGGGAATCCTACGAATGTGAGCAATTTTAGTGGTTCCTGCGTGAGCCTCGTGCCTCCGTATCACGAACTAATTTACCCCAGGGCTGGGCAGGAATGCCTTAAGGAACCTACAGTCGTGGATGCCGATCTGTACTGAAACTTAGGACGAAAGGGCAGCCAGGACGCGTTAATAGTCAATCAATTCAGTTCATTTCAATTTTGTTTTGAAATTGAAATGAAAATTCTAAAACCAACGTCATTCCATTTGTTGAGAAGATTGTCATAGTTTTCACGTCATACAAAATTGCAGGTATCCGACAATAATTATTATACTTCGAGCTTTACCGTTTTGAATAAAAATCGAGTACGTTTTATGATTTTTCAATTAATGGAAAAGACGTACAAAAAAGCTCGCCACATGAATAACTCGTGAAAAAGTGTTTGTATCTCGAAAAGTTATATTTTGCGATTTTTTTTTAACAAAGACAAAAATTCGTGACGGTCTACAAGCCCCTTAACGCTGGCGAAATGCACGAGAGATATGTCCGGAATTACCCCCGGGCAACCAGCTCGTTACGTAAGCATGGGGAACCGAACAAATTGAGCGTTTTGCAATAAGACTTGTGTATTAGGAAACTGTACCAAAGTAATGAACGCGGAAACGTTTGTCCGTTTTCAGTTAATTCAATTCAAGATAGAAAACGCTGGTAACACGGACCGAGAATTTTATGATTCTGATCAGAGGCATTTTTTGGTTCTAAAAATGACAGAAGCGCTCTTCAACGGTGACCAAAACTTGATGTTTGCTCACAAGACAAAGTTTTGTTACATTCAGTATGACATTTCAATGGTTATCATGTCATTGAATTCGAGCACAATAATAACTGATGCACTTTAAATTCTTCAGCACTATTTTCAACTTCCTCATATTCTTTAGCAACATTATCACCGTCATGTAAAGTAATTAAATCTCCTGCTTCGTCTCTAAAGTTGTACCAATTTTTAGCAATAACGGAGTAAAGCTCATTAGGACCGATTGCGCTGCAAACTGTGTTGATGCGTTCAGAATTGGCCGTGTCACTGTAGCATTAGTGTACATGCATTACGGTCAACGGGTCGGTGTTTGCGGGCCAACATTCCCGACCGTCGGTTATAAATATAATGTAATCATGTAATGCATCAAGAAAATATTCGTCTGCACTTCTTCGGCTAATACGTGCGCTGAGTAGGTGAAGAAATACAAGCGAACTGAGATTAAGTATATATGAACGTTTTGACAAACGGTTGCAATTGCAACAATTATGGGAACATTATGTTGGAATCTTAGGTCATTTATACTGTAAGCCAGAAACAGAATATGAAACCGAAAAGCGGAGGTAGAAAGTGTCGTTTGATATACAATACAAGTTGTGTGCACCATAAACATTTGTATTAATATACTTGGATACTATATTATAGATAGTTTACTTAAGCAACTAATTAAGGAATCAAATTTTGATGTTAATGAAAAAACTATAAGGGTTTCTATAAATTGTATTAGTAAGAAATCTGATGTATTTTTAGCTTGAGTAGGTACTTCGACATGCATGTCAAGAACGATATATATTTTTTAAATGTAATTTAATAGCCCGCGTACCAAAACAATACTTAATCTTGCATTGCGACTGTCAGGCAGTAAAACATAAAAAAATTACAAAACTAGTCAAACTCAATCACATAGATTTCAATATCAACTGTGTTGCCAGCTCATAAGATCCTACTTCTATTGTTAATGTTCACTACTGTTTGTCGTTCCGAGTACAATACGTGATAGGGTCTCGCACGACCACCGCTACAAAGTACGAAACTACGAACGGAGTGGTTCGTGGATTTTTGCACGAAAATCCACTCGCGCGCATACCACATTTTCGCCGTGCGTGCGCGCGGTTAAGTAATAAGGCAAGGGCGGACGAGATAATGGCTGACGTTTAGATTTCTTTGAAAACGCACGAACTTAATTATATATGTTCAAGATTTTTTTTCAGTTACCTCATAAAAAGCTAGCAAGATTCTGGTGCCCATATTCCGTGCGGGTTAATGAATTATGTTAATGTTTTATCATTAGTTACTTATATTTATTTGTAGGCTAGTATTTTTTGTCATAAGAAAGTTTGCATATTTATAGAGATAGAAATACATAGTTAAGTATACCAATACCAATAACATATCAAATGATGGTCAGTCATGTGAGTTACAGATGGACGGATAAAAAGTTTATGATGATCAAAATCGTGCTTGCATCTTAAACTAAGTACATACAACAATAAATTGAATTCTATTGTTTTTTTCGCACATGTGCGTGCGTTCCAAATATATCAGTTAACTAATAACTTAGTTATTTATTTCATCTCCATTAATTTAAAATAAATACATAAAAGAAAAAAATTGCTAATTTCAAAGCATAAGTGACCCTTCTTGCACAAGAGAACACTCGCGTAAGTTTATGAATTATACAACATTTGAACGAAGTGCGAACATGAAACATGAGCATTGTTGTCAGTCGCATAAGTAAGCGATTATGTCGCAATTTGCTGAGAACTTTCGACGGATACTCGAATAATCGTATATTAGTATTACAGATATTACCACAATGTGACGAAGTGCACGTTTACCTCAAGATTATGCGGTAAGCGTATGCGTTTCGCATTTATATTCATTCAATTGATGCATTAACCTTTTTTCTTATCTAAGTTTATATCTGCTTTAAGCTGATTGCAGCAACTTTATATCATATGAAAAGCTTTATTAGTATCGTGTTGAAATATTACTTTAGCACCAAGTGTTAGTTGTAAATGCGTGAAATAGATTCTTCGGACATTTTCTTGAGGTAATAAAATGAGGTCTGTACCTATTAGGTATCAAAAAAGCTCTGTGTCAAAAGGAAATAGAATTGAAATCCTCTATGTTTAAGCACAGAATAATACGTTTAAGGTCGTCAAGATTCTTTATATGAATTGCCCGTGTTATAATTAGCCAGGGCAGCTGGAAACGTGTCGTGACGAAGCGCTCTGTGAATCACAAAGGCATCAATACAGGGGTTAATTTTACCATTATTAGCGACCAAGTAGTACAACTCCACAAATAAAATACACCACAAAACATATGATCAATGAAACAATAAAATACCATTATGTGTGCCATGTAGTTTTCTAAATCTATTGATTGTCTTTTGTTTATTTTACAGAAGCGGCAGATGGCGCATATTTTGTTAATGTCACGTAAGTACCTCGTATGATGATGATGAGCGCTCAATTCATAAAGCTCTTGCATGCACGTTTCAGAAACGTGAGGCATATATTTTTTCTTGAACTCTTTATCCCTATCCATTTTCAATTATTTGTAGGGTCGAACACTTCACTGCGCACTCTTATAATTAAAGTATTTTCTATGTTACATTTTATTACATTCCAGCTGCACAGATAAATGCAACAGATTTCTCACAGTGATGCCATGATAAATCAACACAACATTGTAGATCTTGTGATAAGGAAGTAAGAGCCACTATCCTATGAGCTGTTAGAACAAATGTTAACAATGGCTTAGCAAAAACCAACAAGAATCGCTTTCATGAAATCACATAATAAGACATAAAACATGGAGTGTTTAACAGCAATCTAGATAAAGACAGTGCTAGACTATTTTAAAAGGATTAAAGTTGTTGAAATTGCTCTAACATCACGACTAGATTCTAGGATTGGTCTAGGCCTTACACGCCTCTTTTTGCACGATCTATAATGTCAGTACCTACCTATGTTCTTTAGATCTGGTTCTCAAGGTATTGATTTATGATCTAGTTTTGTGAAACTTCCAAGGTTATATCAGACATGAAAAGTTATAAATCTTGAAATACTTGTATCTTGCTTTACAGTTGTCACTTGGTCAAGAGGTTCTTTACGACAGGGAAAACAATTTGTTTCAATTTAACAAGCAGTGTTTATTACATTGGCTCGTTAATTTAACGATCGAGAATCGAGGTATTTACCTTCTAAATGACAATAGACAGTCGATATAGCCTAGTTCTTTCCCGTCCGTAACTAAGAATGAGCCTTCCGACATTTCTTTGCTGTAAAAAAAGGAAGAAGACACGTAGGTAGCTAAGGAACGCTAGTACTAAGCCTAGTTTGTCAGGCGTCGGTATTGACTTTCAAACCACTCCCGAAGCGGCTCGCCTCTAATAGGAGTTGCGCAGACGCAGGAAGCCATGCCTTTGGGTGCATTTCCAAGAATTACCTTTTAAGGTGAGGTGGTTGCACGAAAATAAAGGATAGAGGAAATACCTTTCTCTCGGAGATTAAATGTTGTAAAATATGTTTTGCAATAAAAATACTTGAAAGTATTACCTTTTTTGGCATATTGGAATTCTTTTGCTTTTAGTAGAAGAATACCTTTCTATCCTTAAGAGTCAGAAAACAATGGTGCTGGAAGAGAAGGGACACTCTTATATTTTGTGAATCTAAAGGTATAATCGAGATTGTTATGCCTTCCTCTAATGCAAGGGGGAGAATTCAGTAATAAGCTCAGTCACACGTACTGCTCTAAGCGAGCTCTTTACTGAACAGCCAGCTAAAATATACCTCATAAAAGTAAATAAATAAATCGGACAAGTCATTCAACAGATTCCTTTAGCTTAGTTGAAATAATTAGTTCCACTGCTGTCAAAACTTCAAGCTTATGTAATGTTATACCGCAAAAAAGGGTTGAACATGAAATTCACCTGTTTTCTTTTCCTAACATAGTGCATCGTGTCCAGCGCTGCGGGATGCTGGGATACTTGTTTGTTAGCAAACAGTAGCTTGTTGCACTGGGTGCCTACCATCAACTTTATGACAGCGATTCAAAAATAGCGCGATTCAGAATAGGTTCCTATAATGAATCGCTTTCTTTCGTACTCTGACCTTCTAAAAACTGGATCGCAAATGAATTGCTAAATGTTAATGACCGAACGATTTGTGTCCTTTTTCTTCTACCTGTCTCTTTCACTCGATTCTGTCATGCCCGGAGAGTGAGAGGGACGGGTATAACCTGCAGGTGACATGTTAAATCGACCGGGTTATAAGTCAAATAAGAGTTTCTGACAGCTTAGCGGCTGTGAAATGTCATTGATCGATCACTGAATCGCTGTCATTGATATTAAGCTGTCGTGGTACGAATAAGCGAAGCAGATCAGTTTAGGTTCCTAAACAAATCCGTAATAAGAGTTGATGGTAAGCACCCAGAGCTATGTTTTTATTGTAGCCCGTAGAGGAGCCCGTGGCGCAGTGGATAGCGCCCTTGGCCTGCGATCGTTGAGGTTAAGCAACGTTCGCAATGGTCGTTCACGGGATGGGTGACCAAAAACTTTTCATCTCGAGCTCCTCCGTGCTTCGGAAGGCACGTTAAGCCGTTGGTCCCGGCTGCACTTGCAGTCGTTAATACCCACGAATCCGCACTGAGCCCGCGTGGTGGGTCATGGCTCATTCTCCTTATTCATCCATAAGGAAAGCCAGTGCCCCAGCAGTGGGGACATTAAATGGCTGATGATGATGATGATGATGATGATGTTTTTATTGGCTAAAAGATTCGGGTTAAAATTTATTAAGAGAAAATGCCTTTTGATTTGTGCATTGCGAGTCTTGTATTTCTTAAGGCAGATTATACAGGATGTCCCAGAAAATGTGAATCAAATTGTCACGGGAGATACCTTGAATAATGACTTCTAAAGTGCCCTAAATGAAAATTAAGTAATTATATAGAAAATCAGATTACTACCTACTGGCGGTTTACCACATAAATATCCATATACGAGTGTGCCCTTATCGAGCATTTATATTTAGAAAATAGTACTAAGGTCGGTTCAGACATTATTGTTTCTAGTACCTACCTATAATGTATGTACATTTTGTCAATATATTGTAGTTGGACTGTAAACTCAACAATCGTAATCATCAAATGAGTGGTATCATAAAAGTAGCATAAAACGGCTTAAGAGGAACATAACAAAAAATGCGAAAGTCACAAGATCTAGTTTTTACGTGGAGCGATTTAAATTAACATGCGATAAACCCATCTTCATTGGACATCTCTTTTTCTGATTTCTCGCAATACTGGTTTAATCTGTTCACCGTTTCTTTAGTTAGAGGGTATTAGCTAAATAACTACTAAGACTCGATAAATCTCTAGATACATCTTTATTGAGGGAAATAAAGATGTATCTCTAATGCCCGAATACTCGTACGCTACCTACTTATCTTTGGGAGCGTCTCAAACATCGCCCTGTCATTTTACATGTCAAACGTATGAAAGAGATGCCATGATGTTTGAGACGCTCCCAAAGATGATTTGCGTTCGAGAATTCGGGCGTAAAGGACTTAAAGAGATAAATTATAAAATTATCTTTAAGAATCCTCAAGGCAAATAGAGTGTTAAAACTCGATTCTGTAGACCACAGTAAGAATAAAAATATGGCGCCAACATTTAACCCTCCGTGTACTACGTGGGGTGTAATAAACCCCAGCCAAACAAAAATCTCTATATATTTCTCAAAATTCGCGTGAACACCTCGAAACCTCGTGTAGCTGGAGTTGTGACACTGCCAAACCGTTGAGTAATTAAATAGTGATTTAGTAGTAGCATCAAAAGCGCAGCGGACAGACGCCTGCAAAATGCAGCCGGGTATCACAAACCCCACTACAGGACGTCGTCGTCAGTATAGTGTGTTAAAATATGACTATTTCTATGAAGAAATTCTAGAATAATAATTTTTAATGATTTTTTATTTTATTATTGTTTCGTACCCTATTAGGCTCTCAAATAAAAATAAATACTTACGACGTTATTAGTTAAGTTTTTTTGTAAATAGACTTTACGAACATTGTCTCATTTTAGTTGATAAAAAAGTACCATTTTTGTTACAATGACTAAAGATATTAAAAATATTTATTATTTGTAACAAATTTATTTTCTTTTTATCCCTTATTAGTCCAGAAACAATATGATTGAATATAAAATAAACTTTAAAAATATATTCCCTTTAAAAAGATAGAATTTCGTTGGGGTACAGGAAACCCCACATAGTGCAGGACGCAACTTTTATCCACGTCGTACACGGAGGGTTAATTTAAAACAAAAATCCGAATGTCACCTTTTTCAAGCTCACAAATAAAATTAAAAGAGGCCTGACCACAAAATGACCTTGGCATGCTGCATAAAGCGCCAGTCTCATTTTAAACGAAAAAATTAAGCGAAAAGTGGTTCATACCGCTTCTTTTCATGCAAGCTCCACTTCAAGTAATATAAAGTTATTCATCGGCCATTTAAAGTCCCCACTGCTGGAGTACTGGCCCACTCATGATTCATGACATGTCACATGACCCACCCACCACGCGGGCCCAATTCGATTTGGTGGGTATTAATTATCGACTGCAAGTGTAGCCGGGAACAAAGGCTTAATGTGCCTTTCGAAGCACGGAGGAGCTCGTAATGAAAAGTTTTTGGTCACCCATCCCGTGACCGACCATTGCGAAAGTTGCTTAACATTAACGATCGCAGTCTCCACCGCTTATAACTAAGCTTCACTTTCAGTGGGCCCTAAATACGCTAGATCTCAACTCTTTTATCGGAATCACTAACTAACCCAGTGGTTGAGGTTTCCAGGAGTAGTTCGCTTCCACCTTCAGCCTTATCTTCGCTTACCATCAGGTGTAATGAAGGCAAAATGCTACACCTTTGTCAATTTAAAAAAAATCTTATGTGTCTAACAGTCTCTTTAGTTGTGTGTGACATTTTTCAGTAACCTTGAAATCGATAGAAAAACGACACCACGTGTCCTTATGGACTATACAAATCTAGGAGCTAGGTTGGTAATGATATTTAATTACATTGCTTGTGATTTCCCTGGCAAAATTGTAAAATGTGGTACGGCTCAGGTTTAGCGGTGTCTTGTTTTAACTGGTCTTGTCTAGGGCATGCTAGGGTTACCTACTAGGTACTTATATTATTCTGCGCTACCACTACATTAAATGTACTTAGTTTTTAGAATATTAGTAAACGGGGAGCAATGTTTTTGTTACCGGCCAAACCCGATTTTAAGACAAACTATAGTTTTTCATAGGTCAAATTAGTTCATAGCGTTGACATTTTGCCTCTGAAGTCCTGTAGAACACGTGCCAGGTAATAATAATTTCGCGGTTATTTTTTTTTCGTGAAAGAATCCCTGTATATCCTATATCGCCTAAAGGATGATTTGGCCTAGGAAAAACTAGTTTTTCCTAAAATCGGGTTTGGCCGGTAACATTTGTAACGAAATCCCGGATCGCATATTTTTTCCGAATAGAGCTATAATATGACGTTTCAAATGTGTAGTTCGATCGCCCGAATTCTTGAACGCAAATCATCTTTGGGAGCGTCTCAAACATCAAGGCATGTCTTTCAAACGTTAGACATTTAAAGTGACAGGGCGATGTTTGAGACGCTCCCAAAGATAAGTAGCGTACGAGTATTCGGGCAATAGTCTATGTAGGTAATCATCGCTAAGTTGTACAAATGATAATGTACTTAACTCTATTAATTGTGATAGAAAAAAACCACCAGCACTACAAATATCTTTCAGGCGATGTGATGTCATCCATCACATAACAATTTTTCTTACAACCAATAAAATATTAACTGTTGTAAGCGTAGAAGTAAACAGAACGGATATGAATGTATAATTTGAATACACCCATACACATAGACAGAAAAGAACATTAGATACTTTTTAACCCTATATTTTTTTGTACGATAAAGGAGACAACTAGTTACGCATAAACCATCGACAACCCTAAGGTACTGGATGTCACCCGATACACTCGCAGTCACTTTACTTGTATTACACCCAGTCACAGTGATTTAGTACATACGGGCGGTGTATTTTAAGAACAGGTGGTAAATGCCTCCAATTACTCCTAAATACACATTTATTTGTTTCAGCACTTTGGAATAATAGTGACAATAAATTCTGATGACCACTTTATCTCTTTCAAATAGATTTTAACCGCTTCTGTGGTCTAGTTGGTTCACACCACCGGTTTCAGACCCAGAGGTCCCGGGTTCGATTCCAAGTGGGGGTACATACTTACCTACTGTTATTCGGTTTGGTCGGTGGTAGAACTTGTTTTTAGTCTGATGCCATATCAATGATGTTTCGAGCATTATTATGTTCAGGCAGTAATGGCTAGTTCCTCAGTGATTGAGGATTCTGGGAATAGTGCGTTTCCACCTTCAGCCTTATCACCACATAACATCACGTGTGATAAAGGCTAAGTGCTATACTTATAGCTCCATTGGGATAAAAAAAAGGGGTCGATACCTAACACAGATTGGAATTAGGTCAGGTGTGATGAAGACTACGACGACAGAAGAACAGAGCTACTTGGAGGAAAACTGGAGAGGCGTATGCTCAACGGTGGGCGGCAATGCGCTGAAGAAAGAGAAGGAAGGATGAAGAATAAGTGCTAGCTCGTTGTGGATAAAAAAAAATAGGCCGATACACCTAACACAGATTGGAATATGTAGTTTACTAAACAATACCAAATCATGAATACAGTGACTGACCAAATTTCATCAGCGTGGCTTTTAGTATGACGTTAAAGAGCTTTATGACCTTTACTTAAGAATTGGGATATCAAATCAATGCCATTCATAAACAAAGCTATGCACAAAGAAACTACGAGCTACACAATATATTTTCTTTCAAGTAACAGCTAAAGAGAACTTACTTAGACATTGTGAAACAGGCCCGATTTACAAATTAACAAAACGCATAACAAACCAGAAAAGCATTTTCTTGTACCACAATGCGTTTTATATTCGGAATTATTCTTTGAAATCTAAGAAACTGATAGCTTGTAAAATTTGTTTCGTTCAATTAAGTCTATAAAAGTGCTTTGTTTCAATGTTTACGACTCCGATCAGTCAGGTCAACACCGTGGTTCCATCAAAGTCATAAAAGCTGTCGACATCAATTCCAATAACCTTCACAAGTGCACAGCCGAATTCCCTGCGTAGGCGCATATCTCGCTATTGATTGATGTATTTACGTCATTCCGCGTTTATGAAGTTCGTAGGCGTAAGAGCCGGAAACAAAACTTATTGTGACGTTTATGACATGTGGTTAATACGGATGAATGACCATTTCTAAACCCTGCGGGCCAATCGCCGTAATTCTATGTAGCGCGTCTTCATCGCGTTTGGGTCTTGACGTTTGACTTCGTATTGCCGTAATGACATAACGACGCACACGTCACGCAAACCTATAGTCCTACAATCCTGTCTGATCCGGTGACATCCGTGACAGAGGAACCACTTGCAATACGAAATTAGCTGTCAAAATAGACTGTCGTATGAAAACTGTTTTAGTTCCAAAGATTATCACCGGAACAGAAAACGTTGTCGCACTGTCAAAGCCGCGCATTATCAAAAACGGTTTTGCACGTCAACTGCACGTACACTTGACTAATGCGTCATAGAATTACCGCGATCGGGGCCCAGTACCCGTAGCACACAAAACTATATCATTATCGCGATTGTACTTATATATTATACTAGCGGCCGCCCGCGGATTCACCCGCGTGGTTCCCGTTCCCGTGGGAATATCGGGATAAAAAGTATCCTATGTCTAGTAATCCGGGCTATCTACCATCTGTGTGCCAAATTTCAACCAAATCCGTTTAGTAGTTTTTGCGTGAAAGTGTAACAAACAATCATAAATAAAAACTTTCGCGTTTATAATATACTAGCTTCCGCCCGCGACTTCGTCCGCGTGGACATTCGAGAATATACTTAGGGGAGGGGGAGGCAGAACGTTTGTCACGTGCGGCGGGCCTCGCACGAGGCTGCTCACTTGGTGAGGGAGGACCCGCCTAATCACGTAAAAACGACTGATCGGATTTTTATGAAATTAAAACATAGAATACTTTTTATCCTGGTTATTGGTCCCCTAAGTATTTTCTCGAATATCCACGCGGACGAAGTCGCGGGCGTAAGCTAGTAAATAATAAGTGTCTGTTTCACAATCATAAAGTTAGTGCTGAGTAGCTTAGGTACCAAGAACTTTTAGGGTACCTACTTAAGATGATTTAGGTTTCTATACCCTGGGTTTGATTTTCGGAAAACTACGAAATGGGTTGCCTATTTGTTTTAAGAAGTAAGCCTACAAAGTTTCAAGTTGAAATGTCTATTTTACCACGGTTGAATCACGTTCAGCGTGTTAAACATCAAAATAAATGCGATTTTTGCAATCGTCATCCCATAAAACCTCAATAACGACATCCATATCGATTTTTAGGTTTATTTATCCCATTTAACTTCTAAGGGGTTGATTTTCGAAAAAATACAAAATATGTGTTTGCTTATTTTGTTTTACTTCCCACCCATAGACCTAAAAATAAATTTAATGAAGGACTTTCCAGATACAATATTTCATCCCCCTTTTCACCCCTTCGGGGATGGAACTGTCAAAAACGCTGACACACGTAAATATTATTTGCAATTGTCAGCCTAAATACAAAATTTGAAGATCCTAACTTTAAAACTGACGGACTTTCATACAAACATTAATCCCCTATTTTATCCTTTTGGGGGTGGAATTTCCAAAAATCCTTTTTTAGTGGATGCCTACACTGTATAAGGTATCTATGTTCAAAATTTCAAGTCTCTAGGTTCAGCGGTTTGGGCTCTGCGTTGATATCTCAGTCAGTCAGTCAGTCAGTCAGTCAGTCAGTCAGGACTTTGATTTTTATATATATAGACTAGCGGTTCCTCGCGGTTTCACCCGCGTGGTGATAAAATATAGCATACCTATGTCACTGGGGAAGAATGTAGCTTTCTAATGGTCAAAGAATTTTCTAAATCGGTCCAGTAGTTTCGGAGCATAATCGATGCAAACAAACAAACAATCAAATCTTTCCTCTTTATAATATTAGTTTAGACTAAAAATAAGTAAATTGACATTAATTCCATGGCCGATTCCAAAGTAATCAATCACTGACGTTTTTAGCCGGTTTGGATTACAGTGCCACAAGCTTTTCTGTTCCGGTGACAGCCGTGACAGAGGAGCCACTTGCAATACCAAATTAGCTGTCAAAATGGACTGTCGTATGAAAACTGTTTTAGTTCCAAAGATAATCACCGGAACAGAAAAGCTTGCTGCACTATACTTTTATCATTATGTGACATTTTGTGGCAGGCAGTGTTTACACCTTCATTAGATGTAGGTGAACGAAGTTCACCGGGTCCACTAGTAAATCTAAGTAAGAGCGCTTGCTTGGAATCTTACAAACAAACACAAGTCACATTTTATTTTTAAATAGCAAATTTTTTTTTTATTGTTTTTTTTACTTTTGTTTCTCTTACCTACTTCAACATGATTAATATTGTCACATTAAAGTCTCGCTATCATGTAGGTGTGAACATAGCACTCGCAGAAAGAGTTAAGGTCTCAATCAGGCTATTCAAAGGCAGCACTTAATATTATTATCATGACTGCGTTGCGTAGGCTCTGATAAATTGTACAGCTTCTATTATAAAAAAATCTGTAGGGTTGTTACATGTAAGTTACGCGTATTTATACTATTTATAAATACTAATGCGAAAGTCTGTCTATCTTTTGTGAATTTAAAGTTTTTTTTATATACAGAGATCATTGCCGACAAGGAACGAAAAAAATCATGTTTTTTGCTTCTTTCGAAGACTAATAATTTTTAGTGACCTAACTCATGACCGGCCGAGGCAAAATTTACAAAATCAGACTAAATATGACGAACTATTGCACGCCATATATTTTTTCACTAGTTACTTTATATAAATTTAATATCCATACCAATTGTGTTTGTGTGCTTGTCCGTCTTGGGAGCTGGAGAGTGTCTTAAGCTACTTTTTATATCCGAAAAGAATCACATTTCGTGTAGTCCACGTGGGTAAAACCTAAGATGAAGTAAAAAATATAAAACAACACAACCCTGAAGTTTGCGTAGGCGTTTATTTCTCCATAAAACTTTTTGTCAGTTGCTTTGTTTTACAAGCGGCGCGTGCGCATTGGGAAATTTCGGTTTTAACTTTTACACACAAGTCGATTTATGTTACTACACGTTTACCGATTGTTTAACAAACCCACATACATGATGATTACGTAAAGATTTTATAATGTTCATTTATTTTGGCGACCTCGGTGCTCGAGTGGCGTAGGTTTTCACGGTGCCGTTATCTCTGTAGTCCCAGAGGGCCTACTCTGAAACGTAAATCCGAAACTTCGGTTAGCCCCGCCCCTTTTACTCGATTCTGTCCCGACTAGAGAGTGAGAGGGACGGGTATACCGAAGTTTCGGGTTTTGCGTTTCAGAGTAGGCCCTCAGGTTTGATTCCCAATCGGGTTAATGTTGAAAACGTATTTTCCTATATTTTTTCTCGTCTAGGTAGGTATATGTAGAAATACGCGTCCTTGTTTCCAATTGCCATACTTGACATTGGAGTAATGTAGGTAGGTACCTACTACAGAGAAAAAAATTCCGTGTTCTGTGGTACCTAACCTACCTACGTGATGGTGTCCAATTTCTATTTATTTGTTCACGCCTAACTTATAATTTATTTTTATATCCTAAGAACTTAATTAAAATTAATTTCAAAATGTTGACGGGTATTTTAGTGTTGCTACTGACACTAAATTTTCCAAGTCTACTAAATCGTTGTGTGTATTTAATCATTCACCAAATTGAACCAGTAGTTAATACTGAAACTAGTATATATAATAACGATAATGGCGGTAAACCAACCCATAATTATAGTTTTGCATTCCTAGAAAATACATGTGCGTGTAAGCAAAAGGCAGCTACCGAACGCTCCGGGACAGAGAAGAAGTGATCAGGTAGCAAGTAGAACCTGTAACTATCAGTTTCATAAGGAAATTTCAACCTTACACGTATTTAAATAAGGATTACCTATAATTAATCTTTGAATGTTGTGCTAAGATACATGTCGCCAATCAGGAAAGGAAATCATTAATATACTATAAATCATAATATGCCATGTTTGAAGGCAGGAAATAAGTAGGTACTTATGTGTTAAAATATGATATACACATAGGTACAGAAATATATTTCTATAACGATATACAAATTCTTTTTAACGTTAGAAAATATGCTAGAGTGCTTGACTTAAACCGCATTATTAATAAACGTGGAGCAAAGTTACACCTACTTTAAAAGTGATGTTGTCAGACAGAGGCAACAACAGATTTACATCAGAAAATAGGGAATAGACTCCAGAAATGTATGAAATAGTTGGTATTTATACACCATGTTTATTAATAAGAGAAAATAGTTTCGAAATACGTAAAGAAAATCCGCAGAAGACAATGATAATACTCCTATTATAAATAAGAAACACCGAGGAAAACCATTAAACACAGCCCAGAAAACATTGCTAAAGTAGAGAATTCTAATGTGAACTACATTAATTCTGGTAGCATCAACATTTTCCCACTGCAAAGACACATAATAAACTTGCAACGTATTTCTTTAAAAAAGCTTCGAAAGATGGAAATAGAAACAAGCTTTTCAATTCTAAACATGATGGCGTAACCGGCGCTCGTAAAAGAAGCATAAAATTCTTCACAGGCAACACCAGTAGCGTCTGCAGTTGCAATATATGACGTAAGACGTGCACCGAGTGAAAATATCATATTTATACGATCGTAACGATTATGAGACAAGACCGTCAGGTAGCAGCGACGATACTCTAGATCTAGAAATTAGATAGTAGAGACAAATATGGACGTTAGGATGATGGTCCAAGATGCGGAAGAGTAGCGGGATTATCGTAGCTTAGATTTAGTTCTGTTGACAGAGCATACATATTTCTATTTTCACACTTTCGATCAACAATACTACCTACTAGATAACCGGGTTGAATGTCGGCTAAGCGAATAAGAGCGCATTAGTAACATTCGTAACTCCATTTAAAACAAAGTCAGTCGGTGCCATATAATTGCGTTCTGTAAGGCGTTATCAAGTGATATTGTTAATCAAAGATTCAGATAGTCTTTTAATACAACTTGGAGTTGAAGCTAGTAGTGTTTATTGTCAATTTATAAAAATAATATGTGAAGTGCGTGATTTACGATATAGTGATGTCAGTCAGACTGTCTATTAAAGTATTGAAAAATCTGGTATCTGTAAGTTACACGACACAATTAGGTGTGAGAACCACTAAATACAATCAGTCCCACACTACATCTTAAAATCAGCAGACTAGTCCAAATAAACTGACCCTAAAAGGGTGGTTACATATACATTTTTCTAATAGGAATAGTTTTCGCACCTGGAAAGTGCTAATCCATGGGTGCTTGTGAATTTCTCAAACCACTCCATGCATTAGAAGAACTCAATGTTCCGAGTTTCAACAGGGGAGAAACGTACCATCCTATATGGACCGGTCTTGCTTATAAGGCGTGCAATCATAAAGTCTGTCATGGTAGTAGCATCAGAAACAATGTGGAAATGCTGTAAGTCGGACTGGAATGGCACGTAAGAAACATCATTGCCCTCTTAAGACAGCGGACATATAGTTTGAATGCCTAAACTGCGTCGAGCGCCTACGCGTTGCGCAATGCATCTGATAAAGAAATAGTGTCAATTGATCTTTATCTACTTAAACGTGATGTCGAAACAACTGCTACAGAGGAAAAGCAAAAAATATTCGGTGTATTTTGAGGAGATAATGACATAATGAAATACCTTTCATCGATTCTGGCAAGATAAGACTCACTGTTGTACCAATTTTAAACGTGGTAAATAACCTTAATTTCTGAGAACTCAAAACTGTGGGTAAAGGGTTATAATAGTTAACTGTAAGGGCAAATGTTTAGAAAATCTTTGAGGCCTTTACTAGCAACTCAGACCTTGCGTCTGTATTACGTACAAGGCAAACATCTCTGATGTGGTATTTCGAAATCGAAGATTTAAATTGTCACAGCGAGATGTATTGACAGAGGCAGTGCCCACGCGAGGAAATGCAGGGGTAATGCTCCGAGAAAGTGGCGCGTCCTATGTTATCAGAGATCACAATTATAGAGCAGAACACCCCCCAGCTGCCAGCCTAATGATAGTGTTTGCTTAGAAAGTGATCTCGCCTGGAGTATTGCGGACTGTTTGGTGAGCATTAGCAGGCTTAGGTAACTCAGATGATGCAAAGTTAGGTTTCAGTTTTGATGCAGTGAATCGAATTGATTCTTCAAGATGTTTTATATATCTACAACGTAAAACTAGGAAGACCTTACAACAAGATTGAGATCTTCTAATTATGTGATTTAAGTTTGAATGTAATAGCACAGAATAAATAATAGTGCTAAGGCACAGAAGACTCACTCTGCAAGCTCATTCAAATAAAAATAAATCTTTCTGCGTGGAAATAAAGTCCAATTCCGGTTGCTTTGTCATCGCTTGCCTATTGTTATAATAACCTAGAGTTCGCGCATGCAAGCAAAACTGTACCCAATCTCTACGCGCGAGCGTTTCTATTTCTATGAATGTCTCAAACACCTCGCTCGCTGGTTAGGGTTGCGAGCGACTTGCGAGTTCGGTTTTGTTGTTTCTTTTGTTATTTCTTTTATTTAGACACCCGCAAACACAACAGTATCTTATATACAGATTATAAGAACGTTTAGTAGTCATTGTTCGGTGCACAAAAATCACAGAAATGATCGATCGTTCTACGCGCGAACGTGGAGCGTACGAGCCGAGCGGCATCCTTCTGCCATACGCCTGCCCGGCAGGCGCGCCGGCCGAACGTACCTAAACTGCGGAGTGACACTCCCCTGGTAATAGTGTAAACGTACAAGTTATTTTTAATAAATAATATATTTATCTTTTTAATATTAATACCTAAATACTTACCACTGCTTTCCTGTATCTATAGATAGATATTAGGGTGAAGGAGGTGGGACGCGAGACAAAGTACATTATGAATTGCGTTTTTACAATGCTACTAAAATGCATAAAAGCTAAATCTGGACTGCACTAATAAGACTCATAACGACACTGATTAGTCAAATAAAGAAGTGAAAACGAAAGCATCACCAAAGAGTTCCAGGAATTTCTTGATTGGAAACTTTTTAGTGGACCGTGTGGCACGAATAGTCCGTTCAAAATAGAACCGCAGCAATTTAAGAATCAAACAGATGGACAGACGGAAGATCGGCCGACATTAGGGCGTCACTCGCGTTTGTGCATCGCTTTCTTACTCTGAATTGGCGTAGTTACTTAATTTTCACATCAGAGAAATCTCAACTTTATTGACCTTACAATTACTTAGTTTTATTTGTGAATTTTGAATGAAAATTTTTCGTAACTTTAAACAACACAGCATGATGATTTGTAAAAAATATTTTAATTAAGTTAATGATAATCATTTGTCATTCTATGCTTAATGTGGCAATAACGTCACATTAACAATTCAAATTAATAAAACGCGCAAGATTTCTAGTAAAGATGAACACAATCGTAATGACCCATTCCACCCATGCAGTAACGATGGCGACTGATAAATTTTTCAGAGAGAGTAATAATTAATAAACATTCAAAATACCGAAATTTCTCCATCTCTTGAAAATTTAATGGAAGCCTCTTGATTGTATAACTCGAATATATATACCTATATGTCGTAGGGATTTTGTCAAAGTCGTGATATTATAATTCCACTAGTGAAATTATAATTTCGCGTGATATTATAATTCCACTAGTTAAATTATGAATAGACAATGAAACAATCCATAAGTTGTATTGATACAAAAAAAATAACCACGAAATTTAAGGCGATCGCGATGCGCAGTGAAGCGATTTCTAACCTATCACGTGTTCTATATGACTTCCGAGGCTCGTAGCCGTGTGCGTACTGTCTCGTAATGTCTATTCATAATATCACGCGAAATTATAATTTCACTAGTGGAATTATAATATCACAACTTTCGACAAAATCCCTGCGACATATATATCGCGATCGCTCTCAGTTTGAAACATTTTTTACAACCATTGCTGCTTGCTGCAGTACCTAATACAATTTTATTTTCAAATGCCTTCAATAACCAGTGATGGATGCCAAACTGCAAACGATCGCATTTGATGTTGAGTCAGACAAAGATCTACTTTATGAGTCCTTAAAAATTTTCTCAGAGCAAATTATGACTGAGATTTTAAACTCTTGAACTTACAATTAAGTTTGCTCTTATCTTACTTTACTATACATACATACATACATACGATACTATTTTATTTCTGAATTTAAAATTATGAACTGAGATTTGCTCTCTAAAACGTTATTTCAGTATGGATAAAAAAATTAAGTAAGTATACCATGTCTATATTATGATTTCATATAAGACAAGATGATTTCTTGTATGGTAAAGAAAGATAGGTAGGTATTTTGGAGGTAAAAATAATTTGGTGATATATCAAATTACTGTTGCTTCAGCTGCAATATAAATTGAAAACGAAGTATTAAATTCAATCGACCCATCTCACAACTAGCTCCGATGGGACTGGTAGGATTGGTGATATTTTTAAACAGATTATAACTACAACAACTATCTCCATAAATACTTCTAACCACAAAGAGTCCAACATTGTTGCATTAAAAGAAAACAGCTGTTGTTTACGGCAAAACACTACAATGAACAGGAATCCGAAGTGTCTCAATTTGTAATCAAATTCGCTGTTACTAAATAAAGTTGCAAAACGTATGGAACTAGGTATTACAGATTTTATACGCAAATCTCGCCTTTCGCGGTATGCACTACTCTGTAAAATAGTGGCAAGTCTATGTTAGTTTGAGCTAAGTATATCAGTAATGAGTATTAATTGGGTGGTAGGTAATATTAATATCTAGTTACATTAGATTTGCGAAATGTTCGCTGGGTTATTTTAAAATGCAGACTCTAATTTGTTATTTAATTCAACTTCATAGACATTTCTAAAATATAACTTTTGATAGCTTTTTTATTAAATTGAATCGAAACACGATTTTATATAATTTTAGTTGTACATTGTACAATGGATAAAAACGTTAATCTTTAAGGCGCTACTCGGAAAAAGTATCGACTCTTTGATATAAAACTATAGGACGGTTAGAGTTGTTATAAATCTGGTAATAAGATATATATTTCTTCATACCTTTATCTAGAATCGTATAGTTTCAGAAACACGATTTTATGATTTTGGCTCGACACTTTTAATTTTCGAAAATACCTCTAAAAAATAAGAAATATCAAGATTATTCTTAAATGGGGATACATATACTATTGAAAATTAGTTTAATTAGTGGACACCAATAATATTAAGGATCGTATAGAAGCATTTTTAAAAAATCGCTATAGTTTTTGAATACGAAGTGATTTTGTGTTTTTTTGGCGTAATCGGCAAAATTGGTCTCGCTCCCGCGCGCGTCGTTTTCTCATTGCTATCTCGCTTTAGCATAATTTTTCCGAGTATCGCCTTAATAAATAAATACAAAAGCATGCATTTTCAATATCGTAACGTACACAATTACATCAATCAAGACGTGGTCAACTTGTCAAGACACAGGAAACAAAATATTGAAAACGGTGACTAACTGGTGCTACTGTTGCCCGTTGTAGGTTGACCTGTACTGTTTCATGCAATAGGGACAAATTTTATTTATATTTAAAAAACTTTTCAAATAAAAAAATAGAATAAGACAATTTGACAACCAGAATTATCAAATACTAGCGGACCCTCGCGATTTCACCCGCGTGGTACCCGTTCCCGTGGGAATATCGGGTTAAAATAAAGCCTATGTCACTCGGGAAGAATTTAGCTTTCGAATGGTCAAAGAGTTTTCTAATTCGGTCCAGTAGTTTCGGAGCCTATTCGATGCAAACAAACAAACAAACAATCAAATCTTTGCAGTGGAACTGCATCTTAAAACTCTCCTAGCATTTGCATTCGCAGGATATGCGGTAATAAAATGGCATAACTAGTAGCTATTCGAGCCCGAGATACCCCGACCCAGTTGTGGCTGATAGAAGATACGCGAGGTGACCAAATAGCCTTTGTGATCAAGGATTAATCTGCGAAATTATATATTTTGTATACTTACAGTTTTTTATGTCTCCTGAAAAGTTTACATTTACTGACTTATGGGGTTTCTCAAAAGACCTACTCTTTTGGTACATTCCTGTGGGGAAGGAAAAAATACGAGGTATATGAAAAGTGGTTTGACTATATTGTCTTTGAATCAAACTCTTTTGTGCCTTCGCAGTTGCATACTCACCAACCTTCATGTTATGGAACTAGAATTCGTTGTGAGAATGGTTAATGTTTCCTAGTAGGTATTCTTAACTAAAACGAACTATTTCATTTATAAAATTAACAGTAGGTACCACGACCACTTAACCCAAGTATACTCGAACTCCAAAACAAAAGAGAGTAGGATGCGGTGATTTCGGCGTGAAAGAAACAAAAGCTAAACGTAACCTATAGTGTTACCTGTTACGAGGTTGTGGCCACGGCGCTTTTGAGCCAAGGGTGACACGTCTCGAGTTACAGACAACTTGTCACGACTGGGTTGTTTTCAAAAGTAGACCCTTTGTGCTGTCTGTACTAATTCAAACATCACGGCTTACACGCTCTAAGAGATTGCGGTAAAATGGATTTTTCCACGAGTATTGTTTCAAAGGACCGAGTAAGTACGATATCTTTCTAAATAGTTTAAAAAAGTAATCTAAGTTTTAACCACAAAATCTTTTAGACATTTTTTCAATAAATCTTGTAAGTAATTTGAAGGTATACAACTGCGATTCCTTCTAGGGAGTTAGTTGAGAATAACTAGGTACCTAACACACATATCGAAAAACAACTAAAATAGGTACTATAAACAACGTGTTAATAAATAAGTGCAAAACCTCTTAGGTGGTGATTGTGTTCATGAATATGAACAACTTTTACTATGGGGCCAACTCTGCAACTCAACTATAAACAACGTGTTGATAAATAAGTGCAAAACCTTTTAGGTGGTGATTGTGTTCATGAATATGAACAACTTTTACTATGGGGCCAACTCTGCAACTCAACAAAAAAAAAACAGCTGTTCCATACATTCTGGTCGAGTAGGTTAGGTATTGACAATTTGTATATGATACAGCTGATTTTTTTTGTTGAATTGTAGAGTTGGCCTCATTGTAAAAGTTGTTGATATTCGTGAGCACAATCACCACATACAAAATTTCATAGCAACAATTTTTGTACTTACTATTGCTATTTTTATAGGAAAATTATATAAATGAAAACTCAATGTGAATGAAAATTTAGAAGGGACAAGCTGGGGTAAAAATATTCGCTAACTACCTTTAGAAGTTTTCCTTCCCATCCCACTTCTTGGTCACCCTACTTTTAACATTGAAAACATGCATTGATCCATCTGATCTGTTATCACTTTACCTAGCTGTAGTATGCTGTAGTCACAAATAACCAGATCGGAGTACAAATGACATTTATTTCTTAATTCTAGTCGTATCTTTATAACGGGCGTGGGCAGGAGCACGTAAGGTAGGTAGACAGTACATAACTTACTTCAAGCTTAACTTACAACTTTGTAAGGTAACCAATATCAGATACCTACGTAAATAATTATGGGACGATGTGTTTTAGATTTTGGAATTTACAATTGTATTTTCTAGTCTAAGAACGATGTGATTTCTTAGAATATGGTAATAATACTGATTGTAAAAAATAGGCGACATAAAAATACTAATTTTTGATAATGCAGGTGTAAGAGAAAATACCTAAGTATCATTTTTACTGCAACAAAAAGAGATTGCAATTTAAAAAAAATATATACTTACAAGAAAAATATAACTTATTCAATGTCAAATAGAAAAGCAGTCACGTGGATAGCGAAAATGTTTACAGTTCTGTGAAGATACCTACTCTTTCGAAAAAATAGAGATAGTATCAAAAATGATAACAACCTTTTGTAACTAACTATATGTATAACTCTGATGATAAGTTATAGATGATATTCAAATAAGAGAAAACAAGTAAGATACGCTATCGAATGACATTATAGAATAGACGTTTTATATTATGCGAGGGTCACAATATTCAATGCCAGTGTCAGATACACATACATAATGAATGACACAAAAGGGGGAGGGGCACGGGCATATAAATTAAATGCTAATCGAACCATTTCACGGGCAAACCCGAATGGGGTCACTGGTGTGGCGGCGAACAATGGCGGGGGTATTGTTGTTATTTAGATAGCATTATAAGGTCTGATTTAAAGTGTATTTTGTTTTGAATGGTGATTTCGCCGAAAATATCCATAAATACTAATATTATAAATGTGGAAGTGTGTTCGTTTGTTTTTTTGTCGGATCGACTTGATTTTTGGTATGGAGATAGTTTGGGAGCTGGATAGTGACACATACTACTTTATATCGCGGAAAAATATCACATTCCCACGAGATAACGTCATATAGTCCACTCGGGTGAAACCGCAGGCGGAAGGCTAGTTTATTATATTATTTTAACTATGTTTATGATGTACCTTTTTACCAGTGTCAAAATATAAGTATTGCCACAAATGAGTTTTAAATTACCTGTCATTTAGGGTCATTTATATTTTTACATGTAAATCTTTGCGCATGACTACACCATTTTGTTCAATTTTCGTGATCTTGAACTACTAGTTTTAAGAGTGTTTCTAAGAAATTCCAACGGTCGGCTTTGTTATTGGAACTAAAGGATGTTTGAGTACTACTCTCACTACAGCAGCCGATAACACCTTCCATCACATCACACGGAATCAGTGGAAATACGTGATTTATAAGTGGAGCTAAATATTTGCTCAGAACTCTCGTATCGTATTTTATTTTATTTTATTTATTTAAGGATAGCTAGCAAGTACATACACCAAACACAAGGTAAAAATACATTTGAAACTTACAAGCTACAGTGTTGTCTTATTATTAGCTGCCACGACAAGTAAGACAACAAGTAAACTTAACTAAGCAATTTGTTACATTCACAAACGCTAATTATTTTTTTTAAATATTACTATTTGCATAAGTTATATAATACTTATTAGCTAAGCATGCAAATCATGTAAAAAAAGAAATTTACCGTTTTTTAAATATATCTAATAATAGATGTTTAAAAGTGACAAATTTAGAATTAATATCCAAAACAGAATCTTTAGCAAGTATATTAAATTGACCCATGGTTCTATGTATAGTTGAAAAATGGCGTAAGTTGCTTTTAAATGATTTCTGAGAAAACAGTTTGAAACGTGTGCTTCTGACAGTCTTGAATGGAACGTGAAAGGAGATTTGCTCAAGGAGAAATGGACAGTCTATAGTGCCACTAATAACCTTATATAAAAATAATTGATCAAGAAGCTGTCTTCTTTTTTGAAGACTAAGTAAAAATCTTTGAATTTAATTTAACCTCATCGATATATTGACATTTATACAGAGAATTTGAAGTTTGAAGCCAAATGATCGACACGTAAAGAAGAAGAAGTCATTTTATAAATGTTTGCTACGTTTACCAAACGTAAACGTTAGAAATATTTTAATAATGAGCACCTGTTTTCAGAAGAAGGTTTAATGGTCAAGATATTTTGTCTCAAGCAAGCCCCTTTTACTCACATTACATTAATTACTCACTGTTACATATGGGTACTTATTTTCAACTGATGAGGAATTACAAGCTATGGCTTTCTTAAGCTTTCTATCTTGACTAAGAGATGATTTATGAATGCTCAAAACTTCTAGATGTTCCTCGACCAAAACTGAATATAATTAATTCTTTAATCAATATCGAGTTTCTGACTCCCCAAATTATAAGTCCAATTAAATCACGACACAATCACTTGCTGCTGTAATAATTAACTTGTCAAACCCAAGTTCCAAGCTAAGCATGTTGATAATATCTCAGCAGCAATTAAAAGCGCCATCAATTTCATATTTGATTAATTGGAACTATTATTTCGCTATTTTTTTCTGCAAACCGGACATCCGATGACGTAAGCAAAACTTTGGACCTGATGAAAAAGATAATTGATTTGGAATTATGCAATAAATCTTAAAAAGTGTAGACGCGTTTTGAAGCAACGTTTTTGTGAGTTAGATCAGTGACAGGCTTACATAAAATTATATTTTTAGATTATTATTTTAATTACTTTGAACTGAGCCAAACGAAATATAATCAAATAATTAAAAAATGTCATTAAGAAGAGCCGTTTGGTACCTAGTTAAGTTTAAGTATGGCCCCCTTTAGATTTCAGTTATATGTCGATGTGCTGAAGTTTATGAATAAACCATTAACACTCATTATACAACCAATATAAGTCAGTTTGTAGACTGGCTGTAAATATAACATAATCGAATGCTTTATAAATATACGAGACTTACAATGATGAAAATAAATATGAAAGTAATAACATGTCATCAACTAAAATCTCACTATGCGCTTGCGCATGTAAGTAAGCCGGGTAACCCAATCAGTCGTGATCTGACCGCGGAGCGCAACGGACGTGTAATCGATACGACGAAAGCCGCTTTCCTCTCGGGAAATTCTTCAATGACCATTATACACACCTTTTACCAATAAAACCTTATAAAGTAGTTTCACTGTTAGCCATTCTTTCTACTCTAGTAGAGTAAGTAATTTTCTACTAAGGTTTCATTAACCTTTTACGAGTGATGGATAGTTCGTTAACGGATTAATGTGCAGGAAAGGTGTTAGAACCTACATTTGTAATATGATAGGTATTATTTATTATAATTTCACGTTTTTCTTACTTAGTTAACTACTGGCACTATACGAGTAGTAGTTGCTATTTAGGGTTAAGATATCTCATAATTAGGCTGAACGTAACTGTTACAGGATATCTTTAAGATACAGGTTCAATTAGTACAGTGAATCAAAAATTTAAATAAAATATATATCACAGGATAACTGCAATAAAACATATTTTATCTCCCGCTCCTCTAAAATAATGCAATGCTCGTAGAGTTTATCTATAAAGACGTTAAAACATTGAAAATCGTTAAAGTGCTATCTCATTTTAAGCAAATCTGTACACAATTTTGTACGGAGCTTTCAATTTGACTCTCAGTTACGTCGTTTTTCGATGATCAAATATTCACACATAAGAGGATTGTCTTATCTCATCATATGGATGACTAACACTAAAAATGCCACTTCATCCAGTGCAACAACCTCCAAAAGGGTTCGTAAATAAACAACCTATGTAAACATGGCAATAAAAAGAAACTGCAACCGAGCTCGAGTCAATGACACCGATATCGTAGTACAATCAACCGCACAAGCGAAGTAACATTTGAGGACATTAATACTTTATGAGAAGGTAGAAAATCGAGTGACGAACTTGAAGAGTAGTCGATAGGAACTTAGAAGCTACAAGTTCTTTGTTGGAGTAGGTCTGACCATATAAAGGACGCACGTAATGCGTATGAAGAAGGAAGGTGACCTACGATTGATGATGGATCGGTTTGAAGTAATAATGAAAAAGTAAAAAAACGCTTTTATGCATTAAATTTTAGCGGAAAGTAGCAAAACTTGTTCAACGTAATATAATCAAAAAAACAAACAACACTAAAAGTAGTCCACGAAAAGATTTATAAGTTGTTATCGCCATTTAAATAATTTTTACATTCGAAAAAGGAAAAAAAAGCTAATATTTACAATTATGCAATGTTTCTAGACCGTGGTCGGAGTATTTTAAAAATGATGAGTCTTGTGTAACCGGTAATTACCGCAGTTAATTACTATATAGTGATACAAATCCAGTTTACAAAGACATTAATGGTCGGGCTAGCATCTTTCTGGGAAACTAGACTATGACTAATTGCTGAAGATTAATGCAGATTTATTCATTAAAAACAGGTTTATAGATGTACAAGAAATAATCGGAGAGATTTACAATAGTATGTGCTTAAGTGAAAATGCTTTCACACCATGTCATAATATACGCAGCTGCAAATTTATGCTTTCCCTGCAAACACTTTGCATAATTCACATTTGTGCATTTCTATGTTGTCACATGATTCATTTCATATTTACCTTGGCCTTCTTTTAACACAAGTCATTCTGATATACACAACCCACATATTTTTTTCTTATTCCAAGTCACTGTTAGAGCACAATTAATAATACCAATGCTAAAGTCATTAACTAAACAAATACTACATGAAGGCACATACCAATACTTTGGCTTCAAAAAAAATCGTGACTAATCGTAAGTGACTTATGTTGGCAATTGTAATATCTAAACTATGATTACTTTTGTGAAGAAATTGTACTTCTTGTGCAATGTACAGAAAATGATAGGCAATCAAGGGCGTGATCATAATTAGCCAACAATCAAAATAATCGTGTATATATTAAGAAATTCGACACATAATACGTAATGCGATGATAGATTGTTGTAATATGTTACTGGGTTACTGTAAATGCGGGGAAATTAAGTCATTTTTAGATACACTATCGAAGGAGATAATAGTGAAGCAAGATGGTTCACACGATTCTTTTGAAGTGTTGGACTATGGAATATTGTATGGAACGTTTGTTATTCGGTCACACCAGTATTTCTTAATAAAACTTTATTTCGTAAAGAAATAATTCCAGTTCCAAGTATTGATGACACAATTGCTTTAATTCGTGAAAAGTAAAAGTGATTGTCTCAGTTCCGCTGATCATTTAATACAGAGGCGTAATAAGTAAAACAATAAGAAAAAGAAGTAAGCTAGGTTACTTTGTTTTAACATTATAGCGGAACGGAATCGCATCGATGGAGAAAAAATAGATACTTTAATAGGACACTGCATTACAGTCACAATATTTGTATTAATTTACCTTCTATAATTTGCTTTGTTTATATTTAATTGCAAGCATAAGGTCCAAATTTATTAATTAAACTTCAAAATCTTGTCACCTATTTATTTATACACATCCGAAAAACCTTAGAAATGTATGAAACCGCTATATGCCTAAACGAAAACTACTCAAGACTAAAATTACTCAGAGCTTTTTCTCATGGGAGTACAAAAGCAGGAAAATCTTTTACTTATTGTAAGTGGTCAGGCCTAAACACTCATAGTAAATAATAGCCACATCGGGAGTTCCTACAAACTCCAAAAACATCTGATTCCTCTTCAACTTATTATCAGCGGTAGTTACTCACCTCTCCTCCAACATTTCGTTGAATCTTTTACTTATTGTAAGTGGTAGGCCTAAACACTCGTAGTAAAGCTATCATAGCCACATCGAGAGTTCCTAAAAACTCCAAAAAATCTGATTCCTCTTCAACTGATTATCAGCGGTACTCACCTCTCCTCCAACATTTCGTTGAAGGTCTTGGACTTGCCCCGCGGCTGGCAGGGCTCGTTCTCCATGCGACGCACCTCCACGCACCGCTCGATGATGTGCTCCACGCGCTTCCGTCGCGACGACTTCCAATTGTCCAAGTTCTGGAGACGAAGAGAAAATGATAAAGTCATGATATTAATTTTTGCATTCACAATGCTGTACTTATAAAAGAAATAATACTAGATTCCGAGTACCCCATGTGGGTTTTCAAACCCACAAAATTCCCGGTTCCACCACCGATTGAGCTACCGGGAAGATACTAGCAATTTTTTCTAGAACTTTATCGATTTACATGTTTAACAAATTGAATATAGATCTTAATTTGGTATCTGAAGAAATACCAACAAGGAGTTCATTTAGTTTTCGAATATGAATACTATTCGTAAATAAAGAAGTCATTATTACCCAGCTATAAGTTACTTAATACAATATCCAGTATATAAGTAAGCGTCAATGCCACAGTTATACGATTTAAAAAAAAACAAAGTTATGCCAGAATTATCTGAAATAAATTTTATATTTCTCATTGTTTTCCTCTTATTTATAAATCTTATAATCTAGACGGAATGCATTGGTTACCTTGACAGATTGATATCGACCGAGTTCGATTTTCATATAATTGAAATTCGTCGCACGATTGCAATGAATCCATAATAACATTTTGATTTACAATTGAAAGTAACTGCTTGGGCATTAATTTAACTCCTAGATCTTTATTTACAACTAGCGGATCCTCGCTGTTTTACCCGCGTGGTGCCCGTTCCCTAGCGAATATCGGGATAAAATATAGCTTATATCACTCGGGAAGAATGTAGCTTTCTAATGGTTAAAGAATTTTTTAAATCGGTCTAGTAGTTTCGGAGCCTATTCAATTCAAACAAACAATCAAATCTTTCTTCTTTATAATATTAGTTAAGAATTACAGAAACAAGTTATTATTAAACCACGTTGTTCTTGTTAGCCTTAGCACTGAATGTATTATCTTTGGTACGTGCTTAGTTTGGTTTTGCTTCATTTTCAGATTAAGCGAGAAACGAGTAAGCACTCATACAATTTGTTTAATAATAAAAGTCTTCGATGAATCATCAGTTGTGATGTGCCTCTTGTATCGAAAGTGAGCAAAAAATCTTATAGAATCTTTAATTTAGACTTGGGCACAGTTTTTTCATTCGCTTCGCAACGGTTCAAGACCTATCCCAATTATAATTATTAGCCTCCAGCTGTGAGAACGTGCAAGCGATCTACAGTCGTGATGCAATACTATTTCATGCCAAAACGAAACATGGAAAATAAATTGCTGTAAGTCATATTATTTATACTCTTAATAGTGACAACTCTTCATAGCCAGTTCCAAAAAAGGAAAAGGGTGAGTCGGAAATACCAAAACTTAAACTTTAGTCAGACAATATACACAACCTTTTTAAAGAACCGAATGTAGAACCTTGAACTATAGCATGTTATGTTCCTAATGCGATAATAGTTGTAATAGGTTACATGATCAGCAAGGCCAATACTGCCATGCCAATACTACATCGTGATGCATCATAATAGAAAAATGACAAGCGAAACGATAAATCTTATAGACAAGAATATAGACTATTCATACCATATATTTTATTCCAACTTGTAAGGAGTTACACTACACTCTAACTGAACTGAATATAAGAATAGGAAAAATGTGATAGTAAAAAACCACGAGCCCTATAAGTAGCTTTCGAACCCTTTTTTCCTATACTTACAGAATTGCATTGTGAATGCATTAAAAATAATTTAAAATCTGAATATAAGAAGTCATGTAACTATGTAATAAAAAATTATTTCTTATTTGGTACTTTTCTAATAGGAAGGTGTTTGTAGTTCGTACTTCAATAGCTGGTAAGTATATTATACAATTATGGCACAATATACTTTAAAATAAAATTAGTAACAAAAGAAAATATAAGAAAACTTTCAAGCAATAAAGTCACGTTGTCGAAATATTATGTCGTTTTAAAGTAGTCGTAGGATGTGATGCAATCATTGCACTGAACAATATTACATAGGAAGAAGAAAATGAAAACAGTGAAGACACAATGATAGATGACACCAAATACGAGAGTACGGAAGCAATAATGAACGTTACTTTCAATCAATAAATAATAAGCAAATAAAACAGCAGATTTTTACTTACATACGCCATTAAGGCAAACAGCTGATTTGAGAGGTACACGGCTAAATACACTTTGATTCGTTGACTACAATCAAATATTAAGCTTAGTGAAAATTTAGAACCTGGGAAGATTATTTCACTCTGCTAAGTATGTATGTGAAGGAGGTGAGGCGTAATTAAACAACTTTTGCTTTCTACCAGTGGGCATTGTCTCTTGAATCATGTTTGTGTTAGAGCACGCCTCAGACGTGACTGATTAGCAGAATTGACAGCTTACTCTCTATCGGTGCGAAGGATATTTACAGAGTGCAGTAGCCATGCACATTTATTTATCCATCAGAAGAAAATGAGTCTTAAGCTAATGGGAATATGGCGTGCATGTCTGTTGACCATCTCGTGCACTTGAAGTTACACCAAACCAGAGTCTAAACATCGCGTGCTAAAGACGTGTGTTTTTTTCCCCTCAATTTCGCTTTGCAGCATGCTGAAGATAAATACATCAATGTTCTGTGGGACAAGCATGAGAAAATTCTGAATTATTATGACATTGGAGATAATTCTATTGCTTTGTTGCACCGCCATCATAATTATTTATGTATGACTGATGAAATAAATTAATATAAGACAGCACTACAATTAGATTGGAATCTGAGTAAGTAATTTTATGGTCATGTTATGTAGTAAGAAGGTTTTTTATCTTTTATCTTAGGATTACGACTTGACAAGAAATCAGTGTTAGATCCACGCTAGGTTTCAGGCCCAAGAACCGCCATCTTTTTCATATCAGATATCCAGCAGTTCCAGGTAGGTATTGTTTTAGTTTATTGGTGAAGTTGGCGATGCGAGGTTAAAATATGGTAAAAACCTTAATCATGATGAATGAAGTAGATTAATGATACACGCTAAATACACGCTACATACAAACGCCACTGCTTTTGTTTTAAGCCGCACAGTGACGTAACTAGAACCTGCCAGAGCTCTCAACTACTTCAACTTGAAAACCGACACTTTTGAGCCAAGATTCGTATTGCACAATGTGCTATTTAGTTTCAAGCGTCAGACTGTGCCAATCTTAGTAATAGCACCGATAATGCCGTCATTAAAAACTGTTCTAGATTTAACTTGCAAATAAAACACTAAAGTGTCCTTAATAGACCGTCATTAAATAAAATTGTTGTAGCATGCTAAAACAAAGTTGCATTTTCAACGTCGATAACTTTTGCGAAAAGATAATTTTAATTGCCATAAGTACCCATATATGAGAAACAATGACTATCTTTCGCATTTATGAAATGTTCTACTTTATTTTAATGGTTAAGAGTGAGCGGGAGGCCAATATTGTTAATTAGATGCTTTAGCTATTTGATGGAGAAAAAAAGCCAATTCTGAGAGACCGGAAACCTCGCATTCTGTAGCTGGCGGCGGCGTCCCGCGACGTATTTCCGCTCGGGACGGCGCGCGGCGGCGGGAATACCAAAGAGACTGTAACCGGCATGTTGACAAAGGTAAACATACATAAATGTGGTGGATTATCAACAAGCTAGTTACGTTGAAATGGATAATTGAAAAGCAAACAATGGAATTGTAGATATCCATTTCTGTTTGAAGGGTATTATGCTTAGAGAAACAGCTGATTAGAAACATGAATTTTTAAAAAGAAATCTATACCGGCTAATGTAAAATTTTCATTGGCAGCCATAAAATTCAATTGTAGTAAATCCATATTAAACAACTTACTATCTAATTAATAAAGATTAGACTTCAGAAAGCCAGCGTCATACCAGATATTCCATTAATTAAGTAAACTTAAAAGTCCGAGTCGATAAGATTTTTCGACCGTAAAGTACGGGCAATCATTACAACTAAATAAAAACACAAAATTTACGACCAATAAGTTGGGAGACATAAAGTACTGGGTGCCTACCATCAACTTTATGACAGCGATTCAAAAATAGCGCGATTCAGAATAGGTTCCTAAAATGAATCGCTTTCTTTCGTACTCTGACCTTCTAAAAACTGGATCGCAAATGAATTGCTAAATGTTAATGACCGAACGATTTGTGTCCTTTTTCTTCTACCCGTCTCTTTCACTCGATTCTGTCATGCCCGGAGAGTGAGAGGGACGGATATAACCTGCAGGTGACATGTTAAATCGACGGGGTTATAAGTCAAATAAGAGTTTCTGACAGCTTAGCGGCTGTGAAATGTCATTGATCGATCACTGAATCGCTGTCATTGATATTAAGCTGTCGTGGTACGAATAAGCGAAGCAGATCAGTTTAGGTTCCTAAACAAAACCGTAATAAGAGTTGATGGTAAGCACCCAGTTCATCAATAATTCAATGGGAGCTTATTAAAAGCTTTTGGGGACAAGAAAAAAGAAAGCCATAGAGATACCAATTAACCTGATTGTGCACTGAAACTAGCTTTCTTAGTTCCAAGTAAATATAATTGTGATCGTTTGAAAAATTGCCAATTGGCAGTTTCCAAGCATCAGCAGCTCTGCAAGTCATGCTTTTAATTGAAGAGAATTATTCAATTTCTATTCGTACGTTTCAGATAATTGAGACTAATAAAACTTATTTTAAAATAAGATGAAGTAAAAACATTTAAGTCACCATAAATATCAAGGTATAAGATAAATTAATTCAATTTAACAGAATAAACGTCCGCTTCTTCCCCATTACTAAAGAGCCAAAAATTAATGTTTATGTTGCAACTGGCATCAAAGGTTTAATGTAAGCATAATTCAGCCCAAGCAATTACTTAAAGCCACAGGATTTCATTGGAAACTGAGTTTGACCCACATCGGAGGACAGACTCGTGGTAATGCCAAAATTCGAAGGGTTTTGAAGACGACCACATGATTTAAACAGAATTGACGATAGCCGAGAAAGTTAACATCACATCACACTTTTGCTGATGAAGTTGGCATTTCAACTTAACGCCTAGTTACGACCAATCTTATCTTAGTGATCGAGATTTGCGGTCTCATAGGTCAATGACTAATGATATCAATTTAGTTACCACATAAATGGTAATACGGATAGATATACGAGAGCGCAAGGTCTGGTATACTCGTAATCCTTCTTTAGGTCATTTATGATTCATAGCGCCAGGTAATTAAGATCAAAAATTAAGCTTTCAGGAAACATCTTGATTGCCTAACAGAATGATAAATTGCTGATTTAAGTCGAAAACTAGTTTATGCAGGTAGTCAGGTGTCTACATTTACACCAGGCTTCCGTAGTTTACTTGGCTGACATGAATACAAGCCTATTTTATTACATAAATAAAGAATAAATTAGACCGTGTGTTGTCAAAGACTAACCATCTTCGCAGACTTTATCAATTTGCAATTATTCAAATAGCTGTTCAGCTAGCTGACCTGGCAGTCTCGTTTTTTGTTTACGATGGTGAAATTCGACTTTACCGCCTTCAGGTCGATAGAGGTAACGACTCAGCGAGTTCTGAGCTCACCCCCGTTAGTAGGCCCCTTGTGGGACTCTACACTCATTGCCTACCAGTCCTGGTGCTATTGCTTCCTGTCTCTCGATGCTGACGGGCTCTGTGCGCCCCGACAGAGCTGCTCGCGGGCGCGACTGCCGAGGTCGGACATCATGCAGTTAGCGCTGGTAAAGAGACTTGATGGACACTCACCGACTGCCAGTCTTCCTGTGTCTCGATCCTGGCGGGCTCTGTGCGCTTGGCTAGCTCTGCTCTGCAGAGTTGCCGAGGTCGGCGGGCCCTATTTGCACGAACTGCAGCAGTTTTGGCGCTGGTAAAGAAACTTGATAGACACTTACCGACTGCCAGTCTTCCTGTGTCTCGATCCTGGCGGGCTCTGTGCGCTTGGCTAGCTCTGCTCTGCGGAGTTGCCGAGGTTGGCGGGCCCGATATGCACGAACTGCAGCAGTTTTGAAGCTGGTAAAGAGACTTGATAGACACTCACCGACTGCCAGTCTTCCTGTGTCTCGATCCTGGCGGGCTCTGTGCGCTTGGCTAGCTCTGCTCTGCGGAGTTGCCGAGGTTGGCGGGCCCGATATGCACGAACTGCAGCAGTTTTGACGCTGGTAAAGATACTTGATAGACACTCACCGACTGCCAGTCTTCCTGTGTCTCGATCCTGGCGGGCTCTGTGCGCTTGGCTAGCTCTGCTCTGCGGAGTTGCCGAGGTTGGCGGGCCCGATATGCACGAACTGCAGCAGTTTTGACGCTGGTAAAGAGACTTGATAGACACTCACCGACTGCCAGTCTTCCTGTGTCTCGATCCTGGCGGGCTCTGTGCGCTTGGCTAGCTCTGCCCTGCGGAGTTGCTCGCGGGCGCGGCTGCCGAGGTCAGCGGGTCCGACGCGCACGAACTGCAGCGGGTTGCCCGCTGGCTTGCCCGGGATAACGGCGGCGGTGTGCGCACGCGTCGCCAGGAAGTCGGCGCTGTCTGTCGTCTGGAACAATTATAAGAGTTTTATGAGAGGTTTGTTCATAAAAATATAAGCACATAAACTCTTTTGCTATAGCATTCCGCATATTTTATGTTAGGTGATTAATTTTATGTATTACGTATTATCTAAAGTTTCTAAACCATGTATTTGAAAATATTAAGCTTCTTATCAGATCATGTAAGAACGTCAGTTTTTTGTTTGCTTTCTTTGTTAGTGAGATCTTGTTTAGTTGGTTTTACCAAAGAAGGAGCTTCAAATAATTAGTTCCGCTTTCAAGAATATATTTTATGTTAATAAAATACTTTAATTACCCCTTATATCGATTAAGTAAGATCAACGAAAGATCTATTATTATACTTAATGAGATACATCCACGATTTTCGTGCTCATATATCATTATGCTTATAAATTAGTAAAACAAAACTAACTAATAGATGTTTTAAGTAGATAAGGCATCTAGTTTCAATAATGTAAAGGAAATAGCATAGTTATTATTAGTTAATACAAACGAGATGCTATATTCGTACACATAAAAATCGATTAAAGCAAAAATAAGTAGATGTTTATCTAAAAGCAGTTGCAGAATACTTTGTATATTTATCTTAATTGTCTAACGATTAGAACAGTGTTACAAATGTAGCTGTTATTACGTAAAGTTAACTGTTAAATTTGAAAGTAGCCCAACGTCATAACCGAGGCTTTAACAGTTAGTCAGAGTGCCCGTTAATTGTTTATCTTTATTAAATACTAGCGGCCGCCCGCGGATTACGTGGATCCCGTTCCCGCGGAAATATCGGGATAAAAGGTATCCTATTAGATGTCTTTATCCAGGCCATCTACAATCTTTGTGCCAAATTTCAACGAAATTTGTTAGTAGATTTTATGTGAGTAGACGTAGAGTTGAAGAGTAACAAACATCCATAGATACAAACTTTCGCGTTTATAATGTAAGTAAGGACTAGCTTCCCGCTCGTGGCTTTGCTCGCGTGAGCTAGACGATGTTTTCCTGTGGTAATGAACTAATGACATATTTTTCCGGGATAAACTATATCCTTTATATGATATTCTAGGATCATACACAATCTCTGAGCCAAATAACATCCAGTGGGGCTACCGCCCAAGAGTCGTCGGCTTCGGTATCGTCTTCATTTGACGGACGGATGTAATACATTGCTACTTCTTTTTTGCACCAATAAAAACTTATCACAGTAAAGTGGCAATGTGTCACATCCATCTGTCAATAGAAGCCGATACCGATGCCGACGACACTTGGGCGGTAGCCCCCCAGATTCGTTCAGCCGTTTCGCCGTGATTGAGTTACAAATATCCACACATCTAAACATCCAAACTATCGCATTTATTGGTCATTCACATTTAGCAATTCATTTGCGATCCAGTTTTTAGAAGGTCAGAGTACGAAAGAAAGCAATTCATTTTAGGAACCTATTCTGCATCGCGCTATTTTTGAATCGCTGTAATAAAGTTGATGGTAGGCACCCTGTTCTAATTGGCCATCGCTCGTGCGATGATGCTTTGCGATTTCATCGTGCGATGAAACTGAATACTATTCTGTAAGTAAAATATAGTTTGATTATTGAACAACAAATGTGAAAAAAGAAATTCAATCTGTATTATAACAAGCAAATTATGAGCTTCTTAATTGTGTCTCTAGCTATCTCTTTCTAAAACGAAATTTTCTATGGCGAGAGTATGGCGCTATAGAAATGTGACGTCACATTTCTATATCGCTCTCCTTGTCTAATTAGAAAGTTTGATGCTCTATATCTCTGAAAATATGCAAGATATTTGAAAACAAATACCTGTTTTGTGTTGCTACTAGTACAATAAACATTTTAAGTCAATAAAAAAAATTCAGTCAAATACCCAATTCCCCCTCTAAGGGGGTAATAAGTTTTTTGTAAAAACTTCGTTTTTATGACAAGTTTTTTTTGTTTATTGTACTATAACATTGTATTGTCATACAAACCTAACACTGCAAGTTAAATAAAAGCTTGTAAAAAAGGAGGTCCATACCGACGAAGTTGCGAGCGGAGCGATAGTATCAGGAAAAAAAGGTAAGTATCCTATATGATATTTCTATCCCTGTGCCAAACCATACACCTACATCCGTAGCCAAAGCCGTTTTTAGTTAACACCTCTACTTAAGGCGAGGAATCCCGACCGAAATAGGCACGCTAACGCTTGCTCGGCTGCGCTCTATACACTTCGCGCGGACCCAGCGGCAGCCGGCAGTGAACTGTGAAATCGCGAGCGCCCCGCGAATCGAAAATCACTTAAAATCCAATTAAAAATTAAATAATAAGAAAATTTAATTTATGACGGCCGGAATCCCTCGGCTATTCAAAGACAATTATTTTCATATTATGTTTTTCATTAACTAAAACCCATTATACTGCAAGTAATATGATATTTGAATTATTATTAGACGGATGTTTGGGATTTTATTTGAAACAGTAAAATATCACCAATCGAAAAATAACGGCCGGAAGCACTAGATAAATAACTGTAAAATAACATATATTTTTTCCAAATTTTAAGTACTTGTGATTTGCGAGTAATCCATAATTTAAAATCCCCTTTTTTGGGGAATCGGCGCCTTAAACCATTGATGCCGTAACTGGAATGCTTTTGGTGCGGTTCGAGTGGTGCGGTTTAAATCGTTGCGATAACTGGAATACCCCAAGCATGCTTCCAGCAGGAATACTTTCGCCAATTCAATATGTTACGTGCAAACTGTACATCACTCGCTTCCTAGCGGATGCAAACTTATTGCGATTTAAGTGCGCCTGCGCATGATGCGCCCGAAATGTTCTGATGTCGCGGAAAATCATTATTTGTCGGTTCTTTGTGAGGGGCCATTTTTCAGTTACGCAATTTTAAGTGTAAGGTTAAGGTGCTATACTATGCTAGCTAGACAAGGAAATAAGTGTTTGATGGTGATACACAAGATCTAGACAAAAAATACTTTTCACTTCTCATGCTCGTAAAGTTCGTGTTTATGTTGGGTATAGGCGGCATAAAATCGCTTTTTATGCTCTAGTGCATAAAGTAAAATCTTCGTCTAAGTCTCAGACTTTAAGACAAAGGTCGTCAGGTAAACAGTCACACACGCAATTAAACTTCGTTAAATAAACTTTATTAATACCTAACGTATTTCATTCTGTTTCTTAAATTTTGTACATAATCCATGTTAAATTATTAAATGAATAAAACTAGGCAAATTTAATGAGTTTTCTAAGGAATAAGTATTTCAAGAGTATTATGGACTACGATCTATGCTAAAGTCACTGTGCTGCCAATGCCCGTATAAAAAAAAAGAAAAAGAAAGTCTTCCCGCCAATATGGTGAAGTCTTAATTTTTCTTTTTTGCAATATAGTTATTTATTTTCCTCACACTCGAAGTGAAAAGCAGAGTGTATAACTCGTACATAAAACCCATTTTACCCTCGAATTTACTATCCACCCTCGCCTACGGCTCGGATGGATATATACGTCTCGGGTAAAATGGTACCTTTTATGCACTTGTTGTACAATCTACTATTAAATACTTACTCATGGTCATGACACTGGTCTTATTTTAAGGAAACTTCATGAAAAGTCAGAAGCGATAAGATGTCTATGAAAATAACACAAACGTGTTAATCTGTTTTGACGACCGATTTGGCGCAGGGGTAAACTACCTGCCTTCTGCGCCAGAGGTCTCGGGTTCGATTCCCGAACAAGACAAATATTTGTGTGCATGAATAGGTATGTTTATTTGTCTTGGTCTTGGATGTTATCTATGTATAATAAGTATGTATTTACAAACAAAAAAGTATTTATCCGTTATCATGAAGAAATTTCTTTGGGCTTAGATAATAGGGAACTTGCATTATTTCATAAATGTAGTCTATCTGAAAGATTTAAGGATTGTATGAAGATATCACAAGCGAAAAAGTTGAAATATGCTTAAATTATTTTTTAATGCAAATCAAAAATTAACATTTCAAAGTCCGAGCGTAAACGCTCAATGGCCGGACGTGACGTCATTTCTTAGGACGTCAAACTTTTCAATGTGCATCTGAAAGGAGTGACAAAGAAATTTTGACAACTAACGACAAACGCTAAAAGTGAGTGACCAAAGATTTCAGTTTTACTGACTAGGCTTCGCCAGATAGGTAAATGAAAGAAAACTTATGTTTTTTAGCGAAATCTTTACTAGAACTTGGTTTATCATCCGTTTCTCTAAGTACTTACCATACTTTTAGGGGTAGAATTTTTATTTTTGTGAAAACGAAATTGACAGAATATGGCTACAATCATTTTTTACTGTTTTTTAAGGTAATTAAAAATTAAGTAAGCTTTACGTAAAACGCACTAACATATAGTATTGAAAATATGCCTATTTTGCATTAGTCTAAAATATTGTGAACTCTAACATTGACAAAGGCAAAAATACTTGTTGTTGCTTGATTGATTATATTGATACTTGATTTATTTCTGCTGCTCACTGGAGTAAATATACCTACTGTTACATTGTTATAAATATATTGTTTAAATGAAGATGTTAATGTTGGTAGAAAATATAAGTATTGAGGTATATTTACTACATATGTATATGTATCAGTCAGCAGGCAGGCCGCCTGCAGTCCTTAGTCGAACAGGCCACCTGATATTCGGTTTTTAAGTGCGCGCACTAGGCCACTTGCAAAAGTAATAACTGCAACGGCCAACTGCAAAGTAAATGCTGCCTTATTTCTATATAATTCTCCGGCACTATTCGGCCGGTCCGGAATAAAGAAATAAAGGAAATTCTTTTTTTTTAAAGGATATTTAAAGGCTATTTACAAAAATAAGCCCTGCCTTATCTATATAGTGTAATTATACTAAAAAGTTTCAAGCTTTATTTAAATGTATTATTAATACTAGCTGTTTATCGTGTTAATTATAGCGATTTGGAGGCAACTTCGCAATTTCTTTCTATTGACAAAATTTTATGTAATCGTGATTTTGAGTAACATAGTCACTAGTGTTAGTCCTGAAGTTTGCTGCATCTTAATTTGAAATTCAGTAATATTGATATTACAGACGATCATGTAAAGCAATCTAATTTTCGTTGGCATATAGCGGGCCCTTAATGTAAAACTGTGGGTGTGTGGGCGAATGTGGCCAATGACAGGCCATTGCCTGCAGATGGACTGATAGTCGGTTGCATTGCATTGCATCCTTTATACTTGCGACCGCATTCGCATTGCCTTGAACTATCTCGTAAATATTTTCATAGTGTCCACACACTTGTGCACTCGCGACGTTTACCGCTGTGCTTTACATTCCAATATTTGTCGCATGACAGGATGGACAACAACGTTATAGCGGCATTTAAAATCCTTAAAAAAAGTAATAAATGAGGGTAACCATCTGTCAATTTTGTTTTAACAAAAAATAAAAATTCAATCTCTAAAAGTATGGCACCCTTAGAGAAACGGATGATATGCCAACTTCTAGTAAAGATTTCGTAGGTAATAATTAATAAAAAACTAAAAATCCCGAGAAGTAAAGAGCTGGTTTTTTCATTTTTAATGGTAAATTTTTGCAGTCGTGTTTTTAGTTTTTTAAATATTACCTACGTTTTTATTTTAGACTTTTTAGTTAATTGTCAATAAATCATCTTTTTAAGTAAGAACTTACTAATTTAAAAATTCGTAAATTCTTTTCTTTTTTAGATAAATTAATACGGAGAGATTTTCAAAACTGCAAGTTATAGATGTTTATGGAATCGCTATTTAAAACTCTTCATTTAATACCTACCTACTCGATGAGATTTAAAAATATTTCTTTTACAATGCACAGAATAATATGCCGCCTAAAAGCCGCCATTTTGTTTTTTGTTAATATTGATGTTCTATTGATGTTCTATCACTCGGGCTATTAAGACGAGTCTGATGACGTATCAATTAACAAAATCAGTTTATCCGTTTAGTAGTTACGAGGGAACATAGGAACAGAAACACATACATTCAGGTCAAAAACGTAACACTTTTTGGGCTTCGCCCGCCGCAGTCAGGTAATTTTTGACTTCGCCCGCCGCAGTCGAGTAAAATAACTTAAGCTTACTTTCATTTATCTATGTGGCGAAGCCTAGTCATTAAAACCGAAAACGTTGGTCACTCAGTTCAAACGTTTGTCGTTAGTTGTCAAAATAGATAAATTCCATTTATTATTAAACTATTAACGTTTGTACCATTGTTTCTTCATAAGGTGCTAAACAATTAGATATTTAAAGTAATTTTATGTATTTCTTTAGTTTACTTGCAAAATTTGAGAGATTCGATAATGCACAAATTGTATGAACTCAGTGACCAAGCTAAATTCTTTACTAGATTCGAATTTTAAAATAATTAACACACAATGCTTAATTACATTGACAGGTGACAGTAAATTTTTAACAGTTGCTGAACTGAGTGTCCAACTCAGAATTAATACGAATTATTTGGAGTTTTGCTTAGGAATCAACAATTTTTTTACTAGATTCTCTGACAGGGTCTCAAGCTGTTTCTCTTTTGGTAGGCACTCCTTTCAGATGCACATAACTTTTCATGTCGCGTAAAGATTCTCGGATAGGCTCTCAACCTGTTTCTTTTTTCGTGGTCAGTGGTCACTCCTTTCAGATGCACATAACTTTTCATGGCGCGTAAATATTATTTTTGTAAGACAGAATTAATTTATTTCAGTTTTATTTGACATACAAAAAAGTCAGTAAACGATACTTTATTACTACTACAATGGATAATTCTTTTACAAGTAAAGCTAAATCTCACAAAATAGAGTGTGCAGTTTTAACTGTGCCTCAAGAGCCTAAACTTAGAGAAAAGGGGATGAAAGGAGCTATATAAGACAACATCCACCCTCTTCAAAATCTGCCTTGCAATGTTGTGAAGATCATTTTGATGTAAGTACCTTGTATTCGTAAAAATCATAACATCGTTAGATCTGGCATCAACAGTGTATAAAGTAAACAGCAATCTCTACACTTGAAAAATTTGAATTTTCCATAAATAACCACCGCACTATGTCCATATAAACATTAAGCAAATCTCGCGAGTCGAATTTAGTCAAGCCTTTTTCCATTTTGTAGATATTTTTAATGTTTTATGACATGATTTGAATGTATGATTACCTATATGTTTTTGAACTCAGCTGACTAATGGAATGACGTCACTGCGCGCTGATTGGTGTTTCAAATCACGTTTCAATTTACGTAACTTTACATTAAAATATTTTGCAAAATAATAATAATTTTGGAATAAATCTTCCACGAATGCACTTTTAATGGCTATCATCATTGGATTATTAATATAATTTCTCAAAATATTTTTAATGCAAGTTCCCCATTGGTGTGATGGTAAGAAAATTATTTATTTATTTATATAATCTCAAAGTTGAATAATGACATGTAGGTACATGACCTTAATACCTAAGTGTAATGAAATCAAGATCGATGATGTCAGGGTCATAAAATGAAGCCTTATTTATATGAAATTAATTGCTAATTACTTTAAAAGACAGGTTTTGACCGCGCTAATCATTAAATAATTCAACAACTCGTAATCGAATCTCATAATTTCAACCGTAAATCGTGATCTTTAACACTTAAATGGACTTTAGAATGTCTAAACATTAAACTTGTAATTGTAAGTTTCAACTTCGCTAATGAAATATAATCATTCAACGACCATTTTGCATGCAATTTGTGATGTAACATACACTATACTAAGAGGTAACAATAATATAACATATATTGGGTACGAGTTCCGACTTCCGACACTCAGGTATTCAACATAGAGGCACAAAAGAAAGCGAGAAAACGTATATTAAAAAGGCACGCGAAAAACAATAGAAAATATTGACTAACAGATCTTATGACTTTAATGCAAACACTTTCACTGTCAATGCCAATTATGAAACAATCGATCCGGCCACGCCTTTCGATCACGATCAAGTCCAGTATCGCTGTACCAGGCGAGTTCATGCTGCAACGAACGAAAGTTACACGGCAAAAGACCTATTTTAAGAAAACATTACTGTCGGAACTCGACCGGCAAACGGAACGACTCAAACAAACCTTTTTTTCCTTCTTCTAAAAAAGAAAGCGGAATCCCTACGAGCAAAGTTCACACCGGCAGCTGCACTCACATTTAAATTTAGAACATGCAATCCGTTGGGCCGTTCTAAATTTCCGTTCGGTATGCCGTTTAAATTTAGAACCCTAGAGTTAGTTCACTATTCGACACTGTTGGATGTCACTCGCTGCTTCTATTTTTAAATGTTCGTATTACTTAATCGTTTCTTTATTTCGTTTATTAACGTGTGTACGTTTACGCGCGTTTACTCAACGCGCTAAGAAGAACTAACTTTCGCGGTTTTCCACGCCGCAGCCGAGAGAGGGGAAAGTAACGTAAAGTAACGTGTTGTGGTAATTAAAGCATTATTTTTAGCTGTAAAAATATGCCGAGCGGTGAACAGTTAATTGATAGATGAGCACAAGTGAGTTATAAATCTGTGCGTTATCTTTTTGTTATGTTGCGTGATGCTAAAGTATTGTAGCAGCGATTAAGTTTTAGTGATTCATTGGTTAAAAACACCTTAGGTTATTACGTAGTCTGATAAATCACTTGAAGTCTATTTTAAAGAGTACAGGAAGTATTTAATTCTAAGCAGTCTTAGATTGCATAATATTTGAATGCTTCTCTTTATGTATGGTATAGCACTCATTTTCTCCTCGTTAATGTGTAATTTTTCTACACGTAATATGCCATGGCTATATGACATTTCGTTACACGTAATGATAATGTGCCTTTGTTGGTGAAATATGTAAGGTCGAAAGAGTAATACATGCAAATCATGTTTTGCTAAATGATGTCTTGTGTTGTTAGAGGTAAATATGTAATTTGTTTTATGGAGGTTTAGAGCAAATGTTTGTGTTTACTTTGGACATAATGATGTCATTAGGACGGAGAAGTTAATTAATGGTTGGGTAAGTACCTTTTTACAATGATGGTCAATTGGTGATTGATCGTGACGTGAATTTTCTCATTGCCTGTCATTGCGTTGTAACTTAATTAAGGGCAGGATCTTCGAAATTAACCTATTTTTAATTCTTTTTTTTTTATCCACAACGGGGTAGCACTTAGCCTTCATCACACCTGATGATAAGTGGTGATAAGGCTGAAGGTGGAAGCGTACTACTCCCGGAATCCTCAATCACTGAGGAACTGGCTATCTTATCTCTTAACTGCCGGAACACAATAATGCTGAAAACATCATTGTTATGGCGTCAGACTTAGATAAGATGGTGGTAGCTAGACAGGCGGACTAAGAACAAGTCCTACCACCAACCAAACCGAATACAATATGTACCCCCACTGGGAATCGAACCCGGGACCTCTTGATCTGAAATCGGTGGTATGAACCACTAGAACACAGAGGCGGTAAAAAGGCAAAAGTAAACAAGCAAATATTCTTTATTTTGAGCAGATAAAAATATTATACTTATCTTGAAGTTTCATAAACGATCTTGATTATTTTGTGTCTAGAAACACGATAAGTATTCGTACCTTCACTCGACTATAAAAAATTTCAAAAACTATTATGATTAAGTTTACGAATAAAATATAGAAAAATTATTTTTATAATAAAATAAAACCGCCTTCAAAAAAATTACATCAAAAAGTAAGAAATAATCCCTCACCACAATAACGTAAGTACTTTAAAGTCGGGCGTGAAACATGTACCTACAATTTTTTGTTGTTTTTGTTAAAACCCGCCCGACTTCAAAGTACTTACTTTATTTTGGTGAGGGATTATTTCTTACTTTTTGATGTAATTTTTTTGAAGGCGGTTTTACTTTTTTATAAAATTAATTTTTATTTCACTCTTTTTAAGATATCCCCTTTTCAACATAACAAGAATCATCGAAATCGGTTTATAAACAAAGGAGTTATGCCTAAAGATACGTTATGAATTCACATAAAGTGGTACCTAACGAAAACGACAGTATTTTCAAAATTCCCTGAAAACTACTGAACCGATTTCAAAATTTTAATTTTTAGTTTTTTGCATTCACAATGCAATTTTTATTATAGAAAAATGGAAAATGAAGTATTTAGAAAAAATCGACCCGTCTCACAACTAGCTCCGATGGGACTCGAACCCACGACCTTTCGCTTTCCGGGCGACTGCTCTAACCACTGAGCTACGGAGCTAGTTGTGAGACGGGTCGATTTTTTCTAAATACTTCATTTGCCATTTTTCGATTTCAAAATTTCAAAAAATGGGACCAACTTGGGAACAAACCTGGGGGATTGCGTAAGGTAATCGTATTTATTTGACAGTTCATAACGTATTCAATCGGCTGCAATTTGTATGGAATGACATTTATTATGATACAATATGAACTGTCAAATGAATACGATTGACTTTACGCAATTCCATAGCTGATGTTATAACGTTTGAATCATTTCAATCGGTTCAGCCGTCTTTGAGTAATCGGTGTACAAACATATAAAAAAAAATATACGCGACGAATAGATAACCTCCTCCTTTTCAATTTCTGAAGTCGGTTAAAAGTAGGTTGAAATAAGTACCTATAGAAGATTATTCTCAGGCTACTTTTTCAAAAAGTGTATTTTTAATACAGTTGCTCAAAAAGTGGCGTATTGCAGGGACGTATAGCGTTCGGGATGTGGGCTATTACACACTCGAACTTTTTCTTTACCTTTCCCGAACTCGTGCGTTTTCTTTCCCAACTGTCAAAATATTGTCTATTAAAAAGAAAACCACGAAGTTTTTACAAAAAAGAAAATCATAGAAGTTTTTATGATTCATGCAAATATTTCTAAAAAGAAGCTACTAATTTGTTTCAATATCAGATTTAAAAGTAATTTTAATTATACATTAAATTAATATTAGTATCGGCCAAATTAAATTTATGAATATAAAAAACACATAAAATTGGCTGTATGACCACAGATTACTAAATATGGTATGACGTGCACTATTTACCATAGTATCTGCTTAATAGGAGTTTGCGCAAGTAAGTGAAAAGAAAATGAGGGACCTTATTTCTTAATTAGTTTTTTCTGGTTTTTATTGTGGTAGGTACCTACTTAGTATGGTGGAATTAGTGCAATAATGTGGCTTTAATGGAAAACGATGTGGTAAAAGAGAGAAATAAGGAAAGGCGCTCCTGTAGGATTCGGATTGCTTTTGTTAGGTTTCATTTCATTTCATCTCATTTAATTTAATTTTCATTTCATATCAATAAAAAAATTCTACTGAAGCCTTGGCTGTATGATCATAGTTTCCTTTGCCAACCCAGAATGGGTAAACGAAACAAAAAAAAAGTCTCTGCTTATATTCTTTTAAGATTAGTTAGTTGAGTTTATTGTGTTTTATTATAATATTAAATTGCTTAATTTTTTCGCAACTGTATTAAAAATAGTTGTTCAGTACACGTGCGGAACCGTCATTGCAACTTGTTCCGACTGTCAACCCTCACCTTCGGCTGCGCCTCGGCTCGGGTAGACATTTGTCGGAACTCTTTGCAATGACAGGCTTTCCGCACTTGTAATGAAATCTACTATTATATGCTCAAAATAAGAACAAAAACATTGAAAAGATGAAAAAGTGAGGTTATTTTCATTACTCTTTACACACAAACAAAAAGACAAAGACAGAGTTTTTGCAAGAAAAAAACTGGTTAGTTTTAAGATAAATAAGCTTCTCTGATCTAATACTATAGGAATGTGTTTAAACACTAAAGATGACGTGATGTTTTAAGCAAACATTTATATGTTTGTCTCCTTTATAGGAGACCAGGGTGCCTACCATCAACTCTTATTGCGGTTTTGTTTAGGACCTAAACTGATCTGCCCCTGTAGACAAGTGGCTTTCTCTTATAGAATTCGCCAGTCGAATAGAAATAAACTGTATGGGATTGATATTAGCGGTCACGTGACATTTCGATCGCTAATGTCAATCCCATTCATTTTCTTTCTATTCGACTGGCGAATTCGATAATAGAAAGCCACTTGTCTAGGGGGGCAGCTTCGTTTATTCGTACCACGACAGCTTAATATCAATGACAGCGATTCAGTGATCATTCAATGACATTTCACAGCCGCAAAGCTGTCAAGAACTCTTATTTGACTTATGACTCGGCCAAGCTAACATGACACCTGCAGGTTATACCCGTCCCTCTCACTCTCCGGGCATGACAAAATCGAGTGAAAGAGACGGGTAGAAGAAATAAGGACACAAATCGTTCGGTCATTCACATTCAGCAATTCATTTGCGATCCAGTTTTTAGAAGGTCATAGTACGAAAGAAAGCAATTCATTTTAGGAACCTATTCTGCATCGCGCTATTTTTGAATCGCTGTCTTAAAGTTGATGGTAGGCCCCCTGAATGATGCTTAGCAGGTTATATCTACAGATATAAATTATAATATAAGTACTTTCGTGTTCAGACAGTTCCCACTGCATAATCAAGATCCTTGGGGGAGGCCTATGCCCAGCTGTGGGCGTCGTTCAGCTGACATGAAGATGATGATGAATCAAAGTTATCTGGAGAAGGATTTAAAGCTGATTGATTAAATCCACTAATGCCCGAGAAATTTACAAGAGAGGCTAACTTACGAAATGGTTTTTTGATATTATTTTTACTAGTTTTGGACAGGTATTTTTCCACCAAGTCAAATTTCTTATCTCTTTATATCGATATTCACGTAATTATCACGCCTCAAGGGATAGACTAACAACAAGCTTTCGTCTGATGGTGCTATCGTCAGCTTTCGCCAAACTTAGCTTACTACATATAGGCAAATCGAAGAGGTAAATTTGTAGATTTAGAACATTTTCATGTTATATATGTGCAAATTACTGTGGAATAAATGAATATGAATATGAATATAAAAAATTTGGGTAAGTATATTTCCTGTATCTCTAGTTTTAGCATTTTAAACAGGGAATTTAATAAAAAGACAAAGTCCTTACCTCCCACTCGCTTTAAGTAGGTAAATGAATAACATCGCCACAGTCTTTTGTTCTTTACCAACTAGCACTCTGTACCAGCCAGTAACTGTTACCTCAAGGGGTAGACTAACATTATGACTACCTGTCTCTGTCTCGTCACTGTTACCTCAATGGGTAGACTAACATACGACTACCTGTCTCGGTGGTGCTACCGTCAGCTTTTGCCAACGAGCTAGCGTTAGCTAAATTGTACAAAAGTATTCTTCGCGTACTTATATCTAAGTGCTTATTATGTGCCCGCGGTTTTAACCACGTGGTTCCCGTTCCCGTGGGAATACCGGGATAAAAAGTATCCTATGTGTTATTCCAGCCTATATACTATCTCTGTGGCAAATTTCATTCAGATCCGTTCAGAATTTTTTGCGTAAAAGAGTAACAAACATCCATACGTCTATACTCACAAACTTTCGCATTTATAATATTAGTATAGGATATCGAATTCCTCACTTACCTCTTTCCTTCCAATACACGAAACAATCACACTACTTAACCACTCAATGCACTCTGGTAGTCACTGTTACCTCAAGGGGTAGACTAACACTGGCTACTGTAATGTCTGCTGGTGCTATCGTCAGCTTTCGCTGCAGACGTGACGATTTTCCTTAAACACATAACGTAATAGCCGCATCAGGTATTCAATGTAGAAGTACGCTTGACTTGTGTGAGATTTCTTATAATGTTTATAAACATGCCGTTGTTAAGCGGTTTACATCATCATCATTTCAGCCGTACGACGCCCACTGCTGGGCATAGGCCTCCCCCCAAGGACACGGATTTACTGACTATGAAATGCGATTTTCATAAGGCCGATTTTCCGATTCGGTGCTGGATTTCGCACGATCTAACCACTTCTGAGAATGCCCCGGGTTGGGCCGAAACACGTGTATCTACGTGTAGAGTACAGTGGCACAATCTTTTCTGTTCCGGTGACAGCGGCGCTATGTAGGTTTTTCTTTTTTCTGTAGCCATTTAACCGGACCTGACTTCCAAGACCTTCAGCCGCCAGCAGTGCTATGGTTGGACATCAACTTGACAGCAAGTGACATAAAAAAAAACACGTTAGTTTCACATTTTGGCCACCGGAACAGAAAAGATTGTGGCACTGTAGTCTAATCGGTGAAATTGCTAGGTGTCTTGCTATCTGCATCTTGCATGTTGTGTTCTTGCGGAAGTAAGCTACATATCACGTGTTTCTTTTGATTATTGGTCACCCATCCTGTCATCATCAGCCATTCTGAGTCCACTGCTGAACATAGGCCTCCTCCTTTGAGCGCCACTAAGAGAGGCTGTGGGCTGTGGTCGTCGGTCCACCTTGTGGGGGGCAATCCCGTGACCTTAACAAAAGACTCGCCCATGAAGGGTTCCTGGGTGCATACCATCAACTTTAAGACAGCGATTCAAAAATAGCGCGATGCAGAATAGGTTCCTAAAATGAATTGCTTTCTTTCGTACCATCATGACCTTCTAAAAACTGGATCGCAAATGAATAGCTAAATGTGAATGACCGAATGATTTGTGTCCTTATTTCTTCTACCCGTCTCTTTCACTCGATTCTGTCATGCCAGGAGAGTGAAAGGGACGGGTATAACCTGCAGGTGACATGTTAGCTTGGCCAAGTTATACGTCAAATAAGAGTTCTTGACAGCTCAGCGGCTGTGAAATGTCATTCAATGATCACTGAATCGCTGTCATTGATATTAAGCTGTCGTGGTACGAATAAGCGAAGCAGATCAGTTTAGGTTCCTAAACAAAACCGCAATAAGAGTTGATGGTAGGCACCCTGTACCCACTTAACGTACCGAATACCGATTGGCTATACCTAGCCAATATTCCCACTATCATTTTTCGTCAGCAAAGTAGGTATAACTTTGTTTTTAATAGTGTTTGTATGAATGACAAAGTTACATTTGCGGTTTTTGAATATGTGTTATATCTCTGAAAGTACATAAATACTATATTATATCGTTCAGTTACAGCAGATATTTCTTCTACATTTTACCACTTTGGATGTCTCTATCTTTCTTTTTGCCATTCGGCTACGGAACCCTAAAAATGATCTTATCTTAACCACTTCTAGCCCACTCACCAGCATTAGCCAAAATATCTAGCTGCTTCTAGTAACTACATTATATCACTAACAAATAATACCAGACTAATTGGTTTGTGCTAAATTAAAGTTCCCAACAAGTTATTAGCCTTTCAACATTTAAATTAGTAGACTAACAAATTACTATTTTAATTTAAACAATCCTCCACTGAGGTAACCTGAGAAATAAATATCCTCTGAAGCAGAGAAAGTGTTCTACTCCATTGCACAGTTGAAACGGAAATATTAGAACTGGATTCATTTTTCATACCGATTCATATTCATACCTACTCATAATCCTATTATACCAGACACAGCAGGCCAGATAATAAACTATGTAACAAACAAGGTAAGTATAGGCACAGAATATAATAATATAATAGTACCTACTAACGTGTATAGAGGCATTACAGTGCTGGATCCGATTGAATCTGTACCTAATTAATATTTATTTATATTCTCCTTATAAAAAGATTTGTATTTTTGTTTGTAACGAATTCACTCAAAAACTACTTGACCAATTTTGAAAATTCTTTCACCAGTAGAAAGCTAAGTACCTACATTCTTCCCGCGGGATATCGACATATTTCATTCCGATATTCCCACGGGAACGGGTACCACGCGGATAAAACTACGAGGAGCGGGGAGCCACTAGTTTTTATTAGAAACTAGCGGCCGCCCGCGGTTTCACCCGCGTGGTTCCCGTTCCCGTGGGAATATCGGGATAAAAAGTACATATACCTTCCTCTTGAATCACTCTATCTATTAAAAAAAACGCATCAAAATCCGTTGCGTAGTTTCAAAGATTTAAGCATACAAAGGGACATAGGGACAGAGAAAGCGACTTTGTTTTATACTATGTAGTGAAGTGATACAGAACCATGAATAAATTCTTAGAACGCCAGCAAGATGCAAGTTAACGATTTCGAAGCGACCTTTTTGAGACATTTTAATCGATTTACAAACATTTATTCTCTTAGACCACGTGATTTTACATCAGTTGCATACATATTACAGCCGTTTAATTCCATCAAATGCCTTGTCTAGGCCCTCCGAGTTCATTAACCCATAAGCGCAGTAAGGACATTGACCTCCCCGTAAAAATTGCGTTAACTATTGACTCTCGCAAGTACCTATACAAATAATTGCCAAAGTTCTCGCCTACGCATTCGATGCAAGGCGAATCGATAACTATGGTCCGATGCTGTTTTATCGCGATATCTAACGTGTGACAACAATTAGAGATTATTTTAGGCGTTTTCATAACTTTTATACAATAAAATAATAATAAAATAGGTTTCCCTGCTAAATATCAATGGATGTGAAGCCCCGAGTCCAGGATCAAGTGTTTAATTCACCTTAAATGGTGTGATGAACTTTCATGGATTTGTCAATAAAACCACTGAAACATCATCGCGGTTTTTTAGCTCTCCCGCTCGAATTCAGTTGTAGGTACGACGGAATTTGAGTGCAGTATCACATCACACATAACTCTGTCTTACGCGCAATCGAATTGTTACGACGATTATCTAACGCGAGACTTAACATAAGTAGACGCTTTTAGCCTCAATTCATTGCTGGTTGCTATTACGCCTATGGCTAATTGAATAATATGAATGATAAACGCCTGTCTATGCAATGTTTGCTGCTGACGGACAATGTAGTAAAACAATTAGGTACTTTATTTTATGTTATTTTTTACCTAACATGTCCTAAATTTATATTAAGTATAAAACAACACTTGATATCGCACCAAAATATGAAGAAAAAGAAGCACAAGTAAGTAATATAAACAAGTGATTCTACTGAATCCGTGCAGACTGCGTGAAGTGCCACGCTAAGAATTATCCAAAATTCTTAGTGGCACAAACTGAAAAAAAATACTAGGTAGGTACGAGTACATTACACTAGAATTAGATTACATTACAACGAAAGCATTTGTTTTTACAACAGTCTTTCAAGATTTTTCTTCGGTAAAATCCGTCCAAGATGAACGTCCGTGTTGTACATGGGTGACCGGGAGTGGCGTGGCGTAACCATTACCTATATGCGAACGATAGCAGGCATGCTCGTGCATGCAGACATTCAGTCAGTCCATGCAGCGGTGACTCAGATGTCACTATTATTGACAAGTACTCAGAAATCAAAAAATAATAATCCTTAGAGCTGGCTGCATCAGAGCATTTGTTTTTACAACATTCATTCAATTTTCTGCCACAATAAGACCCGTCCGAGATGACATCGAAAACAAACATTAGATCATGTTTGTCTCCGTGGGTGAACCGGGAGTGGCGTAACCATGACCTTATGCGAACGACGGCATGACATGCTTGTGCAGTGACTAAACGAATTGAAGGAATGAAGAAAAAATAACTTCGACTTTATTTCTTTGTTCTAGAGTCACTTATTAACGTAAACTTAACAAGATTACTGTCTCAAGACTCTCAAGTCTGCCATAGCGAACACTTACATTTGTACCCGATGATATTTGTAGAAAATGAAGTATAAAAACACACAATGGAGTTCTAAAAGTACTTTGGTCTACAATAATTCATCAAAAATGTCGATAAGATAAGATAAGATAAAAATATTCTTTATTCACTTAGACATAATAAATATGTACTTATGAATCGTCAATATTTTCCTACCACCCATTCAAGACTTTTTTAACTGACAAGAAGAATGGGCGCAAGAAACTTGCCGTCGCTGTAACAATTTAATGAACTTAATAAAATAAGGTCTACTCGTATTATTTTCGAGGACCCGACAGAGAACGAAAAACGCGGTCAATGTGATTGTTATAGGCACATGATGAGATGACGTATTTACAAAAAAATCCAAACGATAAGATTTTAATTTCGGAGCAGTGAGCTAGTGACTTTATTTATTAGGTATATTTGCATGCCCTTAATTGGTTGCACTAGACACCGCGTCACATCACAAGTCACGACAATGTAACCTTATCATCACCATTTGTTTTCTCACTTTCTCTACAAAAAGTTCCCAGGTCGTCGGCCGCTATCGCAATCAAATAAGGACTTGACCGATATGCTGGGGTCGACGACCGCAGCCTACACCCGCCTACGACCAATCCTACAATGGACCATTTTGTCACAAAGTTACCGGGAGAGATTTGAAACGACATCAAGTTATGTAACAGACTCGCATCATCTTATATCCCGTTGCTAACTGGCAAATCTGACAATCTGGATAATTATAACTACTGTGTTATGATAATCAAAATAAATAAAACTCACTTTTACGGAATACTTGCAATATTATATTCAATAACGTGAACAGCATAGACAGACATTGTCATAGACAAAAAGCTTAGACTACATACTGATCCGTATGTAGTCTAAACTTTTTGGTCATAGACAACTTACAGACTTGGTAATTAAATCTTCAGCACAGATTAGGTAGATATGCAACACCTACAACAGAAAACTAAACACAGAGTTGTTTTGATTTTAAGTCATGGAAAAAAAATGGTAAAGAAGAGAAATAAAATCACTAAGAAAATGTAGTATCAAACTCAGCGATATTTGCAAGTAAATCCAACGTCTAGGAAACATCAAAAATTAATAAACAGATAATACCAACAGTTACGTAATTCAAGATGCATAAAAAATCTCCTTTAAACTAAACTCATCTTTTTGTGAAGTGATAGATAGCTGCTATTCAAACACTTCTAAAAAGAGTGAAAGTGAAGGTACACAAATCAAATAAAATCTTAAGGATGACGATGACTTTACGCTGATGACAAGGTCAAGCGAAACAGACGTAAAAAAACTGTTGCACAATAATATGCATAATTTAGAAACGGTAGTAAAAACGAAAACTGGTATTACTTTCAAAAGTTTTTTGTTGGTCAAGCAAGAATCGTGATAAACGGTAATTCTAAAACTGCTATGAGCTCTCCGGAGTAAATGATATGAAAATAATGTTGCTCATCAGTGTCTGTTGTTCTTACACTTTTCAACTATCAACATTACCTGTTCCGGCCTCGGATTCCTCCATTGTGGATCCATTGAGACGCATCTCCAATGCTCTAATACCCCAATCGTTTTCACATTACCATACATCAACGTTTCCTGGGAATTTTAATCTCTGCAGACGCCTAGCCTTATCAAGCTCAAGACCTCATCAAATAATGAATGTATGCATGCTTTTATAACCCACTGTGTCTCAAGCACCTTTCATTACTCTTCAAGAGGTTAACAAACAAAGTCTCTTTAATACAAACTTCCATTACTTTTACAACTTATGTTGTTTGTTAATAGGGCTATCACGAGTTTAATAGATGTGCTTTCTTCATAGGCGATTATCTTCAACATTATGAGACCTAATGTGCATGTAACGTCTTTACAATTGTAAATATCACGTTGTGTGCCCTGATTTAGAAGTGTCGCAGACAATAGAAGCCTACGGATGTCAGTTGGTTTCACAGGTGTTTCTCTTACAAGTCGTTGGCGTCCTACATACTCTTGTTCTTTAGTCAAATTTCACTTCGAGCCAAAGAAGATGTAGAATCTAGTACGTGGTCGTGGATGATGTTATGATTAATTAACGAGTTGATTGTTATCCGTAACTAAATGGAAGAGAACGGTTTAACAGTAACAGTGATAGCACAAAAAGTGATTGATACGTGAACGTGAAACAGCATTTTTCCCAAAACGTTCAATTTCCAGAAACAGCTGTGTCCGCCATGAGTCGACTCAGCGTGGCGGTCAACGGTACATTCACCGTGACGGACGGAGACGGACGACCACGTCACACCGTGAAATATCCAATTACGGACACCGCATTTGTAGGGATTTGTGGCGTCAGGTTCCCGGGTTCAAGGCGAGCTTCCGAGCTCAGGATTTGTGACCTGTACAGTACGTTTCTTCCGTTTGCAGTCGCATTAAAACATTCTACAGTATGTTTTTCTTCGTAATTTTTTTGTAGAACTGCGACGTGATTTATATATTACTTTAGTTTAAAACTCTACCCAATGATTTGCATTTAGAACTGGCATCTCATACGATAATTTATTGCAGAATGTCAGTTCTAAAAAAAGTAATTCAATTACCATTTTTTTCACTTGAAAAATTAATTGATTCAATCACACTGCAAATCCGGGTTAATCAACACAAATAATTATAGGACAGTGGACTGACGAATGGACTTATTGTAACTCTGAAGGTCACGGCTACACTGTTGAATGGCAAAGCAGGATATATGCATAACAAACCTCCTGTTGATTTTTCAATACCTAGCTTGATATACATCGGCAAAAAGATTAAGGACGTATTTAAAGAAGATTTGCAGGAAACTAACAATTTCTTCATAAGGCGATAATACTAATAATATATCTAATATGAAATATCTTCTTTACTAGCAAACCACATAATTACGACAAATTATTTTCTCTTACGTATCATGTATGCAACCAAAACGATTGCCAGATGTTTGTCAATTATTTGAAACATGTTTCAAGTTGTGGTACATGGCAAATCTTGCATCACGAAATCCCCTGCGGTGCATAAAATTGTTGGATAAGAATAGATCTCTCGCTATATTTGGTTAAGCAAGTCAAAATTTAACTCCGACATGACTAGTCGTTAAGTTCATCAATGATTCATGCTTTCGAATTAAACTGCGTTGTATATTAGAATCTGTCATTATTTGTCTTATTAACGGTTAAATGTCATCACAGTGTCGTGGGACGGCAATTATTGCATATTGCACGAATCAATAAAGTTGCATGAAATTATTGGATGCACCGACTTTTACTATGGGTCGTGAACCTTTTGATTGTAACAAGGTTGTAAACTATATTATCTGTTTAACAGTTAAGCGGTCATCGTATCACCACGTATAACTGTACAACGATGCTTGCACGCACCATGGTACAGTTTGGAATCACTTATTAGTCATATTAGCTTGAGCTCTTTTCTGATCGCGTAAACGTTCAGTAGCGTGCGCGTAGTTCATGTGCAAGCGAATTTCGCCGATAAGTGTTCTGCCGAGAAATTTTTCTATGGTATGGTACCTACTACGTTCCACTTTTTACAAACTTTTGTGCGAGTGATTCTTGTCACCTCGCGTCACTTGTCATATCAAAACTTTCACGTAGGGATTAGGAATACAAATAGCAGATTAGTCGCGTAGGACAATCACTTTACGCTTTCACGAGGCTGTTGTAATGCCTTCACAGCTTTTATTATGATTTGAATGAATAATAAGATAATGATGTCACAAGTTTATCTTTCGATCCCATCCGATCGTATCAGTTTTCATTAGGTTGCTTAAGATCAATTTGTTCTTTTATTTCAAACAATATACTTCCAGCTGTTTTGTGTGCGTATAATTAAATGTTTTACCTATCATAATTGTTTAGAACCTTATTAAAGAGCGAATATAAGATTACATCTTCAGTTCAATAACTTATGTTCAAACTTTACACAGCACCTAGGTGCATCATTACATTATTTAAATCGCAAACATATTTCATTATTTCATCAGAGTCTGAGTTATCTTAATTCGTTAGTCGAATGTAAGAAACTTCAACATTTTATTCAGCTTTATCATCGGATCACGACCCGCCCGCGAATACCTGCGTCGGCGCAGAGGGTCTACTCCGTGACACAAAATTTCGTTTCCCTCCCTCTCACTTGATGCTGACATGACTGGAGAGTGAGGGGGAGGGGAATAACGAAGTTTCGGATTCAACGTTTCGGAGTAAACCCGCAGGTTTGCCCAACCCAACCGATTAGGCTGTATTTAGCAACACCATGTGTACGACCTTATAAGTATTCGCTTTAAGCCACTATTGCTCCGCGCCGCTATGGTTGGTCACGCCTGTGTCTACAACTTTACGTTTATTGATTTTGGCGATAGATTGGGTAATACCAGGAAATTAACTTAGAGGTTGCCTTGTTGCCAGAATCAGAAGAGATCTTGTATTTAAGGCAAATATGATAAAGGGTTCGAATAAGACAAATTCCTTAGATATTGAGATTTTCGTAAGCACGATTACATTATACATTACTTTATATTTATTCCTGTACCTATTTGATTATTTCATTCGTATTACATTGCCCTCTTTCACCTCATGGAAGGTGTAGGAATAAAAGAGATGAAAAATCAACACCATAAGAAAACTAAAAAACATCTGAAGTATTTTGACTGCGCCCATCAAAATACCTCAAAGTTGTGGCAATTATGGAAAAATCGTTATTTTAGGAGGGCTAGGCACAAGTTTCGCATATAATACAGATACAAACATTTGAGCACGCTTTATCAAGTCATAAGGCTTAACTAATAAACTCTTAAACAAAGACGTAGTATCTATCCTAATCATCAATCTAAATTCTAAGATAAGAACAATTAGCACGACAAGGAAAAGCATCTTTCGCCTCATCAAGCTATAACTCAGTAACTAACGATCTCGTAACTAATTAAACGCAAGAACAATAGGGTATTTTACTGTTGTTGAAATGTAGATATTTAATGATGACGTTAAAAAATACTGCAATTAAGAATACCAAATAAGAAAAAATAATTTGAATCTGTTTTATAATAAAAGAATTATAGTCTGTTTGATTTTGACTATAGCTGTCTCTTTCTAAAACGAAATCTTCTATGGCGTGACTATGACGCTACTAACCCACTGACGTCACTAAGATATCGTCCTGTCCTTGTCTAATTATAAAGTTTGAAGTCCTATATCTTTGAAAATATTCAAGATAATTCAAAATGAAAACTTGTTTTGTGTAGCTAATATTTCGAAAAACATTTTAAAGAAATAAAAAAAAATCAGTAAAATACCGTATTGTCTCATCCATAAGACTGACTGTCTAGTTACACAGCAATGTATATTGTAGATGTGGAATAATCAATTACAAAACAAAAATTGTAGGTAGTCAAAATATTAAAGATAGAGTAAACAAAGTGTTACCACGATATAGAAACGTAAAGAGCCAAGAGCCATCTGTGTGAAAAAACAACGGGTTGCACTCCGGGAGTGGCGGCAGAAGTGAAAAGGGCTCCATAGACTTTTTCACAAAAAAAAAAGGAATTTGAGAAAAAAAAAAGAAAAAATACGGACTAGATTTGAACCGAGGTCTTCTGGCTTCAATGCCGCCCGTTTTCTAACCTGAGTTATTACAACTTTGGAAACGCTGGCGTAATCTGCCTTCGCATTCTAAAGCTGCGTCCAGACTTGTAACATTTCGCCGAACATTACCCCGTACCGTGTCAGACACGCGTGTCAGAACGGATAATGTGGACGTCTTTTGACACGCGAACAAGTTCGCGTACATGTTACAAGCTTCAAATCCATTCCGAACACTCGAAGAAACTGCTTGACACAGATAAATGTACGGACAATGTACGGAGTTACGAAGGTGCAGTGTGGACGCTGGTCTGTGTGCTGTTACGCATCGATGTTACGTGTTACGAGCCGATCCATCGAGAGTCGGTTTTTATCAAAGGATTTCGCAATTGTCCGCGTGTCAAGGAGACGTCCACACTTGTGTTTATGACACGCGTCGAAGTACGCCAGATGACACAGATACAGACACGGGATAGGAATGGATCAGGTCGTGACATGTGCCGGCATCACAGAATAAATACAAGTACAGAAGATGATTATTTTATAAAAATGTCAATATCTCGAAAACGGTGCGTCGTAGCCAAAATCTATCGAAATTTTTAATACCCTTTTAATAACCCCGGAGGTATTTGAGAGACATCGAATGGTAAAAAAAAAAAATTTTTTTTGAGATCTGTTAACTCAATTTTTTTTTTACTTTATAAGTTCTGAATTCAGTCCCCGAAGGTATTTGAGAGACATCCAATGGTAAACAAAAATTTTTTTTTAGGATCTGTTGACTCAAAAAAAAATTTTTTAGGATCTGTTGACTCAAAAAAAAATTTTTTTACTTTATAAGTTCTGAATTCAGTTCAAATGGATGAAAACAGAGGAGCAGAGGGACAGGGCCGCAGCCCCCCCACCAAGAGGGCTCGGGGGGCTAAGCCCCCCGCCGCCGCCCACCGAGCCCAAGAGATCCTAACAGTCGTTTTAGGTTAGGTTAAGTTAGAACTGTGACCAAAACGCAGCGCGAGCCGAGCGAGCGAAGGCAGCGGCCGGCGAAGCGGCAGAAAAAACTTTACTTTTTTTCAAAAAAAAACATAACTTTTTGTTTTTTCGTCTTAGATCTTTTTTCGAAAGCTATGATTTTTTTCACTTTTTGAAAAAAAAAGTTAGTGCTATTTTTATGCACCCCCTTTGCGACACCCGGACGGCCTAAAGTGTATATAAATAACTAATAAATAAATAAATAACTTCTTACATTCACACCAATTATAATATCTAAGCCCATTTTAATTTCATTACGAAACTGTATCATGGAAAACTTGATAACGGATAAATATATACTTAAATACTTTTTGTTTGTAAATACATACTTAATATACATAGAAAACACCCAGACCAAGACAAATAGACATGTTCATGCACACAAATATTTGTCTTGTTCGGGAATCGAACCCGAGACCACTGGCGCAGAAGGTGGGTAGCCTACCCCTGCGCCAAATCGGTCGTCAAAAGTATATGCAAAAGAATTAGCCTTAAAAATTTAAAATGCTGCTGAAAGTCACAATTCCACGCGGACGAAGTCGGGGGCACAGCTAGTAGGTATTAAATACTTATAATCTTTATTTTTTATTCCATCTTTGAACTCAGCAGTTCTGGTGCCTTGCCACGCAGTCTTGTTCGATTGACAACATGCGTCTACACTTGTAACATTTTGGCGTGTCTGAACACCGTGTCTTTATAATACATTGTCTCTTTGATACAGTATTACCACAGCGCATGCCCAACAAAACTAGCGATGCATGATAAAGACACGGTGTTCTGGTTCTGACACGCCAAAATGTTACGGCAGCACAACCTAGACCGTCCACATTGAGCGTAACAAGTCTTGTACGATGACACGGAGTCCGGTCCGATGTGATGACACAAGTCTGGACGCAGCTTTATAACATTGTAACAGTTTTTCGATCAGTACCCCTAGTGTAAGTTTTTATGTCAAGCAAACGCAAACTATTTCGATTCCGTATTTATGTCAATTTGTATGAAAACTGTATAAGCGCGCTACTCGCCGCTAGAGGCGCTGATTCAGTTTTCATACAAATTGACATAAATACGGAATCGAAATAGTTTGCGTTTGCTTGACATAAAAACTTACACTAGGGGTAAGGGTCACGTGTCCGTCATACGAATTTTCGATCTGACGGTCAAGTGTCCTGACGCGAGTTTAACATTTTTTACCCATCACAAAAGGTGCACAATGCCGCTAAAGAAGTTCAAAAATAACACTAAATATATCAACAACCAAAATCGCGTCTGAACACTGTCGATAGTACTTTTTCGAAGTATCATAGTTCCATGTTTTTCCCATGGTTTGGGAAATGGGACATTAAAACAATGAACAATCGCATCGACATGAGCGACCTTGGAAAGAGAAAGTCTGACGGTGTATATTCTTACAACAGTGGTAATGACAGATATGTTCACGACGAATAAAAACTAGAAGAATCTGATTATGTAGAAAGTGATACTTTGAGCAGATTAGTATGATTATGTGAAGTGAATGATGATGTATCAAGAGTTGAAGCTAATCGATGTGTTTTATGTTTTGTTTTTACATTGAATTTGCTAGTTTGTAGAACGGAGTGTTATCAAAGATACTTTGGTTATACTACATTATGTAATAAAGCCATATTGAATGATTTAAGTAGAATAGATCCCGTAACCGCGAGGATTATTGCGTTCAAACATTTTTGTTATTCTCTACGGGGTAGCACGTGATAACACCTTCATTACAAGTGATAACGCTGCGCGTTGAAGGTACGCACTACTCCCGTAATCCTCAATCACTGAGGATGAGGAACTGACTATCTTATCCTTAACTGTCGGAACACAATAATACTGAAAACACCAATGTTATGGCGTCAGACATAGATAAGATGGTGGTAGGTAGCGAGGCGGTCTTAGAACAAGTCGGTAGGACCAACCAACATTTATTGTTCCGACATTCTGTAGCCAATATATCTCCATACTTACTAGAAAAGAGCTACTTATTCAAATTAACTATAAAGTATGGTTTGAATAGAACACTACAAAACTTTATTCTATAATTACTATGTTCAGCTACTTTCAAATCAGTCACAGCACACACATTAAAAGATGTAAATATTTTTATTCCACGCTCGTTATCACGATAAGATTCTTTAAGCAGTTAAGTATTATCTTGAGCACTTGAGTAAACTCTTCGTGCCTTGACCCCATGATCCAATTATGGAAACCACCTGGAGAACTGTTTGTTCAGTCGGTTTCTCTGTTCCTTTGTGGTTGCCGATATTAATTGTAATTACTTTTACAGTTAAGCTATGAGGAAGTGAGTCGGCCTTCGTTTAATCTTTAAAACTTAAACCCCCTTATTCAAAAACATGGACTAAAATAGTCCTGGTTTAAAACTGGTACTAAACTGGTGCTGTCACTTTCATTTCCTAAATGAAAGACATAAATTAGTATATTAGTTTTAAACCAGGTCTAACTTTAGTCCACGTTTTGGAATAAGGGAGAATGTCACAGAACATGGAAAGTAAAAAAAACTCTTTCTGTGTTCTGTGGAGAATGTGTTTAGATAATGTAAAGATTTGATGATGATTTGGTAAAGAGATACCTTGAATCATCGGGAAGATATCAATATCGGAAGTTAATGAATTATTATCAGTTACAGTACCCCTAGTGTAAGTTTTTATGTCAAGCAAACGCAAACTATTTCGAATGCGTTTTAATGTCATTTTGTATGAAAACTATATAAGCGCGCTACTCGCCGCTAGAGGCGCTTATACAGTTTTCATACAAATTGACATTAATACGCATTCGAAATAGTTTGCGTTTTTTGACATAAAAACTTACACTACGGGCACAGTACATCATTTACAAGCTTTTAATTAACTTGCAGTGTATTTATGGTATGTAGGTATATCCGTTTGGGTCAAATCTTGCAAGCTTAATTTGCCTCACTTGCCAGTGTCCGATTGAGCTGAAATTTTGCACACAGGTTTGGATTGTATTACAATTACAAATTGACACTACTACATTAAAGTACGGTTGAAAAAAATCTTGTCAGAAAATAAAATTATTAGAAAAACTTATTTCTTCTTATTGAGAGTGTCGATAGCAAAACCGGCAGTGTCGGATCAAAATTCGGTTTCGCAGATCGTATCATTGGCAGCCTCCCTTAAGTCTTCTTCCATGCAGATAGGACATGCAGGGCTCAAATCGATATCATATTATGTAGTACAACACACCTAACATTAGGTATAGCAAGGCCTCACTCTAGGGTTCTTTGATGATAGAATCTGGCTCCTGGAATATAGCGGCTTCCGCGACCTTCACTAACTTAGTCCCACAAAACGAGCACGCTCCACTAAAAGGCTTTCAAATCATAATCAACACGAGAATTACACGGCACGAATCGATAAACACAATCTATTGAGAGTTAAAACGTAAAACTATCCGTCTTACATCGTTCTTGACCTATGTAAGCTGACCGCTTAGGAATCTCAATCAATTGTATAAGAATATTAGTAAAGCATTATCAATTCATAATTCGCGTCGACATTCAAACGCAATAGGATTTCCAGTCACATTTATTAAGATCATTGTAAGCTACATTCTATTCATTGACTTACAAATTAGGTTTTTGATGTGTTAAAAGGTGTCATTCATTTCAATGCCGCAATGATTTGCGATTGTCATTTGTCTTTTTTATAAATCCATCAATATACGATACACAGTCATTTGTTTATTTAAAATGTGATGGGTTTAAACAGAAGAGAAGTAAGATTTAAAAGCTAATAACGGTGATGTTTGAAACACAGTTATGCTCACTTCCGGATATACATTACCTTCAATCAATACCACATTAATTACTCACAAAAATATCAACGCTCCCTCCAAGCACAAGAAGGCAGTCTCATTAATTTCGCTTTTGACCCATCAATGGTGCCTCAACGGGTCGAAATATTCGGCAAAAAAGTTGGTTATACTCGTATGTACCTATACCAATAATGGCATGAGAACACCCGACCAGGTGACCTAGAGCTATATATGCGTATGCGCAGGTAATTAGGTCCACCAAACAGGATTTCTTTAGCAATTCACTTTCGAAGCACTTTCTTTTGTTTTTGCTATGGCTTGTCGCCGAATAATTGTTTAAAAAGTTCCTGCTAATTGAATTAGTCTCATTTTTTTTGGATAAGCATGTTATGTTAATGATTGCTTTTCATTTTGTCTTTGTTCTTTTCAAATAGAACACTAGATTTTCAAAAAAAATGTTGCCAATTAATTTGTAAAATATTAAGAAGCCCTGTTTTTAGCTATTTCCTTCCGATCTCTTTATTACTCACAAAAAATTAAACCTTAAAATATTGGTACTTACAGATATCTGATGTATTAATTGAAGGCCGTAATAAACATACGCATAACATAAGCTCCTAGAAATGATATCCACAGCTGCTTGCATTTGCTACTATGTCTCAGTAATAAGGAGCAATTGAAACTCCTTGTCCCTTTACTACGTAACATTGCACGAAAGAAAGTCAATTGGCCCCGTCAAGCTTTGTAACTTCTGAAGTGCCGACTGCATCGGTCAGATAAGTTAACTTCCAATTGGTCAGATTAGAGTTTCCGCGCATCTGTCCTTTCATCACGTCCTTTCAATTGGTAAACAAAAACCTTTTTAATTACTACGGCCTTTGTCTCAATGCCGTTTGAAAAGGGAACATTATATCCCATTGTTTTGAACATTGTAGTCATTTGTTTGTTTGTCATTTGATGAAAAATATAAAGAGTTAGTGTTAACAAACTTTAAATTGGCGGTAACGGATATGGATTAAAATCTTTTTACTTTTTAATGGAATTCATAATGATTTAAGTTCATTGGAAGTTTGAATTACTTACAGCTTTTCTAATTTGGAAAATTATTGGAATTATACTAATATTATATTATACTAATTATACTATACTATACTAATATTATAAATGTGAAAGTGTGTTTGTTTGTTTGTTTATTTGTTTGTTTGTTTGTTTGTTTGTCCTTCTTTCACGTCAAAACGGAGCAACGGATCGACGTGATATTTGGTATGGGGATAGTTTGGGAGCTGGAGAGTATCATAGGCTACTTATTATTCCGGAAAATTGAGTAAAAATTGTAATTTTCTATGAAAAATCGTTTAACTGTCGTACCTTCGATACAAAACTGTCATTTCTTCCATTGCCGTTTCCAAAGAGTATGTAATCACTGACGTCTGCGCGGTCAAAATCGAATACTAATCTTTTCCATAAGCTTAGAATAAAAAAAATGTACTGTAGCTCGCGCCAAAAATGCCCCAGTCGCGCATGCGCGCAGAGTTATCTGACACTCACTCTACTTCACAGAGTAATTTTTTATATGTAGGAAATAGAGACCAAGCTTGGGCCCCTTTATTGGTAGTGTGTAACTAGCGCTATCTGTTGTCTGGTGTAGGCAACTTTTGGTCTATAAACACACACACACAAGATATTGGTGACCGGGTCCACTATTATATGGCAAAACAACGTTTGCCGGGTCAGCTAGTAAATAAATAAATGATTGAAAACAACTTCAAACCGATCTCTTATTTAATTTACTAACCATACTTTGAAAATGTTTTATGTAAGTACTACTATATATTCTGTGGTCTTTCTATTCCTATCTAGATAAATCGAATTGAATTATTTGCACACTTTGAATAAACCTTGAAAATTATAGCATGAATCAATTTGGAAAAACATTTACTAACCCAACATTGAGTATCTTTTTTGTACTCAAGTAAATAAGTCCTAAGTTATAAATATTAAAAATAACTTCCTTGCTTTACATTTCATTAGAACCAAATCATATCACCCCAGCTTCCTATACAGATAACGAGATTGTCTCCAAGTTAGGCTGTGGTCGTAAGGTCGCGATGTAGGTGGTGGCTTAACGTTAAGTTAAGTATTAAGTAACATAATGAAGCACTTATAACAACAATGGTAGTTTAGACGAAACGACCTTCGTACAACCCGCCCGCGACGGTAGGGTTGTCGACGACGAGTAATTTTTTAGTCAACTACTTCTACTCCACTTCTACTCTATGTTCTTCCAACGTCTCATAATTATAGCTAATGAGAAAATGCAATTATTAAATTTCGCAAGGTTTTTTTTTATTGAAAATGAAGTATTAGAAAAAATCCACCCGTCTCGCAACTAGCTCCGACGGAACTTGAGCTACGGAGTCGTTGTAAAAAAATGAATTTTGAATCTGGATCTCATACAAATTTAGTGAATAGGTACAGCATTGAACGAAACCTGCAGGATTATAACAGGCTGCCTAAAACCAACCCCGCTGAGCTTGTTGAGCTGTATCCACTGGCTGGCATAGCCCCTCCCAAAGTCCGTAGTGAAGTGATGGCCTCTGTTGAGATGACTATACAACAACAGGACGCCCGGCACTCAATGTTCGGATATCCCTCAGTTGCCGCTCGGTTTAAAAGTAGACACAGCTTCCTTAGAAGCGTACGGCCCACATCTGGTGAACCTTCCAAGGCCAGACTTTGGACGGAAGTTACACCCAACTTACCAATCACTTTAACAGAAAGCCTGGCCCCCGGCTGTGATCAAACGTGGCCGACTTGGAAGTCTTTAAGCAGACTCGGAACACAAGTCGGCCGCTGTAAGGAAAACATGTGCCGCTGGGGCTACTCCAGTGACAATAGGTGTAAGTGAGGTGTAACTCAATAATCTATGTCCCATCTCCTATGTTGCCCAAAGTGTCTGGTAAACTGCACACTCGACGACCTGTGATCTGCTACGGAGCCTGCGGTTCGGTTAGCCGTATTCTGGGCGAGGAAGATTTAATTCAGTTCCTTCCTACCATATCGACACGAAAGAAGACGAAAAAGATAAGATTTTGGTCCTAAACAAATGGTAAAAGAAATACCTCGTTCAAGATTCTGTCAACCCTGTGAACTGGATACCGATCTACAGATTAAATAATTGTAAATGCCTCGCAGTCGACCAGTTCTCTCCGCGGGTACAAATCACGAAATCACGAATGCACTGTTTTCGCAGATGCTGGGAAAATGAGGAACCTTGCTTTGTCTTTTTTTTTAGGTTTAATGGTATGCAAACTTATGGAAGATTGTTCGAATACACAGACTCTTATTAAAAATTAAATAAAAAAACTCAATAGCTAAACAAAAAACAAGTACTTTGTTAAACACGGGCTTTAACTGTGCTTACCTACCATAAAGTTCCTTAAGTTTTTTTTGCAATGCTCTCTGAAGCAATGGGGCATTTTGCTTTTGACATCGAAAACCGTAATTTGTTCGGTTTCTGTCAATAATTTATATTTAAATCTTTAAATCAATGATCGTCATTTGATACAGGTAAAGGCATATAGCCATACTGCCAATTTATGTTTCTTTGATATCAAACTTTTTCATACACAATTTTTTTCCTGAATAAAAAATTGAGTCACAACATGGTCACACACAAGACAACCACATAACTAGGCTAAATAAAGACCTTCGCTATAAAATGATCTTGATCGATTAATCATCCATCAAATGATGATAGGTAAGCCGGGATGACGGACAGACACAAAGGTCGTATGAACTGTGATGCAAGTGTTAATCATAAACTACGATGTGAAGTGTCAAGTGTGAGAGCTCATGTGTTGTTTGAAACTTAATGGACTCGATTGTTCTTGAGTTTTTACGAAACTTGGACTTACAAGCGAAGTTGTCATTTTTGAATAAACGTCTATAGACATTGAGGTGTATTAAGTAATGTACTGTTGGCAACTTGTCACATAACTAAATTGTCCAAATATGTTTTTTTTACTTTTATTACGTGAGATTGAAAACCTTCTCCAGGCATCAGAGTAACCCGAGTAAAGAGTTTTACCCGCATGGTACTTACTTACCCGTTCCCGTGGGAATATCGGGATAAAATATATAGACTATGTCACTAAAGAAGGAAGTGGCTTTCTAATGGTGAAAAAACTTTTCCTATCTATACTTAATATTAGTATAAATACAGGGTGTTAGGGGCACCCTTGCAAAAACGTTAACCATGGCTTCAGACCATCATGCTGAACAACGTACAGCAAGAATTTTTTGTCGGAAATGAAAAAAAAATCGAATTTAGCAACTAATCGGGACATTTTGTATGTAGAGTCAAAATATTTTTTTCATTTCCGACAGAAAAATCTTGCTGTGCGTTGTTCAGCATGATTGTCTGAAGCCATGGTTAAAGTTTTTGCAAGGGTGCCACAAACACCATGTATATTCATTCACCTAATATCAATCATCAAAGCAACGTGAATATATTGAAACTGTTAACCCCGCTTGACGGATTTATCCGACAGGCATTTCCGTTAATGTGAAATTCCTGAATTTTTCTATGGTAGGTAAGCCTGTTTTCTTGTTTTGTTTATCTATTGATGGAAATGAAATATCACGTAGGTACGTCCACTTTTTTTGGAGGAGATCGAGAATGGTAGTTGGTGCAGCCAAGAAATGACTTGTTTGATAAATCCGACTGGCGGTTAAAAGGGTAAGTAGGGGAGACCGGGGCAAAGCCGTATAGCTAAGAGCAAACCTATATAGAATCTAAATAAATGAAAATAACATATTCATAATCGAATCTTTATTAAAGACTCTCATTAGCTACAGAAATAAACAAAAAAATAATACTGTAATCACCGTAATAACAAAAATAATCTACACAAATTAAACCTCGTCGAATTACGGTTTTGCCCCGGGGGCTGGGCAAAACCGTATTATATACGATATTGCCCCATACGCTATCAACGCAACCAATGCATTCGAAACTATCCAAGTCATCTTCATTTCAGCCAGTACAGCCTTCGTGTGCCCATGTTTTACAGGTAATGCATTGCACCTAACCTTCATCCATTTGACCGTATACTGGACTATTTTACCCCTTACGGTTTTGCCCCACTGACCATAAACAACATATTCAATATTCACTTTTCATATAAAACAGATCCGACACTAAAACATTGTCGTTAATTAAGTAAATATACACAGTTTCACGATAATAACATTCCACTTACCTATTTATCATAATATATTCACAATTCAAACTTTAGAAAACTATAAAATTACATCGAAGCACCTAAAAACAATACTCGTGTGATTAATTGAAAACGCTCGTGCCTGCAGTAACAAGTGTCTGTTGACAGATTGATCCTATTGGCTACTTGCCGTGATCGGCAAATGCGCGGCTAATTACAAATAATACGAGACACAACTACACAATACGGTTCTACCCCGGTATACGGTTTTGTACGGGTTTCCCCTATATGAATTATGTACTTTGATATCTTACAGTGGTTGCAGTTTAGTGACGTCAGAAATAGTCATAAAAGACAAAGGATCTCTACCCGTCATACTCGAAAAATCTCGCTATTGACCTGCTGTGTTAAAGCGTAATATTAAGCTTGTCTAGTAAGTATACGAAAATTTTAATCTTATTTATTAAAACCTCGTCTAGAAACCTGTTCTAGTCTGAATTTTCAAGGTTTTTTTCTAGATTTTACGTAACTTTTCTAGAAACTCTAAAAAAACCTTGTTACGAGACTAAGGTCACCGTATGATTCAATCAATCGGTATTTTATCGACATTTATATCGGATACCTTATTACATTTCTTCAATACGGTCACGTTCTCAGATTGTTTAGTGAAGATACTGAAATGAAATAGTTATCGCAAACCGTGAAATATAATAATGTGCATTCCTTTCAGTTAATTGGTATTTGAGCGCATAAACATATTTTGCTTTGCGCCGTAATTTTCCTAGAATGTACCTACCTACCTACTAAGCTAACTACGTCTTTCGGAAACGAATAACAACAAATCTAAAATTAGGCATATGGATAATATTATTATAGTTTGGATGAATAACTTACACGATTTTTGATCTCGTAGTATCTCGATTAGGATTATACTATCGCAATAAGAAAAATCTAAAATCCAACAATTTGGGAAAACACGCTTATTAGTTGATTTGATTAAAAAGAAAACTAACAAACGGACTGAGATTTAAACAATCATTGACCATTATTCTTACAAAAATATGGAAGAGTACCTAAATTGTTAATAAAAATAAATAAATACACAAGATGTTTGTTAATATCTGTCCGTCGTCGTGATCTGTCTATGAATTAGTAGCTTACTAGCTGAGCCATTTTGCATATACAATAATTATTTAGCTACTAACAAGTGTCAAGACGGTAAACCCATATTACTTACCTTACCGCCCTATCTTTACCAGACTGCCCATACGTTATAGTTTGCAAACAGCTTACAAATTAGCCGGTATGAATAGCGTAAGTGAACAAGAGTAATTTGAGCGTTCACTCACTGGGAGTGAGTGAGACAAATGCGCTTAATTAGGAGACAAAGAAAGACCGCGTTATAAATTGGTCTGAGCTTGTGTGGTCATAAGGTCTCAAAGGCTTAATTAAGAATGTTTTGTGAATAAATTGGGAAGGTCTGTAACCAGTAACAGACACGTAGAGATCTGATGGAAGTGTAATGGAATAATAAGTATATTATTAAGTTCAGAAGACAAGCCTGTCTTTGAAAAAAATATAATCACACAAATGGAAAGTAGGTCCTACTAGGGACTAAACGGTTTTTTGACGAAATTGTTGAGTAAGCTGAGATAATTTACTTCCCGGACTGACATTTTCGATGTGTTCTTCTTTGGGTAAAAAACATCCTGAAACTAAAACCAAAACTAAATCCCTTATGACATTTATATGTATTTGTAGTCGAAGTCGCGTGCGGTGGCTAGTTATTAACTAAGAAAAGAACCGTTAATATTAAGTAACTAGCGGTCGCCCGCGGTTTCACCCGCGTGGTTCCCGTTCCCGTAGGAATATCGGGATAAAAAGTATCCATGTGTTATTCCAGCCTATAATCTATCTCTGCTGCAAATTTCATCCAGATCCATTCAGTAGTTTTTGCGTGAAAGAGTAACAATAACAAACATACCTATAGATATATATCCATACTCACAAACTTATTACTAGCGGGTCCTCGCGGTTTCACCCGCGTGGCACCCGTTCCCGTGGGAATATCGGGATAAAATATAGCCTATGTCACTCGGAAAGAATGTATCAATCAAATCATATATGTAATATCAAATCTTTCCTCATTATAATATTAGTATAGAAAAGTACCTACTTAAGTAAGTAGCATGTTCTTTACTACCTAAACAATGTCTCCGTTGCTTGTGTAGGTGGCTCATTGTCTCAATTCACGAATTAACATTCTATACAGCGCTTAATCGACAAATTAGCATCCTATGCAATTAAAAGTAGGAACCAGCTGGTGATTAGAAAACAGTTTTTAAGGCGCTACTCGGAAAAAGTATGGACTTTTGATATAAAACTATAGGACGGTTAGAGTTGTTATAAATCTGGTAATAAGATATATATTTCTTCATACCTTTATCTAGAATCGTAGTTTCAGAAACACGATATGATTTTGCCTCGCAATTTTTTCTTTTCGAAAATACCTCTAAAAATACGAAATATCAAAATTATTCTTAAATGGGGTTACAAATACTATTAAAAATTGGTTTAATTAGTGGACACCAATAATATTTAGGATCGTGTAGAAGCATTTTAAAAAATCGCTATAGTTTTTAATACGAAGTAATTTTGTGTTTAAGCTAATGAAAAGGATAAGTATGTTTTCGTTTTGCATCATTTATTAATCGTCAAGTAAAGATGTAGGTACTTACGACCTGTAACACCCGTTACATGGAATGACTTGTAACTTTTAAAATAAACTTCATAATCAAATACTTACATCAGATAAAACATCCATAAACCATTCATCTATCTAATTTATCCAAATAAAAACATCTAACGTTCCCACGCATTTCTTTCGTTTGTAATTAATTTAAATGATAACATGGCCTACACCAATCTTAAGTAAACTAATACTTACCCATTTGTTTAACTTGACTTATGTTAGAAATATTTAGTGTACTTAAATAACTTATTAAGCGGTACTTAACGTCCTTTCTATTCCCAAGGCTTCAAACTGTCTTCAAGTCCATTGTAATTGAATACACAGTTTAAAAGATAAAACTGTTTTGTATGAGTAACAGTTGTTTTAGATAAGATAATAAGACAACAAGAACTTTACACGAAGTTTCTTACAAAATTTCCATTGGCTATTGAAGATTATGGATATTTTAGTATTTTACAGTTATTTGTGGCGGCGGTTGAACAAATTTTCGCTATGGTCGAACATAGGGTGGTGACCAAGAGTATACCACCCTGAGTTCTTCCGTGCATTGAATTGGAAAAAATACCGAAGCTATTCCTTGTTAACCGGCCAAATAAGGCGTGAAATATTTAATGAGGTGTTAATTTAATATTCGGAAAAAAGAATTGTCCATTAAATATGTACTTCCTACTAAAATTTAATATTTACGAAATAGCTTCCGAATTTCGTTCTAAGAACGTTACAAAGTCAATATATTATGTATTGCTGCCGACTGCATGCTTTATCTAAATCATGTCTATCCCTATCTGTGGATAGATGATTAATTCTGGCCGTTAAGCTACTTTTTATCCCGGAAAACCCTCACATTCCCGCGGGTGGAAGGCGGGTTGATTATAAAGTATTCTTGAACAATATCACGCAATAAGTTCTCGTTAGAAAGGATCAAAGGTCTACGGAAATAACGACAGCATTCATTAATTTCGCAAAATGCAACTAAGTTATTGACTCAGACAAGGATGCGCATACAAGATAACGATTAGAATTAATTAACGTTATCTGTATTTTAATTGGCGGAATATTTATTAGGTTTATTGCTTGATCATTAAGCGTTATAGCAAATAGTGTTTTGCTTAGAAGAAAATTAACTTTATTTAATTACACCGTAACTTGAAGAACGGCATAATAGGCTACATATGAACAAGGGACAAAGCTAAGTATTAAAGAGAAAATAATTACTGAATGATATAATATCACACAACATCACAGACATGAAATACCTATTACCTACTAAGTGTAAGTAGTATTCAATAAAAATAAAAAAAACATTTTATTCAGTGAAATAGAAAGAACCTAAAAATACTCTGTCAGTGGAAACGAAACGTGAAATTGAATGTTTAGCGACTTTCAGAAAACTCTTAACTGTCATTGCCAGACATACCTAATCGTAGTTTTATGATTACAAACAATAGTTTTATTGAGAATATTGTTTAAATAATAGGTACCTAAGTAAGTAATTCCACTACGAAGAATTTAGCGCGGTTATCGAAAGTTTGACACAAAGATTTAGAGAAAACTTATTATATTGTATAATATGACTGTTAAACAATGAAAATATTTAAGTAATATATAAAGTTTATTGCTGTTCATTCATTTAGAAAGTCCATAAAATCGATAATTTAATCAATAACATCCAGTAAACAGTACCTACACAAGTGGTAAATTTCAATAACAGTCCATCTATCTATTAGCAGAGATAAAACTTGTGGAAAATATCTAAGTGTTGAAAATATTGAAAATGAAGTAGGTACCTATTAGAAAATTTACCCGACTCACAACTCGCTGCGATGGGACTCGAACCCCGAACTTTCACTGTCCGGGCGAATGCTCTAACCACTGAGCTACGGAGACGGGTCGATTTATTCTAATATTTCATTTATAATAAAAAATGCATTAAGAATGCAAAAAAGTAAAAAATAAATAAATATCTAACTCAAAAGTAGGTATAGGTGTTTTTCAGAGCGCTCTGTCAAGTTGTTTATGAACCGACAGTGACATTACTGTAACTACGTTTTGTCAATGAGACGTTGATTAATAGGTCATTTGATCAACGGATGTTTTTATAGTCGCTATCCATCGAAATAGTATCATCGTCATCATGAACAGTCGTGTCTCTGATAACATAGAGATTATGTTATCCTTCCTTAAGGATTACTTACCAACTTGGCCACTACACCACCACCACTGGTATTCCACTTATCAAATATTGGATCAAAGAAATTGGACGAGGACGAATTCATGAATGGTTTCATTGATAATTTCTTTGGTAAAATGCAAATTGGACAAAGATCTTTGATAAGTAGAATATCACACTAAGCCAATCCAGATTGGTGGATGTTAAGGACTACCCGAATCATAGAGAAACCAAAGCTATTGAATACTACGGGCTCCTCGCGGTTTTACCCGCGTGGTACCCGTTCCCGTAGGAGTATTTGGATAAAATATAGTCTATGTCACTCGGAAAGAATGTAGCTTTCTACTGGTGAAAGAATTTTCAAAATCGGTTCAGTAGTTTTTGATTTATTCATTAGATACCTATAAATGTTACCGGCCGAACCCGATTTTAGGACAAACTAGTTTTTCTTAGGCAAAACTAGTTCATCGCGTTGATATTTCAGAGAGCGAGTTTGCCTCGGAAGTCCTGTAGAACATAGGTAACCACAAAATAACCACGAAATTTAAGGCGATCGCTTTAACCTATCACGTGTTCTACAGGACTTCCGAGGCAAATTCGATACAAGTAGATAGATTATATCGGCCGTAGCGCCGCAGTAAAGATTTGTCTCTCTATAATTCCATCTTTTTATTAATTGATTCCCAGACGTGGGCTTCTCAGTACCTACTTTAACTATGTAGCTTTCTACAGATGAAAGAATTTTCAAAATCGGTCCAGCAGTTTTTAATATACTTATTCGTCACAAACTAAAATACAAATCATTTCTCTTTATAATTATGATAATGGATTTGGTCACCCATCTTGTGAGTAACTATATCGAATATGTTTTAATTGCCACCATGTCCCAGACCGTGCTGCGCGAGCTCTTTCAAATAAATCAAAAACTAAAATTAGTGTAGATTTCAATAAATCTTGTTGCCTTTATTCAGACTCGACCGATCTCTCTAACCGCACCAATTTCTGAGATTTCTCGAAAAACATCTCGTTATCCTTGAGAGCATCTGGGTCAGATAAAAAAAACAAAAGAAGTTCCGGAGAAAAATACACTTATATACTTGGAACCTCAGATCATATAGTATAGTATTATATGATCTGAGCTTGGAACACAGCTGATACTTTATTTATATTTTTAGGAGGTGGGTTCTTTAGAGATAGTGAAATTGTATATTTTTTAAATTTTCGTTATAACTATCAATATCAATTTAACTACATTTAAAAGTACAAACGAATGATATTACTAATTTGTTAAAATATGTCGGAATGATAATTGACACCATTTGAAGCAAAGGGAATCTTTTGCAATTCACTTCCCTTACAACACTATTTCAAAAGTTTTAAAAACGTCAAACGCAAGAGAGACAATTCAACTGGGCTAGCTCTACGTTCCAGTTTTTACTACTCCCAGTAAAGGTATACCTTATGTGGTTGACTTAGAGTCTATTTTAGACGTTTATAAAGAAGCCTTAATACTCGGTGCTATTTGTGAGGTTTCTTTGATGGGAAATATGGGACAATTAGTGAAATGTGGCACGAGCAGGAGATGGGGTTACATACAGAAACAAGATACTTGGTATGGTGTTAAAAACGCTGTCGTGCCATTGGAAAATGGGTCTAATTGTTGTGGAAATAGAGACTTTAATAATGAATCCAAATCAACAGATATTGAAATAGATAGTACCTACTTCAGTCATATTATAACAGAAGGTTATGCTAACAATTGGTAATTCACATATTAATTTTGAATTTGAGAAACACTGTAAGACTCAATCAATTCATGGAGAGAGAAGTACAAACACAATCATTACAATACAAAATACAGATAATAATAGAACACTTGCAATACAAAACCCAAATGTATTGCTTCTTACATTCATATTTCTTTGGTTTCAAAACCAGTTTGCCACTAATCGCTCCAAAAATAGTTCCGAACCAAAGGCAGCCATCATATTTGGCTTGATTTCGACCCGTTATAATCACATAATCTCAATTACTGTAATGACAACAGTTAAAGCTATAACACTCAGAGTTGTAACAAACGCATGCTGTCCAAAAAGCTCTTATTTACAAAGCAACAAAGTCGATATTAGTTTTGAGTGAAACTTTACAAACTTGTCATGCAAATAATTTGTAGAAATGAGATGAGTGTATTGAAATTTGACTCTTATGGCTCCTGGAATAAAGATGCTGTTTTGTGAAGAGAGATTGGTATCATAACCAGTTGGCATTGCGGTCAAGTTCGCCAATTCCATTGTGCACTTCCTGATATCGATCCTATCAGGTCACCTGGTTTCGGCGAATGCGTTTAAACGGATACGTATTTTAATTGTCAACTTAAGTGTTTGAATACAGACAGACAGGCAGTTCGAGCGAAGAGAAAATTTTGATAATGAAAGTGTGACAAGACAACAAAGTAAGCGTGTAATGATTTTATTGTTTTGTTGTTCGTGGAATACCTGAATGCTAATCAAGAAGTCGGTAGGAATTGTATTTAAAGTAGGTATTTATATCAACATTTTGATTTTATTTTTGATTTTTATTTCTGAGGATAGCCAACAGCTTTAACATAAAATTAACAATAAACATAATTAACAAAAAGCTATTGACAAGCTAGCACATTTAGTAGCTAATGTTGACTCTTTGTAGATCATAGATAATACTGACGTGTTAGGTGACAAGTAAATCAAATAATATAAGAACAAATATAAAGTAATGTTAAAAGTCACTCAGTGATTTGGAGTAACTTATTGATGTACTGATGCTGTGAAAAATGGAAAATGAAGTATTCAGAAAAAATCGACCCGTCAATAATAAAAACTGCATTGTGAATGCTACTGAAAAATTTATCTACACTGGCGCCAGCTTTGGCCAAGTGTTTTGGTACTTTATAATTTATTAGACTGTTCAATCAAATTGAGAGGAGAACTTTAACTAAGCGTTTTGATCGATCTATCGGCAGTCATTTTGATGATTGAGAATCAATAACTGACTTAAAGAATGCGCACAAGAGTGTAATCAGCTTTTCAATTGATATTGAAAGAATGAGTCAGATATTTGCTTTTGATAAAATCTGTAAGTCTTGATAGAAGAATGATGATCGGCAATACTATTACGAAGATACAAACTACCTTATTATTGCATCACTTTGTGATAATAATGCACCAGAAATTAGTGATTATCAGTATTGTAGGTAGTTAGGTATCATCAGAAGATATATTGCAAAAATACACCAACAATAAGTAATTTTAATAAGATTTAAAAGTAAGCATTTATCATACCATAAAAACTAAGGAGATAGTTTTCTTAATCATGAGCTTTTCAATTATCTGAAATTAACTGAAACAGAATTTCAGAGAGTTCGATTATAAACAGAATAATAATTTTCATTTCTTAAGAAATAATGGAATATTTGCCTTGTTTTAATTATCGCTAATGAAAATTAAAATGCTTGCCTGTTTCCTTATTACATTTCAGATAGTCGTTTTGCGACCAAATTAACATCCAATTTCGAAATCGTTGCCAGAAACCAGTATTATGTTTGACAGAAAGTAGTTTTACTAAATTCCAGACGAAATTGAAACTAATTGTGTGGGTCTTAAATTTTTATCTAGATCGAACACTGATTGGGCTTGTTTAATTAAATGTCACAGTTTTAAGAGAGTACGAGTACACGCGTACGAGTTGGTAGGAGACAAATAAATAATTTACTTTCAAAGAACGTGTTATTTTGATTATAAACGGATTATGGAACATGTCAAAGTCGTTAGAAGTTTACGGTATTTATTTTTATCGTTCAACGTTTTTATCAGTAATAAATAAATATTGAATTTATATTCTACTTTACTTTTCACATTCTTTTGTTTTATAGAATAGAACCAAAACGGTAGTAACGTTTCTAATTACGCATTGAATGCACGTTTCTTTTTTAACTAAATAGGCCAGTGCCTTGCACGGTAGCTTCACAGACCGTTCTATTTTTATAATGCAAAACCACCTTAATTCCTAAACAAAATCTTTATCCATTTCCACAACGAGTCGTCCTCAAACAAACCGCCTTAATTCCTTATCCAAATATTCACTTATTTCCACAACGAAATAGTAGATTGTACAACAAGTGCATAAAACATACCATTTTACCCGAGACGTATATATCAGGATGGATATGGATGGATGGACAGGATGGATAGTCAATTCGAGGGTAAAATGGGTTTTATGTACGAGTTATACACTCTGCTTTTCACTTCGAGTGTGAGGAAAATAAATTACAATATGCAAAAAAGAAAAAATAAAGACTTCGCCATAAAGGCGAGAAAACTTTCTTTTTCTTTTTTTTATACTGGAAGTGGCAGCACAGTTACTAAAAGTAAAGTAATCATTTACTAAGCATAGGTCGTAGTCCATAATGCACTTGAAATACTTATTTCTTACAAAACTCATTAATTTTGCCTAGTTTTATTTATTTAGTAATTTAACATGGATTATGTACAAAATTTAAGAAACAGAATGAAACAACAAGTTTATTTAACGAAGTTTAATTGCGTGTGTGACTGTTTACCTGACGACCTTTGTCTTAGGAGTCTGTGACATAGACGAAGATTTTACTTTATGCACTAGAGCATAAAAATCGATTTTATGCAGCCTATACCCAACATAAACACGAACTTTAGGAGCATGAGAAGTGAAAAAAAATTTACGTTGGTTAAGTCGTCCCCAAATAATATTACGTCATACATGTTGCAATAGATTTTGATTTATATTCTTCCTACATAAGATCAGACAATTCCAAATTGATTTCGGTTCTTTGTCAGCTTCTGGCCTCCAGCTGTTTTTATAACACCGTTATATCACTGTAATTAGAATTCAGGTGCTAAAACGGTTGCGTAACAACTTTTCTTCCTACAATGTCGCCGAAATATGTAATTAAACACAGTACACGCTCATTGGTTCCTACGCACGAGAACTATCATTATTTCATGCGTGTGTACGAATTTTATAACGGAATTGCGTGTTTTTTTTTACAAAACAATTCCTTACTGATTAATTCGGATTGCGTGACGATTAGTTAAATTGCTATGTATAGTATTTGTTTTCGTTTTTTGGATTTATTCGTAAGTAGGTTTTGTTTTGGTTTAAGTACATACATAGTTTAAGTAGTTTTTACAAAGATGCACTTGCGAAGAAAGAATGAACACGTTAACCATCTTTCACTAATTAATTATAAAATCGTTACTTTGGTGGTACTAACACATTATAGTAATGCCTTAAGGGCAAGATCTTCCAAAAACTCTGTCTTTGTCCTTTCTTTGTGTGAAGAGTAATGAAAATAACCTCCCTTTTTTCATTTTTTCTATGTTTTTGTTGTTATTTTGAGCATAGATTCACTTTTTGAAAATCTTCTATATGTCATTCATTACCTATTTTTCTTTATATGATTCGTGAATTAGAGATTAATAATCTAAGTATAAAACCAAATAATAGAAAAATAATGAATTTTTTCTTAGTTCTTGATTTTTTTTATTGTCGAGTGAAATACTTACGGATGTCGTGTGTATGAGCGAGAACATACCGTTCGTTAAAAATTGGTGGGTATTAATTAACGACTGCAAACGCAACCGGGACCAACAGCTTAACGTGCCTTTCGAAGCACAGAGAAGGTCGAGATACTAAATTTTTGGTCACCCATCCCGAGACCGACCATTGCGAAAATGGCTTAACTTCAACGATCGCAGGCCTAGCATGCTAACCAATGCGCCACGGACTCCGAGGTAACATCTATTATTTATTATATTCTGTGGTGGTAACACTTTGTACAGTCGCCAGCACGTCACTACGTCAGGTAACTACAATATTTACAAACTGTCAAATTTCTTTAAATAAAATTCAACCTTATGTCCAACAGAGAGAGTTCAGTTTCAATTAATAAATTTTGACATTTTGTAGTAACCCGACGTGCTGGCGACCGTACAAACGTAATTAGCTGACCTAACAACTTGTTCAAGATACACAGTCAGTATAAGTGCTGAATTGGAGCGTCAGTAATTCAATTTATTAAAACCATTTACCTTGAAATTCCCACGTTTGCGAACTTATGTCTATCAGGTATATTTGTTTGCATTCACATGGTTTCATTCATGTTTTCCACACACCTTATCGTTTTATACAGACACTAAAATAAAGTTCAAAGAATACATAGCTCACCTCTCACAGCTCTCATAGCTTATTTCTTACTTTAGTTAGTTTTGACTTTTATAAGGAACTAGCTGACCCAGCGCGACTTCGTTCCCGTGGCCCTACCTTCTACTCCACCCTACCCTACCCGTACTCTACCCCTACCCTACCTTACACCTACTCTACCCCTACCCTACCCCTACCTTACCCTACCCTACCCCTACCCTATCCCTTCCCCTACCCTACCCCTACCCTACCCTACACATACCTCTACCCTACCCTACCCTGCCTCTACCCTACCCCTACCCTACCCCTATATCCTTCCTTGGACTTCCACGAACATTTCAAGACCAAAATTAGCCAAATCGGTCTAGCCGTTCACGCGTGATGTCGTGACCAAGGGAAATAGGGATTCATTTTTATATATATATAGATATCAGACAGCATTATGTGTATGATTCCGGCAGAAATAAGTAGTTTAGGCACTGGCGTTACGGACACCAAAAACAAAATAATAAGAAACAAGTGACGAATGTATGAAAATTACAGTAAAGTGGTCGGTGGCGGCGTTTTTAAACCCATTTACAGCGACCGATCGTTATAAAGATCAAAAAAAAAATCATCAGAATTACCCTCAGTTCAAACATATTTATGAGTGGTCATTTTATTCTTATTGTTATTTTTTTGCCGATAAAAAGTTAGTTTCAGTAACAACTGTGGCCCGTGTGTGGGTGGATTGTGTATAAGCCCGTACGCTTATACACAATCCACCCAGAGTTGTATGTAATGTAACTCAGACTCAGATCAAACACTTATTTATCTACACTCATGTTATAATATTCGAATTATGAACTCATGCCTGAACGTATACTGATACACTTTATGACATAACTAGTCAACTTTAAAAAATAAAGCTGCTGTATCCGGGTGTTTCATAATGACCATTAAGAAACACCCGGATACAGCTGTCACTCATTATAAAACACTTATATTTCTTAAATTTACAGTCTCCATGGCAACCGTAGGATTTACCGGCCCTGACTTCCAACTCTTTCAAGCCCTTCTTTAGCCGGCAACAATCAGAAACTAATAGGTCTTTACCTATGAAATTGCCGTTTTGTATGGAGATTTCTGTAATTATTTTTTTTCCATACTAACGTTTTTGTTATTATTTAACGACTAATATTATGTAAATTTACAAAATTTTACACAAGTATTTATGGACATTTTAACTACTAAATGACACATTCGTAAAGAGAAAAAAATTTTTTTTTCACTAAGTTACAACTAATAAAGTACGAAATTCTGGAAACAAAAATAGTCGTAACTTTCGGAATAAGTTTTTTCAATGTAAATAATCAAATATCGTGGTTATTAAATTATCAAAAGTTGCTCGATACGGTCTTAATGTAACGCAATATTAAAGATATTATATATTTCTAATATTATAAAAGTTGTTAAGTTATATGTACAAAAGAAAAAAACGGCAATTTCATATGTAAAGACCTATTATATTAAAATTAGAATTTTGAATTTAGAAGGAATAGACCGTATAGACTCCTGTGTGTGGGGTTTGGCACCAATTCACATTTTATAATTAATATTGAAATGCTTTATTTTTTAAATATATAATTAATGTAATGAGTGTAGATAAAGTAGTGTATGAGACTGCACATAACTCGGTATTAAAACACTCGTGGAATACTATTAAAAAACTCGCCAAAGCTCGTTTTTTAAACTCCCACTCGTGTTTTAATACCCCTCATTATGCGACAGTCACATAAACTACTATTATATATCACATGAACTCATTTTATTTTGGAATGCCTGACATGACACGGGTTGGTATCTTCGAACTCTTGACGCAGCAGACAGAATCTCCAGAAATTACGAGTATGGGCGTTTGTGCACTACACTGAATTTTACCGATCCGGAAAAAAACGGATGCTTGTATTTTATTTAATAATTAATTATTATAAATAGTAGAATTTATTTATTTCGTGTAGTTTAGGGTTCGAAACATTGAAACTACACGAAATAAATAAATTATTACTATTATTAATTAGTAAAATACAAGCATCCGTTTTTTTCCGGATCGGTAAAATTCAGTGTAGTGCACAAACGCCCTATCGGTACCTACTGCACCACGCATTTGTCGTAATGTAAAAATTTTATAATATGAACCCTGTGGTCGCCAAACCGCGCGGTTTCCGCTGTGTCTGAGCAAACCCTAAGAACAAAGATTATTTTCGATGTGTCCATTGGATTGGATTACATTGCACATAACTCTGTTTCAAGTACGTAAACATATAATTCTTATGACACATATTTCGAATAACTTTATCGATCCACGTTATTACTTTGGTATGAAATAAATTGCAAACATATGCGTGATATTTCATTATGCTTTGTCATTTTATTATTGGGTTCTTCGGTCAACAATGGAGGCGTGATTTAATGATCTTTAATAGTTTACCTACAATAGTTGATTCCAAGCGTGGGTAAAACGCTAAATGAATTAATAATAATAGTTATCTGTTGTGAAATCTTGGAGGCCGGACCAAAATGTCAGCTGTGGGCAGCAGGTGCGCTTGCGCCGAGGTTAAAAGGGTCTGGGATGGGATGCCATGTGGTAGGGATACAGTGCAGGTAGTTATACTTATAGAGATAAAAGCAAAAACATGCACGCTGGTCCTGGTGAATATTTGCAGTTGAAAATTTTTATGGAATAAAGTTTGGAAAGTTATACAAGTACCTACTAGCTTTCCGCCCGCGGCTTCGCCCGCGTGGACTATACGACGTTATCCTGCGAAAATGTGTCATTTTTCCGAGATAAAAGTAGCCTGTGTTCCTCTCCAGGCTCCAAAGTATCTGTGTCCCAAATTTCAGCCAAATCCGTTCAGCCGTCTTGGCGTAATTGAGTATCAAACATACAAAAATCTAAACATCCAAACATCTAAACTTTAATATATTTTTTTTATTAAGTAGGTATATTTAACTCTGCAAATGGGTAGAAACCACTTTGAGAGGGATGTTGCCAGAGGAGTGCAGCTGGGCTGGGCAGCATTTGGGAAGCTGCGTTAAATCTTTTTGTCGCCAATACTACCGCAATGCCTGAAGACCAAGGTCTACGATCAGTGCTTCCTATCAGTGTTGACCTACGGAGCCGAAACGTGGAACATGACAGTGAAGCTGGCCCACCGACTACATGTCGCTCATAGAGCTATGGAAAGGTCAATGCTTGGTGTATCTCTCAAGGATAAAATCGGAAATGAGATCATCCGGCAGAGGACCAAAGTGACAGTCCAAAAATGTAGTAAACTGAAGTGGCAGTGGGCTAGCCACATCTGTCGCAGAACCGACGAGCGGTGGAGTAGACGGGTTCTCGAATGGAGACCACGTAGTATGGGCAAACGTAGCATCTCGGAGTCGACGACTCCGACGCCCTCAAGCCAGATGGACCGACGTGGCTGGATGAGAAAGGCGACAGAACATGCAATGTGGCGCTTTTTGGGGGAGGCCTACGTCAGACAGTAGACTGCAACAGGCTGATATGATGATGATGATGAACCTCTAAGAGTTTTTTTACATGCATTTATAACGATAGCTTAATCCTTCATTAAACTGCATATTAATAGTTTTCCAGACGTGAATAGGTTAAAATCTAACCGTTAGATTGTGTTTGTGAATAACTAAACCCTAAGATCATATAAACTCGCCTTGCAAAACAATTTATTTACACTTGTAACAGCATTTATCACGGCATTGGCATTGCAAATATGTTGCATTTAACGACAGGTGAGGCTGTATATAAATAAAGGTATTTATATGCAGTGATTGGTCTGTGGGTCTGAAGGCCGCGCCGCCCGGCGCCGCCCGTGCGCCGGCGCAAGATCGGACAAAATGTCAGACAACAGGTGCGATGCGAGGTTGTAGGAGGCTGGGAGGCTTTTATCCTACTTCGAATTCAAATAGCCGAATTCTGGCCAGATTCTGAGTATAATTCATTGCAACTTGATTACTACGACAAAGTTCAAAAATGCACACATATTATTGAAGTCGACTGTAGCTACACAATTTAAGATGTAGGTATGCAGTTGGGCAAGGTTTCATTAAAGGACTTTTTGGGTTTTCTATTAGCGTAAGCGTCATGAAATATTATGAAACTAAACGTCTTATTAGGAGAAAACTTACAAATATTTTAATTTAAAAGTTTAAAATTTTTACGCATTTTAAAGTTTTTTTTTAGTTTTTTTTATTTATAACATGATAATAAACTCTCTTCCACAATGCTACACTCTTGCTGTTGCTGTGCAGGATGGGCTGGGTGTTACATGTTCTGTAATAAAAATTTTAATTGCCTCTGTGGTCTAGTGGACACCACCAATTTCAGACCCAGAGGTCCCGGCTTCGATTCCCAGTGGGGGTACATAGGTATTGTATTCGGTTTGGTTGGTGGTAGGACTTGTTCTTAGTCCGCCTAGCTAGCTACCACCATTTCATCTAAGTCTGACGCCATAACAATGATGTTTAAAGCATTACTGTGTTCCGGCAGTTAGCGAAGATAGCCAGTTCCTCAGTGATTGAGGACTCCGGGAGTAATGCGCTTCCACCTTCAGTCTTATCATCACTTACATGTGTGATGAAGGCTAAGTGCTACCCTGTTGTGAATAAAAAAATATATTATGTACTCGATGACGTTCTTAGCATTGATTGTAATAATGACAAATATTTAATTACATTCCGTAGTTTAATAGAAGTCTTTTCAACCGTGATGGATGTTTAGGAATGTTAAGAGCTAGGCGCACGTAATAACAATAAGGCTATTTCACAACGATGACTCGATTTGACATCATCTAGGCATTATCTAACACAAAAGGTACGTGACGCCACAGATAATATAATACTATACTAGGTGACGCGTAAGCTGGCAACCGCAGGAATTTTCAAGGTTTCCTTTTTATTTAGTTGAAGCACACCTGAAGCACAATGAACCCTCGGGTCGAGTGGTTAGATCGTTATGTTGATGTTCCGGGTTCAACCCCTATCAGTTTGATGTGGGCTAAAATTTATGTGTAGGTGCCCTCATCGATTTTATTGCTCCTTTAATTTTATTTACTTACCACACAAAGGTGTGGTAAATCCATGAAAATAGGTACTGATGGTTTTATTTTTATTTAAAGAAAAAAGTGGTTTTTTAATAATATCAATCAATATGTCATCAACGTTTTAGAAAAGAAACACGGATGCTTATGTTAGTGCCTGACTTAAAAAAATAAATCTTATAATAACACTAGCGGATTCTCGCGGTTTTACCCGCGTGGTAGGTACCCATTCCCGTGGGAATATCGGGATAAAATATAGCCTTCCTCGATAAATGGACTATCCAACACAAAAATATTTTTTCAATTCGGTCCAGCAGTTTCTGAGATTTCTTCAGCTTTATAATATTAGTACTTACTTATATAGATACGTTTGTTTTACTTCACTCAATTCAATACACCTTATAGAGTCACGCCCTACGATGCTCCGACCTTGGTCAAATTATAGCGAAAGCTGTTAAAGGATCCTGCCCAAACATGTCCGGTGACTCCGGTGGACCTGGCGGCCTTGGTGCGACAGATCAAACATTCGCCTATCGAATAAGATCATTCGTAAATTACAGTCATCGATAAGATCAGAGTCACTTGTGTTGTGTGATGGTGTGATGTCACCTCTGATGAGATGCAATTAAATTGTGGAATGTAAAGGTCAATATTGGAGGCTATTTATGATTATGATTTATTTATTAATTATTTATTCGACCGATTTGACGCAGGGGTAAACTACCTGCCTACTGCGCCAGAGGTCTCGGTTTCGATTTCCGAACAAGACAAATATTTGTGAGCATGAACATGTCTATTAGTCTTGGTCTGGGTGTTTTCTATGTATATTAAGTATGTATTTACAAACAATTTTTTTTTAATTATTATTATTTATTTAAGTCTTATATATTTATCCGTTATCAAGTTCACGTACACAGTTTCTTAAGAAATTAACTACGGGCTTAGATAATTAGTGTGATTGTAAGAAAATATTTATTTATGAATAAAGCAATTTGTCTTACAGCAAATTTTCCATCTGCTTAAATATCAAATTGAGACAAATTAACGTGTTGTAATTTTGAACCTTTTATTTTTAACAACTACGTCTTACAGTAATGACTAACATTATAATGATTTTAAGAATTTATCGGAAAAATACTATTTTTAAATAGTATGAATATGGGCTTTAGTATAATTTTGAAGATTTAACTACAAAATGAACAATCGGTTAATCGGTTCGGTTAAAGGTTAATGAATACAACAATACAAGGTTACAATATTAATATATTATGCATACAAAGTTTCCCAACTCTACAAAATACCTGCCAACAAAAATATTATCAACGTTTTGAAATTAATTATTAATCAGTAAGTAATACTAGGTGATCATCTCACATTAGCAGTTCAACTAGTTCTAGATGAGTTTAATCTATTAATCTTAGCGAAAATAAGCTCTAATCTTTGGTAATAAGGAAAAGCTATTTGCATTTTATCGGTTGATCAGTGCCGTGGGAATGTGGAACTGGGAAGGATATGGTAATTGTGATTGATTGGGCACATCCTCAATCAGGCTTACAGCTCGGTGTAATTATGAGATTTGTTCGCATGGAGGTGCCTATCACCCCTCTGGAACTGATACCTTAGGACGGTTGTACACGGTGCAAGTAAGTCGGGCGGGCATGCTGAGGCAGTTAGCAGGTCCAGCCCAATTCAAACTGTTTGGCGTGGCGTGTCAGAAAATCGCGCGGGTCGACGCGCAGCGCAATACCTACATAATGAGTCACACCAACACATCAAAATATGACTATAAAAATTACTGCATTTAATGCGCGTACTCGTGCAAGTACTAATAGTTTTTGTTTCATCGAAATATGGCCAGGATTTCCAAAGATACAGCGTTGTAAATTTTCACCAGCTTTTGAAAATTTGCTTTCCTTGCGCGCTATTGCGATGACGTCATGTCGCATTGACATCTCGGCTTGCGGCTGTTGCGGGTGATTTCCGTCTAACTGTACCTACATAGAGTTCGTCTGTGCGCAATCTTGCGTTTTTGACGCTAGTTACAGTACATTTTCTTCGATCTAAGGTTATGGTAAATGATTAGTATTCAATTTCGACCGCGCGCAGGCGCACTCTAAAACTGTCACCTACTGTCGATACCGAAAGACATTTATCCCACAAACTTTTCTGACCCAGTGGTGGAGGCGCCACTAGCAGTATAAAATTATCGAAATGGCTGTCAGTTTTTAGGGTGCATATTTAACTACCAAGTCAGTTAAGGTTGTAAGTACATTTTGTTTTGACGGTTGCTATATGTATTGACAGAACCCCGCCCGCCATTACGAAAGTTGATTTTAATTTATTATTCACGAAAATAAAACATTATTTGAAGGTGTTTTTTCACATGGGCTCAATCAAAGCCATCTTCTATCTCACTCGTTGCACTTAGCGCAAGCAGCCGAGAAATAATAGCGGGCCATGGCTCAATACAAAATTTCTTAAACATTTCATTGATCGACTATAAGAAAAATAAATAAATTTATTACGAAACCGTGAGAGCGCAACTATATAGCCAAAGGATTCTATGTAGGCATAGGGAAGTGCGACGTGACGTCACACGTTAATGCCATTGGTTCACCCAAATTTTCCTCGGAGGCCGTACTTTAACGTTTAATATCTCAGTCATTTTTGAAGATAGGAAAAAAATAAAAACAGATTCTTTTTTCTCGAGTTACATATTTTTTAGATATGCTGATAACAAAAATCATTGGTGTGACTCATTAAGAGGCAAACGGATGGGATAGGAGAGTGAGAGGTGAGATTGCGGGATAAGGAGGTTATTATTTAATCACACTGCACTGGACCCGCTCCGGTGTGCGGTGCTGCTGCGGTTTTTTACTTTGACTGTAGAATCTTGATTTGCATTTTGCATACAAACACCGCAGGGTTGTTTTACCCTGCGGTTTCACACCGGGTATACAGTCAAAGTTAAGAACCGCAGCACCGCACATCGGAGCGGTATCCGGTGCAGTGTGATAGCCGCCTAAATGCGCATAGTGGCCAATTTTACGACCGCTAAAAAGATTGAATTCTACCGTAACTTTCTTCACGAAAAGGGCGGGTCCAGCGATTTGAGCATGTGCAAAGTAAGCTACCCACGCAAGTACCCTGGCGAGCTAATTGCACTGTGTACAAGAACCCTTAGTGCGTGCGATCAGACAAAGATTGTGTCAGTTTAAGTTGTAAAATAACAAGTGAAGTGACGTTATCTTTGTAAGAGAGATAAAAGTCCGTATTTTCTAGTACTTTCCTGATACTTATAAAAAAATACAAACCTTAGCTTTGGCCAATCGAGGCAGTTCGAGGATGCAAAAGTAGTAGATATGACACCTACAGCTAGACGGTCACCATGCTGTACAATATTTTATGTGTGAAAGAACTATATTTTTTGACTATTTGTCTAATAGAACTGACTTCCTTGTTAAAATTGTTTTACCCTACACCTCTCTAACTTATTCGCCTTGGATGGATTCTTGGATTTTAGTAGTTTTTACGATTTTATACTCAAGTGATTGTTGTCGGTCGACATTTTGTTGCCGAGGTCTGGCTAGTATTTAAGCACGTGTGTATGTAATATATACGTAACATTTCGTTATGCAACCACTTGCATTTAGTCGACAGATACACATGTTTGATATGCATCAAGAGCAGGGATGCCATTTTGTAAAATAATGGGTTTTATGTAATAAATTATCTGTGGTTTTATTTTGTTTTCTTATTTGATATGCTTTGCCTACTGAACATTAGAATAACGAATACACGCGTTATAAATAAATAACGTTAAATCATCATATAAAAACAAAATCGTCAAAAAATAACAACTTTGGATATTTCAAACATAGGCTTATCAAATGTTCATAATAATTATGTTTATGTAGGCATTCAGTTGGAAATAAAAATAAAAGGTAAAATTAAATAGGTACTTATATCTTCCATAAAATACAGAAATTCAGAATCAAATAGGTTTAAAAAAAATCGGAATCAGAAGGAAAATCAAAGTAATTTATAATACACCTATAATAAGTGTATTGTGTTACAAAGTATCAAGTGACAACCTTTGTGTTGCACATTGCACAATTCCTTCTCTTGTGTCAACAACTGAACTGAGCTAATGATGCAGATTAATTAGCTAGCATTACGAGATACAATAAATAACTGCAATAACAGTCACAGAGAGATCCCATTTGCAAGGAATCCTGTGTGAAAATGAGTCTATTGCGCGTTATTCTGAGCAGTTGCAAGTTGCAAATCAGTTTTAAGTATCAACCTTATACGGTGGACTTAGTTTAGTCTTTAGTTGCCTTTTTAATCAAACAAGGTCTTGGTTTGCATTCAAATCTTATGTCTAAGTAATTATCCTGTCTATAATCCTACTAATATTATTTATAATATTATTTATAAATGTGAAAGTTTATAGATGTTTGGATGTTTGGATGTTTGTTACTCAATCACGCCAAAACGGCTGAACGAAATGGGCTGAAATTTGGGACACAGATACTTTGTAGCCTGGAGAGGAACATAGGCTACTTTTTATCCCGGAAAAATATCACATTCCCGCGGGATAACGTCGTGAAGTCCACGCGGGCGAAGGCGCGGGCGGAAAGCTAGTTACTTATAAGGGTCAATTATGTTGCCCTGTCTGTGGAGCCAGGGCGTCTCCAGAACAACCTAGTAAAGTTTTATCAGAAATTTGCCCCCTGTTGTTGTCTTGCTTACCCCACTAAGGTGTAAGCAAGACGGCATGCCGTACCATATCATATCGCGTGATAAAAGCCGCTCATGCTAGGCCGGCTGATTTACAAACCGTTGGAAACGGAATCGGATTCGGATTTTGTGCTTTGTCTTTGTCTATTCTATAGTGAGTGACAGAGACATTGCATATGTCGCAGCCAAATGGTTGAATCCGCCATTCAATTGAACGTAAGCTATTTTATCTTCCCATAAGTTGACGGAGTCACAAAAAAAATAACCACGAAATGTGAGAATGTAAATTTCTAACCTATCACGTGTTCTACAGGACTTCCGAGGGGTACAGGCTGCCATACTTAACCATCCGGCGGATTCAACCATCCGCCTGCAACACATACATTCCACTGTCGGAAGCGCTTCCAAAGGGTAGTGAATCTGGGGGCTGGTCAATGGTTTCGGACCGCGTAGAGGACAAACATACTGCGCTAGTGGTCTCAGGTTCGATTCCCGAACAAGATAAATATTTGTGTGCATGAACATGTCTATATTTAAGTATATATTTATCCGTTATCAAGTTTTCCATGATACAGTTTCTTAATGAAATTAACATGGGCTTAGATAATTGGTGTGAATGTAAGAAGTTATTTATTTATTTATTTATTATATACTTGTGGAACTTCCACTTTCTGGAGTAGAGCTAGGTATCTAGTTTTAGACGTAGTTTGGTTCTGGTACCGTTTGAAACGATTGATGCGACGAAACTAACGCAGTTCACCCGGTCTATTTTAACGAATCAGGGAACCAATTTTGATGCACTTTGGCATTCCATCACAATAAAAATGCATTAAAATAATCTTCAATAAAAAAAAAACTTATTTAAATTTCTTTATTAGGTAAGTCACCGTGGTTAATATTATTAAAGCGCTATGCGTACGATTTATTCCACGATAAAAAAAACTACAAACTTACTTATCGTCGATTTTAACGAAATCTTATTCAATAACAAAGCATGATCGAAGAAAGCATTTTGCCACAAGAAACGACGCGCAACAAAAAACAAAAGACAACTTATTTAACCACAAAATAAAAGTGAAAGCATAATTAAGTTTTTTCCGGCAGAACGCGCGGCGATTTTCTCGACGCAATAACGCTATTTGTTTGACAACAAAATATTAGTTTAGCGGTTGGAGTGCTAATCGATTGTGATGTGATTGTACTGAAAGTACAGTGGGGTGTAGAGTAACATTGCTTACTGAGCCAAGGGTGTTGGTCGTGGGTTCTTTCTTTACCTAGGACTCTTATCTCTACTCTACTCTAACTAACATGTGTTTAATATTTGGATTTGTTCTGTACCTGAAACTACTGGGCGCAAGAAGTATGAAATTTGGCATGTACGTTTATTTTCCTTGGGGAATGTAGGTAGGGTAGGGGAGCAATAAGAGATGATTTTTGGGAATTCCCCGGCTGTAAGTGTGAAAAAAGGGACGAAGGGTTCTACGCAGACGAAGTCGCGAGCGGAGCGCTAGGGGAACCTCTCAATTTTAATTAGTACAAAGATTTTTGGGAACTATAGTGTAATTTAAGGGGACGATAGTGTGATTGTAGGGGACGATAGTGTGATTTTAGGGGACGATAGTGTGATTTTAGGGGACAATAGTGTGATTTTAGGGGATGATGATGATGTTCCATACAAAAGTACAGTAAAACATCGACTCGACTGAAATGTTTGGAACAGCTGATTTTTTGCTGATTTCGTGGTTGGGCATTATTCAAGTCAAGTCAAGTCAAAGTCTTTGTTTATTCATTAGATTGTTATATTTACAATAAACGATGATTATAATCATAATCACTGTCAATCAATCAATAGTCACTGTATATTATGAATCTTGTAAAATTTATTTATTTTATTGATAGTAATAGAATTATGTAAGTACCTACTTAATTATATTTTGTGAGTAAAATAAAATGGTGTCCGGCTTTCGTGACGAACATCGCCTTAAAACCTTACGTTTTTTTAATGAAACGTTTGACACACAATGTGCAAGATAAATCAATTTTCCTTACAAAAAAATATACAAGCATTTACAGCTTTTAAAAGAAGTTTCGATGCCAAAATTTGATATCTTGTTCACGGCAAATTGTTATAATGAGCCTATTACACGAGATGCAATTTTATGTCATAAGCTTTTAAATTTTAATAACGTTTGTATTACCCCTTCACTTTTATGAGTTTTGTTTCCTGAAAGCGAAAATAGAAGGTGAAAAATGTAAGCTTTCACAAAGAGAATATTTTGTCGTATTTAACCTTTTTTGAAACGCCTTCGCGTACCGCCGGCGGCGCCGCCCGGAGACGAGGGGGTTATATCGGGTTATGTGGGCAAAAATATTATGAAAAATTGTTATTCACATTAATATTATGAAGTGTGTGTGTATGTATGAAGCAATCACGGGAATTGCTGAACCGATTATGAAACTTCTTTCACCAGAAGACAACTAAATGATTCCTGATTGAAACGCTGTAAATTAATAAATCTACGAGTATCTATACTCATATTAGGTATAAAGCGATGGTTATTTTTAGATTGAATAGGCTCTGAAACTAATGGGTTATTCAGAACATTCTTTGACCATTAGAAAGCTATATTCTTCCCGAGTGACATAGGCTATATTTTATACCGATATTCCCACGGGAACAGGTACCAAGCTAGTAAAACCGCGAGGATCCGCTAAATCCATTATAGTCCATTCGCTTAGATAGTGTCGCTCTGCCACAATGCCGTGCGGGTGTACCGACACTATCTAACCGAACGGACTATACATACATTGTTCCAAACAAACTATAGTAGGTAAGGTACTTAGCTTGAGCACAGGTATTATGGAAATTGGAAACAACGACAGGTATGACCACTTACACCCAGACCAGTATATTGAAAAGTACGTTTTCAATATTTGCCCGACCGGGAATCGAACCCAGGAACCTCTAGAGATAGCGGCACCTTGAAAACCGGTGCGTACACCACTCGGTCACGGAGGTCGTCGATTTTTTCCGATATTCGGTAACGGGAAGAAGAACTACACGAGAAAAACCATGCATGCTTATGACATATTCCAAAGTAAGACTAGGTTAAAAATGGTAATATTATTCTGTGATTTAACTTTGAACTGAGTCGGTGTAGAAATGACGGACGGTGCAAGTGCAATAAAGTGCAATGGAAGGTTAATGTTAATGGAGAGTCCGCCATTCAAAAGCAATTTGTAGGCAAATAGAGTTCACTCGTAGCAAAGTCGGACATTCCTCTAGTAAACTGAACCCTGTGACCTAAGCCATAATAACGCTAATAGGTGACTCAGCTGCTAGCAGCACTAACAAGGTTAAAGTAGTATTATTTTTAGGTGGTATTTCTTTTTCTTTCATTATGTGAAATGCCAGTAAGAAATTCAAATTGTTATGCTTGATTTTAAAACAACTGTCTAATAGTTATTTAGGTATATTTTTACTTTTTTGCATTCACAATGCAATTTTTATTATTGAAAAATGGAAAATGAAGTAAGTATTTAGAAAAAATAGAAACGTCTCACAACCCCAGCAGCGATTTTTTCTAAATACTTTTTTTTCTCAATACTTCATTTTCCATTTTTTAACTGTCTCATACTTATATAAAACTAGCAGCCGCCCGCGGTTTTACCCGCGTGGTTCCCGTTCAAGTGGGAATATCGGGATAAAAAGTATCCTATGGGTTGTTCCAGCCTATAATCTATCTCTGTTGCAAGTTTCAAAGTTTCATACAGATCCGTTCAGTTTTTGCGTGAAAGAGTAACAAACATCCATACACCCATACTCACAAACTATACTTTTGATATTAGTAGGATTTTACTTTTGTTTTCTTTTGTCGTTTTTACATTTTTCAATCATTAGATGCGTTAATTAAATAGTAATTAATTACTTACGTTACGTACATACATATCAATTTAAATACTTTAAATTATTAATTGATTTTTTATTATCATAAGCAGCTAGAATGGTCCCACATTCTCTTATTTTACTGTACATACCTTGAAAATAACAAAGTACTTATACGGAATGGAATGAGGGAAAACGACTACATTCACTTTTTAAAGGTTATTTACTTGTCTACAGCTAAGAATATACCAGGTTTCTTATAAACATAATATGAAAGGTACCAAAGAGCCCTTTTAAGGAGACTTCTTTATCTACGATAAGTTACATAATTTAATTTATTACATACATACATATGTATACTCACGCCTATTTCCCACGGGGGTAGGCAGAGACTATGGATCGCCACCTGCTACGATACTTGCACACTTCTTTCGCTTCATTCACATCCATTAATATTTTCATACATAGCCCGAGAGCCAAACTAATTCGCTCTATGGAGACTCAACAGTAATTCTATATCAGTAATTTCTTAACATAGAAAATTAGATTATCTAGTTTAATAAATAATTCATTAGTAATCCGCCAATATTTATGACAGCGACATTTAAAAAAACAAATACAAAGCGATAATATATAAAATCTATAAAAAAAATGGGCAAAAATGGTATAAGTATTATTCACTTTAAATTTGAATACATTTATTAATTATCTTTCGTAAAAGTATATAATCCTCCTATATTTGTAAATGAAAAACAAATAAACTTTTAAAAAAGCTTTCTACGTAAAAGAACTCAAATTGGCAAACCTATGTTAAAAATGCTATCAGAAACAACCGACTTTTTCCTAAAGTATTAGTTTCCCGTTTTATAACTTTATGGATTTCGACTTTGGTGCTTAGAATGGTGAACATAAACACATGTTCACGGTAAAATTGGTGATAGCATATTTTGCTGAATAAATTGCACCATTTTCGGGGTATATCTTTTTTTTTATACCTTCCAGTGCGATATTATGTTGGATTCCAAAATATAGTCTTTTGAAATTATATATAAGGGCCGTTTACAAAAATTTGGCCTGTTATTTTAATTTTTTACAAAAATATCGGATAGCTCTTGGGCTAACATGCGCCCGGCGATATTTGCTACCTACCACTAATTTATGAAGCCCCAAAAATACAGACAATTCCCTAATAATGGGAAAATCTTTCGAATTCGTCCGCCGCGTCGATTTTTTTACACTGAGCCTGGTATTACTATTTGTCCAGAAGGGGCGAACGAATTCGCCGCGATTTTAACAGCGGTTTTCATTACATCACTGTCAAGGTGGTAAATAAGACGCGGAACGCCAATACTTAGCGGGCAATGTATGTTAAAACGCGTCTAACTCGCGCGTACTTCTGGACAGGGACGTCAGGGACTTTCATACTAGCGATTGGTATCATACGCCAGTCGTGGAGACGAGTCGCCGAAGCTTTTCTCCCATACATATCAGTCATATTCATACCACACAATACAAATTACTCTTCTTTGAAGAGCCCGTAGCGCAATGGTTAGCGTGCTCAGCCTGCGATGTATGTAAATTTCGTAATTAAGTAAGGTACCTATTTCTCAGTTTAGTTTTGACACTATCTTTAATAACTAGTACAGTGGATATCACAACCACAACCAACAACGTATCAGTTGTGTATGTCACAAAAACCTCTCGGTAATGTACGCCTAAAGTTAGATTTTCACTGTGCAAACACGATTCACGCGTCCATGCGATAAAAAACCGACTTTTCATCCAAAACTCGATTTGCTGATCGGACCTACGGAATTTTGTATGTGGAAAATCGTTTTTTTTTTGTCTATTTCAGAAAATTCTAGAACATACGTTATGATGTTAATAATCTGCTCCTGCGAGGTTGTTGATGTTTTAGCTTCACTTGCGTCTAATGCCATTAATTAAAGCGCTATTTGATATATACGCAGGTGTAGCCGGGTCTTAGCGCACTAATGTGATACAATTAGCGCGCTAATACGCGCATGCTGTTACTAACGCCGTTAGGCGTCACGCAACCTGTTTAAGCAGACGACTGTCATGTTTTTCTATATCCACCACCTCAGGCCTCCCAGAAAGGGGACATTCTCACAAACGGAGTCACAATTTCCTCGAACACGACCAAGAAACTAGTTCCAAGTTATTCCTTTAATTATTCCATACAAAGCTATACACGCATTGTTCGCCGGATGCCAAAATCCGTCGTGGTGGTATCCGCTACCCGTTGTTTACGATTTTGATCAGTAGGCCAAGGAACCGGCAGTGTTGTAACCATTTCTTTGGACTTTGGCGCTAGGGCTGCTACTAATTAGAAAGGTTAAGGCGCTACTCGGAAAACGTGTGGACTTTTTGATATAAAACTTTAGGACGGTTAGAGTTGTAACAAATCTGGTAATCAGACATATATTTCTTTATATCTTTATCTATATAGTTTCAGAAACACCATTTTATGATTTTGCCCCGACACTTTTTCTTTAAGAAAAGATCTCTAAAAAATACGAAAACTCAAGATTATTCTTATATGGGGTTACGTATACTATTGGAAATTGGTTAAATTAGTGGACACCATAAATACTTTGTATCGTGTAGAAGCATTTTTGAAAAATCGCTACTTATAGTTTTTTAAAACGAAATGATTATGTGTTTTTTTTTCCTAATCTGCAAAGTCGGTCTTTCTCCGGCGCGCGTCGTTTTCTTATATGTTGCTATCTCGCTTCAGCATAATGTTTTCGAGTATCGCCTTAAATAATAGCAGCGTCTGAAAACTTGTAACTCGTAAATCTCACAGTCATGTCTATTGGACGTAAGAGCGACGCGCGACGTTTAAACTGATTTGAATATGAAAATCACGCAAGAAGAGGCAAGAATTGACGAAAAAGAATGGAAATGACGGAAGTAAGTACTCGTAGACGGATGAGTAGCTTACGATGGTCTTTGTGGTGACTATTCTATTTTAAGGTGTGTTTAATTGGAGATTTTTATGGTTGTCGAGCGTTAACAATTAAACGTCAGTTAAGGAAAAAAAAACAAAAAAAAAACAAAGCTACTTGCAGGGCTGGAGGTTTTTCTATAAGTAATATTTCTTTTTCTGTTCTGAGCTACTAATGTTAAAGTTTTTTGCACTCGACACCCCTAAAAATTTCCATACACGGGTTATTAATTCTTGTATGAATAATTCGCTACACTTCAGTCATACTACGTAGCCCACATCTGCTTTGGTCAGGGGCTATGACTGCAACACTTAACACATGTTCTAGATTTTAAATAAGTAGGTTCTGTTTGTTTTGATTGTGTATTTGAGGCTTAGGCCTTGAACTACTCCATCCAACCCTACGGTTAATAACTTTTTTTGCATGTTTTAACGGCTCTGGGTTCTAGAACTTTTAGACGAAAGTTTGCTTACTTACATAGAAAAAATTGTGTTGTCTGATTTCAGAGAGGAACATGGTTAGTCAGAAATCGTTTTTTAATATTTTTAAACTTACTTACTTGGTCAAAGTTTTGTATGGTCGTAAAACGAAAGGTGACAGACTGATCTATCAACGCACAGCTCAAACCAGGGACTAAAATATCGATAAATATTATATCGATAATAAAATTAACAGTTTTTTCAATAAAATTTTAATCGCTATTTCGTATCGATATCCAAATATCCTTTTATCTAGTTTGAGCCCAGGGACAGCCCTGGGCTCAAACTACTGGACGGATCCAGCTGAATTTTGGCACGAAGATAAGTAGGTACCAATTATGACTTAGGTAGTGTCGGTGTCGACTGTCTGCTAAGACGAAGCCGCGGGCAAAAGCTAGTAAGTCATAAAAAGAAACTACCTAGATAGATGCGTTGCATTGCATTTGTGACCTTCATTTTTGTGTTTCTCATCCTACTTCATGCGATATTTTATTCTGTGGTTGGAATACCTACGTCTGTTTTTTTCTGCTGTTGGTTGTTACTTTTTGCAATTTTATCTTTGACGAAAAAAGGAGGTCAACAAGTTAGTATAGTAGGTAGCCGAGAATCTAAAAGATTTAAATGGTACCTACTTAAGTACTTATCGAATGTTTACTGCGCATTATCGGTTCCTGACGAAAGATTCCTTATAAGCAGTAGGTATCGATTTCTGTTACCTATTAGGTAAATATTTCAGTTAGCTCAGTGTTAAGCACGTCTAGACTTACGACAGTGTTTGTAAATGGACTAGTGTAACTAGCGAAATAGTGTTGTAACATGGTTACTTACAGCTTTAGAATAACCGCTGCAAGCGCTGCCATCTGATGAGTTACTCAATCTCCTTTCGCTGTTGGACGCCGGTGGCGACCACGCAGATCCACTTTCCGACGGCATTTTGGCACTTCACTATAACAGTCTCACATCATAGCTGATACAATGACATGATACACAAACTTGTCGATAAACCGTTACGCACTACACTAGCACTTTACACAATTCTGTCTGTCTGCGTGGTTCATAGCGTCCCCATTTACCTGAAAAGAGAATTTGAGGTTTAGTCATGACGTTTTCGACTTAACAATAGTCACAGGTAGGTAGACAAGTCGTAAAATCAGGCTGAATTTGTAAAAATGCCAATGGCTGTATAGTTTATTGACTCAGACAAAACTAAGTTTTTAGTGAAGTGACAAACAAAACATTGGAAATAACGTAAACATTTTACGTAGACTTCACAGCTCTTTAGCATTAATAAAAAATAACACAATAAGAATTGAACAATAATTAAGCTTGAAAGAAACGTTTGAATGAATAAATCTCGAGATACGCGTGTGTGAATCGGATTTTAAAACGTATCTATCAGTGTTGCCAGTGCCCTGTCCTCAAAAGTTACCTAAGAGTGTTAAAAAAGTTACGTTTTCCCAGAAAAAGTAACGCTTTATTAAATTTTTATATTTCAGTATAATAAACACGTTAAAATGTTTTTTTATAGACTGCAACTATCATTTTAGCAATTCATCTTATTTGAATGATTTATTATGTAGGGATTAACGAAATCGATGGTGTAATCCTGCAAAAATAAATACTAAGTATAAGTACAATAAAACTGTAGGTAAATTATTGTTGCATGTGATCATGCATGATACTCTCGATGATTTTCTATTGAACTCAAAAAAATTACGGTTTTAAAAGTCCAACCGATATGTAACGCAAAAGTAACGTTTTGTGACGTGTAACGTAAATGTAACGTGAAGGGGCAAAAAGTAACGTAAAACGTTACAAAAGTAACGTTCTGGTAACGCTGGTATCTATGGCGTCGAGCTCCAATGCTCCATTCTGACCATGCCGTAGGTACATTCACAAAACCTTTTGCAACCACTCCTTATGTAACATTCACATCAGCACAATAGCATAACAATGAGAGTACACTAATTACCCGAATGTTAGAATATCACGGCCGACCGATTTACAACAATAACACGGGAACAATAAAGTTTACAATCGTTCGGATATTTAACAGCGAATAACCGTTATTGTTATTTACGTTCCACGCGTGCGGTGCGTCGCGCGGCGCGCTCGAAACTGAGAATGAAGTATGAACTGAGATACGGACAGATAGCGCCACTCGCCTCGCCTCCGCCATCCGTTCGTTCGAAGTTCGGATCGAATCCGAATCCGAAAAGGCACGGTCGCAGTCGCAGCGCAGCGCATCGCAATCGCAAGGTGGCCGGCCGGCCGGATGGCCTTAAGGGCGTATGTGCACTACACTGAATTTTACCGATCCGGAAAAAAACGGATGCTTGTATTTTAATAATTAATCATTTATAATAGGGAGAATATCAAAATTAAGACGATTCGGTGTAGTTGCGTCTGTGTACACTAAAAGTACATGAACTTTATCGTCTTTGAAGAATTAAACCTAACCTCAGAATCTCAGCCACAGTTTTAAATGTTGAAACTACACGAAATAAATAAATTCATTACATCAGTGTAGTGCACAAACGCCCTAAAGGACCCATTCACTATCCTGCCTGCAGTCCGGTGCAGGGGGCGGTGTTTGCAGGACATAGCACACACACTGTCCTGCATGCGGAGCTTACACACGTTCTGTGCAGGAGCAGGACTCAAGTCGCATCCTGCTTGGTGTTGCCGGCCACCGTGCAGGCTGCGACAACATTCACCATCCTGCGTAAAGCGACGAACGGACGGCAAAGCGACCTGCCGTGAATGGGCCCCTTAAAGCCGCTACACGCGCTCCTATCCGACCGCCGATTTGGTGCGGGCGAATTTCACTGCAGATCTGATCCGCGCCTACACACGTTCAAACCAAATCTGCCGCACCAAATCGGTCGGCGCTACACACGTTCCGATTTGGTCTGGCCGCACCTAGCTGTTGTTGCAGTGTGGCCAGCCACGCGTAATCTCCCAATATTAATATTATTTATAAATACTAAAAACATTGATTTGCTTGCAATAGATAGATAAAAAGAAAAATATTTTCGGTTATTAATATTTTATCATTTTATTTAAAGAATTCAATTTCATAATTTTTTAATTTTCTGTTTTCATTAAAATACTAGAACATGCTAAATATTTACTAAAACAGCACTTATTGATGAGGTATTATGCCTTTATTATAAATATTTAGTTTTACGACAAATTGCGAGTTTTTAAATAAAATAAACGAAAAAAAACTAATAGATAAAAGAATCTTTGCACAAATTGCCATAATTAAACCTTTCGTTTGTTCAGTCCTACGTAAAACTCATGAACGAGCATTAAATTGAATACTCTGAAAATCCCTTAAACGTAATTCTATCTACTCTAAATATTTCCGCTTTTACATATTTTCTCCCTAAATCTAGGGGAAAACCTCTAAAATTGTCAACACTGCCAAGTTGGTCCGGTCGGAAGCCTACACACGTTCCGATTTGGTAGGAAGTGAAGTTCGTGCGAACCAAATCCGGCCGACCGCGCCAAACACGAATAATAATAATTATGGTCGGACGACGACGCTACACACGTCCAGATTTGGTCTGGAGCAGACCAAATCGGCGGTCGGATCGGAACGTGTGTAGCGGCTATTAACCTACCACCAGGGCCCTGTTTATCGAAACTTACAAGTCTACAATTATGGAAGTAAGAAAGTTACATACAATACAAATGTTAAACAGGCAGGGCCCAGACAGTAATATAGTAATTACATTTTCAAATCGACCCCCCCCCCCCCCCCGCGAATAATCCGGTAATGCGCTATTACGGGGTTTTTCATGTTATGTGTTTTTAGGTATCTAGAAACTAAAATGAATCATGTGATTTTTTTTCGGAATTTTTCTATTGTTATTTACAAAGATATGAAAAATTGCGTGTCTGTTCCTTTAAAATGCCTTAAAAAGTATTTTGAACGAATAATATTGTTTTAGATCTTTACGAAAAAAAAATACCAAAAGCATTGAACAGTAAACACTTTTACGATATTATTCGGGTAAACAATTTAATACCGTAATTATGTAATAAGTCATACAGGTTTTTTTATTTGATTGAATCAGGCGTCACTTTGCGGAAGTCCCAAACCATTGTGGAAAATGAAATATATGTACCTAGCTTACTTCAACAAAAACACAACATGCAAGATGTACCGCCCGCCCGCAATAAAATGCACATGCACACCACGAAAATACCAGTACACAATACCTACATTTAGCAAGACAGCAATACACCTTACACCTTCACCGATTAGACCACTCTACACGTGTTTCGCCCCAACCCGTAGCATCCTCAGAAGATAGTTCGTGCGAAAACCAACACCGAATTGATTCAATCAAATCTAATTGGTCTATTAATATAATTTACCTAATTGTGCCTGTTAAAAAAGTTGCTGGTTAAAGTTCATCGCAGAAGATAGATTACCTCTACACAGTGATTTTAATAAACTTGTCAATCGTGAACTTCAATGGTAATACATTTTACGTCATGTGACATCCAGTAGTATTAAAAAAGTAACAGTTAATAGGAAAAGAAAACCGATCTCAAATATTAAAATATTATTTTCCCCTCAACATTGAAGAAACCCAGGTATGCAAAGTGTTTTTCTTAAACACGCTTTCTATCCTTGAACAAATGATTACACACCCTTAGAAAAAATTAAAAGAGATGATAGTTTGATTGATAAACGAGGAAAACATCAGAATAGACCACATTAGATGAAGCTAGATACAGAAGACAGGATAAGAAACCCAATTAGTTTATTTCCCAAAGTCGATTCCCATTACACGAGTAAAGAATCTCTCTTTCTGGGGTCAGTCCCTCATGTCTAAGGATCGTGGTCAGCATCAGGGTTCATCGGTTCCGGTCCAGCACCTCTCTTACGACGGAGGATGACGAGTCTTTTACTTGATCGGTCTATCTTGTAGGTGAGCGACCGCGCGATCTCTTGCCTTCGATGCTCCCGACTACAATTAGTTGTTTTAGGCTGTCGATGTCGTCACCTTTGCGTACCGTGTGACCGAAATATGAAAGAATGCATTGCTGGAATATGGAAGATAGGTGAGTTTTAATTTGGAGCTGGGTTAGGTTAGGGTTGATGCATTAGTGCGTTACGCTATCCAAGGTATTCTTAGCATTCGCCTTCAGCACCACATCCTTTACCTTTCGCGGGCCAGAATTGTCTATGTTTCAACTCCATATAATATTAAACGGGTCATAGCATCCTTTGCCATCCCGTACGCCTTTTTATCTCCGGTACACAGCTGCAGTCGTTGCAGATTTGGGAGCCCAGATAAATGTAGTGGTCGACGGTGCTAACGCCAGGAATGTTGCAGGTGACATTTGATAACGTTCCGGCTCGATCCTCTATCATCACTTTAGTTATTTTTCTGTTCACTGCGAGACCAACGTTGCCACTTTCCACCTCGAGTCTATGGAATAGCTCACTCCTATCATCCATAGATACTACGGTGTCGTCAGCATATCGAAAATTTGAAAGTCTCTTTCCGCCTACAGGGAAACCCTTCTCCCAATCTTCAATGGTCCTCCGTATGATTTGCTCTCCATATTATGTTAAACAGTGCAGGGGACAAGATGCAGCTTTGTCTCACTTCTTGTTTAGTTGTAAACATAATTGAGCAAGCAGTAATCCTAACAAAGGAATAGGAATATAAAATAATTTTCAACTTCAATATAATCTCATTCATTATGTTCTATCTTTAAGCCAAAGTGTATTTTTTTATTGTTAATCATAACAATCATTTCATAAACTAACCAAACTTGTTTCATTTACTACAATATCATTTATTTCATGACAGGCGAATATTATAGTAATTGGCTTCTACAAATGTACATTAAACAAAACTATTTGCAAGAATAATATCGCAACACGATATTACTGTTTGTATTCGAAAATGTAAACTTACACGAATAATATCGCAACACGATATTACTGTTGCAGACGGCACTAGAAATTTACACGAATAATATCGTAAGAGACACTACTGATCAGAGCTAAACCTATACTAGTATAGTAAAATGCATTTAGTTAATTTGTATCGAATACCTTGGTACTAATTAAATTTGGTTGAAATAACAAGATAGCTAAAAAAATTAGCTTCCACATGTGATATAAAAAGTTTCTGATACTTATTGTTTAGTCGAGTTATTAACAAAAATGCTTCTTTTATTTTTCCTGAACATTTTGACTTTTTCGATTACCGGATTATTCGCGGGGGGGGTCGAAATGTGCTATTTATAAACAAAATATTTTTATTACTTATTAAAAGAACCGTTATAAGACTTATACTGTGAAAACGCATTAGTGCTTGATTATGATTACAAAGCAGAGTTGATAAAAATTATGTTTTTTTTATAAAAACCTTTTGATTTTTTAAATTTAAATCGGATATTTTTCTTTCTTTTTATATTATGATCTTTTTAGGGTTTCCGTACCAAAATGGTAAAAAGAAACCCTTATGGTGAGACTCAGTCTGTCTGTCACGTCACAACTGGACATCTCGAGAACTACTAATGCTATCAACACAATAGAGAAGGCTGTGTAGATCATGAGAAGGTATCAACTTGAAATTTGAAATAGTTTTAGATGACGTTTTCTCAACTATTTTGCAAATAAGAGAGAAATAAAAATATTTCTGTTTTTCTTGCAACATAGACTGAAAGGGGGTCTTAAAAAATCGAAGTGGGGCTACTAGGGCATATTATGGGTTATCATTAGTGATCGGATAATCGGATGCATATTTACCTAAAGTTGAGGTGTTGGCTGTTATGGAATGCACTTTTGTATCGAATCTTTTAAATAAATAGCTCATTCTATAGACATCGTTTCCACACCATGTTACTGACTAATTTTGCATTCGCGAATTTTCTGAAATCCCGGGATTTATATAAAAAAAACGTGTTTTAAGAAGCCGCTTCCATAATTTCCTAGCTAAATATTAACTTTAGGTAAATATGCATCCGATTATCCGATCTCTAGTTATCATAAAGGAAGAGCGCTGCTTGCACATTCTTAAATATTTTTCTAAAACTATCTAAAACGCATTTTTTTCGACGTTGGATGAAAAATGTAAAAAAAAATACCGCCCCCCCCCCCCCCCCCCCCCTCTTATCTCCGAAGTTTGCATAGAGAAAAATCTGAAATTATTTTATGTGATAGAAATTCATGCAAAGATTACAGGAAAAATAAAACGATGTCTCTAAATAGTAAACTTTTTCAGAAATCATCAACAAAAATTAATTAGTTCCACTATCGGTCAAAAGCTGGCGTTGACTTTAAACTGTAAGATTCTACACCGCAAATGCTCTGACGAATCTAGCCTCGCCGATGAAAACATTTTCACTTCATATTTATTTAAATTTATGATGGCACGGAACCCTCGGTGTGCGAGTCCGACTCGCTCTTGACCGTTTTTTTTTAATTAAGTACTTACTTAGTTATTAATAGAAAAAACTCATAGGTACTAAATTACTAAATTAGCTGTCTTCTCGGCGCCTAATCTATTTCTTATTTTGCTGTGCACGCTTTGCACAAAGCGTGCACAGCAAAATAAGAAATAAATTGAATGGCGAAAATATTCTTTCGATCCTAGCAGAAGAAGCAACTGTACTGGGGGCCAAGCCTACTAACGTTAAGTCACAATCGTGTCTCAATTGTGTTTCAATTGTAGTTCAGTTGTAGTGCTTTTTTAAATACTAGTTACAAGAATTATGACAGTATGATGTGATGTGAATGTAGTGTGTGGTGTGACCATCAATAGCATTGTGAAAAAAGTACATACTTCTTGTAACTAGTGTGGAAAAAAGCACTACAACTGAACTACTATCGAAACACGATTAAGACACGATTGTGACTTAACGTTAGCAGACTTGGCCCCCTGTACCTATACCCAGTTGCTTGATTATATCCAATTCTTCTTCGACACTTCTTTCTTCTTTCTTACACTAATCAATCACGAATCACGAATGACCGGGCTAAAGGCCACGGACGGATTCAGTCACGAGATTAAATTTCGGGGAATTCCCGAAGGGCGTTTGTGCACTACACTGAATTTTACCGATCCGGAAAAAAACGGATGCTTGTATTTTAATAATTAATCATTTATAATAGTAAGAATTTATTTATTTCGTGTAGTTTCAATGTTTCAAACCCTAAACTACACGAAATAAATAAATTTTTACTTTTATAAATGATTAATTATTAAAATACAAGCATCCGTTTTTTTCCGGATCGGTAAAATTCATTGTAGTGCATAAACGCCCTTCCGGTGTAAGTAGGTAACAGTAGGTGGACATGTCTGTGCGCGCCGCGCCGCCGCCGTAGCGTATTTTATGTCGGGGGAAGTCCCTTGCTTGACTTGACTTGACACATTTTGGCTGATTTGGAAGGCCTGCTGTGTTAAATAATATTGATTTAAATCATTGATTTTTTTAATAAAATCACTTGATTGTAATTTCAATTTAAATTGCTGATCACTGATCAAGTGATTTAAATCATATCAACCCTGTTATAAAGTAACTAAGTAGGTAGGTATTTTGATGTAGGTAAGTAAGTATTTATATATTTTAGGAGAGTTGAAAGAAAAGGAAAACATTTTTAAAGTCACTGAATTACTTATTCATAATAGGTTTTTGGTTTTTTATAATTATTAAGAACTTTATTTTCAAAAGTACTAAAACGTATCGATGCTGAAAAATAATAGTAGGTAAGTTGTTGCAAAAGGGAAATTTTTGACAACGAAAATAACGAATTAAGCTTCGTGGTCATTGAGTTATAATGTACTAATGTTCGTGGTTACCTATTTATTTGTTTTTCAATAGCACATGGGTATACCTAGTTATGATTATGAATAAACGTGATCTAAACGAAAACTGCATTGATAAAACTGACAATAATAAAAATGGTGAGTGAATAATAATTATTAACAATAAATAATGATGAATATTAGTATAAAGCTTAATAAGAAAATTAAAGTTTAAACATGTTTTAAAACAATTCTCTAACCTTAGGTACCTACTAAACTAAAACCGAATTGCTTAAGTAGGTATTTAATTAATTTTATTGGTATTTTCTTATTTTTGTTTTAAGATTTTGATATTCATTAAACCACTTCTTAAACGGCAGTGTCTGATAATAAAAAATACCTACTTCATCAGCAGTAAGTAGGTAATATTTACTTTTTCTATGAGAGCACGTTGCCATTGCTAGCTAACATTTTTTTGGATCACGCAGTATCTACCTGCTTATCTTTACAATGAAACCCATGTACTTACGAAAATTGAATGGAATGACAACAACATTGAATGGTCAATTTTTGTCAGAAAAAACTGAGTGCGACCAGCCTGTGACAAAAACTATGGGGCGTCAGAAATACCTAGGTAAGTACATGCGTTATTTTGACAACAATAAAAACTTTTTAAACTAAGCCCTTCGATTTATATGATCGAAGACTAAGCCGTAAAATGACCCGAGATTCGTAAATTGGGTAACAATGTCAAGTTTGTTAAATAATGAGCGGAAATAACTCCCAATAAAGGTTATTATTTAAATAGATACCTACCCATCTGTTATTTTTTGGACTAAACTTAACTCACGCTCTTTCATTTCCAAGGCTAACTTAACAGACTAGTCCGCCAGTAGGCAACGGTCTGTCAGTTGGCCGCAATTGGCAAAATAGGTAGTCACAGTTTTACGTACCTACAAAAACCGAATAGCATGGCCGATTGCGGCCAACGGCCAACGGCCAAAAGCTGCCCAATTGTGAATAAAAATAAAAAAAAAACTGACAGGCCGTTGCCTTCTGTCTGACGGACTGCTGCTGGATTGTGTAACTAATCTATTTGTACAGGGTGTTAGGGGCACCGTTGCAAAAACTTTAACCATGGCTTCAGGCCATCATGCTGAACATCGCACAGCAAGAATTTTTTGTCGGAAATGAAAAAAATATTTTGACTCTCCATACAAAATGTCCAGATTAGTTGCTAAATTTGTATGAAAGGTCGAATTTTTTTTTCTTGTACTTTGTTTAGCATGTTGGTCCGAAGCCATGGTTAAAGTTTTTGCAACGGTGCCCCTAACACCCTGTACTCTTGCGTTACTGACTGACTGACAGACAACGGACTGCACAACCGAAACTACTGGGCCCAATAAGCTGAAAGGACATCAGGCACATATTGCCAAAAACTGTATAAGCTTCGTTATATTTTATTTAGGCACTATGCGCCACTGTGAACTTACTCCGTGTACCAAAATAATTTTAAAGTGTTTCATTGTTTAATAATTAATTTGTGTAAAAACACAAAAATGACTATGAATTTATCATGAAACGAACATCTCTAGCCATTAAAAAAAACAAAGAATGTCAACCGTGTGTCAACCTCTTTATAAAATTTTAAAAAACCTTTGTTTACATGTCAAAGTTGACAACAGTTGTTAAAGACGTTCCGACGCACGCACGCTCGTATTTTTTTTTTAGTAGATCATGTGAATCATGTCACAAAAACTGATGTAATTAAAATAATAGTAGGTATATAAAAGAAGAATTTAAAAAGGATTAAATGAGTTAATACATAAATCAAGTCAAATTGCTCCAATTTCAGTATTATGGAAACACAATATTCTCTAGGTCTAAATAACGCAAGTAACGGAACGTTTTGTTCGTGTTGCTGTTTCAGTATCAGTGTTACCAAAAACAAAATATTTTAAACCTAAATAACTCGAACAAAAAAACACATAATAAAATTTTAAGTATTTTTCGTGTTTGTTTGTGATAAACTTTAGTCATTCACTTCAATAGAATAGCTATACATTTTTAGGTTTTTTGTAAAGGGAATGTGCCTGATGTCCTTTGGCATGTATGTTCCTTGGGGAGTGTAGGGTAGCACCATAGTATCTACTATGGTAGATTTTTGGAAATTCCCCCTATAAGGGGCAAAAAAGGGGCTTCGTCCACGCAGACGAAGTCGCGAGCGGAGCGCTAGTGGATGGAAAAGACAATGGCCTATGACCATGACCCACCACGCGGGTTCAGTGCGTATTGTTGGGTATTAGGACTAACGGCTTTACGTGCCTTCCGTAGCAAGGAGGTCGAGAAAATATTCGGGTCACCCATCCCGTGAAAGAGCATTGCGAAAGTTGAAAAATGGAAAATGAAGTATTTAGAAAAAATCGACCCGTCTCACAACCAGCTCCGATGGGACTCGAACCCACGACCTTTCGCTTTCCGGGCGACTGCTTTCATTTTCCATTTTTCAACCATAAAAATTGCATTGTGAAAGCAAAAAAGTTTTTTTTTTATAAATCGCGAAAGTTGTTTACAAACAACGATCGCAAGCGGAGCGCGCTAGCCACTGCGCCACGAGCTCCTCGGACGCGCGATATTGAATTTGATCATCATCACCATCACATCAGGTGATCAGATTAGATTAAATAAATAAATAACCTTTTACAATCACACCAATTATCTAAGCCCATGTTAATTTCATTGAGAAACTGTGCCATGGAAAACTTGATAACGGATAACTAATTAAATATATACTTTTTGTTTGTAAATACATACTTAATATGGATACATAGAAAACACCCAGACCAAGACAAATAGACATGTTCATGCACACAAATATTTGTCTTGTTCGGGAATCGAACCCGAGACCTCTGGCGTAGAAGGCAGGTATCCTACCTCTGTGCCCCTGCGCCAAATCGGTGTCCCCACTTATTAGTGGCACAGGCCTGCTTTATAGACTGGGCGGACACGACAGTTGAGAGGTGTAAATCTTTTTACAGTATGCAAATTTGCGAGAATGTTTTAGACGACGACATAAATTATCTAAGCACTATCAAAATCTCGTCTCACAACCAGCTCCGATGGGACTCGAACCCACGACCTTTCGCTATCCGGGAGACTGCTCTGATTTTTTCACAATACTTCATTTTCCATTTTTCAATAATAAAAATTGCATTGTGAATGCAAAAAGTAAAAATTTAAATAAATTGGTGTGATTGTATTGTATGAAAATATTTATTTATCTATTTAATGTATACTTATCTATCTATTTTAATTTTATTTATAACTAGCTTTCCGCCCGCGGCTTCGCCCACGTGGACTACACGACGCTATCCCGCGGGAATGTGATATTTTTCCGGGATAAAAAGTAGCCTATGTTCCTCTCCATGCTACAAAGTATATCTGTCCCAAATTATTGTCCCATCCAAACATCTAAACTTTCACATTTACAATATTAGTAGGATGTTTAATTATGAGTATGATCATAAGGTATAGGTATGGACACTGCATGGCCTACATCTTGCTATCAGTAATGGACTCAGATTAAAATATTTCTTACCACGTGATTCATTATCCATTGAAATGACACCCTGAACCCTAACAATGTGACAAGCTCACACGGACTTAGGGTTGACAAACATATTTAAAATCCATTTTTTATCGTTTATTTGTAAAAATAATCTAAACAGCTCTGATTTGTTTGATTGCAACTACATTATTCGTATTTACAGTAGGCTCCAAAAATATTCTATGGAAAGTAGGTAGGTAGGTACTATTTAAAACTATATTTTTGAAACAGTAGACTTAACAGATTGAATAAAGAATTTATCTTAATACTACCTACTTATATAGATACTACATAGAGTTCTTTCTGCTTCTGCTTTATCTTTGAAGACTGTTTGAGAATTAGGTATATTTAATTAACTCTTATTTGAGTCACCCAGCCCTAATGGATCTAAAGCGGGCGCACGCGCAGAGAAATCGCGCACAATGGTGTTGGTGACCGACACTCGATCGCTGACATATTGGGGATCACATAGGACACATTGTGACCACGTAGTGGGTCATGGCATGATCTATTCTTATTAGCCATGGCCACAGAATAAATAATAGTGCCCATGGCGTGGCTACATTCGTTGAATCGCAACGAAAGTGACGAGCGAAGTGGAAATGGCAAGGGACGTCTATGGCCGCGCCGCGACATTCATCTTGCTCGAGTAACAATGCCTTCGCCACGATGTTAGTGCGCGTGAGTGAGAGGGCAAATATTAAGTAAATATTTGCAGAAATGCGAACGCGAACGGATGGATAGTGTTTGGCCAAGCCATTAGGAAGGCATAAGCAATTGGGATATAAAATGGCCGATTAGATGACACAGCCCTATTATCTTCAAAGCAGCGTACGCGCAGAGAAATGGCGCACAATGGTGACCGACACTCGATCGGTGACATATGGGGATCACATAGGACATATTGGGATCGCGTAGTGGGTCATGGCATGATCCATTCTTAGCCCTGGCGTAGCTATACCCACCAACACATTCGTTGAATCGCAACGAAAGTGTCGAGCGAAGTGGAAATGGCAAGGGACGTCTATGGCCGCGACATTCGTCTTGCTCGAGTAAGTTAGACAGCGAATGCCGTCGCCACGATGTTAGTGCGCCTGAAGGAGAGGGCAAATGTTTAGTAAATATTTGCAGAAATGCAAACGCGAAGGCATGGATAAGTGTGTGACCAAGCCATTAGGAAAGCATGCAGCAATTGGGATATAAAATGGCCGATTAAATGACACAGCCCTATTGTCTCCGAAGCGGCGCACGCGCAGAGAAATGGCGCACAATGGTGACCGACACTCGATCGGTGACATATTGGGGCAATTCTGTCACAACGACCGGGGCAGCGTTTTAATTGTTATCGGACAACTTTCAGGAACACTTCAAATGTTCCGACTAATTCTCCGACTAAATCTAAATCTATAGTTCTTACTAATGATATAAATACGAAAGTTTTGATGTTTGCTACTCGTACCCAAAGTATCAGATTGTCAATGTGCAAACGATACTGTCGCGTTTGAATTACGAATTAATTTTGTTCTAGATCTTATGTCTTTACAAAAAAAGTACTAATTATCTACCTGTCAAAATTATTTTTATAAAAAAATAAAACCGCCTTCAAAAAACCACATCAAAAAAGTAAGAAATATTTCCTCACCAAATAAATAACGTAAGTACTTTGAAGTCGGGCGTGACACATGTACAATTTTTTGTTGTATTTGTTCAAACCCGCCCGACTTCAAAGTACTTACGTTATTTATTTGGTGAGGAATTATTTCTAACTTTTTTGATGTGGTTTTTGAAGGCGGTTTAATTTTTTTATAAAAATAATTTTTATTTTACTCTTTTTAGTGCATCGTGCAGGCAATTTACGTGTTTTCTGGTAAATAGGTATGTGATCAAACTGAAAACCTTCTTTTTCGAAGTCGGTTAAAACACCTTGAGGTATCCCCTTTTTAACAAAACAAGAATCATCTAAATCGGTTAAAAACAAAGGAGTTATGCCTAAAGATACGTATTAAATTCACATAAAGTGGTAACGAAAACGACAGTATTTTCAAGATTTCCTGAAAACTACTGAACCGATTTCAAAATTTCAAAAAATGGGACCAACTTGGAAACCAACCTGATGTAATAACGTTTGATCCATTTCAATCGGTTCAGCAGTCTTCGAGTAATCGGTGGACATACACAAAAAAAAAAACATACATACAGACGAATAGAAAACCTCCTCCTTTTTGATTTAGAAGTCGGTTAAAAATTTATCTCAAACGCGATAGTACCTATGCGAATTTACTAACTTACACATGCTTACACTCAGCCCTTCGATCACGGCGGCAAAACACACGAAACTGATCTGATGAAATTTGGCACAGAGATAAATTATAGTCTAGCTAAAATCCATTTCACGCCAAAACACTTAACTAATTCCAATGAACTGGGGCTTAGAAATAACTAACTTAAAAGACCTGGGCCACTTTTAGCCAGAAGAAGTCGCTGCGGAACACAGTCTTCTATGTTCGTTCAGTCAACAGAATATTAGACAATATGTTTGCACTGCGGAAATCCTTTTATTAATTATGCGATAAGGCAGAAATCTAAAGCTCAAGAAAGCTTGATGTGTGGCACTGTCATAACTATTGATGCAGTTTTCCACTAGGTACCTGAACATGAAAATTTATTTATTTTAATGAAAAAAAAAGCCGGAAATGTTCCGAAAGTGAAACAGTCTACGTAGGTACTTACAATCATCAGTATATAACCTAGCTTAAGCACAGACGAATGGGCGATTTTCTGAAAGCTCAGTCACTAGATGGCGCTGTCCCACCTATGCAGTTAGAAGGAACGGAACGTTATAAATTTTACTTTGACGCGACTTTTTTACGTAAAGCGGAACGTCAGACAGATGTTATTTATTTACCTAAATCTTTAAATTTACCTATTTCGTTTCTGTTCCTCATAGTAGTACTTATTTAATATATTATTAGTTTCCTTTGGGTTTTTAAAAAGTAATTAATTTAAATATGTTTCATACCAAAATATACCATAGACATGTACATACTTATTCAACGCCATCTAGTGAAGCAATTGGAAGCTTTTTTTTTTTAAATGGCCTCTCAGAAAATCGCTCATTCTCATGGTGTGCCATTCATGGGACACTTTCTACGTTGCCAAAGTTGCACCATGAGTACCATGACATGACGCGTGAGCGAGATAACGGCAAAACCCACACTACAACCACAGCAACCTTAACACAAGGCCATAAAGTACAAATCCCCACAAAAACACAGTTTAGGTCATTCTAAGGACTCAGACAAAGGGCTAACAAGAGAAATCGTTCTGTTGTCCTTATTTGTGGATTTATGTAATAGGAAACTATTAGTTACTGTACTGCCATGGCGTAAAACTAATATTGTATTATAAATCATCGGTTCAGATCTCGACGATTTGCCGTTAAATCCATATCTAAGGTTTTCTGATTTGATTTAGGGCCTTAGTTGCCTTATCTGAAGTCTGATGTTGGCTTGAATTATAGCGCGGTCATTTAGGTATAATAGAACAGATTTTGAACTATGCTGATATCTTCCAAAAATGTCAACGAAGCAGGACAGGACAATCAGGAAGTAGGGAACCCTATGAAACAAGAAATATAATCCCTATTAATTTATAACAAGAAAATGGTAAGATTGTCGTAAGACGCTATATGAAATTGTAGTGACTATATTATATAAATAGTATATAATATAGCCGTACGAACTTTAAACATCATATGGAAACATAGTTTAAACGTCATAAAGTTGTTGATACACTACAATAGCTAGTAAAGGTTAATTTTAGTCAAAAGTTGGAATTCACTTTCGCAATCTTGTGCAGCTCATAAATAATAAAGTAACTAGTTTAAATTGTTTTATGACAACGCGCAACGTTAATTAAGGTCGCTCAAAAGATTTTTTGAAGCTTTTTTTTCCAAATTATTATGTTTTGTACCGCATTCGTAGTTCTCTGTTTTCCAAAGGTTCACTGGCAGAGAATACTTTTGGTATTAAGTCCGCCTTGTTTACTTACTTTACTATGTGTATTTATGTACAAAAGTTAAATAAATAAAAAAATAAAAAAAGTTTAAGTAATTTAAGTTACGAGTCCGAATCAATTTGCATTTGTTTTATTTTGTGGATTAATTATTCTACCAATTTATAATAATGTTAAGCAAATCCTTTTTCACTTTAATATTATTTCTTATGTGTTATGTTTAATAAATAATAATAATAAATTATATAATAATAATAAATTTCTTATAACCACACCAATTATTTAGCGCATAAGTCGGTAATTTTCATTGAAACTGTTATGGAAACTAGATACCGGATAATATACTTATGTATATACTTACTTTGTTTGTAAATACATACTTAATATAAATAAATAATAAATAAATAATAAATATTTTCTTCCAATCACACCAATTATCTAAGCCCATAGTAAATTTCTTTAGAAACTGTGTCTATGTAGACTTGATAACGGATAAATATATACTTAAATACTTTTTTGTTTGTAAATACATACTTATTATACATAGATAACACCCAGACCAAGACAATTAGACATGTTCATGCACACAAATACATATTTGCCTTGTTCGGGAATCGAACCCGAGACCTCTGGCGCAGAAGATAGGTGTCCTACCCCTGCGCCAAATCGGTCGTCAAAATGTTAATCACATCACTTCTATATATAAACTTTACATGGCATTTGTTCCTTAGCTTGGTATTTTTCTCAGCTTCTTTGTTCAACTCAAGCAAATTCTTTACAAACATCAAGTCAATAATGTCAAAGAATTAAAACGCTGCGTCAAGCGATTCCACTGCATTACAGAAGACATTAAATAAAAGCCATTAATTCTGCTTGACATTTAAAAGAATCTCAGTCACAAGGAAGAAGCGAGGTCAACTAGTAACATATGAGACTCGCATCGCAATATTCAGTGGGGCATATATCAATCATGACGTATATTCTCATTCTCAAACTAATTTATAGAGGATATATCGCTGTTACAGATGGAAGATTATATTTGCCGTTTTCAGTGATAAATAACAGGTATCAGATGCAATAGAGCCAACGCGCACTTGTGATTTTTAATCGGGCGATAGTTTGGTCGTTCTCGGATTCAGTATAGAATTATATGGCAGTGCGCGCACTGATGATTAAACTATCGACCGATCAAACTATCGAAAATGACTGGCCGATAGTTGTACGATTAAACTATAGCACAACTATCGGCCGGGCGGTAATGTGCATGAAGGACTATGTGAGCGCGCGCATTGCATTCAACTAAACTATCGCCCAACTATCGGTAGACTGCGCATTCAGTATCGAACTATCGAAAATGACTAGCCAATAGTTGTACAACTATCGCACAACTATCGGTCTGTGCATGAAGGACTATGTGAGCGCGCGCCCGGATTCAACTAAACTATCGCCCAACTATCGGTCGACTAAAAATCACAAGTGCACGCAGGCTCTCAAAACCAAACTATCGGCCGACAGTTTGATCACGATCGTCTTACGATTCCGACTAGACTATCGCCCAATTAAAAATCACAAGTGCGCGTTGGCTCTTAAACGTGGACGGGAGTCTTGGATCTAAAGGGTGCATCTGCTGATTTATGGAATAGAAGAAGTGTTGGGAAACGGGAAGTTTATCTAGATTGAAGAACTGATTCGCACTAAGTGGATACAGCGCGTCTGTCAAGCCTTTATTTGAAATAAACAGATATGGCTTATCTTTTTAACTTCCGCGTTAGAGGTGTTCTGTATGAAAAGCCTTCGTAGTTACACTAGTTATAATATGAAGGTGACTTTTCAAGAATTCAAGAGGATTTGCCCAGTCATATTAAAATCTTCTGATTCTGAAGTTCAACCATTTACAAGAATTTTAAAAGCACTGTCTGTGTTTAATTAATTTTATCAAGGAAACCACGGAAATGTACTAAATTACTTTTTTACAACGATTAAAATGGTTTTAAACCACCTTGAACAACATATATTTTATATACAATTCGTTATATTCGATATATGTGTATATTCATCCAAATAGGCAACTAAATATACATTTATGAAAGATTAACAAACTAATTGGACGAAAAACAAAAGAGAGCCTGCAAAAATGACGACATGCTAAATGGGTGTTTAAATGTCTTCTAGTACCTATAAAAAACAAACAATCTGTAGCATTGAAAGTGTATGTAACAACAAATAATGTATGTAAATCGCGGTGTATAAATAACAATCATTGGAACGGCCAATGCACCCGTTGAGATAATGTCTGCAATAGTCTGCCGTTTCTAGATATTCTGGGTCGTCTACCTACATTGTGGTTGACTTCTATCACGAGCACTGTGCCACAGTAATAATTCAGCCAACTACAATCTTCTACGTTACTACTGGGGCTATATCCGGACAGCGTATTTCGACATTCACAATTGTTGTAGTTCCCATTTTACTTTCATTGAACTTATTACCAATTGTTTCAGATTTCATCAACTTTCTTTTGTATTCGACACCTTTTGTTTCAATCCGCCTATTAAGAAAGCGATCTGTTATTACATCAGTATTGCGTTTGACATTTGGAATATTCTGATATGGCTTGCGTTTAATGTCGATCATCAGCGACGTATCGACAGGTCTCTTTATGGCAAACTGAGTCATCAGCTGGTCTTTTGTTAGATTGAGTGGTGTTATCTTTAGTGCGTGCGAGTGGGACAGCGGTGAGTATCAAAATAGCTGTATCTTTGCGATCGCAAAAACGGTAGCATAACGGTTCGGGCACGCGTGGCGACGGTGACCGCAGGCGCAGGGCCGGCCAGTGTTGTCGGGTTTTTATCGATCGCCGTAAGCGATCTTTTATACTAAAGCCAACTATCATAAAATATAATGTGGTACCGCTTCAGTAAATGAGGAGCGAGACGTTGTTTTCGTTAAACTGTCTGTATAAGGTGTTTGGTATAAAGTCTTTTTTCCCCTTCAAAAAGAAGATTCCATTCCTTCAGAAAGGACTTCGGATAGTAAGTGGTTGAGAAGAAAACACTAGAATAATTACAGAAAGGTATTCACTATTGGAAGAACTATAGGTTAATTTGGATTTGCGCACAAAATGGGTGGTTAATGCTTGAGGTGATTTTATTGTGATTTCCATGCCAGTTGCTGGCCTTTATAAAAGCAATAATTCTATTTGCTGTAACAAGCTAAAACCTCTACAGCAAAACCCTCAATTGCACTTCAAAGTCCAATGTTTAGATACAAAAATGACAGCCTGACAGAGTTCCCCGTCGAGAACATTCGGATCACGTCTCGACGACGGCTTTAGACGTCGCCTCGGCTAATAATTCAATTTAGTAGAACGATGAATGCGGTGAGATATGCACTCCGATTATCATAAAAGAACGGCATATGACGTTTAACGTTTACGTACGAGTTTATAGAGGGATATTTGTTATGCTGTGGCCATTCGGAATTCTCTTATTCATATTCATGTATCATGTTATAACTGTCGTCAAGAAATAGAGAATGTTTCATATTTATTACTGTATTAAGAACAACGCAATTTTTATCTACATATAATATTCTACAGAGGTAAAGTGTGATATTTACTGTAATTTCCGGAGCTACCTATTAAACCGATTTTGAAAATTATTTCACCACTAGAAAGATACATAGCCCTAAATCCTAATTGAAGTAGGCTATATTTTATGTGATACTTGCCTTCGTACTGCACAACGACGTTTTCCCGCGGTAATGTGATATTTTTACAAGCTTTATATTAACTTGCCATGTTAGTTAGTTAGTGGGGGACAAATCTTGCAAGCTTAATTTGACCCACTTCCCAGTGTCCGATAGAGCTGATATTTTGTATACAGGTTTTGTTTAGAATAGCTTAGATGACAATACAATATTACTTTAAGTACTGTCAGCAAAAAAGTTTGTCATAAAAATGATTTTTTTTTACCTAGACAAAAAGTAGCCTATATGACACTTTCCAGCTCCCAAACTGCTTGCTTTGTTTTGACGTGAAAGACGGACAAACAAACAAACACATTTTCACATTTATAATATTAGTATGGATTATTGGGAATAGCTAGTAAGTACTGATATAATAAAACAAGAGGTCGTTTGTAAAAAACGCTGAAATTACTGAGTGATTTTGTTTGAACTCTCGAATTTTGTTTAGCTCTCGAAATCTTTCTTGAAATTCTCATAGCATTTGAAAGCCCAAAAGAGGTACCTAAATACGATCGTGCTATCAAAAGCAATTTTCTTATTTTCTTAAGGAAGACATTATAAAGGCTTTTAATGATGATACTCTAAAAATCGCGATTGTGAGGATAAGCCAAATTGTCAATGAATTTATTGTGGAAACGCGCTCTTGACTCATAATTTCAGAATACATTAATTCAGCAATAAGTCATCTAAAGACACTTATTAAGTTACCGAACCTCAGTAAATCACAAAAACATTCTCAGTTGACCTTTACGGAGCGATCAGAGTCATTTGGCGAGCCGAGCAAGAAATTCCATCGAAAGTGACCCGAGCATCGAACCCACGACAGAGGTTGCGCAAAGCCTACTTCGCTAATTACCGGTAGAAGTACACTCAGTAAACAATATGTTCTTAACTTTTGTCAGTTATAATCTTATGATATTAATTTTGTGCAGTTTTTTTTACTACTGCAATGAGAAAATACCCCCTGTATTTTAATACTAGCGGATTCTCGCGGTTTTACCCGCGTGGTACCCGTTCCCATGGGGATATCGGGATAAAATATAGCCTATGACACTCGGGAAGAATGTAGTTTTCCAATGGTCTAGATAATATTTTATAGTGATAAAATGCTATCATATTATATGGTAGTGGTAATTGCTATTGTTCTTAAAGTAGCCTTAAAGCCGACTCCTAGTTTGGTATTTACATTGTTTTTCTGATTAAATAATATTCGGAGCTAAAGTTTGTCGAGTAAAAATAGATAAATCATAGTTTCTCAAAAATACGAGAAATTGATAACTCGAGAAAGGTTTTGTCTTCTTATCAAAACGTCAAAAATGACATTTCATCGTAGACAAATCTATTCCGTCAAATAAAGACTTTCAAGGAAGATAGACAATACTCTTCTCGGGTTTGTCATGCTACGCGTGCTGGGCTGGCTGAGTGGCAGACGCTATATTTTACCCCAATACCTACTCCCACGCTATGGGCAAACGCGGGTGAAACTGCTGGGTGCTATGTAGTGTCAAAGTAAGTCTGAGCACTATTATTTATTCTGTGGTCTGAACTTCAAATCCCCCCAGCGAATATTGTAGCAACAAAGGTAACATTTTACATCTACCTATCCAGACATGTTAATGTGTTTAGAATGACTTGTAAAACGGAATTCATAATAAAAAGTAGCTGTCTTCACGCCCAACTTTTAATTTAAATGTTAAATTTCTAATGGTTTTATCAGACGAGATATTGTTAATAAAAACAAACCCACACTACTTAATTATAATATATTTAAATTAGATGTAACAAAGGTTTTTATTAAAACAATAAAATTGGCTATTTATGTATTTGTAGTGATCAATTTTGAATTGTAAGAATAAGTAGGCAATATTAATAGGGTAGTACCAGTCAAGTTGTTAGTTGGTGTTTTGTCCCACATTAATTGTGACACTGTTTGAGGAAGTTTTCTCAATTCACAAAATTCATCCCGCTAACTAAACTAAAACTCTTGTAACAAATTGCTGACGAAAACCACTAGGTAGGTATATATTTTGCTATGGAAAATAATAGTAGCCGTAGCATGAAAAACTATCGTTATGGTAATCAAATAGTAAACTTTTACCGTCCTACATAAAACTGTCAAAGTGCTGCTGTCAAATATGTATTGAATTACAAACTATGAAAACTCAAAAAAAAAATGAATTACAAAATAATACGATCACGAAAACGGTTAAGTACCATACAGATTTTCGTGCTAGGGCTACAGTTTCTTCAACTTTGAGAACTTTGTTATCAGTACTGTAAAACACCACATTAAAACATTGCTCAATAAACAGTAATTTCTGCAGGCGTGCCCCTATATTGAATTCTAGATTCGACCACCATGTAGGTTGCAATTTTATAGTCAGATAGTCACAATATGTTGCGACTTAAAAGAGACACATTAAACTGATTTTGAATTTGAAAACATTAAAAAGCTTCTATAAGGTTTTAAAAATATCAGCACATTTCAAAACGATAATGAAAAGAGCAGTTTAGATAACGTCATAGCTTCTGAAGCTGTTAATATTAGTGTTCAAATTTAAACGGTATGGACAACAAAATAAGGTTGAGAATAACTATCTAAAGAAGAGCGTCTAGATTTGTATTGGGAATAAATTGTATTTCTTTTAAAGTCTTCTTCGTATCGTCTATTTGCATGTGGACATTTGCATATAATTAGGTTTACCAGTACTTCAGTGTCATGGTCGAACGAGATTAAAGCAAATTGAGCCTAATACCTGAAAGCATTGAGTTAGTTATTGAAGTAGAAGTGGCACTTGACGAAGTATGTGAGAAGAAAAAATCGACTACTGCCATAGCAACAACCGCAGGGCCTAAAATGGCATCAAACACAGCAGCCTACATTCTTTCCATGCCGCGTTGTGAAACTTGGACGCGAATGGTATAGGGCTGGTTTTTATTGCATGCACATATTGCACAAATGGGTAGGCAGAAAGTTTGAATATTACAATGTAAGGCAATAACTACTAATGGCAAATTTTATCACTGTCCAAATTGATATATGGAGCAAATAAAATCTTAAAATCTAGAGAAGATAATTAAAAACTGACTTCGTTGTTCAGGTTTTGTTAAAGATAAATGAAAACTGTGTTAAGCTGATTTTGTATTTCACTAATTATTACGATATATTTGAATAGCAGATTCAGTTGATATGTGTTAAAGAGCACCGAGTTACATCAAGAAATTAACTAGATAAAAAAAAACATATATATTGAAAAATATTCGTTGATGTTCCTTTAGTTATTAAATATTAGGAGCTACCTTTTGCAATAGATAATAATAACACAGACAACCTTACTGCTCTCCTTAAAAGGACCCAAGCACACATGTCCTGCCGATACTTGATTCTAGCATATGCGATGACGAAATAAGAGCCAGCCAGATGGCTAGTGAAGTGACCGACGTTGAATAACAGGAAATATTGGTGCCAGCTACAAGACCACTGAAATAAGAGATGGAACCTCAGATTTCGCATACCTGGAGTGGGTCAGCTGGAAGTAATAGAATTACGGCGATAATAAAAAGAGGTTAATGTTCAAATATTACAAAAGGACGCTACTTAGGTACTCTTTCTCTGTGATTTTTCGAAATGTTTTATGTTTGAATAATGTGAGTGTGGTAAGTTATAAATAATTCAAAACATCAATAATCAAGCAAAGCGATAAAATATAGATATAAAATACTTTCAAGTTCATCTTCAGTGCCTTCAAAACGCTTGTAAAAAATATTTTTTACGTATTAATTGTTAGTTAGTTCAAGTTATTTAACACTTTCAAGATTATCTGAGTCAATCAGAGAATATTACAAGAGGTCAATATACTCGTTAAATGCGGTAACATGATATACTCGTATAATTTTGAATAAAAGAAGCTTGGGTCATACAAGCACAGTTCACAAACAAACAAAACAATAACTGTAAGTCGACGAGTAATACTTTTCGTGGTATTTTTTTTTATTCAATCTTATTTGAGATCAATTCCAACTCAAATAAAGAACCGGCAGGAAAGATCGAATCAGGGGTACGTAACCTATCATTTGGTTGAACCTCAAAAAAGTTTGCAAAAAACAGAACACGTGGCCTTAGCGACCTTTGGAATTCCAGGAAAAAAGTACAGATGAATTTGAACTCCACTAGGTCAACGATAAAGTTGGAAGTCGTGGTGATGAAGGTGTGATTTGTGTTGTTTCGGTTTTGGTGAAGAAGAAAGGTGAAAAAAAAGAAGGATTAAAGTTGTGGAGCCCAAACGACCTTGGGTCTTAACTGTAGGCCACATACCGGCTCTGGGTAGAGGTATGGGACCGGTTTGGTTTTTTCGACTGCCTGTTTTGATGGATGGAGTTTGGGGCCCTTGATTCGGAGGTACAGATGGCGATGCCGGTGATAACGTAAGTGATTCTGACTTGAATCCCGAGCCGTAATGTTTTAATGTTACGCACTCATAAGTGAAATGTGGTGAACGATATACTACAGTTGAAGTTAACTCTTGAATATTTAGGCATCTACGCAACACAGATTTAATAAGATGAAAAGAAGATTGGTCTTGCAAGGTCATTTGATATTATTTTAAGCAACTTAATAACGTTTATAGAGGAATTTGTTGTGATGTCGTTGAAATAAAATAAACTTTGGTCCACATGGTCGTATTAAGCATTATGAAAGATAATAACATTATGAAAGATGTTTTACCTCTGAACATAATATGCCACACATGACATTTGACCAACTTTCAATATGGTCAAACCACACCTGCCAACCGATCGCATCTATGCAATTATTACTTTTACTTTTCGTAGAGATTTTTAAAATATAAACAGAAAGTTGGGCGTGCAGTGAAATTTTTTTTATGCTTTATGATAAGTATCTTGCTATGGGCATATCGTGTAACTTCGTAACATAATGTCAGTATCGTTACTTATTTTGTAAACACACTGCACGTTTAAGTTTTTTGGACTAATGACAGTTATGTACCTATGTTTGTATGAGTAGTCAGAGATGTGTTTAGTTTTCACTTTTTTCTTGTTTCGAGACACGATATTTACGAGTACCGTAAGGAATCGTGAACCTGAGCACTTTCTGTGGCAACGTATCTTAAAAAATCAACAAGCCAGAAATTTTTATGTGTGTGTATTACTTTTTTGTTTTATTTTTTCATAAAATTGATTCTGGGCTCGCTCTTTCAAAAATACAAAAGCTGATATAAATTATAGCTCTTAAAGCGACGGCGACGATTAAAAAAAAATGAATCTTTTTTAGATCTTCAAGAAATAAAAAATTGCTATAAGTATCTGCAAAAAGAGCGATATATTGTCGAGTCATGGATAATGTTACAAAAAGGTCAGTGAGTATAAATAGAAAGAAGTTCAACTTTCTATCGGAATTCTCGGACCGTTCGACACTACCGTTCACCAAAAAAGATCCAAAATAATTCTTACAATTAAAACAATTAGAGCATGAATGCATAATTGATACCTGTGTGTTCCAGATATGTTATTTCGATCTGAGATATCATGAAGACTGGTTGAAGTGAGGCAATATGGAGGTTGAGACATAGTATCGACCGGTGGCTAGTCTATGTTTTATGACAACAAAACAATTGACGATGGTTTGTAAAAAGATACTCGTAATGACTTTGGTAGCAATTAAAACTTAGAAAGAATGTGAGTACGTTCCGTATGTGCCATTACACGTCTAATAGTAGTTTAATTACACCAAGATAGTCTTACAATTGTACATGATGATATAAGTTAGCCTACAGACTGTTTTATTTTAACAAACGAGTACAGAGTAGGTATATAATATAATATCTCTCGCTTATTTCCCATATTGACAGAGTGAGATTTGTATGACCCATCTCTCTCTGTCAATATGGGATATGAGCGATAGACATAAATACTCAGTACTCGTTTGTTAAAAAAACAGACTATAGTAGAGTCGATATCACATTACAATTAAAAATAGCTCTTAAGGCGTTAGCAATATGGGCGAGCTCAATGTCAACATGTTAAACTTCATGACTTCATATTATATTATGACATCAATTGTTGTAGTACTTACTTACGTCTTCTTCTAAAAATCTTCGCGTATTGTGTTTTCAAATTATTAAATTCACTTACTTTTGTTTCTTTATTATACAGTTAGTGTCTAGTTTAATAAAGGGAAACAGCACAAGACCCAGTGCGTGTTTGATAAATAAAATTAAAATCACGCTCATATCAATATCTTGAGCTCCACGTACCTACAATAGCAACCAGATAAACGATCATGATGGTATTATGATTGTACTGACAGTGAAACGCTAAATGGTCACTGACCCTTACCTCAAAGCTCCTTAAGATAACGCTAAAGTAATGTAATTTCCATAGTCCCATGGAAAATCCCACGACTGCAATGTTGGAAACAAGAAACTCTTTACTAATTAGACAATAATTCAACAGGACAAGGTACAAGAGAAAATTGCAAAATGAAAACTTCGTTTGCATGTGGTAATTGGTATAAACACTGAAACACCGTTTGGTTTTGCAAATGAAGGATACTTTACTATGTAGATGGAAGCAGATGAGATAGTAGTAAATAAATCACATTACAAAATTTAATACTGTTAATAAATCAGCCTTCCTACTCAAGTGTCTTGTCGACAATAAAATTATAAGTGAAAATGATGAAAATTATGTTCTCAAACGCTGTGATTGTTTTGAAAGTATCAGACAGAACACATTGAATCATTATACTTTGCAATTAAATAATCGAAAAAAAGACCTAATAATTCGTACACCAGGTATAGCTATATAGGTACTATCAATTCTTGATACCTAGAGTCTTAGTACTTTAGGTAAATATTGAATGCTGTAGATTCTAGAGTTTCACATGATTGATACGTAACCACGTCTTGACAAAATATATATTATTATAGAATATTGATGATATCTTTGATAACGCAATCAAATCAACTAGAACGCAGTATTTATTGACAAGAACAGTGGTTCAACTAGGCATGGGAACATGGAATAGGCGGACGACTAAGTGACATATTTGTTAGGTCAACTTATGAGGCTAGTTGTGCAAGCATGGGAAAATAACATGGCATGATATAACTACAGGGTTTTATAACAATATCTTTTAAATACAACATTTATGTGAATCAATTTCGGACTTACCATAGTAAGGTAATAATACGCACACACGATAAGTTTTTCTTTAATATTTAAGTACAGAATACAATTTATTCATCAGCTCATATCGAAAGCACATATACTTGAGATTCATCTAGGAATAATTAAGTTAGCCAGACAGAGCTCTCATAGGGATTTAATAAATAAAGTTAAAACTGTATTACCTTACGATGGTAGTTAAAAGTAGCAGATAAAACCAAATTATGTTCACTGCCACCAATACGTATATTCCTTAAACTTTTAGAATCTCACATCATGTTATAAACCACGATTAAACTTTGTCGTGCTCTCAAGCTGTCCCTGAAGATAACTCCACCCGATTTAAGTACACCATTAAAGCTTGTTATTTTAAACACCTAACAAACATTTTATAATAATAATATATTAGAAAGTACCAATCTTTGAGTATTAAATAAGAGCACATTTTTCTAAAATTAATTTTATAGATCAAATACTGAAAGTGTGTTTGAGTGCCAGAATCACCTCCTTAAAGGTCATTGGGCATTTAGTTATATCTTGTAGGTATAATCCTCAATCATTAAGTAATGGGGTAACTAATCCAACACTATCACAAAGGTGGACAACTGGATACACACTGCTCATAAAGTACCGCTACCGTAATACACTCGACCTTTCATTGCAATTGCAATAGTGTACAATTCACCACGGTGCTGGCAATTAAATATCATTGTGAACCTCACACAAACGACGACAAAACGCAATGCAATAGGTATTACGAACCTAGCCTACATTGCGGTTTTACCGAACCAATAAACAACGATCACAATATACTTAATGAACGAAAACGAATGGTCAGATAATCTCTTAAACATGCCACATTAAATCCCTTACTGTTCTGTTGAAATGTGAAGAATGCGAGTGAACTGTATTAAATAAACATTACAGGCAATATATTTGGAATTGTTAGCTATGATAATGAAGTCGCTGACGGCAATCGTATGATCGATAAAGGAGAACATGAATTACTGTGTCTCCAGATTATAATCACTGATCTGGAATCGTGGACATCGCACGTAAAATCTGGAAATGGATGTTGAAAGCTTTAATCAATTCTCAGATCTATACCCAATACTAACATTTGGTTTGGATTTCTTCACATTCTAACTAGAGGGTGTGTCTGAAATCATTATTCTTTGCACCGCAACAAATGACATTTGAATGCGTTTCACAAACTCTAGAGTAAATAAAACTGAATTCTCTCTAAAAACTGGTTGTATTGTATCAAATACCAGCAATTCATGACTGTGATAACATCTAGAAGGGCTGGAAAGCACTGTGAAACAATTTAGTCTCAGTCAGCTCCGGGCATTTTGCCATTCGGCTGGAATTGCGTCACACTCGGTGTGATACACAAACTTAACCTGAATACTAATGCCTATTTAAAAAAAGCACCAATCTCTCCATTGTTGAATATTTCATGGTATTTCGTAAGACGTGATACATTTTACATGTTATGTAAAATTATGGGTACCATTTATAATGCGAAATCGATCGTTTGTTATTTACACCTGCATGTAGGTGTCTACATATATCATGAAATGTTGTTTGATACAGGCTACAGCTAAGTATGGAAAGCAATTTCAAGATTAGATTCACTGTTGATACTATAAGTACCATAATCTAAATAATAAAGCATCTGAACATGTGTGTAAGTCATAGTATTTTTTACAAATTATTGTTACCTTAATTAGTTTTTCTCATAAAATTAGTAGGTATCTCAAGATCGATAAGTCGCGTCGAGAGTATAGTATATTTTTTATACTTAAATTACAATTCAAACGTTTTTGGTCTTCCTTTCTCGCCAATTTAGTTCAAAGCAAAAAACAGATAATTACTGTGTTTGCCTCTAGTCAGGTTATTATTTATTATAAACATGGCTATGTTTTATTTAATTAAGATTTTTGCTAAAGATGGATCCTAAAACAATTGGATATAAAAAATAAGTCGTATTTTTTCTTCTAATACTTGTCACGGAACCAAATTCAATGCCGTCGGAGACAAAAAATTCAATCATTCTACGATAAATAATCACCTACATCTACTGTTTGTCTATTATGAGTATCGTAACAATTTCGTAACGGGCCAACCAAAGCTTTTTGTTGGCTCGCTGGTACAAATATCTACAATGCATCATGATTACTACTTGTCAGCCGTTGTAAATTATAGCAAATCTATGCCTTTGTCAATTGATAGCACAATTTTGAACCTTAAAGCTTTGATATAAGATTTATCATTTGTGAAGTTAAGTAATAAGTTTTGAGTTAAAAAAGGTTCTAATGATCTAACTGTGGCGGATTAGTAATTGGGAAGCGCTACTGGAGATAACCAAATAATGTTAACTGGGTTAATAACAGTACCTGTTAATCCAAAAAATATTTCGTTAACAATGGCTTAAAGATATTCCCACCGCTTCGTGGCAATTGATTGTTGTAATCTCCGACATAAATCTCTATGTAGTTATAATAAATTGAATTGCTAATATTAATACAGTAAACGTTCAACTCACAAGTTACCTATTGTTAAGTTAATTTATTTTGATCTCCATAAGATTGTTACTTGCTCGCGATATTTTCAGAATTTTTCAATGAAGAATACTTAAAAATATTATTTTTTCATTATTCCATAATACAATGAATCAAAACATTCGTAATAAGTCCTCAGTAAGTATCATTAGATTTATCTCGTTCAGGTACTTCCTATCAGTACCTCGTATCTTGGCACCTTACGGTCCACCTTCTACATCATTAAAATACTTCAAAGATAATACTCTTTAATATTTCATTTACAAACATGAGTTGTAACTGGATCCCTCATTTTGGTCGGTTCGATCCGATCTTTTACGTTAATTACGCTAGAATGACCATAGTGAATGTTAATTTTTGTTGCGAATAGCTTGAGGTCGTTGCCCGCCCGCCATGTTGACCATAGAGCCATAGAGTAGAGCCGCCATTAAACAGAGCGTGACCATAAATACAAAAGCTCACTATTTGATCTGACGTTCAGTTGACGCATCACTTGTTTTAGTTGTTTTTGGTTTATGGTGTGTGTTTTTCTCTTTTTTATGTTAAAGATTTATGTGGCGGATGGGTGCCATTTCATTTTTCAGCCAGTCACTACCGTGGTTGTTTAGCATCAACGTGATAGTACTCATCTCTTTGTTGATTTGAATTGGAATATAGTATAGTATAAATGTGCCAAAGCTTTATAAGAATTGCGATTCCCTAACAAAACAAGATCGATAATCATTTCAAAAACAAAACGATCGTAACGAGTTATCAATACAGCCTATAACTTCATCAATTACTAAATATTAAACTTGACAGTTAATTCCAATCGTATTCTTTATTGTTTCACCATTAACAGAATAGCTGTTACCTTGGAAGTTAGTACTCGGCGTATGAGTTTCGAAATGATACAATCGAATTGATCGATCTCACCAGATAGAGAAATAATATCACTTAATCGGCCTTACCGTTTGTTATTGTTGCTGTAGTTACCGGGTTCATGTTCACTATTTTTATGATACCCTTCGTTATATGCTTGAAGATTTGAAATGCCGAAAAGTACAGAGTTATAGCAGTTCATATAAAACTAACAAACAGAATGGTCATTACGAAAAGTGGGATTGTTTCTGATTGTTGTCAAGCCCCCGATATTTCGGCGCAGTTGCACATCGGGGACTCGACAATGAACAAATTAAGGCAGTGTTAATGACCATAGAAGTTTTAGATGTTAAACAGAATGTTCTATTCGATTAACATGGAGCAGATGAGGTACCTATTATCTACACCCAAATCTTTTCTTCCTTAATAACTATGGTTAGAAAGCTAACTAAAAATAATATTGATGACGTTTTATTGCCAACTTATGTGCTTAACAAACGGTAATACCTCAGCGGGAATATTTTATAGATAACTAGCCTTCCGCCCGCGGCTTCCGCCGCGTGTACTACACGACGTTATCCCGCGGGAAGGTGATATTTTTCAAGAATTAAAAGTAGCCTATGTCCTTTCTCAGGCTCTAGACTATCTCTGTACCAAAATTCATTCAAATCGGTTCAGTAGTTTAGGTGTGATTGTGTAACACACAGACAGACAAAGACGCATTTATAATATATAAAGTACGGAAAGTAAGGATTGGAACTAGTGGTCTACTTATTTTATGATCTGTGACCAATCCTTAGAATGTGCATTTATTTTTAACCGACTTCAAAAAAGGAGGAGGATATAGCTTGGCACCGAGTCGCCGACTTCACACAGAGCACTAAGTTCAAAAATTAATACGAAAAAGTCCCGCAGTTTCCTCTGATTTGAATGATTCAACTTATTTTTCATTTTTACGTGTATCTGGGAAGTGAGTTTTTGATTGCAGCTTTTTTAAGGTGGTTTATTTTTTTTTTCTTTCTGTTTTCCACAGATTTTAATCTCTTTAATACAGTTTCTTACCTCCCACCAACCAACATTTTATAGCTATAGCTCATTTACCCAATCGATACTTTTTGTTCAATTAAAACCATTTAGATTAAACGCTTTCCACGAAACAAGGAGTGTCGTAACATTGAATCAGCGTCGTATTTAAATTAATTCAAATTTCAATCGACAAGGAGATCTTAAACACTCTTGACACTTCACCTAAGATAACCCGGCTGTGATAATGTCAAAGCGATTCCTTGTAAAATGCACACGCGACACTTTCTTGATAAGGTGACCGCAAAAGTTAGCCTTGTGTTTCATTCAAATGAATTAGGCACGGTTTGTTGACGAAAGTGACGCTATTATGTTGCATACGTTGTTGTATTCACGTGGAAGGTTATTTAGAACGATAATAAAATTGTATTTGGACTTATGATATTCATTTAAGGCGATACTAGGAAAAATTATGCTGAAGCGAGATAGCAATGAGAAAACAACGCGCGCGGGAGCGAGACCGATTTTGCAGATTAGGCAAAAAAAACACAAAATAACTTGGTATTAAAAAACTACAGCGATTTTTAAAAAATGCTTCTATACGATCCTAAATATTATTGGTGTCCACTAATTAAACCAATTTCCAATAGTGTAAGTAACCCCATTTAAGAATAATCTTGAATTTTCGTATTTTTTAGAGGTCTTTTCGAAAAGAAAAAGTGTCGAGGCAAAATCATAAAATCGTGTTTTTGAAACTATACTATTCTAGATAAAGGTATGAAGAAATATATATCTTATTACCAGATTTGTAACAACTGTAACCGTCCTATAGTTTTAAATCAATAAGTCCATATTTTTCCGAGTAGCGCCTTAAAATTGAGTTTGTATATTTGCCTAGACGAGCACGTGTCAGAGAAGGTACCAAAAGCAACTCTTTAAAAGATCCGTCATAATAACATTTAGGCGCTACTCGGAAAAAGTATGGACTTTTTGATCTAAAACTATGGTTACAGTTGTTACAAATCTGGTAATAGGATATATATTTCTTCACACTTTTATCTAGATTCGTATTGTTTCAAAAACATGATTTTATGATTTTGTCTCGACACTTTTTCTTTTCGAAAAAACCTCTAAAAAGTACGAAAATTCAAGATTATTCTTAAATGGGGTTACTTATACTATTGGAAATTGGTTCAATTAGTGGACACCAATAATATTTAGGATCCTTTAAAAGTTTTTTTTAAAAAACGCTGTAGTTTTTTAATACGAAGTGTTTTTTTTGCCTAATTTGCAAAATCGGTCTCGCTCCCGCGCGCGTCGTTTTCTCATTGCTATCTCGCTTCAGCATATTTTTTTCGAGTATCTTTTTCGAGTATCCATGATCATGAATCGTGATTTTTTCAAACGATAACGATAAATATTCACGTGGAAGGTTATTTAGAACGATAATCCTTACTTATATTATAAATGCGTCTCTGTCTGTCTGTGTGTTACACAATCACACCTAAACTACTGAACCGATTTGAATGAATTTTGTTACAGAGATAGTCTAGAGCCTGAGAAAGGACATAGGCTATACTTTTTATCCCGGAAAAATATCACATTCCCGCGGGATAACGTCGTGTAGTCCGCGCGGGCGAAGCCGCGGGCAGAAAGCTAGTAAAATTGTATTTGGACTTATGATATTCATTTAAAATTGAGTTTGTATATTTGCCTAGACGAGCACGTGTCAGAGAAGGTACTACCAAAAGCAACTCTTTAAAAGATCCGTCATAATAACATTTAGGCGCTACTCGGAAAAAGTATGGACTTTTTGATCTAAAACTATGGTTACAGTTGTTACAAATCTGGTAATAGGATATATATTTCTTCATACTTTTATCTAGATTCGTATTGTTTCAAAAACATGATTTTATGATTTTGTCTCGACACTTTTTCTTTTCGAAAAAACCTCTAAAAAATACGAAAACTCAAGATTATTCTTAAATGGGGTTACTTATACTATTGGAAATTGGTTCAATTAGTGGACACCAATAATATTTAGGATCCTTTAAAAGATTTTTTTTAAAAACGCTGTAGTTTTTTAATACGAAGTGATTTTCTGTTTGCCTAATTTGCAAAATCGGTCTCGCTCCCGCGCGCGTCGTTTTCTCATTGCTATCTCGCTTCAGCATATTTTTTCGAGTATCTTTTTCGAGTATCCATGATCATGAATCGTGATTTTTTCATACGATGACGATAAATCAACGAATGAGAAGCCCGTGGCGCAGTGGTTAGCACGGTCGGCCTGCGATCTTTGAGGTTAAGCAACTTTCCCAATGGTCGGTCACGGGATGGGTGACCAAAAACTTTCATCTCGAGCTCCTCCGTGCTTCGGAAGGCACGTTAAGCCGTTGGTCCCGGCTGCATTGGCAGTTGTTAATATCCACTAATCCGCACTGCGCCCGCGTGATGGATGGATGTCATTGCCTATTCTCATTATCCATCCATAAGGAAGACCAGTGCCCCAGCAGTGGGGACAGTAAATGGCTGGTGATGATGATGATGACGATGACAACGTCTTTCCAATACATTTGACATTCGGGTTGTTTTGACGAATCGTGAATGACAGATACGTTTAAAAGAGTAGGGCTCTTTAAACGGATTTAATTTTCTTTCCGAAAAGGCCTTTTCTTGCATTGTATGCAATGGCATACAAATTCACAATGGTGAATTTGTTTTTATACTGTGTTATACAACGTGTTAATGAATGAGCGCAAAACCTCTTAGGTGGTGATTGTACTCATGAATATGAACAACTTTTACTACAGGGCCAACTCTACAACTCAACAAAAAAATTCAGCTGTTCCATATATTCTGGTCTGCTGCTGATTGCTACAGCGGATTTTTTGTTGAGTTGCAGAGTTGGCCCCATAGTAAAAAGTTGTTAATATTCATGAGCACAATCACCACCTAAGAGGGTTTGTGCTCATTCATTAGCACGTTGTACAATTTTAACAAAACCTATAACAACATATTATCCCCTTCCCATCTAACTCTATGCAGTGGCAAATCAGCCGCTCTTTCAGTAAAGATTTCTTTTGCTATTAACTTATCACTAAAGTGACTTTAAGCTGGTAGTTTCAGACTTTTAGACCGTCATAAAATAGAAATGATAAAATCTTTTACTACGTCAGTTGTGAGATAGCCTCTGTAGGCGGAGACAGAAATATGTAATTGCCGACTCGGCAGTTAGATGTCAATAACTGATTTTACGAATACATTCTTATCTTAGGGTGATGATATTGGTAATAGGAGCCTCATTCATTACTGTCGTGCTGTCTCTATCTCTACTAGATTTAATGTATATTTCTTATAGTGTTTATTCATGTGTTTTTACAAGCAATTTGATATTCAACACATAGTATTGGTGTTGTTTTATCAAAACCTATTTTTGTGAAAGTTTTCAATTTCAGTGGCTGAAAGATTTTTAAACAAAAACAATTGAACAATTTGATACTTACGTCTTCAAATCATCATCGACTTTTGAAAAACGAACACGAATCGCTGAACTTGAAATCGTCATTACCTACCTACAAGAAACGAAGACAGGTTTTCAAGCTGATCCCTTTCTTAACTCAAGTAGGATTAATAGTAAACTAGCTTAAACAGAACAGATTTTCATCATCTTAAGCCTCAACATCATCATCATCAGCCATTATAGACTTATTATGGGTGATGATGGGGACTCCCACTGCAGGGCACAGGGTTTCCTTATGGATGGATAAGGAGAATGGGTCATGACTCACGAAGCTGGCCCAATGCGGATTAGTGGGTATTAACGACTACAAACGCAGCCGGGACTAACAGCTCAACGTGCCTTCCAAAGCACGGAGGAACTCGAGATAAAAAAAAATTTGGTCACCCTTCCCGTGACTGACCATTGCGAAAGTTGCTTAACTTCAACGATTGCAGGCCAAGCGCTTTACCGCTACGCCACGGGCTTCTCAAACATCCACATACTAATCCCTAATCTCCAAACCCACAGAGACGTTAGAACTTCTTAACACACGAAAGCCAATTTTCGTGGCCCACGGCAACATTTCATCACAAACTGGGAGGTGGGTGTAAATCTTTGTGCAACAAACAAATGCCCAGATAAGCAAATAAACTTCGCCCACTCAATGCTGGTTAAGACTGCACTGTAGTTACATTTTCTATGACTGCAGTATGTCACGTTCGGTCGAAGACGAGAGAATTATGGCAGGGAAACGTCACGTTTAGAAGGTCGATGATTTTGTGTATAGGCATTCGGAAACTGTTATTTATGCTATTGGCTATTGTTATTTGCATGAGGTAAATGCTTTTTGTTATTAATGGATTATGTAGTTCGTATTTCTACTCTTTGCAGACCACCATGATTGAGAAAGTACTTCGAATCTTCACTCCCCCTTTCTGTAGAATATTTATGAATTAAAGATGGACCTTATTTTGAATGTTGAATTTGGTAGTGAAGATTGGACTGTGGTGAAAGAATTGGACTATTATTTAAAAAGAGAGGATAATAAATTAAGGAATGCTAGTTTGCATTGGGATTTCGTGATTTACACGGTTAGGTTGGGTTTTAAAACGTATTTCACTTTCGCTAAGACGAAGAGTGTTTCGGTGTTTACCAAACGTAAGAAGATGCCTATATTATTATTTAGTTTCTACCAATAAAACTGTACTTGGTACTAATTTAAAATGTATAGTAACCACTATCATCATGATACTACTACCTATATCTTATTTTCTATCGACATTAATATGATTTTTGAAAGAAGCAAAGTCGATTTGCAATCTGTGGATTGTATTATATTAAACTAGCGTATCCTCGTGGCTTTACCCGCGTGCTACCCGTTCCCGTGGGAATATCAGAATAAAATATAGCCTATGTCACTCGGGAAAAATGTAGCTTTCTAATGGTCCAAGAATTTTCTAAATCGGTCCAGTAGTTTAGGAGCCTATTCCATGCAAATAAACAAACAATCAAATCTTTCCTCTTTATAATATTATAGTATAGAAGTATAGACAAATAAAGCGGCTAATATTTAGAACACTTATTAAAATTGAAGAATACCGCATGCGCCGACGCATTATCGGAAGAGGCGTCTGATTTTGAACACAGAGGAGTGAGCCGTGAGCCCGTAACAGCGGAAGTCGGAGGTGGATCTATAGACTTAACAGAGGTACCTATAGAGATTGATCGACTGAGAGACGTGAAAATAGCATGGGAAATTTAGGAAGAGAACTGTCTTGTATTTGTGCAACTAACGCCCGAATACTCGAGCGCTACGCAACTTTATCAGTCCGCCGCGCCCGCCCCGGCAGTTGTTGTTAAAAGATCTGATACTTATTAATTACATAAATAAGTACTGATATTGAACATAACATCGATATACTAGATTAAAAATTGTATATTTCTATTTAGTATTCAAATAACAAAACCCTCCCTACTTAAAGGCAATCAAGTGACTGAGATAGTATCTTCATTTAATTATGCCAGCACTTATCACGTGCCTTATACGCGGAAAGGTGCTAAACTGGTTATCTAAACGTTCCCGACAGAGCAAATATTGTAAATCTTCACTACATAGTATAAAACAAAGTCGCTTTCTCTTTCCCTATGTCCCTTTGTATGCTTAAATCTTTGAAACTACGCAACGGATTTTGATGCGTTTTTTTTAATAGATAGAGTGATTCAAGAGCAAGGTTTATATGTACTTTTTATCCCGATATTCCCACGGGAACGGGAACCACGCGGGTGAAACCGCGGGCGGCCGCTAGTGACAGATAAGAAAGAACCTCAACTCTTTGCTTTACGATGGCGCGCCACCTAGCGGCTTTTAACGTAAAGTTAATACTGTTTATTAGATAAATACCACAGTATGACTTCATTCAGTATCTCTACTTTTAATCAATTTTTACATTTTACACACACACACTGACTGATACAGATTATTATTTGTGTTATTACTCTGGTTTCATAATTATCTTTCTTTGGTTAATAATTGTTAGTTATTAATTATCTACTCCTTGTATCAGTGTCTAAAATTTTCTCCGTTGGTATGACATTACACTTAAAAATTAATGTCGTTAAAAAACTTACACCCGTTTGCACTAAACTTAAGAATCGCCTAAGTCTTTTCCTAGCTAACTTAAGACATTCTTAACAAAAAATTGCTTTGCACTAACCTTAGGACATTCTTAAATGCACTTTAGGCTATTCTTAACTTACGGGCCCAATATCGAGCGCCTAAGGCTTAAGAAATACCTATATCAGTGATTATTGTCTGTGGCATTGTGAGCAAAGAGTAGTGCGACAAGCTTTTCTGTTCCGGTGATTATCATTGGAACTAAAACAGTTTTCATTCGACAGTCCATTTTGACAGCTAATTTCGTATTGCAAGTGACTCCTCTGTCACGGCTGTCACCGGAACAGAAAAGCTTGTGGCTTTTGTATTCTTGTTTGCTAGATAGAGACACAACACGTCATGTGACATACGTCATTCATCATTTATTTAAAAAAAACATTACAGATCGACAATCTTTTCTGTTCCCATGACAGCGGCGCTTATGTTTAGCAGCAAAACATGAAAGTATTAGCAAAATGACATTAAAAACAAAACTCGTTAGTTCTAGTTTTGGCCACCGGAACAGAAAAGGTTGTCGCACTGTATTTATGTTTTTCTTGACAGTTGAGCTCGGTTGACTTTTTCTTTTCTCGGTGAATTACTCCTACCAAATAAAATAGACAACGCCTTAGCTTTTGTCTCCTTTTAACTCACGAAGGAATCAATGAGAAGTTTCAACCAAAAAAATATCCAGTGACCTAATTTACCTCGCCAGTTTTAAAATCCATAAACAATTAATATTTGAATTCATTAATTCATTCTTTTAGCAAGGCGATGACTAAGTTACGACGTAGTCTGTCAGTGCAAACAAAAATTTTAGCTCGGCTGTTTTAGGCTGTTCCTAAGCAAAGATGTATCTTATCTATGACAAGCTCAACCCGAGTTTAGTGCAAACGGGCATTAAAATACTTACACTGGGCATAACGTAACATGCAGGCGGACTCAACGTAGTTCTCAAAATATTCTTGGATTTCTAGGAGCCATCAGGCACATTGTCTGTGTACAGTCAAGAGCAATAATACCTATAGGTATAAACAACATAGAACTTTGTCTCATTGAAGCGTTCCGAAACAAAACTATCTGAGTGCCACAAACGTATTTCATTATTATAATATGACGTCCTATGCTTGTTAACATATTATTGCTCGTGACCGTACGTAGTCATTTATGCAGTTTCTTCGTAGCTGCGTTACTGCTTTATGTTATATACTGTGTAAAGACTGTAGATTACCTAAGGATGAGTGCAATAATTTTAGTCAAGTGGATATAGTATCAAATGATGTACGTAGATCTAAATCAGTGCCTACAACATTTCAATACTTGAGTGATGGTCCCGTTCTTACCCTTTGGGTACGGAACACGTACGGAACCCTAAACACGACCCGTCTCACAACTAACGTAACGTATAGAATAACGTTAACGAAACGTTACTCTATACGTTACGTTCTTTATAAGCAATTGATATAATAAATAAATAAATAAATAACTTCTTACATTCACACCAATTATCTAAGCCCATTTTAATTTCATTAAGAAACTGTATCATGGAAAACTTGATAACGGATAAATATATACTTAAATACTTTTTTTTTGTAAATACATACTTAATATACATAGTAAACACCCAGACCAAGACAAATAGACATGTTCATGCACACAAATATTTGTCTTGTTCGGGAATCGAACCCGAGACCGCTGGCGCAGAATGGGGGTAGCCTACCCCTGCGCCAAATCGGGATATACTTTACTATTTCCTAAGAACACGGCTAAAAACAAATCGGCTAAGAATGGATTTCCTAAAATTTACTCGCTTTGGGAATGAAACGAGAGTCTGAAGTTTATAGGGAAATAGTAAAGTAGGTATATCAATTGCTTATAAAGAACGTAACGTAAAGAGTAACGTTCCGTTAACGTTACTCGGTACGTTACGTTAGTTGCGAGACGGGTCGTTCTTAGGGTTCCGTACCTAAAGGGTAAAAACGGGACCCTATTACTAAGACTTCGCTGTCCGTCTGTCTGTCTGCCTGTCACCAGGCTGTATCACATGAACGGTGAGAGCTAGACAGTTGAAATTTTAACAGATGATGTATTTCTGTTGCCGGTGTAACAACAAATACTAAAAACAGAATAAAATAAATATTTAAGGGGAGTCCCCATACAACAAACGTGATTTTTTACCGCATGTTGCGCAATATTAATAACGGGAACAAATATACTTACGCTTAAAATACTCACAGAATATTTAGTTGTATATTCACTTTAAAAATTAAATATATATTTAAGGGGGGCCCCATACAACAAACGTTGTCTAATGTTGTATAGAATAATATTGGACACCATCACATTCTTTGTTCCAATACCAAAGTATAGTATTAAGCACTAGTATTATGTAAATTGGAAACAACGACGGGTAACCACATACACCCAGACCCGAGGAAATATTGAAAAGTTCGTTTTCAATATTGACCCGACCGGGGATTGAACCCGGAACCTCTAGAGATAGCGGCACCTTGAAAACCGGTGCGTACGCCACTCGGCCACGAAGGTCGTCAACATTGTTCGTTATAAAATAAATAGTGTCTAATGTTGTATAGGTAATGGTACGGAGCCCTTTGTGCACGAGTCCGACTCGCACTTGGCTGGTTTTTTTTCTAATACTTAATTTTCAATAACAATTACCTTGCAGAGGAAGTTCTTCCTGCCATAGTTGTTTGTACAGACTTCATTTTCCAATAGATAATGCTAGATTATTTGCTAATACATAATTACCTAAAGATTTCATACATCGCGACATTTAAAGGCTGCAATAGAATTATCCTGACATTAAATAGTCTTATTAACGACTAATGAGTATTTAACGATCGTTTGCATATACTCTTACTTACACTTTAACGACATTTACGACATCTTACTCTGACAGGTTTTATACTTAACTGACTTAGGTGCCGGCCGCCGCCTACGACTTTCGTATGACTTTTTTAACAATAGATGATTATGCTGTAAAGAAATCTAGACTTTTATATCTAGTGTTCATGATAATATTATTTTAAACTTGAAATATGAATTTAAAGGTCGCTTCCGGATTTATTTTTCCAACCCTCGCTCGCCAACTTTAAAATCAGTGTTAAATTATCAATCTATCTCTCAAAAATCGTTTAAATGTTTCTGCAACCTCCTTTTCAATGTATAGTAATGCAGATAGGCAGGCAAATACTAGCTGTGCGGATTTTAAAAGATAATTTTATCGGTCGTCGTTAAGTTAAACGTTTATTACAGTAGTTAAGTTTATGTTTTACTTGAATAACTACCAATTATCTGAGGTGTTATAGTATAAATATACAAATCCTGCTAAAATCTTATGCATTTATGATGACCCGTTACATTAAAAATGTCATTTATATATATTATAAATAAAATTGGACCCAGTACGCTTCCTTGTGGTACTCCACATTTAGTTTGTTTGTATTGTGATAAAGACGCTATAACTTCATTCGTCTTGCTTAGTTCATCTATAACTACACTTTGTTTTCATATTTGCATACACATAGAAAGAGGAGTCAGGAGATCATAATTTACATTCTTACCTATATTTCCACGGAAACGGAAAACCACGAAGAAAAACCGCGAGTTCAACTAACAGAATATAATTACTAGTATAGTATTATATTATCTGTGATAATACCAATTCTATGCAAATACTAGTTATATGAGGTAAGTATTTTATAATAAGACTATAAAAGTCGTAGTTATAGAACCCTTATCTAACTACGTATCATCATATTGTGTAATGTAACTGCCAATTAACATATTGGAGATGGCAATAAGTGATATGTAATAGAAGGTATTACGATATAGGAGCAATATGAGCTGGTATTTAGTAATATTACTTGTAACCAATACGCACGTGGTGGGCTCTTGTATAGTCGGGGTCAAAATATCAAATATGTTGATCACAAATGTACCTAATCCTACTAATCCTATTATAAATGCGAACGTTTGTGAGGATGGATGGATGTATGGATGTTTGTTACCCTTTACTCGAAAACTACTGAACGGATCTGTATGGAATTTTCAACAAAGATAGATTATAGGCTGGAGAAAACGTAGAATACTTTTTATCATGATATTCCCACGGGAACGGGAACCACGCGTGTGAAACCGCGGGCGGCCGCTTATACACATATTAAGTTTAAAATGGGAAAAATGCAAACACATTCTAAATTAGGATACCAAATATACAGGTATTACACTATTAATTGAATGTGTTGAATTATTTATTTATTTATTTATTATAGAGACCTAATCATGGAATCAGCATGCAGCTAGTCGGATATTATGAAAAATTGAAAGTAACAAAATCTGTTTACTTACATTTAAAAACACCCGGCAACCACAACGTTATTGCATATTTTTCTCACCAACATTGCGTTACATATCATCTATCAAATATTTAGAATGTTATATGGATCAATGGCAATAGTGGCGTACACAGCTCTTACAGTAATACGGTTTCGTTACGAGTGATGTAAGAGGCGTGTCTTGTTCGATCACTCTCATTACCACATGTGACATAATGCACTTTGGGTTGGTGCAAGTCGCTGAGTTATAGCGGTTTATAGCACATCTACATATAAATAAAACGACATCTAACGGATTACTTACGCGCAATTCATTGACAGTTGTATATTATGTTTTTAAGTATGATTGATTAGGTAAATTATTTTTATTTTACGATGAAATTTTTATTATTGAAAATGAAGTAAGTAACTATTAGAAAAAAAACGACCTGACATCGGAGCTTGTTGTGAGACGGGTCGTTTTTAGTTATACCGCACCGCTCCGACCCAACCAAAGTATAATAAATAATAATAATAATAATAATTTCTTACATTCACACCAATTATCTAAGCCCATGTTAATTTCATTAAGAAACTGTATCATGGAAAACTTGATAACGGATAAATATATACTTAAATACTTTTTGTTTGTAAATACATACATATTATACATAGTTAACACCCAGACCAAGACAAATAGACATGTTCATGCACACACATATTTGTCTTGTTCGGGAATCGAACCCGAGACCACTGGCGCAGAAGGTAGGTAGCCTACCCCTGCGCCAAATCGGTCGTCGAAGTATGAGCAGCCAATGCACTTTACAGTAACAATATACCATAGCAGACAGCGCGCGGAGAGCGCGCGGTAAGCGAGCCTGCCGCAAGCTAAAGTGCGTCTACAGAATTTGACTGCTCATACATTGGTTGGGTGGGAGCGGTGCGGTATAAATGGGCTATGACCTTAACCCTTACAGAATCGTCATGTCTGTCTGTCCTGTTGAAAGGTAGAGCCTTCCAAAGTGGTAAAATGTGTGCCCTCCCCCCCTCTAACTTTTGAAAAAGAAGTGAAGTAGGTCAAATTTAGCTTGCAAGATTTGACCCGAACGGAGATACACTGCAAGTTAATTTAAGGTTTGTGCAATGAAATCTTTTACCTTGCACCAAACACTATTGCATGGGCGATATGTGAGCAAAACGTGTTTACTCGCTTTTGTTGGGATAAAAATGACGTTGTTAGAACCTCTCTGTGAATGCTGCATGTGTAGGTGAAAAATAGTTGCATTAGATGAAACTGGATCGGCTGTAACGTTGATTGAATGTGTACGTGTACAGTCCCGAGCAATAATATGTGAACAGCATACACCTTAGTCACATTTTGAGGCGTTCCGAAAAAAATCTGTGTCACCACAAAAGTCATTCGAAATTGTATTAAGACATAACTAGTCCTTTGTTGTTCACATATTATTGCTTGTAAATGTACACTATACCTACCTAATACAATGAAAATCCTTTTAATACGTCCGTGATTAAAGGGTTACAGGTGATATTTATGCGGCAACATGTGCAGAGCTGAAACCTTCCTGGTATCATTCTGTTTATTTTAATTTATAATTTGTCATCTTGTATTCATTTGTGATCTTCGGCGCTTGATGTTGCCGACAATTTCATTTCGGCGCTAAAGTAATCCCGTGTCGCAATTGTTTCTATTTAACGGTTCTATAGAAGGATGTATAGAAATCGCCATTTTTACATTTTTACGTTAGGTACCTATTTTATTTCTTGTTGGCATTAAATACAGGTGAACTACGTTCTGCTACCAATTGTTGGGCGTAGAATATAAATATTTATATCATGAATACCGTTTGCGATACAATGCCTTTTATTTACAACATAACAAATATAATAATAACAAATATAATAATAATCTTGCATATTGTGTTTTTTGCGGAAGTAAGCTACATATATTTCGTTTTTCACAATGGTTAGGGACTTCCGCCAAGTGACGCCTGATTCAATCAAATTCATATAATAATAACGTTAGTAAGATTCGCGACAAGACAAGCTTGACAGAAGAACGTCATAGCTTTTTCATTCAACCATCGTGGTTGCGCCATACCAACACTTTTGTAACTTTTTATTTGTAAATTGTCCCTGAAATTCAGTCCTAGAGCCTTGTGCAGTGGCCGCTGTTAAATATTTCTTATTCCCTTTACGTAAAAAAAATTCTATAGATGACACTAGTTTAAAAGAATTATATGTATTTGGGTTACTTAACTGCTTTTTTTGAAAATATGGAATTCATTAATTTATTTAATTTTGAATTGAATAAGGGCTAGATCAAAGTTGGCTAGCTTGATGCCTATGATCGGCTGCATAAAGTCTAAGGTCGGTATTATAGAACATCACTCGAGTGGAGATCTCTTCTCAAGTATAGTTAGAAATGGATGCAAATACATGCAACGAATACATTCATCCCTTGCTAACTATACTTGAGAAGAGATCTCCACTTGAGTGTTGTTCTAGTCTAGTCTAGATAATACCGACCTAAGTATCGTTTGTCTAAGTTTGGACTGCGGTGCATTCCAATAGCATAGCTACTTCTGATGCGGTATATTACATCATAGACTGATATGATCCCCATGAATCCCATGAATCAAACTGCGGCAGCCAGAGGACATGCACGAACAGGAGAGATCTAAGGGCATCTATGACATGATGTACCCGATATAAGAGGAGCTGAAGGTTCAGGAAGCACGTATAGTAATATATGCGTCCCCAGAACAACATGTTTTGAAAAACACCAATACAAGTTTAAGCATGATATTCATTGAGAAAGGTACCTACTCTTGGAATAGGTATCTACGCAATTTTAAATGACTCAATCGGACTCTGAAAATCTCCCAATTTAACAAATACCAATTAGCAACATGACCTAAGTAAATGCAATAAAAAGAGCCAGAGGTTTGTAACTTTGTAACGTGGTAATTGTCTTTAATTTAGTACTTTACGAATCGTCCATTGTACTACGCCATTGCGCGGCTGTAATAGCTGACCTACATTTGGGAACATTTTGTGTGATTGTTTTGTTATAAAAATGCATGGTTATATTATGTTATGGCGTTATTGTTGTACCTATTTGAATTGGTGATATGTAGAAATCGTTACTTGGAAAACGTTACCGCTAACGTGAATTTTCACGCGTAACGATAAAAGTTTTGTAAGCCGTAAGAATTATTTTATTTCATTGGGTATAGTAAAGTACAGTAAAATAGGATATAGTATTATGTTCTGTTATAACATAAATGCTGCAAAATTTAAAATGAAGTATTTAGAAAAAATCGAACCGTCTCTCAACTAGCTCCGATGGGACTCGAACCCACGAACTTTCCCTATCTAGGTGACTGCTCTAACCACTGAGCTACGGAGTCGTTAGGGTTAGGGTCGATTCTTTCTAAAGACTTCATTTTCAATTTTTCAATAATAAAAAATTGCATTGTGAATGCAAAAGAGTAAAAATGATCAATTAATGCTGCAATCAACCAAGGTACTACCTGTTGTTTCAGAATACCTAATGTAATAACGAAAAGGTGGCAGCCTCTCAATTCCAATATATACATTTGGTATCATATTATATTACTGTATTTAAGACTTCAGCAAATGCGAACAAGTTCTGTAAACTGTTAACCAATTTATGTCGGGTCCCAGTGAAGTGATTCGTTTAAATTTCTGCTACTTGTGTGTAGTTGTATCACCTATCACGAAGAAACGAATCAAATTAGTGTTTAAAGAAACGCATTCCGACCGTTTCGTAAGTGTTTGACCTTTGACATTACCTTCGTGTTTTGCAAGAACAAAGCTTCTGTTACAACCGTGTCAGACATTCAATGGGCCATTAGTACTATTTACCAGCGTTTGAGGTGGTTTAAGTTATGGTATGTCTTTAACTCAGTCGCTTTTGATAAATCTGTGCGTTGATAAGAAATCCTACTCATAATAAATGTAAAAGTTTAGATGTTTGGATGTTTGTTGCTCAATCACGCCAAAACGGCTCAACGGATTTGGCTGAAATTTGGGAAACAGATACTTTGCGGCCTCGAGAGGAACATAGGCTACTTTTTATCCCGGATAATATCACATTCCCGCGGGATAACGTCGTGTATACCACGCGGGCGAAGCCGCGGGCGGAAAGCTAGTAATATGTCAAAGTTTAGATGTTTGGATGTTTGTTGCTCAATCACGTCAAAACAGCTGAACGGATTTGGCTGAAATTTGGGACCCAGGTACTTTGTAGCCTGGAGAGGAACATAGGCTACTTTTTATCCCGGATAATATCACATTCCCGCGGGATAACGTCGTGTATACCACGCTGGCGAAGCCGCGGGCGGAAAGCTAGTAATATGTCAAAGTTTAGATGTTTGGATGTTTGTTGCTCAATCACGTCAAAACAGCTGAACGGATTTGGCTGAAATTTGGGACCCAGGTACTTTGTAACCTGGAGAGGAGCATAGGCTACTTTTTATCCCGGAAAATATCACATTCCCACGGGATAACGTCGTGTAGTCCACGCGAAGTCAGTCACATTTCCATAATATTTAGTACTTTATAGAAAGTGGTATTAGGTAATGTAATTTTTTTGTTCACAACGGGGTAGCACTTAGCCTTCATCACACCTGATATTAAGACTTGATGGTAAGGTTGAAGGTCCTCAATTACTGAGGAACTGGCTATCTTATCTCTCTCTAACTGCCGGAACACAAAAATGCTGAAAACATCGTTGTTAATCAGGTTACGAAGACAGATTTGAGAACTAGCCTCGGAAGTTCTCTTGAAATAAATTAATACGGCCATCTATTTTCACGAAACTACGTTATTAAATTCGAATTCTTTCTTAATTAGCTTTTGCAAATAAAAGAATTAGAAATCCACACTTAATTAATAAAACAAACTCATTAACATAACGACTTGACATACCTGCGGATTACAAACGGTCAATAAATATTTGACGCAATCAATTCGCATTAAAACAATAATTTCCAATCAGTATATTGTAATCTTTGACAGTTTTGATATATGCAACTTTAAGTTATGGCTACGTAATACCTGAAAGATAAAGGTAACGTCACACGGAACGTACAAATCGCGACGTCGTATTTTCCTATAAGTATTGGAATTTATTTTCTACATTAGGTAGTGTTTATTATAAGTATTTTCATAAAGTTTCTTAAAACACTTTCATTAATTTAAATTTAGTACTTATTTCAATCCTAGGAGGAATTAGGAACATTTTTAACAATCCCATTTACTGAAAAAACTAAGTATTTGAAAAAGTCGATCCGTCTCACAACAAAATGCTCTAACCACTGAGCTACGGAGTCGCTTCTCGTAGCGACTCCTTAGCTCAGTGGTTAGTGCATTCGCCCGGACAGTGAAAGGTCGTGGGTTCGAATCCCATCGGAGCCAGTTGTGAGACGAGTCGACTTTTCCTAATACTTCATTAAAAAATTTTTTTTTCATTTAAAAAGTATTATTTAAATTAGGATATAACTAAAATGTAAAAATAAAATAAAAAAATCATTGAAATCCCAGCTATATCCCGAACCGATATAGTAATCGATCCCGATGTAATTTTTGGTTCTAGAATACTTACATTGTAATTTTTAACATGTTCTTTTTTACTTAGTATCAGTCTGTCATCGTTAATTTTCGCTCGTGTGGAATCACCGTTACATTGTATAACAGTTTTCCTCCGAAAAAGTGTCGCAAAAATAATGCAAATTTTAATTCTTTGAATGTGCGAATTAAATTAACTTAAGCAGGACAAAGGTTAGCACCGAGTCATCAATAAACGATTGTTTTAAAGTTAAAGTTTAAGTGTTGTTAGCTAACTTATAATAGCCGCTTATGTTAACGAAAAAATTAATGCGCACCATTTATAGAACACTAGCGGCTGCCAGCGGTTTCTCCTGCGTGGTTCCCGTTCCCGTGAGAATATCGGGATAAAAGTACCCGAACTTCAAGCAAGTAGTTTTTGCGTGAAAGAGTAGCAAACATCCGTACAAACAAACTTTCGCGTTTATAATATAAGCAAGGAATAAGGATAATATAATACATAACAAAATACTGTGTTTGAATAGTAACAGCAAGAAACCAATTTTTAGTACAATAATTTAAGTGTAAAAAGAAAGTTTATTATACCTTTCATCCTCAGCAAATTTCTTAAAATTTTCATACTTAACATTTTGAAACAGAAAATGGCGTTTCTTGAAAGAAAAATCGTATGTCATAAGGAATTGTAACGGGTAATAATAATTAACTTTTTTAAAATCACTTCTTATAACTGCTATTGGAAAAAAATAATAATTGAAAAGTTAATTTTCTACATTTAGGTACTTAGTCGAACCCCAGACCTCAGAGATAGCGACCGACACCTTGAAAATAGGTGTGTACGCCACTCGACCACAAAGGTCGCACGAAAAATCTTCCTAGTTCTGTGGTCGGTCGCACTAAATTAATTGTGTTCAGCACTTCCGAAAGGGTAGTTCACCGTATCAAGTGAATTGAAAGTCGTGCCATAAACATAATAATCGTGAGTTGTAAAGGGTTCCTGTCAATTGTGTTCCCTATCGGTCTTTGACTCTATAAACGACAATAAATGCGACTGTAACATTGCATGTGGAAAGCATTTGTCGAGTAGTACGGTGAAATCGAATTGTCCATTGTGTCGTAATCTGTCAACTAGGTAACTTGTATACATGTAATTTAAGTTTCACTATCTAAAAAAAACCTATTCAAACACCTAATTTGTGACGGATTAAAAAGCACGGTGTTGTGTGGCGAATAGATCGTTTAACGTAAAAAGGTTTTATGTAAAAAGTTTATTTGCAGTACCTACTTTCATAACTGGCATGTTTGTCCACCATAAAGTAGATAGAAGTTGGTGTAAAAACGAGACAAAAAGGCGGCCTTCAACCTGAGCCGACAATGCCATATCAAATTCTCTTCACAGAGGCTGGTTGCCCAGGCACCATGACGGGGAACAATAGTTGCGGACCTCTGACCGTTTGTACTTTCGCTGTGCCGAACGCAAGCCAGCCAATCACGTTTCGCTGTGACGTCAGGAATGCAGTTATCGCCAACCATTTTTTGTATGCAAAAAACTGAAGTTTGATTTTCAGTGAATGTGGCATGAAAACGTATTTATTGAAAAATGCAGCAAAATATTGGATAAAATATCCACGAATTTTACAATATTTTGTTGGCTGGAGATACTTTATACATATACTTATGCGACTATTCAATAATAGTTGAAGGTATTTTCGAGTAAGTAATGTAAAATCTCTTAAAAATCCCAAGCAAAAATGCGGTTTTAGCACGTTTTAGGTCCGCTCAGCTCAGACTCATGTTCGGCTGTTACCATCATCAGCCTTTTAGGTATATATTAGCCAATGTCTCCAATGCTGAGGCACTTGACTTCCTTACGAATGTATAAGGAAGGAGAATGGGCAATGGCCCACCACGCGGGCCAAATGCGGTCTGGCGGGTATAAGCAAATGCAGCCGCAATAAACAGCCTAACTTGCCTCCGTGTGTCTAAAGAACTCGAGATACGTAGTAAGTTTCTGGTAACCTTATTACGTGACTGACCATTCGAAAAAGTTGACCTAACGCGCTAGCTACTGCGCCACGGGCTCCTCAATAACATGTAAATTAGTTTCAAATTTACAACCAGGGACAAATTCAGTGTACCACCACCAGGCCTATTTCACTCCCCGTGTCGGCTCGAAAACGCGGCGGCAACGCCGGCGGTGTAAATCCATAGAAATTAGGTTATATATGCGATAGAAAGAGATGCAACGACTGGCCGTTCGTAATTTGCGCCGTACAAGCTGAATTCTATACTTTATTGCTTATATTTAAAAAAAAAAGATAAAAAGATAAAAATATTTATTTCCTTTTCAGTACAACATAAAACATTTACTGGCCCCCACACTAGGCTTAGCCTGAAAATAAACGTTTTACAAATTAAAATACCGAAAAACAGCAACAAAAAAAAAAAAAATACAAAATTGGGTAACTTAACACTACAAGTACAATAATTCAATCTATGGTTCTTAAGAAAAAAAAAGAAAATAATAATTATGAAGCTGAAATGGCGAATGTTTGTATTGTGTTGTGTGTATTGTATGTGCTGTGTAACCGAGAGTGTCAATTTTGAACGAGTGCAGCCTTATTCAAGGATTTTTTGAGTTGATTGATTTAGAGTTGCTATTTATTTAAATGACTTAGCGGAGTGAACTATCTGTTACATAGTAACTATTAAGTAATCTGAGCCACCACCACTTACTTTTTTCGTGTGGCTGGCGTTCCATTGTTCAGTTGCAGTCCCTAAGTGCTAGTTCAGACGACGCCGACGGCGGGAACCGCGCGATTTGACACCCGATTTGTTCTACACTGTTCGCTCAGGATCAGCGTGGTAAGTAACTTGTGGAATATTGACAGCAGTGTAACGAGAATCGCGTGCCAAACCGCGCGGTTCCCGCCGCGCAGTCTCGTCTGAACCATATCTGAACTAGCACTAAAGGCCTGCGCAGACGAGGGAATTTTTTCCCGTCAATATAACCTAAATGTGGTCACTTTCGCCGCAAACTCGGCGAATACGACGCTCATGCCGTTCCTGAAGGTCTAGTGAGGAATCAGTAGCAGTAAATAGAGAACTTCATGGTCAGAATAACCTATGGTTGTGTTGGACACCGCTAGTATTAGGTTATGTCGGCGGACAAAAGTCTCTTGCCGGCGCAGGCCCTATGCCTAATCGCTTGTGCATTTTACTAGTACTACTACTACTAGTTTAATACATAACCAAATATTGAAAGAGTCCAGTGGCGAGGCACCAGCCACACAAAAAAAGGAAGAAGTGGTACACTGAATCTCTCCCTGAATGTACACCTGCGGGCCAATCGCCGTAATTCTATGCAGCGCGTCTTCATCGCGTTTTGGTCTTGACGTTTGACTTCGTATTGCCGTAATGACATAACGACGCACACGTCACGCAAACCTATAGTTCTACAATCCTGTCTGATCCGGTGACATCCGTGACAGAGGAACCACTTGCAAAACGAAATTAGCTGTCAAAATAGACTGTCGTATGATAACTGTTTTAGTTCCAAAGATTATCACCGGAACAGAAAACGTTGTCGCACTGTCAAAGCCGCGCGTTATCAAAAACGGTTTTGCACGTCAACTGCACTTCAACTGCACGTACACTTGACTAATGCGTCACAGCATTACCGCGATCGGGGCCCTGTATTAAAAAGTGATGCAAACCGTATTCTAGAACGACACTCAAGTGAAGATCTCTTCTCAGGTATAGTTAGCAAGGGATGAATATATTCGACATATTCGTAGCATGTATTTGCATCCCTTTCTAACTGAACTTAAGAAGAGATCTTCACTTGAGTGTCGTTCTAGAATACGGGCCTTAAACTTCCCTGTTTGATATGCGCAATGTCCTAACTGTTTAAATTAACCAACAAACGGGCACAAGCACAAAAGGATGTATAAATTATAAAGTTGCACACTTTATACTTCTGGTCAAACAGGATCATCAAAATTCCGACATTTTGTTTATATCCCTTATTCTCGAGGTCGCAGACGATTTATTCAAATGTTCTATTTATAGTCGGTTCCTAGCAATTTATTTAATTAACAAATGGCGAAAGATCGACACACTTTATTAGTATTATACAGAATATTATCGTTTCAAACTGGATCGTGACTTACTTAAGCTGTTTAGAATTCATTATAGATAATAAAAACGTGATAATATTTATGCGAATGAGGTTCTGCTTGATCTTATTTAAATCACTTATCAAGGCTGTTTTGCTGTGTATGTTCAATTTGATTTCTTTATAGCAAATAAAATTGAATAACTAAGTAAGTAAGTGTAATGAGGAAATCTGAAAAATGTTTTGCCTTTAACTTAGGTAAGTATTATAATATTGATGTTCCCATAAGTATTTTTTTTTGTTCTCATTTAGACGTGTTTTCTGTTATTTGTAAATTCTATAAATTCATAAGACACACGTATAATAAAAATATGTTTGGTATATTCCATAATCTGAATAACTTGTTTCTTCCTTGTTAATACCAAGTTTCCTATAACTTCGCTTACTATTTCATCGCATTAACCCGTGAAACGCTTATTGATCTAACAATAGAACACATTTTTTTTGTCTTTTGTTCAATAGAAATCGATTCATTGACAAAATTCATTGCGGACCGAACGAAACCTGACAACTTTATGGGAAGGTAAATGTGTTCTACAGTAAGATCTCTCAGCTCAGCGCCCGGGGTACGAAAATTATTTGATCTTTCGTTGCATCAAGAAGCGTTCCACAGATTAAACAACCTTTTGTGGTAACAAAATTCCTGAACATAATCTCACACATAGGAATTATTAATACACTGTTATCTTACGGAGGAACAGTATCAGATATGGGTTCCATATATCTTGTCAGTGTTATCACCTCTCGTGTTATCAATTTGTTCAAACGCTTCAAGTATTTGTTGAACAGCTGATAAACCTAGGATTATGCCTTTCGAAGCCTGTTTATAAACAATTTTTAGTTAGCTACTTATGTCTTATACTTACTAATCTTACCAAGAATATAAAGTGCATACCTGAAATAAAAACGAAAGTAAAGATTAGTTCAATGATCATTTAGAATTTAAAATTAAATACTTTTAATTTATTGATAAGGCCGAATAAAATGAAGATGATTGCGTGAAGGATGATGATGTGCAAGAAAAAAGTGACTGCAGAATAAGTGAGGTCTGTAAGAGAAACGCATCTTATTTTCTCAAAAGAAATATGAACATTAGGTACGTTGTGGAGATAAGATAAGATAAGGTTGCTATGTGAAATTTCAGATTGACACTTTGGCTCTGCCACAGCCTTCTCTATCGGACGATAGAGAAGGCTCTGCCACAGCCTTCTCTATCGGACGATAGAGAAGGTTGTGGCTCTGCTCTATTAGGTGTGAGTTGAGCCCTAGAAGAATGGGAGGAAGAAAATAATTCATACTGTGCCGACCTCAAACAAATGAACTTTTCTCGTTGAAAGAGTGACGCTCCCAAAGTTAACCCCTTTGGACCTGAATTAATAAGATTCCTTACAAATTAGTTTTATTCGATTTTTTTCATTATTTAGATCAAAATAAATGGAATATACTTAGTGAAAAATTAATTTTACTTTTTTATTTTTGGATTTTTATTTTTATTTACGAATTACTTACGATTACAGATTACGCTTTTTATTAAATAAAAATCCTATAAAAATCCTGAATACACTCTAAGAATAAAATTAATTTTTTACTGTAGTTTTTTCTTAAAACAAGCATTAAAATGTTATGTCCATTGAAATGGACACCAGCCCCCTGATTCACGGACCGTCGGAAACGCTCCCGACAGCGGAAAGTATGCCCTGTCTCTGACACTCACTATAGAATGGAAAAAGACAAAGCACAGAATTCGAATCCGATTCCGTTTCCGAAAGTTAAGTTGCGTTCAAGTCAAGTATTCGGGCGTAAGTAAATAGCATCATGCTTCGATAAGGCATCATGGCATTAGATAGTTAGTACACTATACTCAGTCAAGCTTCCTTATGTCAGCAACCGCGTATGGGCAATTAATTTTAATTGTTAACGCAATACAACATGTTCTTATATATAAGAATCTGTCCCCTAGGTACACTGACCCAAAAAATAGTACATAGAATAGAGTACTTTATGCCTCAATTATCATTATGTTAAATTAAACAACAACACAACAGTACGTAATCAATAATTTATAAGCAAAAATTATTAAAAGACTTTCGAAAGAATTCCCAATCGTTAAAAACCCTTTGCATATGCATGTATTTTCTATTCGCATAATTGAGTTTGTCAACAATGCTCTCAGCGTTTACTAATTAGTAAATAATTAGTAAACAGCCGATTGTCAACGGATGCCAACCAATGTTTGTTTGATGGATGCTGTTTGGATGCACAATGGCGATAGGATGTTTAGAAGGTAAAGACAAATGATGGGCAATGACGGATGCTAAGGAAATTGTCATTTTGAATAGGCATTTATACCTACAGGTAAATTTAGTAATTTTTTGTCGGTCGGTCGGTTTATTATATTCCGTTTACTATAACAAAGACCCTAACGATAGTTTCCGTAGGAAGGTTACTGTTCATTACGTAGACATTATCTCTTTCGGCGAAAGATCTAAAGTCACTTTTTAAATTTAAAAGCTATGCTCTTGTCGATGTAGCCACCTCCATTCTAATAACTAATTTAATTACATTTCTTAATAACACAATGCAAGTTCATTAGCAACTAACATAGCCCTTGAACTAAAAATATCAAGAATAATGGTTCTGGTGCAACTAACATGGTTACTTATAATCCAGATAGTACAGAAGCAAGAAGTTACTGACAACATGACTACCATATCACATTGACAATTAAGATTGCTGACCAAGTTGTAACCAAACTGTATGACCGCAATACTTATTTTGACATGGTACTTTTAAGACACCATGTTACCCACCAGTAAAATTGTTACCACATATAACTCACCATAACTTTAATGGTTGCCTTTTAATCTTAATAGCAATATTTCATCACACCACGGAGTTCTTAGAACAAGTTCTATAAAACCTTTGATATATATTTAGACTAATTAAAATGCGTAAGGTTTATTAAAGGTAATGAATTAACTAATTATTATTATTAGAAGTTGGCTATTAAGTTTAACTTTAACAGCTAGTCTAGATCTCTTGATGGTTTTTTTTTTGGGAAAAGCCAACTTATATCGTTTGGTAACAGTTTATTCCTATATAAGACAAAGTTTTTTATGGCCGTTATAACATTCCAGCAAAACAATCCTACTAATATTAATTTGCGTTTGTGAGTATGGATGGATGTATAGAAGTTTCTTACTCTTTCACGCAAAAACTACTAAACGTATCTGGATGAAATTTGTAACAGAGATAGATTATAGGCTGGAATAACATATAGGATACTTTTATACCGATATTCCCACGGCAACGGGAAATACGCGGGTAAAACCGCGGCGGACTAATGCTAGCTAACATAAGTGTGAAACTAAAGTCGTACAGTTTGATGAATCCGGGTGCGATGGTACCTACTAATCATGTCTACTGAGCTAGAGTTCGTGGGTTTGATTCTCACCCGGTACATATAGACATTTATCTTATAAAAAATTGTGTTTGTTCTCTGTCAGGCCATAATTATTTACACTTACGTTTACGTAATTATCTTTGTTGTTTTTTATATTTGCAACGAAAGTGCCTATGCTACTTGTTTTAGAGTCAGTTTGTCTGTTCTTTTAATTCATTGATTTGTTTGCTATTGTTTATTAATGATGCATTAGGTACTTCTAATATAATCATCAGGCATTTAATGCCCGCACTGCTGGGTCACTGGCCTTCCTTTATGGATGGATAAGGAGAATGGGTCGCAGGCCCAATGAGGGTTGGTGGGTATTAACGACTGTAAATGCAGCCGTCTTAACGTGCCTTCCGAAGCATGGAGGAGCTCGAGAAGAAAAGTTTTTGGTCACCCATCCCGTGACCGACCAAACATTCAACTCAACCTCAACGATCGCAGGCTGACCGCGCTAACCACTGCGCCACGAGATCCTCGCAAAAACAAATGAAATAAATATGGTAAAAGATTCAGGAAGTTTAATCTCCATTCAGTATAAATATGTAGTTTAAAAAACTAAAAAACACACACTTTTATAGGAACAGATTAAAAAGTACAAAATAACCGTCTATTCAGTAACTGAAATTAAAAAGCGTGGTGCGCGTTGTCAATATTAAGTAAGTCTAGGTACTTACTTGAATGCATGCTTTGCAAAGGGCGCACCACGCTTTTTAATTTTAGTTACTGAATAGACGGTTATTTTGTACTTTTTAATCTGTTCCTATAAAAGTGTGTGTTTTTAGTTTTTTAAACTACATATTTATTTTTTACTTTTTAGTTTAATATATGGAAAGCTATGGATGGATGGTAATCGATTTCACAGTCCACAGTCATGTTTCTGCCCACCGCGTAAACATTATAACTCAAAGGCGTGATTGTATGTTTTTAGTTTTACAAATTCAAGTTCTATTAGTTACCAGATGCGCGAACCGAACCCTTAATTCCTTCCTGCTCCATCATCAGACCCTCACCACCAAGTGTAGCGAATAGGTTTCATCAAAACGAAACAAATGAGCCCAAACTCGAGGGGTTTCCTAGTGGTCATTAAGGAGTGCCACTGACTTCCTCCCTGCTCCATCATCAGGCCCTTATCACCAAGTGTAGCAAATGGTCACATCAGAACAAAACAAATGAGCCAGAACTCGAAGGGTTTCCTATTGGCCATTAAGGAGTGCCACTGGCTGTCTCCCTGCTCCGTGATCAGACCCTCACCACCAAGTGTAGCGGGTAGGTCTTATCAGAACAAAACAAATGAGCCCAAACTCAAAATGTCTCGTAGTGGTCATTAAGGAGTGCCACTGGCTTTCTCCCAGCTCCATCATCTGACCCTCGCCACCAAGTGCAACGAATAGGTCTCATCAAAACGAAACAAATGAGTCAGAACTTGAGGTGTTTCCTGGTCATCAAGGAGTGCCACTGGCTTCCTCCCTGCTCCATCATCAGACCCTCACCACCAAGTGCAGCTAATAGGTCTCATCAGAACAAAACAACGGAGCCCAAACTCGACGGGTTTCCTAGTGGTCATTAAGAAGTGCTACTGGCTTCATCCCTGCTCCATCATCAGACCCTCACCATCAAGTGTAGCGAATAGGTCTCATCAGAACAAAACAAAAATCCTAAACTCGAGGGGTTTCCTAGCAGCCGTTGAAGAGTTCTATTGCCCACCTCTTGACTCCATCATCAGATCAGCTCGATGGTAGCAAATTATTGTATTGTCATCGGATTCATATAGACTCGCAAAGTTTCAAATCAATACGACAATTACAAGTAGGTTAAAATTGAAATCCAAGATTTTCTTACATTGTGACTTAGTTACAAGTGAAGCTAATAAATATGTAGTTTAAAAAACTATAAAAACACACTTTTCATCAAGGAGTGCCACTGGCTTCCTCCCTGCTCCATCATCAGACCCTCACCACCAAGTGCAGCTAATAGGTCTCATCAGAACAAAACAACGGAGCCCAAACTCGACGGGTTTCCTAGTGGTCATTAAGAAGTGCTACTGGCTTCATCCCTGCTCCATCATCAGACCCTCACCATCAAGTGTAGCGAATAGGTCTCATCAGAACAAAACAAAAATCCTAAACTCGAGGGGTTTCCTAGCAGCCATTGAAGAGTTCTATTGCCCACCTCTTGACTCCATCATCAGATCAGCTCGATGGTAGCAAATTATTGTATTGTCATCGGATTCATATAGACTCGCAAAGTTTCAAATCAATACGACAATTACAAGTAGGTTAAAATTGAAATCCAAGATTTTCTTACATTGTGACTTAGTTACAAGTGAAGCTAATAAATATGTAGTTTAAAAAACTATAAAAACACACTTTTATAGGAACAGACTTAATAGTACAAAATAACCGTCTATTCAGTAACTTAAATTAAAAAGCGTGGTACGCGTTGTCAATATTTAGTACTTGAATGCATGCTTTGCAAAGGGCGCACCACACTTTTAAATTTCAGTTAATGAATAGACGGTTATTTTGTACTATTAAGTCTGTTCCTATAAAAGTGTGTTTTTATAGTTTTTTAAACTACATATTTATTTTTTACTTTTTAATTTAACAAATGGCAAGCTATGGATGGGGATGGTAATCGATTTCACAGTCCATTCATGTGTCTGCCCACCCCGTTAACATTATAACTCAAAGGCGTGATTGTATGTATTTAGTTTTACAAATTCAAGTGGAGTCTATTAGTTACCAGATGCGGAAGCCGAACCCTTACTTCCTCCCTGCTCCATCATCATACCCTCACCACCAAGTGTAGCGAATTAGGTCTCTCTCATCAGAACTAAACGAATGAGCCCAAACTCGAGGGGTTTCCTAGTGATCATTAAGGAATGCCACTGACTTCCTCCCTGCTCCATCATCAGACCCTCACCACCAAGTGTAGCGAATAGGTCTCATCAGAACGAAACAAATGAGCCCAAACTCGAGGGGTTTCCTAGTGATCTTAAGGAGTGCGACTGACATCCTCCCTGCTCCATCATCAGACTCTCACCACCAAGTGTAGCGAATAGGTCTCATCAGAACGAAACAAATGAGCCCATCTCGGGGGGTTTCCTAGTGGTCATTAAGGAGTGCCACTGACTTCCTCCTTGCTCCATCATCAGACCCACACCACCAAGTGTAGCGAATAGGTCACATCAGAACGAAACAAATGAGCCCAAACTCGAGGTATTTCCTATTGGTCATTAAGGAGTGCCATTGACTTCCTCCCTGCTCCATCATCAGACCCTCACCACCAAGTGCAGCTAATAAGTTTCGTCAGAACGAAACAACTCGAGGGGTTTCCTAGCAGCCATTAAAGAGTTCTATTGCCCACCTCTTGACTCCATCATCAGATCAGCTCGATGGTAGCAAATTATTGTATTGTCATCGGATTCATATAGATTTGCAAAGTTTCAAATCAATACGACAATTAGAAGTAGGTTAAAATTTAATTCCAAGATTTTCTTACATTGTGACTTAGTTACAAGTGAAGCTAATAAAAGTGTGGTAAAAAAGACTAACGCCCGAATTCTCGAACTTTAATTAAATTTGGGAGCGTCTCAAACATCATGGCATCTCTTTCATACGTTTGACATTTAAAGCGACAGGGCCATGCTTGAGACGCTCCCAAAGTTAAGTAGCGTTCGAGTATTCGGGCATAACAGCATTATTGCACATCATCACTATCACTATCACTACATAGTATAAAACAAAGTCGCTTTCTCTGTCCCTATGTCCCTTTGTATGCTTAAATCTTTGAAACTGCGCAACGGATTTTGATGCAATTTTTTTTAATAGATAGAGTGATTCAAGAGGAAGGTTTATATGTACTCTTTATCCCGATATTCCCACGGGAACGGGAACCACACGGGTGAAACCGCGGGCGGCCGCTAGTACATCATGAAATGCAATTATTCAAAAATACCGATTGGTATTAAGATAGCCCTTCACAACGCCCACCGAAGGATTTCACATATATCACATTCAGTTTGTATTGTACCCAAATTGGGATTACTTTTGTGAAGCGAATGGTTTAAACCTACACGTCGTTACTGCAATCAATGCAATTACAGATACCTAAGGTTTAGATCCAAGTACAAAGTTTAAAAAAAAAACATGTCAATGTGTTTTAGGCTCTAAAGCTTATAGTCCCCTCCTTGCGTCGTTTTCCTCACTGCCGAGGGTCTTAACCTCTTGGACATATTATCTTGTCCCTCACGATGTTCCGCCTTTTGTTTCGGTTGGATGTAGCATGGAGGGCATCGCGAAAATTCGAACGGTGCCGATCTGGGGGGCTATCGACTAAGAAAATATGGATAAGAGCATGGGCTTCATTTGACATTTGACGTAAATATTATGTCCATATATGGGTCCCCCCTAGCCCCCTGGTCCAACCAACGCATCGGGCTACGCTCTTTTGGTCTGTTGCCGTTGACTTCGCCAGTGATTATCTGTACCTTTTTATGTTATCAGTCTCTCTGGTCTAGATTGTCTCCGTTTTACATACTCGGTACCTATGTTGTTTTAATTTGAGTGTTGACTTCAGACATCCCGCAACTATGGCTGCCGCTGGAAGGGTGCGGAAACGAAAATCTAACTCGTGTTATATGCCATTTTGTACATTTGGCCAGCTGTTTAAGGTTTCGTCTGTATCTGTAGCGTCAGATAAAGTATCAGATAGAAATTTCTAGATAGGAGAAATTGTAGATAGGTATCGATTTGACAAGTGTACTATCGCAGATATAGTGGCATTTTATTTTAATTTTTAGTTTTTTTTTTTGCATTCACAATGCAATTTTTATTACAGAAAAATGGAAAATGAAGTATTTAGAAAAAATCGACCCGTCTCACAACTATAACCCATCGGAGCTAGTTGTGAGACGGGTCGATTTTTTCTAAATACTTCATTTTCCATTTTTCTATAGTGGCATTTGTTCACTACTTAAAGTAAAAAAAAAACATTATAGAAAAGGTAATTATTTCTATTTATTCAAGACGAGGTATTTTATTGACAGTCAAAACAAAAGTGCATCCAGCAAACTAAAAATATGTTGTATCCCTAATAAATTCTTCTGTACGTGTTTGTCACCTAACTCCTCCTAAATGGCTGGTTCGTTTTGGTTGAAATTTTGTAAGTATATTTCAATGAGTTCCTGAATGGTTTAAAACACAATTCGACCCGGTAGGTGGAGCTGCTTGTCGGTATGTCACCAAAAAGAACATTCAAATGCTTCGTACAGAAGTTCGCCGCGTCACCTATAAACATTTCTACGGTACACAACTCACTAAAACATTTCTACGGTGGTGGCGTGTGAGACGGGTCGTTACGTTCCCTAAAATATGGTTGAGCGAAGCGATGGCTGGTTCATGCGTCATGCTCGTGAACGGGTGGTGCCAGTGGGAATGGGTCTGCTCTTATCTGCTTGCCTTAAAATGTGTTTTCTTTTGTTTTTATTCATTTTATTAAGAACTACATTTGAAACATGTATGGCGCAACTTGCAGTATATAGTAGAATTGTCTTTTGTTTTAAACTAATATTAAAGCTTTAAGTAGAGTTCCTAAGTTACTGAAAATTGTTCACCGCTATGATCATTAGTTCGCCTATACTTAACTGTATTTATCATAACACATTGTGTAATTGTGATGGAAACTGACCTTAGTCATACCATGTTAAGGTCATTTTTCAATTTGACGACTCTGTATGAAATAAAACAGGGAGAAAAAACAACCCTTGGAGTTTCTTGCCGGTTCTTCTCCAAGGTCTCCCGCTGTAGGGTTTGCGAACCGATGGCGTAGCTTCTATGACGTTCACAAGTATTGTAAATAACAATCTAAATTGAATAAACAAATTTGAATCTTGAATCTTGAATCTATAAATATGAAAATAAATCGCCAATATGTGTTGCTAAGCGCAATACTCGAGAAGGACTGAACAGATTTGGATGAATTTTACATACCTGCAGGAAGACCGTGACGTGACCCAGAGTAAAGCAGGTTATTGGATGCATTTTGTCCCGATATTTCTACGGGAACGCGAACCTAGCAGGAGATACCAAGGGTGGCCCACTATTTATCAAATATTTCGGTATGTCAAAAACAATTTTACACCCATCAGCATTTCTAATAATAATAACTACATATTTAAATTTTGTATCCCGTTTGCGAAACTTAGTATTCGGTTGGATTTATTGTCACGCGCTTCTGCAGCGCGCTTGCTCGCGCCAACGGCGCTGCCGAAGCGCGTGACAATAAAAACACCCTATGGGCGTTTGTGCACTACCACTGAATTTTACCGATCCGGAAAAAAACGGATGCTTGTATTTTAATAATTAATCATTTATATTAGTAATTAATTAAATACAAGCATCCGTTTTTTTCCGGATCGGTAAAATTCAGTGGTAGTGCACAAACGCTCTAAGGGCGTTTAGTGCACTACACTGAAATTTACCGATCCGGAAAAAAACGGATGCTTGTATTTTAATAATTAATTATTATAAATAATAGAATTTATTTATTTCGTGTAGTTTAGGGTTCGAAACATTGAAACTACATGAAATAAATAAATTCTTCACTACATAGTATAAAACAAAGTCGCTTTCTCTGTCCCTATGTCCCTTTGTATGCTTAAATCTTTGAAACTACGCAACGGATTTTAATGCGTTTTTTTAATAGATAGAGTGATTCAAGAGGAAGGTTTATATGTACTTTTTATCCCGATATTCCCACGGGAACGGGAACCACGCGGGTGAAACTAGTACTATTATAAATGATTAAATTATTAATATACGTTTTTTTCCGGATCGGTAAAATTCAGTGTAGTGCACAAACGCCCTAAGAAAGTTTATGCAAGGCAGGTTATATTTTCACACATTATAATTATTATGGATATTAAAGTACCTATGTTTGTTTGTTTGTGTGTTTGTCCATCTTGCACGTCAAATGGAGCAACAGATCGACGTGATTTTCGATAGTTTGTTGGGAGCTGATGATGGTAACGTCCTGTAGTCCACACGGGCGAAGCCGCGGGCGGACGTGTAGTTTATGATACTAATTAGTATGGATACTGAAAGTTGATATAAGTAATATAAGTAGTAATGATAGGTATTAAGCATAAATAATGTTACTATACTAAGAAGCATTCGAATTTTCTTGTATTTTAACTGCTGATTGACCGAAAGCAAGACGAAAGCTCTTAAATTTGACTTTTAGTGCAATGAACACTACCTATTTGCTGTTTACGAGTGAAAACAACGTGTTAATACATCTTTCAAGATTGGAAGCCTATTTTCACTCAACTCAACTGCGGAAAATCGTTTTGATATGTCTATATCCTATCAAAACGATTCCTGATTTTAATGTCTATTTGATTGTTTAATAAAATAGCCATTCATCATCATCATCATCAGCCATTTAATGTCCCCACTGCTGGGGCACTGGCCTTCCTTATGGATGAATAAGGCGAATGAGCCATGACCCACCACGCGGGCTCAGTGCGGATTGGTGGGTATTAACGACTGCAAGTGCAGCCGGGACCAACGGCTTAACGTGCCTTCCGAAGCACGGAGGAGCTCGAGATGAAAAGTTTTTGGTCACCCATCCCGTGACCGACCATTGCGAACGTTGCTTAACCTCAACGATCGCAGGCCGAGCGCGCTATCCACTGCGCCACGGGCTCCTCAAAATAGCCATTAAAATGCAGGAATCAGGCCAACAATCCCACTATTTTAGTTCAAATTTATATCGCCATTCAGTTAATGCTTAACGATTTTTTTATACATAACTAGATGAAGCTAAGCTTCCATCTCATATTGAGTGATGATAAGGCTGAAGGTCAAAACGCGCTACTCCCGGAATTCCCAACCACTGACAAACTGGCTATCTTATCTCAAATTGCCGGAACACAACAATGCCATAAGTATTGTCGTTATGGTGGAAGGAGAACTAAAACAACCGACATCGCTCGAAGGATTGCACCATTGAAGTGGCAGTGGGCGGGACACATAGCGCGGAGAACCGATGGCAGTTGGGGCGGAAAGGTTCTCGAATGGCGACCGCGTACCGGACGACGTTCCGTGGGCAGGTCCCCCTACAAGGTGGACCGACGATCTAGTCAAGGTCGCGGGAAGCCGCTGGATGCGGGCAGCGCAGGAGATCCTTGGGGAAGGCTTATGCCCAGCAGTGGGCGTCGTCCGGCTGACATGATGATGATATGCCCGTCTAGGTGGAAGACTTAGACAAGGGCGGTAACTAGCCAGGTGGACTGAGAACAACTCCAACTACCAAACCTGCAAAACCGAATACAATTCTCTTTAACTCTCTCTCTCTCTCTCTCTCTCTCTCTCTCTCTCTCTCTCTCTCTCTCTGGGAATTGGTCACGTGATCACCAAGAGCCTTGTTTTGAGCCATGTTCCTTCCAAGGCCATTTGGAAGAGGTTGGTAAAATTTTAATATAATACATGACTATTTAACTGTGCAATAAAGAAAACATTTATATATGCGTCAATAAAAAACAAAGTGTTAATTAATAATTTATTTGTCTTATTTATCCAGTACGATTAAACCCTAATCGTTAAGATACAGACAATCAAATAAGCTTTCAGAAGCAGGTAACTAGTATCAGGTCAATAATCCTAAACTATTTTTGTTCATCAAATCACCACTCAGTTTTAGTACAGCTGATAGGAAATAAATTTTAACAGATGCATTAGGAAAACAGCTCTCACTACTTTTAAATTAGGTTGCGTTCTTGTAAACCTTTATTTGCCTTTATAGTTTAAGCTTTTGCTTAAAACCCCTAACCTTATTTTTAAGGTTTACCTTTAAGAAATTTATTTTTAAATAAGTAATAATATTGCCATTTTTTTGAGCACTCATCGTGATTTTGTAGGTATACTGGTGTGCGTTCGTGAGAAATACATAAAGTTGTGTTTTGGCCGTTTATAATTTATTAGACAAAAAGGAACTTTAGGTAAATATTATAATTTAATCTATGTATACCATTTAGATTATGATATGCAAGTAATCCCTGACTTAAGAACAATACTCTGCACATTACGACGTTTTTTCTATCCCGATTAAATATCACTCGGAATGCCATTATTGTTATAAAGTTAGAAACAATTTGATATATAGAATATTCGAAATAAATCGACCTTGATAAGAGATTTTTTATTCCTCAATGAAAGCATTCTAAAAGACTCTAACATGAACAAAATCACCAGTTTTCCATTTTTTGTTCACACCCAAATTGTATTTTCTTAATTTATTGATTCTGATTTTCGGCTTTTCAAGTATTCATTTATGTTATTCTAAATTATCACCCGACCCGAAGTGCTTCAATTGCAACCTACTCCATACAAAAACATTTATTTAGACTGGACTTATTAACTGTACATGAACTTTCAGAACATGAACTCGTAAAAGGCGAAGTTTATCGTCCGACGAACCACGGGGAAGGTGTACCGTTTCGACTGATTTAGCATTCAAAATAAACTTTCAAGGGCATTGCACCGGCTCAGGAATCCAAATGGATGCTATGCTAAATTTAATGAAGTGAAACAACATACAAACGCTTTACGTATTTAGTAAACATAATGTTCACTGACTTTTATAGCGTGAAACCGATTACTTCAAAGAAGTTTTACATTTACATAGAACAGAAGAAACACCTCCGCCGCCTCTGTGGTCTAGTGGTACATACACACCACTGGAGGGCCCTAGTTCAATTCCAAGTGGGGGCACATATTGTATTCGGTTTGGTTGGTCTTGTTTAAAGTCCGCCTGGCTAGCTACCACCATCCTATCTAGGTCTGTCGCCATAGAAATGATGGTTTTAGCATTGTTTTTCGGCAGTTAGAGAAAAGATAGCCAGTTCCATTTCACAGTTACAATTCCGGGAGTAGTGCTACCCTTGTATAAAAACGCGTTAGAAGTACTTTTTTGCTAATTAGCATTAGCAAACCCACATATATTTTAGATTTGAAGCATTTAAAATTGATAACGATACGATTACTTCAATCAAAGTCGTTTTACTTAGATCACAAGAAAGACGTAAGAAGTACTTGCTCAAAATAGCAAACCTTCCATACTTGACGTTTGTACAATTTTAAATTATTGCAGGTTGTCATAGCAACTAGCTTGTTTCCGTCTCCACGCTACATTCAGCAGGCACTAATGCGTTTAACAATTTTGGCACTGTAGTTTCCTCAATTCTCTTAAGTTGATCTAACATTGAGAAAAAAATGAAGAATAAAGTTATCTAATAGACGTTGATATTATTATAGTCGTTCGTGCAATTAGATGAAGGTAGGGGGCTCTATCTAATTGAAGTCTATTGTGCCTACTATATTACGTTAGTGATCATGTCTCAATTTGCACATCAAACATTACAATCTCCCGTCAGCGGAAAATATTATGCTCTGTCACTGTCACACACCTCAGAACAGACAAAGACAAAGCATACGATTCTAATGTGATAAGTACCTTTTCCGAACAGTTGTTAATGAGGGGACAGATCAGAAAAACAAGGAATTAAACAAGGTACTTATTAAGTTGAAGTATCAACATTACATTATCATAGTGGCCCTTCTAGGTATAATAATTTGTTTGTAATAGTGACCATTTCAAGAGTTACTTTAATATTATTATTTTAAGTTATTTTCGGAAAACTAACAGCGAACCAAACAGAGTATACATTAATAATAAAATCAGATTGCTAATAATAGGTCTTAATTTACGTTAAAAATATGAGATTTTGTTTGCCCTAGGATTAACGCTAGTAGTATAATAAATAACAACTACTACACTACTGTACATTCGAAATCGTTATTTCCTACCACCGTACAACTGATTCAACATGCGCCTCACTCCGTTCATTAATAAGTAGCCCACCAAGTTCACCAAACTCTTAAACAGAAGCGTTAGCACCGCCCACGAAACGCTAATTCTAACACAAGGAATTCTCTGTAATTTCGTTAGAGCGACCATACTAAAATGCTCAAAGTACAGTTACAGATAACCGAGGAAATGGTGCATTTACTTTGACATGCTTTGCATTTACAGTCCAAGAGCCCATGGTCGCTAGACGTTACTTTAGTTAACTAATAAAAATTAACACCATGGTACATTATTCAGAAAATTACATCAACAAAAAACATTTCATTATAGCCATAGGTATAAGACGAACATACTTTCTAGCTTGGACAGATGGCTAATTATAATAGGAACCAGGTGCTTAAAGTACATCTGTGAATTGGTCGTCTGCCCAAGATAGCAGTTACACTCACAAGACAAGACGTATTAACACTACCAGTAATTCCACACCTTTAATTCGTGAGAAAATAAGTAATTATTTGATTGAATCGGGCAGGCGTCACTTGGTGGAAGTCCCTAAATCGTGCGAAACCATCATCAATCCAGCACCGAATGACAATCATTCGGTGCTTGATTTCGCACGATCTAACTACTCCTGAGGATGCCCCAGGTTGGGGCAAAACACGTGTAGAGTAGTCTTGTCGATGAGATGGTGTAAGATGGTGTCGCTGTTTTGCTATCTGCAGCTACAGGCAGTGTACACTGATAGTTTCGTGGTGTGCATGTGCATTTTTTTGCGGGCGTCAGTAAGCTACATACCTACTTATATTTATTTTTTCACAAAACAAGTAATGTCTGGCGGCCCCCGAATCTTGCGCTATTTTGGGTGAAATACAAAATAGAGTAGTTAGTACCGGACTTGTAGGTACTAATTAGTATTCTGTGGTACCGGTAGCTTCCTGAGTCTATGGTTCGTTATGATTTAATTGATCTAGAAAAGCGAAGCGACGGAAGTGTATGTTATTGCTGTGTCAGGAGACTAAACATAAGCCTTTTAAGATTTAAACAATCATATGTAGCTATATTGAGATGTCAATGATAATAATTTTATTATTTATTAGTAATGAAGATGAAGTTAAAGGGATATTTGATGCAATGCCTGGTACACCGATCTAAAAAAAATCTTTTTACAGTATTAATCTTTCCTAGTCGTAAACGACCAAGACTGTAATTTATCCCAAAATTCCCGCGGGAACGGAAACCACGGGAGTAATACCGAAGGAGCAGCTAATATTTGATATCGACAAAGGATTGCAAAAATTGGAGGAAGGTTTTAATAAAACTAAATGCCCCCAAGTCTAATTGATTGACTTCAATTAAAAGAACTAACTAACTAACTAACTAACTTCTTTTGAACTTCCAAAAACGTTTGCGAAACACCAAAGATAAAGTGCAAATAAAACCGGTTTTATTTCTTAAACACCAGACGATAAATGAACCACATCAGTTTAAAATATGATTACACGCCACTGAAGATTTTCTGAGGTCTAAACAAAAAGTGGAAGATTACGATTGATAACAAGACGCGTTCAAATGTCCAACCATACATCATAAGATGGATGTTCTAGTGAACCTGACGTTGAGATATCGGGATTCCGTCAGAAGTGTAAAAGGAAAGTAAAAGATCGCAACTTTTGCAAAGCATTCCTTATAAGAGGTTGCATAGTTGACCCCGCGCTTGAAAAATAACAATTGAATAAGGAATTTTTAACTTTGAAAGATTAGTGAAAGTGACTGGTAGCTATTAGGTAGCAACTTCAAAATTAGCAATTGGGTATTCATTTGTTTTTTGTTGTCAATAACTGTAGTTCTAACATAATATTTTATTGTTTTGTGTTGCGTGTCCTGTTACTTACACACTGTAACAGGATACGAACATTTGTAATATTTGGACGTGTAAGGAGTTTAATAGAGACTAATATTATTAAATACAGATTAATAGCAAGGATGTTATAGTACTGCCGTGGTGGTACTGCTCAATAAAATAAAGTAGATAACTTAAGGAAGTATACACCACATAGGTAATACTGACAAAACTCTGTAATCGAAAATGAATTGAATAATTTAAAATAAACAAATCCAAAATGACGTTTCTGTTTTGTTTTATTGTTCGAATCAGCAAGATTAGTATTCTAAACTATAGTAAAAATAGAAGAGAGCAATTAAGGTCTCGACTCTCCAAGTAAAATATTGCGTCGGTACTAACGAAGGGTCCAGCTAACTTTCAAGCTGACGGTGCAGATTAAAAGCATAATGCTGGTCATGTTTCATCAGTGCTTGTAACCGCTGTAAGGGCTCGTACACATAAACACGATACGAACGTCGCATCGTGCTACGACGCGGCATTGTTTCACGATGCGACGTTGTATTGTGGGAATCTACGACAAGCATCTTAGTATCAGCATGAGAGGAACACCTCTAGGGCGGTACATTTTTCCATGATGTGACGTGTTTTGTGTACGAGCCCTAAGGGCCCGGCCACAATACAACTGGTGCCTCCGATAACGTCACCGTGAAACTTGCCGATAACGTAATTCACAGTACGATGTCGCGTTGGTTTTCGGCCTCCATGTGAAAAAGAAGTCATCTTTAGATCTCTTTTCCTTACTCGCAATCACAAGTAATGTAGGTACTGGCGCTCTGTTTAGCAATAGAACTAGTCCTCCTTTGCTGATGCAGCTGTGAAGATATTTCACGATACGACACTACATCGTATCAAAGTTCCGGTGCCTAAAAACCAAGACGGTAAACGCTAGTATTATAGTCCAGACCAGTGCGTCCACTGAATAGTTTCTTCTAATCACCAGCCAGTGTTCTTCCACTTACTATTTATTACACGACAAGTCTGAACAAGGCATAACCAGCACACAAATCACGGTCGGCTACTGTGCGGTTCGAGTGGTACCGTAAGATTGCCGTGATGCAAATAAAGAACAGGCGACCATAACTCTAAATAGGTAATTCCGCATTGTGGATACCGTTAATAATAACGCGGTATATTGTTCAGATTTATTGGGTAAAATTAATTATTCACTTTGCTTGTCGAAGTATGAAGTTGCCAGTTTTACTTTATTTAGCTCTCAAAAGTAATTACCTAGAATTTTGTAATGGTCAAATCAAAGCCAACGATTTAAAATTGGAAAAGTGAAGCATGTCGGAGATAAGGAAAATTGAGTACCTACTTACCTAAAGGTGCGTAAATCGAGGTAACTTACTAATTTCAAAATATGAAGTTCACTGTCATTAACAAAATTATCCATGAAGTGAACAGTTTGAAGTAAATTCTAGATTAGATTATTATATACTTCATTGAAAATGCAATTTACCAAAATAAAAGTGTGAGTGATGAAGTGTCACTCACCACCGGAACATGTAAGTAAGCAATAATAAAATAATAATAAACTCTAAATTACTATTAAATTTTGTACCTCAGGCCACTTCTCTAATTTGTTACGGAAAATTTGCTTTGTTGCCTGTAGAAAAGAAAAATAAAGTACTTAAATTAAGAATAGCCTTTCAATTTAACACATTTCAATGTTTGGGAATGGTGTCAGCCCTTGGGAACGTTGCAAATTGATTACAGAGAATGGTTTCCTATTTCACGGGTCTTTGGAATAATGGAACGGAAAGGTGCTGCTCACTTTCACTTCGATCTAATTTATCAATTCACTAATATGTCAAAAATTAGAAAATGAAAGTTCACTTTGAATGATGACCATTACTTTTTTGTTTGTACGAGTAAATTAACTTGCTAGTATGTAACAAAAAGGTCCAACTTTCTTCTTTTTCCACTACCACGTAATTATTTTGCCGTTCCTCATCCGCTATAGTGCGTATTGCTCCCTCACTTGTAATACTGATATGTAAGCAGGACAAAATTACATTGACAGCCAGATATTTTTCGTAGCACGCATGGTGGGACTACTGAAAAGCTAGAAAGACTCATTTCAGTGTAAAATGTGGAAATCCACCAAATGAAACCTCTTCTTTGACTCTTTCAAATAATTTTTATTTAACTTTTGCCAGGCTCAATCCCGAACAAAAGTCGAGTAAAATCTGCATAGTATTAAGTAGAATAAATAACAGTTTATTCCTTGCTTTCACAGCATTCTGCATCACATTCTGCATATATATTGGGTTTGGCGACATAAGTCAAAAGCAAAACAGACTATAGTTAGAAACAACGTCGTACCACTATGTCAAGATCGGTTGTAACTCGCAACTCAATTAGAAGTACCCAGACATTTATTAAGGAAGCAGACTTGATAAATCAGATGGAGCAAACGATACATTGTTCGTTCTGGATCGAGTCTTGATGGAGAGTGCCATTGTAAATTGTCGTGTTATGACAAACACGAAAAGCAAAACGTTGGAGATGCGCTGTCATAAGCTTCGGTTATGATTGTGACGTAACAGTTTGTAATTCGGATTTGAAATAGGTTGCATAAGACCTTGGGAAATAGATAAATGGTCCAATTAAGCTACATCAACGATCAACGACATCAATCGGCTATGAAACACAAAATATCAAAATCGTGTATCAAAATATTAAAATCAATAAACAATAATATTTTGAATTTGCAAAATTAAAATTAAAGCTGTTTTGACAAGTGGGTACATTTATTTAGTTTTTACTTATGCTTTCGATGTGGCAGTGGGCGGGACACATAGCGCGTAGAACCGATGGCCGTTGGGGCGGAAAGGTTCTCGAATGGCGACCGCGTACCGGACGACGTTCCGAGGGCAGGCTCCCTACAAGGTGGACTGACGATCTAGTCAAGGTCGCGGGAAGTCGCTTGATGCGGGCAGCGCAGGACCGATCGTTGTGGAGATCCATGGGGGAAGCCTATGCCCAGTAGTGGGCGTTGTTCGGCTGACATGATTAATGCTTTCGATGACAAGAGCAATAAGCTTAATAAAATGGTGTGATTCAAAAGCCAAGGCAATTTAAGTCCATCTGAAACACCTAAATCAAAGTACCTAATTATGTAAAAAAGAAAGCAAGGAACTAATTCAAGACTAAATGACGCTTCAAATTAGATATTCCAGATGGATGAGGGTGTTCTGACTTGATTCTAAATCAGGAAGATGAATCACTTTATCGTGTTTCACATCGCGTACAAAGTGACACAACGAGCATAAAAGTGTCAGCCACTGTTGCAAAAACACTTGGCAGTCTTGGCTTTATGGAGTGTGATCTGATGGTCATAAATCTGTTTTACATAGAATTCTATGCTAATGTGATGGGATTCAGAATGTTTTGCAAATTAGCATAGAAGTCGCTGATGAGTGTTGACACAGATTTGTTTTAGTTATTATATACGTAAATCCTATGTTAAAAGGTTATAAATTGGCAGATTGTCTGGCAAAGTAGACAAACATTGAACGTCGAACGAACGAAATTTGTGAATTATTGTGATGAGAGTCTACGAATCAAAAGAAAAAGGTTTTTTTTTGTTTACATCTCTTGTTACCAACTTATATAAAACGCATAACTTACTTACTTAGGTGTGCAAAGATCGCAACATGAAATTAATACTGGTGTTAGAAACGTTCGTAAGTACTTATAAATAGATTGGTAGCATTTGTTTTTATGCAACAGGAATTGGGTCCATTTGGCTCATAGGTCGTCTATCTTAAGTTTAACGTACCTTGATTTTAGCATCGAATGTTGCTATTACTTTATTTTCCCATTTTGTCCTTCCACCTATAATTTGCCTGCCAAAAGTGTCGGTTATGGATTATGGCAAAGCCCTTTCAATCAGTGGCGGGCTAAACTAAGCAGTGAATGAAAACGACTACTAATAACACAACATTCTAAATTTTCAAAGGATTATTAACCTTAATATCCTAATTTATCCAATTGAACCACTATTAGGGCTGGTTGATCGGGTTCCTTGAACTGAATTCCCAACAAGCTAGCATTATCCTTCAAAACAACACCAATAGCATTCACACTTGTCAAATCGGAATCATTAATATTAACATGATAATATAAGAACTTGTTGCAACTCCAATTCATAGTGGCACGCAAATAGTAATTTATCGCAAAATGATCCTTCTCATTTCGACATATTTAATGGAGGCATGTCAAGAAAACCAGAAACGAGTTCCAATTTAAATAACTCAGCTGGCTTAGATCATTTTGATGATGTCTGAATAGTTGTAATAAATTAGATTAAATAACTATATTAGAGGTATAACGAAATAGTAAAACATCTTGTTACAAGTTGTGAAATACTACCTAGCTCAAATCAAGAAAATTATTAGATTGAAGTGACTCTGTTATAATATATTCTAGGAACAAAAGTCAAAACAAGTTGATTGATGCTCATAGGCACTGAAAAAGTAATTGTTTTAATTGATTGTGCACGCATTACAATCAAGGATATCTTTTGGGTTCAATGTTTGTGTAAATTGTCCTAAGAATAGTCTAGTGACATAGCTATACGTTCTGTTAAGGCGAAACTCGGAAAAATTATGCTAAAGCGAGATAGCAATGAGAAAAAACTTGCGCGGGAGCGAGACCGATTTTGCAGATTACGCAAAAAAAACACAAAATCACTTCGTATTAAAAAACTATAGCGATTTTTAAAAAATGCTTCTATACGATCCTAAATATTATTGATGTGTACTAATTAAACTAATTTTCAATAGTGTAAGTAACCCCATTTAAGAATAATCTTGATATTTCGTATTTTTAGAGGTATTTTCGAAAATAAAAAGTGTCGAGGCAAAATCATAAAAACGTGTTTTTGTAACTATACGATTCAAGATAAAGGTATGAGGAAATACATATCTTTTTACCAGATTTATAACAACTCTAAGCGTCCTATAGTTTTATATCAAAAAGTCCATACTTTTTCCGAGTAGCGCCTTAACAGAGCAATAAGAAGCATCAAAAAAGTATTAGGGATCTGATTTCATTGACTGGAATTTAAAGTTAAATTATCATCAGCCATTTCACTCCTGGGGTCCCCACTACTGAAGCACTGGCCTTCCTTATAGATGGATAAAGAGAATGGGCCATGACCCACCAAGCGGGCCCAGTCCGGATTGGTGGGTATTAACGATTGCAAATGCAGCCAGGACCAATTGCTTAAAGTGCCTTCTGAAGCACGGAGGAGCTCGAGATAAAAGTTTTTGGTCACCCATCCCGTGACCGACCATTGCGAAAGTTGCTTAACCTCAATAATCGTACGCCGATTGCGCTAACCACTGCGCCACGGACGGACGGTTAAATGAATTATTTTTGTATCTATTATAAATAGGTACTTTCTATTCCTTGGTACTGTTTTTTTGAAGAAAAGAAATAGTAGTCCTAACAAGACATCGCAGTTTTACTTTATTATACGAATGAGAAAAGAAAAAAACCAATTTTATTACCAGATACTTTATTTATTTCCTATCTACCCCGTTATACTTTCAGAACGAATACCCAAAGTTAATTATCCAGAGAATCAAAAGCTAACCAAAGAAGTAATGAAGCAGAGAAGCAAGGCAAACGGTAAATCACCACAATCATTAATGTCAGTTATGACAAAAGTGGGCAGAAACCGCAATTAAGATTAACAGTACATTTGTCAGGAGGTAATACCTCCTACATTTTAACTCTTTGCCATCTGGTGTCACCATTCCTTTGTTAACTACTGAAATACTATGTTGCCAGTGAACATGATAGATAATCTATAAAAATGCCATAAAATAAAAAAATATATTTGGTTATGATCGGCATACTTACATCTACATCTACAGAAAACTTTTTAAGTACGGGACGGGATCTTATAATATGTAAATACGTAGAAGAAACCTTCATTTTGTTATTGAAGATGTAATATTAGAAAAAAATTACCCATCCTCCAAGTAGCTAAAGTAATTATAAACCTTAATTTACTAACTTTTTCAAACTTCATTTTTATTTAAATTTGTTTGCTTCTATCAACTATGTGTCCATCCATACACACTGAAGTCAAATACACATTTTTAGTCAAATGTCTCTAGTGGTAGGTCCACCACTGTTCATCTCGTCGAGTATAGCGTTTCTAAGCGTTGTCACAAAACTGGGAGTTTGTAACCGACAACCGAATAAGATCTAGAAAACTGGCTACTAACTTTCTGCAGCAGCAAGTTTGTTATCAAGATTTGTTTTATTACTTAATTTGCTTTTATCATTCTACGCATTACTCTCTTAAAAGTCAGCTTTTACTCCTGACTTGTTTATGTCTAAGATAAGTGTCTGTGTGTTTATGGTTCGGCAATAAGATATGTCCAGGTGTAATGATGGACATTTATACCTGCCAAGGAAAGCTCTACATTTGTTGGTTGTAAGAACAAGTGGATCTATATCTGGTGAAATGGTAAGTAAGCTTCGACGCATTGACTATAAAGGAACATTATCAAATTTTGAAGTTTTTTTTACAAATCTGAGAACATGAAGAAAAGCAATAAGTAATTTGACTAGTGTACCAATTAGGATTCTGCGCCCAGCTCGTAATCGTACAAAATCGATTATTAAGTTAATCAATTTATGTACACTAAAAAACCTAAAACATCAACAATTAAGGTCATCGAAACTTTCAAAAGTCAGAAATTCCGTATTTTTCCAACATATCTTTGACTGTTAATTGCTAGACAACGGTTTTAAGGTCATTCTGTCTAATTAACTTCACCATAACAATTTGGTGGGCTATGGAATTATCGAATGGAGTGTGGCCTGGCTAATTATGGCCCATTCGCGACTATGGACCGTTATGGGAACCGTAAATAGTCCACTGTCATACTTATGTGCTTCGGTAAGGCGTGTACGCACGAACGAACACGAACATCGAACACGGACCATTTGGTTCATACACATGGACATATTTTTGCAGAGCGCCTATAAAACAACGATTTTTTAACGTCGTCAAACCGTCGGTAACGGAATCGGATTCGAATTCTGTGCTTTGTCTTTGTCTATTTATTCTATGGTGTGTGACAGAGACAGTGCATACTTTCCGCTGTCAGGAGCATTTCTGACAAGATGTGAATGAGGGGGCTGATAGATGGCGATAAGGCTGAACGTGGAATCAAGCTATTCCCGAAATCCTCAACCACTGAGGAACTGGTCATCTTATCTGTAACTGCTGGGACGTCAGAACACAATAATGCTGTGTACATTGTAATTTTAGCTACAGACTCAAATTAGATCGCCCATAACATCATTGACGAAGTGTTTGATGTTCGTTCGATCGTGCGTACAAGTCTTTATGCTTTGCTAGAAGTAGTATGTAAATTGAGTGTTTCGCACATTCTCTGTTTTGTTATACTAATGTTGTTTATCTACGGTTGGCTGCGAACGTGACTACGAGATGAGATAATTTTTTTGTTAGTTCTCGAAACGTTGACAATTGACGGCAACATGCATACCTACTAATTAAAATATTATAAATTTTACCAACTTTTTCGACTTCGAGACGATAAATGGTGGATTTGCATTCGAAACAAAAGAACGTTTTGAAATGCTTATGACATCAGGAGTTGTAAACTGTCTTTGATTTGAATCAAATTATTGCAATACTTTTGGGTTCAAAATAGTTGATAGTTGCAGTTGATAAATAGAGTTCTGCTATTGTATGACATAACAAATCGCAACAGTATAAACTAGTAGGCATTTAAAAAAAAGTGCGTGAATTTAGCGGTCTATCACAGAATCTGCTTTATAAAAACCTTAAATCGAAACAAAAGAACGTAGACTTTGCAATTCTTTAAGGGTATATGATGTCACAAGTCACCGGCCTTTAAATAATCTGTTGGCATTGTAGAGAAGTGCCAAGTTTAGCGGTCTATTAAAGAATTGCGTTCCAAAAACTTTAAATCGAAACAAAATAACGTAGTCTTCGCAATCTTTGAAGAGCGGATGACGTCCCAAGGCGCCGTCCTATAATTATGATTTGTGGGCATTGTATAAAAGTGTGTGAGTTTAGCGGTCTATCAAAGAATCTGCTTTAAGAAAACTTTGAATCGAAACAAAAGAACGTAGATTTCGCAATCCTTTAAGGGCGTATGACGTCATAAGCCTCCAGCCTTTAAGTATGATTTGTCGGCAATATGTCGGCATTACAGAAAAGTGCGCGAGTCTGTCGGCGCGGGCGCAGGCACGGTCGCACGCACCGTTAGAGGCGGGTATTTGGGTCGCCGCACGCGCCCGCTACAGTATGCCACCGGTGGTGTTTGCTTTAAGTTACGGGAGTTAGCGGTTATTATTTTGATTTTAAGACTCAATTAATCGAGACTTTTTGTGTCTGTGTTTAAGCATCCTCGGGTGTCTCGAAGGACCAAAAGTTTTCAAATCCGAAATATTTATTCTTTGCCTTAATTTTATTGATTTTACAAGTATTCCTAATAATACGTATAAATTTAATAAATAATCTATTTCTAATTTTAATAATCAAGAACTAGCAATCTACCTTAAAGATAGATTATTTATTAAATTTATACGTATTATTAGGAATACTTGTAAAATCAATGAGAATGACGATAAAGTACAGTAACAATGATTATTTTTGGACTGATTTATATATGTAGGAGAAACTAGCAGGGTACTCTTATTTATTTACAATCATTTATTTGTCTACTATTCAATAAAATATTTTATTCAAGAAGACAGCAAGCGTGAGTCTGCTGTTTGTGAGTTGCTGCTGCTGTCTTACGCTTAACACTTACGCCACCACCGGCGCGACCAGCAATCTAGGATGTTATGCGTAATGTACGTGACATCTCGACTGCGACTGTGAGGGAATGTTTTCGGTTTTATAATACTCGTACCGACTCGGAATTATTCGTGGAGGCATGCTATTCGTCCACCTTATGCGACTAGAATGTGTTGACAGCTCGCCGTTTGAATTTCTTATCGAGTTCTTAACTTTTTTTGAGTACGGGCTGGTCAAAAACTGCTACAGAATTTATGAATATCATTCCAAAATTTTGTTGTTGCCCTTTGTTTCCATAACCATAATAAATGTTTATTGAATACAGAACGTCAGAACCTCAATCATATACATCTAACGTGCAGTCGTCTCTTTTTTCTTCACTATTTTGGATTTGAACTCTCCGCCCCATGAATAGCTCAATTTCCATGCAATAATGTTCCAATAAATTATAACAGTTGAAAAGTTTTTGTAAGTTAGCTTACCGTTCCAATTGTATTTTCACAGGGTTAACCTCCGACATCTGGAAAGAAAAAAAAGACGTTAGAAAAGAGTTTCTATAACAAGCTAAAAAACAAGAAAAAACTGCAGTCATGTTCATCCACAATATAAAAGATTTGAAAAAGGAAACTCAAAAGAATTAAAAATAAATAAATAATTGACGAACGATTCGAAACGGGAGCAGGTCAAATGGCAAAAAGGTTTGAATTCGATCATCAGTTTAATGGTAACTGAATGGCATTGACTCATCGAAAGCGAGCAAGGTCGTAGACCACACGAGACGTGGAGGTATTTCTGTCTCTGTCTTCCGTCTTTAGATCTGACAGGGACGAATGTTGGGCGTCTATGCCGGTTTTGATGGATGGGCCTTCTTACCACCCAGAGTTGTGATGGAATTCGGATGTTACGTTTAGCGAAAGCATTCTTTTTAGATTTTCCTCAACACGTTTTAACGTATTCTGGATAGACCTGTGATTTTTTGAAATGGTTTAATAGTCTTACAGTTGATGCAAATTCACAGATGCAATCATACGAAGAATTAATAAAAGTTATAGCATACAGAAGAATAAGTAAAAAGAATGACAGTCTTAAAAGCCTTATGTCAGAGGACTGAGAATTTTGACGTCTAACAGCCAGAATTAATAAACAATCCACAGATAGGGATAGGCATGATCCAGATTAGTTGCTATGCAACGCTTGATAATAACATAGAATTAACGACAGTTGCCAGGGTGTTGCTAGGTGTTGCCCAGAAACTAATCTGGATCATGCCTATCCCTATCTGTGTATAGATTATTAATTCTGGCCGTATATTTTCATATTGATTTAACTTCTGGGGCCTTAAAACGCAACAAGCAAGCAAGGGAAGCCTCAATGTTAGTAGAATTACAATCATTATTAATCTCTTTCTGGTCAATTAAGACCACTGCTGTTAAAGAGCAATTATTTAATTAATTAACCTTATAATCTGTTTCTAAAGACCTCAATTTCTTTTAATGATATAATTCATTCACCCTTTGATTAGCCGATACCTAAGGGTATTCGTCACGAGGAATACCAGAAACTAATTACGCCATGATAACCACAATTTACTGTTGTAATTGTGTGCATCCAAGTCCGGGAGACAGAGTTTAAGTCAATTACGGCTAGCAAAAACGCGGTAGACGCTAGTGAAGTAAGCCAACGCAAAAAGGGAACTGTGGCGGTAAAAGCGCGCGGGATTCTGAACGTACGTGGCCCCGTTTGACAGAATATTTTGGCGGGAGTTTTTAGAAAAATGTCTAGAAAAAGCAAGCCATTATAAAGGCACAGAGTGGCGCATGGCTGTAAAAACGTGCGGGCTTTTGAGCGTGGACTCGTTTGCAAGAACATTTGGGCGGGAGTGTTTAGAAAAATGTAAGTATATAGAAAAAACGATAATATTCAAAAACTAATTTTCAAAGTATTGGCAGTATTAGTATGTACGTTATGCAACTCATTGTAAAAAGGGAACACAATGGCGTATGGCTGTAAAAGCGCGCGGGCTTATGGGTCCACGTCAAGCCCGCGGGCTTCTCTCTGGCAATCGGTTTGCCAGAACATTTTGTCGGATGTTTATAGAAATATTGTGCCAAAATATTTAGAAAAAAAAAAGGGAAAACTCATTTTCAAAGTTAAGGTTAGTACTTATTATTATTTATTATTATTTATAGACGCACGAGAAGTCAGCCAAAGCAAAAAGAGAACAGTGGGGATAAAAGGGCTTCTGAACGTGGACCTATTTAACGAAACTTAAAGAAATATAGCGCCAACCAAAATGAACATTCAGTTCAAAAACTTTTTAAATGTTTTGTCAGTGTCATTGAATTTACAACTGCAGTCACCGATCTCTTTCAAGTTCTCTCAACAATAAACCACGAAAACAAATTTTTCGATAAGCTGTCAAAAGCGTACTTATCGAAAAATTTGTTTTCGTGGTTTATCTCTACAAATGTTAATTTTGATATTTCAATATTTATCGGGCAAAATTCTAGAATTCATTTTTTCATTTGAAATAATTCTTATTATCAGTAAAAATCTAAAATGCTATTTGCTACTAACACCTTTATAAATAAGGTCTACATTGCTTCAGCAAAATACCAGTCCAGTTAAAGTCCTTACTGTGCCAGTCGGTCCGAAGGCGAGAGTGGAAAAAGCGCATGTCGACTGTCGACAATAAAGGTCGGCTACGAAGAAATCACGGGAGGAATGGAGGAACGTGGGAAGGTTTTTAGCTCAAATTAGCGCGTACTGACCAAGGTTACTTTGTATTCTATTTAACTACACATGTAAATGCAGCACAGATCAATGAAATAGCCATATACTTCGTAAATAAGTTATAGAGGAGGTTACTTGCGCCTAATTCTTATTCAATAACAAATGATTTCCACGCGTCTTATTTGTTGAATTTAAAGTATTTAAATATTTCTTTTTATATTATGTTTTCTTTTTAGTTCATGTCTCAAATGTTTTGAATGAGATAACAAGACAAAATATCAAACTAAATAGCAAAATCTTAAAATGTGAATTACTTTCGAACTAGTTTTCCTTTTATTGTATTAAAAATGTTTTTTTTATTTACTTGATGACCTTGCAATACCTTGTAGTACTGGTAAATGTCACATACTACACATAATTGAATCGGTTAATTAAGAAGGGGAACACGTCATGGCTCGCAAATTTATCAGGATCAGGAGACAAAACAAATAAATTTCTAAAAATGGTAAATGATCCTTTTCTTACCGTCATGTTAAAATTTGGTGTTCTATACTTTTTAAACTATTATACTTACTTCCGTTTCTTGACTGTTATGTCTGTCTTGCCTTAAAAAATTGTAATCCATAAATGTTGCTAAATTAGAAAAGAGCTGACGTCATGTTCCCTTTCTTAATTAATCGATTCAATTTCTCTTAGCTCAACCAAAACGTGCTAAAGACATCATATCTCACCTATTGATCATCTATCAGTGACTTGCCTGATTGCACAGCTACTAAGATCGGCTTTTAGTGAGTTATCACACTGGGTCAGTTGGGCCCGTGTGGCGAATCAACCTGCACGAATGTTCTACAGCCCCGGTTATAGTAATAGGAATGTGGGCTCAGTGACGGCGGGTAGCGAGTTAGGAAACTTATTTCTTCAAAAACCAGAAGTCAATAATATGGCCTACCTGGGTGCCTACCATCAACTCTTATTGCGGTTTTGTTTAGGACCTAAACTGATCTGCTTCGCTTATTCGTACCACGACAGCTTAGTAACAATGACAGCGATTCAGTGATCATTCAATGACATTTCTCAGCCGCTAAGCTGTCAAGAACTCTTATTTGACTTATGACTCGGCCAACCTAACATGACACCTGCAGGTTATACCCGTCCCTCTCACTCTCCGGGCATGACAGAATCGAGTGAAAGAGACGGGTAGAAGAAATAAGGACACAAATCGTTCGGTCATTCACATTTAGCAATTCATTTGCGATCCAGTTTTTAGAAGGTCAGAGTACGAATGAAAGCAATTCATTTTAGGAACCTATTCTGCATCGCGCTATTTTTGAATCGCTGTCTTAAAGTTGATGGTAGGCACCCAGGAGACAAAACAAATAAATTTCAAAAAATTGAAAATGTTCCTTTTCTTACGGTCATGTTCAAATTTGGTGTTCTATACTATTTAAACTGTTATACTTACTTCCGTTTCTTGACTGTTATGTCTGTCTTGCCTTAAAAAATTGTAATCCATAAATGTTGCTAAATTAGAAAAGAGCTGACATGTTCCCTTTCTTAATTAATCGATTCAATTTCTCTTAGCTCAACCAAAACGTGCTAAAGACATCATATCTCACCTATTGATCATCTATCAGTGACTTGCCTGATTGCACAGCTACTAAGATCGGCTTTTAGTGAGTTATCACACTGGGTCAGTTGGGCCCGCGTGGCGAATCAACCTGCACGAATGTTCTACAGCCCCGGTTATAGTAATAGGAATGTGGGCTAAGTGACGGCGGGTAGCGAGCTCGGAAACTTATTTCTTCAAAAACCAGAAGTCAATAATATGGCCTACCTGGGTGCCTACCATCAACTCTTATTGCGGTTTTGTTTAGGACCTAAACTGATCTGCTTCGCTTATTCGTACCACGACAGCTTAGTAACAATGACAGCGATTCAGTGATCATTCAATGACATGTCACAGCCGCTAAGCTGTCAAGAACTCTTATTTGACTTATGACTCGGCCAAGCTAACATGACACCTGCAGGTTATACCTGTCCCTCTCACTCTCCGGGCATGACAGAATCGAGTGAAAGAGACGGGTAGAAGAAATAAGGACACAAATCGTTAGGTAATTCACATTTAGCAATTCATTTGCGATCCAGTTTTTAGAAGGTCATAGTACGAAAGAAAGCAATTCATTTTAGGAACCTATTCTGCATCGCGCTATTTTTGAATCGCTGTCTTAAAGTTGATGGTAGGCACCCTGAAAGTCTTTTAATATACTTCGGACTATGGTTGGCCGTAGCAACGACAACCTGTCCTCGTGGGGGTTTTTGGATGATTCCAACTTGGAATGTGGGTGCGTTGCTTCTCCCCAAACGATGGGACATGTGATTTCGTGCCATGCGTGTCCTTGCAGTTGCAAGCAGGAGGACCCAATGAAGGCTACTAGTTCTGCGATTCGCGAAGCAGAGATATGGTCAGACACAGTTGAGTTTGTCAGCGACACGAAAGACGAATAAAACTTATAAGGTATTATATAATTGATATTCATTTTGATCATTTTGCGCACTACCTGCCCTTACCTGACTTAAGCCCGAATTCTCAAACGCAAATCATTTTTGGGAGCGTCTCAAACATCATGGCATCTCTTTCATACGTTTGACATTTAAAGTGACAGGGCGATATTTGAGACGCTCCCAAAGATAAGTAGCGTACGAGTATTCGGGCATTACTGTTTCTGAAAAAATATGAGGGTTGCCAGGAAAAGATCGCTGTTAAGCAATAAGGTCGCCTATTTGTACCACTTTTGTTAATTGTCTGTTTCATAATGTTCTTTCAGTGTGTGTGCAATAAAGTGTTATCTTATCTTATCTAAGATCTTTTTAAAGTTCGATTGCTCTAAACTCGCTGCCACTCAGCCCATACCTTAACCCCTATTGATATGAGCCAGATTTCCATTTAATTTAACCGAGTATGACTGATGCAGGTTACTGTTAGGCGAATTGTGGAATTATGTATGTTTGTCACGAGACTAGTTTGTGTGTTAATAGTCGCAAGTAAATTGGATTATAATAACGTAGTTAGCACTCGCAGCTTAAGTTTTTCCTTTAATTTAATGCTGTATTTATCAAGGTATGGGGAGCACTTATCGTTATTGTAGAAATTGTAATGCATTTGAGTATATAGTATAGTATTTAACACTTCAATTTTTTATTTTATTTATTTATGGACATCCAATAAGTTCATTCACTTAAAACTAAAAAAGTTATAGTTACATAGTGGTTTCCTGCGGCTTAATCTGCGTGGTACCTATTCCCGTTGGAATATTGGGATAAAATATAGGCTATGTCACTCGGGAAGACTATAGCATTATAATGGTGAAAATATTATTAAAATCAATCCTGTGGGTTTTGAGTTTATCCATTACAAACATACAAACAAAATCATCGTTCGCTTTTTTATCATGCTACAAAAATTTGTTATATTCTTTTCTTTCTTGTGAAAATTTCTTTACATATAGAGTCAATAAACTTATTTAAAGACTGTTGAAAAAGTAAAAAGTCATAGAATTTTCGACGTTCTTGGTCGGAAGTGGAATAAGCCAGAGTCATCACAATCAGAGCAATGGAGTCATACCTTTTTTTTTTCTTGAAAATGTTTTTTTTTGTACCGTTCGTACCTTTTAATGGACCCTTTTACATATCTAATAAATACGTTCACTCACGTTAATAACATACTACTCTTGCAATCTTTGGTTAATATACTGTTGCTTTTCTGACATGTCGCCTCATTTCCTTATCTCAGCATGCACAGTCACGAATGTTTCCTACATCTCGCTTTCAAGATTTTTTCCGTGACAATCGTGACCAGCTGAGATCTCACCAACTGACAGAAGTAAGGTAATGCCATTGACATTTTCATGTCTCGACGCCTCACAAAATTTGCTCTAGATTGTTCGACATGTTTCTTCAAGATTGGTATGTTAATTATTGGCTGGATATGGTGGAATAATATAAGATGGAGTCGAAGATTGAAACTTATATTTGTAAATTCAAATATATTTTTTTATCTATTACAACAATGTAAGAAATTTTGGTTTGATACCTATAAAGCTAATTTGGACCTCAAAGAAGCATCTTGTACCTATGCGAAATTTTATTTTAAAACGGTGTGAATTTTTTATGGTATCAATTATGGGGAACTTGGAACAAAATATAAAATGATAGAATAGATTGTTTCCAAGCTAATTACTTGAATAAGTACTTAATATACGACCGATTGAGCGCAGGGGTAAAGTACCTGCCTTCTGCGCCAGAGGTTTCGGGTTCGATTCCCGAACAAGACAAATATTTGTGTGCATGAACATGTCTATTTGTCTTGGTATGGGTGTTTTCTATGTATATTAAGTATGTATTTACAAACAAAAAAAAGTATATAAGTATATATTTATCCGTTATCAAGTTCACGTAGACACAGTTTCTTAAGAAATTAACTACGGGCTTAGATAATTGGTGTGATTGTAAAAATAAATATTATTATTTATTTATTATAGTAGCAAGGCTATCAAGACCAACAAACGTTTACAAATGCAGGTATAAGACTAACACACAGAAACAAAATGAAACCAAAAGTTCATCACACAAATGATTGAACTCGTGACCATTGGCGCAGCTTACACACGATCTCTACTCAATGCACTATTTAGCCAATCAGTTGAATTCAAACTAACTTGCTTTGCTCTCTTTAGTGAACTTAAAATACGAATTAACTGCCGGAATAAACTGTCCCACAGTATTTAAGTCCCAAAATAAAGTTCACACGCTCGCCGGTGGGCAGGCCGCGACAAACGGGCAACAAAATATTTGTCTTGCGCTAAGGGCGACAAATTATTTGTCCCGCGCTAAATGTTGGCTACAATGTCGTGGGACGTGTGACGTGACGACATTCAAGCTAGTTAAGATATTACTGTCGTCGAAATTGTAAATATTGGTTTATGGGTGTTTCACATGCAGACGACGATATTTTTTTTTCTTTGGAGTCAAAAAAATCAGTCAAGTTGTTTTCCTTGGATGCTGTGAGTTCATAAAGCAGCTGTGCAGTTAAGTACTTAATTGGATTAAATTTGCATTACCTATTACCACAGATTACTAAATAGTTACCTATTACTATATTTTAACCCACCTTTTGATTTTACTTTAGGACCTATCTTTACTTTAGCCAGTTCATTAGTGACTGGGGATTCCGGGAATAGTGCGCTTCCACCTTCAGCCTTCGTCCCGCCCCGTTGTGGATTTAAAAAAACCTAGCTGTTCCTTAACGTGAAAGACGGACAAACAGACAAACAAACACACTGTGCCTGTTTCACAATGTCTGAGTAGGAGATACTTGCCAGTTTAATTGACAGTTTTGTGTAGACTATCTGTCAAGTAACTATACAAAGTACTTAGACATTGTGAAACAGGCCCTTATATTATAAAGTTTGGATTTTGATATTAGTAGAGCAGTATTGACAAGCTTCAATCCCAACCATGGGATAACACAAACTAATTAGGTGTCTATTCGTATTCCTTATTTGTCAAACACACAGCTCTCTATTAAGTATACCGTGAGAATATACCGGGTGGGGCCTGAAACACGATCAAAAATCAGCTGTTCCATAGAAAATTTTAAATCGAATAGATCAAAATGTATGGAACAGCTGATTTTTTTTCGCGATTTCAATGTTGGTACCATAGTAAAAGTTGTTTGTATGCATGAGTACATTGACCCCTTAAATTTTTTTTAAAATCGTGTTTCAGGCCCCACCCTGTATATGTACTAGCCTTCCGCACGCGACTTCGCCCGAACAGACTACACGACGTTATCCTGCGGGAATATGATGTTTTTCCGGGGTAAAAAGTCACCCAAAATCACGTCGATACGTTGCTTTCGTTTTGACGTGAAAGACGGACAAACAAACAAACATAGTTTCACGTTTCTAATATAAGTACCCAGTAGGTAGGTATATATTTAACAAAAAATGTTAATATATTCGCGTTAATTCGTTTTAATACAAAATAAACCGATAGTTTAACCTGAGGTTACCGTTAAAACAAGTTTAGGAAGGAAATTCGCCAAAACCTGTTCGAAAGATTAATGTACGCAATTTCTTTTTAATAGTCACGGTGTTTTAGTAAAAAGGTTTAATGATTATTATTTAATTATTACTTATGTTCCTTGACTAATAGTTAACAATTTACTTTTGGTGATATTCATTATAATTGCTGGTTATTGAGTGTTTGGTGTTGACCTATCGTCGATTTTGTACTGGTTTCAATAGAATTCCACAAAATAAAAAATAAAAAAATTCGAAGAACACAAATAAAAATTCACGTAAAGACCAATTTTAGTAATTTAGTATGAAGACATTAAAAGTAAAAAGAAGCAAAAGGGCACGCCAGAATTAGTTTTCACGAATTGAAGGAGATCAGTCGCGCTTCATACATGTTTTACTTCATACATAAAATAAAAGTGTCGGCCAACAAAAATAAATTGCATATTTTTATTGTAAACAGTGTAACGATCATGTTTTGTTGCGACTTCAACAGTGTACGATTAGTGGCCAAGCAGTTATTCAAGTTTGAATATGTAATCTTTTCTTCATTTTCAAACTTGAATATAGCTTGGCCAAAGTGCGGCCAACGAATATAAATTGCATATTATTATTGTAAACAGTATTACGAATATTACATTGTTGTTAATTTCTGGAATTTCTACACATAGTGAGTCTGGATTTCCCTTTCACAGAGGATGATGATGAGAGCGGGTAACCAAATTTCAAACTCAATCTTGCTTTCTTCTTCTAGTGTGTCGATCAACTTGACTTGAAATCCGTTCAGCCCAATACTGCGCCACACGTACTGCGTTCTCAGTGGCGTTATATAGGTCTTCGCGCGTGCAAGATGAAGTGCACGCGGGGCAGCACATCAGATGTGCCATGGTTTGGGAGGAAGCACCACATTCACATCCTTCGTTGGAGGAATAGCCCCACCGGCAAAGATTATGCTTACATCGGCCCACCTGGGTCCGAAGTCTGTTCAATGACTTCCAGGTTAGCCACGGTAACCAATGCCCGGGGGGCAGACTTTCCTTGATGGTATTCGGAGTAATCTTGCTTTGATGCCGTTGCAGATTTCTTTTAATCCTCAACAGGATTATATCCTCACACCTGATATCAAGTGAAGAATAGGCTGAACGTAGAAGCGCGCTTCTAACGGAGTTCTAACTCTAAAAGAATCTCCAACTGCCGGAACATAAAAATATTGTAAGCATTATTGTTGCTATGGCGTCAGACTTCATAAGATGGTGGAAGATAACCAGGCGGACTAAGAACAAGTCGTACCACCAACCGAAATAGAAGATACAATTTGCAGTCATTCAACATGAGATATATTTTTTTAAATCCCCATTGGTAGGGCACAGGCCTTCCATATTGATGGATAAGGAAGATGTAGACCCCCACCAATTGGCAAAAAAGGGTCCTCACCAAACGATATACAGGATATTTTTTTTGAGTGTACAAATTTTTAAGATCGTCTCAGGATCTGTAAGTGAACAACTTTCTCTTAGAAACATAGGTCGAAATATGGATTTATTGTGCGAGTGTGATACCTTCCAATTTTAATTATTTTTGCTGTCGTCAACTCGCGCGCACTTATAAAGTACAGTCAAGTAAAACGGATTGGAACAAAAACTATAAATATTAACTAGCTATTCTACGCAAGTTCACCCGTACGATTTAAATATTTAAATGTACCATATTGCATCGAATTAGATCGAAATGTTAGTAGATAGTTGATACTCAACAGAATATACATAATTATGTATAAAATACTATGTAGCTGTCCAAATAATCATAGTTTGGATTCTGAAGTACCAGGATAACATAGATAAGGAGGCAGTAGTTATAGTACACAGGTTAAGATTTTTTTCTAACCAGTCGCAACTTTATCTACCTCCTCCATAGCTATGTTATCCTGGTACTTTAGAATCCAAACGGTAAATTCGCAAAGCTACATTGTCCTTGTACTTTAAACCGTTACTAGAATACCAAGTACCCATATTAAATTTATCTTAAGGTTGTTGTAGCTGACTGTACATAAATAAATGTGCGCGCGAGTTGACGACAATAAAAATAATTAAAATCGGAAGGTGCCAACTCGCGCACGCTCGCGAGTTTTACACTCGCGAGTTGACGAATAATTCGAAATATTACAATTTTTTTTCGACTCTTCATACGAATCGTACTGGGTGCCTACCATCAACTTTAAGACAGCGATTCAGAAATAGCGCGATGCAGAATAGGTTCCTAAAATGAATTGCTTTCTTTCGTACTCTGACCTTCTAAAAACTGGATCGCAAATGAATTGCTAAATGTTAATGACCGAACGATTTGTGTCCTTTTTCTTCTACCCGTCTCTTTCACTCGATTCTGTCATGCCCGGAGAGTGAGAGGGACGGGTATAACCTGCAGGTGACATGTTAAATCGACCGGGTTATAAGTCAAATAAGAGTTTCCTGACAGCTTAGCGGCTGTGAAATGTCATTGATCGATCACTGAATCGCTGTCATTGATATTAAGCTGTCGTGGTACGAATAAGCGAAGCAGATCAGTTTAGGTCCTAAACAAAACCGCAATAAGAGTTGATGGTAAGCACCCTGATCACGTGATCGATTTCGTATGGGAAGTCCAAACATTTTTCTTGTATTTCGACCCATATTTCTAGGAGAAAGTTGTTCAATTACCGATTATGAGACAATCTTAAAAAATTGTGCACTCATAAAAAATTTATCCTGTATTCATTGTGCAAATGTTTTATTTCAATAAATAAATTGTGTTGTTTTGAAGTTGCATAGCTATTTAAATAATGCGGAACTGCTTACTGACCTTGCTGACAGTCACGTCAGCAATTGATATACTGTGCTAGCTTTAAATTATCTAGAATAACATGCTACCTTCTTTAAATAAAATACTTTAAGACAAGAGTCAAACCTGCTATGTGGATATGTCTATTAAATGTTATGGTTTTCAGTATTTACAACTGAATATTACATTCACTTGTTAATACTGAAAAGTCCTTGCGCAGCCTTTCAGTCACTCCAATTGATATGTTTATTACTCTTATTGTAATTTTTTACACTAATGAAATATTGATGGTGTCAAATTTCCTTTACCTTGAAAATTTATAAAATACTTGCTCATTTGTCTCAGTCGTTGTTATAACAAACTCCAGAAAAAAATGTCTAGCCAGAATATTGTCAATTTCACTCCCATATTTAGGTATATTCTTATATTCACAAACTATTTTTATCGGTGTACATAAAAATTTCCTTCCTTCAATTTTTTTATAAGACCAATTAAAATAGGTATTTAGATGTCTTCGCACGTCTATAATTCTTTACTCGTATTACCACAGCCGTCTCTATCGTCTTCTATAGAGAAGGCTATGGTATTACCATGAAGTTCGACTTAATACTGAGGTAACTGGAGCGTGCAGTACGAACAATTTTTTGAATACCACAAATAACACAGTGGCTGTCTTCCGTCTCACCTACACTTTAAAAAAATACGTATGGTCATATGAGACAGCTGACAGCCACTACATACATAAATGTCAAATTTGGTGGCGACACTTTTTTATTCAGGGTGAGAGCTCCAGTTACCTCAGAGTATTAAGTCAAACTTCATGGGTATTACACAACTTCTTTCTCTTGTTGTATTTCTTTTAATATTTTTTTATCTATGGTCCAGTCCAACCGGATCCAATTCGAACAAAACATTCTTTTTTCAAATTCACCTCTTCGCATTCAATTAACGACATGATTTGCAATATTTTCACCATGCGGCAGATTGTAACATGTCGTACGCTTTACACTTCGTTAGGCGTTGACGAAAACGCAAATTGAAATATCGTTTCGCGGACTTGACCGATTATTTTAGACATCGATAGTGAAAGCGAGTTTAAGCTTATCGATAACTAATCGTTATGACATTGACCATGGTATTACTTTTAGATTAAATGAATGCCGATAGAACTAGCTGGAGAAATCTTGTGAAATCACAGGACTTTTGTTTTAGAATGGTCGCGTTGGCAAAACCGTTTATATGGTCGGTGACTCGTTATTCTAATTGGACAAGGAATAGTTGGTGATATATGACAGTGCGATTGTTCTTCGTCTAATTAACTTTAGAAAACGGCGTTCCTAAATGCACATACGTAAGAACTTCGCACTAGCGCGGTACGAACAATATTTGATTTAAGATTTAGTAATAAATAATAATGTCAGTAAAATTCGCGGTTGTTGTGGTATTTCTAGAGTTATAGACAGTTGCATTAGGTTCTTAATTTATAAGTAGGTATGTTGTTTGTTAAGTTCCTGTTAAATAGACGAGAATATTAACATTGTGACACTAAAGACTGAGAAGACACTAAGAAGAGTCTTCATATTATTATGCATTTTAGTCTTAGTGTCTTAATTGAATACACTTGCTGCCGGCCAACTTATCTGCAAATACTTAAGTCCAATAAATGTTTTTTATTACTTTCTTTCTTCTCTTCTTAGAGCTGCAGTTTTCAAGGGGATAAGACAATTTATTGCAAATAGTATACAAAATTATTTAAATTTTTAGTTTTTTGCATTCACAATGCAATTTTTATTACTGAAAAATGGAAAATGGAGTATTTAGAAAAAATCGACCCGTCTCACAACCAGCTCCGATGGGACTCGAACCCACGACCTTTCGCTTTCCGGGCGACTGCTCGATCAGTTGGGTTTGTATAAAGATCTGAATCTCCTCCATTCACTCCCTAGGTGGCCATCATCTAATCATAGCTAGGTCAATCCCTGGTGGAGAACCAAGGATTCAAAGTTACCTCGTTAGTTTGTATGAAAATCGACTGGTGTCTTTAATTATGTGACCGCCACTGTATATAGTTAGGTGTAAAAATATTCCTACCCATCGAGCGTGGCAAAGGTTTCAGAAATATTTCTTTAACAGATTTGGCTTTAGCATAAAATCTCCTAGAATTTGTTTAATATGTTCTTAAGTAATTTTTAAGTAGCTTTACGGCCAGAATTAATAACCTATCCACAGATAGGGATAGGTGCGATCCAGATTAGTTGCTAGGCAACACCTAGCAACACCCTGGCAACTGTCGTTAATTCTATGTTAATATCAAGCGTTGCATAGCAACTAATTTGGATCGCACCTATCCCTATCTGTAGATAGGTTATTAATTCTGGCCGTTAGAAAGCAAAAATTTAGGTATCTAGTCCACCTACCGCTGACCGGAGCGGGTATCAAAGCTATGCGAGCGATAAATTAAAGGCTGTCACATTAAGCCTTCTGTTGTGACAGGCTGATATTGACACCGGCGTGATACTTTAACTAGTTTTTGCATCGCCTGATCGGCTTAGTCTTGACTTTGGAGAGCTGTTATCGCCATTTCACTTTAAATGTAGATCACAATATAACATATTGAGATAATGTTTTGATTTATGTTTTTTTAGTACACTACGATAGAAAAAAATTATGCCCTACTTTTTGGTACCTACTCGTATATAATAACAAAATACTTAAAGAGTTTAGAACGTAGACTAAGCAATGTATCATACATTGCTTAGTCTAATAGTGTATATACACGTTCCGCTCCGACAGCCGATTTGGTCTGCTCCCAGACCAAATCTGCGCTACACACGTTCCGATTTGGTCTGTTCCGACCAAATCTGCGCTACACACGTTCCGATTTGGTCTGGGAGCAGACCAAATCGGCGGTCGGATAGGAACGTGTGTAGATGCTATAAGTTCTATGTATCCGTTGTACATTTTGTATGAAAACCGGAGCAGCGCCTCTATCGGTTGTATAAGGAACTGAAATTTGCTGGATGGTTTAGTTTACTTTTCGATTACCATAACGATAGCTTTATATGCTAGTGGTACTGTCATGAATATTTGTCCATTTTCAGACTTTGCCGCATGTGAAGATCTTCATAAGTGAGATATCACCAAAAGCGTACTACGCATTTTGATTGATTAGGTATTTGATTTCCCAGTAATTTTATTTCAAGTATTGTAAATTGATTGCCCTTTGTCGAAATAATTACACTATTTAACTGATTAGACGAAAAGATTGATTCCTGACTTTATCCCAATTGTTTCAAGGGTCTGCGGTATATCTATCTCCTCAAGAAAAACCTTTGAAGAGTTTCTTGCCGATTTTTGTCCAAGGTCTGGAGCCCCGTCGGGTTTGCGAACCGATGGCGTAGCTTCTATGACGTTTACAAGTATTGTAAATAACAATCTAAATTGAATATATATTTGACTTTGACTTTTACACTCCACTCTACCACCTGTCAGTTTACCTAAGCTAAGAATCGGTATATCGCATTAATTAAGGGCATTCCTGCGATCAAACTCAGAATTTACAATGTTTTTAAATTAAATTTCCTGACAAAGTATCATTGCTAGGTCTTCCAAAATATTATATGTGATAGATCTTTTCTTTATGAAGGGAAGTTACTAAATTTTATTTGAATTAAATAAATACAATGTACTAAAAAAAAATATTTTCAAGACCCCTTTTTTCCGTCTTAAACTCAATTATCTCAATAACTATTTGAGTAATCAAGCTAATTTTTTTTGTGTAAGTAGTTCTTAGTCATATCTAAGGAAGTTACTAAAATTTTTTTTTGTAATATTTATATTCAATAACTAGTATCTCAAAATGCATAGTGCACCGTTTCGCAGCATAATTCTTCAGTCTCCGCCTGGCATTGGCGGCGTTTGGACGTGGAGACTGTATCGCTCCGATTGGGCCAAAATTGAAAAAAAAAACTCACACTATGATGCTAATTTTTTTCAATGATGCTTATTTTGCTAGGAAATATTGAACTAGCGCTTCAGGATTGGGTATAAATGAGTGCTTTGCCATTTATTGCATTTAACCATAGACCTATGTAACCTAGGACAAGTAATAATTTTACTCATTACCTAAAGCAAACACCAATAGTTTGAAATAAAAGTGACGGATAATATTGCCTAAGATACTTAAGAGCCCATAAAAGTTGTACTATTTGAGTACCTATATTTTGTTGTGTTGTAGGTAGGTAGGTACATAATTAGTCTAAGTTTCTAACTTCTACTACTGTATATAAAATTTATGTTCGTTTTAGGTTCCTCACAAAATTGGAAATGTGAGAAACTTAAGATAGGTAGGTGTAAAAAATTGCATCTAGAAATAAGAAATTAGCTTGTTGAAAAAGTTTTTTACAGAGACATAATGCAATAAAAAGCAATTCTTGAAATAAAACCGACGTAAGTTTTTTTCATATACCTAGTTGATCTAATATTACCATTACACCAATTTTATGAGACTGTGAAAAGTCCTGCTTCTTACCTTTGAGTGAGGAACATAAACCGCATCATTTTGTGAAAATTTCAGGTTCAAAACATTCTTGAAGTAACAACTTCTTTAGCGGCGTTGTGCACTATTTGTGATGGGTAAAAATTGTAACTCGCGTCAGGATCACGTGACCGTTAGACGATCACGTGACCGTAAGACGTACTTGGCGGCCTGATCGAAAAATTGTTACAATGTCATTAGAATACGAAGGCAAATTTCGCCATCTTTCCCAATGGTCTGATACCTCTGGCACCTCGGTTAGACAAAACAGGCGGCGCGCGGCGGCAGAACAGAAAACCTCGGTTCAAATCCAGTCCGTATTATTTTCTTTTTTTTTGTCCATATTCCTTTTTTTTGTGAAAAAGTCTAGGGAGCCCTTTATCAACGCATCTAGTTCATTATTATAAGTATATTTTCTACAAATCAACTGGTTAAAAATTTAAGAATATCAAAAATGCACAACGTTTATATTCAAGTTTTCTCTTCTGCCGACACTCCCGGAGTGCAACTCGCTGTTTTTTAATACTAATTCTCTTTTCCATTATAATTATAATACCTAGTACAAAATAGAGCATGCATACAATTTCTTGCAAGAAATGCTCTCGCGGTTTTGAAATTCGAAATTCGAAATCCCCACAACAATATCTAAAACCGATGGTTGAGGCGCCAGTAGCAATAAAAAAGAATGAAAGGTCTGTCAGCTGTATTGACAGTTTAAACTCTCAAATTTAACCACCGCGTCAGATAAGTTTGCGGAGTTCTGTAAGGAGACTTGCATAGTCGGAGTAAAATTTTTGATACTCTAATGAAATATTGCATTGGTACAAGTACTTCCGAAGGAGGAATATTTATTTCATTATTTAAATTTCATTGCACAAAGTATAAACAAATGGCGGGCTAACTTTAAACTGACTAACATATTATATCAAAGATAATCCTACTTCCTACTTATAATATTATAAATGTGAAAGTTTAAATGTTTGGATGTTTAATACTCAATCACGCCAAAACGGCTGAACGGATTTGGCTGAAATTTGAGACATAGATACTTTGTAGCCTGGAGAGGAACATAGGCTACTTTTTATCCCGGAAAAGTATCAAATTCCGGCGGGATAACGTCGTGTAGTCCACGCGGGCGAAGCCGCGGGCGGAAAGCTAGTTAACTCATAAAAATAAATAATCTCGAAGAAGTTTTATATACACTCTCTGCCACAAATGTCATTTATTTAAAGTAGGTGGCTAAAACGTGAGTGATTAGATTACATACCCTTTGGAAGCGGCCATGGAAGAAATGGCAGTTTTGTATAAGTAGTACGAAACCAAACCGTTTCAGCTGCTCGACTCTGATGTTGTCAAAGCCAGCAGCTTTACCTTCTTTGAGCTTATCAAGGGCAAACTTGAGCTCTGTTTCTGTAAAAGCCTCGTCCAAGTGGTTAACCTCTTTACCAGGGTCTCGTGTAAATTTCTTCTGGAGACTTTTCGTGGAAGCTTTCCCATTTTGGAGTAAGCATGGTGAGCGATCTGGTTTGTGGTCACATTGGAATGACGATCAGCGATTTTAGGATCATTATTTAGTTTCCTTATAAAACACCATGCCTTCTTGCTTTTATGCGTCATATCTACGCCTTCGATTAGCTTGTTCCATTTTTCTCTCGTTGTTTCGGATATGGCTTCTAGCAATTTATTCCCAAAATCTATGGTGTCCTGTGAGATGGGATCTAATTCATACTGGTCTTGGTATGTCATCCTATCATATTATATTTAAAAACATATATTTGATGCTTGGGAGAGCAAGCGAGATGTAGTTGGTATTTATTGTGACCTCTCCAAAGCTTTCGATTGTGTTAATCACCAAACGCTTTTAAGGAAATTAAAACATTATGGTGTCTATGATAAATCGGTTAGCCTTATGCAATCATATCTATGTGAAAGAACACAGAAAGTAGTTATCAACAAAACTGAGTCTACTGGAGCCCCTATCAACATGGGCGTACCCCAGGGGTCAATACTGGTCCCTTTTGCTGTTTTTAATTTATATAAATGACCTTCCTTTTTAAGCAAAGAATTTATGCGAGACAGTGCTATTTGCTGATGACACTTCCTCTAGTCTTTAAAGTTGACAGAGGTAATAATTGTTCTGACGAAGTAAATAGTAATTTATCGAAAGTTGCGCATTGGTTTCATAGCAATAATCCATTCCTTTACCATGGTACCATTAGACAGTACCATTGATGGTACTGTGGCAAATTCTTTTTGCCGAGGTACCATCAATTAATCTATCATTAAACTCGAAAAAAACAAAATGTGAAAAAAAAATCTCTGCCAAATGTAAGACAGGTTGATATTCACATAAAATTGGATGACAATGTAGTAAAATTAATTAACAGTACTAAATTTTTAGATATAACATTAGATTATGGACTTCAATGGGACCCTCATATTGAAGCCTTGGCCGGTAGACTCAGTTCTGCGGCATTTGCTGTTAAAGAAATAAGGCTTTTAACCGATTTTGAAACGGCAAGGTTAATCTATTTTAGCTATTTTCAGAGTGTATTGTCCTACGGCCTATTACTTTGGGGTTCAGCAGCTAACATCGAAAGTATTTTGGTGGAAAAATGGAAAATGAAGTATTTAGAAAAAATCGACCCGTCTCACAACTAGCTCCGATGGGACTCGAACCCACGACCTTTCGCTTTCCGGGCGACTGCTCTAACCACTGAGCTACGGAGTCGTTACGAGAAGCGTCGAATTTATACCCTGCCGGCTTCTGTTTGCCCGAGTACCTACATACAACCCAAACCTCTTAAAGTCGCAAGTGAATAGGCATCTTCTGGGTGAATCTATTCACACAAAATTTTATTCAAGTACTATAACCAACTACATTATAAAACTACCTTTGTGAGTTCACTCAATTCACGCGACTAATTTAATAAACATTGTTTAACTGTTTAGAATTTTCCGAATATCAGTCAATCACTTTACAATGCAATGGATGTACCCATTATTGTCTCTTTTGCTGTCGCTTTTGGTTGTCATGTCACACATACCACAAAATTGTCTTGAGATTCATGTCAATGAATATGACAAAATTTTAACATATAGTTGTGTTGCTGTCGCTTCGGTATTAATTTTTAATTAGTACAAATATTTCAGCATATCGCATAATATTTAAACAGAAAAAAGAACCTGACGTTAGGCAAGTTTTTACGTTTTTTACCCATTTTTAGAGCACAAGGGATATGATGCGTACATGGCGAAAAATAGTGACAGTGAAAAATAAAGATATTTTAAAATGAGTAATGAAAAAAGGTTTTTTTAAAGTGGCTGATTTATAACCTTACGTGGCAAGTTTACATTAGTAAACAAAGTATCAATTATTTCAGTTGCGCTACATTTTGTTTAAACAAATTCGACGATCTCCGTGGCCGATTGGTGTACGCACCGGTATTCTAGGTGCCACTGTCTCGGAGGTCCCGGGTTCGATTCTCGGACGGGTAAATGTCGAAAACTAACTTTTAGATATTTTCTTGTATCTGGGTGTATGTGATCGTTGCTTCCAATTTTCAATGACACAAGTTATTGTATTATTTGATATTATCATTTTTGGTATTGGAATAATATGTATTTTATTTTATTTTTTTGTACTTAAACAATATTTTTATTTAAGTGTTTTTTTTATATATTGATTTATATTATAGATTGATAGCGTGATTTTATATAAACGTTATACTTATTTAAATATTGATTAACTAAGTAGATTTATTTTGTAAAAAGTATTAGATGATGGGCTAGTATGAGTTAGAAAAATGGAAAATGAAGTATTTAGAAAAAATCGACCCGTCTCACAACCAGCTCCGATGGGACTCGAACCCACGACCTTTAGCGAAAGGTCGTGGGTTCGAGTCCCATCGGAGCTGGTTGTGAGACGGGTCGATTTTTTCTAAATACTTCATTTTCCATTTTTCTATTATAAAATTTGCATTGTGAATGCAAAAAACTAAAAATTAAAATAACTAGTATGAGTTATTTATATTATTTCATATTAAATTATAAGTTTTATTAATTTGATTGGAATAAATCTGAAAATGTACCTACTGGTTAGAGCAGTATACATTATTTATTTTTTTCAGTGTAATTTGTAGCAAATGTTTTAGTTTTGCCTGCGAAGATCATTTCGATAATGGATATATTATCGAAATGATCTAGAGATAGAAAATAAATATAAATAGCCCCTGCTGTATTCTGCATTTTGAAGAATCGTTTGAAGTGACTATCTTTGTTAAAAAAAACTTTTTTTACTACATACGAATAATATCTAAGATCTACTCTTCCTACAAACGGACGTTTACAATAAATATTCATAATAATTCTTCTTGTATTCTACATAATATAATTTCCTTAGTAAAAGCGCACATAGGTGATATTTTAGATATAAATAGAATGCGCGCTGCATGCCGCGTCTACACGTATTTCTCAGTCTACGAGAGTGCCGCGGCCGGAGTCTTACCGATCCCAGCACCCCCTCGCTTGTGTAAGCAACGGCCATCGACGATATTTTTTTTACCTATGCTATATCCTTAAGTACCTAATTTAATTTACGAGACATTATACATTTTATAGTAAATTGATAATTATTGTTAATAATATGAATTATAATACTTAATCTAATTGAATGGAATTTCTTGACATTGTGAATTGAATTTTGATTTATTTTTTGACATTACTTAAATTAATTCATCATTTGTGCTAACATAGTATTTAAGTATTTTTTACTAACAAATCTGGATCTTGATATCTGAAAATAAATGATTTTAATTTAATTTAATTTAAGCACCGTCCGCCAAAAATAAATATTCTCTAAAACGTTGATACGCTACTTTCCGGTTGCTGTCATCCCTTATCAACGGTATTAGTGTGAGACGAGCCATTAGTGTAATTTTAATATGGGAAATTATTAATAACAAACTGAGGTATCTCGATCAACAACCAAGACCAGTTACGAGGTAGTTGATCTGATGACGCACTGGCCGTTTTAAAAGAGCGTCTTACTTCGATCATATTTATAGCTCGTTGAGCGTCCGACCTGCGATTTTGGTTCCATATGGATGGTTATCAGATGGGTGACCGTACATTTAGTTTCAAGCTCCTCCGTGCTTCGGTAAGCATGATAAACTGGTGGTCTAGACCGCACACAAAAATTGAAAATGAAGTAAGTATTAAAAAAAATATCTACCCGTGTCACAACCAGCTGGGACTCGAACCCACGACCTTTAGATTTTTTCTAAATACTTCATTTTAAATTTTTCAATAATAAAAATTGCATTGTGAATGCAAAAAAGTTAAAAATTAAATAACTCGCACACAAGAAGTTAACGTAAGAAATATCAAAGAAGTCATTGTGGTTCTTTAACATCAGGCTATAAATCATATCCAGAAACTATTACAATTATTCCTATACCTATTTTAAACTAGAGGTTGCGGGCGGTTTTACCCGCGTGGTACCCGTTCCCTTGGGAATATCTGGATAAAATGGCCTGTCTATATTTTAGGAAGAATGTGGCTTTCCAATTATCGTTATGGAAATTTTAAAATAGGTCTACTACTTTTTGAGTACCTACTATTACCTATATCCATTACAAAAATACTACCAAACAAAAAATCTAATGTTTCCCTTTATAATATTATAGATTTCTCGTTCATTCAAAACGTTCCCTAAAGGAATTGTCAACATAAAACTTACATTTAACCGTCTGCATCATGAAGTTCGACTTAATACTGAGGTAACTGGAGAGTGCAGTACGAACAATTTTTTGAACCACAAATAACACAGTGGCTGTCTTCCGTCTCACCTACACTTTAAAAAAATACGTATGGTCATATGAGACAACTGACAGCCACTACCTGCCACTACCTGCCACTACATACATAAATGTCAAATTTGCTGGCGACACTTTTTTATTCAGGGTGAGAGCTCCAGTTACCTCAGAGTATTAAGTCAAACTTCATGGTCTGCATAAACACAATTTTTTTTAAAGAGTATTTACACAGGCATGTATTAGGAACTTATTGCGACATTCACACATCACCTGAAAAAATAAAATGCTGAAAAAACGATCATCAACAAAATCAGTGTCGTATCGTAACAGCTGCCAAATGTTCAGCCTTGACTCGGCATTCAACCTGTTTACCCAGTGCTTACATCAGCTCCCTGATTCACAAACCGTCGGAAACGGATTCGGATTCGAATTCTGTGTTTTGTCTTTGTCTATTTTAAAGCGAGTGATATAGACAGGGCATACATTCGCTGTCGGGACGGTTCGTGAATCAGGGGACTGATTTAAAATAAAAATAATGTTTTGTATTATTTAAAGCAGTAATGAAAATTATTTATATGATTATTCGAATTTATTTCAAAGGTTCACACATCTCATCCAACCGAATAAAAGCCCCTGAATTTAATAAAAATAAATGGAATGAATGGAATGGAGATGGAAGACAGCCACAGTGTAATTTGTGGTCACAAAAAAGTGTTAGTACTGCACTCTCCAGTTACCTCAGTATGTAGTATAGCTCCATGGGTTCAGCTATGAAATTGCGTAAAGTCAATCGTATTCATTTGACAGTTCATATTATAACATAATAAATGTCATTCCATACAAATTGCAGCAGATTGAATACGATATGAACTGTCAAATTAATACGATGAATGACCTTACGCAATTGCCCCCTAGATTAGTATCTTCCTTCTTCACACATTTTTTGTCAGTTGAAAGGTGCGCAATATGCTTTTGCTGTATCAAAAGTTATGATCATTAAAATGTTACCAAGAGGAAATGGCATTTAATCAACAATTTGTGACCCAAACTTTGGGTCAGTAGCATTGGCCATTGTTTTGAATTAGGACGAGTTGTTACAATCGCTTCACGTGGCCAGACATGTTGGAATTCAGGTTTAGGGCTTTTGCGCTGCGATTACTGATTAAAGACATTGAACTAAATGTTGAGTCGAATTATGATGAGAAAGCTTACTAAATTTTGCAAATAAACTTGGACGCTCTTATGTATACAATTAAAGTAAGCTTCGATACTAGTCGTAAAATACCATCGTATATAAGCTATTCCTAATTACGATAGATAGGATCTGATATTGCCGTGTTCTCGTTTCTGGTCAATAGTAGTAAACCAGAGATCAGCACCGTCTATTATTCCGTCTTATTGATTTCAATATATTGGAAAAGTAATAACAATCATTATGCTTTCCGAAAGTAAATGATTTCTCGTATCTTATATGATCTTTTACAGGCTTAGTACTAACAACTTTATCATGCCTATAACTTTCTAAAACTTAATTCGGAAACAAGATTGTTAGTAATCCCAAGCCTAGTTTTCATGGAATTCTCCTATTTCCAAATCGCCTTTAATAATTTTCTTTCCCATTTGAAAGTTTGCCAATTTCGATGTGTGAACGGCGGTGAAGGTTAGTAAGTCGATCCGATTGAGTAATTCTTTAAAACGATGCTTTTAGCAAACATACGTGACACACGCCGAGGGATTTGCGTCATTTTATCACGACAGCGAGTTTGTGAATGAACTCTGACTCAGATTTGACAAGGCTTTTTATAGAAATTGCGTTTAATGTTTTTGTTTTACTTATGTCTTAAATAAAAGCCACAGAAGTGTTTATAATAATATTTTCATTAAATAAAAAATAGTCGTTAAATAATGTATTAATAGTAACACTACCTACTGATAATATTTTTTCATCAAATGAAAATGCTGCGATACTGAAAGCTACTGTGCATCTACTCTAATATTACAGATTCAATGTTTGTCTGGGTGTAAACATCCAAGTAAGTAATCTCTGAAACTATTAAACAGATTTTAAAGAAATCTTTTACCTGAGGAAAGCTAAATTTATTTCCACAGTTATAAAGGCAGTAAGAATCATGAGATAAGAAGAAGAGGCTTGGAATGCAAATACCTCAAAGACTAAACAGGCCTTTGTGATTGTAGAAAATAAAACCAGCACTTCAATATTCATAACACCATACACGACAACAACAAAAGGTATAATAAGGTGCATTCATTCCTGCATTACCGATGCGACCCGCGAATCCATCATTATGCATTCTTACCGACGCTTGCTTTGAAATGTCCTTGCAGGTAGGATGGCAAATTTTGACACAACACTTAGAAACAACCAAGAGATCTTAAAACTGAAACGTTAAGGACCAATTTAGAAATCCGCAGAAGCATCAACATTTGCAGATACTATCAAACAGTTTTTAGAAGGAAAAACTCTTAATACCTGCACTGTAAGGTCCGTATTATCGCTTGCTAAGGTTGTGAATGCAATGATAATGTGCAATATGTGCATGACAAGCCTGTCATAATAACAGGGCAATTTCATCGTAAATACTAAATGGTTTAAGTAGTTCTTGTATTCAAATAGGCTCAGACAGCTGGATGATTGATTTTGTAAAACCTTTGCGAACCTTTTGAAGTGTCGGAGAAAAGCTGTACTGAGCTGTTATTTTGAAACACTGCATGTTCGAAGGCATAACATATTAACGTATCCAACTAGTATATAGCCAGTAAAACATGTAGGTATATTCACTTTAAGTTCCACGCTGAAAGTTATAATTTTCAAAGTTTAGTTCCTTTTCAGGGATCTAATCTATCACATTTGAAATATGAGTCCGAATCTTAAATAATTTCTATAATATTTATTTTTGAACATTGTGATCCGTCCGTCGTTTACAAGTTAGTGTGATCTACATCTCCTTACTTGTATAATCAACCTGTAGGTGTTGGCAAACATTGTATATTAAATCCTTTTATAAAATATCTTTTATACATTCCGGAAAGTAAATTTTGGATGGCAGTCATTTCATCACATAAATTTACAGCCATTTGACACCTTGTCTGAGCAAACAGACTCAAAAACAAATGCAGGTCTTTTTATTTTTAACCGACCCTCCCCTCTAGTCCCCTAATTGACATCCCAGACTCATTACTATCTACCACTCGCTAGGAAGGATAGAGGCAGCTTTGTTACTTTTTGAAAGGCAAAAGCAACCTTAACTGTTCTACAGTGACAGTTGATTATACCTGCAAGAGTTTTTGAAGTAACGGAACTTTCATGGGGGAGACTAAACAAAAGAAATGATACTTCAGTCTTAGGTGCAAAGGCAGCAACTTGCTTGTACCAGACGCTTAATTTGGGAGCCCTACGTGCCTAACAGTTGGGTTTTGTATCCTTTGTTTCAAAGTATGAAGCTGTGAAAGAGAATCTTTGTGACGCTGCCCATTTTTAATGCTGAGATTTTTTGCAATTATAGGGTTTGAGTCTGTGTGTGACTGTTCTCCTACATTCATTTGTCACTCAACACACCTTTTTATCGGCTAATGGTTCTCTAAAATATCTTTCACCTATGAATTTTCAATCTGCCTTATTAGCCCAAGAGCCAAACTGACTCGTTCTATGGAGACTCAACAATAATTCTATATCAGTAATTTCTTTACATAGAAAATTAGATTATCTAGTTTAATAAATAACTCATTAGTAATCCACCAATATTTATGACAGCAACATTTAAAAAAAAACAAATACAAAGCTATAAAAAATCTATAAAAAATGGGCAAAAATGGTATAAGTATTATTCACTTTACATTTGAATACATTTATTAATTATCTTTCGTAATAGTAGTTTGTTACACAAGGAACGTAAGTGAGCTATTACAAAACAAGATCCAATTTGGCGCCCGTGCGAGCGCAGCTCGCAAAGGGCGCTAAAGGATCGAGTGCACCCGAGATATTTAGACGCCCGAGCGAGCGAAACGAGCGAGGGCGAATATAGTTCGAGGGTGTAATAGCTACTTGCAACCGAGGTAAGCATTCTACTTTACATCATTCATGCGAGGTAAATAAAACAATTATATTGTTGTGACAAAATGATTCTTTTATAAGAGAGAAAATATTTATTCAAAATTTGCCAAAACTTGTAAATGTACTTATTTTAACTGCCATTTTCACTGTTCTCTACAGTAAATAGTTTTCATAACATTTTATGAAATAGTAGATTTCATTACAAGTGTGGAAAGCCTGTCATTGCAAAGAGTTCCGACAAATGTCTACCCGAGCCGAGGCGCAGCCGAAGGTGAGGGTTGACAGTCGGAACAAGTTGCAATGACGGTTCCGCACGTGTACTGAACAACTATTTTTAATACTGTTGCGAAAAAATGAAGCAATTTAATAAAATAATAAAACACAATAAACTCAACTAACTAATCGTTAAAGAATATAAGCAGAGACTTTTTTTATGTTTTCTTCACCCATTCTGGGTTGGCAAAGGAAACTATGATCATACAGCCAAGGCTTCAGTAGAATTTTTTTATTGATATGAAATGAAAATTAAATTAAATAAGATGAAATGAAATGAAACCTAACAAAAGCAATCCGAATCCTACAGGAGCGCCTTTCCTTATTTCTCTCTTTTACCACATCGTTTTCCATTAAAGCCACATTATTGCACTAATTCCACCATACTAAGTACCTACCACAATAAAAACCAGAAAAAACTAATTTAGAAAATTAAGAAATAAGGTCCCTCATTTTCTTTTCTCTTACTTGCGCAAACTCCTATAAGCAGATACTATGGTAAATAGTGCACGTCATACCATATTTAGTAATCTGTGGTCATACAGCCAATTTTATGTATTTTTTATATTCATAAATTTAATTTGGCTGATACTAATATTAATTTAATGTATAATTAAAATTACTTTTAAATCTGATATTGAAACAAATTAGTAGCTTCTTTTTAGAAATATTTGCATGAATCATAAAAACTTCTATGATTTTTTTTAGTAAAAACTTTTCTTTTTAATAGACAATATTTTGACAGTTGGGAAAGAAAACGCACGAGTTCGGGAAAGGTAAAGAAAAAGTTCGAGTGTGTAATAGCCCACATCCCGAACGCTATACGTCCCTGCAATACGCCACTTTTTGAGCAACTGTATTAAAAAAATATTGTTTGACCAAGGAGTTTTGCATAGCTTGAATGGTAAAGTTACTTTACAATTAAAGCATTCACCTGCTTGAATTGCAAAGTAATTTGAAAATGGAACGTTATAACTAAACAATACACTGTGTTGCACATGCCAACTTACACAGCCTCTTACCATACTAGTAAATCCTAGTTACCGAGCAGTATGATGTAAAAGTATATAATCCCCCTATATTTGTAAATGAAAAACAAATAAACTTTTAAAAACTCTCTACGTAAACTCAAATTCGCATTACACCTATGTTAAAAATGCTAGCAGAAACAACCGACTTCTTCCTAAAGTATTAGTTTACTGTTTTATTTCTTTATGGATTTCGACTTTGGTGCTTAGATATGGTGAACATAAACACATGTTCACGATAAAATTGGTGATAGCATATTTGCTGAAAAAATTGCACCATTTTCGGGGTATAACTTTTTTTTTATACCTTCCAATGCGATATTATGTTGGATTCCAAAATATAGTCTCTTAAAATTATATTTAAGGTCCGTTTACAAAAATTTGGCCTGTTATTGAATTTTTTACAAAAATATCGGATAGTTCTTGGGCTATATCTTTGGCAGACGTACGCACGTTTCGCTGGCAGTCGTATTGCAGGCGATCGTTTTGCGTAATATTTTGAAATTGATCGTTTCAGCGCAAGAGGAGTCAATATCGTTTTTGTTGTTTTTTTGGTTATTGTTAAATATTACATTACTAGGTACTTCTACTAACAAGGTAGATCCAACTTACCTATAGTCCTGTCCTGAACCCATTTTGCATGCTACCATTTGAGAATAGTAAAGTCGCCGACCTTTGACCGATGTGAAATAAGTGTACCTAAAAGGGAGAATGCAAGTTCCCTAACCGTTGCAGAATTCTCATTATAAAGTAATTGATCCCGACCAATACGCATTGACCTGCACCTGTGTCTAAATAAGGTTTTAATCTTACACCTCGTAACATAGAAAATGTGAGAAATCTGAAACAATGCAGGTAAAATCCGGAAGGCACGGCTCATCGGTCTAATGACCACTGTTTTTCTAAGAACCAGTGTAAGTTGGTCTATGGGTTTGCTTTAAAGTGGGTCCAGTCTAAACGATTTTGTAGTTGAGTTAGGGGAGGGGGAGCTCTGATGGGTTTGGACGGCAAATCCACGCGAGACGACCATTTTCTTGCGTCGTGATTACATTTTAACCTGTGGGAACATCTATAAATTGTCTGCGGTGTAGTTAATAAGAGATCGATATAAGTATCAACTTAGTTATTTTTAAGTATTTATGTAAGTTTCGTCTAATTTGCATGTGATTTGTTAGATTTTAAAAATCATCTAAACAATAATAACTTTACAAATAAAATTGCAGGTAGTTTTCCGTGACCACGGCCCCTAGGAAAGTGCCGAAACGCCGGAAAAAACTAAAAACCTTTTAAAAACATAACTAAAAATTAACTAATATGTGTTCAATATAGATATAGTTAATGTTATATGTTAGTTAAGATAAGTAGAATTATAGACTCTAATTGCGAACGGCTAGACGTTGCATCTCTTTCTATCGCATATATTCTATCGCGCTCGGTAGGGCGGCCCGCTGTAAATTGTATTGAATTGGTATCCCGAGATATACCCGAAGCGGTAGGCACTTATCCCAGGTTCTTGAGCGAGTGACGGACGCCTGGCCATACATGCTGAATTTAACTTTATCGTGTTGAAGTAAGAGTTGCTATTTGTTTAAATAGTTTCGCGGAGTGCAGCTTCTGTACTTGTACTATTTATTCTATGCTAGAATGTTATTTTCACTTCTAACTTGCGCCACACAAAAATCAAAAGTGTGTGATCCAATGACCTGTTGGTGTGATGAAATGTATCCGAACAAATCGTTGACAAAATGGTTAACTGATCCCTTCGAATGCAAGTATTATGTTCGGATACATACCTACATTGATACTATGTTTTGTTTCTCATTCGTGTCGGCATTGACGTCGTGCGGTTTGAGACTGTCTTCACACTTCAATCAAAGGGCGTTAGTTAGTTAGTTATCAGATTTCGATTTAAAAACCAGTTGTTTTTTAATAATAGGTGATCAAATTACATACGCATATAAAATATCATTGTTTACTGTGCCGATATGAACATAGGTAGGTAGGTACTACATATGCCTTAAGGCTATAGCAAAGATATAGCGTAAAAAAAATGTATACGAGAATTTAACAATAGTGTAATAGGCTTTAAATTTATACCTATGTTAAAGCAATAAAAATTGACATGTTAATTGCAGTTAAGTTTCGAATGTCAATAAGCAAATAAGGAATTGATATAATATAAAATAAATCAACACAAGCTTATTGTATCGCCTTAAAGTATTAAAGCCTAATACACATTGAAGGCGGAAGCGGGTCGAGTGCGGTACGAGCGCGGGTCGAAGATGATTTCTAGAGTACGGTGGCATCCAGCCCCCCTACCGCCTAAGCGCCGTCGGCTTGATTACGATTACGACGCATCGTGCCATCCTTGTCATGTCCTATCACATTTGGTATGGCATGACAAGGACGGCACGATGCGTCGTAATCGGCTTCAAGCCGACAGTGCTTGGGCGGTAGGGCCCCAGGTATGTTTCCATGAGATTTTAAGGATTTATGCGCCTGACCAGCGATTTTGCGTCGAGGTCGTGATATCATCAGCAGCTTTATAGTGTCCCCATTGCTAGGGGCATTATGCCTTCCTTATGGATGATAAGATGAATGGAGCCAATGCGTATTGGTGGGAATTAACGATCGTGCAAATTCCAGCCGAGACCACCGGCTTAACGTGCCTTTCGAAGTACGGAGGAGCTCCAGATAATAAATTTTTAGTCACCCATCACGTCATCACTGAGGTCGCTACCGATTGCGAAAGTGCATAACGATTGCAGGATGGCCATCCGATAAAATCTTTGTAGGTACTTTCTGATTAAAATTTCGCTGCAAATGGTACCTAGTGTCCATCAATATGACCAACTTTTACTATGGATCCAGTCAAGAAATCACGAAAAAATAAATATAGAAATGATTTGAATGAATTGAATACACATTTGACTTAGTCGAGTCGATGTTGTACTTTTTTATGGAAGAGCTGATATTTTTTTCCGCGATCCCTTGGCAGGCCCCATATTGTATTGATGGGTACATTCATCTCCTAAAATCTTTATAGTAATTTGAGTTTGGTGGTGTATAATTCCCGTTCGTGAATATAAACTCAAGAAAATGGACGAGCCCGCCTGACAGTGCCGCACCGTTCTAACGTACCGTAGGTACCCGACCGACGCGCCCCGCCCGACGCGCTCCCGCCCAGTGTGTTTTAGGCTTTATTGTATCGGTGGCTATTAAAGTATTAAGAGTAATCGGAATAGTTTACAGCTCTTGTTCATAATTATAGCTGGGCTGATGTATTTGCATCGTTCTGAGCTGTTAAATTGTGAGTGAGAGGGAGGCAAGGTCGGTCGGTTTGCTGTGAACTTTGAAGTTTAATATGTATTGAGAATGTTGAGATACCTACACCTTCATATAATTGCATTCTCAGTCTCTGTTATGTTTTTAGAATTGTTATATTCTTTGGTCCGAGAGATTTTAATCAAATAGCATTTGGGATAATATCGATAATAATTTATAGCCATGGGACGTTGGTGATATTATTGTGAACGAAAATTGAGGGAATTTAGTCCTACTTCCTACTAATATTATAAATGTGAAAGTTTAAATGTTTGGGTGTTTGTATGTTTGTTACTCAATTACGCCAAAACGGCTGAACGGATTTAGCTGAAATTTGGGACACAGATACTTTGTAGCCTGTAAAATATCACATTCCCAGGGACAATGTCGTGAAGTCCACGCGGGCGAAGCCGCGGGTAGAAAGCTAGTAAATATATAAAAATAACTATATTAAAAACTATGTAAGTATTCGAAAAAAAATTACCCGTCTCGCAATCACAACTAGCTCCGATAGGACTCGAACCTACGACCTTGGAGTGGAAGTTCGTGCTACACGGATTACATCCAAGCGCCGAGACGCTCGCGTCACACCCTCCCTCCAAGGTTGTGGAAGGTCAAACCAAATTGGGATTACATCTCTCGGCTAGATGGATGTCAACAAGAAGGTTCCTCTGATAGATGGCAAGATTAGATCCATCTAGCTAGCGTTTTACAAACATCTATTACCTCTAATAGCCAGTTAGATAAGGATACTGGTCCGACCCTTTTCTCGTCCATAATTCAAGATAATATAATATTAAACAGCATTCTAATAACACTCCCGTCAGTTTAGTTAATCGAAGCTTGTGCAGTTGACAGAGAACCCTGTATAACACCTAATTCAACCCGTCAAACGTGAGAGTCTCAATATCCAGATTATAGTTTGCACTGGATTGGTTAATTATTGTTATAGTCCGTGCTTGCTACCGAGTGGTTTGTTACGTCAGTTTGGAGCTATTTAACCTGTCGCGCCGCCCGTGACATAGTTAAATGCTAGTCGATCTATGAGTTAACTGTATAATTGTAGGCTCGATAAACAAGCTAAGCTTCATATTGACTTAAAATAAGGCTAGTGTTTCATAAATAAGGAATAACAAATTAATTAAGTAGGTATTTTATAGTGGTTTTTTTTAACTGTAACGTAAACGTATTTAAGATATTAGAATAGAAATACAGATATGAGCTTTGCGGCGACTGCGCCCACTTTGAACAAGCAAGACCCATGGGCGCACGCGCCTATTCAAATTAACCGATTTATGCCCGAATCTCGTACGCTACTTATCTTTGAGAGCGTCTCACACATCGCCCTGTCACTTTAAATGTCAAACGTCCGAAAGAGATGCCATGATGTTTGAGACGCTCCCAACGATGATTTGCATTTGAGAATTCGGGCGTAAAGTGCCCCGGTAACGATCATTCGCAATTGACAATGTTTACGTCATTGAAGGACCAAATGATCGTCTACAGAGGCAATTGAAGCGATTGTCATTCGAAACTACGTGATTGATGCGAATGATGGAAAGCCCATTGACAATCGCGAATGACGCTACCAATTGAACGTCTCGTTGTGCGATTGACAGATTTTTCGGTGAGAAACATGGCGCGAGGCGCGAGCAATTGACGCATCGAATGAAGCTCCATCATTCGCACCTTCAATTGAAACGGTCAATCACGTAACAATTGACGAATGACGATTGATCGTTACCGGGGCAAATTATTACAATATTTTTATTCCGTCAATAGCGCCTATTATCGGATTCGGTATGCACAAAAGATCTATTGGTTTTGAATTCTAGTACAGTTAGAAAAACTCATTTGAAAATAGTCTTATAAGAAAATCTTTTATATTTACACTAGCTTTCCGCCCGCGGATTTGCACGCGTGAACTACCGTCTACATCTTAGGTACGAAATGTTTTCCTGTTCCTCTAGAGTTCTACTGGACCGCTTCGAAACATAAATAGCTGCGTATATGGTTTACTGAATGTGCCTGTTAACTGTATTTACACAATTATTTCAAGTTTTATAGTTGTGGGAAACAAGAATAGCGTGTTTACCTAATAACAGTAACAACATGACTGTGTTTCTGGAGTAAAATAAATGAAACATTCATAGCTTTGCTTTGTAGGTGGAACTACATTATAAAACTCTAGAATGTAAACGTAAATGTTATTGATACACGTAATAATAGTACCTAAAAGAACTTGTGTCGTGGATAGGTAATAGATAATGGATACACATAGTAACCTATTTTCCTGTAAAAAATGATGATGAATATCTGTAAGTATGTTATTCATTGTCTAGAATTTTAGATGCTATACAGGGTGGAATTTTTTTATGGACCCTGGAAGGATTTCGTATGAGGTATAGGTAGATATATCCCAACAGTGGGAGTCTAATGGACTGTTGATGATGATCCCAAAAAAGACGCAAATTGGGTCAAGGGTGTAATGGTGTGGTTAAATTATCCGTCGTCATACCAGTGTGACTTCGAATAAGTAAATAAAATTAACCATAGTCATACTGGTGTGTCATTTTGGTGTGTCTATAGATCGGTTGGGTTAATCCTTTGCTTAACTCATTTTACTGAAAAAAAACATTTTTTATTAAAAAAAAAGAATGAACTCTGCTTTCTGCAAAGATAATACTTATATTTAGATTATATTTTGTAACGTATTGATTTGCGCTGACATCCGTTACACTGTTTATATGGAGAATAATATCTATTTATTTATTAATAAATCGTTATTATGTACTAATAAAAAAGCAGTCTCTCTATTTTTGTGTTTGTTATATATTTTTATGCCTCAAGAAGAACCGAATCAATACTGGTGATTTTTGAAGGGTGTTATGAAAGTTTGTACGAGCAACCATCCATGCTAAGAATTTTGATATAGATGCAGATAATATTAAGTAAGTATGTTTTTGATATTTGTTTTAGTCATATAAAGTCTTAAGTCCACGTGGCTGAAGTCACAAGCTCTCACTAATCCTACTAATATTATAAATGTGAAAGTTTAGATGTTTGGATGTTTGTTACTAAATCACGCTAAAACGGCTGAACGGATTTGGTTGAAATTTGGGACATAGATACTTTGTAGCCTGGAGAGGAACGTAGGCTACTTTTTATCCTGGAAAAATATCACATTCTCGCGGGATAACGTCATGTAGTCCACGCGGGCGAAGCCGCGGGCGGAAAGCTAGTTTAAAATAATCCAATCCTCTTTTAGCTACGGTGATTCAGACAACAAACTATAGAATTCGTGTTTTGTACGGTAGCTGTCCCGTTTATAAACAGACAGCGCCGCGATACATTAAAATAGACCGGTACAACAGAATGAATATAAAATGTGATGCGAGGAAGTTCGTGGGGTTAGTAGGGCTGTCGATAATGTCAATAAAACTTAGGAGAATAAAATTGGAACAATAAAAAATAGCAAGACATTAACGTAAGTAGGTACAGACAAAAAATAAAACAAACAAAGAAGATTTTGTTTTATACAATAATAATAAATAATAAATATTGGACACCATCACATACATTGTTCCAATACCAAGGTATAATAAGCTTAAGCACTAGTATTATGGAAATTGGAAACAACGACTATCAGTCCGCCTGTCCTGCAGCAAACGGCCTGCGGGCCAATCGCCGTAATTCTATGCAGCGCGTCTTCAACGCGTTTGGGTCTTGACGTTTAACTTCGTATTGCCGTAATGACATAACGACGCACACGTCACGCAAACCTATAGTCCTACAATCCTGTCTGATCCGTGACAGAGGAACCACTTGCAATACGAAATTAGCTGTCAAAATAGCCTGTCGTATGAAAATTGTTTTAGTTCCTAAGATTATCACCGGAACAGAAAACGTTGTCGCACTGTCAAAGCCGCGCGTTATCGAAAACGGTTTTATACGTCAACTGCACGTACACTTGACTAATGCGTCATAGAACTACCGCGATCGGCCCGCTGTCAGCCACATTTGACCAAACAGTCACAGTTTTACATAAAAAAACCGAATATCAGGCGGCCTGTTCGACGGAGGACTACAGGCCAACTGCCGGTGGACTGACAGTGTGTGTATCCCTTAAATGAAGAGGCAAGTCAACAATTTATTGTAATAATTTTTGAACTAGAATTAATTGTTTTCATACCAACTATTGACAGCCGACAGGTCATTTTGACAGCTGATTTTGTATTCCAAGTGGATGCTCCACCGCCGCTGTCACTAGGTCAGATATGTTTGTGGAACTTTATGCTTCACCAACGAGACAATGGTATGTATTTTCTCATCCTTTTTATTTTCCTTGTGCTTAATTTTTTACAAATTAAGCACAAATTAATTTATTTATTATATTTTATTACGTTTACGACCAACCCTAGACGCGCGTTTACGTGGCTACCAAACGACTGTTTCGTTTTGGATCTAAAAATAGCACCACCTGGCGGAGAGAAGCGTAAACATGCCGTTAGGATGAATGAAAAGCGGAACACGGATGTAGGTATTTGGATTTTAAAATACTGTTAATTTTAAATGGTTTGTTAAAAAATAAATGTATATACCTACAGTATCTATCTATACGTTACATACAGACAGAGATCGGTAGCTTTAGCACTAAAAACTATCGTTATGGTTATCGTTATCGTGATCTTATTATCCCTACTAATATCATAAATGCGAAAATGTGTATGTTTGTTATTTAGATTTTTACTTTTTTACATTCACAATGTAATTTTTATTATTGAAAAATGGAAAATGAAATAAGTATTTTAAAAAAACCGTCTCGTAACATTTATTTATTTCGTGTAGTTTCAATGTTTTGAACCCTAAACTACACGAAATAAATAAATTCTTACTATTATAAATGATTATTTATTAAAATACAAGCATCCGTTTTTTTCCGGATCGGTAAAATTCAGTGTAGTGCACAAACGCCCTTCCTGCGCACGCGCACGCTTTTATCTACAGATATAAAGCGCAAGCCCCACTGTCAGCTGGCGAGCGAGCTTAAGCTAATATTAGTATTACACGGTTTAATATTGCTTCGATGGCATTGAAACATCTGAACAACAGCATTGAAAGGTAAGATCTACTGATGACTTTCAATGCACAGCAATGCTTTTCAATGAAATTACTGTCAATTTGATTGAATCGTGTAAGTGACATCTCACCTCTTTTCAATGTTCGGTTCACACATACCACAAGCGATATCGTTCGCCTCTCTCACTCTCTCTGGGGCTGCCCATTAATCACGTGATGTTTTTAGCAACTTTTTAGACCCCCCCTCCCCCCTGGTGATACATTTTGAGGCTTGCACTATGTGATGGTGATACTTGGTGATTTTTTCCCGCAATTCTAAGGTGCGATCATATTTCCTGTCTTTTTAGTTTGACGACGTAACATCGATCGTAACATTCGTAACCCTTTTTCTCCGTTTGAAAAAAAATAATTCGATTCTATTTGCGTTGTGTTTTAATTCGTGAGGCTGAGGTGTTATCTAGTGTAGGGTTGCCATATCCAAAGTTTGTAAGCCAGGATTTGAAAGTAGAAATACCAGGAAATTTCGGTTTAAAGCCAGGACTATAACATATAAGGAGGGTCGGACTAGGCCCGGGCTAATGCACTATGTTTTACCCCAACCAGGATACATATTCTATTTGCTGGATTAGGGGGTCCACGCAAAAGTGAAAACCCAGGACGATACTTAGAAACTATGCCGGACAGCCCAGGACACCCCAAATACCAGGACATGTCCTGGGAAAGCAGGACGGATGGCAACCCTAATCTAGTGGATTGTTGGTCGAAGGTCCAGACACAAAATAAGCATATTTAGCAGTTTAGGAGCATCAGGACATGGTATCCCGGTGCTCCTACCAGTAGGAGTAATTAGTAGGAGCACCCGGAAGCTATTTTTGTAATGCCGTAATGCTCCTACTTGACATTTCACAATTTCCTTAAGCAGTAGGAGCATCAGGACATGTGTGTCCTGGTGCTCCTATCAGTAGGAGTAATTAGTAGGAGAACGCGGAAGCACTGTAAATGATCACCAAAGTGACATGCCCTAAGTTCATTGACGTGCTCTAGGAACAAACAGAGGGCCACACGCCCTTCCTGCGCACGCTTTGATCTACAGAGATAACAACCATCTGACGATGGGCTCAAAGCATATGTTAACACGTCATAATAGTGTTGGTTTCGAACCGTGGATATAAAAATCAGCGAAGGTATTAAGTAAGTATTAATAATAACACCCAATATGTAATGAGAAAGATATTGTACTTAGGTATTTTTTATTTAATTTCGGAATTCAGAATACCGAATTCACGTGTTTTAGAGATTTTAAGTAGCTTAACAAATCCGTAACGACTTCTAAAACAAATGCTATAAATACTCAAAGCCTTTTTTTGTAACGGTTTTAAAATACATACAAAATGTAGTAAATATTCATTTTAAGAATATATTTAAAAATACACATTTTGCATCGTGTGGGTGCCATTGGCCCCAGTTTAATATTCGAGTCGAGATCACAGAAAATATGGCCGAAAGAAATTTATGACACCAATTAAAATGTCCATCCTTTTTTTAGACAATAAATGCAACATTTTATATGAAAATAACACTCACCTACTTTGTGATAAACTGATGCACGTTAAAATATAATAAAAATCTCATAAAATTAGTTTTAATGCCTTTAAATGGAAGATACCGGAGCAAACCTTGGAAGGACATTTATGTTGATCCCTACCGGGTTATGAGACATTAAAAAGCTTTTAATTCAAGTAAAAAGGACATAAATTCTAGTAAAATCCATTAAAATAATTTCTATCAAGTCATAAAATTGTGTTATTTTTTATGATTGCTTGTGTTGTTTTCTGTTGTCAAGAGTTTATTAAACTCTCTAATGAGTCACACCAATGATTTTTGTTATTAGCATGTCTAAAAAATATGTTATTCGAGAAAAAAGAATCTGTTTTTATTTTTTTCCTATCTTCAAAAATGACTGAGATATTAAACGTTAAAGTACGGCCTCCAAAGAAAATTTGGGTGAACCAATGGCATTAACGTGTGACGTCACGTCGCACTTCCGTATACCTACATAGAATCCTTTGGCTATATAGTTAGTTGCGCTCTCACGGTATCGTAATAAATTTATTTATTTTTCTTATAGTCGATCTATGAAATGTTTAAGAAATTTTGTATTGAGCCCATGTGAAAAAACACCTTCAAATAATGTTTTATTTTCGTGAATAATAAATTAAATCAACTTTCGTAATGGCGGGCGGGATTCTGTCAACACATATAGCAACCGTCAAAACAAAATGTACTTACAACCTTAACTGACTTGGTAGTTAAATATGCACCCTTAAAACTGACAGCCATTTCGATAATCTTATACTGCTAGTGGCGCCTCCACCACTGGATCAGATAAGTTTGTGGGATAAATGTCTTTCGCTATCGACAGTAGGTGACAGTTTTAGAGTGCGCCTGCGCGCGGTCGAAATTGAGTACTAATCATTTACCATAACCTTAGAACGAAGAAAATGTACTGTAACTAGCGTCAAAAACGCACGAGTTGCGCGAAGATTGCGCACAGACGAACTCTATGTAGGTACAGTTAGACGGAAATCACCCGCAACAGCCGCAAACGGAGATGTCAGTGCGACATGACGTCATCGCAATAGCGCGCAAGGAAAGCAAATTTTCAAAAGCTGGTGAAACTTTACAACGCCGTATCTTTAGAAATCCTGGCCAGATTTCGATGAAACAATAGTTATTTGTTATACAAGAGAGCAAAGTCATTTTTCGCTGCGAGTGCTGAATTTAAATCACGAACTAGCGAAGTAGTCTAAAATTGAATCACGAGCGTAGCGAGTGATCCAAATATAGACTACTGAGCACAGTGAGTGATTTAAAGGCACGAGACATCAGAAAATTTTGCTCTCGTGTTAAACATACAACTTTTCACCTCTACCAGGGAGAAAAGTGTTACAGGTCAGAAAAACAACATTGAAGGCAACATTTAACAATGAAGAAAACATCAAAATTAATAATTAAGAGTAAAATTGGTGCAATTATGCAAGTTGAAGGTAACTGTTTGCATTGCGTTCAAAAACTGCACTGCTTGTAATTTTTATGAAAACCAAACATGATATTACTTAGTAAGCGATATAATGTTCACTTCATATTATTTATTTTAAATATTGCGTGTTTAATAAAAAGCAATAGTAGTACAATCGTATTTATATAATTTGTTATTAGAATTCATTAATTTTTCTTATTTTATATTTATATCATGCATGCGACCTCATTTCGTCCATACTCTTTATTTCGAACCTCTGGTATCCGTGTATTTCTTTTTTAAGCTTTATATTTCATGTCCATCGACATAAAGCTATCTATCTATCCTTTTTGCTCATATTAATTTTAAAAGTTCTATCCATGTCACTCTATTTCTTTTTCTTAATTATTTCAAAAGTTGGTGTAAGAAATTAAAAAAGCACTTTGCCTCACGCTCGCAGCAAAAATCGATTTTGCTGCGAGTTTTTAGGCGCCAAAAGCGCCCTTTTCGAGCTGGAGTGGTGAAAAAACTATTAGTACTTGCACGAGTACGCGCATTAAATACAGTAATTTTTATAGTCACATTTTGATGTGTTGGTGTGACTCATTCTAGCGATTACACTCGTACGTATACCGTACATTTTTTGTTCTTGTATGATAATTATGTTTTTAAAGATTAGTTTTCAATTTTATTTTGACCGCGCGCAGACTAGGGCATTAAGACCGGAACTCCGGTTTTGGCTAACTCCGGAGTTTCGAATGATTTCAGCATCGTTTTGTAACCGGAGTTGCACAGCCAAAATTGGAGATTTTGAAAAATAATATAAGAAGTTCCGTTCCGACAGTCATAAGCACGACTTATTTATGACATAGTTGCACTGATTTAATTTTTAATAGCTTACAACCTTTTCAAAACAGTTGTTACAGCAAAGAAATTTGTCTATAATCAGTGCAGTAATCTGATTTCAGAAGCAACTCGATGGTTAACAGCACCACAGTCACTACTAGCTTCTAGAGTTCTTACTAGCTATAGATCTATAGCATCTAATGTAAAAACATCGATAGTCGTTGTCTCATTAGTCAGGCAGCACCACTGTAACTTTAATCTTAGGTCTGGGGGCTCTCACCAAATATTATTCTGACAATGCCTTCAAGCCTAACCCTGCCAGAACCAAATCTTCCGCTAACAGCGCGTAGTCAGTCACCGAAGTTATAAAATATAGTGCCTTTTAACTTTTTAGTAGTAATTTTATAGAACTTTAAAATAGAGTCTGGAAAAACCGGAACTCCGGAGTTGGAACTCTGAAAATCGGAACCCAAATCCGGAGTTGAAAAATACTCCGATTTTCAAACCCTAGCGCAGACTTATCTGGCTCGCATTCTAGCTGTACCAGTCGAGCATAATTATTATTACAGCTTTAATCACATTGCTACTGAAATAATAAAAGAGTAAGTAGGTATTTTTGGATAATATAGCATAACAAAACAAAGCTGTTTTGTTATGCTATATATATATATATCCCTTCTTCCATCGGACATCCAGACGCACAGCGGGCTACCACCCTTTCTTGGTTGATATTCCCAAATGTCGCACCAAGCGCTACTCAGCATCTTTTATATTGCGCACAGCAAAGGAATGGAACTCCCTCCCTGCGTCTGTATTCCCGAGTACTTATAACCCGACCACATTCAAAGCAAGAGTGAATAGGCACCTTCTGGGTGAGCTCGCTCCATCGTAGATCCTGTTCTAGCCCTTGGGCTTGATTGGGATCAAGAGCAAACCCATTAAAGGTAAAAAAAAAAAAAAAAAAAGCTGTCTTTCCCTCAATCCTCGGCTAAGGACCACGAAAATAATGGACATGAATGAAATTTATAAAATTACAAGCCAACACTGTTGAGGTAAACTATACTCTACTTTGTCTACTAACTCTTCTACGGTTAAATTCTTAACTAATATCAGAGCTTATTAAGCTTAGCTTTATATATATATATTATATATATATATATAAAAATGAATCCCTATTTCCCTTGGTCACGCCATCACGCGTGAACGGCTGGACCGATTTGGCTAATTTTGGACTTGAAATGTTCGTGGAAGTCCAAGGAAGGTTTTAACGGTGAGAAAATAGAGGAAGTAGGGTAAGTAGGGGTAGAGTAGAAGTAGGGTAAAGTAAAGGTAGGGTAGGGTAGGGGTAGAGTACGGGTAGTGTAGGGTGGAGTAGGGGGTAGGGCCACGGGAACTAAGTCGCGTTGGGTCAGCTAGTTCTTAATAATTCTAAGTCCGTCTGGCTAGCTACCTACCATCATCCCTACTTTATATTATAAATGCGAAAATGTGTATGTTTGTTTGTCTACCTGTAGTTACGTTTTCATGTCAAAACGGGCTGAACAAATTTTGATGAAATTTGGGAACGAGATATAAGTAGTGAGTCGAATGAGACCCTAGGAAAGCATAGGCTACTTTTCCACGCGAGCGAAGCCGCTGGCAGAAGCCTAGTCTTATATAAGTCTGTCGCCATAACAATGATGTTTTCAGCATTATTGTGTTTCGGCAGTTAGTTACAGATAGGATAGCCAGTGCCTCAGTGATTGAGTATTCCGGGAGTAGTGCGCTTCCACCTTTAGCCTTACCACCACTTAACATCAGATGAAGGCTAAGTGCTACTCCGTTGTGGATAGAAAAAGGCAGATCTTTTGTATTTCAATCAATGTATTTCAGCAAGTAGTGGAAAGATAATGTATGGGTATCGGTTCCAACCGGGCGTCGGACGACAACTGCAAGCTTGCGCGGCGTCATGTCGCTTGCAGTTGCGGTTCGACGCCCAGGGTCCCGATCGCGGTAATTCTATGACGCATTAGTGAAGTGTACCTGCAGTTGAAGTGCAGTTGACGTGATCACGTTGTTGATGTGTGTGTTTTTGATCACGCGCGACTTTGACAGTGCGACAACGTTTTCTGTTCCGGTGATAATCTTTGGATCTAAAACAGTTTTCACACGACAATCTATTTAGACAGCTAATTTCGTATAGCAAGTGGTTCCTCTGTCACGGATGTCACCGGATCAGACAGGATTGTAGGACTGTAGGTTTGCGTGTCGTGTGCGTCGTTATGTCATTACGGCAATACGAAGTCAAACGTCAAGACCCAAACGCGATGAAGACGCGCTGCATAGAATTACGGCGATTGGCCCGCAGTTCCAACTCGTACCAGAGTAAAATCGGTGAAGGAAATCTTAAATAAACATTTATCATAGCATCCCATCCATTAAATGCCGGGTAACACATAAGTCTTGCGAATTCCTCAGCGGAAGATTGATACTAAACAGATAGCCGGCCACTTTCGCAGAGGTCGAGACATGAAGAATTCAGGACCAATCGGAATTTATTACCGTAAAACCGTTTTCTCGTTAACACAGATCGATTTGACCAATGCATATGGCTGTTATGATCATGACTAAGGGTATTTTAAGGCACATCGCAGACTTGTGTCTTGTGTACAAACTACCAGATTTTTTTTTCTACTATCAGCACCGCGTGCTTTTGCCCCTCCTGGGGATATCGAGATAAAATAAAGCAAGTGACCCAAGAATAATGCAGCTTTCTAATAATGAAATTATTAAAACAGTTTTTGGAATTAATATTCAATAGATATTTGGCAGCAGCACTTTATTAAAGTAACCACTTTAGTCCCTAGGGAGTAAAAAGTAATTACTTTTTTAATTTCCTTCATGTGACATTAGACAAACTCAAACAGCCAGTAAATATAATATACTATTATTTGTGAAGTGTGGACCATCTTCATTGCGAAAATGTTAAGATGTTTTTTGATTCATGGTTTATCCGCAAGGAAGGTGGTGCCATGGGTTTTAAATTGTTAATTTGTGGCTGGTTTAGAAGAAAAAACTGACCCCGAGTTTTTGGCGCCATTCTGGTGGGTTAGGTTAAGTGGATATCTTAATTAATCGCAATTTGTTTCATAGTGGACTTTGTGACAAAAGGTAGGTGTGGTTTTGTGCCCCAAGTGTCTACGCAACTGGACGATATGTGGAATGATTAAAATAGGCGCTATCTCGGTAAAGTGATGCCGAGTGTTTTATTATAGTGGTGACTACCTCAGCAAGAATTATCGAGGAGGCTGGCCTGACACACTTAACGCCATATACTCCAAGGAGCATTGGAATGTAACACATATGAAAACATAAGAAACTATAATAATTTAATAATACTCAAGAATTCTAACTCAGATATTATTGAAATGCAAATTTATTAATCATATAATTTTATTAGTGTCTAAGTACTTTAATGATTTGTATTTTGTTGCTGTACCAAAGAAAAAAAAAAGAAAAAAAAAATTGGAAGTATGGCTAAATGTCTTCGCCTGTCGTACAAAAGAACGAATATTTTTACTACTACTACTACTGACCGCGAAAATTTCAGAATTTGTTAAATGTTTTTGTACTAAATTGACTATTTTTCTCGCACTCAAAGTGAAAAGTACAGTTTGCACCTCGAGACTAAACGCCAACCTAATATACCCTCGGTTTCATTGACTCCCTCGCACGCTCGGGAGCCAAACCACCTCTGGTATATAATGGCTTCGTTAAGTCGTTCGTTATAAAATATACTATATTAGTCTGCATATGAAAATATAGAAGTGGATATGAAATCCGCGACTCTCTCTTTAGGTCTAGACACTTTTTGTGTCCAGATGCTAACACTTGATTGACACTACTCGCCGCTGAACAAAAAGAGTTCGGTGGTGGGTAACTGCACGGGTAGCATGATGAACTCGAGAAAGGTTTTGTCTATAACGAAACGTCAAAAATTACATTTCATCGTAGATAAACCTAGTGTTCGGTTTTCAAATGTAGACTTTCGAGGTAGACAAAACTCTTCTCGGGTTTGTCATGCTACGCTGGCTGGAAAGTAAAACTAACTTTACCAAACCTTACAATTAACTAGCTACCAACCAACCAACATCTTATCTTAGTCTGTCCCATAACAACAATGTTTACAGCATCATTATAATATTTTGGTAGCTAGAGATAAACGTATATTAACCAGTTCCTCAGTGGTTGTGAATTTGAGGAGTATTACGATTCCCGCTTTAGCTCCTTTATCATCGCTTAACATCAGTTGTGATGAAGGCTAATCGTCACAACTAAGCGTATCACAAAAACTCGCCATTCTAGGATAGTACACTAGGTGTAGACGTGTCGAGTCATTATCAAAAATCGTTTGTGCCGTACCTAAGGGTACCTTATAAGACAATGTTCCAAGAAATTGGCCCAAGTCGATATTTTATGTTGATGAGATAATCGGCGTGGGAGGTTCACGGTGAACTGGGACAATGGCCGACATGAACAAACGAAATGTCCACGATAAATACACGGAATTACGAGCGACGGAATTGGAGTAATTTTTCGGAGGTGAAGCTAATAATGTTACTGTTACATGACATTGACACGGAACGAGAATATTCTTGTATCAACATAATTATGTTGACAGTGATTTTCGTGTTTTCAACGAACCCAAGGTATGTTACGTTCTTTATTGGCATCGAAGCGAAGGAATTTCAACTGGGAAGTAGGTATCTTAATTCATAATTGTCAGCCTTTTAATGTCCCCACTACTAGGGCACTGCCTTTCTTTATGCATGGATTAGGAAAATGGGCGGGCCCGACGCAGGCCCAATGCGGGCTAGTGGGTATTAACGACTGCAAATGCAACCGGGACCTATTATATATTCTGTGCCAACGGCTTAGTTTTATTTAAGTTAAGCACTCGTTAAATAAACATTATTTTAGAGAGAAGAATAGAACTGAATTTGGTACAGTCAACCATAGAGTAACCTCATCGGCAATGAAAAAGTTTTCAACTAATTTCGTATGGGGACGGAACTAAAAAAAATGAATTTTATAAAAACGAGAATATCTCAAAAAACGGTGCGTCTCGTAGCGTAGCTAAAATCTAACAAAATTTTCAACCCCCTATGGTACTCCGGAGATAGTTAGGAGGCATCCGATAGACATAAAAAAAAATTTTTTTTGTTCAATAAATTTTTTTTTATTCAAAATTTTTTTTTTGTTCTAAATTTTTTTTTGTTATTTCAAAACTTCAATTTTTTTATATTCCTACTATAGAAAAAACAGAGAAAGCGAAGCCCCCGCCACCTTTCTTTTATTTTTCTAGATAGTTTTAGTTGTCTTTATTGCTTTTCTTATAGAGGGGGATGAAAAGCAGAGTGTATTTACTTTCCTTATATTCGAAATGAAAAGTAAAGTGTATTACTCGGCCGCAAAATTATTTTCACCTCGGGCGACGTATATTGAATCCCTCGCTGCGTTCAGGATTCTACTTTAGAATCCCTCGCTGTGCTCGGGATTCAACTCTAGAATTCTACTAAATATGTTATTTTGCTCCCTTGTAATATAATCTACTATTGTTGCAAATCGTTAATAGGGTCGCTTTAAAATATTGTCTCAGTAATATGCGTCATAATGAAAATAGGTACTTTTTAAATTAATTATAGCTGAAAAATAGACCAGAACTTTGTGGTTTTTTTATCGACAAAATGTTATTATTTTATGTTTTCACTTGGTCCAGTCCCTTTCAAGTATGTTTTTGTATGTATATCTATAAACTTTTTTCAGCAAGTAGTGATTTAATTTGTATTGTACAAATCAAATCTAAAACTAGCGATTTGCCTTTATAGCACCTCTTAACGTGCTTTCCGAAGCACGGAGGAGCTCGAGATGAAAAGTTTTTGGCCACCCATCTCGTGACCAAACATTGCGAAAGTTGCTTAACCTCAACGATCGCAGGCTGAGCGCGGTTACTACCGCACCACGGGCTCCTCATATGATAGGAAAGTAACTCTGTTGTTACTTTGCCACGCCTAAACAACTCCCATCATCTGACTTAGATGAGATTGCACATAAAGATTAAGCGAGCGCGATATTGCCGGGAGCACGAGTTATCGAAATTTTTACGTAGCCGGGCATCTCGTAAAATATTGTCCGTCTAGCATAAACAAAATTTTATTAACTATGCTATACCTAACCTAGCTTACATAGCTATAGTAATAAAGACGCGATAAGTGTTGACTAGGGTGAAAATAAACAGTTAAGTAACTTTTATTTCTGGAAATATTTGTGAAATTAAAATTCTCAGTTGAGTTAATTAATAAAACGTTAGTTAATTGGAAATACTGGTTAAGTAAATAATGCTGGTCATTCTTATTTCACTCATTCCATCGGACTTTTACATAATTGGAATTTTCTAGAGGTGCTACTGATTATAATTAATTAAAAGCTGAATTTAAACATAAATAATAGAGGTGTGAATAACAAATGACATTATGAAATGTGACAGGAGTTGGATACAATTTCAGGAACAAACGAAAGTGTAGGTACTCAGTATTTAGAGATCAGTGTAAAAAGGCAACAAAGAAAACCACAAGAAAAACCAGTAAACTCTTCAACAACGAACATTCCATAGCTGCAAATGATTTTTCCTCGAATCCGCCTATCACAATTACATCTAACAATGTAACACTCAATAATCGTCCCCATACCGACACAATAGAATTCACTTTCGATCGTTCGCAAGAAAAGATAAGAACAGAAAATAATGCCCTCGATTCATAAGTGATTTATTAGTAGCTACCGGATATTAAACATGGTGGTATTATATTAGATATTGTGGACGCCGATTACAAAGAAAGTGTTAAAATTTGATAAATGATTAATTGCGAAGAGAAAGGTTCATATTGTATGCAAACAACAGTATGTAGAACTCGATATCAATGTAAATTTGTATCCTTTGCCTTTTGTTTTAACTTAAAACTGGTAATTAAACTTCTGTTCAATAAATTCTTAGTAAGTTCTTAGTAATTTGTTAATTTCCTTTTAACGTCAAACCTATGAAATTTAATACAGGTCAAGATTTTTGACCACACCTAATTTATTCTATGAATCTATGACTTCTTTCGAATTTGGTGACTTAGATTAGTTGTAGTTGGGTGAACGATTTTAAGAGTTTGTAATTTTTTAACAAAATATGCAACGAGATTTTGAACTTTGCAACTTAGTGGAAGTTTCAGCGTTGATTTGTGTGACAAGGAGTTTTAGAAAACGCATACATTATTTAGGAAATGTCTAGAAGCATATTTGGTGGATCTAGTTTCGAATTCTGGCTTGTGTGGTTATTCTTATTAATCATAATCAAAATTACAAATTGTTTCCTATTAAACAAGACTTTAAATTGATTAGTAAACAATTTGTTGATCGTTTCAAAGTTAAAGAAAATTTACACTGTTATTTAAATTTTTACTTTTTTACGACTCCGTAGCTCAGTGGTTAGAGCAGTCGCCCGGATAGCGAAAGGTCGTGGGTTCGAGTCCCATCGGAGCTGGTTGTGAGACGGGTCGATTTTTCAAAATACTTCTTTTTCCGTTTTTTTAAATTTACGCTCTTTAAATTTTACACTACACGAACACAATACGAATTAAACTCTCGACCCGGATTTTATGAATTCAATCAATATAACAGTGCATACAAACGATATAGTTAATATCAACCAAATTCCTATAACGCAAACCGACAATTATGAAGAGGAAATACGTCCATCTGGAGATAACGATCGATAATTCAATTTCGAATGATGACGGAAAAATTGCAACCCAGACGGTCCAACGATTAATTGAACAGACGGGACCGAAGATGTCACAAGACATACTTATATCATGCTTATATGTTATGTATGTCTTATAATGCCGGCGTCCACTGTGATTTAGTGATGAGTGGGAAATGAGCGAAAAGAACTGAGTAAAACAGTATTTTATTTGCTGCCCAACTGTATTATTTATTCATTCAAGCAGACTGCACCGATAACTTCTTTATATTTATTGATTTATTTATTTCATTGACACATAACAGACAAATTGAAGAAGAACATGACAAGGAACAAACTATAACCTACGCCATGTATCTCTACTCTAACATGACAAATGTTGAGCAACTAATCTAGTAAAGCTAAATAAGGTAGTATTACTAAAATAGAAGAAATATAACCATCAATCAAATACATAACCCTTTTTTGGCTTCGCCGCAGTTGGGTTGGTTTCAAGTATGTCTATGTCTAGGTCTAAAACATGATGACTGATTTCATTTTCTGATTCATTTTGACTGATTTTGATGGAGAATTTCGATGCAACAAATTGACGCTTTGCTTCTGAAGGAAGGCGAGCGTAACTACCTTGCTTTTCTCTGAGGAAGACTTCTTACTTTATGGAATGCAATAAACTATTTGACTATTGAAGAGTTTATTAGAAAGCTGCTTAACAGTGACGGTAAGAACCTGCGGAGCTGTGTTTTCTTAGCTGATAGAAGCAAAACGTGCGAAAAATACTCACCAGCTAGCTTTGACAGAAGCAACGTCTTTTACAAATGTTTATTATGTGACAGATAATAAAAATTTGTCCATCCAACTCCACTTTTATGTTGAGTTATAAAACACAGCTTCGCTCCGCTCATCTCTGCTTCAGTGGACACGCAGCCTAAGGAATGGATCAATCCAATTACCAGTACTTACCTATAAGTGAGTAACGAGAGAGAATGTTGATTTATGTATGGAAATGAAAGGATACATATTTATGTTTGTTTATGGTGAAAAACATGGCCTTGTTTCTTAGTGTCGTGTCATCTCACGGTTGTTTGCTGATTCAGGCTGAGTCAAGTTAAGTCAAGTACTCGCAAAATAATTTATATTTAAATAAAATTTAAAAGTTAATGTTTTTAAAGTGAAGTAAGTATCAGAAAAAAAAGTAAAACTACCCATCCTCCAAGTAGCTCCGCCGGCAATCGAACTCGGGACCTTTCTTTGTCTGGGCGAATGCTCAATGAATCAATGTGAAGTTATTTGTAACAATGTGTAATATTTCATTTTCTTCAATAAAAATTGCATTGTGAACACAAAAAGTAAAAAAAAAACTTAATCTTTCTTTAATTGACTAACGTAATTATGTGATTCTCAGTAAAATGATTATTTTTTTCCATAAACGTGACTTTATATCGTATTGTCCATTCTTTGTTCAACAATTAAAGTCAGCAAGTATAAGTCCCCTTTCAAGTATCAAGACCGGCACAAGGTCAGTAGGGACAACAAAAAAATAATAACTTCAAACAAAAACACGAATGAAAAAGTTGTCACTCCGGCTTCTTATAGTGGCTATATTAAAAGACAATATTAACAATAGGTGTAAAATTGTTTAGTAATGACTTGTATTAAAATATCTATGCTTATGCCTCAATAAAGAGATTACGTTTTCGATGGGAGGCGGGGAGTGGGGAATGGGGAACTGATAATAGGCTAGGTACTTAATTTAATTTATATTTATTTTCAGTTATTTTACTAGCTGTTAAATAAAAGATATACAGAGTGACATTGAAGTCGTTAGCATCCTTTTAAAATAAAAACATACTCATGATAGAGTCTTTTCCCCCAAATATGAGGCAAATCTAAGATGTAAAAATATTTTTTTAAAACCCTGAAAAATCGTGTAATTGATCACTACACTAAGTATAGCAAATAAAAATAAAAATAAGTAAAAATAACAATTTGATATGACTAATTCGTCTCGTCGAATCCAGCTCGGATGGGCAGCGTTTGGGAAGCTCTATATTTGCGTCCAAAATTCCTCAATGTCTCAAGACTAAGGTCTTTGACGAGTGTGTGTTGCCAGTTATGACTTATGGAAGCGAGACGTGGTCTTTTACTATGGGTCTCATAAGAAGGCTCAAGGTCACCCAGCGAGCAATGGAGAGAGCGATGCTTGGTATTTCCCTGCTCGATCGAATCAGAAATGATGAGATCCGCAGGAGAACTAAAACGACCGACATCGCTCGAAGGATTGCTCAGTTGAAGTGGCAGTGGGCGGGACACATAGCGCGGAGAACCGATGGCCGTTGGGGCGGAAAGGTTCTCGAATGGCGACCGCGAACCGGACGACGTTCCGTGGGCAGGCCCCCTACAAGGTGGACCGACGATCTGGTCAAGGTCGCGGGAAGCCGCTGGATGCGGGCAGCGCAGGACCGATCGTTGTGGAGATCCTTGGGGGAGGCCTATGCCCAGCAGTGGGCGTCGCACGGCTGAAATGATGAAATAATATTCAAATAACATACAAGCCTTAAACTACTTCATTGGCCTCCTGACAAAACGCGGGCTCTACTATAACGTGAATTTATTTAAGGTCGCGCACGGAATTCACCGAAACAAACAATGTCACCCATGCTTCATGCCCGCTTTGCACGCGTCCCTGCGCCTGCGCTCTGACGCCGGGCACCATCCCTTTTCACGTAAAAACATACCTTCATATGAGTACATTAATGGGCCGAATGGATGCCAATTACTTCAAAAACACCCTGTAGTTGTTAAAAGAGTTGTCTGTTCTTCATTTGCATTTGTATTATTTAAACACTAGTGCCTCGCCGCGGTTTTACCCGCGTGGCACCCGTTCCCGTGGGAATATCAGGGTAAAATATAGCCTATATCACTCAGGAAGAATGTAGCTTTAAAATAGTGAAAAGACTTTTATATTCGGTCTAGTAGTTTTTGAGTTTATTTGTTACAATCATAAATACTAATCTTTTCTCTTTATAATTCACTAGCTGCCCCGCCCCGGCTTCGCACGAGTCGAGTGGCGCTATCAATAAATTTTCTTTTAAACAAACCTTGTCCTGATAATAGCAAACACAATATAAAAGAATAAAATTATCTTATTTGGTGCAGTCGTTCTAAAGTTATGCGCTTCATACATTTCGGCGATTCATTTTAATTCATATAGATTAACATGGAAGTACTTAAATATTATTATGTACTAACTTCAGAGATACTTTCTTTCGCTGTAGAAATTATCCATCTCCTTATTTGTCGTAGGTATTACAACGAAGTAATCAAGCAACGGCCTATTTTTTATTTTTTTATATTGTCTATAGATTTTTTTTTTGTTTGTGTTATTTTCATTTAAGAGTTTGTCTGGTTTTTGTAATAATATGTCCCTAGGCTGTGCTGAATAAATGTTTCTGATTTGATTTGATTTATTATTAATGTAGACGAGGTCGCCTGAGGCCGCTAGTCTGCTGTATAGTTTCTCAAAGAAACGTTTCTCAGTATTATGCTGACCGTACACGCGACAAGTCACAGCTCCCGTTCTCTTGACACGATTGGCTACTTAGTTAAACTCGGCAAATTATAGATTTAATGACAATACAAATAACCGTAAGTATTCACCTTGGATAAATCACTGACAATTTAGTTACGCTTAGATTTAAGAGTTGCACTGTGCACACGATCGGCGTTTTTGGCAAGAGGTTTTTGGTAGCCCACAATTTTAAATTTTGGTAGTCAACATTAATTTTAAATTGAAAAGGTATCGTTTAAAAAGTAATTAAGGTCTCAAAGTTTTCCTTACTTTTATCGTATACTAGCAGATCCTCGCAGTTTTGGTACCCGTTCCCGTGGAAATATCGGGATAAAATTTAGCCTCAGTCACTCGGGAAGAATGTAGCTTTCTAATGGTCAAAAAATTTTCTGTATCGGTCCAATAGTTTCGGAGCCTATTCGATGCAAACAAACAATCAAATTAGTAAAGATAAAAAAAAATTAAAACACAGCGGAACAGCAAAATTATGGATGATTAAAAATACCTATCTAAAATGATTGTTTTTTGAAACTAATTCAAACGCAGTTTTTTTCGTAAGATAAAATTGTTAGAACCTTTTTTGAGATTCTAGCGGTCAAAACGCGGTCCTTGTAGTTGTACCATTAAGGCGATACTCGGAGAAATCGTGCTGAAGCGAGATAGCAATGAGAAAACGACGTGCCCGGGAGCGAGACCGATTTTGCAGATTAGGCAAAAATAACACAAAATCACTTCGTATTAAAAAAATATAGCGATTTTTGAAAAATGCTTCTACACGATCCTAAATATTATTGGTGTCCACTTATTTAACCAATTTCTATTAGTATTTGTAACCCCATTTAAGAATAATCTTGAATTTTCGTATTTTTAAGAGGTCTTTTCGAAAATAAAAAGTGTCGAGGCAAAATCATAAAATCGTGTTTCTGAAACTATACGAACCTAGATAAAGGTATGAAGAAATATATATCTTATTACCAGATTTGTAACAACTGTAACCGTCCTATATAAAAACTATAGTTTTAAATCAAAAAGTCCGTATTTTTCCGAGTAGCGCCTTAACTATGTTTTTCTTTACCTACTTACTCATTTTATTAATTCAATATACAAATAATGGAACGATCTCACATTACGGTTTTAATTTGATGATTACAACCTGTTACCATATCTAATAAAGGGCTTGAATAATTTTCAATTTAATCTACCACAGAGGAACATTTAAATAGTCTTGGTATAGTCAAGGTATAGTACTCGTATTTTCCTATCAAGCGGGTTTTAAACATTCCTAAAATAAATTGAAGGTTGGTTTTGTCAAATTAGGTTTACCTAAAAACCTAATAAGGCTGGTGGAATGCTAAATTGCTAAATGACTGTGCTGTATTTAGGCTTGTCGTGTCAAGGAGAGTTTAACACTTTTTGCACATCGCATTTCGCACTGAAAAAAAATTACCCAACCAGCGTATCACGGTTTATCAAGTTTTCGTCGAAATCGTTTGTTAACTGTCTGATATACTTGGTAATAACTTGATTTTTTAAGAAACGTATTACTGCAAAAGTTACAAATTGTATGTGAATTAGTGGGATCATCACGAAAAGGATTCACATTCATGCCGCTTAAATACCTCTTTTTAGAAATAAGTAACTAGGTATTACATTATTTACAACAAATTATTTTTACCTTTTTGCTTTCACAATGCAAATATTTTTATTATTGAAAATGATCTCTCCATCGGGGCTAGTTCGGGGGTCGATTTTTTCTAATACCTACCTACTTACTTCATTTTCAAATTATTTTGTCTTGAATTTTTACAGAATTAAGCTAGAAACATTGTAATGTTGAATATAGACTACCGCCAAATTACGCATGTTTCTATTTATAGCAAATACGATTTCTATTGAAGTTTATTATCATTATTTATTTCACATAAAAATTAATACAAGTTTTAACAAAACATTAAATAAAGTTAAGAGACAGATATCTGACGCTCAGATATAGTACCTAGCCTACATAATTTTGTGTAAGGGATCAATGCTGAAATTGAAATTAATACAAAATTACACTAAAGCGAAGCGAGTTAAGTAAACTTAGGCACCCAAGATTACACTTTGTCACAACTCCAGTTTCACCACCGATAAAAATCGAAATTAAACCGAAAAGCAATACCTGATGATCCGTAAAACATTGCTATTCAAAACCAGTCCTTAAATCAGAACTTATAAAGATCAAATCTGTTTTCAGTACATTGTGTCACTTCTAGGAAGTTACAGACGGACAGACGATATGATTTGCGGATTGTGGTAATTAGATATTTATGTAACTTTATTGAAATATAAGCAAATTGTTGGTTAGGTAACACTTTTGTGGAAAGGTACCAACTTGGAGCAAATTAGTTTTATTACATTACTTGAAGTAGGTACGTTATAAATTGAGGAAACGATAAATTTTGGTATCTGGTGGCATTTTGTAATTGAAGACGATATGAAATAGGTAGTTAAGTATGTTGCATTTCAAATAATTGCGATATATTTACAATTATTATAAAGGCGATAGATACTCAGGCCGTCTGTTAAATTTATTTTATGCCCTAACCTCTGAAACAACTTAAGATTTGAGATGATCCCTAAAAAGTGCGAATTAATAACCGAATTCCACGCGGATGAAGTCGCGGGCAGAGCACTAGTATCAAAACAATTTCATGATGAATGGTGCCTTTATTCTGCAGCTTTTAATAAAAAACAAGTCAATTTTATCGAACACTTAAAAATACGCTGCGAATGTCGGATTCTCGATAAAGTCTAGAAAGGCTGGCAGAGTTCAGAGATATAAATTCAATGATGATCATAAAGTTCTATTTTTTAGAAAGCCTGACTAGACATATCATACTAGCTAGGTAGGTCTAAATCACCCTTTAGTTTAGCTAAGAAACTGCTAAGTTCCACAGTTTTGTTTATCTGTTGCTGATGTTATTGTGTGTACCTATCTGTTTGTCTGTTCGCTTTTCTTTCGCGTAAAAACTTAAGAAAACAATTTCACAAAAGCAAAAAATATATAAAATTTAGAATCTTTCTAATATTTTAAGGTTAAAAATAGTGCCCTAAACCGTGATAGGTAATTACGCTAATGATGCATTAGAATTGAAAAAAGAACATAAGCTGCATTGCATAGGAAAATAAATCTTGAATCCGGTGAAATACGGGGTGCGGTATGGGAGTTTAGGTATGTAAGGATCGAAGTTGGGGACAGATCAAATAAAAAGCAGATTCTGGGGGCTATTACCAGCTAAAAAATATGGATATGACCGTGGGCTTCATTTGACATTTAAAGACCTCACAATTAAAGACAAATTATGGCCATATTTGGATATCAAATGTCAAATGAAGCCCATGCATATCCATATTTTTTAGCCGGTAGCCCCCTGGTTAATATTATTATTGTTGCTTTCTTTTAATTTTACAAGCGGAGAGGTTGTACTACTACTACTACTACTACTATTGGTACTACTACAGGGTTCTTGCTAGCTGTACGTTCATAACTACCTTCTTGAATAGGTACACTAACTTCTAGACGTAAACGATCTGTCAAAAGGGCTTATTACACTTAGCTAAATTCAGCATCTAATTCAGCATACATTGCTTTCTTTGAGCTCATTTGAAGCAAGTGATGAAATCAAAACAAGCAATGTATGCTTAAACAGATGCTGAATTTAGCCAAGTGTAATAAGCCCTTATGAAAGATGTTTGGAAGATACTTTTGTTTAGTAGTACCTTCGATCGAAGAGTAGTACCTACTCTGTGTGTAGTAAGTAAAGTAGTGGCTGTTGAGTTTGAGTTATTTAGCTCTTTCCGTTCTGGGGATTAGGTCACTTGTTGATTTTAAATGATTAAGTACCTGTCTCTATAATGACCTAATTATCTTTCTAGTAAGATAACTACTAACTTTCAATAACTTTTGAACTTTTAGGGCCATTATCACTGTAAATATTAAGTAAAAATCACGCTTTTTATAATTTTACTAACTTAAAATACAACTAGCTTAAATTAAGATTGTTAAAAAAATTTCCATTTTCGACTGACGCGTATTTACATACCCTACAGGTGTTTTGATTACACTGGTGAATTGGTATTCATGTAAATTTGGTGGTAAGATAAGAACCTCATTAGGTACCCTAATGCTTATGCAAGTAAACAATACAGGACTTTTCTCTCAGTTCTGCTACAAAGCTACAATCAGCCTGTGTCATTCTGATGACGACCCAAATTGACGTTTTCTACACAAACAGTGTTCTGTCGACGTAGCCAATCATTCGAATCGGCAACAGGTTTTTTTTCTGCGAATACCACTATAGACATCTTAGAACCAGCATGGTAAAGCATGGAAAGTACAGTTAAGCAAAATAACTTAGTACTCACGCAAGGAGAGTCTGTCGGTGTTGTTCTTAAAACTTTTACTTCCACACACTTCACAAAGTCTGTTCACAAGTTTATGCACTGTGGAGTTTTTGTTCACGGCAATGTTATTTGTGTTTGTGGAGAGGTCAGTTCTAAATGCGGTGGCCGGTAGGGGAAGAGCGACGTAGCCCCATACGTTTGTTCAATGCAACGCCGCACGGCGGACTGAGGAACGCGCGAGTTGGTCACCGAGTTGGAGACTCAAACACACTCGAGTCGAGAGCACAGAAACTAGCAAACTCGCTCGAGCGAGGAACCACAAGCCGAAATCGGCTAATCTCCGCCATAGGATACCTACAAAACTTCCGAGTAATCAGCAGGAGACTAGCTTAGATACGCTCTAATCTTCCATCAAAGTCAAACCACAAAGCATGTAGCATGTTTCATAAATGAACACTCCTCAATAGATAATATTTATCTTACTGCACCAGTAAAATTAAATGAGCAGTGACCAAAACCCATTTACTTGTCTTTTTGATGGGTGAAACAAAATTCGAAGACCAAGACGTGACGTCTGTACGGTCAAGAGCTTTCCAGTTTAAGGTTTCCAACTTCATCCTTATTAAAGAACCAGCTTTTTCAAACTGGACAACCAATTTTTAAATAAGGTGACCCGTCCTTAGAATCTTAAGATCGTCGGCCTGTTGATACTACTTGCTGGGTCCTTCGAATCCAGACCAATCACTAGTTTAGGCAGCAGGACAAAAATTAATTCATCCTTGATTAACTCGGTAGGACTTGAAAGCTATTAGAGCTGGCTTAATGGTGGAAATTAAATAGAAAAAAAATCCTTATTGACCCAGCCGAAAATCAAACATGGTACATACCTACTTGGGAAATAGACCGATGAAAACATTGTTAGCCAACCGATTTTTATGTGTTCGTGATGTTGTCGACCATTATATACAACAAAGGTCACGAAAATAGAACTTGAAAAATAATCACAAGTAGCATGTTGTAATAAAATGTTTTGTTTATTTACTACAAAAAAAAATGACTTCAGATTGTCTTCAGTTTGATGATAGTTTGATGGTAGCATAGTAATAGTGCTGTGAACCACTAGCTTATGCTTTTCTTTGTATCTTTGCTGTTCAACTAACAATAGGCGTAACATATTGTTACAAACTGATAAAGTGGAATTATTTACGCGGAATAGTTAAGTAAGAAAATTAAGTAAATGTTTGTTCCTTAAAACTACTCTTCTAACTCTCTTCTCTCTTCAACAACAGGATCATGAACGAGTGTATTCAATGCGGGACCTTGGTTTGACGAATGACTCCAAGTTACTTTTCGTGGAACATATTGACACAATAATATCAAAAGCATATAAAGCTCTAGATTTTTTAATTCGCAACAAAAGATTTCACTAATGCTAAGACACTGAAGATATTATATTGTAGCAGTAACAACAAGTGAAACTCAAGGAATGCCACTTACATTGACAGGATTGAAACGTACAAAAAAAATCCTAATTATATTTATGCTATCGTACCGTCGTCGTCGGCAGCGGCGTGACATATAGCTCCGACCAATACCTCTATCCTTTGTAGGAAGCACCATAAATATAGCCGATACTATATTTTTCAAGAAAATTGATTGGAATAGGTATCATCGATTGTCCCGACATTCTATAAAATGTTAAATGCACCCTCACGAAACCTTCGTAACTTAAACTAAATTCTATGCCTATGGCGAATAGCAACTGCAGACAGAACAAATTTTTGCTAAGAGCTGATAACTACATGAACGAATTACCTATACAAATCTGACGATATTGACCTTGTACCAAAAAATTTTAACCGCGTGTTGTATGGAATTCTGTAGCATAAACCCGGTGTCATACCGGTATACCTACCCGATATTTACACAGTAACGTCGATGTGGTAGTTAAATTTTCTTTTACTGTCTATTATAACCCCAAGGTCCTTAACATTATCAAATTTTGAGATAAAGCTGCCATCCAACGAGTAAATTATGTAAATAAGAATGATTTTATAAAAGTCATAAGAAAACTCATACTGTTATTTTGGCACCAAATCACATTGTCTAAATATCTTTGCAATAGTTTTTAAACAGATTTGTCGTTGATAGAACGGTATTTTTAAGATCGTCTGCAAGGAGCGATGCATGGCTGTGTTGAATTTACTTTGTAATCTTGCCAAAAAAAGATTGGCCTTAGGTGAGACCCTTGTGGTACGCCGGGTTGAGAACAATATACTTTGCAGTCATATCCAGCCACAGATACTACTTGAGGTCTTCTTGCTAGATACAAACCAAACCAGAGCAGCAAAGATCCATCCAAGCCGTGGCTTTTGAAGTGAAATGCAAGGAGCGATGCATGGCTGTGTTGAATTTACTTTGTAATCTCGCCAAAAAAAGATTGGCCTTAGGTGAGACCCTTGTGGTACGCCGGATTGAGAACAATATACTTTGCAGTCATATCCAGCCACAGATACTACTTGAAGTCTCTTTGCCAGATACGAACCAAACCAGAGCAGCAAAGATCCATCCAACCCGTGGCTTTTGAAGTGAAATGCAAGGAGCGATGCATGGCTGTGTAGAATTTACTTTGTAATCTCGCCAAAAAAAAAATTGGCCTTAGGTGAGACCCTTGTGGTAGGCCGGGTTGAGAACAATATACTTTGCAGTCATATCCAGCCACAGATACTACTTGAGGTCTTCTTGCTAGATACAAACCAAACCTGCCGGCCTAGCATGAGCGGCTTATAACGCGCGATATGATATGGTATGGCAAGTTGTCTTGCTTACTCCACTAAGGTGTAAGCAAGACGGCATGCCGTACCATATCATATCACGCGTTATAAGCCGCTCATGCTAGGCCGGCAGAGCAGCAAAGATCCATCCAACCCGTGGATTTTGAAGTGAAAATTTCTTTAGTGGCGTTGTGCACTTTTTGTGATGGGTAAAATCTGGACATCACGTGACCGTCAGATCGAAAATTCGTAAGCCGGACACGTGACCTAATCGAAAAACTGTTACTTAAATGTCATAAGAATACGAAGGCAAATTTCGCCACCATTTCCAAAGTTGTAATAGCTCAGTTTAGAAAACGGGCGGCATTAAAGCCAGAAGACCTTGGTTCAAATACAGTCCGTATTTTTTTATTTTTTTTTTGTCACTTTCCTTTTTTTGTGAAAAAGTCTAGGGAGCCCTTTTCATACTTCTGCCGGCACTCCCGGAGTGCAAACCATTGTTTTTTTTTAGATTATGTACTTAAATTGATGTCTATTGAAAATCATAACTTGAGGAATTACTATGACAAGCGCTACTAGTTTGAAGTACAATAATATTGTTCTTCTATTATTCCTTATTTTTTTTTAATCCTCAAATTGGTAGCACATAGCCTTCATCGCACCTGATGTTAAGTGTTGAAAAGGCTGAAGGTGGAAGCGCACTACTCCCGGAATCCTCATTCACTGAGGAACTGACTATCTTAACTGCCGGAACACAATAATGCTGAAAACTTCATTGTTATGGCGTCAGACTTAGATAAGATGGTGGTAGCTAGCCAGGCGGACTAAGAACAAGTCCTACATCCAACCAAACCGAATACAATATGTACCCCACTGGGAATCGAACCAGAGACCTCAGGATCTGATACCGGTGGTGTGTACCACCAGACAACAGAGGCGGTTTAATTTACATAACATCTCAATGTTTGCTTGGAGACGAGGTGGGATAGACAATTGCTCAGAAGCGTGAACTGGAATGAAGCTTCAAAGGCCAAAAATCTGTTGATTCCGGCTTCATATGCAGTATTTTAATGTTATTAATAACTGTTTGAGACCTCATCCATATAATACTTAAATAGCAATAATATATATTTTATGTATATGTATGTATACAGGGTGATTTTCTATAAGTGCAAACCTCTTAGGTGGTAATTGTACTCATGAATATGAACAACTTTTACTATGAGGCCAACTCTGCAACTTTACAAAAAAAACAGCTGTTCCATACATTCTGGTCAGGTAGTAATACCTACCTGTTAAAACATTGTATGAAACAGCAGATTTTTTTTGTTGATTTGCAGAGTTGGCCCCATAGTAAAAGTTGTTCATATTCATGAGCACAATCAACCTAAGAGGTATTGCACTTATAGAAAAACACCCTGTATAATATGTTATTTATTTGGTTTTATAATGAGTTTGTACGTAGAACACCTTGAACTACCCATTTCTTTTGTATTGTTTTTCATCCAGTTAACACTCGGTTGCCTGGAAGATATTGCTTTTTAGTAATAAGGCCGCCAGTTGTACCACTACTGTATTGTCCATTTATGTTACTTGTTTTTTCAGTGTACAATAAAGAATATTCTATTCTATTCTATTCTATGTTAACACGCATCCTTCCGGATTGGGCATTATTGTTGGACCCTTTCTCTTTTTCTGAAACTGCATAAAAATGTGTAATACTAATTTTCTTTAGTTTTATTCCAATAACATAAAGAACTTTTTGCTCTGCACGATGGAGCTGTCATAGGATAGGACCCATGCTACAATAAAAAAATCTACTTAATGATTTTTTTGAATTTTGGTAGTTCACGAGTAGGAGAATGTCCGAATATTATTCATGCGAAAGTAGCTCCTGTCTGTTTGTCTAGCTATCGTTACCTTCTCATGCATAGACCACTGATCTGACTTTCATGAAATTTGGTATATAGAGCAGTGGGTAGCGTGCTCAGCCTGCGATCGCTGAGGTTATGTGACTTTTGCAATGGTCTATCACGGGATGGCTGTTCAAAAATATATGGTGCTTCCGAAGACACGATAAGTCGATGGTTCTGGCTGCATTAGGATTGGTTTATAACTGCAATAGGCCCGTGTGGAAGGTCATGGCCAGTTCTCCTTATCTCTATATGAAGCCCTAGCAGCGGGAACATTAAAATGGATTGATGATGGTGCTGATGAGCCCAGGCTAAGGCCCCACCGCAGGTGGCACGCTTAGTGGCTAGCTAGGAGGCAAGCTTAGTTGTGGAAACACTTCGATACATAGTGGCCATACTGCCTGGTTACAAAGCTCGGTGTCTGGTGATCTAAAGTGTCAATCCTACAAATATTATAAATGCGAAAGTTTGTGAGTATGAATGTATGGATGGATGTATGGATGTTTGTTACTCTTTCACGCAAAAACTACTGAACGGATCGGGATGAAATTTGCAACAGAGATAGATTATAGACTGGAATAATACATAGGATACTCTTTATCCCGATATTCCCACGGAAACGGGAACCACGCTGGTTTAACCGCGGGCGGCCGCTAGTAGACTTATAAAAACGCGTTCCAGTATAATTTTGCTTGTTGGGGCGTACCAAGAGATCTATAACGAGTGAGCTAACGGTTTTATCGATAAATATATTGCGATTTATAATCTGCCAGTATTGACATACTGTTTAGATAGCCTGAATAATTGGGATTTCGATTCGTTTGTCGAACCCGACACCACCTTGGGACTGTTGGTCGCCCTCCCGGTGGTATAGTAAGTTACCGGATTGAAGGGTAATCGAGTCCTTCCCCTCTCTTCGGACTTCAGATAACCCAGTTCAGATAACAATGAAATTTAGGTAAGTAAAAGTGTAGCAAAATTAAACAAGTTTGCTTATTCACTGGAAATATTCGTATTTGTTATTTCTTGGCTGTGGCAAAACTTACTAATCAAATCAAAATCAAATCAAAAACAATTTATTTCGACCAACATAGATCATATCAGCATCATTAAATCATGTCATAAAATTAATAAATAACAATTGAATAAATAATAAACCTAATATTTAACTAAAATAAAATTACAATTAAAATTCCATTACATTAAAATTAAATACGGAAAATACATTTGATTAATAAAATTAACTAAGTAGGTACATTGAATTATATTGTTTTTTTTTTAATTTATAAAAATAATAATTACATCATTTTACAAAAGGTGATGAACTTGCATGGAGTTTCATCCACCGTTGCAACATTGGCGAGTCCCACCGCTCGGCTAACGCGCTTAGGATACCGTTAGTACTGTTCCGAAAGCAGTTAAGCAGCGATGCGCTTCGCTTCCTGATAATGGAATAAAAATCATCAGTTTGTTACTAAGTTTGTTTGTCTTACTAAGTGACATACAAAAGCATTATAACTGCACCATGGTTGTAAAATACGTTGTGGCAAAAGTAAATAATTTCATTTTTAATTTTTTTAATTTATATTATACAAAGTAACATCATCGCAGATTATCTATATCTATATATACTTATAATAAAACTGTAAACGATCCAATTCTGTACATTGAAAAGAAATAGAAAAAAATACCACCAGGGGTCTTCTTAAACGAAACAGATACCAAAAATGTAGTTTTTGAATTTTTTGTCTGTCTGTCTGTCTGTTGTCCGCGTTTCACACAAAAAATACTGAACGGATTTTGATGAAACTTTTTTTGTTATACAGCTATTGGCCCTCGCCAACATATAGGCTATAATTTATTTTGAAGATCGTAATATCTGATGTGGAACCATAGCAGTCCAGCCAAACTATGAGAGATATAAAAATACCGTCTTAAGGAAAATTGTTAAACGTGATGGGCACTTTCTATTAACGTACAAAGTTTGAAGGTCTGGTTCACCTGATGTGGAACCCTAGCAGCCAGGATAAACTATATGAGATACAAACATGGCGTCTTAAGAAAAGTTGTTTCACGTAATGAACATTTTCTATTGACGGAAAAATATCGAAGGTCTGGCACACCTGATGTGGAACCCTAGCAGCCCAGCTAAACTATAAGAGATACAAATATAGCATCTTAAGAGAAGTTATTCAGCGTGATAAGTATTTTCTTTTGACATACAGTCTATACTAATATTATTAATGTGAAAGCATGTTTGTTTGTATGTCCGTCTTTCACGTCAAAACGTAGCAACGAATCGACGTGTTCTTAGTATGTGCGGGTAGTTAAGGAGCTAGAGAGTGACTTAAGTAAGCTTAAAATAAGTTTTTATGCCGGAAAAATATCACTTTCCCTCGGGATAACGTCGTGTAGTACACGCGGGCGGAAGGCTATGTGATATAATTTTTTTATGTGTTAATATAATTATTGTATCATACCACTGCACTAATATATATTAAATAAATAAATAAAATAATCTATACTTATAATAAAACTGTAAACGATCCAATTCTGTACAAAAGAAATAGAAAATAATACCTCCAGGGGTCTAAAGGAACAGATACCAAAAATATAGTTTTGAATTTTTTGTCTGTTTATCTGTCTATTGTCCGCGTTTGAGCCAAAAAGTACGAAACGGATTTTGATGAAACTTTTTTTGTTATATAGGCTATTTGTCCTCGCCAACATATAGGCTATAATTTATTTTGACGATCGTAATATCTGATGTGGAACCATAGCAGTCCAGCCAATCTATGAGAGATATAAAAATACCGGCTTAAGGAAAATTATTAAACGTGATGAGCGTTTTCTACTGTCATACAAAGTTTGAAGGTCTGGTTCACCTGATGTGGAACCCTAGCAGCCCAGCTAAACTATAAAAGATACAAATATAGCATCATAAGAGAAGTTGTTTAGGGTAATAAGTATTTTCTTTTGACATACTATCTCGAATATTATTGATATGAAAGTGTGTTTGTTTGTATGTCCGTCTTTCACGACAAAACGGAGCAACGGATCGACGTGATTTTTAGTATGTAGGTAGTTTAGGAGCTAGAAAGTGACATAGACTAAAAATATCACTTTACCTCGGGATAACGTAGTGTAGTACACGCGGGCGAAACCGCGGTCAAATGTGCTAATATGTATCACTAGCTTTCCGCCCGCGGCTTCGCCCGCGTGGACTACACTACGTTATCCCGCGGGAATGTGATACTTTTCCGGGATAAAAAGTAGCCTATGTTCCTCTCCAAGCTACAATGTATCTATGTTCCAAATTTCAGCCAAATCCGTTCAGCCGTTTTGGCGTGATTGAGTAACAAACATCCAAACATCCAAACATCCAAACATCCAAACATCCAAACTTTCACATTTATAATATTAGTAGGATAGAATTCATAGCACTGTACTAATACTAATAAATATACTAGCTTTCCGCCCGCGACTTCGCCCACGTGGACTTCACGACCTTATCCCGCGGGAATGTGACATTTTTCCGGGATAAAAAGTAGCCTATGTTCCTCTCCAGGCTACAATGTATCTGTGCCCTAAATTTCAGCCATATCCGTTCAGCCGTTTTGGCGTGATTGAGTAACAAACATCCAAACATCTAAACATCCAAACATCTAAACTTTCACATTTATAATATTATACTAGCTTTCCGCCCGCGGCTTCGCCCGCGTGGACTTCACGACGTTATCCCGCGGGAATGTAATATTTTTCCGGGATAAAAATAGCCTATGTTCCTCTCCAGGCTACAAAGTATCTGTGTCCCAAATTTCAGCCAAATCCATTCAGCCGTTTTGGCGTGATTGAGTAACAAACATACAACCATCCAAACATCTAAACTTTCACATTTATAATACTAGCTATCCGCCCGCGGCTTCGCCCGCGTGGACTACACGACGTTATCCCGCGGCAGTGTGATATTTTTCCGGGATAAAATGTAGCCTATGTTCCTCTCCAGGCTTCAAAGTATCTGTGTCCCAAATTTCAGTCAAATCCGTTCAGCCGTTTTAGCGTGATTGAGTAACAAACATACAAACATCCAAACATCCAAACATCTAAACTTTCACATTTATAATATTAGTAGGATATTATAGTAGGATAAGTAGGATAAATAAATAAAAAAAACAAAATAGCTTATTAGCCATAAAAATTAAAAATGCTGCCGAAAGTCACTATTCCACGCGGACGAAGTCGCGGGCACAGCTAGTTTAATTAATAAAGGCAAGTCTGCTGTATAACATATCAAAAGACCGACAGTAAATTATCTTCATCTTAAAAAGTTATCGCTACTTTTAATGAAAAAAAAAACAGAAAAACGTGAATATCTCGCAACTTTGGTTTTGTCAGTTATTTAATTCTACCACGACGGGGACGAATTATGTATTGCACTTAATTCATGTACGGAGGTTCTTAATCCTTGAGATTTTTTATTATTTTTGTGCTTTCACAATGCAATTCTGTAAGTGTAGGAAAAATGTGATAGTAAAAAACCACGAGCCCTATAAATAGCTTTCAGGCGGGATTCGAACCCGCGCCTCCGCGGATCCGGCCCGATGCTCTGATCAACAAAGCTACCAAAAGGCTTACACACGACTCGTCGAATTGATGCTCTAACGACACCGTAACTCAGTGGTTAGAGCATTCGCCCAGACAGTGAAAGGGCGTCGGTTCGAGTCCCATCGGAACAAGTTGTGAGACGGGTCGGTTTTTTCTGATACTTCATTTTCCAATATATTCTTTTAACTGTTAATTGCATACGTATACGCATAATTAATATTAATAATATTAACTTAATGCATATTAAAGTAGGTAAATAGCTTAACTTCAACTACATGCGTTAATGGTCAAGCAAGTTAAAGTAGCTTAAAAGCCTTTGGTAGCCAATTTTCTATTTTATGGACTGACTGACAGTAAAATTAATTACGTAGCTACCGTAAACTTAAAAGGTACAATCAAGGAAATTAATTTCCAACTCACCTAAGGTTCAATATCGTACAGAAAAATACCTCCTGATCTAACTAGATCACTACGTTGCTTATTTGTCGTATGCATTGTTTTATGTTAGTAACTATAGGCAACAAATCAACGAAGTTAATCTGTTGCCTAGTTACTTACATACTAAGTTGACAAGCTTATTTTCAAAAAGATTCATTCAATTACTGACAAATGACAACGACATTTGACAATAATAAATTTACGTTGACCTTTCAATATTAGTATTGAAATAGAATTTTAGACCTGCATTGCGAATCTATATCACTACATAGTATAAAACAAAGTCGCTTTCTCTGTCTCTATGTCCCTTTGTATGCTTAAATCTTTGAAACTACGCAACGGATTTTGATGCGTTTTTTTTTAATAGATAGAGTGATTCAAGAGGAAGGTTTATATGTACTTTTTATCCCGATATTCCCACGGGAACGGGAACCACGCGGGTGAAACCGCGGGCGGCCGCTAGTACCTAATATAAAACTCTTGCGTTACTGACTGACTGACAGACAACGCACAGCCAAACTACTGTGCCCAAGAACCTGGAATTTGGCATGTATGTTCCTTGGGGAGTGCAGGGGAGCACTAAGAGAGGGTTTTTTGGAAATTTCTCCTCTAAGGAGGTAAAAAGGGGGTCCAAGCAGACGATGTCGCGAGCGGAGCGCTAGTGTTTAATCATATTTCAACGAAATGGGTAGGATATTAAATTACTTGACTGTACCTCCCAACAACGTTTAATTTAGCCATGCATCGTGACGTGACACAGTTAAAGTAATCTTAGATAATAATGTCCTACAATGTTAAGTTACTTTTTATTAACTTCTACTAGAATTCTATTAAATAAATAAATAGCTTCTTACAATCACACCAATTATCTAAGCCCATGTTAATTTCATTAAGAAACTGTTATCATGGAAAACTTGATAACGGATAAATATATAGGTAGGTACTTAAATACTTTATATATATATATATATATATAGATATCCCCTTGGGCACTTTGTGGCTCAAGCGTGCCATATAGGTAGTATTTTGTTGATCCATTTACACTTGTTGATCCGGGCAGTATTTCTTGATCCAATGCCACATCACCGTCAATGTGTGGATCCGATCGGAGCCACAAGTGTCACCACCAAAAATAATAATAATTACCTGTTTTTTATACAAATCCACCTTTTTCGCGTTGGAGCACTTGCGGATCCGATTCAAATGGGCCAATCACAGCACATCATGCGTTGTGATTGGCGCTCAGGCCCGAAAGACAGAGAAAGCAGACGTTGGGGAGAGTGAATGCGTATTAAGTTAATATTTTGGAAGATAACTACAATGATTGAACCGTTTTATCCTATTCTATTTTTTTACGTTTTTATTAGGTTGCTTTCTTGTTTGTACACAAATTTTGATACTAGAGACTTGAAACTTTGAACATAGGTCAAAAATGAATGACAATGCAATATTACGATGTCATTGAGCTGATCTGATGATGGAGCCGGAAGAACGCCACAGGAACTCCATGATGAAACCGTGCTACCCAATCGTATTTGGGCTCGTTAGAATTGTCTTGACACGTACTCTGACGGGAGACGAGGTTCAGGGTCTGATGATGAAGCCGGAAGGCCATGCCTTAGGAACTCAATATTGAAACCATGCAACCCCACCGAGCTTGGGCTCGTTTGAATCGTCATGACGAGTGCTCGTGGTTTAAAAAAAAAATATAAAAGGAGAGATTATTATTCTAATCTATACTTATACAACTACTTATTACTAAATTAATACTAATATTATAAAGAGGAAATATTTGATCGTTTGTTTGTTTGTTTGCATCGAATAGGCTCCAAAACTACCTTTCACCATTAGAAGGCTACAATCTTCCCGAGTGACATAGGCTATATTTTATCCCGATATTCCCACGGGAACGGGTACCACGCGGCTGAAACCGCGAGAATCCGCTAGTAGAATATAAAAAAGAGGAAATATTGGTTTGTTTGTAATGAATAGGCTCTAAAACTACTGGATCGATTTAAAAAAATGTTTTACCATTAGAAAGTACTTTTCAAGGTGTGACATAGGCTGTACTTAATCCGTGAATTTTTGCGGGAACGGGATCTACGCGGGTGCACTGCAACGCAAGAAAAATCCCGGAATCAAATAACGTTTAAAAGCCTAAACTGCTGCCTGAACCCTTACATGGAAACTTGGAGATGGACATGAATTTACTTTTATTTTATTTTTATTTCATTTATCGTTTTTGGATAACTAACAGCTTATAACCATACAGATAACAACAAACATATAAAACTAAAAGCTATTGACAAGCTACCACTTTTCGTCCCGCTAATCCCATAAGAACGGAACTTATGCAGGAAAAAACCCGGTGCAGGAACTACTGCACCGATTTTGATGAAGTCATCGAAATAGATGGGACCTTGACAATATATGTTTTTTATCCCGGTAATCCCATGGGATTAGGAATTATTCGCGTAAAAAAATTAAGAGGAGCTACTGCACCGATTTCGATTAAATTTTGTATAGAGATAGGTAGGGCCTTGAAGAAGGACATAACACTACTAGTGTAGTCAATGAAGCTAGTTGACCCCCACAGTAATTCCTCAGTCAGAAAAAACTTTACATCATGATAAAGTATCAATAAATTAAAAGTATGGTATAAATTTCCAAAAAATAATAATAATAGAAGATTAGGTATTTTTTAATGAAAGTCTTATTTCATTGATATCTTTTTTATGAAAAATGCTCCGTCTAAACTTTCTTAACCAGACATATTCATGTAACGTATAAAAACAATAATATGAAATATCCAAAAAAATATCCCAGCAGAAACACCAAATTTTAATAAAACAAAATGGGGTGACTTTGACTGAAAAATGTCTCTGTCGAACTTTTTAACGGAATTATACCATTTTGCCAAGCATAATCATGTTTGAAAAAAGTTTTGGATTTTCATCAAGTATCACATACTAGTATAAATAACTCATTTGGTAAAATAAATTTGGACTGAGAAATTACTCGGTTCAATATATAAACAGATTTGTATATTTATGTTTTTTTGGATAATCATTTAAAAGTTTATGGCTCATGCTATTTTATAACTCAGCAAAGTTTCATCGACTGAGGAATTAGTGTATGGGTCTCCATACAAAGAATCTGTTCATTGCCTACACTATACCTATAGTATGATAAACGTTTTAAAAAAAATAAACTGCCTTAAAAATCTGAAACAAAAACTAACAAACACTAAAAAATAATTATAATATTAATTCAAAGGACAAAAATGCGTGTTTTTCTAACTTATCTTGGTACTTACTGAACTGTCTGAGGTCGGTGCCAAGCCGAATAGGTATTAAAGGTAAATAGATATGTCCTACTAAAGTTACGTAAGTCCGCCCCCACCACATCACAAGCACAACACACTTCACCCCTGAGACTGGGTTCTTTTTAAATATGTTTATTATTTATTTTGGTTTGGCACCGAGCTTCTTTTTGACTTGGAGCCTGTGGTATAGCCTTTCATCTTTAGCTACCTAAATAACTTGAAAGAATACAACTAAGGTCCATTCGTGCATTATGGTATTTATAAAAACATCATATAACTCCTAAATAAAAAAAAAATTGGCGTCTAAATTAACCGTCATTAACTCACCCTAATAACCTGAAATAATAAAACTAGAGGTCCATACGTACGTATGAACAATACTTAAAGAATTATTCTCCAGCTTAGGAGCTGGAGAACTGGAGAACAGTTAGGACCATTAAATAATTAAATAAGTTAAAATGATAATAAATAAATATCTTCTTACATTCACACGAAATGTTAAGCCCATGTAAACATTAAGAAACTGTGTCATGGAAACTTGATAGCGGATAAATAAAATAAGTTTTTGTTTTTTTGTTAACGAGTTGTACCTTCCATCATCAGCATTTTTTTATGATTAATTGTATCCCGTTATTACTAAATTAATTTTGCTAAAGCCCTTGCAGGGCGTCACATGTATACCTATAATATTCTATCTTTACAAATTGTAATGTGATACGCAATAAATAATAAACCAGCTCATCACCATGAGATGATGACACCTTTCTTCAAAAACAGCATCACAACGCTTTTGCCCAATGCCTTTGGCGTTTTGCCCTCAATGATGACTGAATTGAAAAGCTTCTGAATGGCTTCTTTAATATGCTTGGTATTAAATTGGCGAAGGTCGCTCGTCAAAGACTTAGATATCAGTCTATTGAGCTGCTGATAACGACGGGCATCCGCTGAGTTCGGTGACTTCATTTAGTGTCTCTGATCCATGAGTAGAAGAGTCTGGGTTATTATTTATTATTTTATTTTATTATTTAGAAGGGGGGACGCCAGCGAAGCCGGACGGGTGATCAGTTACCTTGATAGGAACCATTTCACCCAGTTCCCCAAGTCCCCTGCTGATGACTGCGCAAAGCTGAGAGCTGGGGGAGGCGGGTTATCGTTTACCCCACCGGCGTCGTACCCTCGAACCTACCTGTACGCTTACAGTACCTGCTGATTTGACTTATCGTTACTGCTTTATATCCTCTTCCTTAAGCTTGTCCGCTCCAAAGAGCTCCCAGCGCAGTGATGCGTACATCGGGCATTCTGCCATGAAGTGGTAGCTTGTTTCTTCTCTTTCTTTACATTGCGGACAGATTGGGTTCTCTGGTTTCTCCTGCTTCGTTTTAACAACTCTCTAGTTTTCTTCTTGTCAACCGATTTGATGAAGAACTTTGTCTGTATACAGTCCTTTCTTTTCTTCCATCTTTGGTTGGTTTCTTTGATTGTTCTAATCTCGATAATGTTCTTAGTAATTCTATGTGTGATTGGCAGTCTTCGTTCAGGGCCAATGAATGGTTCATCAGCTCCTCCCCTGGCTAATTCATCGGCTTCCTCATTGCCTTTGTTACCTTCGTGTCCAGGTACCCAGGCAATTCCCACCTCGACCAAGTGTGCAAGTTCCTGAATGCTTTTGTTTGCATTCCTTCACCAAGGCTGAGGTAGTCTCCCGTTTTGTCAAGGGCTTTGATGGCAGCATGACTGTCGCTATATATTATTATGTTCCCTATAGTTGCTTATCTCACTTTTAATCATGTTCGTACACTCTAGTATCACGAATATTTCCGGCTGGAATACGCTGGTGCATTTGCCCAGATTGAAAGTAGTTCTTATAGTCTTGGGCTTAGCTATGTATACCCCAGCTCCCGATAGCTTGGTTGATTCTTTTCTTGACCCATCTGTGTAGCATACTGCGATGCTATCCAGATCGTCTTGTTCTAGGTTCCAGTCTTCTCTAGATCTGATGCTTATTCTGTACTTTTTGTCGAAGATTTTTTAACCGACTTCAAAAATTAAAAAGAGGAGGTTATCTATTCGCCGCGTTTATTTTTTTCCTTTTTCATTAGGTCATTATTAACTAATATCATAGATAGTATTTCTTTGTACTTTTTTCTTATTTCAGCGTGACCTTTATTATTGTGCCTTGCTATCCATAGGTTAGTGCTTTTCAGCTTAAACCATTGTTCTGTAGCTTTCTTTTCAATTTCAAGATCTATTGGACTAAGGCCTAGTATCATTTCTAAGGCGCCCGTGGGAGCTGTTTTTGTAATTTTTCTTTATTTCAGCGTGACCTTTATTATTGTGCCTTCCTATCCATAGGTTAGTGCTTTTCAGCTTAAACCATTGTTCTGTAGCTTTCTTTTCAATTTCAAGATATATTGGACTAAGGCCTAGTATCATTTCTAAGGCGCCCGTGGGAGCTGTTTTCATGGCTCCTGATATCATGATGCTAGCTAGTCTTTGTACCTTAGTAGGTTCTTTTCTGTTATATTCTAGTTCTTACCACTTCAGGTTCCATGCCCCAATTCCTACCAAACGGCTCTTCTGCACTGCATGAGAGCTGTCATTTCCTTCTTGCTAGTTTCTTTTAAAAGATTCTGGGTGGAGAGTTTCTTCAATTTGGCACGGCGGGTTTTACAGTACTTAGATCCTACCGTGCGGACAGTATCCACCACCATGTTGTATAGATCGTCCACATCTATGCTGTTCTGAAAGGCTTCGCAGTTGTTTTGGAGCTCGAGCTGAAAGCACTCAGGGTTTTGAAATTGAGAATTTGTATTGGTCAGAGCGTGGATTTTATCAGTTGCGGTCTTTCACGCTTGACGTTGATAACCAATGTGCCTCTGACCATGCGGTGATCGCTTCCTGAGCGTTGATCACACTGACATGATTGAATAATATTATGTGAATGATAAAATCGATCTCATTTTTTACGTTACCATCTGGGCTGATCCAGGTCCATTTGCGGCTTACGGGTTTCCTGGAGAAGGGTTTTATCATGTAGAAGTTCTCCCTCTCAATCGGAATAAAAGAGGCTAGCATCTGGCCTTGTCCATTCCGTTGCCCAAATCCAAAATTGTCCCACTCTCAACTCATCACCGCAACGTTGCTCCAACTTTGCATTGAAAACCCCCATCACAAACGTGTAGTGGGTTCTATAGCTATGAATGGATTTAGAAATCTCATACATAGCTTCTATTTCGAGGTCGGAGCGTAGACCTGGATGACATTCAGCGAATATCGTTTCGATATTCTGAGTATCAGGTACGCTATCCTGCTCAAGACACTTCCGATGTTGATCACGTTGTTGACAAGGGATTTGTGGACGATGAACAGAACACCACCTAGGGACTGTTGTTCGCCTTCCCGGTGGTATAGTAAGTTACCGGATTGCAGGATAATCGAGCCCTCCTCCTGTCTTCGGATCGGACTTCTGATAACCCAATGATACCCCAATGTAACTTACTAATTGCCTCTTCCAACTCCATGAGCTTCGCGGCCATCATCAATTTGCGCGTATTGTAGGTTGCCGGGTCGAATCGTCGGAGTTGGTAGCCGGATCTTACCAGGGGATTTCTTAGCACCCCATGCCGCTGTTACTATAGCCGCTATCGTAGCTAGGAATAGCGGGGCCGCCGCGCCGGGGACTGGCGGCCGATGTATTTGTGGTGTACTAATTTTGTGAGGTTTGCCATTGCCGTGCTTAGCAAGCGGGTTGGTGATCGCAGTATGGCCTGCTGTTAAAGGGAGACCCTGCTGTTTATCTTCTGATGGCAGTTTTCCTTTTGTCGCCTCTTACGACACCTACGGAAAGAGAGGGGGGTGGTGCTATTCTTCTTATGTGCCGGCAGTACACGGGAAAAAGGCTTGCCTATATTAGAGAATTTCTCTCGATTTTCCTGGGAATCTTCTGATCCTGACTTGATAAAAATAAGATCAAGTTAGAGGTACTTATAAACTGTATAAGAAATAATTTTGAAAATCATCTCCGTTTTAATAATGAATATTGTTCCCCAATTGACGAAGAAATTGCCTAAATACGCATTATTCAGGATAACTGCAAAGATTGTCGCCAGTTCTTGATCAAATTTGAATGGGACCAAGCGACGTGATGACGTTTAAAAGGTGACGAGAAGCGTAACCTTTCAAATAAAAAAGAGTTAAGTACCTTTCCAAATTGGTTCAATAACTAAAAATTTCAGAGGTGACACACATAAAAAAACATACAGTCGAATTGAGAACCTCCTCCCTAATCGCGGCACCGCGGGCACCAGGCGTTCGGTTCACATATTTGTTTACTCAACGTGGATTTAGCAATGCAATGTATGGAGAACTGCAAATTATATATTCGGAGTCAACAAATACTGAAAGGTAGGTTCAAACAAACAAATACGAAAATAAGTATTATGAAACGAAGCAAACAATATTGTTTAAGCATTTCATAATTTTGGCCGCTACGGTGTCGATTAAGTTCGAAATTGCAATGATAAAAGTATCTAGTATATCACTTTCTCGTGGATTTAGCAATGTATTGAGAACTGCAAATATTATATATTCGGAGCCAACAATACTGAAGTGTATTCGAAAATATGTATATAAAACGGAGCAAACAAGTGAGTAAGCATTTCAGAATTTTGTCCGTTACGGAGTCGATTGAGTTCGACATTGCAATGGAAAAAATGTCCAGTATATCACTGTCTCGATGAATACGTTTGGCAACGTCGGATAGTTGAGGGCGGCGTTGCCACTCCGCGCGAAATATATGCCATAGGAGTCGAGTAATAACGCGACAAAGGTGGAGTCGATAATGCACGGGAGTCGGGCTGGATCAACCAAGTGCCCAGGTTGGTGTTTATATATATATATAAACACCCAGACCAAGACAAATAGACATGTTCATGCACACAAATATTTGTCTTGTTCGGGAATCGAACCCGAGACCTCTGGCGCAGAAGGTGGGTAGCCTACCCCTTCGCCAAATCGGTCGTAAAATTCTATTTACTTGTAACAATGTTGCAAAGGAGTACATTAAAGGGATGAGTGTAAACTTGTAGATCCTACGAATATCCTACTTCCTACTATCCTACTTTAGTTACAATTCTAATCTTTCACATTTCGCACCCTCCAAATGACAACGTTCTAACTGCAAAATCTTGATTTTACAGGAGAGGCGTTCAAAGTTTTTAGAACTCGAAAATAATTTTTAGCTTTTTTTCTTAAGTAACTCATCTTCTGGAATTAGTAATGTAGTATTAGGAGTTATTTAATAGTACACTTTATAGTTAAATTAATCACATTGTTTAGGAAATAAGGGGATCCATGTTTCTTTGTTACGTTTTTCTACGGAAATCAACAGAAAAGAAATAGACATTATGTGTAGATAGAACTTTTGATATCGGAATATATATTTAAAAAAGTTGACAGATGTTAAAGTAGAACGTTGTTTGACGGACATTGAAGGAAAAATGTACGTTCCATGTGTACTAATAATCTTTTTTGAGGTACAAAAGAGAGTTCATCTGTCAAATGTGACACTAATGGTTATTGAATAATTAGTATACCTAATGAAGAAAAAATAATTCTGCGAGGTATTTATCCTTTCCTAATTTCCCATAGGTATCTACATTTATTTTTAATTATATTGTTTGAAAAAACTTACTAACTAAAAAGCAGGTATATAAATAATAATAAATAATAAATACCTTCTTACATTCACACCAATTATCTAAGCCCATTTTAATTTCATTCAGAAACTGTATCATGGAAAACTTGATAACGGATAAATATATACTTAAATACTTTTTGTTTGTAAATACATACTTAATATACATAGTGAACACCCAGACCAAGACAAATAGACATGTTCATGCACACAAATATTTGTCTTGTTCGGGAATCGAACCCGAGACTTCTGGCGCAGAAGGCAGGTAGCGTACCCCTGCGCCAAATCGGTCGTAAAGAACTTTAAATATTTTTTTTTATAAATATTTAACACAAAATCATAAAAATTATACTTTATAGGTAGGTACCTACTTATTTAAAATCCATTACAGACTTATTATCGATATCAAATCATAATAATTATATAAATTAACTCCAGCTATAATTTGTAATTTTTACCTTTAATAAAAATATGGTTTCTATAAACGAATTTAAGCAATAAATAAATTATGAGTTATAAACAAAGAATTAATAGTACGATTAGTAATGATAAGTACTTTTATTGCAAAAACGACATACTAAATCAACATCAAAATAAGAAATCTCTTGATATATGTGTAGGAACTCGATTTTTATATAGTTAACAAATCGTGTCTTTACAGGTAAAGACACATAAAAATCAATTTAGTTTAGAAATTAAAGAAAACATCAACTGCTTATTCGGTTACCTACCTTATCATACTATGTATTTGTTTCTCTTAAAAACTATTATTTTTTTCACTCAAAGGATAGTATATTTTTTTGATGTATTGATATTCCTATTCTAACTTCAATCATAGATAAAAAGTTACCCTAAATATTATTTTATAAACGATCAGTCTAAATATAATTTAAAGATTTACCTTGATCATTCAACAATCATGGTTATTCATGCATGACTAAAAATATAAATTCAGTTACACACAGGTAAAAACTAGAAAATGATGTTTTATGAGCAAATAATTTTAAAAGAAAGTTATTTATCCTATAAAGTTATTTAAGTATTATCAATATGCTGACTGCTTAAGCACAGACCATACAAATACACAATTACTTTTGTCAAAATTAACCTTTTAATCCTACATTCATACGAATTCAACTACCTACTTCAAGTTCTGATAACCTTTTTCATTCTTAATTCTACAATGATTGTATTAAACAATGGTTAAGAAGTTGTAAAATTAAAATAAAATTAAATCAGAATCAGAATCATCTATTGCTTTAAAGTTTATATATTATATTTATATATTTCTTATATCTTAAATAACAGCAATATTAAACAATATTACTTAGTCTAATAGACCGCCCCGAGCAGTCCCCGGCGCAAATGTGCCCATGACGCTGGCCGCGTTGCCGCGTTGGATGGCAATGGACAACCTTTGCACCAGAAACGACCCAGAGCGGGGGTCACAATTTTTTTGTCTAAGCCGACGCCCCAAATCTTTAACAAATTGTATTGCCTCTGCCCCCCAACAACCCGCCGTTTCTACCGCTAGAGGGATGAAAATGTAGCCCTGTTCTAGCGGGGCATATTTCAGGTGCTTCGCGACCGCCTGGTGTTCAGCTGCCGCTCCGGCCGCGCGTGAGGTGCGACAGATGTGGGTAGCAGCGAATGTGCTGACACAAGTCGCATCCCACACCAAGCACCGCCCTTTTTCCCACGGCACTAACGTTAGGCCATCAGGCCGCTTACCGTCGGTGCGGCTGAGACCCGGCGGCTCAAGGACGGAGGGGATGCCGGCCGACGTGAGAGCCCGCTGTAGGATGTCGTTGAGGGCATGATGGCGAGGATGCCTTCCTGTGCAACGACGACAACTCAACGCGTGATGGCCATCGGCCCCCACCATGGTACCGCAGATGCATATGTGCCGTTCGCATACATCGCAGCCCAAGCGGAGGGCGACCGCCACCCGCAGGGAGTCGGCGTCGAGCAAAGTACCTATGTGAGGCGAAGGTAGTGCCTGCAGCCACGCACCGGACTCTGGCTGTGACACCGCCATGAGTCTCGCGCGATCCACCGCCTCAGCCCCGTCAGTGAGCCGGTCGAGGATGGCTTTGCAGGCTACGTCGTCCCATGAGCGCTGATATTTAAGGTTTTCGGGGACGGCTGCTCCCGGGACGCGAGCCAGCCAGGTCGTGATGGCATCAGCCACATGAGGGACGGTTGCCTTGTCGCCATTCAAGGATAATATATCAGCGACTAGGTCCGCAACCCCATGGGCCGACGCTAAGAAAGCCGGCAGGCTCACATCCCGAATGCATCGCACACCAAGTCCCCCATACCGGACCGGTAAAGTAGCTTGCGTCCAGTGCTCCCCGCTCAGAGAGACGTTTAATATTGTCTCCATAATATTCCTGATTACGGTGTCAACGGATTCAACAGCACCAGGAAACAACCAAATGGGGGCCGTCCGCAGGAGATATGTCATTTTTGGGATAGCAAAACACTTCTGCATTAGGACCAGAGCAACGTGCGGAGTAATTTCCCTAAGACGCTCGCTGGCGAGTGAGAGGGCCTCCCTGCGGGCTTCTAGGGCCTCAGGGATTGCAGCTGGGAAAATTGGAGCACCAAGCAGACAAAGGGTCTGTCTGTTATGTTCCTTGAGGCCAGGAAGCAAAGCGGTGAAGGAAAGAAAGGAAGAAGAAGACTCTGGGCTACAGGAGAAAAACTCACATTTGGTCGGATTCACCTCCAGTCCCAACTCCTTCAGGCGAGGCAATAAGACTAAAAGATCTCGTTCCACTTCTTCCGGTTTACCCCCAATGGTTCCATCATCGAGGTACCAGATGTTGAGGGGAGACCTCAGCTCGCTTATGGCCCTATGGATAGCCAGACTGAAAGTAAGAGGACCAAGGGGATCCCCCTGTTGCGCTCCAACCTGGGACTGAATCAGTTCAGACCCAAAAAACAAGTTAGAAGGTCTGTGGTAAACCTGGTGAAGAAAAGGGTAAAGTATAGGGATCTTCTCCAACACCTCACCCAGCATAACGTCTCTTTCTAAAGAATTAAACGCATTCTTCAAATCAAGCTTTATGACAACTCCACCCGTATTCTTCGGATCCAACGCGAAAGTGCGCAAGGCATGTATTGCTGCTTCACAACCCAACGGCATCCCAAAACCTAACTGATGAGGCTGAAGATATGAGGCCATGTTCTCCTTTACGGCTCGGCACCCAAGCTTCGCCACCAGACGACGAAAAACACTCCCCACTGCGATGGGTCTCAAACCACCATCTTTTTTTTTTAGGGCACATAATGTAGCACCGTATAAATATGGACATACCGAAGGGTTCACTTGCCCATCAAGCAAGAAGTTGCTGAGCTTAGTCAACGCCTTAATCAAGCGTTGTCCGTTGTCTCCCGCGGTGCTGGATGTTAGCTCCTTCAAATGAGCAGGACGAAAGCCGTCCAGGCCGGCAGCAGATCCATTATAGAAGGAATTGACAGCCAGCACCACATCCTCTTCGGCTACTAATAATCGGGGCGCGCCATGGCCCGGCTCCGGCGGATAGCAAGGAGGCCGGGATGGGCTGGGATGTTTCGACTGAAGAGCAGCCACTGTTTCCGGCCCTGGCGGCGCAACCGAGTCTTCACTCATGAGTAGGCGAACTGCTCCCCTTAGATCACCCTCATGGACTTTGGACTCGACTGCCTTTTTCAGAGACCGAGACCCTGAAGCAACGGACCCGCAGTCGATAGAAGCTGGGCTTGAGTCTGCTTCTATGTTTGCCTTGATTTTAGCAGTGAGAGAACCCGCACCAGTCTGGTCTGGAGTCCTCAATGCCGTGTAGGCAAAAGAAAGGAGTAAGCACCACTCGTCCACCCCATTGGAGGCAATACAGTTTTCTATTAGCGCGCACAATCTGCCTGCCGCCACACTCCGCGCACCCTTCGGGATGTGACGCAGTACCCGTACTTTTGCTTTCATTGAAGCAAGATGTTCTAGTGTGCAGCGGCCGTCCGATTGCGGACCAGCTGCCGCAGGCAGCGCGGCACCAACGGGGACGGGCTGAGAGGGCGGGGGCCGTGGCACGTCCTTATGGACGCGCGTGATGTGTATCTTGAGGCCCCGCGTGGTAAATTTTCGGCTGGAGGGAGGTTGGCAATGGGGACACGTCTCAGACAGGCTATTCATATTTGACAAACTTAAATACTAACCCTACAACTGTGTTTAATGTAAAGTTAAACTTCAATATAGGTAGGTACTAACTGACTAAATGAAAGTTCCTTTACACACAAGACAGTTTCGCTCATAAGACATACTAAAAATGACAAAGACAAGACAAATCAAATGAAACATCTAAAAAAATTACCTATTTATGTACCTACCTAATTCATTACTTGAAAAATATTAAACATTCAAAATCAATATCATTCGTAAAACAAGTAAAATGTCAATAATACTTAAATAAAAAATATTTAAAATTAATAAAAAAAAAACTTATTTGTTCAAGTATTTCTTTTTATGAAGTACTTTTTTATACATCATACGCCAAAACAAATACCTAGGTATATAGGTACCTACCTAATTCATTACTTGATAAAATATTTAACATTCAAAAATGTCAATAATACTTAAAAATAATTTATTTAATTAAGTATTTAAAAAAAAACTCTTTGTTATTTCTTTGTAAGTATAAAGTACTTTTATAAATCATACGTCAAAAAAATACCTACACCTATCTACCTAATTCATTACTTGATAAAATATTATTTAACATTCAAAATCAATAACATTCCGCCATAATAGAATATTTAAATACAATATTTACCTATATAAAAAAGTACATTTATAAGTCATAAAATATAAAACTAAAAGGATTGATCTTAAAATTTAAAAAAAACGCAGTCATAACTAAAAATAAAAAGTAAATAAAAAGCAACAGAAGGAAATATAACTATAAAAAAGTCCAAAATGAGAAAGTGCTCGACTAAGGATAGAACTCGAACCAAATGACTGTGAATATACGCCGCCGCCGCCGCGCTGAAATGTTTACGGTGTTCACCACTACGCTATCACCGCTTCCGTGGATCTGCCCAATTTACGGACTATATTACTCGTTTAGTTCAAGTCGATCACTTGACATGACAGGTTGGTTGGTATTGCGAGAATTTAATTTCTGCACCAACCCTAGTGCCTCCAAAAATATTCACATCTCCACCAAAAACAAATAATTCCAACACTTTGGAGCACGATTTAGATTAAAAAAAAACTGCTTACAGCTTGCGGCTCACAAAACAAACTTGAAATCCTTGCTCCACTTTATCTTGCACAATTTTTTCGGACACACTGGAACACTTTTATTTGTGGCTATAAATATTGAGAAGCTCGTATCTTTCGGTTAAGATAACAATACCACTTTTACAGAACACAATATTAATTGGAATTATAATATAAAATTGGCTTTTCCAATTATTTGAATATATTTATGAATACAAATAAACAGGAGCCGATGCAACCGTGACGGCTAGCGCCCTCTCGGCTTGCTTTAAATATGGTCATTACAAGATGTAAAGTAAAAATAAGTATTATTTTTCACGTTTAGCCGATTAAAATTGGTATGCAACACATTAAGCTTTGCAGGTCTTTGTGTTTAGCTTTTGAAATCGGTAAGGGTGCACTATAGGCTCTAGGGATCTCAGGAATCGTTCGTTACGCGCCGGCACAGGTCGATGACTGTAGAATAACAGTGGAATAGGCAGCGAAAACAACAATAAACACCCCAAAATACTCTGAACAGTTTTATGCATCACTCTTTCAATGAATACCTTTGCATACAATTTGCTGACAATGCTGAGAAGGCTAAATCCGCGGTATTTTTTTGGATCCTGCCGTGACCCTTTCCCTTTGTGCAGCGGTACAACCACGGCTTTACGCCAGACTTCCGGCCGCTATTCCAACACTTACTAAAGATCAGGCACAACCAGGATGGAATCAGGTCTTTCCCACCTCTCAGCATTTCAACAGTTATCCTGTCATATCCTGCTGCTTTACGCTTTCTTATGACCTTCATTGCACTGTATATAACACGTATATCTTCTTCACTCACTTCTGTCTCTTCCATATCCTCCACCCTTTCTTCTAAGGCTTTAAGCATATAGCCATCCGCCTCAAACAAACTCTCAAAATATTTCTTCCATTCTCTAAGTACTCCCACGTCATCTGTCACTATTTATCACCTTTTTTTTATCTCTTATCACATTTATTTCGAACTTATTTGACCCACTTCGAGACATCATCACTTGTTTCCAGAACAGTTTTATATTGTCTCAGAAGTTGTCAGAGAGTTTGAAGTCATACTTTTCTTTCAGCTTTCTCTGTTTCTCATAAACTTTTTATTTCACCACTTTCTTAATTCTCTTATACTCTCTTGCAGCTGCATTCACATCCTCTTCTGTAACACTTGCATTCACCCTTTTACGGGCTTTAATTGCCAGCAAATCCTGCTATACTTTTTTCTTTTCATTCTCCAACTGTCTTACCTCATTATCCCACCAGTTTATTGGAGGAGCATTCTTTCTTTCACTGACTCCACATACTTCTTCCACTGTTTCAGTCACACTTCTTTCAAACTTTTCCCAAACTTCCCATCTTTCATTTCATCTATATTGCTCAATCGTTCTTTCAATTTGCTTAAATACAACTCATGCACTTCCACTTCCGCCTGTTTATCTACCTTTACTCTAGTCAGCTCCGTTGTTGACACTTTGGGGCGATGGCGATAACCCTTCAGTAGACCGTTAACCTGAGATACTACGAGAAAGTGGTCCGTTCCAATGTTAGTACCTCTACTAAAAACCTTGGTGTCTGCAACCCTGTCCTTCAATCTTTCGTCTACTACCACAAAATCAATTATACTCCTCTCATTCTCTCTCTGCCAAGTATACATAATTATTATATATCCTATATATATATTATATATATTATGAATATCCTTATGTTTGAATATGGTGTTCGTCACCACTTGAAGTATGCTTTTATTTTTAAATTTCTTTAAAGTTGACTACGGCATAAAGTGTGTTATTAAACGTTCAGATGTAAGTTCATAATTCGAATATTATAACATGAGTGTAGATAAAAGAACGTTACACATGTGTATAAAACACTATGCTGTCGATCGAATTCCCGATAAGAACGTCACATAAGTAGAAGGATACAAAAAATATTTTTTCAATGTCCCAACAAAAACGTTATATGTTAACATTGTAGCGGAGAGGGATTGCAAAAATGAACTCGCTTATATTTGTATAAAATCGTGTTATTTATAATATTTACAAAGATAAAACATAAATCGCTTAGTATTGTCGCAAGAGAAAAAAGTAGAGTCAAAAAGGCGGCAAATATTCGCATGAAGAAAAAACAGAATTAAAAAGTAAGAACACGGCATTGGCACGTCGAATAAAAAGTCAAATGTACACGGAGCAGATATTTTAAATTTAGAACGGTCTTCCAAAGAGGCGTGAACATGCCCCCGGCCTTGAAAGCTGTGGCTTTCAATGATGTTCCCCTTCTTCTCCTGGAACCGGACACATCTTCAACTTCGAACGTCGATATAGCATCGCCAGGAACGAAGTCCAGTATCCTGCGTAGTCTCGTCTTTGGGACTAAACTTCGTTTTCCAGTCAATTTCGTATGCAAGTAGCCGCGACACGAACACTTGGAAAAGGGGTTGCCGTGTTTGTTCAACTCGCTGTTACCACCGCTGAACGTGTTTGTCTTCTAGATCAAGGCAGAGCAGATTGATGCTATGAGCCCGACGAGAATGTGAGCGGGCTGATCGGTGACAGGTCCCTCGGGTTTCGAATAGAATGATGGAGAGGTGTGAGAAGCCGAGCGCTTTGTCCTGTTTCCATAGTGTGCTCCTCGAACGTCAAATGTGCATTACCTAGCACTCGCCGGAAGTGATACATACAGCACCTGACTCCGATTTCGCATAATTCACCAAAATGAGACACATATGGTGCATAAGACAAAAAGTAATAAAGTTAAGTCTGATGCCTAGACTAGTCGCATGAGAAAATTAGTAATTTTAGAATTAAGTCATGAGCTCTACAAAGTTATCGAGTTATTAGAAAGTAACGAAAATTAGTTATTAAATAACGTCAAAAGAATAAATAAGTAGTAATCGCATTAAACATTGTTAGGTTTTATTAATTTATTGTGAAGGTTTTGAACGCCTAGAAAATAATATTACCTATAGGTTTCTTTGGTAAGAGTACTAACCGCATAATAATACCTATGTACAAACATGTACATTCCAATTGTTGCCTTTTAGCTCCTTCCCATACCTTTTCCGTTTAATACGAACACTGGATGAGCCTACAGTGGACATCGCAATACAAAATCGGGTAGCCAGGATTTAATCGCATTTTCGGTAGGTTACGCATGATACACTAAATTTTTATAAGTACATCGTAAGATTGCGCATGGGATACAATAATTAACAATATTTCGTCGTTATTGTGTCTGCCATTGGCCAACAGTTTTTATAAAAGTAAACAAAAGTAACAGTGGCCCACATTTAACAAATAAACATTTTCTAGTTCGAAGATAATAACTCAAACCTAGGTATGGACTATACATGAAAATTAAAAAGATCCTTCGTTCTAATTTATTGTTGACAAAGACAACCACAGACACGCATTAATTTATAAACGCCTATGAAATGATAATTAATTTATGTACACCTAAGTTTAACGTATTAATAATTCAAATAATAAAAAAAAATAAAGAAACGATTGTAGTAGCGCAAAATATAATACATAAATGAAATTAGATAACTCGCAATTTAGTGATACAAACTATTATAATTAATTAACTAAGAACCGCATTATTAAGAATAAAGTATTACGTATGTTTAAAAGGTTTAGTTTCGAATAAGTGATTACATACTAAATTCGCAAATAAAATCAAAATTCGTATTCCTATATGCTAGATATCGCTATATTAACGCTTCGCTTTTTGAAAAGTATCGTAAGTATAATAATTCGTACGAGTGTGTAAAACGAAATAGTATCTATAAAATAAACGCATTGTGTTTTCGAATGAATATTTTTCCGCAAGCTAACTTGCCATAAAATATATAATTAGATTTTAGAAGCTACCTACTTCAAAACATTTTTAACACAAGTATTTATTTTGTAGGACTCAGGTTACGTAAACTGACCGATCGCTTTTTAAAGTGTTTGATCCAATAGATCCCGATATAATCCACGCTAACTTTGTATTTTGTAAGAAGGGACCGTGTTTTAAACGCATTTTGCCATCGCTTAATAACGGCCAAAACCTATCGGCACCTATTAAAATGTCAATAGGCCGGTTCTCGTAAAAGTTCGGATCAGCTAATTGTATATTGCTAGGTAAATTTATGTAATTTAGTATATCAGTTTGTATAGAGACGGGAGGTAAATAACTTGTTATTTCAGGTAAAATTAAACATGGAATTCGCATCGTAAATGAAGTGTTTAACGCTTTAATTTCAATATTACTTGAATGTGTGCTTTGAGTGAGAGAGTTACCAACGCCTTTTAATTGAGAAGTGGACTGTATCGCATTTAAGTTCAAAGTATCGCATAATCGCTTCGTAACGAAACTTCTTTCACTTCCACAATCAAGTAACGCGCGAACTAGTTGACGTTTGCCGTTTTTGCCCTTTACTTCAACTAACGCCGTTGACAACAAAACCGATTGCTCACTACTAGATAACTTTTCGCTATGTAATAATTTATTATCTAAGTGTGCCGCGTGAGTGTATGTGCAAACATCAGAGGCCGCATTCGCATTTGAGCTCCCATTGGGAGAGGACACCGGTTCGCTATCGAATGAAGCTGTGGTCACGGGCGCAGAGACAGTCGCATGTTCGCTGTGAATCATTGTATGATGTCGATGATTGCACTTACGACAGTAGCTAAACCGGCAATTTGCTAAAGTATGTCCCGATCGCAAACAGTTTAAAAAAAAAAAAAAAAAAAAACAAAAATATTTATTAGTGTCTAAAATTATAGTTATACAGTAACATAATCAACGTTAATAACTACGTTAGTCATAGACTGAGTTGCAGTTATTAGCGCCCACCTCGAACTATAAAAACTAAAACTTAACTTAAACACATAACAAATAATTTGCAGAAAAAAAAATTAAAAATATAACAAAATTACAAAGCGAAAGAGAAAAATGGTGTGTTTGTGTGTGTATGTGTATGTGTGTGTGTGTGTAGTGTGTGGGTAAAGTGTGTGTCTATGTGTTTGTTTATTTATTATTAGTTTGTGTTTAGTGCATGGATGTAAAGGCTTACGTTTATTAAATTAAACATTCGACATCCTCATACGTAAGGCTAAAAAGCCAATCATATAAAAGACTCTTACACTGACGTCGAGTTAAAGCATACATATGCAATTTATAGTTTAGCTTATTATATAAGATTGAGCTAATGTAAACGTAATGTCTCTTTGCTAATTCAGTAGTACATCTCTCGACTCTGAAGATTCTGTTTGACATTCTACTATTCGAAGCTAACTCAGGATCAAAGACACAAGATTTATGCTTTCGCAGGATGACACTTAGGATGAAAAGCTTACGTACGGAAAGAACATTCCATATTTCATAAACTTGCGATGTGGGATATCGGATGGGTTTAAATGCCATTACTTTAAGCACAGCACGCTGAGCCCGTTCCAGGAAGATAAAGTTGGTCCTTGCCGAGGAGCCCCAAACAGAGATACAATAACTTAAAATAGACTGGGCTAAAGTTATGTAGACTGTCCTTAGTGTACTTATATCAGCACTAACTCGGAGCTTCCGAAAGACGAAAATCATCTTCCTGATACGGGAAGACACCATTCCAACATGCTCCTGCCACGACATAACACTATCAACGACAACACCTAAGTACTTAACATGATTGAGACGTGATATTTTAAAACAATCACAGGCAGGAACCATATTGTTACTAACGTTAGGGCAAGAATCGACATGCGCAGAGACTTTAAAGTTACTGTCAGGTTGGGATTTAAGTCTAGGAGCAAAAGTAACAAAGCAAGTCTTAGCAAGATTAAGAAGAAGGTGATGCTTCAAGAGCCATGCATTGACAGCTCTTAAAACACGTTCAGCAAATGTTCGGGCTTCGTCCCAGCTCCGACCGTGGACAAGAAGTGCTGTGTCATCGGCGTACGTAACAACTTTACAATTTGGTAGCTGTAGTTGACACAGTTGATTAATAAATACAAGAAAAAGAGTAGGTCCGAGCACACTGCCTTGGGGAACGCCTGATGTGATAGGTATCTCCTCACTTGTAATACCTTTGATGGTAACACTTTGTCTCCTGTCACTGAGGTAACTTTCAAACAAACCATGAGCCAAACCACGGATTCCCAAGTGTTCCAGTTTTTGTAATAGAATTGGGACGGAGACCGTGTCAAAAGCCTTCGAAATGTCTAAAAACAGGCATAATGACTTTAATTGTTTATTGAGGTTACTTACAATAGACCCGGTTAGTTCAAGAACAGCATCCTCGGTCGACTTTCCCGGTCTAAAGCCAAATTGGTTTGGTGAAATAACTCGTTTAGCATCTAGATAGCTGATCAATCTTTTATTTATGATTTTTTCCAAAATTTTAGAAAACACAGAAAGCACGGAAATAGGCCTGTAATTGGAGACACTGTCTTGGTCACCACTCTTAAAAATTGGGAAGACTATTGCCTTCTTAAAAACACCTGGAAATACTCCGGCTGTAAGACACAGATTAAAGACATGGTTGAGTAATGGTACCAAGACAGGTCTGGTTGCTTTTAACAGAGATACGGGGATTCCATCCCATCCAACCGCACTATCAGATTTGAGACCCATAATTATTGAGTCTATTTCTAATTCATCTGTGCCAAATATTACCATTGAATCTTGCGAAGATGACTCAGAACCGGAACTGGGATGCAAAGGGTAAGAACCATCAGCAGAAGATAGCGACGGTATTCCAGCACCAACACTGGCAAAAAACTTATTCACATCGTCAACGGAACGTTGAGGGTTTCCGGACAAAGCCAATAGTGCATCAGAAGAGTTCCTTTGATTTAAGTTAGTAATAGATCTTATTATTTTCCAAGTGCTCTTTAAATTATTTTTATTTATCTCAAACTGAGAAGAATCATACTCGCGTCTTATTCTTTTTAATAAGTTATTGAGGAAATTTTTATAACGTTTATAAGACAAAGCAATGATACTGTTGGTAGGATCCTGCTTTGACCTTCGGAAAAGTTTATCTCTGTGTCGGATACAACGGAGTAAACCCGGAGTCATCCAAGGTTTAACAATACGTTTCCTAGATGGAATGGTAACTAGACGAGAGTTAGATTTGACAATATTGGAAACTACTTCAACCAATGATCTTGCAGCATTCTCTGGATCAGAATCCTGTAAAACCGATGAGAAATTCGTAACCTCGATGTCTTTTACGCAGGCTATTAAGTCCAGGCGGCATTGCGTGCGATTAAAAGTTTTATTTTTGACATTGCACCCGGATCCGACGCAAAACAATACGGGCGCGTGATCGGTAAAAAGCGAATCAAGGACCATGGCTACAGCCGTTTCACCAGTTTTAAGAATCACATGATCCAGACAATGCTGGTCGCGGGTAGGTATATAATGACCAGGCAACATGGCGTGAGAAGCCATCAAGGTGAGGTATCTGTCAGCGCTACTATCATTATTTTCAGGAGTGATATGTATGTTTATATCCCCAATGAGTGCAATTGCTTTAAAGGACTGAAGTGTGGGTAAATAGCGGTCAATAGAATCTAAAAACTTATCGATATTTTTGTAAGATGGAGAGCGATAGACGGCAATTATGGCAATTTCATTAGATACTTTTATGACCAGATTATTACACTCGTCTAACTGATGCACATCAACAGAGGCGAGAATGTTGTTTTTCAGATAAACCACTACTCCTTCGTTTTGGTTGTTAAATTTGGATAAATGAGATGAATAGCCAGACATTGTTGGGATATTGGAACATTTACTCAGCCAGCATTCGGACAGAACTATTATGTCTATTTCAAAAGTGAATCTATCCAAGAGAACGCACAGATTGTCAAAGTTGACACTGTTGACAATGCTTCTTATGTTAACATGAAGGACTTTCAATGCATGACTCGCGTTAGGCAGGTGATTATTGGAGTTTTCCGGAGAACAGTTATACGCGGCGCAAACAGATACATGGTCTAAGTCCGAGTTAATAGATAATACGTCATCCATAATCAGGATGAGTAGGATAACAAGACGAATACGAACCAGTGTAGACGTAAGAATAAGATAATAAAGAGACATTTACGTTACATGAGTATAAGACTATGAAAGCACTTTTTAAAGTCTGACTGTCAGTTGAGTTGTACTTAGTATGCGAATAAATGCAGTTTATAAGTGTAGTGAATTGAGAGTATGAGGGAGAATGTAATCGGTGAGAGTGTGTGAGTGTATGTGTAACAATTAACAGTATAAAATAGAAATTGTAAAACAGAATAAGATAACAGTTTACTAGCAAATCATTTAAGAAAATTAAACTAAGCAAATATAATGTTAAAACGCGGAACAGGCAAAGAATAAACAGTCACTTTGGCTTGGCAAGCTTCTGTAAGTCGGCTTCGTTTTTAATCCAATGAAGAGTGGCTCCATCATTCTCGCGAATAAAAATTTTTCCATTTGTTGACCAGCAATATTTAAAATTATTACTATTAGCAAAAACTCGAGCAAGGTAAAATAAGTGTTTCATTTTGGCTGTGAGGTTTTGTGTAATAAAGACAGGTACGGGAGATCCAGGAATTTTTGACATTCGTTCGTTCGACATAAGTTTTTATTTTCTACAACTTTAAGTTTATCTTGTAATGAATACTTATTAAATATGTTACAAGTGTAAATAGGATGATCATTATTACAAACAACGCAAACGCGAGTAAATCGTTTAAACTGAGGCTGTATAACGTTATTGCTAGATGAAGTATGACAGTACGTTTTGGAGGCAGGCGGCGGCGAAGACTTTAAATTGTGACCGTGTGTGACCTGCAACGTCTCTAACATATCAGCTCTATCTTTTAAGAACTTGATCAAGTGACTAAGTTTAATGCTAGACAAAGTATTATTCGAATCGCTGTTTCTATGGTCTACGGAAATCGTACCCCTGTACTTTTCCCATTCGCGTTCAGTTACACTGTCAAGTTTCGAAACAACCATATATATAATCAATGTATCCCATTGGTCTACTGGCTCATTAAGTAGTTTCAGGGCGCGTAGGTTTTTCAAAATAGTGTCAATTAGCCTCCGTATGTGTACCGGTGACTCTTTGACAATATTTTGTATCGCAAATAACGCCTTTACATGATTATGAACTAGTAATCTATTATTATTATAGCGATTGCATATTAATTCCCAGGCTACCGTATAATTATTCGAAGAGAATTCTAAGGAATCAATAACAAGCGCCGCTACGCTTTTTAATGATGATTTCAAATAATGAAACTTTTGTATAGGTGAAATATCCTTATTGTTGTGAACGAGAGACAGAAAGGTGTCTCTGTACTCTAACCAGTGCTCGTATGACCCATCAAAGGTAGGCATGGTGATGGTTGGTAGCTTAACAGAATGCAAGTTCGTGTTAGTACTGGCAACTGTAGTCTCACCAGACGAAAGTAAGCTCTTTGCTTGCGCTATAGCTGAATAATACGAGCTTTCAAAATCTTCACGCAATTCCAATTGTTTGAAAAGCTCATCTTCGCTAACTAAGACCTCAATCTCAGACTGAATCGCATTAAATTCGTTAAAAAATAATGAAGCCCCTTGAATACGCATTTCTAATTCAGTACGCTTTTTTACATTTAACTGTTCGGAATCTAATGAGTTAATAAATTTCATAAGTATCGTTAACCTACCCCTTATTACTCCCCTTTTTTTACTTAACGCGTAAATTTCAACATCGTTGTTCGAACTAGTAGCCGTAGTAGTAGGACCCATTTTGGTGAAAAATGAAAGAATACGGAGTACTTACAGTTCTGCAGGCGTACCCCGACGAGCAAAGATATTGTCTTATTCCGCACTGCTAAGGGATATAATATCCAGTGGTTATGGAGGAGACACACAGAAGATCGCTTATTTTCGCAAATCACCTCGTCCAGTCGCGTAGTTATCGAAGAGGTCGCGTCGTATATATCCAGCTCCGAAGGTCCAAATTATGTAACGGAGAGGGATTGCAAAAATGAACTCGCTTATATTTGTATAAAATCGTGTTATTTATAATATTTACAAAGATAAAACATAAATCGCTTAGTATTGTCGCAAGAGAAAAAAGTAGAGTCAAAAAGGCGGCAAATATTCGCATGAAGAAAAAACAGAATTAAAAAGTAAGAACACGGCATTGGCACGTCGAATAAAAAGTCAAATGTACACGGAGCAGATATTTTAAATTTAGAACGGTCTTCCAAAGAGGCGTGAACAAACATAGAACTCAAATTTACCTTATCCATTCCGCTCAAAAACGGCCTATATTTATTTATTTTAAATCGATGAATATTATGCCAGTCCCATGCCTTTATATATTGGAGATAGGAAAATATGTTAAGCAAAATGGTCACTTGTTTATGCAGACAAAAGATGCAACTCAAAGAAACTTAAGAAATGTAAATAAACTTATTCTTAATACCGTACCAAAAACAAAGCGTTTCCAAAATAACAGCTATTCAATGTGTATACAAATTTACAATAAAATACCCAATGACATAAAAGAATTAAAATATAATACATTTTGTATTTCATTAAGGCAATGGCTGATCGATAAGACTTTTTATTCCATAGAAGATTTCTTGAAATATATACCTTAGTTGTTTTTTGTGTTAAGTGTGATTGATGCTATCATGTCGAACGATTGATGTTATATTTAGTAATAACTTACCATAAGTTTGCATGCTGTTGAATACGGCTAAATAGGCTTTAAGACTCTTTATTTCCCTAATTTTATAATAACACCACATTTATGTATTACCCTATTTATGGCAAATAAAGCAATTTGTAATTTGTAATTTATAACACCTTATTTTGTTCATTCAAATTATACGTATTCAACTATTAAAAAATAAAAGCTATAACGTAAAATACATTGAAGTACCATTACAAAGTCTAAATTAAGTCTTGTTAAAATTTCCGCGGAAATACGACCCATAGAAATAAAAAACGTTTGGATACGGAAGCTCACGTAATTCATATTAATATTGAATATTTAACCACAAAATTGAGCTAAATATACAACACATTATCTGATATCATATACTTCCTAAATTACTTCTCAAAAATATCTAAATATTGATTTTAGGGATAACCCAAATAACTTCAAATCAAAACCAAAGGTATTTTTTTAACATGAATCTCTGAATTTTATCAAAACATTGTAGTTCCAGTTATAAAACATAATAATATTTGATCACTTGCAGGTTTCACTCGACTGCATTTCCACACAAAAACGGAACGATATGACTGTAGAACGCGGCTCGCGCGCACGCTAGTGGGCGGCAAGGACAGCATAGAACGATGCGAATGGTTTTTGAAACTCTTTTAGCGGGCGGACGATTCAAATGTGACGTTTTACAAATCACTTATTATGAAAACTATTCATTAAAAAAATCTGATTTTTTTCTAACAGAAAGAAAACCCTTTAAAAACCATATTTTCGTTAAAAAATCGTTTTTGTTCTAAAGTGATTTGGAACGTTGTCATTTGGAGGGTGCGATTTATAACTAATATTATAAATGTGAAGCTTAGATGTTTGGATGTTTGTATGTTTGTTACTTAATCACGCCAAAACGGTTTGAATGGATTTGACTGAACTTTGGAACACAGATACTTTGTAGCCTGGAGAGGACATAGGCTACTTTTTATCCCGGAAAAATATCACATTCCGACGGGATAACGTCGTGTATTCCACGCGGGCGAAGCCGCGGGCGGAAAGCTAGTTACTTATAAATGGGAAAGTTTGTGTGTATGGATGTACATGTTTGTTACTCTTTCACGCAAAAACTACTGAACGGATCTGAATGAAATTTGCAACAGAGGTAGATAATAGACTGGAATAAGTAATACATAAGATACTTTTTTATCCCAATATTCCCACGGGATAGGGAACCACGCAGGTGAAACCGCGGGCGGCCGCTAGTGTGCTATTAATACTATTTATTAAAGTTTTTTATTATCTTGACCTGTTTGTTAGTTTTTAATTTTTTAATCATAATTAGTAATTAGCGTGCAGGCCTTCCTTTGGATTGATGTGGATAAGAAGATTGGGCCATGCCATGACCCACCACGCGGACCCAATGCGGATTGGTGGCAAACGCAGCCAGCCCAATGGCTTTACTTACGTGCCTTTAGATTATTAGATTTAGATTATTTTTATCCCCATGTTCACTGTCCATGCCCTAAATGTAGGCCTTTCAGCAGTTGGCTATGGAGTCCGTGCCCTAAGTATAGGGCATGGCTATGTTTCGACTATATGTGAATTTTTTAACTGGACGTGAGAGCTGCAACTTTGATATTTCGCGGACGTATGAGCAAGGAATTAGGCAAAAAAAACCGCGTGAACATACGAGAAAATGTGATTAGGCTTTGAGATACAATGTAATGAAAAAAGGATTTATGTAATCTTAGAAATGAATACCATAAAAGGAAACAAGATACACAGAAAACTTTATTACATTGAAGACATTCAGTCTGGCACTTTTGTTGTTGTTTTTTTTAATGCGCTTCGTGAAGATTCGCTGGTGAATTCATCCATGCTCTATATGTAGGGCACGGAGTGGGGATTCTCAGACAAAGCTGGTAATTTGAAATAAGTTGGAATAAGGAAAATAATACGCAAAATAAAATAAAAAACAATAAAACTTATTTCACAGCTGATCAGTGTTGCATACTATAACACCGTGTTGCCAGTACATAAAAAATCGTGCCCTAATTAAAGAGCATTTACTATTAGCTGGTACGTCCGTGCTCTATATAAGGGCACATCCTATTAGCTGGTACGTCCGTGCCCTATATGTAGGACATCCTGAAAACACGCAAATTACAGCCTGAAAAATATTAAATGACTTTTTTTATACATATACATATACATATACAATATATTTTTGGACGTGGCGAGACGATTCGGCAAAACGGCCTGGACAGTGAAAGTGTTAACCATCATCACACTTGATTTTAAGTGATGATAGGTAATGCTGGAGGATGAAGCACACTACTCCCGGAATCCTCAATTACTGAGGAACTGGCTATCTTATCTCTAAGTGCCGGAAAACAACAACGCTGAAAACGTCGTTGGCGATGTTCGATGGCGTCAGGCTTATAGGTATGTTAAATTATAAGATGGTGGCAGCTAGCCAGGCGTACTTTGAACAAGCCCTACACCAACCAAACCGAATACAACCCCCCACTGGGAATCGAACCCGGAACCTCTGGGTCTGATGCCGGTGGTGTGAACCGCTAGACCACAGACGCGGTTAAAATAGTTAATACTAGCGGCCGCCCGCGGTTTCACCCGCGTGGTACTCGTCCCCGTGTGAATATCGGGTTAAAATGTAGCCTATGATGTCACTCGGGAAGACTGTAGCTTTCTAACGGTGAAAGAATTTTCTAAATCGGGCAAGTAATTTTTGAGTTTATTCGTTACATACAAAAATACAAATCTTTCCTCTTTATAATATTAGCACATATTAGTATAGATGTATAAATAGTAACTATAGTATAGTAGGTACCTGTGGATAAATCTTTGGCTTGTATTTGTGTTCTGTCTTTAGCTAACCAATTAACTATGATTACTTTATCAACTGCTAGGTGGCCTTCGAATGTATTTCAATAAAGCTTCATTGTACACACTACATTTATGATTGTATCTGCATTCTAGAATAATTAACCGCTTCCCGAGTGAGAGAAATGGTGGTTTTATATTACGGTTTTATTAGATTAAGCTGGGATTAACTAGGGCCGTATTCGGGCTTAGAAAACGCTATAAGTATTTCTGGAGCAGCTTTTGTACCACCGGCTTGTTTCGCTATATTAAAGAAATGCCACTAATAAAATAAACCACCAACGTGATCCTTTACTATGGGTCTCATAAGAAGGCTCAAAGTCACCCAGCGAGCAATGGAGAGGGCGAGATGCTTGGTCTTTCCCTGCTCGATCGAATCAGAAATGATGAGATCCGCAGGAGAACTAAAACAACCGACATCGGTCGAAGGATTGCATAATTGAAGTGGCAGTGGGCGGGACACATAGCACGGAGAACCGATGTCAGTTGGGGCGGAAAGGTTCTCGAATAACGACCGCGTGCCGGACGACGTTCCGTGGGCGGGCCCCTTACAAGGTGCGGTTGGTTGGACGTGCCTCACGCAATCCAGGGTGCGGTCTTGGAACGCACGCTCCACGCCGCGTACGATCTATTTCTTGTCGATGTAATAGCCGGATTCACACCAAACGATCCATCGAGGCCATCGGCAACCCCACAATCTGCGAACTAGGATCGTGGATAGTTGGTGTGAACCCGGCTGTCCTCATCTCTACACTCTGGAAATACGAAGCATCGCACTCTAAATTGCTCGCTAGGTAACCTTGAACCTTCCTATGTATACAATATTGTCAACAGACAAATAATTACCGTTGTAACCTTAGTACGTCCCTGCGCGTGAGCAATTTGATGCACCGATATCACCATATCCTGGTTGCAAGAAACATTGAAAGTGCGCCTGCCTTCTTCAATCTCGGTGGCACAATTTTGAGGTAGCTATTAATGCATCTAGAACTTCCACGTCGTTATAATTCAACGGGTAAACTTTATGTTTCCTAATGTATACGTAGAAGATAGTAATGAACGTTATTGATGTTTTTGTATTGAACAGTGGCCGCCCGCATCTTCATCGTCTTGGTGACTTTTGTATAAATTACCAGCAACTACCCCAATGAAGCGAGACGTGGTCTTTACTATGGGTCTTATAAGAAGGCTCAAGGTCACCCAGCGAGCAATCGAGAGTGCGATGCTTGGTATTTCCCTGCTCAATTGAATCAGAATTGATGAGATCCGCAGGAGAATTAAAACGACCGTCATCGCTCGAAGGATTGCTCAGTTGAAGTGGCATTGGACGGGACACATAGCGCGGAGAACCGATGGCCGTTGGGGCGGAAAGGTTTTCGAATGGCGACCGCGAACCGGACGACGTTCCGTGGGCAGGTCCCCCTACAAGGTGAACCGACCATCTGGTGGCCGATCGTTGTAGAGGTCCTTGGGGGAGGCCTATGCCCAGCAGTGGGCGTCGTACGGCTGAAATGATGATGATGCTGATGATGCTGATGATGAACCGCGGTTTGAGGAGCCCGTGGCGCAGTGTTTAACACGCTCGGCCTGCGACAGTTGAGGTTAAGCAACCTTCGCAATGGTTGATCACGGGTTGGGTGACCAAAAACTTTTCATCTCGAGCTCCTCCGTGTTTCGGAAGGCAAGATAAGCCGTTGTTGGTCCCGGCTGCATTCGCAGTCGTTAATACCCACCAATCCGCACTGGACCCGCGTGGTGGGTCATGGGCTCATGGTCATGGCACATTGTCCATATCCATCCATAAGGAAGTCATCCTTATGGATGGATAAGTGCCCCAGCAGTGGCGACATTAAATGGCTGATGATGATGGCCCTCGGTTTTACTCGCGTTATATTTACTGGGAATATCGGAATAAAGTTAAGCGTACGAAAATCAAAATTAGTGTAGCATTTTACTCTTGAAAGAATTTTCAAAATGGTTTTTTATCGTTCCAGAGATTATCTCAAACATTCAAACAAACAATACTTAAGAAGTAAATTGTTTCAACGAGCGCAATTAAACTAATTAAACTTATCTAATCATCTATGCGTTGGAAGGCGCTACTCGGAAAAAGTAGACTTTTTGATACAAAATTATAGGACGGCTAGAGTTGTTACAAATCTGGTAATAAGATATAATTCTATTTCTTCATACCTTTATCACAGAATATATAATAGTACCTACTACCTTTATCTAGATTCGTATAGTTTCAGAAACACGATTTTATGATAAATGATAATGATAATGATAATCATAAAATGATAAAAATTACGATTATGATTTTGCCCCGACACTTTTTATTTTCGAAAAGACCTCTAAAAATACGAAAATTCAAGATTATTCCTAAAAGGTTACACCTACTATTGAAAATTTGTTTAATTATAGGACACCAATAATAATTTTAGGATCGTGTAGAATCAAGAAGTGTTAAAAAATCGCTAAGTATAGTTTTTTAATACGAAGTGATTTTGTTTTTTTTTCCTATTAGAGGTCTTTTCGAAAATAAAAAGTGTCGAGGCAAAATCATAAAAACGTGTTTCTGAAAAATATGGTTTGAAAAATAAAGCTTTATTATTACCTACCTAACAATTTTCAACTAAACAAGAAATCAAATAGTTTAATCGACACACTATCTCATTCATATTATGATTAATGATTACTAAAGAAAACTGTACAAATCACAAGCCAACAATAAAAAAAAACGGCGGGAATCATTTTCAGCTGTTGATTTGTTATCGATACATTTTATAATGTTTCATATTTATCAAAATGAGTTCTGACAATGAAACAGATACCTACAGACATTGAATGTACCTACTCTACCAAATTTGAGAGCAGAAGCAAAATTAATAACAGAAAATTTACTGCCAGCAAAATCAAAATAAAGATATTATATCCAAAACCTAATTTGGAAAAGTGAAAAAAGGCGCATAGGTACGTTTTCGGAATCTGTGTTGTTGGTGTATTTTACAAGCTTTTTATTAACTTGCCATGTAGTTAGTTAGGTTTAGGTGTGGGGGACAAATCTTGCAAGCTTAATTTGACCCACTTTCCAGTGTCCGATGGAGCTGAAATTTTGTATACAGGTTTGGTTTAGATGACAATACAGTATTAAAGTATAGTCGGCAAAAAAGCTTGTCATAAAAATGAAATTTTTACTAAAACTTATTAATGATCTAGCTAAATCCAAGCGACCGTCTACAATAGTCTACATTATGGGCGATTTATTCGATGCTTAAATGTACCTACCATTCAAATATAAAACACGATACCGATGACATCAAGGGATACAAAATATAAATTTTAATATTAATTAGATTTTATTTAGTTAGGTAATCAGTTTTTTATTTCCTCGCACTTCTTGAGAAAAGCACTATACATGCCTTGAACAGGAAGCAATTACATTGCCTCGAATGATAAAAGCCCTCGCCGAGCCGCAATGTAATGTCTAACTTCCCGTTCTTGGCTGTAATGTACTATTATAGAATCGGTTGTCTAAGAGATCGGACTGTTAGGTATTGCTAAGTGAATATTTAATAATAGTAACATTAAAAATATATCATTGAAGAAAATCAAAAGTGAAAAATATTATGAGCTGCTGAATTGTGAGTCACAATTCAGCAGCTCATAATATTTTTCACTTTTGATTTTCTTCAAATTTGTGACAAACTGTGTCTCTTCTCTAGCTATCTCTTTCTAGAACGAATTTTTTTATGGCGGGCGTATGGCGCTAATGCTAATATTACACGGTTCAACCAAATTGATTCACTTTGGTTGAAAGGCGTAGAAATACAGGCGAACATTGAGATTGAATGATTCACTTTTACATTTACATTGTTCAATTTGTTGCTTCATCCAAATTGAAAGGCAAAAGTGAACTGTGTATTTCCGCTATTATGAGACTGTATCATCAGCCCTAAAAATGTGGTTCACAAATAGGGCTGCACTTTTCACACTATCGCATTTCCTTCTCCAAGTTATTAAGAAACAGCATAGGTAGTAAACTACTATGGTAATTCTATAATATTACACGGTTCAACCAAATTGATTCACTTTGGTTGAAAGGCGCAGAAATACAGGCGCACATTGACATTTAATGATTCACTTTTACGTTTACATTGTTCAATTCGGTTGCTTCATTCAAATTGAAAGGCAAAAGCTCAAAAGGTGGCAAAAGTGAACCGTGTATTTTCCGCTACAGACACAGACACACACACACACACACACTACGAGTCGGAGCGCTTCGCCAGTGTGTGTACACGTGCTTTATTATCCGTAGTGCGGCGGGCGGGCGGCAGATGGCGCTGTAAGCTTTTACATCGCGGTAACGTTTTTCAACAGGAGTCTATCACAATCGATCGAGTGGAATAAAATTGACAGTCAAGGCAAAGGATAATCGTCTAATTGTCATACAAACATTCGTTTGTAAATTATTTTTGGAGCCGATTACTTGCTTTATTTATAGTATCGGTTGTTTAATGGGCTCTACCACAGCCACCTCTATCGTCTTCTACGTCGTCGTCGACTTATTTTTTTTTCGTTAACGAAACTAGACCGTCCATTACCGTTCATCGACTAGTCGATCAACTAGTTGAATTCGTCGACTAGTCGACGCAGTAATGGAAGGCGTTCAATTCAATTGACTTAAACGCGGCGTCTAAATCTGGTCTAGTCTACGGGCGCGATGCTTCGACGGTGTCTCTAGTTAGTCTAGTTTTACGCATTATTTGACAGTCGAATGAACTGCAGTTACAAAATAAGTTCATCCTGCACTGCATCGTTTAGCCAGTCCATCGACGTACTCTTTTGCGCAATATCAGAATGTTCTTGCCTTTTCACTCTAACAAGTCTAAAAAAAATTACAAATATCAACTCCTACGCCATATTATACTTAAGGTCCAAATTGCTTTGTCCGACGATACTCAACGAACGCTACGTTTCGCGTCGTCGTCGCGTTGTCAGTAGATAAAAACGCTGTGGACTCTCAGATTAGTCGTCTATGAATTCAACTAGTTCACGAATGAACTATAGACCGTCGAAGCGTCGATTGACCGTAAACCGTCTATTTAAACCGTTCGTTGATTCAACGCCCATCGCTACATGCTATCATGAAGCTCGACTTAATACTGAGTTACCTCAGAGTATTAAGTCAAACTTCATGCATGCTATTGTAATGGTATAAATAAATACGGAATATTATTAGGTATTGAAATGCAACGATGAAACAAAAGTATATCGCATCAAATGCATTTCAATGTAGTTATTACTTGTATGTGTGTGCGTATGAATGAATGTAGTTGTAAACATATAAATAAGCTAGTTTTAAGTATTTTCTGGTTCTTCAATAAACGAACGTCCCGGAAGATGTTGTTTCCTTGAGTAATACCTACCGCTATCGCCACCATACCACATGGCGACCGTGACAAATCGGGAAAAATCGCGATGAATTAAAAGTGACAAAAATAAAGTGATAAAGACTTTTGGACATTACGAGTTATAAAATGATCAAATTACTTATCGCCAGCATCGTCATCGTGCTAGTATTTTCGATTGTACTCCTATATGTGGTTCTCCTTTGCAACATTCATCATTAGAGGTCATCAGCATCCAGACAGAAAATCAGGAAAAATGTGCCAGAGCAGCCAATATAAAGAAGATGTCATCATTGCCCAGAACGCTGGAGGAAGTGCTCAAGTAACCTCAACCAAATTGAGCCTGACAGAAATTATGCTCATCTCTCTATTTGTCATTCTGTTTGCTGTAAGCGGATATTTCCTGTACAAGAAGTGTCGTCAGAGTGCCATGAGGGCTTTGAGAAGGGAACTTCACCACAGCACACTGGAGATGCATACTCGCTCGTCACAAGCAAATTAACAAGAATCTTCGTGTGTGTTACTATGAACTGTACAACAGAAGAAATGAAGCAAATTCCAGAAGAAGCACCAGGAACACGTGGCGCTGCAATCTGACGCCGGGACAACGTGACTGACCCCCCCCCCCCCCCCCCCCTCCTCTCGTAACGCGCGTCCGCTGTCTCTACGTCCCTTCGAATACGTGTATGTGACCTTGATGTAACGTGACTATGGTATTGTTTCTGGAATATTCAAGTAAGTGTCTAATTACAATTTAAGTTGATAAAGTATAATTAATTAGTTATGATATAAAGTAAGAAAATAAATATGTTCCTTAGATCATTTTAAATAGGATTTATACTTATGTTATGTTAGATTGTGATGTCTCAGAAATTAATTGATTTATACAGTAACTACAAGAAATAAAAGTTTATTTAACTAAAATAGGACCAGAGCGTAGAAAGAAAGAAATAGGACAAACAAAGTTAAATGAAGCTAATGTAGTTTATTGTCAACTTGAGTATATTTTGTCTGAAATTAAATCGAATATAGATAAATCTGAGATAAGTGCCGAAGATATTATAAGCGTTAATTCTATAGCGAATAGCATACACATAATTTATAGCAAAATAAATAAGTTAGTTGCGAGTATTATTCCTGAAACTACGAGTGAAAGCTCCGAAACCGCAACCATGGCTAACAAAATTTCTTTTGATTTTAAAACTGCTATTAGTTTACTTCCTATTATGACCGGTCAAGAACATATCACCAAACAATTAATTGATGGTATTGACATGTATAATTCCAAACTAAATGAAGAGTCAAAAATCTCTTTAATAGACTTTGTCTTAAAAACAAGACTGTCACCTAGCGCTAAGCTGCGGCTATGCGATAGCTACGCTACTGTCGATTTATTGCTCTGTGATATGAGAAAATATTTAATTCAGAAGAAATCGGCAGTTGCTTTACAATCGCGCTTGCAAAATGTGAAGCAAGGTCATAGGTCAATAGAGGCGTTTGGTAACGAGTTAGAAGATATTTTTTCTAACTTGACATTATCACAAGCTGATGGCGATAGTTCCAAATACTCGGTTTTGCGCCCCATAAACGAAAAAGTAGCAATAAAACGTTTCGCCGATGGACTTGCAAATCCTAGGCTGAGTATTATAATTGCATCTAAACAATTTGATTCCTTATCAGAGGCAATCCGTACGGCAATGGACGAAAACACGATGTTCAACAATAGTGAACAAGTAATGAATTTTCGCCAAAACTCTAGAAATACATATAGACCTTTTTATAGAAATAATAGTTTTCGCGGTAGAAACTTTTATAATTCGCGCTCAAGTTATAATAATACTATGCAATCGCATAATACGAGCGCGCCGCGCATGTTTGCGCCGCAACACGGTCACAGGCGCGGTCAAGCTGCGCCTGCACGCGGTCATGCTGCGCCTGCTCGCGGCCCAGCTAAGCGCTGGCCGACACCGAGAGCGTGGGCTCCGGCTCCGCCACCGCGCTACCCCCGCGTAAACTACGCGTACTGTGACCCACAGGTAATACCCCAAGAACTATCCGATATTTTTGTAAAAAATTCAATAACAGGCCAAATTTTTGTAAACGGTCATTAAATATAATTTTAAAAGACTATATTTTGGAATCCAACAAAATCTCGCATTGGAAATTTGGAAGGTATCAAAAAAAAGTTATACCCCGAAAACGGTGCAATTTTACAGCAAATATGCTATCACCAATTTTATCGTTTACATGTGTTTATGTTCACCATATCTAAGCACCAAAGTCGAAATCCATAAAGATATAAAACGGGAAACTAATACTTTAGGAAGAAGTCGGTTGTTTCACTAACTGCACAATGTACTCTAAGAAAATAATAATAGCAGTTTTTTTTAGGTTATATTCTACATCAAATAATGTTTCAATCAACTTTTTTTCAAAATCCAATTTTATTTTTATTTGGGTAGTAGGTAATTTTTATTTATCTTTTTACACAGGCAGCAAAAAACGAACAGTTATGAATTTAGGTAGACTTTAAATATTGAGCTTAGATAACACCATGATAATTAAAATCCACCGAAAATTAATGATATTTGTAAATTTCTAAAAGTACATAAACTGATTTGGACTTTAGCATTTTACAGTTAGTATCATTTTAGAACGCTCGCCACACCGCGCCCCGCCACCGCGTCGCGCGCCTGCCGCGGGTGCATTGGCACCTATGTACGAGGATTAAACATACAGGGCTGGATTCTGTATTTAAGGGCACGATCTTCGAAATGATCGAAATCAACCTATTTTTGATTCAAAAGTAAACAATCAAATGAGTGAATTTCTCAGGCGAACATTTTACGCGCCTAGGCTGAAAACGCATTACTGCTTTACAGATGTAATACCATGATTTTTTCTAGACATTAAAGATAGGTAAGTACACGTATCTCAATGAGGACTCTTGAATTAAATTTATAAAGCAATTAACTTTTATGGGAAAAATCAATAAGTGGCGAATTTTTAGTTCTGTGGCTTGTCCACAATCACTTTGACACACTATAATAATTATTCACCTCACAGAAAAAAAAATCCTCAACAAATACATAAAAAAGATTTTTATTTATGTTCAGTATTAGGTAACATACTTACAAGAAAATAAGAAAATTTTACTTTTTAACCCATATTTTTGTTAAGACATGTCAAGCAAGCTTTGTCCGAGCGAAAGTAGCAATTTCTATGCTCATTTTGTTTCGTCGTTCTTACCTTCCATTTATAGGTAGGTATATGTATATACCTACATTATGTCCTTGCGCGGTTTGAATTTGAATAAGTACATGATTTTAGTTTACTCGGAATAAAAAATTGCAATTTCTGTGTGATTAGATTTAGACAGTTCTTTTTTAAATAAAAATATAGTTTTTATTTATGATAATAAGCCTTTGTCACATGTTTAAGATAGCAGAAAAAAAGTCATGAACTTCATATCTATACTATCTATACTAATATTATCTATACTAATATCTATAGGTACTAATATTATAAAGAGGAAACATTTGATTGTTTGTTTGTTTGTTTGCATCGAATAGGCTCCGAAACTACTGGACCGATTTAGAAAATTCTTTCACCATTAGAAAGCTACATTCTTCCCGAGTGACAGAGGCTATATTTTATCCCAATATTCCCACGGGAACGGATACCACGCGGGTGAAACCGCAAGGATCCGCTAGTTTAAAAAAAAATACACCTCGTTTCTAATTTCCGTGTACAAATTTCTGTGGTTTCCGTGGCTTCTAGGTGTCCACGGAAATTGCACGGTTCCACAGAAATTGTACCGATTAATTAGTTATATAAAAAGAACATTACGAAGACGGAACGAAAAAGGCCCGATGCTGGCAGACTTCCTGGAGAGGGAGAACATCTATATGATGAACTCCTTCAAAAAGTCCTGGATCAGTCCGTCAGGTAAAGTAAAAACGAGATCGATTTTATCATGTCGACGAAGAACCACATATTCAAAGTGATCACCGCATGGTCAGAAGCACATTGAATATCGACGTCAAGCTTGAAAGTTCGCGACTGATAAAACCCACGCTCCTACCAATACCAGCCCAAATTCAAAACCCCAAGTGCTTTCAGCTTGAGTTCCAAAACCGCTTCAAAGCCCTTGAGAATACCATCTGGAGAATCTACTCAAACACAGTGGTGGATACTGTCAGCACGGTAGGGTCCAAGTACTTTAAAACCCGCCGTCTAAAATTAAATAAACTCTCCAGCCAGGCTCTCCCACTCATAGATCAGAAACACGAAATGAAGCTACAGAGCTCAGCGCATGCCCATCGTTATTGGCAGTTCAATAGACAGATATCAAAGTCCTTGACGAGGGGAGGGACCTTCGCCAATTTGATACCAAAGCATATTAAACAGGCCATTGAGCGAAACAAAGGCTCTAAAGTGATCGCGAGAGATTTGTCTATCGGAGAAAGTCAATTAACGTGGTGAAAACTGAGGAAAGCATCATTTCACCTGAAATCCTGAGGGAGATTGGGAGTTTCTATGGACAGTTATATTCCACGCAAACACCTGTTGAAAGCAAGGCTAAAGACCCTGGAGCCAAGCTTATCCGCCCATATATATATGAATATATTGAAGATATCCCGGACGTCAGCCTGTACGAGATTAGAATGGCTCTCAAGAAGCTTGAATACATCAAGGCGGCGGGTGATGACAGATTAAAAACAGAGCTTCTGAGAGCGGGTGGAAAGCCGATAACTCAAGTCCATCAGAAACTTTCCAACTCTGTCATCCTTGAGGGCAAACCCCCCAAGGGATGAGGCAGAAGCGATGTGATGCTGTTTTTCAAGAAGGGTGATAAGACTCAAGAAGGGTGATGAGACCCATCTCGCTCCTGTAAGTTGTTTTCAAGGGTCATTACGAATCTTCTCACTCGTAGTTTCGACGACTTTCAACCTCCAGAACAATCTGGATTCCGGTGAGGCTATAGTACCATAGACCACAATCATACGCTGCAGCAAGTTATACAGAAGACCGAAGAGTACAACTAGCCACTTTGATTCGATTGAGACCTCGGCACTGCTGCAGTCTCTCCAGAGGTGCCAAATAGACTACAGGTACATCGAGATGCTAAGGTACTTTTACAAAAATTTCACCATATCAGTCCGGTTACAGAACCAGAGCTCTAACCCGATCCAACTACAGCGAGGTGTGAGACAGGGAGACGTCGTCTCTCCGAAACTGTTCACAGCTGCGTTGGAGGATATTTTTAAGTTTCTGGGCTCGAAAGGATACGGTATCAACATCAATAGCGAGTACCTAACACACCTGCGATTTGCCGATGATTTATTTCTTATGGCTGAAACCTTGCAGGACCTGAAAATAATGCTCGAAAATCTCACCAGTGCTTGCCAAAGAGTGGGTCTTAAGATTAACATGGATAAGACAAAAGTCATGTCGTGTCCAATGCCACCCCATGTTGCATTCACTCCAGTTAATGTTGGGAACATTACAATCAAAGTTGTTGACCATTATTTTTACCTGGGATATATAGTCCAATTAGGTAAATCCAATTTGAGAGAGAGAGCTCTCGTCGAATCCAGCTCGAATGGGCAGCGTTCGGGAAGCTCCAACATATATCCGAAATACCTCAATGTCTCAAGACGAAAGTCTTTGACCAGTATGTGTTGCCAGTAATGACCTATGGGGTGAGACGTGGTCTTTTACTATGGGTCTCATAAGAAGACTCAAGGTGACTCAGCAAGCAAAGGAAAGAACAATGCTAGGCATTTCCCTGCTCGATCGAATCAGAAATGAAGTGATCCGCAGGAGGACTAAAACAACCGAGATCGCTCGAAAGGGCCTATTTGTTCGAATTTAAGTATAAACTTAAACGCTGTTAGTTTTTAAAATAAAATAAAAAAAATAAATGAAAGATTGCTCAGCTGAAGTGCCAGTGGGTGAGACAGATAGCGCGAAGAACCGATGGCCGTTGGGGAGGAAAGGTTCTCTAATGGCGACCGCGTACCAGACGACATTCCACCGTGGGCAGGCCCCCTACAAGCCGCTGGACCAGCAGGACCGGTCATTGTGGAGATCCTTGGGGGAGGCCTATGCCCAGCAGTGGGCGTCGTGTGGCTGATGATGATGATGATTAAAAACGTTAGATATAATTGTATAAAAACATTATTTTTAATAACATGACAATTTCAGTGGACATAGCACAATTTCTGTGGCATGTTAACTTTTAGTAATATAAATTATGTATTACCCCTTTTGAAAATGTATAATTAAGTAATATGGGTATAGATTATGATATGTCTGGCACTACAATATCAAAGTTTGTGTAAAAACCTGAAAATGAAAATTTCCATGGAAATTAGAGAAAAAAGTCAGTTGTTGAAATTGACTCAATATTCTTTATTTTGAGCAGATAAAAATATATGTTGAAGTTTCATTAACGATCTTGATTATTTTGTGGCTAGAAAAACGATACTCGTATCTTCACTCGACTATAAAAATTTTCAAAAAAAAATAATTTTTTTATTACTTTTATATGTTATTTAAATTTTTACTTTTTTGCATTCACAATGCAATTTTTATGTTTACTTTTATATTTTTTTGGTTTTATTCCTAGATTATTATTACTTATTTACGAATAATATATAGAAAATAGGTAATGACTTATAGTGTATTATTCTCAGGCTACTTTTCCAAAAAATGAATTGATGCTCAAAATAACAACAAAAACATTGAAAAAATTATAAAGTGAGGTTATTTTCATTACTCTTCACACGTAAAGAATAAGACAAAGACAGAGTTTTTAGAAGATCCTGCCCTTTATACAATTTGATACGGTATTCTTGAAACGAGGTATACCTTGTAGACTGAATGTTTTTTAACCGACTTCCAAGAAAGGAGGAGTTTTTTTGTAGTGGAATGAAAATGGTTTCAGTTTGGTCCTCATTCTTTATAATGGGCTTAGTACTTTGATTGTAAAATCAATAAATGAGAAAGAAACATCAATATAAGCAAATATTTCTTACATGCATCAATGATTTCTTTCGTTTTCAAAGAAAATCATTTCTTGTAGATACTAGAATAACATTATAGGTATATGCAATCACATCATCCGTGACTGTAGTCGGCTTTCCACGAAGAAGGCATTTATAAATTACTTTTAAAATAAACAAGGGGAAGGTACTTTGTGGGGTCTATTTTTTAATTTTGCCACTACTCGTGTCGAGCGCTCGCTTACTCTTTGTCATATTTTACCTCATTTTACTCATATTTGACATGAAAAAGAGTATGAGAAATCGAGCGCTCGATGCGAGTGGCGAAATTAAAAAAAAAGTCCCAAGGTCACTGAACGGTCAGTGCAAATTTTAAATGATATTTTATTATCTATAGACACTAATTAAAGCAATAAATAAAAACCTTTTTTACAAACATATAAAAACCGAATTCCAAAACCAAAACTCAAAATGAAAAAATTTAATGTTTTCTTTGAATGGTCCTATTCTTACCCTTAAATGAAAGATTGGCAGTAACAAGGGCAACAAACGAAAATAAAAACCGACTTCAAAATGATTTATATTATAAACCATTTTGAAGTCCACCCCTGGTAGTTGAGTAGGTAGGTAGGTAGTAGGTACAACATTTTTACAGTAGAAGTTTCGAAAAGTACCTAGGTAGTCGATTTAGCATAAAACCAAGCACTAAATCAGTTCTTCCTAAAAACCAAACAAAATAGTGACAATATTAATAAAACTACAAAATACAAATACCTTCATTATATGGTTAACTAATATTAAAGTATAAGTTTCAAATGATTTTTTCTCGAGTTTATTACCTATATGCACTAATGTCGAATTACGTAAATTAAAGTAAACAGTGCGCTCGCGACTCCGTAATCAAACAAAACAAGTATGAACACACGCCCCGCGCCCCGTCCGTTTTGCCTTGCTCTTCCCCGCGAACGCGCTCTCTACCCCGCGCAACCCTTTGTTTTGACAATTCGATTTGTACATTGTTTCCTAATGTTTTTTCGGTGGATTTTAATTTTGAATGCCTTAATATGACCTATAAGAAAAGTCTACTTAGTTTTTCTTCTGCTATATTTTTTTCACTAGTATTTTTTCACCACTAAAGTCATTTTCCATTATCATTATATATTTAAAGTGGATTTAGTACAATACGTGTTAATGGAAGCATATGAAAGAAAAGTAATTAAAAACTGATCTGATAGCATTTTTAACATAGGTGTAATGCCAATTTAAGTTTACGTAGAGAGTTTTTTTTAAGTTTATTTGTTTTTCATTTACATATATAGGAGGATTATATACTTTTACGTAAGATAATTAATAAATGTATTCAAATGTAAAGTGAATAATATTTATACCATTTTCGCCCATTTTTTATAGATTTTTTATAGCTTTGTATTTGTTTTTTTTAATGACGCTGTCATAAATAGTGGTGGACTACTAATGAATTATTTATTAAAGTAGATAATCTAATTTTCTATGTTAAGAAATTACTGAAATAGAATTATTGTTGAGTCTCCATAGAGCGAATTAGTTTGGCTCTCGGGCTATAAGCCAAGCTCAAGCTTCGACTTCGAACGAAAGTCAGTTTTTTCGTTCAGAACACAGTAAGTGAACATGTAGTGCTTAACTATAATACTACAAGTACAGTATCTTTTACGGTAGAAAATAGCTTAGTACATTTATTATTAGACACTGGCGCCAGTTTATGTGTAGTTAAATACGAATGGTTATCTAGGATAATAAGCGATTTAAGTAATAGAATTATTCGAGAAAAAATTACTATTAGAGGTGTTAGTGGTAGGTTAATTTCAGAAGGGTATATTTACTTAGATTTAATTAACAATGGATTCAATTTTAGACTAAATCCTATGGAGGTGGCATACCTACGAAAAAGTGAGGTGTAAGTAAGTCACAATGTAAGAAAATCTTGGAATTCAATTTTAAACTACTTATAATTGTCGTATTAATCGGTCCGTCAAAATTGGTCTAGCCGTTTCAGAGATTAGCCGGAACAAACAGACAGACAGACAAAAATTGTAAAAAAAATCATTTTGGTAAATGTACCGTATATTTAATCATATGCACGTCGTAAAAAGCGGTTATTTAATGTTACAAACAGACACTCCAATTTTATTTACTTGTATAGATGTATAGAAGATATGCCATCTCCATAGGATTCAGTACTCGAGGTTTACTCGCTGTTTGCCTGTCAAACGGTGCAAACGGTGTCAAATCGGTTCACTTAAAATTGACTTAAAACTACGTTGCCAACTTTATGCGCATGGCTTGTAGAAGACGATAGAGATGGCTGTGGCTCTACACTTTTCCTAGTTAGGACTTAGGATAGGAATTTAGGATCCTATTTCAACATACATACATTGCTTTCTTTGAGCTCATTTTTAGCAACTTAGCAAGTGATGCAATCAAAACAAGCAATATTAGTCCGATCAACGAGGATGGATATAATACATTTCGTTGTATGGAGACATCCGGAAAAGTCGCTCAAATTTGGCACTATATTTCCAACGGCAAGTTAGTCATTTGTGACGTGCCGTGACCGCGTGAAAATCGCTTTTAATATCTTTGAGAATGGTTCCTTAGCCTCATTTCTTTCTGTATGCGTACCTATTACTAGGTAGAATAAGATAAAGTTAGAAAAAAACTTTTCTTGCCAGAAGGTGAGATTTTATCCTCAATGTGAAAACATAACATTGCTTCTAATTTCTCTGTTAATGTTTCTTTAGCCTCAAATACCAACTGCATACGAGTTAGAATGAGTATATGCAGGAATCCAATAACATTTCTTACAAGAACTTGAGATTTTAAGCTAAACGTGATAACGTTTAATCGCTTCTAATTTCTCTGTTAATAGTTCCTTAGCCTCATTACTTTCTGTATGCCTACCTATTACTAGGTAGAATAAGTTTATAAGGGAATTAAAAAACATTTCTTGCTAGAAGTTGAGATTTTTACCTACACGCGAAAACATAAAATTGCTTCTAATTTCTCTGATATTGTTTCCTTACCCTCAAATACTTTCTGCATAACGTACCTATTACAAATTAGAATGAGTATATGATGGAATCGAAAAACATTTCTTACTAGAACTTGATATTTTTACCTAAACGTGAAAACGTTAAATCGCTTCTAAAATCTCTGTTAATTCAATTCAAAATTCAATATTTTTATTCAATTTAGGTTGAGGTAAACAACACTTATGAACGTTAAAGAAGCTACGCCATCGGTTTGCAAATCCTACGGCGGGAGACCTTGCGAGAAGAACCGGCAAGAAAGTCGTCAAGGGCAATCTTTTTCTCCCTGTTTTATTTCATACAGAGTCGTCAAATTGAAAAATGACCTTCACACATTAGTAAGGTCACTTTCCATCACAATAGAGAATAAGTACTTAATTTAATTTGTTAAAGGAGATCAGTCAAATTGAACCAAAAAAGTAAAAGTGTCGGCCAACGAAAACAAATTGCAGATTACTATTGTAAACAGTGTAGCGATCATTTTTTGTTACGACGTCAACAGTGTACGATTAGTGGCCAAGCAGTTATTAAAGTTTGAAAATGACATTTTTTTCTTCATTTTCAAACTTGAATACAGCTTAGCCAAAGTGCGGCCAACGAAAATAAATTGCTCAATACTATTGTAAACCGTGTAACAATCATTTTTTGTTATGACGTCAACATTGTACGATTAGTGGCCAAGCAGTTATTCAAGTTTGAAAATATCATCTCATTTATTTTTGTTGGCCGCACTTTGGCCGAGCTGTATACCTACAAGTTTGAAAATGAAGAAAAAAATTACATTTTATAACTTGAACAAACTGTTTGGCCACTAACCGTACACTGTAGACGTCATAACAAAAAATGATCGTTACACTGTTTAGAATAAAGCAATTTATTTTCATTGGCCACACTTTGGCCAAGCTTTATTCAAGTTTGAAAATGAAGAGAAAATGTCATTTTTAAACTTGAATAACTGCTTGGCCACTAATCGTACACTGTTGACGTCATAACAAATAATGATCGTTACACTGTTTACAATAGTAATGTGTAATTTATTTTTGTTGGCCGAAACTTTTACTGTTTTGGTCCAAACATGTATGAAGCGTGACTGATCTCCTTTGCTCTTTCATATTATCACATTATATAACTGTAAACAACTTTCAACTAAACAAGAGATTTTAATCGAATATTTTAATGGGCATACATCTCATTCATATTAAGATTACTAATAAAAAAATTGCAAGTTGTGCAATACATTCGAATATAAAATAGTAATAAATAAAATATAATATTTAACTACACGTTAAGACAAGCAGTCATGAGTAGACTCATTCCCACTGGCGGCACCAGTTCACGAGCATGACGCATGAACCAGCCATCGCTAAGCTCAACCATATTTTAGGGATAATACTGTTTCCTCAGCTTCAAATACTGTGTGTACAATGACAATATGAATAAAAATATTTCATAATAGAAGTTGAGCGTTTTACCTAAACTTGAAAACGTAAAACCGCTTAGTGTCTCTGTGAATGTGTCCTCAGCCATAATTCCTTTTTGTGTTCGTACGTATTATTAGTCAGAATAAGTATATAAAAAAATAAAAACATTTCTGACTAGCAGTTGAGATTTTTACCTATACATGAAATCGTAAAAACACATAATTATTTCTCTGTGAATGTTTCTTTAGCCACAATCGCTTATTATTTATCTGTAAATGTTTCCTTAGCCCCAATTACTTGTAAATATTACAAATTAGAATATAAAAGATATTTTATCAGCAAGACCCTATGCTATAGTAGTCACATTCAATATGCAGACGACACGAAAATATACAGAGTCATCGATTGTGTAGAGGACTGTCTGTGATTGCAGGATGATTCGCTCCAGGTGTATTATAGTGAAAATCAATTGTTCCTTAATGCAGAAAAGTGTCACGTGATAACATTCACGAGAAAACATGCACCATTTTTGCATATGTACAAGATTGATAACGTGATGTTAAAACGTGTAGACGTGTAGAATTTATGAAATGTTAAAATGAACCTTCTGTTTTTATCTATTTCAAGTCAACTATAGCTTAACCTAGGTATTATAATATATCTTTGCATATTGTTATTTTGTTACTGCATGTTACTTTTAACTTAGCTGTATCGAACTTTTTTGTTATGTTCAATTTTAGGCACTCGTTGTCTACAACTAAGTAACTTTTTTCTATGCTAATTTCTTTTTACTGACTGTTTGTGCCAAAATAAAAAGAAAAAAATATATTCAAAAACATTACTCACTAGCAGTTGAGATTTTTACCCAAATGTGAAAACGTAAATTCGTTATGAAACTCTCTGTGAATAATTCTTTTTACCGATTCTACTTTATGTAGTAAATACGAGTTAAGTAAGTACTTACAAATTTTCAGATTGTCATTTGATAACTGCTGATTTACCTATGCCAGATAGAGCGTAAGGATCGACCTTCACTTAACTGCCACGTGCATAGAGTAGCAGTGTGTATGGTAGCCAACGTTATTACAAATAATAAAGAGTTGAAGGATATATTTAAAAAGAATAAAGTATATTTTAAATTATTATCTTAAGCATAATTATGTATATCCGCAGTGGGGGGGGGGTAAGTTTCCTGTACCCCAGGTTCTCCACGAACCCATTTCAGGGACTAGTCTCTTCCATTAGATTATAAATCTTAGTCCCATGTTTACTTTTTTGTGAAGAGATTGTATCAAGTACCTTAATTCGTTTTTCACAATATCTAGGGTTAACGTACCGATACGGAACCCTTCATTGGCGAGTTCGACTCGCACTTTTTACTAAACAAAATTTATTATACATACAGAATACCTTTGTCGCTGGCGCCACCAAGTTCTTAATGTCCCTAGGCCGGCTGTGCCAAATACGCAGCAAAGATTAGTCTCGAGTCGGTATTAATCTGTGGTCCGGTTGCCTCGCGGCTGCCGTCCGGCAACAATGTGTCCGGAATATCTGTAGATCTTAACGTCGCATTAGCCGTCGTCAGTGTCCGCCTGATCTGATTTATAGGACGGTGGTTTAACACACGGGAATACACGATAACTTTTTGTTTGTATACCTATTTTGAAAGTGGCAATTAAAAATACATGTTACATTTTTGACATAATATAAACATTCGATCAACATATTGTCTAGACTAACACCTTCGATAACGAAGACTAAAGGTCATAGCCCACTTATACTGCACCACTCCCACCCAACCAAAGTATGAGCAGCCAAATATGGACTTAATACCGTTCACTGTAGATACACTTTACAGCAACAATATACAATAGCAGACACAGCGCGCGGTAAGCGAGCCTGCCGCAAGCTAAAGTGCATCTACAGAGCACGACATTAAGTCCATATTTGACTGCACATACATTGGTTGGGTGGAAGCGGTGCGGTATAAGTGGGCTAAGTCCTTAACACCTAGTAGGTAGGCCAGTCATTTAAAACATTCTAGGTGGCAAAAAATCGCCAGGTGTTGATATTTTGGGATGTTTTTAGGATAGATACCAATAGTGTAAAACCAAATTTGCAACCTCGAAAGACCTGCGCTAACTTCGCGGTGCTCGAAAAACCACAGAATTTTCGGACTCTTTTCAGTTTTTAGCTTACAACTTCTAAAATATGCATTTTACAGCAAAGTCATCTATGACACTTCAAAAGAAGATAAAATTAACGACATTTTAAGCGTAACGAAGGCTCTGTGTCTTAAATAGATCTCAAGATTTAACACTTCAAATGGGCATTTTTTCCAAAACGTCAGCAGGGTCACACTGTGGTGGCCTCAAATAAAGAACCAGCGCCGCAAACTCTGCAATCTTTTATTGCACTCAATTTGTAGCAAATTTTTTTTTATTTCGAAGTGTCATAGGTGACTTTGCTGTAAAATGCATATTTTAGAAGTTATAAGCCAAAAACGTTGTGGAGATCCTTGGGGGAGGCCTATGCCCAGCAGTGGGCGTCGTTCGGCTGACATGATGATGAAGCCAAAAACTGAAAAAAGTCTGAAAAATCCGAGGTTTTTCGAGCATTACGAAGCTAGCATAGGTCTTTCGAGGTTGCAATTTTGGTTCTACAATAATGGTATCTATCCTAACAATATCCCAAAATATCAACCCCTGGCGATTTTTTGCAAGCTAACGCGATTTTTATGTCTACGGTGACTGGCCTATAGGTCTAGCTAGATACATAGTTGGAGTGACAAACACGGCCGAGCGATATACTCCCACTTGAGCCACTTGCGAGTATATTTCACCGCGTTTCCGCCTTCAGCCTTATAATCGCTTAACAAGCGTGATGAAGGTTAAGTAGGGCAGAGGTACCCTTTGTGGCCACTTTAAGGATTTTTTGACTTTTAAGCACTAAGTACTAAATGGTCTTAGGTATTTAAGACACAAATTATATCTTAAATTATAGATAATTTATCTACCTTTAAAGGTACATTTTTCAAATTTATAAAAGTAAAATAGTATTTTTTTTATTACACACAATGTGTGAGAGGTGCCAAATATACCGGTTTTGGCCACTTACTGATAGTTAAACTTTTGTAAGTATAGCGAAAAATCAAAACCAAACCCAGGTAAAATCAATATATTCTAAGGCGCTAGAAACCAGTCAATTGCAAAACAACAATTTAATTGTAAAAAACAAAGGTTTATAAAGTATTTCATCCAAAACAAATTTCTTAAAATTTTCGTACAAAACATTTTTTAAAACAGAAAATGGAATTTATTGAAAAAAATCTTATGACATAAGGAGTTCTAACGGTTGTTATTATTACCATTTTAATTGCCTTTATCAAAAATGGCTAAAAGTTGTTTCGAAAACTTTTAGAGCAAAAAGTGGCCAAAACCGGTACAGTGGCCAAAACCGGTACGCCTGCCCTACTTACTACCCCGTTGTGGATAAAAAAATTAACCACATAACTTCCGTCATAATAGGGGTTAATAGGGGACTGTTATTGTTATGTAAAGATTTCAAAAATATAACATTGGAAAATAACAAAAGTGAAAAACAAAAATCTAAATGTTGACAAGCAAATAATGCGCTGCTCACACCTGTAGTTGCAGTAGCAAGTGGCGGCTGTATCGTGAAAAACTGTGTCTCTATAATATAGCTTTCTCTTTCTAAAACGTTTTTTTTTTGTGACAGGAGTATGGCGCTAGGGTACATCTGACGTCACATGTGTCTAGCGCTGACCTTGTCTAATGAGGAAGTTTGATGAGCTTTGATATCTCCGAAAATATGTAAAATATTTGAAAATATATACCAGTGCCATCTTTCTGATATTTCTAGCAACATCATAAACAAATTAATAAAAAAAACAGTCCGATCCCTTATTTATTCGAAAACATGGTATTCTGTCTATTGCCTATTTTTCCTAGTATTTAATTTATATCTGCAACTGAAGTCGGAATCCTATGACTTGTACTAAAAATATATAGTGTGGACCGTGCGACGACACATTACATGCGTTTCTGTTGTCGCCGCTGACATCCAGCCCTCATCACGGGGTTTAGATACCTCGGGTAAGCCGGCATCCGCATAAACGCGATTATATCCAATCGCCATACTCCATCCATACGTAAATACTTAAATACTTAAGAGTACCTTTTCTATTAATGTTAGTTGCAGGTATTGGTGAATGCCAAGCTGTGACAAAAGCATAAAGTGAAGTGAAGTAGGTAAGCATGTAGCTGTGACCGTTGTTTTGGATAAGATACCAAAATATGTAATCACTTGTTATTTTTTATATACTTACAGGGTGTTAGGGGCACCGTTGCAATAACTTTAACCATGAGTTCAGACCATCATGCTGAACAACGTACAGCAAGAATTTTTTGTCGGAAGTGAAAAAAAATAATATTCAGATTTTCATACAAATTTAGCAACTAATCGGGACATTTTGTATGGAAAGTCGAAATATATTTTTCATTTCCGACAAAAATTTCTTGCTGAAAATCAGCGTCCTGGTGGCCTACCACAAACTCTTATAGCAGTTATTTTTAAGTTGAGAGAGTGAGACGCCGCTATACGGCGTGTAGAGCGGCGTCTCACTCTCTCAACTTAAAAATAACTGCTATAAGAGCTTGTGGTAGGCCACCTGTAGCCTTAGCACGCTATCTCTCCGCCTCAACAAGTGATGTTGAGGCAATAGCTGAGATTGGGATTGGGGCCATTTCGATTAATTTATTTCATGTTGTATTTTTATTGTGTACTAGCTTTTCGCCCGCGGCTTCGCCCGCGGCTTCGCCCGCGTTTCCTACTTCACGACGTTATCCCGCGGGAATATGATATTTTGAAAAGTAGCCTATGTTCCTCTCCAGGCTACAAAGTATCTGTTTCCCAAATTTCAGTCAAACCCGTTCAGTCGTTTTGGCGTGATTGAGTAACAAACATACAAACACATTTATAATATTATTATATAGTACGATATATTTTGTGTTTGTTTTTTTTTGTAATATGAATTTTATAACTTTCTTTTTTTTAGTTATTATCTAACAGTTTAACTAAATACATTTTTTAACAATATTAATTAACTCATAGTTTTTAGAATTTTTGAGCTAACACTGATAAATTACTACTAAGTGATAACGAAATAGGCACCCGAGCCAAAGTTTAGAATACTTTTAATTAAAGCTGTTGTGCTGCTATGCTAATGCTAGTCTGAAATTATTATTTTTTACCACCACCAACCATATCACGTTGTCGTACCATTAATCATTATTAATACATAAGCGCTTAAAGGTTTAAGAGTAAATCCTTGAGGCTGCCTACTTAGCAGATATTAAAATTCTAGTGTTGACGTGATCAGCTATAATCTGAAAAGCAGTTATTACGAGTTACCTTCTAGGTCACATTCTGATTTAAGTATGTTAGTATAAATCTGTAGTATGCATATCCAGGGTGTTTTTCTATAAGCGCAAAAGCACTTAGGTGGTGATTGTGCTCATGAATATGGACAACTTTTACTATGAGGCCAACTCAGATGTAATTGACAACATCCTTACTGCTCAAGACCAGGGAGAAGTCAGCATGCTTGTGCTTCTTGATTTTTCACGCGCCTTTGAAACAATTAACACCACATTGCTGTTGTCTAAGCTTTCTTATTACGGTGCAGACATGGCCACAGTGAAATGGTTTGACAGTTATTTGTCACAAAGACATCAGTATGTTGAGCTTGTTGATGTGCAGGGTGTCAAATCCAGGTCATCTTCCCTTCCTGTGACGCGTGGAGTCCCGCAGGGCTCTATTCTGGGACCCATCCTGTATATTCTGTACAGTGCGGACATCATTCAAAGCATAGAGCATAGCAAATACCACATTTATGCTGATGATGTACAGTTGTATATTTCTTTTGAGCCCAATGACATGAATAACGCTTTTTCTCAAATAAATAAAGATTTATGCAAAATTGCTGACTGGTGTAGGTCTAATTGCCTGGTACTTAACCCAAAAAAAACAAAATTTATGTTATTGGGTTCCAGAAGGAATGTGCAGAAACTGGGGAATGTGCAAATCAATGTCAAATTAAATAATGAGGTCATAGAGCGTGTAGACAAGTGCAGAAACCTAGGCATAACACTGGATTGCCACTTAAATTTTGAGCACCACATCACGGAGTGTGTCCGCAGTTGTTTTTACCGGCTTAAATTACTTTACAAAATACGTCCCTATTTAAATGAACAGATTAGAATCGCACTGTGTGAATCTCTGGTACTCTCCAAGCTTAACTACTGTGACATTGTATACGGCCCTTGTCTTTTGGCCAGAACAGCCAAGATGGTACAACGAGTTCAAAATGCCTGTGCTCGCTATTGCTTCACAGTGCCTCCAAGGTCTCATGTTACCCCTTACTTAAACAGCTCAAAGTTATTGAAAATGGAGGCTCGCAGGAAACTCCACCTTGCCACTTTAATGTTTGGTATGATGAAGTCAGGAAAACCAATATATCTGCTTGACAAACTTACTTGGGCTCAAAGCAACAAAGGTAACCAATTGAGAGGATGTAGATGTATTTTCAAGATGCCAAGGCATCGCACCAGTGCATTCCGGGGATCCTTCAAATTCGCTGCTACCCAATGTTGGAACGTCCTTTTGCCGCCTCTTTTATGTGACCTGAAGACAATAAATACATTTAAAAACCGATTTAAAAATCATCTATTTTCAATTCAACTTGCATCAGTATCATATATCACCAAGTAAAAATAATGTTTACCGTATTGTTTGTCACGTTTCGTGATGGCGGCGTCGGGTCGTTCGGCGATCTATTCCTATATTTCCTATTGGCTAGTTGGTATTTGATGAGTTAGGTGCTGCCGCATTGCATGAGGCATGACCTAAAGGAAAAATAACCATTGTTTGTTTCATGTTTCTATTTTTCACTGGCGAGCATCAGATAAATAAACAAACTAGGCAAAAATTTACTCACCATTTCTTTTTGCATGACTCGTGGGTATGCTAAGACTAAGACAGTCAACTAATTTATTCCATTCCCTTTTTTCTACTACAATAAGTATGGCAAGATGGACTTTGAGGTAGACACGCGACCTTCAATCAACAATAACATTCAGTACTCAGAGACAATAACACACGCGACTGTGAGCTTTTCTTTACATTCACAAATTTTAAATAGGTAATTTAGGATGGAGCGAGTGTATTTGTTGTTGTTTTTAATATGTATGTACTTTCTTTCTTGCTATGTTGATGTATTTTGTGGATTTTGTTTGACTTATAATTATGTTGATTTTATTTATTGGTAACGGTTTGATTTTCACCATTTGATTGTTTACAATTTTACAATAGTTTTTATTTAAACCACACATTGTCACATGTCACCACAGAACAGAAAAAAAGATCTCTTTTTTTCTGTTCTGTGCATGTCACAGATCACTATTATCACAGCTCTATGGTAGACATGACAGATTAGACTGGACGGTGTAACTCGGGACAGGCAAAAGGCACTAAACTATACTGCCGTGTAGTTGCCACTTTATTTTTTATTTTATTATTTTTTGTTGAGTGTGTTTAGTTAGGAACTGTATTTGCTTATTACCTATGTTTGTTTTTGTCTTTTTGGTGGCGTCTGGTGTTGCTCGCACAGGCCCTGCCAGAATACCAGCGTTGTTGTAGGGTGACATTTTTGACACCCAGCAACAACATATGCTGAGGCAGGGTCCTGATTGGCGCATCACATGGATATTGTTTTTTTTATTTTATTTTTTATTATTTTCTTTTATGTACTTAATTGTTTGTAAATTGTGTGCTTTGTTATCTGTTTTCTTTTGTAGTGTGTACTTGTTGATGTGATGTGCAAATAAATGTCTTTTCTTTCTTTCTTTCTTTCTTTCTCTACAACTCAACAAAAAAAAAATTGCTATTTCATACATATTGTCAATACCAACTCGACCATAATATATGGAACAGCTGATTTTTTTGTCAAGTTGCAGAGTTGGCCCCATAGTAAAAGTTGTTCATATTCATGAGCACAATCATCACCTAAGTGGTTTTGCGCTTATAGAAAAACACCCTGGATATGCATACTACAGATTTACACTAACTACTTTTGATTGAATCAGGCCCCGCCCCCATAAGTGAACCTGCACACCACGAAACGACCAGTGCACAAAACCTGTAGCTGCAGATAGCAAGACAGTGGAACACCTTGCACCTTCACCTATGAACTGTTTAACACGTTCGCTCCTGTATCCGCACGGTCTAAGTGTACGACCAGAGTGCCCGCTCTGTTTGAGCGTCGGGCGGGGCGGGGCGGGCAGCGTTCGTCATTTGGTTGCCGACGCTCCGGCCGCTACTCAGGACACCACTATACGTTAGTGTACGGCCAGAGTGCCCGCTCTGGTTGAGCGTCGGGCGGGGCGGGGCGGGCAGCGTTCATCATTTGGTTGCCGATGCTCCGGCCGCTACTCAGGACACCACCATGCCATGCGTTAGCATTTGTTTAACATGAACGCTGCCCGCCCCGCCCCGCCCAACGCTCAACCAGAGCGGGCACTCTGGTCGTACAATAACGTATAGTGGTGTCCTGAGTAGCGGCCGGAGCGTCGGCAACCAAATGATGAACGCTGTCCGACCCGCCCCGCCCGACGCTCAACCAGAGCGGGCACTCTGGCCGTACACCAACTCCTGAGGATGCCCCGGGTTGGGGTGAAACTCGTGTAGAGTGGTCTAATCGATGTAGGTGCAAGGAGTTTCACCTTCCATCATCAGATCGCCTGAATAACCTTTTTTTTATCCACAACGGGGTAGCACTTAACCTTCATCATATCACACCTGATGTTAAGTGGTGATTGATAAAGCTGAAGGTGGTAGTGCACTACTCCCGGAATCCTCATACACTGGGGAACTGGCTATCTTATATCTAATTGCCGGGACACAATAATGCTGAAAACATCATTTTTATGGCGTCAGACTTAAATAAGACGGTGGTAGCTAGCCAGGCGGACTAAGAACAAGTCCTACCACAAACCAAACCGAATACAATATTATGTAGGTACTCGGTTTGGATTTAACTATCGGTCTATACATATCAACAATAGCGTTAAGGAGTCGTACCTTCCATCACCAGCTCAAGAACATGGAACTCTATCACATTCAAATACTTGAATAGCTTAAAAAATATATGAAACACATAGGTACATACTACGTGCAAATCAAATCAAATCAAATCAAACTTAGAGTACGTTACACTAGGTAAGTCATAAATAATGTATATCATTTAATTAATCATTAGATTAATCAAATTTAAAATCTATAAACATGAAAATTACTTAGATTAAAATAAATAAAAATTGAATAATAATTAATTAAGAATTGATTAAAAACATTATTAAAAAATGAATAAAAATTTTATGAATAGTAAGTTACAAATTAATTAAAATGATTAAAATTGAAAGTTTTAAAAAATAAATTGACAATCAATTATACATAACACTAAAATAAGGTAATTATACAAAACTATAATAAATAATTTAAAACAATACAATATTATTTACATAAAAAATCGCCTTCAGTCAACTTCATTTGCATAAATTCATTAATTGTGTAAAAAGTATTATTAATAAAAAATAACTTCAATTTGATTTTAAATTCCCTTGTGTCTAGGTTCGTCAAAGCTATTGGTAAATTATTATACATACTAATTTTATTATATTCTCCTTGCTTTTTTACTTTACTAAGTCTAAACTTGGGTAATAATAATTTGTTTTTTATTTCTTAAGTTATATGTATGAATGTCCTTCCCTTTTTTATACTTATCCTTATTTTCATGAATTTCTAATAAACTTTTATATATATATAAAGATACGACGGTCATTATTTTATTCTGTACATAATACTTCCTTGCAGATTCTCTCTTTCTAACCCCTGATAGAATTCTTATTGATCTTTTTTGTGCCACAAGTACATTTTTAATATCTGCACCATTTCCCCATACTGTTATGCCGTAACTAATTATTGAATGCACATAGGCATAATATACAGCAAGCATAGTTTTGTAGTCAACAAGCTGTTTAAGTTTTAAAAGAGCGTAATTTGCACTTGCTACTCTTTTACATAGTTTGTCTATGTGAGGTGTATGTGTTACAGTATAATCAATTGTATAGCCCAAAAATACATGTTCTTTCTTTATTGAAGCGTCATTTTTTGACTTTCGTGTTTTATGCTCTAAAACAATGCTTTTTTCTGTATTGAGAACAATGCCATTTGCTTGAAACCACTCTTTCATCAGTTCTAGCACCTCACTCATTTTATCATGTAACTTTATCGATGTGGACTCTTTTCCTCCAACAAAAGTGCCTATAAAATTTGAGGGTTACGCTCGATTTCTTTAGGATCACATTACTCTTTTAAATATAACAAGAAGTATTACAATGGGGCCACAATAATGACGGATAAATCATACAGATCTTGAAAAACGTACAACCTCCTCCTTTTTGGATTTGCAAGTCGATCAATTTGGCAGTTTAATTATTAGTTATCATACCTACATCGATTACCCACTAGGTACTTACCTATAACAGTACTACTAAGCAGTAGATTGTTGCAAGTTCCGGCATTAAATATGTTTATTATGCGTCTCGGAACAAATTGCAAATTTAATTGTAACTTGTCTTCAGACGCAGACAGTTGCGTAGGGCGCGCCCGCAAAATCGCGCACGCGCCGATCCATTCTGATTGGCTAGGGTTGCCTCACTAATAATGAACAATTTATGTCACAGATTACTAAATAGTAACTACGTAGAAGATACTGCACTCCGCTAAGCCATCTAAATAAATAGCAACTCTTACTATAACGCAATAAAGAGGAATTCAGCTTGTATAGCGCAAATTACGAACGGCCACTCGTTGCATCTCTTTCTATCGCATATATTCTATCGCGCTCGGGCGGGCGGCCTGCTGTTATTGGTATCCCGAGATATACCCGAAGCGGTAGGCACTTATCTCGGGTTCTTGGGCGAGTGACGGACGCCTGGCAGAACAAAAGAAAGAGGCTACGACGATTTCTTCCGCCCTAAATCAAACTGGTTGATTTAGGCGCTTCACTCACTGCTCCACGTTCCGTCGCTTAGCATGGGGTTGCAGGCATAGTATGCGTCAATTAGTATAGAAAACACGCCTTGTCTAACACACTGAGAAGGCGATAGGCGATTTATTACATAAGTATATAAGAATAAATAAGATGATTGAGAATGTTTAAGAAAAATAGAATTGTCATTTTAACTGAAACCAAAAAGCTTGCTTATGCTTACCGATATATTTAGTATTGATCATAGAATCTGACTCAAGTGCGTACACAAAGAAATTGATAGCGTGACAACCCTACAGCCACCTTAAGGGCATTACTAACTATCCATAACGTAGGCTCGGAATAACTGTGAATGATTTACAGTGTGTTCAAGCCTTCAGGCAGGGATTTCATTGGCTATACCAGTAGACTTTCAAATTAATGACTTCTTGCATTTATCATCGCAACGGTGTAAAACAAATACATTTTAGATTCATGATTTTGTGATAACCTATAATAAATTGACTTATTATGACCCTTTTACACTGGATGATGTTGCAATATTGTAGTAATTTAATTTAAAAAACAACCTTTAACTGATTCTGGCTTGTTTTGTACCTATAGAAGAGGTATCTGCTACTGATCAGGAGTAGGGTATACGAGATTAACAAATAAAAAGCATATTCATGCTGAAGTTACTTGATTTAACTAAATAGGTAATGCTGGATTTGGTTGCATCACCCAATTTATTTTTATTACAGATTAAATTTATTTTCTCATTAATACTTTTAAATGGCCGTGAAATTTTATTAACAATTTAATTATACTTAATGCAAAATTGGAAATAAAATGTTAATTATTTTCATCACAAGTGTTTTTTCATTCGTTGTTCCAGGAAAAGGTTAAGATGAGGTATCTTTATTATTTGCTTATAATTTACCGTAAGTAAATTGTTATATATTGTCAACTTAGAGAATTTATGTCTACTGTGTAATTTGTGATAATATAAATATAATCTACTAAATAATGGTTAGATTAAATAATTATGAAAGTAAACATCCTACTTCCTACTAATATTATAAATGTGAAAGTTTAGATGTTTGGATGTTTAGATGTTTGGATGTTTGGATGTTTGTTACTCAATCACGCCAAAACGGCTGAATGCATTTGGCTGAAATTTGGGACATAGATACTTTGTAGCCTGGAGAGGAACATAGGCTACTTTTTATACCGGAAAAGTATCACATTCCCGCGGGATAACGTCGTGTATTCCACGCGGGCGAAGCCGCGGGCGGAAAGCTAGTTATCTATACAAATAAATAAAATTGGAGTGTCTGTTTGTAATATTAAAATAACCGCTTTTTACTACATGCATATGATTATACAGGGTGTTATGTTAGGGTCACCCTTGCAAAAACTTTAACCATGGCTTCAGGCCATCATGCTGGACAACGCACAGCAAAATTTTTTGTCGGAAATGAAATGTCCCCACTTCCCCACTTCACGTGTAGGGGAGGTAACCTAAAAATTATTTTTTTTCAAATTTTACTTCACCACTTTGTCGGCGTGATTAATATGTATATTCATGCCCAGTAACAGCTTTGTAGTACTAAGGGTCTATGACCTAGGCTGGGGACAGACGAACAGACGGACATGGCGAAACTATAAGGGTTCCTTGTTGACTACGGAACCCTAAAAAGAGGTATTAGTGTGTAAACACACCGTGCTGAAAATAAAACGCGACCCAAGTTTGGCGTGATTATGCTAATATTGCACGGTTCAACCAAATTGATTCACTTTGGTTAAAAGGCGCAGAAATACAGGCGGACATTGACGTTGAATGATTCACTTTTACGTTTACATTGTTCAATTTGGTTGCTTCATCTAAATTGAAAGGCAAAAGTGAACCGTGTTTTTCTGCTACAACGCCCCAAGAGTAAAGGTAGAGACAGACTGATCCCACGTATTGACATCCCCATTATGACATCTAGACCATTGAATTTGTATGACTAGAAACACACTTACGTATCCCACGTACGCGTATGATAAGTTTGTTTCTAGTCATACAAGTTCCATTGTCTAGATTTCATAATGCGTTGCATACGTTACGTACGTGGCATCAGTCTGTCTCTACCTTGATTGTTACGCCCGCAACGCAATGCTATTTGAATTACTGACAAAAAAAATCTGCCGCGAATGTTCGGCAGAATATGTGTTTTGACACGTTAAGATACTACTGCCTCACAAAATTTCCTTCCTGATCAGAAGGTCTAAGTAGCTAAATGTCCAACAGCGTGAAACGTCTGATGAGCAGTAAGTCTAATTAGCAGAATGTCTATGTAGCAAAACGTCCAACTACAAATGGTCTGTATAGCAGAACATCTATTTAGCAAATCGTCACATTATCAAAATGTCTGGATACTCAGGCACAAAATTCAACACACAAATTACATCGGGAGGGAAACGGACACGGAATTATAAAATGTATGTACGTACAGACTTGTACATACCTACAGATTATTTGGTAACTTGTTAGTTACCAAATAATCTGTAGGTAGATATGTATTTATTGCCAAGAATGCTATTTGATTAGCATTACATAAAGCTCTTAGAAAAGAAGCGCTTTGGCAAGATCGCAAATACAAGAATATGTTATTTGAAGGAAATAAAAGAAGGAAGATCGATTTAATGTTTAATGCCAAATACAATAGAGCTGCAAAAGATAGTCCCTTTGAATTTTTGATACACCTTGATCATATCAAAAGAATAAATAAATAAATGCAGGGGAATTTGTGCGCCTAATATCCTAATAATATTTATGGCGCTACTAGCTTTTTAATCCAGATTTTGTTTTTCTCAAATAAATGTAATGTAATTTACAAATGACTTTTCCTTTTTATCATGAGTGTACACATTTCACAAATGACTTTTTGCTAAATAGATGAACATCTAGAACTGCTATACAGACCATTTGATAGTTGGACGTTTTGCTACATAGACATTCTGCTAATTAGACTTACTGCTCATCAGACGTTTCGCGCTGTTGGACATTTAGCTACTTAGACCTTCTGATCAGGAAGGCAAAATTTGCCCCAATAGACGGGTTTCATATTATTATAAATAACACTAAACTTGAACATTTGTTAATATTATACACAAACACATCAGAAGGAAAAATTGTGATAGTTAAAAGCCACGAGCCCTGCATGGTCGGCAGGCTTATTACCAAAAACAAGCAACCTGGGGGCCAAGCTCATACTATAGGGCCAAGTCTGCTAACGTTAAGTCATAATCGTGCCTCAATCGTGTTTCAATTGTAGTTCAATGGTAGTGCTTTTTTACGGGTGTGTAATCAAGAATCAAGAATCAAGAATCAAGAATCAAGAATATTTATTTGCAAGCATTCACAGTACAAAAGTTGACAAGGAAAACAATGTGTGGCGTTTATGTGATGCACCAGATACTGGCATGCAAAAACGGTACAGATAGAATGACGCTAATACGCTATACAATATGAAAACAAATGGTTAGTTTATTAGTAGAAAACAATAATTAATCAATACATGTCAAGTAAAAAGCAATACAAAAACAGTGTCAGGTATAATGTCAAAGCGAAATGTCATGTCAGCGTGTTAGTAATTACAATTTAACTATAGTCTTTCATAAAAATAATAATAATCACACAATTACAATTTCATATTCAAGAATTCATTAATGGTATATATACATTTATCACACAACAAATTATAAAGTTCAATTTTAAATTTATTTAGCGGCAGTTCTGAGATATCTAACGGCAAAGCATTATATAATTTTATGGCCATATTAAAGCAATTTCTAGCAAAGCAGGTAGTTAAATGTGAAGGTACAACTAGACGGTTAGGATATCTCGTTCTGAAAGTGCATACCTCTTGTTTTTTTGTAAATAATTTCAAATTCTTCTTTACAAACATGCACATTTCGAAGACATACATAGCGGGAAGCGTCAGCAATTTCAGTTGTTTAAAAAGCGGTCTACACGATTCAAACGGGTGAGCCCTACAAATAGCTCTTATACATTTTTTTTGTATGAGAAAAACACGATTTAGTTCTACACAGTTCCCCCAGATGACAAGACCGTACCGCAAGATCGAGCATACATATGCATGATAGGCCATGAGCGTAGTCGTTTGATCACTTAGGTGCGTAAGTCGGTGCAGAGCAAATACAAATCTGTTCACCTTCGCACATACCAAATCAATATGTTCTTTCCACGATAGCTTAGAGTCCAGAACTATGCCTAGAAAATTGCTTGATGAGCATTCGACGATGTTACTACCTTGATAGCTTACTGACAGTTTCTGGGGCTTTCCATTGTGACAATAAAATTGAATAAGTTTAGTATTTGTTATATTAATGTTTAAGTTATTTTGTTTAAGCCAGTCTATAATGTTATGTACAGTGTCATTAATTTCATATTCATAGTTAGTGTCAGGTGTTTTACGTATTATTATGGAAATATCGTCTGCGAAAAGAGTACACGGATATTTTGTTATTTCGGGAAGATCGTTCACATACAGTAGGAACAACAGCGGCCCTAAAATGCTGCCTTGAGGAACTCCATAGTGAGTGAAACTAAATTGCGATCTATACGTCTCTATTTCCATATTTTTATTTAACTTTTCTAATTCTACACATTGGGTTCTACCACTTAAATAACTCTTTATCCAGCTCAGTGCTTCCCCGCGTATACCATATCTCTCCAGTTTAGAAAGTAAAGTCCTGTGACAGACACAATCGAAAGCTCTACTCTAATATATGATATGACAACATTTCGTATAATACTCACAAAATATAACAACACATTACATAAAATCATTTCATATAACGTTCATTTCGTATAATCAACGAATGGTATAAATTCAAAATATATAATTTTAAAACGTATAATGAACATTTGATATAAAAACGTTTCATATAATAAACATTTACTATAACACTTACATTGTATAATATTTAAACACATAATGGTTATCTATACTTATAATAAAACTGTAAACGATCCAATTCTGTACATTGAAAAGAAATAGAAAAAAATACCACCAGGGGTCTTCTTAAACGAAACAGATACCAAAAATATAGTTTTTGAATTTTTTGTCTGTCTGTCTGTCTGTTGTCCGCGTTTCACACAAAAACTACTGAACGGATTTTGATGAAACATTTTTTGTTATATAGCTATTGGTCCTCGCCAACATATAGGCTATAATTTATTTTGAAGATCGTAATATCTGATGTGGAACCATAGCAGTCCAGCCAAACTATGAGAGATATAAAAATACCGTCTTAAGGAAAATTGTTAAACGTGATTAGCACTTTCTATTGACGTACAAAGTTTGAAGGTCTGGTTCACCTGATGTGGAACCCTAGCAGCCAGGTTAAACTATATGAGATACAAACATGGCGTCCTAAGAAAAGTTGTTTAACGTAATGAACATCTATCTATCTATATACTCTATATACTTATAATAAAACTGTAAACGATCCAATTCTGTACATTGAAAAGAAATAGAAAAAAATACCACCAGGGGTCTTCTTAAACGAAACAGATACCAAAAATATAGTTTTTGAATTTTTTGTCTGTCTGTCTGTCTGTTGTCCGCGTTTCACACAAAAACTACTGAACGGATTTTGATGAAACATTTTTTGTTATACAGCTATTGGTCCTCGCCAACATATAGGCTATAATTTATTTTGAAGATCGTAATATCTGATGTGGAACCATAGCAGTCCAGCCAAACTATGAGAGATATAAAAATACCGTCTTAAGGCAAATTGTTAAACGTGATGAGCACTTTCTATTAACGTACAAAGTTTGAAGGTCTGGTTCACCTGATGTGGAACCCTAGCAGCCAGGTTAAACTATATGAGATACAAACATGGCGTCCTAAGAAAAGTTGTTTAAGGTGTATCGATGAGCTCAGTGGCGCCGCCAATGGAAATAAATCAATTGCATTTTATTAAAGGCTTAGACTAAAAGTTTCGGTTATTTCGCGCAAATAGAAGAGCAAAATGCAATTTTTCATAATTTTTTTTTATGGCCTCAAATATGAGCACCAAGTTATGGATCTTGATATTGCCAAATGTGGCCACTTTTGGCACTATTGAGATTCACGACTTATTGCGTAAGTTTGAGTTCTCAAAAGTATATTTATAAAATACATTCCACTCTTTCACCTGCGCGAAATAACCGAAACTTTTAATCCAAGCCTTTAATAAAATGCAATTGATTTATTTCCATTGGCGGCGCCACTGAGCTCATCGATACACCTTAACGTAATGAACATTTTCTATTGACGGAAAAATATCGAAGGTCTGGTACACCTGATGAGGAACCCTAGCAGCCCAGCTAAACTATAAGAGATACAATTAAAGCATCATAAGAGAAGTTGTTTAGCGTAATAAGTGATATTTCCTTTTGATATACTATCTCAAATATTATTAATATGAAAGTGTGTTTGTTTGTATGTCCGTCTTTCACGTCAAAACGGAGCAACAGATCGAAGTGATTTTTAGTATGTGGGTAGTTTAGGAGCTAGAAAGTGACATAGGCTAATTTTTATCCCGGAAAAATATCACTTTACCTCGGGATAACGTCGTGTAGTACCTACCTACACGCTGGCGAAACCGCGGTCGGAAGGCTATTTAATGTAAATTTTTAATGTGTTAATATGTATCATAGCATTCATAGCGCTGTACCTACTTATATATATTAAATAAATAAATAAAAAAAACAAAAAAGCTTATTAGCCTAATAATTAAAAATGCTGCCGAAAGTCACTATTCCACGCGGACGAAGTCGCGGGCACAGCTAGTATAACATAAAATCATTTCATATAACGTCCATTTAGTATAATCAACGAATAACTATTTCTGGCGCTTCGCCAGCCGCTGCCGCGGCACGCTCGCTTCGCTCGCTCGGCTCGCGCTTTGTTTTGTTCACAGTTCTAACCTAACCTAACCTATCATCAATTGTTTTGTCACCGTTGTGGCTTTTTATGGCGGGGGGCTGCGCCCCCCGAGCCCCCCTTTCGGGGGCGCTGTACGCCCCGTGCCCCCTGCTCCTTTGCTTTCCTTTTATATTTAATTGACTTATTGATGATTATATGAAACAAAATTATATCAAATGACCGTTATAGCAAGTAAGTTTTATACAAAATATCCTTACTTATATTATAAATGCGTCTCTGTCTGTCTGTGTGTTACACAATCACACCTAAACTACTGAACCGATTTGAATGAATTTTGGTACAGAGATAGTCTAGAGCCTGAGAAAGGACATAGGCTACTTTTTATTCCTGAAAAATATCACCTTCCCGCGGGATAACGTCGTGTAGTACACGCGGGCGAAGCCGCGGGCGGAAGGCTAGTGTTTATATAAAATGAGCGTTATATTAAATGATCTATCTATCTATACTTATAATAAAACTGTAAACGATCCAATTCTGTACATTGAAAAGAAATAGAAAAAAATACCACCAGGGGTCTTCTTAAACGAAACAGATACCAAAAATATAGTTTTTGAATTTTTTGTCTGTCTGTCTGTCTGTTGTCCGCGTTTCACACAAAAACTACTGAACGGATTTTGATGAAACATTTTTTGTTATATAGCTATTGGTCCTCGCCAACATATAGGCTATAATTTATTTTGAAGATCGTAATATCTGATGTGGAACCATAGCAGTCCAGCCAAACTATGAGAGATATAAAAATACCGTCTTAAGGAAAATTGTTAAACGTGATTAGCACTTTCTATTGACGTACAAAGTTTGAAGGTCTGGTTCACCTGATGTGGAACCCTAGCAGCCAGGTTAAACTATATGAGATACAAACATGGCGTCCTAAGAAAAGTTGTTTAACGTAATGAACATCTATCTATCTATATACTCTATATCTATACTTATAATAAAACTGTAAACGATCCAATTCTGTACATTGAAAAGAAATAGAAAAAAATACCACCAGGGGTCTTCTTAAACGAAACAGATACCAAAAATATAGTTTTTGAATTTTTTGTCTGTCTGTCTGTCTGTTGTCCGCGTTTCACACAAAAACTACTGAACGGATTTTGATGAAACATTTTTTGTTATACAGCTATTGGTCCTCGCCAACATATAGGCTATAATTTATTTTGAAGATCGTAATATCTGATGTGGAACCATAGCAGTCCAGCCAAACTATGAGAGATATAAAAATACCGTCTTAAGGCAAATTGTTAAACGTGATGAGCACTTTCTATTAACGTACAAAGTTTGAAGGTCTGGTTCACCTGATGTGGAACCCTAGCAGCCAGGTTAAACTATATGAGATACAAACATGGCGTCCTAAGAAAAGTTGTTTAAGGTGTATCGATGAGCTCAGTGGCGCCGCCAATGGAAATAAATCAATTGCATTTTATTAAAGGCTTAGACTAAAAGTTTCGGTTATTTCGCGCAAATAGAAGAGCAAAATGCAATTTTTCATAATTTTTTTTTTATGGCCTCAAATATGAGCACCAAGTTATGGATCTTGATATTGCCAAATGTGGCCACTTTTGGCACTATTGAGATTCACGACTTATTGCGTAAGTTTGAGTTCTCAAAAGTATATTTATAAAATACATTCCACTCTTTCACCTGCGCGAAATAACCGAAACTTTTAATCCAAGCCTTTAATAAAATGCAATTGATTTATTTCCATTGGCGGCGCCACTGAGCTCATCGATACACCTTAACGTAATGAACATTTTCTATTGACGGAAAAATATCGAAGGTCTGGTACACCTGATGAGGAACCCTAGCAGCCCAGCTAAACTATAAGAGATACAATTAAAGCATCATAAGAGAAGTTGTTTAGCGTAATAAGTGATATTTCCTTTTGACATACTATCTCAAATATTATTAATATGAAAGTGTGTTTGTTTGTATGTCCGTCTTTCACGTCAAAACGGAGCAACAGATCGAAGTGATTTTTAGTATGTGGGTAGTTTAGGAGCTAGAAAGTGACATAGGCTAATTTTTATCCCGGAAAAATATCACTTTACCTCGGGATAACGTCGTGTAGTACCTACCTACACGCTGGCGAAACCGCGGTCGGAAGGCTATTTAATGTAAATTTTTAATGTGTTAATATGTATCATAGCATTCATAGCGCTGTACCTACTTATATATATTAAATAAATAAATAAAAAAAACAAAAAAGCTTATTAGCCTAAAAATTAAAAATGCTGCCGAAAGTCACTATTCCACGCGGACGAAGTCGCGGGCACAGCTAGTACTTATAATAAAACTGTAAACGATCCAATTCTGTACATTGAAAAGAAATAGAAAAAAATACCACCAGGGGTCTTCTTAAACGAAACAGATACCAAAAATATAGTTTTTGAATTTTTTGTCTGTCTGTCTGTCTGTTGTCCGCGTTTCACACAAAAACTACTGAACGGATTTTGATGAAACATTTTTTGTTATACAGCTATTGGTCCTCGCCAACATATAGGCTATAATTTATTTTGAAGATCGTAATATCTGATGTGGAACCATAGCAGTCCAGCCAAACTATGAGAGATATAAAAATACCGTCTTAAGGCAAATTGTTAAACGTGATGAGCACTTTCTATTAACGTACAAAGTTTGAAGGTCTGGTTCACCTGATGTGGAACCCTAGCAGCCAGGTTAAACTATATGAGATACAAACATGGCGTCCTAAGAAAAGTTGTTTAAGGTGTATCGATGAGCTCAGTGGCGCCGCCAATGGAAATAAATCAATTGCATTTTATTAAAGGCTTAGACTAAAAGTTTCGGTTATTTCGCGCAAATAATAGGTCTTTACCTATGAAATTGCCGTTTTGTATGGAGATTTCTGTAATTATTTTTTTTCCATACTAACGTTTTTGTTATTATTTAACGACTAATATTATGTAAATTTACAAAATTTTACACACGTATTTATAGACATTTTAACTACTAAATGACACATTCGTTAAGAGAAAAAAAAAATTTTTCACTAAGTTACAACTAATAAAGTACGAAATTCTGGAAACAAAAATAGTCGTAACATTCGGAATAAGTTTTTTCTATGTAAATAATCAAATATCGTGGTTATTAAACTATCAAAAGTTGCTCGATACGGTCTTAATGTAATGCAATATTAAAGAAATTATATATTTCTAATATTATAAAAGTTGTTAAGTTATATGTACAAAAGAAAAAAACGGCAATTTCATATGTAAAAACCTATTAGAAGAGCAAAATGCAATTTTTCATAAATTTTTTTTATGGCCTCAAATATGAGCACCAAGTTATGGATCTTGATATTGCCAAATGTGGCCACTTTTGGCACTATTGAGATTCACGACTTATTGCGTAAGTTTGAGTTCTCAAAAGTATATTTATAAAATCTATACTTATAATAAAACTGTAAACGATCCAATTCTGTACATTGAAAAGAAATAGAAAAAAATACCACCAGGGGTCTTCTTAAACGAAACAGATACCAAAAATATAGTTTTTGAATTTTTTGTCTGTCTGTCTGTCTGTTGTCCGCGTTTCACACAAAAACTACTGAACGGATTTTGATGAAACATTTTTTGTTATACAGCTATTGGTCCTCGCCAACATATAGGCTATAATTTATTTTGAAGATCGTAATATCTGATGTGGAACCATAGTAGTCCAGCCAAACTATGAGAGATATAAAAATACCGTCTTAAGGCAAATTGTTAAACGTGATGAGCACTTTCTATTAACGTACAAAGTTTGAAGGTCTGGTTCACCTGATGTGGAACCCTAGCAGCCAGGTTAAACTATATGAGATACAAACATGGCGTCCTAAGAAAAGTTGTTTAAGGTGTATCGATGAGCTCAGTGGCGCCGCCAATGGAAATAAATCAATTGCATTTTATTAAAGGCTTAGACTAAAAGTTTCGGTTATTTCGCGCAAATAGAAGAGCAAAATGCAATTTTTCATAATTTTTTTTTTATGGCCTCAAATATGAGCACCAAGTTATGGATCTTGATATTGCCAAATGTGGCCACTTTTGGCACTATTGAGATTCACGACTTATTGCGTAAGTTTGAGTTCTCAAAAGTATATTTATAAAATACATTCCACTCTTTCACCTGCGCGAAATAACCGAAACTTTTAATCCAAGCCTTTAATAAAATGCAATTGATTTATTTCCATTGGCGGCGCCACTGAGCTCATCGATACACCTTAACGTAATGAACATTTTCTATTGACGGAAAAATATCGAAGGTCTGGTACACCTGATGAGGAACCCTAGCAGCCCAGCTAAACTATAAGAGATACAATTAAAGCATCATAAGAGAAGTTGTTTAGCGTAATAAGTGATATTTCCTTTTGACATACTATCTCAAATATTATTAATATGAAAGTGTGTTTGTTTGTATGTCCGTCTTTCACGTCAAAACGGAGCAACAGATCGAAGTGATTTTTAGTATGTGGGTAGTTTAGGAGCTAGAAAGTGACATAGGCTAATTTTTATCCCGGAAAAATATCACTTTACCTCGGGATAACGTCGTGTAGTACCTACCTACACGCTGGCGAAACCGCGGTCGGAAGGCTATTTAATGTAAATTTTTAATGTGTTAATATGTATCATAGCATTCATAGCGCTGTACCTACTTATATATATTAAATAAATAAATAAAAAAAACAAAAAAGCTTATTAGCCTAAAAATTAAAAATGCTGCCGAAAGTCACTATTCCACGCGGACGAAGTCGCGGGCACAGCTAGTATTATATAAAATGATGATTATATGAAATGAACATTATGTCAAATAAAATTAGTTGAAGTGTTGTTATGCCTAACGTTTATTATGTCATATGAAAGTTATTGAAATGAAATTATACCAAATGAAATTATATCATTCAAAAGTTATTGAAATGAAATTATACCAAATGAAATTATATCATTCATTACGCACCCCTTTTTTACACACTAGTTACAAGAATTATGACAGTATATTGTGATGTGAATGTACTGTGTGGTCTGACCATCAGTAGTATTGTGAAAAGTATACATTTATTGTCATTAGTGTGTAAAAAAGCTCTACCATTGAACTACAATTGAAACACGATTGAGACACGATTACGACTTAACGTTAGCATACTTGGCCCCCAGTTGCTAATTGTACAATTGCAACGCGACTGCTACTAGTTGCGGTTGCTAGCTTGCGGTTTCCAATCGGTACAGTACCTACGGGTACGAGCGCTTTCGTGCAATTTTAGTTCACAAATCGCTCGCTTGTGGCGTTCCGTAATACGAATAATTTTGGGAGCGATTAGTTGTTAATTGTTGCGATTGCGGCGGGTCGGATTCCCAGGGGGCGCGGGTTTGAATCCCGCCTGAAAGTCACTTGCAGGGCTCATGGCTTTTTTCTATCACAATTTTTCCTTTACTTACAGAATAGCATTGTGATTACACAAAAACAATTGAAAATCTTAATTATACCTAAACATCATTAACACTTTTCCCTATTTCATCCATGTTTTCAGGTATCGATGACGTGGCCGCTAGTAAATTTTATGATGTAGAAGTGAAAGGAACATTTCGACTTGGCCCAGAAATGATGGATAGACTGGATTATAGACGTTCCATGAGTAAACTGGCACAAAATTCTCGCAAAAAAGAATTAGAAGTCAGTAAGGACGTTCATAAGTATTTTGACCAAATTATTTATGCTGGAGCTACTGAACTGAAATTCTTGGGTAACGACATAATAAAGAAATTCATTGTAGACAAAGATTTTGATAAAACATTTGAAGAAAACATAAAAACTTACAAAGAAAAAGTTAAAAATCACATTAACATCACTGTAAGACAACAGGCTAAAAAGAATTACGGTTCTATAGTTGAAAGAGAATTCATGTACTTAGATATTATATACTTTTCAAATACAGTCATGCAGAATTTCGCAACCAGAATGTTGGACAATGTGCAAGCAGTTCAAATTGACAATGATAATTCAGAGCTTTTGGACCCTGAATTAGAAAAAATGAAAATATATATTCATCAAATGACAACTCATCACATGAAGGAACTATTGAATGAATTGTGTGAAAGGATGTATATATGCAGATTTTACCCCAGTTTTTCTACATACTTTGCCGATTTAATAAGTGAAATACTTAAACTCGATGACAAGAAACTAAATTATATACTAAAGTTTGTAAAATCAAAAATTGAAAAAAGGTATAATTTCTTAAAGTCTTTTATCAAAGAGAATGTTCTTGAAAAGATAGTGCAGCAACTTGATGAAAAGTATCAGGATCCGAGTATGTCCTACATGAAAGACTTTTTGAACGATGTTAGAAATACTATAACTACAAGACAAAGACTTCCGGTATCTGATGATGAAAATATAAGGTTGCATGAAACAGCTGTTCGCATATTAATAGATGTAATAGATATAGCTTTTGCTAAAGAACGTGATGATCTCACAGAAATAACTTTTGATACAACGACGAAGGCGATACAAGCGTGGGAAGAAGGGAACCGAGAGGAAATTGAATTGCCAGTTAAACTTTTTTTGGATCACGTTGTGAATATCTTAAGGCAAAACTGGAATTTGGCAACAAGACAAGAAGTGATGATTTTGACAGAAGTGATGATATTGGGCATGTCCTTAGATGAAGGTTTTGATGATTTATTAACAAATGGATCAGATATGGTTCATAGGGGACTTCAGCCGGCGATACCAACTTAAATGGAAAGTCAAGATAATGGGATTTTATTTTATCTTAAGAATCGCAAAACCCTTTTAATTTTCCTATTACTGGGCGAGTTTATTTATTTCATATTACTAATAAATATGTGAATTTATGAAAGCAAATGTATTTTGAATAGTAACAAAACGAATTAAATTTTATATTGCCAGTTGTGTATAATAAACAGACAACTTGCTTTAGTGCTAAATGACTAATATGCTTTAATTTGAATTTTTTGATAAAATGGCACTGATTTCTCCCATTAGTACCAGGGAAATCATTGAAAGTGTGACACTTAACGTTACTTAAAAAAAACCGGCAGAAGTGAAAAGGGCTCCTTAGACTTTTCCACAAAAAAAAAGAATTGAAAAAAAATATCTAAAAAACGGACTGGATTTGAACCGAGGTCTTCTGGCTTCAATGCAGCATGTTTTCTAAACTTTGGAAACGAGGGCGAAATTTGCGAAATTGGCCCTCGTATTCAAATGACAATGTAACAGTGTTTCGATCAGCGGGCCAATCGCCGTAATTCTGTGCAGCGCGTCTTCGTCGCGTTTGGGTCTTGACGTTTGACTTCGTATTGCCATAATGACGTAACGACGCACACGTCACGCAAACCTATAGTCCTTCAATCCTGTCTGATCCGGTGACATCGGTGACAGAGGAACCACATGCAATACGAAATTAGCTGTCAAAATAGACTGTTGTATGAAAACTGTTTTAGTTCCAAAGATTATCACCGGAACAGAAAACGTTGTCGCACTGTCAAAGCCACGCGTCATCAAAAACGGTTTTGCACGTCAACTGCACTTAACTGCACGTACACTTGACTAATGCGTCATAGAATTACCGCGATCGCCAGGTCTTCGAATCGTTCCGTCTTACGAATTTTCGATCTGACGGTCACGTGTCCTGCCTGACGCGAGTTTAACATTTTTTACCCATCACAATAGTAGATTGTATTACAAGGGAGCAAAATAACATATTTACGGCGAGGGCGCTATTTTGAATCCAGAGCAGAGTGAAGGATTCTAGAGTAGAATCCTGAACGCAGCGAGGGATTCAGTATACGTCGCCCGAGGTATAAATTATTTTGCGGCCGAGTAATACACTCTACTTTTCATTACGAATATAAGGAAAGTAAATACACTCTGCTTTTCATCCCCCTCTATAAGAAAAGCAATAAAGACAACTAAAACTATCTAGAAAAATAAAAGAAAGGTGGCGGGGGGCTTCGCTTTCTCTGTTTTTTCTATAATAGGTATATAAAAAAAAATAAGTTAAACAAGAAAAAATTTTTGAATAAAAAAAATTTTTTTTATATGTCTATCGGATGCCACCTAACTATCTCCGGAGTACCATTAGGGGGTTGAAAATTTTGTGAGATTTTAGCTACGCTACGAGACGCACTGTTTTTGAGATATTCTCGTTTTAATAAATTTCATTTTTCTTTTAATTTTGCAAGTCCCGTCCCCATACAAAATTAGTTGAAAACTTTTTGTTGACTGTAACCAAATTCAGTTCTATTCTTAAAATTCATTTCCACCCTAGGGTGAAACGTATAGTTTTGGACCCGCTGGTCAGTTTAAATATACATCACTTTCCGAATCTGAGAGATGAAAAGTAGTTTTTATTTATGGTTGAAAAATGGAAAATGAAGTATTTAGAAAAAATCGACCCGTCTCACAACCAGCTCCGATAGGACTCGAACCCACGACCTTTCGCTATCCGGGCGACTGCTCTAACCACTGAGCTACGGAGTCGTTTCTAAATACTTCATTTTCCACTTTTCAACCATAAAAATTGCATTGTGAATGCAAAAAAGTAAAAATTTAAATAACTAGTTTTTATTTACCCTGTGACAACAGTGCACAACGCCGCTCAAGAAGTTTTCACTTAAAAAACTAATGGTACAATTGGCACTGCTTCATTTTATTATTACAAGGAATTAGATAGGTAAGTGTGACTCTCATCTTCAATAAGAGATACTTAGATAAACAAAATTACGCTGAACTTAACTTGGATTTAAACAAAAAAAAAAGACGCCAATTTTAGGCATTGCCTCTTGCTGGGTACACTTTTGAAAACTCCAGTTTTCTTGTAAAAACTTAAAAAAAGACTTGAAAAGGCTTTCTTAATCTGAAATAAAAAAAAAACAAAAATAATAAAAAGATAAAGAGAAGATTTATGGATCGTGGTCTACGTTTTATGCATCAAGCGGCAGACTCAGGACAATGCATATCTAGAAACGCATTTAATATGCAGAACTATTTAAAAAACAATTGTGTTAGTTACAACACCGGTTAGTTTAGGAAATATAGAATACTAGCTTTCCGCCCGCGGCTTCGCCCGCGTGGACTACACGACGTTATCCCGCGGGAATGTGATATTTTTCCCGTCTCACAACTAGCTCCGATGGGACTCGAGCTCACGAGTAGTGAGACGGATCGGATTTTTTCTAATACCTACTTCCCGCCAAATCCCGCGGGATTTGGCGTTTTGACATTGGATGATAACTTCTTCATCGAGTCAATGGTATAATCGTGTATATCTGCCCTTCCGAGTATCAGGCGACGCCGCGACGGCAACTGACATTATGAGTCGCCAAGTTGAGCTCCTCCCTGCTGCATACGGTGGGCGACAGAGGGCATTCTAATAAGTGCGCCATTGTTTGGGATGGGGCTCCACAGTTGCAGTGCGTATGCGTATTGTCGATGAAGCCCTATCTTGCCATATTATACTTAGGTACAGCGCCCGACCTGAACGAGTTTGCAGTCTGTTTAACGATTTCCACGTTTGCCACGGTAATTTCGGTAGTTTAAAGAGCATTTTAGTTCTTCAATTTAGCTCCTAGAACGTTTACAGAACCATACAAAGGAATCATTAAAGTGTTGCACTGTAATGGATATTGTTCAGTACACCCCTGCCTAGACCGCGGAATGGCTAGCGCAGTGGAAGCTGGTATTACTATAGACTCCGGACAAATCTTGGTTTCAGCCGGGATGTAACTGAACAATAGGACTGCGATACACAGCGCTTAATCTATATTGTGAAGTAAGGAGGATTTTACATACTGTCTGTGGTCCTGGGCAGTGGAGACAGAGGTGGTGTAAGGGAGCGCGCGCGCTCCTGGGGTCCTTTCTTCGTCTTCTTCTGCAGACCTTACCAATTAGTGACCTCACTCACAACACAAATAACAGCGTTCACAAGACACTGGGCGTTTCAACAATAGATACACAATAACACACGGAGGAGCCTTTTGTCAAGATATATATTGCCCCTGCAACAACACGTGTGATGGATGATTATCCTTCAAAGCATCGCGACCGGCCACTAATCAGGATGGCATCAAAATCGTGGTCGTACAGCACGGGATCGGCAGGATAATTTAAGATGTATTCAAAACTCGATATGCCAGGCACATTCAACGCGAGCGATTTTTAACAAATTCAGCAAAATTATTCCGACATTTTCTTACTAGAATTTCAATCAAGTGTCACTGTCAACTTCAAGTGACAGCTAATGTCAATTTGACGTGACATTAGAGTTGCGTTCAGAAACGTCGATCTTTTCCGAACATCCCCCCGCCCCGGACCGTTAAGAACGGTACGTCAATCTACGGGTAATCGGGAGAGCCCACTAACTGCTCTCTTCAAAACCGAATCTCGAACCAAAACCTCAGCAAAACGAGGAACTCCGTCAGTTCCGGGGTAGAGTTTAACAATGCGCCCCCTTCGCCAACATAGGGGCGGCAGGTTAGCATCCTTAATCAACACGAGGTCGCCAGTCTGGGGTGGGGTGGTTTTATCTGTCCACTTCACGCGCTGTTGCAGGATATGCAAATACTCCATCGACCAACGTGCCCAGAAGTTTTGGGACATCTGTTTCAAAAGTTGGTATCGCGACAAACGATGGGATCCTACATCCTGAATCGGATATTCAGGCAACGCCAAAAGGGGCTGTCCGATCAAGAAATGACCTGGGGTCAACGCTTCCAGGTCATTCGGGTCCGAAGACAACGGGCACAAGGGTCGCGAGTTGAGGACGGCCTCAATTTTACAAAATACCGTATCAAGTTCCTCAAACGTGAGAATAGTTTCTCCAATCACGCGACGCAAGTGTGTCTTGGCAGCCTTTACACAAGCTTCAAAAATTCCTCCCCAGGTCGGACAAGCTGGTGGGCTAAACTTCCAGATTATCCCACGCCGGGAGAGGGTGGTTCCAATGTCTATTTTATTATCAACAAAAAACTTAACTACTTCCTTAAGATAATTACACGTTCCCTTATAATTAGTACCACAATCGGAACGTATCAATGACGGCAGTCCTCTACGGGAAACAAATCTGCTCAAGGCGGCGACAAAGGCTTCGGTAGACAATTCCGAGACAATTTCCAAATGGACAGCCTTGGTGGACAAACACACAAACACGCACAAGTACGCCTTATAGGTTTTAGCATTACGCAGTCTCGAAGCCTTTACAGTAAAGGGACCGGCGAAGTCGGTGGCGACTCCGGCAAAAGCTCTACATTCCGTGACGCGATCAGCAGGCAAATCACCCATCTGGGGCTGCATGGTCGCGGCCTTCAATCGATAACAAGGCAGGCAACGGAAAACCACAGTGCGAATGGCTCGACGAGCAGACAAAATCCAAAATTCACGCTGCAAAATGGCCAACAAAGCATTACAGCCAGCATGTTGTGCATTCACATGGCGATCTGTTATTATCAGTTGAGTCAAATGTCCGGCTTTAGGTAACAAAAGGGGGTGACGAGCTCCATACGGCAGGTTCGCATTTCGAAGTCTTCCGCCGACTCGCAAAAGCCCACTCTCGTCCAGGAAGGGATTCAATCGCGATACCGCGCCCTTCAACTTGCGACGGCCTAAACGCAAAATTTCAATCTCGGACTCAAAACTATCAGCTTGTACTCTCCGGACCCAAAACAAGAGCGCGTCCCTACGCTCGTCCGGAGTGAGAACCGACGAATCACGCCTCGCGCGTGGGTTTCTGCAATTGTACACGAAACGTCTGATCCAAGCGGTAACACCAAGCAGCTTCTGTAAGGAGCTGTACCGATCCAACAACAAATCCTTTTCCCCGGCGGGGTTAGTCTCCAGGACGCATGCCCGCATATCAGGAACGGCTACGTTCGACAACGCTGGAGAGGGCGGCCACTCCGACTCAGGCCGCATCAACCACTGTGGGCCCCACCAGAGGGGGTGGTTAAGTAGGGTTGGGGCTACACAACCCCGAGACGCACAATCCGCGGGATTCATGGTTCCCGGCACGTGTCTCCAAATCAACTCGATGTCGGAATTACAAATCTGCGACACTCGATTGGCCACAAACACGTCCAAGGTGTGCGCCGGAGCCTTCAACCAACAAAGGACGACCTGACTGTCCGTCCAAGCATAAACCTCTTGTATCGCAATAGATCGACCTAATGTGAGCCATACGTGGTTCAACAAACGCATTAGGAGGGCAGCTCCACACAATTCCAACCTCGGGATCGTATGACGAGTCCGAAGGGGAGCGACTTTGCTTTTCGCTATCACCAGATGCACAGCAACAACTCCGTCAACAGTAACGGTGCGGAGGTACACGGCCGCAGCAAATCCACGTTCGGAGGCATCGGAAAAGCCGTGAAGAGTAACTTTACAATTTTCAGAAGGGAGGAATAGCCTCGGCAAATGCACTTCATTAATCTCGGGGAGGGATGAAACGAAGCTCGACCAATCTCGGAGTAACTCGTCCGAGAGGGGTTCATCCCACGACACACCCGAAGCCCATAACCGTTGCAAGAAACACTTGGCCATAAACAGCACGGGGCAAATCCACCCATTGGGGTCAAAGGTACGTGCGACAGTAGACAGTACTAAACGCTTGGTCCAGACTTTCGGTGGTCGTAAATCCACACAATACGTGAAAGTGTCAGAGACCGGTTTGTACTGTACGCCAAGGACGGTCACCACATGGGGATTATCAACATTTTCGAATAGGTGGGGGTCCTGCTGGTGCTCTTCGGGCAAACCTACCAGTACATCAGGCGAGTTGGATATCCATTTCCTCAACTCGTAACCTCCCGACTTCAAAAGGGCGGTGAGTTCGTCTCTCAGGACAATCGCCTCTGAGACAGATGAGGCGCCCGTGCAAATGTCATCCACATAGACGTCACTGGCCAAAATGGCGGAGGCGCGAGGGTATCTCAAGCGCTCCTTCTCGGCCAACTCCAACAAAGAACGAATCGCAACAAACGGGCTCGAAGCCAAACCGTACGTATTCGTATTCAATTCATAAATCAACAAGGGGTCCCTAGGACTCTCTCTCCACAAAATCAATTGGTACCTCCTATCCTCGGGATGGATGACCGTTTGTCTGAACATCATCCGGATGTCAGTCATAAATACAATTTGGTGCCGCCGGAAGTTGGTCAAAATGTCTGAGATCTCCGTGTGCAGCTTGGGACCTACATGCAGACACTGGTTCAAGGACGCTCCAGTAGAGGTGGGAGCCGAACCGTCAAAGACCACCCGAATCTTTCCGGATTTCAAAACGGCGTGGTGCGGCAAAAAGAAGTGCTCAACGGAGCGCCAATCCAAATCGCTCACGGACATGTGCCCTAACTCCTCATACTCCCGCATGAATTCAACATACTTCTGGCGGAAGACCGGATCCTTGCTCATGCGACGCTCCATCGCCACTAGCCTACGTTCCGCTAGCGGTCGGGATTCGCCCAGAGGAGGTCGGCCGGCACGAAAGGGGAGACGGGTGATCAAACGACCAGAGCGGAGGCGACCAGTGTTATTCTGGTAATACAACTCGCATTCATCCGCTACTGGGTCAACCCGCGGGGCTGGTGGAGGTTCCTCAACCTCCCAAAACTTCTGCACCACTTCGGAGAGAGACACATTAAAAACAAGACCGCGATCCTCATCAGGGGAATCCAAAACGCGGCGAGCAGGGCCCATCACAACTGTACCGAGTGTCGTCTGCAGAGCTACCAAGCCATCTGGCTGCAGAACTCGCTTCCCCGTCAACAAAACTCGCCCCAGGACATCGGCTCCAAGGAGAGCATCAATCGGGCCTGGGCGGAAAAAATTTGGATCGGCGAGTGGGGAATCAGACACCAAAGACAACATACTCGGTCCCAAGTCAACTGAAGGTTGACGGCCAACAACTGTGTCCAACACAATCGCCGAGGTCTTAATGCCTGGCGTGGACTTATTACGTGAGGTAAATGTGAAGTCAACATGCCCTGTCAACCCGGGGACTTTCACATCGCCAACACCTCTCACGCCTTCCGTGTGGGGGTGCACCTTGAGGCCCAACCGCCTGACTAACCAAGATGACACAACACACCCCTGAGCACCGGAATCCAACAAGGCGCGAACTTCCACAAGGTCGCCATTCAATCCCCTGACAAGCACAGAGGCCGTGGGCAACAAAACGGTCTCTGGAGGGGTGGCTACAATCGACCGTAAACACGTTGATTGCTAGTATGTGGGGTCCCCAGACGTCCCCCCATGGTAAGGGGGTCGCTCATAGCGATCCAGTGGGTCCCAATCTCCCACATACTGCCTACGTCCAATTCGCCCGGCATCAGGCGGGTTATATCTCCCGGCCCCTTGAAGACGGGGCGGGCGCCGCTCCAAACGCGGGTATTCGGCGAGCGGCGGCGAGAATCGGTGCCTATCATCCACCGTGTACGTCGCCCCATAGTCGCGGGGGCACGGTGACCGATTTTCAGAGGGGGGGTCCCGGGGACCCCCGGCTGTGCGAGGCTCAACACGTTGCGGGGGGCTTCTACGACCTCCCGCAACGCTCGCAAAATCGAACCCCCTAGTTGGGGACCGATTTCCCATTGGGGGGTCCGTGGGACCCCCGCCCGTGCGAGGCTCAAAACGTCGCGGGGGGCCTCTACGACCTCCGGCAACGCCCGCATAACTCATCCCCATCCTTGGGGATCGGTTTCCCATTGGGGGGTCCCTGGGACCCCCGCCCGTTTGAGGCTCAAAACGTGGCGGAGAGCGTCTGGGGCCACTCTGGTGGCCACTAGAACTGCTGCGGGATGCGAACACCGCGGGGGGTCCGAGACCCCCACCCATACGCGGTGATCCTGCAGCGACGCGCTGCGGCGCTCCGCCGCCCTCTGGGCTGTTCATGCAGAGGAGGGGATGGTGGTTGCCCTTACAAAAGCGGCATGGGTGCGCTTGGGTACATTCGCGCTGCATGTGCAGGCCCAAGCACGAGTAGCACCATGTCCGTTGTCGCGCGATCGCTCGACGGCCTTGGACGCGCTGGTCGAGGAACTTATCACAACGGGTCGTGCTGTGACCCGGTTCCCGACAGTACAAGCAGCGGGCGGTCTCCTGGACGGCGGCATAGCGGCCGGGCGCGCGAGGGGCCATACGCCCCCTACGGGGGGGTCCGGTGGGGGATCTACTCTGTGGCACAGGTCGTTCGGGTCCCATAGGACCGGCCAGAGAGGAATTATCTGCCAGTCTACTTTCTCCTTCCAGGAACGTCAAGAGGTCCGAGAAGGGTGGCAGATAAGTCGCACTATCCCCACCATACTGCTGCTCAAAACGGACCTTAACAGAGTCCGGCAACTTTCCCAGGACAATGTGCAGTAACAAAAACGACCACTGCTCCACTGGGAGTTTTAAGTTTTTTAATGCGTTGTATGCCACCAACAGCGGATTTAACAAAGCCACTCTCAAGTGCATCACGCTGGCAACGCGGGGTAAATTCAAAATGGCGGCAACATGGTTGTCCGCCAGACGTCGTACGTTCTGGTACCGACGGGCAATCAAATCCCTAGCAATAGGGTAGTTTTCATCCGAGGGGGCCAAATGTTGCACCGATTCAAGGGCCTCCCCCTCCAAGACGGATAACAAATAAGCCAACTTTTGGCCCTGGGTCAAATCATCCCGGGCATGTACCAGACTATCAAAAATATTCATAAAGCCCTCCCAGTCCTCTAGACGACCAGCAAAACGCCTTAAGTCTAAGGGGGCCAATCTAGCAAAGAGAGGGGGCATACTTTTAGATGTGGCCGGGGACGGGCTCGGTTCATTCTCTCTTGCCACTTGCAAAGGCCGGGCCACCTGAGTAATTCTGTCCGCAAAATCATAACACTGGTCCACATCCAAATCGACTTCTTGTCGCATTTCCACATCGGCCTCAACAGTCCTTTCCAAAAATAAGGCATACTGTTCATCAACAACAGCCAAACGTACGGGCAGATCTACGTATCTGTTCAACAAGGCCTCCGTCCTATCAGGTCGATCCAACAATGCGACTGCAGACGCTAACCACCGTAACTCAGAACGTATTTTGGCTTTAGCAGAGGAGGCCGTCATTGTAACGTCACAAATTTATCAACAAAAACAACAAATTCAAAATATTCACTATAACACAAATCTCCAATATTTTGAGGTTATTGATAACCACAAAATTCCAATATTACAACAACAAAGTATTTATAATGACACAAACTCTTAAATATTTGGAGGTTATCAGAAAACAACAAAACTCAAGTATATAATTATAACTCTAACTCTCAAGAGGTTATAACTTAGACACAAACTAACTTTGACTTTGTAAGTCAAAAGTTATTCAGTTCAAACAAATCACTGACCATTGAAATTCACTTGGATATCGACATACAACAAGATGATTTTAATTATTTCAAAGCACAAGTTTCAATAAGTTTCAATGTGTAAACAATGTCTTAAATCATTTAAGTTTCACTAAGTATTGAGTGCAAACTTATTTGTACGAGACACCTAGAGATGCTGTGATAATAACTAAAAGATGATATTGATTTAAACTATTTATTACAACACGAATAATTGATAACGTAAAATGATACTACTATGCTAAGTGATTGATATATGAGCGCGCGTCCGCCGCGATGTGTGTGGTGACGTGAACTAACTTAAAATTATAATTATTTATTACAATTAATAAATTGATGATTTGGCGGTTTGGCGAAATGCACGGTTGCACCGTACATGCTCCCGGGCCAGAGAGACGAAAGATGATGGATGCTGGTTAGTTTGATGATACAAAGTGATAAACAATTTTTCTATGTAAAATTATTCTATGTTAGTACATGCTTGGATAAAAATCAAATGATTCTAATAATACAATTATGATGATTCATTATTATCAGCTGTAAACTTAAACTTAATAATAGGGGACGACGCTTTGTTTATACGCGCACTTTGTGGCACTGACACTTTTGATTTTGCACTTAAATCGGGCACACTATAATTAACACTATCACTTTCATTCGCACATGCACTGGTTATATCACTGAGGGATAAGCGCGCAGCCGGGCGGGGCGGCGGCGGCAGCGGAGGGCCCGCGTCCGCGGCCCGCTGGAAGCTGGCGCTGGCGCCGGATGGCAGCGAGCGGCAGCGGCGTCGTACCCGCCTCCAGAGGAAGGCGGCGCCTGCCGCGCAGCAGACTCCAACTAAGATGTATATAACGACATAGTGATGTATGTCGTGGGAAGAGAACGAAGTCGCATCCACTTCGACCTCGTCTGACTTCATCTGCTCGATTTGGCGGCCGATTTCTTTTAGAGACGACTGCCGTTCTCTGATATTTCTTTCAGTGATGTTTAACTGATAATCTTGATCTTCGCGATGTACCGGCAGGTTGATGATGTTGTTGATCGGAGGAACATCAACCAATATTAGATCGGCGTGACTGTGTACTTCGCTCGTTTGCTCATTGTGGGAATACAATATGAACGAATCTGATTTTAGCATACAGTCACTCGCCATGGTAAGGACTCCAGCTCTAGAGATTCTTTCCACTGATACATGACCGCCGCACATAAACCTTATAGTGCACTGATCGCAGCAGTAAAATAAATAATGATTCGATTGGGTTAAGGCTTTCCACATGTTTTTGCAACTATTTTCGGTAGCTTGGCATGTCTGTGTCGTGTGATTTATCTCACATAGATCTTGATCTCGCTTCATTTGATAGACGGGTCCTTGTAATGCACAAAGTTTGGTAGTTAGATCTACATGCATACAAGTATGCAAATCGGTTTCAAACATCGGTAAATACGAATCCCTTTGTATGTTGATAGTTATGTAATTTGATATTGGCGTAATTATAATTGTTTTATTGTTTTCAGTATGCTGCGGTATAGGTATAAGCTTGTACAAGTCATAATTGTCTCTTGTTATCAACGGTATTTTAATCTCTAATAATAAATATTGTTCAGTAAATTTTACTCTGACTCTTAGCAAATGATACAGTTTTGATACGTCGCTATGAATATTGTCAATAGGTAATGATAAGTCTTTTGATAAATGACTGGAAATGATACTCAATTCGTCCTTAAGCTGCTCAGGTGATAGTAGGTGAATATCGAATTTCCCATGATAAATGTCAGTAACTGTGTCAAGCAAATTTTCCTGGATTCTTCTCATATTGTCTAAGATATTGTTAGCAGTTATTGATGATAAAATAAATTCGTTGATAGAATCTGCCCTCTCTACCTCCTTTTTCAATACGGTATTTTGTTTCTCAATGTCCAGTAAATGTTGATTGAACGACTTATGCTGTTGATCGATTGCAGTCTCTAAACGTTGTAGGAAGTGATATTGCGCTTGTATTACTGATGTTTGGTTTTTCAAAAGTTTGGAGAGATGTTTTTGATCACTCTTAACGAGGGCAATGTCCTTTTGATATTGTTCAGCGAACTTGTCGTCTAATACTCCGATTAGTGCGTGCGCGACGTTTCCTAATCCATTGATAAGCCCTCGGCGGCGGCGGCGTAGCGTACGCGCGCCAGACCGCTGACCAAGCAACAGCTGATCGTAGTGTAGTAGCTCCGAGTAGCCGTGACGTAATTGTAACAGGATAACATTACAATGTGCTTGCTTCTTTATTATTGAACACATGTTTTCAAGGTGAACAATGTATTGTTTTAATAATTGTGAACCTTGCCAATAGGGATCGACGTCGTAATAAACAACCATCTTCCACTGATCTCGTATTAGACGCATATCTGAGACCTTGTCAAAATAAAGGCTCTGTGTGTCCTTGAAGGTTGAAATATTATAGTAAGCTCCTTCCACAGCAGTAGTAAACATAAATAATAATAATAATGGCAATGTTATTAGATTAGTTAGTTTGCTCCGGGTACGTTTGGTTTGTTTTGCTTTTGATGAGTCGCTAGTTGTAGGTATTTGATTGATATTTGATGTTGTTTGATCGCGTGTCTCATTGTTTGTAGGTAAGGGTGATAATTTTGTCACTGGTCGTTTCATAACTCCGCTTCTTGTCTTGACCGTGACCACTCGAACGTGCCCGTCGTTGCCAGGGTGGAGGTCAATAACTCTACCTAGTGCCCATTTTCCCGCCGGAAGATTAGCGTCCTGGATAATAACGACGTCATTTAGTTTGATATTGTCTTTTGCTTGTCTCCACTTGCTCCTGCTTGTTAGCTGGGTTAGATACTCAGATTTCCAACGCTTCCAAATATCGTCAAAAATCCGTTGTGTTAGTTGCCACCTTGTCCTTTGATCTCGTTCGGTTTCTATTACAGTAAGCACCGGCCCACTCGCCAAAAAGTGGGATGGAGTGAGGTAGTTAATATCTTCCGGATCTTCTGATAAGGCACATAGGGGTCTTGAGTTCAAACAGCCCTCTAGCTGAGCGAGTAAAGTTGAAAACTCTTCGTAGGTGAGTTTCTGCTGGCCGATGACCCTACGTAGATGATGCTTGAGGCTTCGGACCATAGATTCCCAGAGCCCGCCTCCAGAGGGCCAGGACGGTGCGTTAAAATGCCATGTGATGTCCATCTGGCTGATATCCGACATGAGCTCGTCATTGATCACGGATTTCCAATTTACCATCTCTTGTTTGAGTAGTCTATTGGCTCCGACAAAGTTAGTGCCGTTGTCACTATAAAGATGTTGAGGCGTTCCTCTTCTGGCGGCCATTCTTCTTAGTGCAGCTAGGAATGTTGATGATGAAAGGTCGGATACCAATTCAAGGTGTACCGCCTTCGTGGCCATGCATACGAATACGGATATATAGCCTTTTGATGTCTTGCTACCTCTTCCTTTGCTTGCCTTTACATCTACGTAACCTGTGAAATCTACACCCGTATGATAAAATGGTCGGGACGGATTTGACCTTGATTCTGGGAGATTCCCCATTAATTGATATTGCTTTTGCGGGTTGTGTCTTTTACAGGTAACGCAGCGGGTGAGGCGTGATTTTACAGCTCGGTTTCCACCGATTATCCAATATTGCTGACGTAGCCATGCCAATGTGACACGACTGCCTCCATGATAAGTCATTTTATGAGCATGATCGATCAAAAGTGTTGTTAGCTGACTGCTGTGTGGAATTATAAATGGGTGCCTCATGTTTTCACTGATATTCGCTTCTTTTAACCGTCCTCCCACTCTTAGTAATCCATCTGAGTCTAGTAGTGGATTTAAACTTAGTAATTTGCTTTTTGGGTGAACTGTTTTATGTTTCTGTAAATAACTGATATCTTCTCCAAATTCCAATTCCTGAACGTGTTTGATAATTTTAAGCCTTGCTAATCGTAATTCCGGGACAGACAAATAAATTTGCTTGATATTTCGCTTGCGCATACGTAATACGTAAGCTAGTATGCGTGTAACTCGAGTAAAGCTACTGTGTCTATTCAATAAGCGCATGATTACGTCATCGTCGAGCGAGTACGTTGACACGTTAGTTTGTTTTGATTTCTTGCTTTCTTCATTAGTGACGTAATTGGGTAATTCTTTTTCACTTTCTTTTTCGAAATTTTGTAACCAAGAGGGTCCATGCCACCATAGGGGATGCTGGTGCAGCTGCTCCATTGATATTCCACGAGTGGCGCAATCTGCTGGGTTTTCGCTGGACTTGACGTAGCGCCAACTATTTGGAGGTAAGATGTTCGTTACTTTTATTACTCTATTAGCGACAAAGGTAGTCCAGCGACCTGGATCTCCCTGCAGCCAGCCGAGTACAGCTGTTGAGTCGCACCATCCAAACGTATGTATTTCATATCCTATGAGGCATGCTTTAACCTTTTCCATTAATTTTGATAACAGTTCAGTTGCACAAAGTTCTAATCTGGGCAAAGAAACTACTCTTTTGGGCGGTACTAATCGAGACTTGGCTGCCACCAATACAATTAAGTTACTCTGATTTTCTGATAAATATTTTTTGCTCACTTTGCAATAAATGACGCAAGCGTAGGCGTTTACAGAGGCATCGCAAAAGCCGTGTAATTCTATTACGTCATTTTCACAAGTCTGTATCCATCTCGGGATATTAAATGATATGATGTTTTTTAAATCTTCTCTGATGTTCATCCATTCTTTGTTTATCTCAGTAGGTAACTCAGCATCCCAACTTAAATCATGTAACCAAATTTTCTGAAATAATAGTTTGAGTTTTATCGTTACAGGTGTGAGCCATCCTAAAGGATCAAATAACTTTGATATGTTTGATAACAGAGTCCGTTTTGTAAATTTAGACTGCGATAAATTAATTTTTAACTCAAAAGTAAATATGTCTGACTCAGGATGCCACCTGAGACCTAAAGTTTTAGTTGATTCATTATGTTTAAAATTGTAACTTTGTTGATTAGATACAGTTTCGACGTTTTGTAAAAGTTCCGGTGTATTAGAGGCCCATTTCCTTAGATTAAATCCTCCCTTCTTTAACAAGTTTATCAGGTCATTCTGTACCTTTTTAGCTGCTGATATATTATGATTACCATGCAAGAGATCGTCCATGTAAAACTGCTCTTGCAATATTTTTGGCGCTGGACTGGACTCGAACCCGGGGCTTTCGTCTTGAGCTAATTGTTTCAACACCATCATGGCTAAAAACGGTGCCGCTTTTGTACCATAGGAAATAGTAGATAATTGATATTCTTTGATAGGGTGAGTGGACGACTCCCGCCACAGGATTTTTTGATAGCGTTGGTGATCCTCGTGAAGAATAATCCCGCGAAACATTTTTTCCACGTCTGCTGTGTAAGCGTAGCGATATTGACGCCACTTGATAATTAATGATATTAATTCCTGTTGAAGATTAGGACCTCGTAGCATGACGTCATTCAAGCTTTCTCCGCTCGATGTTTTTGAGGCGGCATTGAATACTACCCGTAGCGCTGTGGTCAATGACTCCGCGCGTAAAACAGCATGATGTGGTAGGTATACACTCGGCGTCGTGTTACTCGTTGATAATTGCATGTGGCCTAGATTTATATATTCACGGATAAATAATTTATATTCTTTTTCTAAATCTTCGTTTTTCGTAAATCTTTTTTCTAGCTGTTTCAACTGGGCTATTGCTTTTGATTTTGATTCTCCTAATCTCTCTTCCGCGTTCTGCACTAATGGATATTTTACCACGTACTTCCCGTCGGGCTGTCGAGTGGTGGTTGATTTGAAGTAATTTACGCACTCTATGTCTTCCTGGGACATAGATATATCACTTGGCACGTCCTCTATTTCCCAAAATTGTTTTATTTCTTCTAGGTTGTTTATAACAACGTTGCAATGATAAGACTTTGTGACGTTTCCGCACAAAATCCAACCCAGACGTGTTTGCTGCGCCACGGGTTGTTCTTGTCCTAATGATATGATACCGCCTAAAATTATTAACGAGTAAACATCAGCCCCCAGCAACAAGTCTACCTGCCGGCTGACATTGTAATCTGGATCCGCTAATTTTATATTTTCTAATGAAGGCCATGTTGACTTGGTGAATGTATGATTGGGTAAATTATTGATTAAACTTTTCATAATGAAAACTTCGGTGTTAAATTGATAGTCGCTATATGATGATGAACACGTTATTTTGATAGTGCCTTTACAGCTGTTTTCTTTTGCCCCTATTCCGAAAATAACACCCTTACACCATTCACGCGGTAACCTTAGCATCTGTGCCGCGTTCTCAGATATAAGTGACGTTTGGGAGCCTTGATCTATAAGTGCTCTAAGTGAGATAAAGGTTCCATCAAATTTTTGCACCTTTACTATCGCTGTTGCAAGAAGGGTTTCAGTGATATCGTTTTGTGACACGTGTGTGCCACTTTTTCGCTCCGTACTTGGTTGCTGTACAAACGCGCCATGTATCAGCGTGTTGTGTCGACCTTCGCACTCGCGGCATCGTTTGTCGGATATGCACTTTTTTCCGAAGTGATCGTACAAGCAATTAACGCAATAATTTAATTTCGTAATTAAATTGCGACGTTCTGTAGGTTGTAATTTGAGAAAGTTGCTGCAATGGAAAATACCGTGGTCGCTTTTGCATAGCGGACATCCGGCTGTCGCAATTTTCTTTTGCGTATGATGAAATTGATTTTGATTATTGTTGAATGATTTAAAATAAGGTGACTTTTTGGGTACTTCAGGTAGAGTTACTTTTGATGCTGTATCTTGTTTACGTCGCGATGACTCCAATGACGTAAACTTGTTTTCTAGAAACTCCAAAAAATCACTTAGTTTTGGCAGCTCCCTGGGGTTCTTTAATGATTCAATGTAGTCTTTATGGGATTCTGCGTCCAACTTCTGCGTCATAAGATGCACTATTAGTGGGTCCCATGAACTTATATCTATACCTAAGTTTTTGATGGAGTTTAGGCTTTCATTGATAGCGTCGTGAATTTTTTTGATAGTGGCTGCTGATTGCTGTTGAGACGTTGGTAAATTTAAAAGCAAATTGATATGAGAAGCGAAAATCAATTTTTTATTCTCATAACGGTGGTTTAAGAGATCCCAGCACACTTGATAATTTTCGGAGCTGATATGTAAATGCTGTATGATTTTTTCGGCTTCACCTCTTACCTTCCCTTTCAAATATTGCATTTTTTGTGCATTTGAGAGTGATCTGTTGTTGTGGATCGCTTCACTGAACAAGTCCTTGAAGGACAGCCACTGATGATAATTACCACTAAAATTGGGGATGTCCATTTGTGGCGTTGATTTTTCCCGGTGACATGTTGACCTAATTAGCTGATTGATATTCTTTTTTATTTCTTGATACTTCTGTTCGTACTTACTATATTGCTGTTCATATTCGACATTTTCTTCGTAGAGCTCGCTATCGATTTCCCAATGAAGATCGTCGATGGCGGCCCACCTCTGATTTACAGACCTCAAAATATCTTCCAGTTCCCAATTTTCCTTTGATGTGTTAGGATTTATGTTGTTAACTGTACGCGCAAACGCCTTAAAGTTGCTTTGTTGCTTACGCAACATTTCCGCTAATCTGCTTTGATTGCCACCAGATTTGAATTGAGGAGGGTGTGTATTACCTGCTACTGACATATGAGGAAATTCGAATTTTGGTGTAGGTACGTTATCCATTTGAATATCTGACCGTGGTGTTATTTGTTCTGCTTGCTGCTCGGAAACCTTCGCAGTCAATAGCGGGGTTGCTGGTCTAATAAAGGACCTTTCATCTATCTTTAATTCCCCTGGTACAAAACTGTTGATGTAAGCGCGCGTATCATTAAAAAACTGTAATGTTTTTTCATAATAATTCTCGATAAAATATGTATGAGACTGATCTTCATACTCCCCGAGCTTGATATGGTTAAGTTGGAACTCTTGCCAATAAGCGTCGAGTGTTTCCAGCCTCTTCTTAATATAAGACGTGGTCTTACGGTCTGACCCGTCTTTTTTGAAATTGCTTAGTAGCTGCTTGATTGCTCCCATGATTTGATACTGAGTAGCTAAAAGATCCTCCATCTTCCTTAATTTAATCGATTACAGTTCGATAAGAATTAAAATTGGAAAGATCTTACTTGTGAGCTGGAGTAGATGGCGTAGTCAGTGACGACCTGCTCGTGTGCTTGTTGATGTAAAGTTGATGCTTGTGCCTGTTTTTGATTAACAGACGACGTAAGTACTTCTCCTTCCAAAAACACTGTGATCCAATTTGCTGCGTAGAACCACTTACACGAAGTCAATTTACGCGTAACTGATCCTGCCTGTTCGTTCGTAGGCTCGAAGGACCATTTAGATGTACGAGACACCTAGAGATGCTGTGATAATAACTAAAAGATGATATTGATTTAAACTATTTATTACAACACGAATAATTGATAACGTAAAATGATACTACTATGCTAAGTGATTGATATATGAGCGCGCGTCCGCCGCGATGTGTGTGGTGACGTGAACTAACTTAAAATTATAATTATTTATTACAATTAATAAATTGATGATTTGGCGGTTTGGCGAAATGCACGGTTGCACCGTACATGCAACGGTGCAATAAAAGGTTGCAAATAAAAGGTTGCAGCTAACCTTTTATTAGCTATTATTTTAGCAACAAACTTGTCAATATTCACAACTCAAATTTGCTAACAAAACTGAATAATAACTATTATGAACAAAGAAAGGCATCTGTTTATATTTTGGAACTTCAATACATGACAATTAATTACAAGACATGGAACCAATAACAAAGGAATGCCCTTTACTTTTCAAATGCAAGTTAATTACCATTTACAAGTACAAATTAATCTAGTCCGGACCAGACTGGGTCATCAAACGGCACTGATTAATAGACAAAATTTTGGCGTGGGCCTCTCAGGCCTTCAAACTACGCTCTGCTACCAAGAAATGTTCAGTACACCCCTGCCTAGACCGCGGAATGGCTAGCGCAGTGGAAGCTGGTATTACTATAGACTCCGGACAAATCTTGGTTTCAGCCGGGATGTAACTGAACAATAGGACTGCGATACACAGCGCTTAATCTATATTGTGAAGTAAGGAGGATTTTACATACTGTCTGTGGTCCTGGGCAGTGGAGACAGAGGTGGTGTAAGGGAGCGCGCGCGCTCCTGGGGTCCTTTCTTCGTCTTCTTCTGCAGACCTTACCAATTAGTGACCTCACTCACAACACAAATAACAGCGTTCACAAGACACTGGGCGTTTCAACAATAGATACACAATAACACACGGAGGAGCCTTTTGTCAAGATATATATTGCCCCTGCAACAACACGTGTGATGGATGATTATCCTTCAAAGCATCGCGACCGGCCACTAATCAGGATGGCATCAAAATCGTGGTCGTACAGCACGGGATCGGCAGGATAATTTAAGATGTATTCAAAACTCGATATGCCAGGCACATTCAACGCGAGCGATTTTTAACAAATTCAGCAAAATTATTCCGACATTTTCTTACTAGAATTTCAATCAAGTGTCACTGTCAACTTCAAGTGACAGCTAATGTCAATTTGACGTGACATTAGAGTTGCGTTCAGAAACGTCGATCTTTTCCGAACAGATATTAAAAAAACGAATATGGTACTATATGGTTAGTAAGTACCATATGACCTTTCTGACACTTATGTATCTATTTTGTACTAACAATGCGTCAAAAATATCTTCTTACAGTACCAGTACTGTAGCAGTATCAAAAACACTATTACAGGATCAATGTGCTCTATAGAAGTACCGTGCACAATGATAACGTAACGTTTTAGCTTCTTCACAGCTCCCTCAACATCGCTATGGGGCTAATTCTCTAAAAGTCATGTGTACTCCTTTATAGTACTAAGTTGTACCATAGCGGCTCCTGGTGCAGTTGTTAAATAACATGAATTCGTAATAGCCCTCTAAGTGAGTTCGTGTTACTGTTACGAGACTAAAACGTGACGTAAAAGCACTAAAATTAATAATTAATGGACTAATAAATCTATACTAGCTTTTCAGTATTTTTGGTGCAAATATGGCTGCCGATTTCTGCCGTGATAGCACTTTAGCAGCACGCCTGGAGCCAATGTGTACTATAGCAGCCACAGTCCGAACAAGTCCTTATTCTATTAACTACAATTTAATTAAATCTCGATAATGATTAAAGCGTAGTGTCAAATTTGAAATCAACACAAAAAATTGATCGACACAATTTTTTTCGCATAGTTATGCAAGTTACGGCTGAGTTAGTTTTTATTACATGTAACGTTAAGCAACAATATTATAGTGAACTAGCTTTCCGCCCGCGGCTTCGCCCGCGTGGACTACACGAGTATGAATATGATGACGTTATCCCGCAGGAATGTGATATTTTTCCGGGATAAAAAGTAGCTTAGTTACTCCTTATTACATCAGCTACCTGCCAGTGAAAGTCCCGTCAAAATCGGTCCAGCTGTTTCAGAGATTAGCCGGAACAAACAGACAGACAGACAGACAGACAAAAAAGGTAAAAAATATTATTTTGGTATGTGTACCTATGCATGTAGTAAAAAGCGGTTATTTTAATATTACAAACAGAGACTCCAATTTTATTTATTTGTATAGATGTATAGATGACATAAAGAATAATTATATTTACTTACCTTGGAGAACACCCGACATCATCACAATGTAACCGACGACCGACATTGTGATGTAAAAGATCACTGGAATCGTTTATAGTTCAAAATATCACTATAAACCTGTTTTGGTTACTCTAATCTAATAGTGCGAATTTGTGACATAAACGTTCAAGATTCTTACCACTATTTGAGTACTGTACCCCGAGTGTAAGTTTTTATGTCAAGCAAACGCAAACTATTTCGAATGCGTATTAATGTCAATTTGTATGAAAACTATATAAGCGCGCTACTCGCCGCTAGAGGCGCTATACAGTTTTCATACAAATTGACATTAATACGCATTCGAAATAGTTTGCGTTTTTTGACATAAAAACTTACACTACGGGCAAACGGTGTTCCTCGACACTATTACATTTCAACTAAAGTGCTGATTTATCACCATGAGAGCTTTTATGTAAAGGTTATAGTTTAAATAAGTGATAAAACTAGGGCCTATTTGGGGTTTACAGGACTATTACAGTGCTAATCATGAACATATGACACTCCTCGCAGTCGTGTAAAAATAGCGCGTTCTAAAACGTTCTAAGTACTTTTATAGTACCAAATTTTGCAACTTGGGTTATTTCCCCGTGACAGAGCCTCGTTTGGTGGAATAAACTGAGGAGGGACGGGCCAACGGGTTTCCCAAAGTAGCGTTCTGGTCTGTGACGGTAAGGTGTCTGACGCAGCTGTAAACCTCAGGAAGCTTTTCCGGCTTTTGAGACGAGCGCGAGGCATGGAGTAGTTGTGCAAGGGATGGCGAGGGTCATTTTCCTGTTTTAATTTCTCCACAGCACAAGCTACTTCCGTCGTCTGGTGGAGCTATGCCTGCTAAGGGGTACAGCATGCTACGCGGGGTTGGTTAGAGGCATCCCGCTATGATACGACATGACGTCTCGTTTAATGCCACGTCAACATAATTGGTATGAGAGAACGATGCCATACTGGGCATGCGTATTCACCCACAGAAAACGATAGCGAGAGACCAGGAGGAGGAGGAGGAAGGAGGATAACTAAAAGTAGGTACACGATATCGTCGGACTGGGGCAGTTTCATACAATCACTACTAGATGCTTTTACACTGTGTCGTTACAGTCAACGTTATCGGCGCCAACAGATTGTCGTTACGAAAATCGTATAATTGCATAAAATACTGACATTAATTCCATGACCTCTTCCAAGGAGTAAGTCATCATAATAATTGACATTTTAGCCGCCTTGGATTACTCCTAAAATATATTCTGTGGTGACATTTGTGGCAGGCAGTGGTTAAAACTTCTTTAGTGAATAAAAATCTTTATGATGTAGGTGATACGAAGTTCACAGAGTCCATTAACTATATTTAACAAATGGATAGAATGTCAAAAATGAGTTAGTGAAAAATATAGATTTCGTTGCATCATCAAAAGGTAGGTAATTCTTAGAGAATCATTCATTTTTATTACAGGTAATATTTATTTCCTCATTACATTACTGTTAAATGAGCGTGAAACATAATTAACAATTTAATTATTCTTTATGCAAATTTGGAAATAAAATGTTAATTATTTTCATCACAAGTTTATTAATTTGTTGTACCAGGAAAAAGGGGTTAAATGCGGTTTCTTTATTATTTACTTATACTTTACCGTAAGTCAATTGTTATATATTATGTAATTGTATACTTAAATATGAATAAATTTTCTTACAATCACATCAATTATGTAGCTATTATTATGTAGTTTGTAAGAAAGTGTGTTATGGAAAATAGAATCCTAACGGATAAATATATACCTACTTACATTTTTGTAAATATATACTAAATATACATATATACACCCGTACTAAGACAAATGGACATGTTCATTCATGCACACAAATATTTGTCTTTCTCGGAAATCGAACCCGAGACCTCTAGCGCAGAAGGCAGGTACCTACCCCTTTGCCAAATCGGTGGTTTAATTAGTCATTGTTTTCAACTTTTGTTTTTCTTTTTGACTTGATATTTATTTTTGGCCTTCTATCCATTTGTTTAATCAACATCTGGATTGTTGCAGAAATGGCATTTAAAAATAGGTTTGATCTTGCTAAGGTCATGCACTCTACCATAGTAATATGACTCTACGTTTTTCATTGTTTCAAAAAATAAAATGTAAGGCAGATGTGAGAGAAAGAAAGCAGAAAAGATGGGCATGCAGATAGATAGATAGTAATTTTATTACAAGTGCGTACCTAATGTTGTAAAATAAAAAAGGAAATAAAAGGAGTAATTTTTTATGTAAAATAATTGCTTACAGAATGGAGTGGAATAGAGGGACATACCCCGCCGATGTCAAATTTGGGGTCAAAATCAAAATCAAAAATTGGGGTAACGAGTCGAAGTGCTGAACCAGGTATAAAGAACATTTTCGAACTAAGTACTCATTTAAGCCTGCGTACAAATATGAAATATATATTGGACACCATCACATACATTGTTCCAATACCAAGGTATAGTATCTTAAGCACTAGTATTATGGAAATTGGAAACAACGACGGGTACTTACCTACCACATACACCCAGACCCGAGGCAATATTGAAAAGTTCGTTTTCAACATTTACCCGACCGGGGATCGAACCCGGGACCTCTAGAGATAGCGGCACCTTGTGCGGTGCGTACCTACACCACTCGGCCACGGAGGCTGTCAGTAATTGTAAATCCAAGCGTTTTGTAAATTGTTTGAGCGAAACACCGACTGTAGGTTCCACGTATATAACTGGAAAAAATTATTTTTATAAAAAAATAAAACCGCCTTCTAAAAAACCACATCAAAAAAGTAAGAAATAATTCCTCACCAAATAAATAACGTAAGTACTTTGAAGTCGGGCGTGAAACATGTACAATTTTTTGTTGTTTTTGTTAACACCCGCCCGACTTCAAAGTACTTACGTTATTTATTTGGTGAGGAATTATTTCTTACTTTTTTGATGTGGTTTTTTAGAAGGCGGTTTTATTTTTTTATAAAAATAATTTTTATTTCACTCTTTTTAGTGCATCGTGCAGGCAATTTGCGTGTTTTCTGGTAACTAGGTATGTGATCAAACTCAAAACCTCCTTTTTCGAAGTCGGTTAAAATACCTTGAGGTATCCCCTTTTTAACAAAACAAGAATCATCTAAATCGGTTTATAAACAAAGGAGTTATGCTTAAAGATAAGTATTAAATTCACATAAAGTGGTAACGAAAACGACAGTCTTTTCAAGATTTCCTGAAAACTACTGAACCGATTTCAAAATTTCAAAAAATGGGACCCACTTGGAAACCAACCTGATGTAATAACGTTTGAACCATTTCAATCGGTTCAGCCGTCTTCGAGTAATCGGTGGACATACACAAAAAAAAAAAAAAAACATACATACAGACGAATAGAGAACCTCCTCCTTTTTGATTTAGAAGTCGGTTAAAAATTCTAAAATTTCAATAAACTCCGACACAAAAAAAAACTCGAATAAGTTTAAAATTTCTCTCTCGGTCGGGGGACCCCTAACATAACAATAATATGTCCTTCTAGTACTTCTCTTTTTGAGGTCCCCCGAACGCAAGACATACACACAAAAGTTTTTAAGTAAATAAAATACACATAATGCTAATGTTAGCTATAATTTCACAATATAATAATAATAATAATATTTTTTCACAATAACTCCAATTATCTAAGCCGATAGTAAATTACATAAGAAACTGTGTCTATGTGAACTTGACAACGGATAAATATATACTTAAATACTTTTTGTTTTTAAATACATACTTAATATACATAGAAAACACCCAGACCAAGACAAATAGACATGTTCATGCAAACAAATATTTGTCTTGTTCGGGAATAGAACTCGAGACCTCTGGCGCAGAAGGTAGGTAGCTTACCCTTGCGCCAAATCGGCCGTCAATATATTGATATTGTTATTATATTATTTCATCATCTTTGGGGGAGGCCTATGCCCAGCAGTGGGCGTCGTACGGCTGAAACGATGATGATGATGATGATTTCATCACGATCACGTCAGCTTTTGAAAAAAACATACCGCATCAAAATCGGTCTAGTCGTTCAAGAGCTACGATGCCACATACAGATACACAGACAGACAGATACATCGACCCGTCAAAATAATAACACCCCTCTTTTTCCAGTCGTAAGGTGTAAACATACCGTGCTGAAAATACGCGACCGAAGTTCAGAGCGTATTACACCCGCAATGCTATTTGAATTACTATCGACACACGGACACACTTGCTAATTGCAAACAAAAAAAATCTGTCGCGTATATTCTGCAGGTGTGTTTCGACACGTTATAAAATAAAAAAAAAATATTTTTATAAAAAAATTAAACCGCCTTCTAAAAAACCACATCAAAAAAGTAAGAAATAATTCTTCACCAAATAAATAACGTAAGTACTTTGAAGTCGGGCGTGAAACATGTACAATTTTTTGTTGTTTTTGTTAAAACCCGCCCGACTTCAAAGTACTTACGTTATTTATTTGGTGAAGAATTATTTCTTACTTTTTTGATGTGGTTTTTTAGAAGGCGGTTTAATTTTTTTATAAAAATAATTTTTATTTCACTCTTTTTAGTGCATCGTGCAGGCAATTTACGTGTTTTCTGGTAAATAGGTTTGTGATCAAACTCAAAACCTCCTTTTTCGAAGTCGGTTAAAATACCTTGAGGTATCCCCTTTTTAACAAAACAAGAATCATCTAAATCGGTTTATAAACAAAGGAGTTATGCCTAAAGATACGTATTAAATTCACATAAAGTGGTAACGAAAACGACAGTATTTTCAAGATTTCCTGAAAACTACTGAACCGATTTCAAAATTTCAAAAAATGGGACCAACTTGGAAACCAACCTGATGTAATAACGTTTGAACCATTTCAATCGGTTCAGCCGTCTTCGAGTAATCGGTGGACATACACAAAAAAAAAAAAAAAAAAACATACATACAGACGAATAGAGAACCTCCTCCTTTTTGATTTAGAAGTCGGTTAAAAATCAAAAACATTTATTTAGTATAATCGAGGGACAAATTATAACTTATACAACTATACAAAATTCATAAATGAAAACAACACAGAAAAATTATAGACAATACCTATTTAAATAAAAAATAGTTTTTTTTTTTTTTTTTTTTTTATATAGTATGGGCTTGCTCTTGGCTTCATACTGAACCTTAGGGTTGAGAAGAAGCCTAAGATGGGGCGAGCTTACCCAGAAGCAGCCTATTCACTCTAGCTTTAAAAATAACAGGGTTGTAGTCATTCGGGAAAACAGACGCAGGCAGGGTATTCCATTCCTTGGCGGTGCGCATCACAAAGGAAGATGATTGAAGTCGGTGTCAAGCCAAATAGATATTAATATTAATATGTATTTGATAGGTTACAATTTACACCACTCTGCGCATGAGATATTGTTTATTATTGTTTCACTATTTTGAAATGAAATGAAATTGAATTTTAAGTATTCGTTCTTGTTACTTTCGGCTTGACACCGACTTCAATCAGATCAGTAAGTTCAAGATTAATTAGAAAAAGTCCCGCACTTTCGTACTTTGAATTGAATGATTCAATTTATTTTTCACTTTTACGTGTTTTTGGGAAATGAGTTTTTGTTTGCAGTTTTGTTTTGAAGGCGGTTATATTTTTTTTGAAAAATTTTGTTTATTTTTCCTTTTTTAGTGTAAGAAATCTACTATAAGAAACCGCATAATGAGCAAGGGTAGCTCAATGTGCAACGACTATAGCCCATATCTAAATTAGAACTCAGACAAGCACCACCCTCCAACTCTTAACTGTTATGCAGTTTCCTTCCAACATCAGCTAACCTAAATTACTTGAAAGAATACAACCTAAAGTTCTATTGACGCTTGTAGTACTTAAAAACATACTTTAACTCCTAAGCGTTAAAGAGTTTTACCTTCCATCATCAGCTTAACTAAATAACCTGAAAGGTAACAACTACAAATATTTACGTTTCAACGATATTTAAAGAATTATCCTCCAACTCCTAACTATTGAGGAGTTGTACCTTCCATCACCAGCTCATCATCGTGAGATGATGACTACCAGTCGCAAATACTTAAAAATTACTTATGAACCTTAAAGGAATCGTATTGCGCCCGTAACATATTTAGTATTTAATTAATGTTTTCGATGGCCATATGTGGTCTTCATCATCAGTTACTCTTCACCAAATGGTGCTTACCGAAAGCAAATGCACGAGTTACTTAAGAAAATACCAAATTCGCTATAGGTGTGCCTATAATATTTGAAGAGTTCCCTTGATTTCTCCAGGATGCCATCATCAGATCCTGACCGTATAACAATGGGACCAATTTGTAACTATATGCTTTCAAACCAAAAAAGAATTTCTAAAATCGGTTTATAATTGACAAAGTTATGAGGTAACAAACATTAAAAAAAAAAAAAAAAAAAAAAAAAACAACCGAACTGAGAACCTCCGCCTTTTTTTGAAGTCGGTTAAAAATTATAGACAATACCTATTTAAATAAAAAATAGTTTTTTTTTTTTTTTTTATATAGTATGGGCTTGCTCTTGGCTTCATACTGAACCTTAGGGTTGAGAAGAAGCCTAAGATGGGGCGAGCTTACCCAGAAGCAGCCTATTCACTCTAGCTTTAAAAATAACAGGGTTGTAGTCATTCGGGAAAACAGACGCAGGCAGGGTATTCCATTCCTTGGCGGTGCGCATCACAAAGGAAGATGAAAAGCGCTTGGTACGCATCCGCGGGATGTTGACCAAGTAAGGATGATAGCCTGCTGTGCGCCTAGATTCTCGGTGGTAGAACGGGGATGGCGGAATGAGCTCATGCAGCTCAGAAGCGCACTCTCCGAAGTACAGCCTGTAAAATACCGACAAGCAAGCCACTTTACGTCGATGGGTAAGACTATGTAGCTTGGTTTTAACCAGCACATCGTCTCCAATTAGTTTTCTGGCCCTGCGTTCCACTGAGTCGAGTGCAGCTAACTGGTACTTAGCCGAACCATCCCAGAGGTGAGAGCAATACTCCATGCATGACCGGACTTGCGCTTTGTAAAGAGTCAAAAGCTGTCCTGGCGTGAAGTATCGCTTAACCTTATTCAGGATTTCCAGTTTTTTGGCCGCAGTTTGAGCTTTGCACTCAATGCTGTCGCCGAAGTTAAGGTCCGCAGTTAACTTCGTGCCAAGAAGATCTATATTGTCGGCAATTGGTACAGTTGAACCTCGGAAAGTAGGAGTTAAGGTAAAAGGACTCCTTTTAGCGGTAAAAAGACACGCCTGGGTTTTGATGGCATTAAAATTGACCATTATTATCGTCACCCCATTGAGCGACATGGCTTAAAGTCAAGTTAGTTTGCTCTACCATGGCCTCTCTCAAAGAACCGACTTCCTCACTGCTGGCTTTTGCGCTGGATAGGTATCTCTCTGTAACGGTGCTGTCGTCAGCATACCCAACAATTCCGGGCAGAAGCAGATCGTTAATGTGCAGCAAAAAGAGAGTCGCAGAGAGAACGGATCCCTGAGGAACTCCGGCATCGATAGCCATAAGGTTAGAACAGCAGCCGTCGATGACGACTCTGATCGACCGCTCACTCAGGAAATCTGAAATCCAGTCACAAAAGTCAGCAGAAATACCGTACGCTGGGAGTTTGCTCAGCAAACCAGCGTGCCAGACTTGGTCGAAGGCTTTTGAAATGTCAAGCGAAACAGCAAGAGCCTCACCATGTTTTTCAATAGCCTCGCCCCAGCAATGCGTAACGTACACAAGAAGATCCCCAGTTGACCGACCACGGCGAAAGCCATATTGGTGGTCACTGAGTAGGTCGTTGGTTTCAAGGTACGATAGCAGCTTATTATTAAGAACCCTTTCCATTACCTTACAGAGTATGGAGGTGATAGCTATTGGTCTGTAGTTGGAGGGGTCGGCACGGTCACCCTTCTTGGGCACAGGTTGGACTTTCGCAACTTTCCACGACTTGGGAACCGATTTGTTAAGCAGAGAAAGGCGGTACAGGCGTGTCAAAACAGGAGACAACTCGGGCGCACAGAGAGAAATATAGTCCCACGACTGTACCAAAAGGGATCTAGTTCAGCATATGTCAGTGTTTGAACACTGACGCTGGTTTTCAACTCATTGATATAGTATATTAAAAAGGTGTTTCAACTAGATCCCTTTTTCCTTGACATCTGAATGCCAAAACAGCCGTCATTTAACCTAACAGCTAAATAAAAAATAAAAAAAAACAAAAACAATGGCACTGATAACAAGGCGCCATTGCTTCGGCCAGCAGCAGTGTTCGCTGGCCTAGACTGGCTAGTCTGCTGCGAGCGGCGCGCCAGGCAGGTGCAATACAGGCGCGATACCTGCCGACTACGTTAGGATAACTACTCAAATTTTGTTCTTGCAGTGGCCCGATTCTGCTAATAACGTTTAGTCATAATCGTGTCTCAATCGTGTTTCAATTGTTGTGCTTTTTTACATACTAGTTACAAGAAATGTGAACTTTTTTCACAATACTACTGATTGTCACACCACACACTACATTCACATCACATCACATCATACTGTCATAATTCTTGTAACTAGTGTGTAAAAAAGCACAACGATTGAAACACGATCGAGACACGATTACGACTTAACGTTAGCAGAATCGGGCCACAGGTCTCGTGGTTTTTTACTATCACAATTTTTTCTTCACTTACAGAATAGAATTGTGAGTGCATAAATTAAAAATAATTAAAAATATAAATACATAATATTCACAGCATTAAAACTTTTCACGATTTCATTCATGTTTTCAGGTATCGATGACGTGGCTGTTAGTAAAATGTATGATTTAGAATTGGATGGAACAATTCGACTTGACCAAGAAATGATGGATAGATTGGATTTCAGACGTTCCATGGACCAAAAGGCAAAAATGTCTCGCAAGAAACAATTAGAAGTCAATGAGAATGTTCATAAGTATTTTGATCAAATAATTTATGCTGGAGCTTCTGAACTGAAAAAATTAGGTAACAACATAATAAAGAAGTACATTGTAGATGAAGATTTTGATAGAAGACTCGAAGAACAAATAAAATCTTACAAAGACAAAGTTAGGAATCACATTAACGTCACTGTAAAACAACAGGCTAAAAAGAATTACGTTTCTATAGTTGAAAAAGAATTCATGTACTTAGATGTTATATACTTCTCAAATACTGTCATGCGGAAATTCGCAACCAGAATGTTGGACCATGTGATTGTGCAAGCAGCTCAAAGTGACAATGATAATTCAGAGCGTTTGGACCCTGAATTAAATAAATTGAAAAATGATATTCGTCAAATGACAACTCATCACATGAAGGAACTATTGGATGAATTGTGTGAAAGAATGAATATATGCAGGTTTTACCCCAGTTTTTCTACATACTTTGCCGATTTAATAAAAGAAATACTTAAACTCGATGACAAGAAACTAAATTATATACTAAAGTTTGTAAAATCAATAATTGAAAAAAAGTATAATTTCTTAAAGTCTTTTATCAAAGAGCATGTTCTTGAAAAGATAGTGCAGCAACTTGATGAAAAGTATCGGGATCCGACTATGTTCTACATGAAAGACCTTTTGAACGATGTTAGAAATACTATAACTACAAGACAAAGACTTCCGATATCTGATGATGAAGATATAAGGTTGTATGAAACAGCTATTCGCATATTAATAGACGTAATAGATATAGCTTTTGCTAAAGAACGTGATGATCTCACAGAAATAACTTTTGATGCAACGACGAAGGCGATACAAGCGTGGAAAGAAGAGAACCGGGAGGAAATTGAATTGTCACTTAAACTTTTTTTGAATCACGTTGTGAATATCTTAATGCAAAACTGGGATTTGGCAACAAGAGAAGAGGTGATGATTTTGACAGAAGTGATGATATTGGGCACGTCCTTAGACGAAGGTTTTAATGATTTATTAACAAACGGATCAGAGATGGTTCGTAGGGGAGTTCAGCCGGTGATATGATGGTAAATGGCAAGTCAAATTAAAGGGATTTTACTTTATCTTAAATATCACAAGTAACTCTTTTAAATGTCCCTATTTCTGCGTGTGTTTATCTATACATATAATAAAACAGAAACGGAAAAAAAGTCTGTACATGAAAGATAAAAAAAAAAAATTACTGCTATGAGATGTGTACAGGATATAGACCCCAAAACGATAGATATTAAAATTTTTGTCTGTTTGTCTGTTTGTCTGTTTGTCTGTTTGTATGTTCGCTTTTCACGCAAAGACTACTGGACGGATTTTTACCAAATTTTGTGTAGTGATAGCTTATAACCCGGGTCAACATATAGGGTACCTTTTATTTAATAAAAACCCCTTATTCCTACGGGAAAATACAAAGACTGATTCTTACTAAAATAGATGGCGCCACATGATTATGAAAATTTGAAAATACGTTATATTTAATCGCTGTCTCAATTAATAATGAATCATGTTATTTTTTTTACCTGCTTCAAAACATAATATAAATTGAAACCCATCCAGGCCCATATTAAATCAAAAAAAATATTTCATGTTATTTACGTCATTATATCTACTAAGCAATAGATGGCGCAGGAAGTCGGTAAGATTATGATATACCTCTCACAAAAGTACATTCGAATGATTATATTAATTAGGGTGAAAGCCCCCTCTGTTGCCACTATATGATGTTTTTCACTGCTTTCGCATCATAACTACTAAGCAATAGATGGCGCAGGAAGTCAGTAAGATTACGATATACCTTTCACAAATGTACATGCGAATGATTATATTAAGTAGGATGAAAGCCCCCGCTGTTGCCACTTTAAGATGTTTTTCACTTCTTTCGCCTATGGTCTTAAGTAGGTATCTATTAAATACAAAATTTATATCTAAAATTGTCAAGAATGTATCTTATACTTTTCTTTACATTTTTAAATTCTTACAATACAAAAAAACTACTTAAAAAAATTTTACAGACTCCAAAAAGTATTTGTCAACTGAAAAGGAAAAATATAATATCTATAATTTAGGTACCTTTTTGAGGTCGGTGCCATTCAGTTTATTTTTTTTAATTACTTTTTATTTCTTAAGTTTTAGTGTACAATAACAATAAGTTTTAGTGAATTGTACTATAACATACCCACGGAAACTACTAAACTGATTTTGATGAATCTTAGACTGTTCCCAAAGTTAGAATACACCTAATTTAAATCAAATAGAATCATCTCGATATGCCTTAAGATTTCGAGAAATTCGTGGACTAACATAGTAAAAAACATATAACTAAGTATTCATATACTTACGAAATTTAGTTTTATTTTAGTAAATTAAAAACCTATTTTTTAAACTTAAAATGTGCGAAGGGTGCCGATTGATGTGTTTTTTGTTAATTAAATTTTAAAAGATACAATGAGAAATCAATACTTAAGGCGCTACTCGGAAATATATGGACTTTTTGATTTAAAACTATAGGACGGTTACATTTGTTACAAATCTGGTAATAAGATATATATTTCTTCATACCTTTATCTAGATTCGTATAGTTTCAAAAACACGATTTTATGATTTTGCCTCGACACTTTTTCTTTTCGAAAAGACCTCTAAAAAATACGAAAAGTGAAGATTATTCTTAAATGGGGTTACTTACACTATTGGAAATTGGTTTAATTAGTGGACACCAATAATATTGAGGATCGTATAGAACCTTTTTTTTGTTAATCGCTGTAGTTTTTTAATACGAAGTGATTTTGTGTTTGTTTTGCCTAATCTGTAAAATCGGTCTCGCTCGGAGCGCGCGTAGTTTTCTCATTGCTATCTCGCTTCAGCGCATTTTTTCCGAGTATCGCCTTAACTAACTTAGATAAAATAAAAGAAACATCTAATTCGATGTAAACTGAAAAGCGTTTATTGAATAATATTCCTATGTCATAAAGAATTATTACTATTGTTATTATGACTTAAAAGTCATAGATAAAAAGTATATTATCAAGCAAAAGTTATTAACGAAATGTTTTATGCTAAGAAAGCACTCGGGGCAGTGGCCAAAACTGAAGTTTTCACCCTATTGATGTAATATTTATATTTCGCATTTCCACTCGACGCTAGATGTCGCTACAGTAAGTATAGTGCCACAAATATATCTAACCCGGTGACAGTGATCGTGGAGGAGCCACTAGCAATACAAAATTAACTGTCTAAATGAACTGCCGGCAGTCAACAGTATATTTAGTACCAAAAAATAACCACTGTGTGAAATAAGTTTGTCGCAATGTAGACAAAATGGCACCAATGTAATTTTGAAAAATTTGCTCATAAACGCTAAGTGGCCAGTACGTAGATACCTACATCTACCTACCATTTTTTATGTCATTTAACCGGCTCTGGCTACTTAGGCCTTCAGCCGTAGGTACCACCCAATAAAATAAAGGAATATTAAAAATAGTTTTCTATCTAACTTATTTATTAATTTATTTACTAGGAAAGCTTACATAAATGATGTTTGATTAAAATTAAATAATTAAATGGTATATCATTACATTTTATACCTGAAATATATGTTAATTATATGTTATTTATTTTATATTTTAAAGAAAGTTAATTACAAGCTCTCACAAATAGGAAATGTCTCCATATCAAAATACTAGCCTTCCGCCCGCGACTTCGCCCGCTCGGACTAAACGACGACGTTATCCCGCGGGAATGTGATATTTTTCAGGGATAAAAAGTAGTCTAAGGCAGCCATTACACAGTCCATCCAGATCGCGATCACTATTCGTGATCTTGATCGCGATCGAGATTTACTATGTAGATATTTTGCGATCAAGATCGCGAGCCGTCAATCACCTTCGTACACAGTCAATCTGGATCGCGATCATTGATTCTGATCGCGGATCGCGATTCAGATTGACTGTCTAATGGCTGCCTAAGTATGTCACTTTTCAGCTGCCAAACTATTCCCATTCCAAAAGTCACGTCGATCCGTTGCATCAATTTTGACGTGAAAGACGGACAAACAAACAAACCCTCTTTCACATTTATAATATTGGTATGGATACACACAATCTCTTTTTCATTTTATAGTAAAAATATGATTGGCCTGATATTATGCATTACTAAGTAAGAACTTCTGTTTGAATCGTGAAAGCGCGCATATGCGCAAAACGATAATACGCGCTCTAATCGCGCGCGGCAAGAGTGCGCTCCACTGGAGCTCCATAGTAGTGGTTGGAGTGGACGTGCCTCGTGCGATCCAAGAGCACCAAGAGAACGAATTCGATTCACGATCCATGATCCCCAATCTTAGATCGTGGTTGGCCAATCCAAGATGGATCGTTTGGTGTGGTTCAGTCTTATGAACCTCGCGTAGAATAGATCTATTGCCCGCTAGCAAGCAACAAGAAAAGTTATCACAACTTACTGTAAATCGAGATTTGACAGCCTAAACCGACCTAGATAGCGGTTTAAATTTAAATCGAGATCGGTAACAACAAGTAGCTAAATGGGATTTAAAATAAAATCGAGATCCAAGTGGCCCTTTTGAGTTATGAAGAAGAGAAGAGAAGTTTATTTTTTTTTCTCGCCTCTAAGGGATTGCAGACTTCAGTATTTAATTTGACATAAATTTTAGCTTGATACCTCCCACGCATACTTGAGAAAAAGTTTCTTGACAGACGGACGGATCTATGAATGAGGGCTCAACTATGTTTATGCAGCATATGATAACAACATACCATGTTCATACCCTAGCCTGCATATTCGATATTCTTTAGACCCTTTTAATAGAGAATAGGATTTCAAGAAGAGCGTTATGAAATCTGGGCAACAAACACTCATAAACTAAACTAACACAAAAGTCACTACACCGCGCGTACGAAGTCGCGGGCAACAGCTAGTTTATTATATAGTTATTACTAATAAATATGTGAATTTATTAAATTGTAAATGTAATTTGAATAGAATTCAAAACACCTTCTCAATGAACAGATAAGAGGCTCCTTGCTGTGACAATATGATCAAAGATTAAATTCATAATCGTAGAAATGAAAAAGTTCAGTCAATCCAATGGAATCGTGTCGCGTGTCGTGACGTGACTGACCTTAAGCTTATTTTCTAACAGATTTTAAAATTCAATAAGGTCGGAATTCAAACTTGTTGACATTGTTGTTTTAATTTTTACTTGTATGCATTCACAATGCAATTGTTATTATTGAAAAATGGAAAATGAAGTAACTTGAAAAAACCGACCCGTCTCACAACCAGCTCCGATGGGACTCGAAGTCGAACCCCGGCCTTTCGCTATCAGGGCGACTGCTCTAACCACTATGAGCTACGGAGTCGTTACGACATTCACTGACACTGACTTTTACAGTTTTGACGTTTTCTAACAAATTATTAGCAAATTGGGTCCGGGGACCAAGTTTGAAAGATATTGTACGGCCATTGCTGCATTAATATAAATTATTTTGTCAACTTTCTTCAACAACAAGTGATGGATGTCAAATGGATATCAAACTGAAAGCGATTGCGATTGATGTTGAGTTAGACAATTACCACAATTACTATAGTAATTACCTCCTTATTCAATTGGTTTTTTTAAATCCACAACGGTGTAGCTCTTTGCCTTCATCACACCTGATGTTGAGTGGTGATAAAGCTGAAGGTGGAAGCGCACTACTCCCGGAATCCTCAATCACTGAGGAACTGGCTATCTTATCTCTAACTGCTAACAATGCTGAAAACATCATTATTATGGCGTCAGACTTAGATAAGATGGTGGTAGCTAGCCAGGCGGACTAAGAACAAGTCCTACCACCAACCAAACCGAATACAATATATACCCCCAGTGGCAATCGAACCCAAGACCTCTTGGTCTGAAATCGGTGGTGTGAACCACTAGACCACAGAGACGGTTAGATTAGGTTCGACTGTCTATGGACTACTTTTGCTGTAGGACGCGCAAAAGTATCATGACATGCATGACTGATGACGCATTTTGTCACTTCAAAAGTTTGTAAATTTGTACTAGGTCAAAGCCATCTTCTATCTCACTCGTTGCAGTAGGAGCGCAAGCAGCCGAGAAATAATAGCGGGCCATGACTGGGTGCATGTAAGTATTACCTATACTTCCATGACTGGGTGTCGCAAATAACTTTCTTTATATGACATCTCCTGTTATTTTAAATTGAAAACTGTGTAGTAAACAAATGTAAAATTCACTAAAAATAAACATGGACCGATATACTCCCCAAGAATGTGGAATAATCGTGTCAATGTTTTTACGGAATAATTCATCACTGATAAAAACAGCGTGAATTTCGTCGACGATCTAGGATCACCCGATCTGATCTGTGCAGACTTCTTTCTTTGGGGTTATTCGAAATCTCTGGTACTGTATGTGAAAAAGCCACAGACTCTAGCAGCTCTAAAAGGAAACATTTGTCAAGAAAAGGAACATATCCAGATATAGCAGGAAATGTTACGGCAAGTTAAGGAAAATGTCATAAACAGGGGTCACATGTGCGTCAACTCTGGATGTCACCATTTAACAGACATCATCTTCAAATCCTAATGAGACGAAATTTCATGGCATAAATATACATATAAGTACAGGGTGTTTTTTTAATAGTGCTATACCTCTTAGGTGGTGATTGTACTCATGAATATGAACAACTTTTAGTATGAGGCCAACTCTGCAACTTCACAAAAAAAAATCTGCTGTTCCATACATTCTGGTCAGGTAGGTATTAACAAATTGTATGAAACAGCTGATTTTTTTTGTTGAGTTGCAGAGTTGGCCCCATAGTAAAAGTTGTTCATATTCATGAGCACAATCACCACCTAAGAGGTATTGCACTTATAGAAAAACACCCTGTATATAAAAAACTAATTCTAGTTTTCTAATTTAAAATAAAATTGTAGCTGATCCAAATAGTGCTAGTACTATTGCGCCACCCAGTATAACATCTGTATCTTCTGAAATATTCTAATGTAACTACTGATCCAAATTTTGACAGTGAGAAACCGCACGAGGCGCAGCTTGTATCAAACAATTTGGTGCACAATGGTTTTCAGACAGTAATCATTACAAATGGTAAAAAGATACGTTTGTGAAGCCTTACTTTAACAGTAGGAGCGTGGACACACGTGTTATTAAAGGCCCAATCTCATTGGGCCACTTGGACTGACTGTCATAAAATATTTATGTGCCTATTTGAGTATCGCCATTTTGGCGCTGTAGGCCAAGCTGTAGGCATATACGAGTGTTCATGTAACTAGAATTAGTGATGTTCATAAGTCGACTGTGGTAATGATTATGTCAAGATTAGTTCTCGGGACACTCGTAGAGGCGCTTCGAATTGCGACACAAAATTAAGATCATTTGTTTGGAGACAGCCTGTCTAGTGTGTAATAATTTCCTCGACGGAAGGCCCGCGTTGCTCGAAGGTAATAATAGAGGTCAGTGCATTGGGCCAACGCCAGTCAGAGCATGTCAAATTGTACTTGTACTGTTATACCTACTCGGTACCGAATGAAAAGAAAGTATAGATAATTACTTGTGTCGAAAGTAGGTACGTACTTTCGTTAAAACTGTTAACTAGGTATTTATTTAATTGAATTTAAGAAAATTAAGAAAAAAAATAACGTTATTTTACAAGCTCTTATTCAACTTGCAGTGTATGTATGTATGTCCGTCCGTTCGGCAAATCTTGCAAGCTTAATCTCTCGCATATGAGTTTTTTGACAAATAATCACTCATCAACATTGTCCGTGGGTAAGTGGCTGAACAAGTACTTTTCTTTTGATACTACTTGGTTGGTACTCAGTTCTAAAGTATCGATACCTAAAGTACGTCTTGGTATTGAAAAGGAAGTCTCGAGTAAGTACTTGTATTTACTCGTATAGTTTTGTCCCTATTTCCTAGCCCCACCTCACTTTGCGTCGGTCGGCTTGGTTGCATTGCATTGCATGCGACGACGTCAAGCCACCAATGTCCGTAGGTACATATTGACGTCATCTGATGTCCGTCGTGTCCAAGGAGTTTGTACAAGGAACTGGAGTTTGAATAAAAAAGTGTACCCCGCAAATTTGACATTTAGTACGTAGTGGCTGTGAGTTGTCTCATATGACCATACGTATTTTTTTCAAAATGTAGGTGAGACGGAAGACAGCCACAGTGCCGTCTAAAAAAGTGTTAGTACTGCACTCTCCAGTTACCCCAGTATTTAGTCTAAGCTCTTTGGTAGTGTCGGTCGGTTGCTGGCGTCTCGGTCGCCATGGCGCGTCCCAATGAAATAGAGCCCTAAAGGTAATCCGGTAATCGGTGAACGGCCTACTGATTCGGATGACCTTCGGAGGATTTTACGGGTTATTGGTAAGTCCATAGTGGGTTTTGAGTAAACCAATACTCCAAATGGACAGGGCTTTGGAAATAAAATAAGTGTGAAAAAGGTATATATTCGGAGACCGTTTATCGTAGACAAGAGTAAAACAATATGTCACTGTCCAGAAAATTTTAATCTTCTTGTTATAATTTTGTGGTTGGTATCTATTATGAATATGATCAATCGATCGGTCGCTAAACTTGTTTAGACGAAAACTGGTCTGCTGGAGGTATTCCTCGAAGCGCTCCCATTTTGGAGCGCTCCCAACGAAGCGCCCATTCCTCGAAGCGCTCCTTTTAATAACTGCTAATACAAGGAGTGCTTCACAATTAAAAATATTGAAACTTTATTCCTAAGACTACATGAGCTAATTTGAAAGTCTCGTCTGCTGGGGTGCGATTCTCTAACGATGTTTCACCGTCACATCGTCGTTCACTTCGATTCCTTATGTCAAAATTCATAATAAACAAGAGAAAGTTGGGCGAAAAAGAACGTCGAGTTTGTTGATTGAATCTTAGAGAATTGCACCACTGTGCCTTCCGAAGCACGGAGGAGCTCGCGATAAAATGTTTTTGATCATTGCGAATTGCTTAACTTCAACGATCGCACGCCGAGTGCGCTAATTTTATTTATTTATTTCTGAAATGTATAATTATCCTATTCTAAAATATTTTACTTTATTTAAGTATAAGGTTTTCACAATTTGAAATTTCAAAATTTTTTATAATTTTTTTTATCCCCTACGGGGTAGCACTTAGCCTTCATCAAACCTGATGTTGAGTGGTGATAAGGCTGAAAGTGGAAGCGCACTACTCCCGGAATCCTCAATCACTGAGAAATCTCTAACTGCCGGAACACAATAATGCTGAAAACATCATTGTTATTGCGTCAGACTTCTAAGCTAAGTCTGACGATGTTTGTTCTATCTTATCTATAAGATGGTGGTAGCTAGCCAGGCGGACTAAGAACAAGTCCTATCACCAACCAAACCGAATACAATATGTACCTCCACTGGGGATCGAACCCGGGACCTCTGGGTTTAAAATCGGTGGTGTGAACCTACTGGTACTTTTCTTAATTTTGACTACAGATGTGAACCAGGGTGCATACCATCAACTTTAAGACAGCGATTCAAAATTAGCGCGATGCAGAATAGGTTCCTAAAATGAATTGCTTTCTTTCGTACTATGACCTTCTAAAAACTGGATCGCAAATGAATAGCTAAATGTTAATGACCGAACGATTTGAGTCCTTTTTCTTCTACCCGTCTCTTTCACTCGATTCTGTCATGCCCGGAGAGTGAGAGGGACGGGTATAACCTGCAGGTGTCATGTTAAATCGACCGGTTTATAAGTCAAATAAGAGTTCCTGACAGCTTAGCGACTGTGAAATGTCATTGATCGATCACTGAATCGCTGTCATTGATATTAAGCTGTCGTGGTACGAATAAGCGAAGCAGATCAGTTTAGGTCCTAAACAAAACCGCAAAAAGAGTTGATGGTAAGCACCCATGTCAAATTCAACTATCCTTTGTTTTTTTAGATGTTTCTTGTTTTTTCTTAGCCTTCTAATTAGACACATAATTGACCTACCTAACCTACAATCTAAACAACATATTTCAAAAACACAAAAATTCAAATTGCCATTTTCGTGCCATAAAAAAGGCAACTTGCTTAGTGTTAAGTGACGCATGCATACGTTTATTTAGCATTTTTTACATTCCTCGAGAGTTAAAGTTCGAGTGCATAAAAGGAAGGACATGTAAACCTGTTGTCGGATTAAATATCTTTATCGATATGCTCACTACTCGCGACATAGGTACAATAAAATTATAGCTAAGTAGTTGCATATAAATCAAATTGTAATATTGTGGGCAGGCCCCCTACAAGGTGGACCGACGATCTGGTCAAGGTCGCGGGAAGCCGCTGGATGCGGGCAGCGCAGAACCGATCGTTGTGGAGATCCTTGGGGGCGGCCAATGCCGTGGGCGTCGTTCGGCAATTGTAATATACCTTTCTTAAAACTCTTTATTTTAGGATTTATTAGGTATGTGTACTAGTCTTCCGCCAGCGGCTTAGCCCGCGTGGACTACACGACGTTATCCCGCGGGTTAAACATCACATTGTTTTTCCAGAATGAAAAGAAGCCTATGTCACACTCCAGCTCCTAAACTATTACCAAACATCACGTTGCTAAGACGACGACGTGACGACGTGACGCGACGTATCGACGTGTCGACCCGTTGCTCCGTTTTGACGCGAAAGACGGAGAAACAAACCCACAAAAACACTTTCACATTTATAATTCCTATTATTATAGATATAATTTTAGGAAGAACATCTTTAATGGGGTGAAAAAAATCTACCAGCGTTTGTACTCTACTCGCGTATTGTTGTTTTAGTTGATAAATTATCTCAGGACGAATAAGCCGGTCATACTAATCTCTGACCATAATAATAGGGCTAGGGGTTTTTTTACAAAAGTATTGAGATAAGTAACAGAAAAGAGAAAAATTCTTCCAAAGGCTGAAAAAATAACGATTGTTTATGTATTAAAAACCTTATAAGTGTTTAATTTATCAACAAAAGACTGCCGCATTGTTCAATACTCGAGTGCAAGGGTCATAAAAAGCTCAAAGTTAGCGTCGGCACGTGCCTTAAACAAACGGGGTTTATAGCCAGTACTCGGAGTAAGACTGGGTGTACACTGCAGAATTGCACATGGATACATACATTCCTCACACTAAAGGCGATACTCGAAAAAAATATGCTGAAACTAGATAGCAATGAGAAAACGACGCGCTCGGGAGCGAGATCGATTTTGCAGATTATGCAAAAAATCTCAAAATCACTTCGTATTAAAAAAAATGCTTCTACACGATCCTAAATATTAATAATATTGTAAAGGGTTTTTGCCTCCGTACACATAATATATTAAAAGACTATTTTGTTTCCTTAAATAAAAATAATATTATGAAGAGGAAAGATTAAATTTTTTCTTTGTTTGTATGTTTGTAATGGATTCTTCCATGGCTGGAAAGTGAGGACGGGAATAACGAAGTTTCGGGTTTTGCGTTCAGAGTATGCCCTCAGGTTCCATACATTTATGCCCATCATTCTTTGTAAAGGTCAATTATCATCGCCACCACGACTTAAACGACTACTTATGGAGTGTCAGTAAAATTTCCTATGTGTTACTAACCTTATGGCGTTCTCTAAAGGGGCTCGCGACTAACACCAAAACAATATCATGTTGCCTTGATTGGTGTGGTTTTACAATCGATTGTGCTTTTGCCGATTCAGGTTTTTATGTTCAATTGGTGCTCTGTTTTGAGCATTGCAGTAAGTTGTTGCAGTATGCCTAAGAGTTGTTAACCTGAAACCAGGGCAAATGTAGTCCCACATTCCTGTTTGTTCCGGTGACAGCAGTGACGTAGGCACTTGCAATACAAAATTAGCTTATTTTTACTTTGTTGCATTAACAATCTTTGATCAACAATAAATAAATTTGCTACCTTGACAAAAGATGCTTTGAGGTTAAACTAAACAACGCTACGTCGGATTTGTTCGAGACTAAATCAGGGGTACCCCAGGGAAGCATCCTAGGGCCTGTACTATATCTTATCTTCACTGCTGACGTCCCCGTCCATGACAAAACCTTTATTGCCACATATGCCGATGATACTGCAATAATGTCAGTAAATACCAACTCAGATATTGCATCAGCTAATCTCCAAGAACACATAACTGACATACAAAAATGGCGGAAGACATGGAGAATAAAGGCTAATCAAAGTAAATCAGTCCACGTTACTTTTACCCTAAGAAAAGGCGACTGTCCACCAATCTTACTGAACGGCGAACCAATTCCACATGATGTTACAGCGAAATACCTAGGCATGCACCTGGATAGGAGAATGACATGGCAGAAGCATATCTGGAGCAAGAGAAAAGCACTAGACGCAAGGCTCCGCTCTATGCATTGGCTGATTGGTAAAAAATCTCAGCTAAACAATGAAAGCAAAATGGCAGTTTACAAAACTATACTTAAGCCTGTTTGGACTTATGGAATAGAGCTCTGGGGAACAGTAAGTAATAGCAACATATAAATCCTGGAAAGGTTTCAGAATAAAAGTATTAGATCAATGTTCAACATTCCAAAATGCATCCATACCAAATATATTCTGCACGACCTAAGGCTCTACACCGTGAAACAAGAAATCGCTGCACGTAGCCTAAAGTACCAACAAAAATTAACAACCCATGTTAATGCCCTGGCTGCTAGACTAACGGGTACTGGAAGTATCATTTATTCAAGACTGAGAAGGAATAGCGTTCCAAATCTTATAAACCGATTCCCCAAACAATAGTGAGAGTGGTCAATGGACAACTCCCCCTGCTCAACGAAACAAATACCCAGACAGGGTTCAAACAACAAAATAGCTAAATGTCCATGACAGATTGCTGTGCTATGCAGGATACAAAAAAAAAAATTGGGCACCGTGATATTGTACAATAGTGTACCAATACCAGATAATAGTTGTTCCAATACCAAAGTATAGTAGCATAATATGCACTAGTATTATGGAAATTGAAAACAACGACGGGTATTACCATATACACCCAGACCCGAGGAAATATTGAAAAGTTCGTTTTCAATATTTATCCGACCGGGGATCGAACCCGGAACCTCTAGAGATAGCAGCACCTTGAAAACCGGTGCGTACACCACTCGGCCACGGAGGTCGTCAAACCTCTAGATAATCGGTTAGAGTGTCAAAAATGGTCGAGTGCATAAGAGCGCACTGGCAAGGTGCACTTTTAATTTAAAATGTATCGCTAACCGGCAAGAAACTCGTCGAGGGCAATCTTTTTCTCAGTGTTTTATTTCGTACAGAGTCGTATTATCTAATGTAAGTACTTATTCCTTTTTTCCGTATGGAACATTAATCCATGAAGTTTGACTTAATACTCTGAGGTAACTGGAGTTCTCACCCTAAATAAAAAAGTGTCCCCAGCAAATTTGACATTTATGTATGCAGTGGCTGTCAGCTGTCTCACATGACCATACGTATTTTTTTAAAGTGAAGGTGAGACGGAAGACAGCCACTGTGTAATTTGTGGTGGACAAAAAATTTTTCGTACTGCACTCTCCAGTTACCTCAGTATTAAGTCGAGCTTCATGCATTAATCAATCAAAAGTGATGTGTGTCGACCATTCCACTCGTTAATATCAATTAATCGATAACAACCGGTCAAATCGATTAAGTGTTCTCGTTTTGCAATATTCCCCCGGGATGGACAGGAAACGATACGTTTTGCTTTTATCGAGTACTTAGGTACTCTGTGATAAATGGTATATTTAAATGCGAAGATGAACATTGGATCACGGGTTCAGATAACTTCGCAAGGCAATTTTATAAAATGAATTTATAAAAATCGTGTAATTTTTTCTATTGATAGAAATCTAATTTTATGAAATCACAATGCTCTTTGAAGTATAGGAAAAAATGTAATAGAAAAAGAACACTAGCCCTGCAATTCCGCCCGAAAATCTAAAGTATGAACAGAAAAATAAAAAACATCGCCATGTTGCAGAAATGTGACGAACTAAATTTTTCTATAGAATTTGACATTTTTAACAATGAAGTGGCGAAAGTGGGGCCTAAAGCCAAATTAGTTTTTTTTTTAATTTATTTATTTATTCTTTATTGTACATAAACATACACATGGCGGACTTTATGCCCTTAAGCATTCTCTACCAGTCAACCGGAAAGGATGTGAAGAGAGGTTACGGCGGCAATAAAGAAAAAAAACTTGTGAAACAGAAGAAATCAAAATAAGAACTTATCAAACTATATATAAGGTCCTGCTTAAATAGTGCATATAATTTTAAGGGGTCAATGTACTCACGCAAACAAACAACTTTTACTATGGTAACAACATTGAAAACGCGAAAAAAAAATCAGCTGTTCCATAGAAAATTTTAAATCGAATAGATCAAAATGTATGGAACAGCTTTTTTTTTCGCGATTTTTATGTTGGTACCATAGTAAAAGTTGTTTGTATGCATGAGTACATTGACCCCTTAAAATTATGTGCACTATTTATGAAGGACCTAATATACCTACCTACATACAATAAATTTAATACAAAATAACCTATATAAATTTAAGATACATACATATGAATAAACTCACACAATAAACACATAGACGACATAATTTAAATAATATAGGTAATACTTAGCATAGTCAGAGATGTGTCAGAGACAACGAAGCTAGGATAGAGAGTTCAGATAATACTCTCGAACTAGTTTTCTAAAAACAAACTTACTAGGAGCACTGCGAATATTCAGGGGTAAAGCGTTCCAGAGTCGAGCTGCCGAAAGAGAGAAGGAACGTGAGACGAAGCCAGAAGAATGGGAGGGAATTTTTAAAAGGAGATTGCTGCTAGAGCGTGTATCACGTTGATGGGAGTCACCCAGAAACTGAAACCTGGATTTCATATTTTCTGGTCAGGCTTTACTTGGAAGGCTAGTTGGCTTTTTCTATTTTTGACCTTTCACTGACCACTTTATTTGAACTAGAGTGGAGACCGCGTCTCGGCAAATGTACCTAGTGTACGACACCCTCAGACTAGGAGGAGTGAGGATCTTTCCAACTGGCCGATCGCGGTAATCCTATGACGCATTAGTCAAGTGTACGTGCAGTTGACGAGTAAAACCGTTTTTGATAACGCGCGGCTTTGACAGTGCGAAAACTTTTTCTGTTCCGGTGATAATCTTTGAAACTAAAACAGTTTTCATACGACAGTCTATTTTGACATCTAATTTCGTATTGCAAGTGGTTCCTCTGTCACGAATGTCACCGGATCAGACAGGATTGTACATGAAGCTCGACTTAATACTGAGGTAACTGGAGAGTGCAGTACGAACAATTTTTTGAATACCACAAATAACACAGTGGCTGTCTTCCGTCTCACCTACACTTTAAAAAAATACGTATGGTCATATGAGACAGCTGACAGCCACTACATACATAAATGTCAAATTTGCTGGCGACACTTTTTTATTTAGGGTGAGAGCTCCAGTTACCTCAGAGTATTAAGTCAAACTTCATGGGATTGTAGGACTATAGGTTTGCGTGACGTGTGCGTCGTTATGTCATTACGGCAATACGAAGTCAAACAAAACGTCAAGACCCAAACGCCATGAAGACGCGCTGCATAGAATTATGGCGATTGGCCCCACAAAGTACCTTTGTATATACGGAAAATTGGCCCGCAGAGTGGCTGGCAAGAGCTGGATGAGAGCAGCCGCTGATCGTGTTCGATGGCGTACTCTTGGAGAGGCCTATGTCCAGCAGTGGACGTTAATAGGCTGATGATGATGACAATAGGCCTCCTCCACAACAAGTTTTGCTTAAATGCTACAATTTCAGATTTTATGATTTTGAAATCATTTCAATGCTAAAACAAATAAAGAAGTAAATGAAACTTTAGTGAAATAGTAGCCAATATCAATAAAATATGAGTTTACTCGAAAAATCAACTTGTATCCGTAAACTGTTCTCACAGGCAGGACTTAGTATGTACGTACTAAGTATATTAGTACTTAGGATTTGATTTTTTTTTTGTTTGTCTATACCTACTAATACGAATATTTTAAAGAGGAAAGATTTGATTGTTTGTTTGTTTGTATGTTTGTTTGTTTGTATCGAATAGGCTCCGAAACTACTGGACCGATTTCGAAAATTCTTTGACCATTAGAAAGCTATATTCTTCCCGAGTGACATAGACTATATTTTATTCCGATATTCCCACGGGAACGGGTAGCACGCGGGTGAAATAATGGATAAACTCATAAACTACTGGGCCGATTGAAAAATGGAAAATGAAGCACTTTGAAAAATCGACCCGTCTCACAACCAGCTCCGATGGTACTCGAACCCACGACCTTTCGCTTTCCGGGCGACTGCTCTTGACTCTTGTTGTAAGACGGGTCGATTTTTTCCTAAATACTTCATTTTCCATTTTTCAGTAATAAAAATTGCATTGTGAATGCAAAAAACTAATAATTAAAATAACTTGCAATAGTAATTTCATCTTTAGCGATTGCCAAATACCTGGAAAGGTATTTCTTTCGCGTGTGAGGGTAGGGTAGTATACCTAATTATACCGTTAGCGCCGTACACCACTCATTAGGAAAGCGCGGCTAGCTAGAAAGAAGGAGAGGGTTTTCGGTCAAACTATACAACAAATTTTGTGAGAGCAATAAGGATATGAATGCAAAAATTACATGGATTAGGGCAGAGGTACCCTTTGTGGCCACTTTAAGGATTTTTTGACTTTTAAGCACTAAGTACTAAATGGTCTTAGGTATTTAAGACACAAATTATACTGAAAAATGGAAAATGAAGTATTTAGAAAAAATCGACCCGTCTCACAATCAGCTCCGATGGGACTCGAACCCACGACCTTAAAATTTTCATACAAAACATTTTTTAAAACAGAAAATGGAATTAATTAAAAAAAAAACATATGGCATAAGGAATTCTAACGGTTGTTATTATTACCTTAAAATACCTTATTTTAATTGCCTTTATCAAAAATGGCTAAAAGTTGTTTAGAAAACTTTTAGAGCAAAAAGTGGCCAAAACCGGTACAGTGGCCAAGACCGGTACGCCTGCCCTACTTTTATAAATTTTTCAGCATTTTTAGTTCTCATAAAGAACAGTTATAAATCATCAATTAAGAAGTGATTATTAATGAAGCTGTATGTTTGCGATCACTTTGATCTCTGCTTGCATTTCGTGAAAATCTTAATAATGAGCTGCAATATGCATCGCATGCGTCATCTGTTTAATATTACTGATGTAGTTTATTTGAAGAATGCGTTTTCTTTGGAACTGGCGCCTGAAATATGGAACGAATCAAACACTGAAGGTTGCACGTCATAATTGTTTTCAGTGAATGTTTTTCAGAATTCGTTCCTCTTCCGAAAACAATTGAATTCGATAAACAACGTTTGGGAAAATAACAAAATATTTGCCAAAGTAAACTTTCGGTACCTACCTAACGATAAAAATATGTTCAAATAAAAGTTTGTTTCAAAAGTACTTACCTTAAATAGCGGACGTGTGTTTCTTTTATTTAAATACTAACGGCCGCCCGCGGTTTCACCCGCGTGGCTCCCGTTCCCGTGGGATTAGCGGGATAAAAGGTATCCTATGTGTTATTCCAGCCTATCATTAATGTCTGTTGCAAACTCCATCCAGCCCCCTGATTCACAAACCGTCGGAAACGGAATCGGATTCGAATTCTGTGCTTTGTCTTTGTCTATTCTATAATGAGTGACAGAGACAGGACATACAATTCGCTGTCCGGAGCGTTTCCGACAGTTCGTGAATCAGGCAGATCCTTTAAGTGGTTTTAGCGCTGCTTCTGACCTGCGTTTGGTGTGCTGAAGCCTTAAGGCGATACTCGGAAAAATTATGCTAAAGCGAGATAGCAATGAGAAAACGACGCGCGCGGGAGCGAGACCGATTTTGCCGATTAGGTACGCAAAAAAAAACACAAAATCACTTCGTATTCAAAAACTATAGCGAGTTTAAAAAAATGCTTCTATACGATCCTAAATATTGTTAGTGTCCACTAATTAAACAAATTTTAAATAGTATATCTATCCCCATTTAAGAATAATCTTGAAATTTCTTATTTTTAGAGGTATTTTCGAAAATAAAAAGTGTCGAGCCAAAATCATAAAATCGTGTTTCTGAAACTATACGAATCTAGATAAAGGTATGAAAAAATAGATATCTTATTACCCGAATTTGTAACAACTGTAACCGTCCTATAGTTTTAAATCAGAAAGTCCATACTTTTTCCGAGTAGCGCCTTCTACAATATTGTAATATGTTATGATATTTAAAGTCACTGACACATCGACGCCTACGCAAAACCTAAAATCGCGCTTACATTCCGATTCATAAAGTACAATAACTTATTAATTTTATGCTCACATACTCAGGTAGGTTTACTTACCTTTATTTTATGCCTTTTGTAACTGAAGTCAATGGGGTTAAGGGCGAAACTACAATAAGATAAATATTGATTTAACTGTAAATGAGAAATCTGTAGGTACCTTAGAAATATCGAACATACTGCTACCTGCTTGCTTTAATATGCAAATTCCTAACACGCCTTTCTTTTGTCGTAATTTATCTGACAAATCTTAGGCTGACTACACACGGGCCACCGACCACAACCATAAGAAATAGAAATAGAAATAGAAATAGTCTTTATTTGCTAATACTGGGTTTACAAGTTGTTTATGAATTGTTTCTAGTGTACCATACAGTATTTGCCTTTAATATGTAGGCATGCAAAATATTTATTAATAAAATTAAAAATGTCATATAATGTTCTTTTATGCAATTTAAAAAATAAACACATTGAATAAGAAAATCGAGTTACACATGTCACAGTACAATGTCAATTCTTGTGGACGCATTAATCAAATGTCAAAAAATATATTAAATAATATTATCAAGAATGTCATTTTTCATATGGTAAAAAAATATATAGTAGAATAAAAATAAAGAAAAAGATTCACACCAGTTAGACAAAACATAAAGTTATTTGGTATTACATTTTTAACAAGTTTTATACTCTAAATACTCATTAATCGAGTAGAAACACTGTTCTGTAAGCCAAGAGAGCAAATATTTCTTAAAAATATTTTTCTCTGTGGGTAGGTCTCTCAGATTTTGCGGTAACTTATTATACATTTTTATCGCCATGCAGTAAACATTTTGTTTGAAGAAGGTTAAGTTGCATTTTGGTACACATAACTTATTTTGTCTACATTTACGTGCATTTGCATTTCTCTGATGATGAGTGATAAAAAGTTCGGGATATCGCTTTACAAAAAGACATAACTCAGCGATATACATACACGGCAGTGTTAATATATTATATTGTTTGAACCATGGTTGACAGGATTCCCAGCTTTGTATACCGGCGAGTGCTCTTATACAACGTTTTTGGGCTTTGAATGCCCTTTCAGAATCGACACTATTACCCCAAATTATCAGGCCATAGCGGAGCACAGAGGAGACATAACCATGGTATGCTTGCAATGCACTTTGAAGTGATGCAACTCTTTTGATTCTATTCAAGGCAAAGACAAATTTATTAATTTTTTTGCATACATTTTCAATTTGATTTTTCCAACTTAAGTTTTCGTCAATGATAATACCTAAAAATGGTGTAGAGTTTACTATGTCAACGTTTTCATTTTGATGCTTGATGTCAAGATTTAATTTTTTAGCTTTATATGTACGAAATTGTATGGCCTTACTTTTATTAATGTTTATTTGCAAATTATTTCTATTCATCCAATCGTGAATGTCATTTATAGTATTATTTATGTCAGTTTCTAGCATGTCAATATTTTTGTTTTTGAATAATAAAGTACAATCGTCAGCAAATAAAAAGCAATCATTATTTGTTACCTCGGGCAAGTCATTAATGTAAATAATGAACAATAGCGGACCTAATATGCTCCCTTGTGGAACGCCATTTTTTATATGTCGAAAGTTAGATCTAGCCCTGATTTTTGTATTATTTTCTACTCTTTCTGTCTCTGTACATTGTTGACGATTTTCCAGATAACTTGAAAGCCAACTATTTGCTTTTCCTCTCAGACCATAATCAAAAGCTTTATTTAAAAGAATACTGTGTTTCACATTGTCAAACGCTTTTGACATATCAAGAAAAAGAGCTACGTTAGGCACTCCATCATTTACAGTTTCAGATATTTTTTTAATAAGAGTAAAACATGCTAGTGTCGTTGATTTACCTTCTTGAAACCCAAATTGTTCGTGTTTTATTATATTATGTTGTTGTATAAATGACAACATAATTTTAATAATAATAAAATATTTTTTATTATTAATAAGTTAATAATAAAACGCCGCTATGTAGTTTTCCTGTAGTTTTCATACAGTTTATATGAATCTCTAAAATAGGGTATTTCAAATTATGGATTAGTCGCAAATCACAATTAGGTACTTAAAATTTTGAAAAAATATACCTATGTTATTTTACAGTTATGTATCTAGTGCTTCCGGCCGTTATATTTTCCATTAGTGATACTTTTCTCTATCAAATAAAATTCCAAACATCCGTCTAATCGTAATTTAAATATATCACCTGCAGTATAGGTACTAGGTTTTAGTTTAGTTAGTTTTAGTACTAGGTTCCGGCAGTCATAAGTTGTTTTTTTTTTATAATTAAATATTTAATTGAATTTTAAGTGATTTTCGATTCGCTGTTAGAGGAGAAGAGGTTAGAGCAGTCGCCCGGATAGCGAAAGATCGTGGGTTCGAGTCCCATCGGAGCTGTAGTTTTTCTAAAATAATTAATTTTAAATTTTTCAGAAATTTATTAACAAAAAAACAAAAAACACCGTTTACCCATTCTGGCTTCTCCGAAATATAATCTATACATGCCAATTCCCACAGTCTTCCCTTTTAAAAATGCCTAAAAACCCCACCCCACCGATCCACCATGCCAATCATCACGTGGTAATAGTAGTTTATGCGACTGTCGCATACCGAGTTATGTGCAGTCTCATACACTACTTTATCTACACTCATTACATTTATTATATATTTCAAAAATAAAGCAAATCAATATTAATTATAAAATGTGAATTGGTGCCAAACCCCACTCATAGGAGTCTATACGGTCTATTCCTTCTAAATTCAAAATTCTAATTTTAAAAACGTTTCTGATTGTTGCCGGCTAAAGAAGAGCTTGAAAAAGTTGGAAGGCAGGGCCGGTAAATCCTACGGTTGCCATGGAGACTGTAAATTTAAGAAATATAAGTGTTTTATAATGTGTGACAGCCATGAAGTTTGACTTAATACTCTGAGGTTACCTCAGTATTAAGTCGAGCTTCATGGTGACAGCTGTATCCGGGTGTTGCATAATGGTTATTATGAAACACCCGGATACAGCAGCTTTATTTTTTAAAGTTGACTATGGCATAGAGTGTATCAGTATAAGTTCAGGCATGAGTTCATAATTCGAAAATTATAACATGAGTGTAGATAAAATTGTTTTTTAGCCCCGACCTACGCCATATTTCCTACTCCTCGCCACTTTATCTATCTATACTTTTTATCTACATACAAATGTTATTACGAGAAACTTGATGTTCTAACTAGATAAAACTGAAAGTTTCTGAGAACTGATTAAGATAATGTCTACATAGTTTGTGTATGTATAAATATCTTATTTGCGTACATTTATTACATGAATACAACTTTGACTACACAGATAGTAGGTATTTCAAAACATTATTCTTCAATATGTTATTGTTGAAGCCTATGCCCAGCAGTGGGCGTCGTACGGCTGAAATGATGATGATGATGATGTTATTGTTGTTCGTGTTCGACGTTTCGCGAATACCTAGGACATATTTTTACAGAGACATTTTGCGACTGGGACGTTTATAACTCCAATTTCCTGCTTTTTTACGAGTACAATTATATTGGAAAAAAACAGGAAATTACTGAAAATATTTAACATAATGAATGCTTTTTTTGAAAAAAAAACAGCGCGTTAGAAGTACTTATTGGATAAATTCGACACTTTTCCCAGCGACTCCGTAACTCACTTTTTAGTCGCCCGGGCAGTGAAAAGGTCGTGGGTTCGAGTCCCATCGGAGCTAGTTGTGACACGGGTCCATTTTATCTAAGACATACTTCATTTTCAAAAGCACTCGTATCCTGTTTGTAACAAAAGTGGCTTTTGTAATTGTTCAGCTGATAGGGCTTCTATGAGGTTTGTTTTGTGGTTTAGTGAAGAAATTATACGAATATTGAAATTCCTGAAATAAATATATTGAGCACTGAATAAAATTGTATGATACGATCATAGAGCAAGGCGACGAACCATAGATAATATTCTATATTTGGTACAGACAACGTAAAAGCATCAAACAGTAAAGTGTCAAGCTCGATGTGTTTTTAACAGCACCATATCAGTTTCACATATTAAGTCAACAGTTTAGACAAAACGGTTAATTAAGGCGCTACTCGGAAAAAGTTTGGACTTTTTAATATAAAATAGGACGGTTAGAGTTGTTACAAATCTAGGTAATAATATATATCATATTTCTTCATACCTTTATCTAGATTCGTATACCTAGTTAGTTGTAGAAATACCATTTTATGATTTTGCCTCGACACTTTTTCTTTTCGAAAAGACCTCTAAAAATACGAAATTTTAAGATATAGGTACTATTGAAAAATTGGTTTAATTAGTGGACACTAATAATTTTAGGATCGTGTTGAAGCATTTTTTGAGTCGCTATAGTATTTTAATTACGAAGTGATTTTGTTTTTTTTTTGTCTAATCTGCAAAATCGGTCTCGCTCCCGCGCGCGTCGTTTTCTCATTGCTATCTCGCTTAAGCATATTTTTTTCGAGTATCGCCTTAAAAATACCTTTCGCCCATCTAAAGTTACCTAACGGTATACGCAGTCGTCGTCGCGTCGCGTCGGTCGGTTCGATTCCCGGTCGGATAAACCCGTCGGGTTGATGGGTGTCGCGTGCGCATGTGACGTGGCGTCGTTTCTGTCGGGAACTGACACCGTTACCTGCGGTGTTAATGGAATGCTATTACCACTCGGCTGTATTGCTGTCGGTTCCGATCGGAGCCAATTGAATAAATAGACAAGTGAATGGAGTGAGTGGTCAGTATTTTATTGAAGATACGCTACAATACCCATAATATGAGTTTGGTAAATTGTATTTGTAATCGAAAACTATCGCTCTATCTCTTTCACGTCTTTTGACTGCTTTACCGATATGAGCAGTTCATCCGATAGTTATCGTAAACGTTGACAGTTAAAATCAACTCATACTAAGGGTAGGTACTGATATCAGAATGAATAGGGATGCCTCACAGAACACAGTGAAGGAAGAAGGAATAATTTATTACAATAATATACAAATAGAAGATAGTTTTTTCATCAAAAGCACATTACACATTTCTTTGAAACGGCGTCATCTTAAAATTGTGCCAAAGCTAAGCACGTTGTTACACACAGATCACCTGTTTGTAGCAAGCTACATACCTATAGGTAGGTAGGTAGGTACTAGATGCCGTATGAAAAATATTTTGTTTTAATTCAATGTCACACTTTTTGGCGTTGGGAAGGGGGGCGTGAAACGTAACACTGGAACCGTGATTGGCTACTTCATTGACAATGACAATAACTTTCACGACACTCTTCATTACAGTGACACAAGCATTTCTGTTCCGGTGACAGCCGTGACAGAGGAGCCACTTGCAATACGAAATAAGCTGCCAAAATGGACTGTCGTATGAAAACTGTTTTAGTTTCAAAGATAATCACTGGAACAGAAAAGCTTGTCGCACTTAGGTAATACTTCCATGGTCGCACTATAGTCGTCAGCACTGAAACGACCGACGTTGACAAGCATTGTCCTTGTCAGTGATAAATCATAGCTGCTTGGCGAAGGTCTCGGATGCCCTAATGGCGGTATTTGTTAATGGTGGTCGGACTGGTCGGTAGCTAAGGCAAGGAATACTTTAACATTACTAACGGCTAAGTTGTCGAGTCACTCTATACAAAATGTATGGGAGATACACCAACGGCGACTCATCTCCGCGACTAAAATCAAAACATTTCAAATCAGACAGCTTTTTTTATCCTGCCACAGAGGCGGTTATACAGTGGACATGGACAGTGGACAGTGGACAGTGGACATGGACATAACTTTTAAGACAATTAAAAATACACAAAAATCTTACAACAAAATGTTCCACATGGCTGCATCAAAAGGGATCTAGTTCAGCATGTGTCAGTGTTGAAGTTGGCGCTGGTTTTCAACTAGACCCAAGGAATTTATAAGTACTACGTACAACAGGAAGGTGCACTCCGTAATTTTGTGTATTTAAAAATACACTTTAAAATTAAGAGATAAGGTTTATATTTCAATACAAAATGTCAACGGTCCAGCTGAGACCGCAAGAACGAGGTGAGGGTATCCCTTTCTCTGAAATTGCCAGCACTCTTAAATAACAGGTTTAGTAGATTTATGGTTCACAACTTTCGTTATAAAAATTAAATTTCGTAAAATTTCCGCTTCGTATTACTTTTAGTCAATAGAAAACATCGCATATTAATTTAGGTATTACCGTATTAAGCATAAAAATGTATCAGGTCGTGTAAGTTTTTTATGGCTTATCCTAGAAAATAATTTGAATGATAGATTTCAGAATGTTAAAGTAGCAACATTACAAGCCGAATGACGTTTTCTGACGTTTTCCGTCTTCGTTGTGTCAAGTTCGCAATTCACTCGTCGCCGCCCGCCGCCCGTCGCGCATGTTCGTGGCCGCCGTAATGGGATGGAGTGAGATAAACTGACCTCGTTCTTACTATCTCATTAGGACCGTTTTTTTGCAGCAGTGCACCTTCCTGTTGTATTATAAATTCCTTGACTAGACCCCCTTTTTGATTGACACGTCGATGTCAATGAGAGATTTTCCACCAGCAAATAAAAAAAAAAAGTTTATTTATTAGCTCGATAGATGGCGCTGACCTGACATGAATCCACTCACCTTTATTGTTTATTACCACACAGAGATGGGCCTATTTCTCGAAAGATACAAGTTTACAAGTTCACAAGCTTCGAAATGTAACATGGACTTGTAAATTCTGTTTCACGAAGTAAATAACAAGTGTTTTTTACGGTAACAAAAAAGAGTGTCATTGGAATACCTAATGACATATAAATGCATTGGCTGATAAAATATTTTTCATCTCTCATATTCGAAAAGTGATGTATATTTAAGGCCTAATCAGACGAAGGACTTTTGTCCCCGTGGGACAAAAAGTCCCTGTACGTCCAAAATATTTCCTCCGGGTACTTGTCGCGGATTCAACGCATATAGTGTGCGGTCATTTGTTGCCCGAAGACGTACTTCACTATCGGGCGCTCAATGCAGACTAAAGTTCGTTGTGTGCGTTGTTACGCCTATTTACGTTTGTTCTATTTTTTTCGGGGACTACCGCGAACTTTTGTCCAGTCCAGTCTCTCGGTGTCCCCCGTACTTTCGGGCACTTTTTGTCCGCGGTACTTTTAGTTCCTTGTGTGCGTTATTCGATACAATTTATAAGAGATCTATATCGATGGACAAAAAAGTACTCGGCGGACAGTCCCTCGTCTGATCAGGCCTTTAAACTGAGCAGCGGGTTCAAAACTCTGCGTTGCACCCTAGGGTGTAAAAGTATTTTTAAAAATAGAACTGAATTTGGTTACAGTCAACCATAGAGTTATCTCATCGGCAATGAAAAAGTTTTCTACTGATGTTGTATGGGGTGGGGGGCCGGCACTGTTTTAAAAATGAATTTTATAAAAATGAGAATATCTCAAAAACGGTGCGTCGAAGCTAAAATCTAACAAAATTTTCAACCCGCTATGGTATCCCGGAGATACATAGGAGGCATCCGATGGACATATAATTTTTTTATTTTTTGTTTAATTGAACTTCAATTTTTTTAAATATAATAGAAAAAATAGAGATGGCTATGCCCCCCGCCACCATTCTTTTATTTTTCTAGGTAGTTTTAGTTGTTTTTATTGCTTTTCTTATATAGGGGGATGAAAAGCAAAGTACACTTTTAAACTTTCGCGTTGCATTATATAGTATTGAAAAAACAGGTATTAAACGCGTTTAAAACTAAACATAGGTGTTTAACACCTACCTTTTCCTCGGTCGAAACGTCGTTCCATAAATTCGAAATGAAAGTAGAGTGTATTACTCGGCCGCAAAATTATTTTCACCTCGGGCGACGTATATTGAATCCCTCGCTGCGTTCAGGATTCTATAGTAGAATCCCGAGCGTAGTGAGGGAGCGTAGGGAGTTCACTGCGCTTAAAAATAGCGCCCTCGCCGTAAATATGCTATTTTGCTCCCTTGTAATACAATCTACTATTATCTTAATGTCAATGTCACTGACATTACACTCGTAATTATAGTGAATGATTTCTTCTAAAATGGCCGCCAACTTGTGATTCTGATGTTCTACTAGAGTAAAAATACAAGTACTTCACTAGCTTTCTGACATAATTGTAGACTTGTAAAAATGGTGAAACAGGGCCCTTGCCAGCAAATTTAAAAAAATCAAACCCATGTCTGATGAACGCCATCTGTTGAGTTTTTTGGAACTAACTTTTTTCTTTTTTAATCATCTGTCAGAAAATCCCTCATTGCGGATGCATTTTGGAAAAATAAATCTACACAAATAAATAAAATTGGAGTGTCTGTTTGTAATATTAAAATAACCACTTTTTACTACATGCATATATACGGTACATATACCAAAATAACATTTTTTACAATTTTAGTCTGTCTGTCTGTTTGTTCCGGCTAATCTCTGAAATGGATGGACCGATTTTCACTGGCAGGTAGCTGATGTAATAAGGAGTAACTTAGGCTACTTTTTATCCCGATATTACCACGGGAACGAGAACCACGAAGGTGAAACCGCGGGCGGCCGCTAGTACAAAATAAAACTAAGAATAAAACTTACAAAATTTTACAATAATGAGTGACTGCTGTGGTGAGTGTGAGTGAGTGAATCATGTATAAGAAAATAAATTAATAAAAAATTGAGATTAATACAAACACAAAATACCTATTATTTAAAAATAATAAAATAGATGATGATACTTTAAGTACGAGGCATCAATATATTTTATGCAGCCCAACTCTCGCTGTGCATCAATAAGGTGCAGTTTCAGGTGTTTTTTGAAAACGTGTACAGAACTGCTTTCTCTCAAAGGCGGAGGAATATTGTTCCAAATTTTGGACGCTGCGTAACAAAAGCTACCCCTGAAACATTCTGACTAGTGTCGCGTCGTCTTCGTCTGTAGGTATGTAAGTAGTGTACGTCGCGTCGATACCGATAGTTTTCTGTGGGCCTACCATGAGTTTTTCTTTCCGTTTACTGCACAGTAAACGGGTGACATCTTGTATGTAAATTTATACAGCGAGCGTCTCTATTGGACAGTTGTAGAAAAGTGTCTAGTGTGTGTCACAAAAACCGCAAATGTAACTTTGTCATTCATACAAACTCTATGAAAAACAAAGTTATATTTTGCTGACGAAAGATTATAGTGGAACTTTGGTTAGGTATAGTCAATTGGTAGGTTAAGTGGGCACGGAACGCTTCATGGGCGAGTCCAACTCGCACTTGGCCGATTTTATAAATATAGGGTGATATAGGCAATATTTGTAATACTTCCATTGTGAATGTGTATGATATCCGTAACACTAGTGAATCAGATCAATGTGTGTGATGTTGTGAGATACCTATTTATATTATAATTATTTTGTGGAAAATATCAGTGAATAAAAAATAAAAAATCGTTTATTTGACAAGTTTCATAAGATAATAACAATGCCACTTATAAAGATAAAGACATTGGTACAAAATTAAATGGCAATACATTCCACGAACCACCACAATTAGCCACCATCCACCATCGAACTAAGTAATAATACCGTGTATTCCGAGTGATAGGAAGCAAAACGAGAATATAACGAAGAGTTACAATTTGCAATTTAAAGTTTAATTAACTTTAACGAAACATAGATAAAAAAAATTAATTTAATGTTTGCACAAACTAGAATAATCTGTTTTATTGGGAATTGATGCCTCAACCGTGCCGCATGTGATCGTGTTTGTGCTTGTGTGATGGGAAGTGGAAAGTGATGGAAAGTGATGGAAAGTGACGTGTCCATGAGAGTATGTGTATATTTTTGTGTTTATGTAAATGTTTGTGTGTTTATGTGTATATTTGTGTAGGCTATTGAAGAAGTGAATATGTAACTTAATTCTACTAAAATAATAAGTAGTACTAGGTTTAATTAAACGTCTTGTCTGTCAGCAACGTTACCCAAGCTAGTAAATATTTAGTGTAGCGTACAAACAATACGTTTATAACGAGGTTGATGGCCCGTCAGTTAGTACGCGGCGGACATGTGTCGCAGCCATATTGCACAATTAGCATCTGCACATAATAACAAGATGCTCAAGTGGTTAAGAGGGGGTATAGACCTAGAAAAAATCAAAAACAAAAACAACCAGAAATAGTAAACGCCGAATTAGTTCTATTTGATTTACTCGTAAAATGAACATCATTTTTGCAAATCGTTGATAGGGTCGCTAGATAATATAGTTTAACAACATTGTTACAAGTAAATAGAATTTGACAACCGATTTGGCGCAGGGGTAGGCTACCCACGGGTATCGGGTTCGATTCCCGAACAAGACAAATATTTGTGTGCATGAACATGTCTATTTGTCTTGGTCTGGGTGTTTACTATGTATATTAAGTATGTATTTACAAACAAAAAAGTATTTAAGTACGTATTTATCCGTTATCAAGTTTTCCATGATACAGTTTCTTAATGAAATTAACATAGGCTTAGATAATTGGTGTGATTGTAAGAAGTTATTTATTTATTATTTCTTTTATTTATTTAATACTAGCTTTCCGCCCGCGGCTTCGCCCGCGTGACCTACACGACATTATCCCGCGGGAATGTGATATTTTTCCGGGATAAGAAGTAGCATTATGTTCCTCTCCAGGCTATAAAGTATCTGTGTCTCAAATTTCAGCCAAATCCATTCAGCCGTTTTGGCGTGATTGAGTAACAAACATCCAAACATCCAAACATCTAAACTTTCACATTTATAATATTAGTAGGATTACGTATTGCTTAGACCAAAACTTTGTGATTTTTTTTATCGATAAAATGTTATTATTTTATGTTTTCACTTAGTCCAGTCTCTATCAAGGAGGTTGTAATATCTATAAACTTTTTTCCAAATAATACGTGGTTTAATTTGTATTGTACAAATCAAATCTAAGACTGGGGATTTGCCTTTAAACCCTCTATTAACTTATACAGGGTGTTTTTCTATAAGTGCAATACCTCTTAGGTGGTGATTGTACTCATGGATATGAACAACTTTTACTATGAGGCCAACTCTGCAACTTCACAAAAAAAATCAGCTGTTCCATACATTCTGGTCAGGTAGGTATTAACAAATTGTATGAAACAGCTGATTCTTTTTGTTGAGTTGCAGAGTTGGCCCTATAGTAAAAGTTGTTCATATTCATGAGCACAATCGCCACCTAAGAGGTATTGCACTTATAGAAAAACACCCTATATTATTAAGAATCTAGCGGCTTCTCCCTGGCTTCGCGCGGATGAAATGTAGATGTATTATTCACTTCGATCATTTATTAATTAAACATTGCTCTTAAAGGTGGTTCGTTGAGCTCAGTAGCTCCACCAATGGAAATAAATCAATTACACTTTATTAAAGGCTTAGATCAAAAGTTTCGGTTATTTTGCGCAAATAAAAGATAAAATTCATTTTATAAATATACTTTTAAGAACTCAAACTTACGCAATAAGTCGTGAATGTGAATAGCGCCAAAAGTGGCCACATTTAGCAATATCGACATCCATAACTTAATGCTCATATTTGAGGCCCTGAAAAAACAATAAAAAATTGCATTTTTAACCGACTTCTAAATCAAAAAGGAGGAGGTTCTCTATTCGTCTGTATGTATGTTTTTTTTTTTTTTTTTTTGTTTATGTCCACCGATTACTCGAAGACGGCTGAACCGATTGAAATGGTTCAAACGTTATTACATCAGGTTGGTTTCCAAGTTGGTCCCATTTTGTGAAATTTTGATATCGGTTCAGTAGTTTTCAGGAAATCTTTAAAATACTGTCGTTTTCGTTACCACTTTATGTGAATTTAATACGTATCTTTAGGCATAACTCCTTTGTTTATAAACCGATTTAGATGATTCTTGTTTTGTTAAAAAGGGGATACCTCAAGGTATTTTAGCCGACTTCGAAAAAGGAGGTTTTGAGTTTGATCACATACCTATTTACCAGAAAACACGTAAATTGCCTGCACGATGCAATAAAAAGAGTGAAATAAAAATTATTTTTATAAAAAAATAAAACCGCCTTCTAAAAAACACATCAAAAAAGTAAGAAATAATTCCTCACCAAATAAATAACGTAAGTACTTTGAAGTCGGGCGGGTTTTAACAAAAACCACAAAAAAATGTACATGTTTCACGCCCGACTTCAAAGTACTTACGTTATGTATTTGGTGAGGAATTATTTCTTACTTTTTTGATGTGTTTTTACTCTTTTATTTGCGCGAAATAGCCGAAACTTTTATTCTAATCTAAGCCCTTGATAAATCGTAAATGACTTATTTCCATTGGTGGCGCTACTGAGCTCAACGAACCACCTTAAACACACTCAGCTCGAACTACTGGAGGGATTGTACTAAAATTTGGCACGCAAACAGTTAGGGTGCGACCACATTTTAGCACTTGGGAAGTGTCTATCTTTCAAAAGATTGACTTGGAGAAAAAAAGGTTTTAAAAACCTCAATGTCATTTTGAAAGACCTATCCACCCCCTCGTATAGGTTTAATTGAAAATAAATTTTAGTTTCAGTTCCATCAGCCCGCCCTTTATTTTTTTTTGAAGCGGTTAATAGAATACGTCTTCGTATCAAATTTTAACTTCGTAGGTAATAATCATAATATTTACGGAATAAAGTGACTTACGGACGGACGGACGAACGGACGAACAGACAGACAGACATAACGAATCTATAAGGGTTCCGTATTTTTCCATTTGGCTACTGATCCCCAAAGCGGTAGACAAATTAATCATAATATTTTTATTTCTGAATGAAAGAAACGTTATGAACTGCTTTCATAACAAAGGTAACAATAAAAAAGAGTTTTAATAAGGCAGGCGTACCGGTTTTGGCCAGTTTAAGGATTTTTTCACTTTTAACCGCTTAGTGCTTAATGATCTTAAGTATTTTAGAGAAAATTTATAATGTAGAGTTATAGATAATTTATCGACCTTTAAGGGTACAATCTACAAAGTAAAAAAAAAACAATAGTTTTTTTAATTTAGAACAAATTCTGCGGAGGGGGCCAAATACACCGTTTGCATTGGTTTTGGCCACTTTCATAAAATTACTATATTTATAAGTTGAGTTTATGCTTAATTGATGTCTTATTAGAGTTCTGGACTAAAACACTACATGAAATAGTATTTCAATCACAGCTAGCTCCTTACAACAATTTTATAAGTATACCTTTATCACTTGATTAAAAGAAAATTAGCGGATTGAGTCTAGTGTAGGCTAGTGCCTACACTAGCCTCAATACGCTAATTTTCTAGTACGTTAGCTAACAAAAGTGAGTTGTGAGTATTTTAAAATAAATGAACTTTATTATAGGTTGGAAACTTTCTACTAATGCCAAAGTGGCCAAAGGTGGCACAATGCTAAAACTTCTAGCCCCACTTTTGGCCACTTATTGTTTCCCAACTTTTTGTAAGAACAGTGAAAAAACAACACTTAATCCATCTAGAAGAAACATATTCCAATATGATATAAAATATTAAATAACCATAAAATAATTTTATTGTAGAAAAAAAATGATTTTACAAAACCTTTACCCTTAACATTTTGCTTAAGAATTTTACAAAATGTTAACTTTGAAACATAACACGTGTTTATTTCTAAAATATCGTACTACATAAAAAAAGCTAAGTGCTGTAATTATTAACTAAAAGTCCAATATTTTATTCGCCATTAATAAATATAAGCAATAATTATTTAATTCCTATTTACATAACTTTAAAGTGAAAAGTGACCAAAACCGGTACAGTGGCCAAAACCAGTACGCCTGCCCTACTTATCTTTAAAAACTTTTGAAACTTCAGTCAGATTTATCTTTGTTCTTTTTAGAAACAACTGAAATATTTTTATAGCTGCTACAATGTTTGTTAATAATTCAGATGTTTTGTCTTGTGATATTGAGTTAACAATTAATTATTTATCTTAGATATTTATTTTATTTTAATATAAATAAAACACTTTCACGGATTTTTTCACGCAATTTATTTAACAACTTGGTAAAGTGTTTTATTTATATGGACAGTTCACGCAGAAATCAAAGATGTGTTTATTTATTTTAAGTTTACCTCTCCGCAAAAAGTCAATATACCTACTGTTTTCAATATAACAATGAAAACAAGTTGTTTTTAATGTAAGTATTAAAAGTTGTTCTTTCTTCTCAATTTTCTTGAACTGTCTTTATAGCTTAAAATTTAAACAATTTAATATTATTTTTATCAACGACCAAAGTCAAACTATTTCTAATTCACAAAATCATCACGTTTTATAATTGCGCATAAAAACAGCTTCATAAATCACAATGTCAAACAGAATCTTATTTGACGACGCTACTCTTAAGCAAACCTGATAAGATAACGGAAAGACAGCTGCAGTGCCTTCATTCTCGTTTCAGTTATGGATAACTTCGGTTACCGCGAGATGGGTTGGGCGTCGCCCGTTCAGTCTCCTGCCAGACAACGCCCTACAAGAAGCTTTAGCACCAGACATAGAGAGCCAGAAGAGTTCCCATTGAACAACACTACATACAAACATGTACGAAACATCGACTTGCTCGAAAGCGCTCGAGACACAGGCAAAGCTAAAGACTACATATTCGTCGGCCCATCACCACCGGCTGAAGATGCCCCTAACTTGTACCACAGCTACGATGTCCTAGCACTAGATCCTGAAGCAAGATTGACGGAGGAGTCAGTGAGAAGAGGCCTATGTGAACGCGCGCTTACGTTAGGTGCAGGAAGATTTTTTGATGACGTAGAATGTGGATTGATCACGTCAGAAAACATCGCGGAGCATATCAACTCAGCTCCTGAAGTGGTTGTGAATTTGACATTGTTGTGGTCCGCATTTTTGGCTCGTGATGAGTTACTGCCGATTATTTTGGAAGCTGCTGCTGATATACATTATTCGGAGCCGGCTGGTATGACGGCGTTGCATTTAGCTGCCTTCAGCGGTGCCGGCAGAGCAGCTGCTTTTCTGATATCTCGAGGAGCAGATGTAGATTATGCGCCAAAATACTTTACTCCTCTCCATTGTGCTGCATTTGGAAATTCGTTAGAAGTTGCCGAAGTACTGATTGCAAATGACGCCTCGCTACATGCCGTGGTGCAAAGAGCTGGATGTGAAGATAATCTTGTGCACTGTGCAGTAAGAGCTGATGCCGCGGAATGCATGGAATTGTTTATAGAAAGAGGAGTAGATGCAGGATATGTGACTTCAGGAGGATTAAATGCATTGCATCTTGCTGCAGAACTTGGAGCTCAGCGTTGTTTATCATACTTATTGAAAGAAACTAAGATAAGTGTCAATGGTGCCACTAAACAAAGAGATAAAGAGAGTACAGCTCTGCATTTGGCAGCTGCAAGGGGATACTCAGAATGTGTTGAACTTCTAATATCGGAAGGAGCAAAAGCAAATACAAAGAACCACAGAGGATTCACCGCTCTTCATCTTGCGGCAAGGTGTTCGAGTGTGGAGTGTGTTGAAATTCTTTTGAGAGACGGTAACGCAGATGCGAACGTTGAGGATTTGGATAAGCGCACTCCACTGCACGCCGCCGTCAATCGATCGGAACGTGCCTGTGACATCATCGACATGCTTGTCAGTTGGGGAGCTCAAGTAAACAAAAAGGATGCCTATGGATATTCACCCTTACATATCGCCGCTATGGATGGCTTGACACAGTGTGTTGAAACGCTAATTTTTCTTGGAGCTGACGTCACATCCAAATCGAAAAAAGGACACACCGCCCTCAGTGTCATAGCAAGGAAGACACCAAAATCATTGGCCATTTTACGTCACAACCTCGACAGTGGAATATCACTAAGTCGATCTTCTGAAGGAAATGAAGAGGTTCAAATAGAATTCGATTTTGGCAAATTGCTAAAGTTTTCATATCCACGTGAAATAACGTACCTCAACAGTTTGATTGACGAAGGTCAGAAAGATATATTACTTCATCCATTGTGTTCCGCATTCCTGTTCATGAAATGGCGTAAGATAAGAAAGTTTTACTTGGCTAGATTAATTTTTTGTTTCCTGTTTGTCACTTTTTTGTCTATTTACGTACTAACTGCGGTGGTTAAAACTTGTACTGGTAAATACAGTAAAAAGTACGGCGTACCTAATGAGTTGTGTCAAAAGCAGTCACTGTTAGGTGTTATTCTAAAAAATAACCCAATCGAATTTGAAAGATGGGTACTTATTGGTATAACTGCATTTGAAATTGTACGAAAATTAACTGGTATAACTGGCTATTCCAGTATTTATCAGTATTTTACTACTTTTGAGAATTTAATGGAATGGTTCGTACTTTTATCTGTATTCTCGTTGTATAACATTGAAGAAGACTACAGTTGGCAAAACCATATTGGAGGATACGCAGTTTTAGGTGCTTGGACCAATTTGATGTTAATGATGGGCCAACTTCCCATGTTTGGCGATTATGTAGCGATGTATCAGAAAGTTTTAACCGAATTCTTAAAGCTTTTGCTGGCTTATGTTTGTCTTTTGTTGGGTTTTGCTATCTGCTTTTGCGTTGTTTTCCCGAACGAAGAAATGTTTTCAAATCCACTGATGGGCTTTATAAGTACCTTATCTATGATGGTCGGCGAACTAAATTTAAATATTCTTATCAACGATCCTATAGCGGAAGATCCTCCCTTAGTGTTTGAACTGTCTTCCCAAATAATATTCATCTTGTTCCTCATGTTTGTTACTATAATTTTGATGAACTTGCTTGTCGGTATTGCTGTCCATGATATTCAAGGATTGCGAAAAACCGCCGGATTATCTAAGCTAGTAAGACAGACTAAGCTAATCTTGTTTGTTGAAATGGGTATGTTTAGTGCATGGTTGCCGAAATGCTTACACAAATATGTCTACAGAACAGCTTTAGTATCTCCAGAAGCAGGAAAAGTGATATTGAGTGTAAAACCTTTGAACCCACGAGAAAAGAGATTGCCCACAGATATTATGATGGCTGCTTACGAATTAGCGCAACTGAACAAAGTTAAATATGGGAGATCTGTGAAAGAGATGTTGTATAAAAACAAGTATTCATCGAAGTTGAATGAGTCACAGCCCAGTGATAACAATTTTAACATTGAAATAAGAGGCATGCAAGAGAAGATTGACCAAACTACTTTCAATTTGAAGAAAATTGACCAAGAGTTGAGGCATTTAAATACTTTGCTCAGTGAACAGCATGTTTTGCTGCAAAGCTTCATCAAATGTACCGACTTGGTGCCTTATAAAGGTACTTATGTTACTTCTCCGACGTATAGTGAAACGTCGCCTTTTTTCTATCAAAGTAACGGTGATGTAAAGTAGTCTATTTTAAGAATTGTTGATGGATCAGGGTTTTGAACATGAGAGTCTGATTTAGAACGTAAATGTTTGTTATAATCAGCACACTGGATGAAAAGATGGAAAGTGTTATAGAGACTACTATAAATATGATACTTTTCGAATTACGTTTAGTTTTTAAACGACAACGAAGTCAACGAATTTGGTTATGCAATTGTATTGTGTAACTACCGAAACATTGTCAGAGTTTCATGAGCATATTTGTCTTCACTATCTAAACTTTTATTTAGTTTTCTTTTATCAAAAAATCCGGCAAAATAGCGTTCATGATTTGCGGTAATGTTAAGCCAAAGTGTATTTAGATGATAAGATGTGCACGTTTTTAGTTCTTGTTATATCACGTTTCCGACGGTTGATTTGTGAGAAATAATAAAATTTTATATGCCTGTTATAGTTTTAATAATTATAATTTTAATTATGATTTATTATAAATGAATGTATTCTCTTACTTTCTGTTCTTGAATTTTTTTTTAACTGAATTCATGAAAATTATACTTAACTTAAAAAATACGTCAGGAGTTTGAGGAACTCATTCAAGAACTCACAAATAAACGAAAACAACAATTTTGACAAAAGAAAAGATGTGAATTTGAATAATTAGAATTTTATGAGGATTGAATAAATAAAAAGAATATCTATATACAAAAGTATAACAATAAAATTTCCTCAAGGTTATAAATAAAAAGACTGATGACTAATAAAGAGAATAGTTGGTTACAAATTTAAAATGGCACAATAATTAAAGCAAAAAGTGCTACCCCGTTCTGAATCAAAAATAAACCATAGCAAATAATGGGGAGACTATAATGTAGAAGAGCAATGATTTGAATGTAATTATTTACTTAGGATTAAAAATAGAGGGACCGAGGCACCTGCGGGCAACGTGTTTGATAAAGACGTGACGCGAGCTTCGTAATCGCAAGTATTTGTACAGGCACTGAGAAAAGAAAAGGACTCACTAAAACTAATCATTTTGTTCATAGTTTCATGACTAACTAAACTATGGATGATATGACATGACAACTATGGATGATTCCGAAATCAATTATAATTATAGGAAAAATGTGATAGTAAAAACCACGAGCCCCATAAGTAGCTTTCAGGCGGGATTACTTATGGGGCTCGTGGTTTTTTACTATCACATTTTTCCTATACTTACAAAATTGCATTGTGAATGCATAAAAAAATAATATAAAATCTCAATTATAATTATTATTATTGTTATTATAGTGTTTTAAACAACATAAGTCGAAATCATATCATACCAATTCTTGTCTGATTTGAACTTGATTTAAGAATTTCTCGAACGTATACGTATATATGTCAATAACTATTCCATAAAAACAATTTCATACATAATAATACGATCACGATAATGGTTAACATAATGCTAATATTACACGATTCAACCAAATTGATTCACTTTGGTTGAAAGGCGGAGAAATACCGGCGCACATTGACACTGAATGATTCACTTTTACGTTTACATTGTTTAATTTGGTTGCTTCATCCAGATTGAAAGGCAAAAGTGAACCGTGTATTTCCGCTATAACGACAGTTTTTCGTGCTAGGGCTACATTAGACGATACAAAGCACTCCATTGGTAGGTCTGTCATTCTATCTATATCTAAACATTACAAATATTGCGAAGATTGCTGAATGGTGATGGTACGGCCTCAGTATCACTAAAACTTACTACAGTTGCTACTAATGAATTTCTCTATGACAGTACTACCATTGACAAGGTCAGCGCTGCAAGTCTACATAGCCGTCTAATTGTTATCGGTGCCAGCGCGCACGCAGCCAGTTCCGGAGCTAATCAGAGATCAGGGTGCCTACCATCAAGTATAAGAAAGCGATTCAAAACTGGTGCGTTCCATAATAGGTTCCTAAAATGAATTGCTTTATTTCGTACCATGACCTTCTAAAAACCGAATCATGTGAATGAACAAACGATTTGTGTCCTTATTTCTTCTACCCGTCTCTTTCACTCGATTCTGTCATGCCCGGAGAGTGAGAGGGATGGGTATAACCTGCAGGTGTCATGTTAGCTCGACCGAGTTATAAGTCAATTATGAGTCCATGACACCTAAGCGGCTGTGAAATGTCGCTGAATCGCTTGTCATTGACGCAATAGAATCTTGATCGCATAAGCGAAGCAGATCAGTTTAGGTCCTAATAAACAAATCCGCAATAAGAGTTGATGGTAGGCACCCAGGGGTGCGATTCTGTGTGGATAAGCCTTGCCACACACGGGCTGCCGAAAAACGCCGCCGTCACCGACCTCTATCCTGTAGTTTTCATACATTTTATATGAACGCCGACGCCGCTTGTCGTCACTTGTTTCTTCATCTAGCTTTTCCGCCGACACTTTTATCACTTGACATTGGTATTCGAATCTTTATGTCAAATTCATAACAAACAAGTGAAAGTAGACAGCAATGAATGACCTATGCGAGTTGGTGATCGATTTTCAGAGAAGCGACCTTCTGTGTAGGCCACAGAAAAAGATTTCTTGTTCTGTGGTGTAGGCTTATTCACAATCAAGTGAAAATGTTTCAGAATACAGAATCTTTGGATTATCTCAGTCATTAACTTTTATAAATACAAAGACAAAGCGTCCATTCTCGAACGGTTGTGAATTAGAGGAAAGAATGGCTAATATTATTAAACAGTGTTTGTACAATATTGCAAAATAAGTCAAATATTTAGAATCGAACGAACAATGAACATGGTTCGATACGTTCGTAGTAAGCCCTTTTTGAAAAAGCGCCGTTTTTATATCTTTAGGTATATGTGATATGTTCTTGTTATTTAAGTTAAATATCGAGCAGTGGTCTTAGATTGACATTTTCTAGATCTTTTTATTCTTGATTGCAGCCAACGACATACTTAAGTAGGTAGGTACTCGTTACTGACGTATTTTTATAGCACGCTTTACTTTTTACCACTTTGTAGTTACGTATGTAACGATAAGTTGTTGCGCGCGACTTCGCATCGCATGCACGGTGAAGTGCAATCAAAATTACAGCCGTTTATAAATGCATTAATTCTGTGATAAGGTTTTATTGCTGCAAAAAAGAAGTAGCAATGTATCCCATCAATCTGTCAAATGAAGCCGATACCGATGCTGACGACTAGCCCCTATTATTCAGAAGTTCCAAGGTCAACAGCTACTTTTGTAAAGATACGAACTACGGAGTAAGGATCTTTCACGCATAATGGTTATACACAAGAGATTTTTTTTTCGTGTTCTGTGGGTTATACCTACTTATAAGTAGTACCTACATACTTTACTTGCAAACATATATTACGTGTGTAAATTACAAAAAAAATATATTAAATTAACCACCTACGAAAAAAACCACACGGTTGTGCATTTCCACGTAGTAGTCCCCCGACTGAGAGAGGAATTTTGCTTTTCAGATTTTTTTGTCTATACTAATATTATAAAGAGGACCGATTTAGAAAATTCTTTTACCATTAGAAAGCTACATTCTTCCCGAGTGACATAGGCTATATTTTATCCCGATATTCCCACGGGAACGGGTACCGCGCGGGTGAAACCGCGAGGATCCTTTAGTATGAAATAAATCTAAGAAAGCTCCCACATCCAAGCTTGTTTTTCTACTACAGGGAAATGTTTAACCATCATCATACCTATCTTACTGATAAGGCTTGGGAGGCATGAACTATTCCTCCAAAAACCCTATGGAGGAACTGACTATCTTATCTCAATTGCCGGAAGAACATTGATGTTAGGGTGGTAGATTTAGATAAGATAGTGGTAGCCAAGCTATCGTGGTTCCTGAAAAGTACTACCATTTAGGTTCTTTTACTGAGTTTCTATACCAGTATCGTTGTAGAATGAATGAATGAATAAAATAAACATTCCGCTGTCATTTACAAACAGCAATTTTCAAAGCTTCAGTGATATTTAGTAGGTGCTCGCTAGTACTTTAGAGCTTATTTTCGTATGAAGGTAGCATTCCGAACGGCGCCTATTCCGTCGTCGCGCTTTGAGAATAACGACTAATTGCGTGTGCGCATGCCGCTGAGTTAGGGCTGAGAAAGATATATTGCACATTAATTAAATTGTATGGTTTGAGGACTGGGCTGAAGAAGTACTGAAGACCTGTTGCAAAAAGAATCTTTGTTTTCAACTGACTTGTATGTTACAGCTTTGCACCGACTTCAGACAGATCCACTGGGCTCCAAGTCTGCTAATTTTAATTAAATAAGATTCTATTGATATTCAATTGAGACTCAATTACGATTCCATTACGATTAAAACAAATTGGGTATTCTGTAAAAACTTGTACGTCAGCTCAATAGAATCGCAATTGAATCGTAATGGAGTCTCAGTTGGATAGTTAATGGTGTTGCCTTCTAAAATCTACTAAGAGACTAAATTAATGAATGACCGATAGTTTTGATAAAAATAAACGTTTTTGTATCATTTAGGATAATCAAATAGAATTAAAATTGTCCGCGATGAAGGGCATTGTTAGTAAAACATGACACAATGATAATAAAACACTTTTATTCAAATACGGTGGCTGTAACCCAATTGTCATTGAGAGTCCTGTCAAACAAATGTCAAATGATAGTAGAATACCGATTAACTCCACAATCGAGCTACGATTGTAATACATTTATGATTGTTGCAGACTAGCAAATATTCCGATGGCAGTTCAATGGCAGTTCAGTCGTATACCATTGGTCTTAAGTTAGTAGCAGAATACCAAAAATGTCAAAAACCGCTATTGAGATCCAATTAAGATTCAATTGAACCATTTGTAAATTAGCAGACTTGGGGCCCTGATCTGTTCCAAGTTCTTAGACTGGTTATTAATAACGTGTTAATACTTATAGCGAAACTGAGAAACTGGTTTGTTCAGAATCGAGAGTAGAATCGATTCCACACATTTTTGATAAAGGTTAAATTTTCAAAAAAATTGCTTTATTTTTTGCCGCTTCTAAAAATGTTTGTGTCTACTGCCTATTCATTCAATACGTGCGCGACCCGTCACGTGCTCTCTTACGTCATTGTAGAGCTTAAAATCTTCGATAAAATCTGTCAGAAAGTCACGGAGACCTATGAGTGCCTATGAGCACGAATATCTTGAAGGTTCTTTTAAAAAAAATTATTTTTTAAATTTTCTAAATAAATTAGGTGGGGTGTATGGACTTTTCGGCTATTGCATTAACTAGTTGTACTTATAGAAAAAGTAAAAGTTTATAGGATATCTCAGTAGAGATAAGTTCAAAAACTAAAACCCGACTACTGAAAAATCACGCTCTAAAAAGTATGAAACAAGATAATATTCTCATCTGAAATTGCTGTGGTCGTATGCCACTTTTTAACCGACTTCTAAATCAAAAAGGAGGAGGTTCTCTATTCGTCTGTATGTATGTTTTTTCTCTTTTTCCCTAGAATGAAAATATTGTTTTGTTATATTATATAGTCGCGGGCATACGACCACGGCAATTTCAGATGAGAATATTTTCTTGTTTCATACTTTTTAGAGCGTGATTTTTCAGTAGTCGGGTTTTAGTTTTTGAACTTAATTTTTATTTACATTATTTTGGGGTCATAATTTGGCGCTGTGTAGTGCCGGCACATAAAAATAATAGCACTACCCCCTTTCTTCTCGCAGGTGTCGTAAGAGGCAACAGATGGAAAACTGCCATCAAGAGAGGGGCAGCAGCGTCTCCATGTAACAGCAGGACATATTTTTAATATTTTTTTTGTTTATAGTGAGGGCAAATACAGTCTTTTCGTATACCGCTAACGGTATGATGGACTCAGTCAGACAAGGTCTGTCTCTCGCCGCGCTCAGCCCTCCCGCCAAGCCCAATAGGCTTCGCGAACAGCAGGACATACTGCGATCGCCAACACTTGGCAGGCCAAGCGTGGCGATTATTTTCAATAATTTAATAGTAACTTTACAATATTGACAGCCCTTGCACATTCCTGGATCCATTTATTTACGAACAGGCTAATAAGCCAGGTGACTGCAAGTCCGATAGGCGATGAGTCGTACTTTGATGCAAACATGCGAATAAATCATACTTCGTGAGACTTAATATGACGTTTAAAGTCTGTCCTAGATTTCAACTGTGGTCTTTTTGCCTTATTTCTTCAACAAATGACTGTCTGGAATTTGGGTTTATTTGTGAATGTCGTTTGTTCTGGTTACTGCTGAAAACTGTAAAGTTTAAAGATGACTGTAAATAGCCTACATAATCTTGTATTTTGGTGATGTTTTATACCGTCTCTATGGTCTAATCATCTAATGGTAGTGGTACACAACACCGATATCAGGCCCAGAGGTCTCAATTTCGATTCCCAGTGGGGGCACATATGGAATTCGGTTTGGTTGGTTTGGTACCATTTGTACCATCTTATCTAAGTTATCATTACCATCGTTACCTACTATCTTATCTAAGTTTGACGCCATAACAATGATGTTTTCAGCATTATTGTGTTTTGCCAGTTAAATATAAGATAGCCAGTTCCTGAGTGAATGAGGATTCCGGGAGTAGTGCGCTTCCACTTTTAGCCTATCACACATCAGGATGATGGCTCAGTGCTACATACACCGTTGTTGATAAAAAAAAACTTTGATAATAATCCTTCTGGGGCCTTATCACGAGGTGTAAAACAATGTTAAAGTAATATTGGAAACTAAATAGCGCAATACGCAGTTAAAGCTCCGTCCTATAATTAACATTGTTAGTATACCTACACGTTCAGATGAGAACTATATCTTTTGATATGCAAATTAAAATAGCCCATATAGTGAATCACTACGATGACTTTATTATTTTTAAATATTAATATTATTATGTGTATCACACATTTGTGAATTTTTCTTACTACGAATTGACGAATTAACTGAATTTTACTTACGGAAATACAAAATATTTTAGAAAAATGTCTTACTTTAGATTTTTAAGAAATTGAAATAGAAATAATGTTTATTTAGTCCTAGCGGTACGCCAAACCGGAACGACTGATTTTTAGGCCATAAGAATCATATAGACCCATAGCACGAAAAAAACGAAAAAGGAGAGGAGTTATGACGTCATCTTCTATTTTTGTATACTTACCGACAAAAAAAATTTTTTTTTTTTTTTGTTTAATGTATCTAATGAAAGAGCTTACTAAGACGATTCTAAAAATGAATTACATCATTATATTTCTGTTTCATATTTTAAATTAAAATAAAAATCATTTTCAAAACATACCAAGTATGGGCTCCTCCAGATATGATACGGTTGAATCAATAAAATATACTATGCGATTATTATAAGAATAGGACGGGTTGTTGACAAACTTCACTCTGAAAAGGTACAGTTCGCAAGAAAGTACAAAACAAAATGAAAATAGTTTATTTTTATTTTGGCAGAACGTGGTTTGAGTATTGCCACTTTCAAAACGAAGTTTTTTTTATTTTTTTAATTCAACTTACTCGTCATGCCAGTGCCAGACATAGCACAAACATTTGAATAAATGTTCGGACACATGTGTAGCACGGGTATTTGAGTATTTGTTCAAAGCTTTGTTAAAATACTAGAGCATATTTCTACAGTACTTTGCAATGTCAGAAGGAAAAGTCTTCAATGTCTTTGTAGCAGTAGCAGCTGCAGTAGCAGTTCAGACCAGCGGGACGATTATTCTCAAATGAGTGGAATAGAAGAGGTGGAATAGCATTAGCAAGCATAATGTGTATTGATTTACAATTGGCGGATTCACGAAAGGCGCCTCCACGAGTGGCTTGATTGAATCGCTCCCCGTGATACCAATACCAATTTTATTGTAGTGTTGATTATAAAATTATTTTCATAATCAAGTTTAATTTAAATATTAAACCAGTAAATAGAATCAACATTCAATTTATTCTGTGTTATTGAAGCATAGTATTAAAGTACCCCGCAGAACAATAAGTATGAAAAAATGGGTTCAGCAGTTAAATACCTATCACAAAATTTTAATTTGATTGAGATTCAAATTACCTGATCATTTTCGTAAAAGCATACTTTCATGAGTCCTATACTTTTCGAAAAAATCAAGTTAATGATTTGTATTTATCTGCAAGTTATTCATATGTTTTGGTTTGCACGAACATCATTATTAATTTATCGTAAGCTATGACATGATCAGCCCCCTGATTCACGATTTAAATTTCTTTTTTGCACACCATACTGAAGTGAAGTGAAGTTAGTTTGACAGCACTTTGACAGCTTGACGTCACAAAATGGCGGCGTCCCTATCCTATTCTTATAATAATCGCATAGTACCTTAAATGATAGGTAATAGCCATATATCAAACCCCAAGAAAGCAATTTTGAAAATATTTACATTTAGTATTTTTTATAAGTAATTTAAAAAAATTAAGTACTTACCTACCTACCTACTTACATAATTTGTTCATACTTTGTACTAACAAAAATTTGTAGGTAATTATGTGCAAAAATAATAAAAAATACAATGTACTTAAATATTTTCAAAATTGCCGTCTTGGGGTTTGATATAAGGCAAATTTTATAAATAATGACGATATTTTTTGTCTTTATCGACCCATGTTTCTAGGAGAAAATTGTTTAGTTACCGATTCCGACTAGATCTCAAGATTTTAAAAATTTGTGCAGTGTTTAAAAATTTATCCTGTATTATTATGTCAATATTCAATCACATTAAAGTTGGTACAAGGTACATGATCTGACCCATATGATATGGCCGAAGGCTTAGTAAACAGGATAAATAAGATATCGAACCAGTAGTAAATAATAATCAGCTTCTTGCAATACAGACACTTTTCCATTCCATACAAGTCAGTGAACGAATATAACTATTGAAGCAGTCTTTTCATGCTATCTAGCCCTCATTTATTATTGACTCCGTTTTTCGCACAAATGCCGTACGCACACAATAACAATTAATTATTCACTTCAATAGTAAGAAGCAAAAAACAAAACAACATAAAACTGACGGTAAAGTCGATAACTGACAGTTTTAAGAGGTGCAATTTTCGAGCCTCGGAAATGCTTCCATAGAATGCGTTCACTGATCCAAATAGTATCGAAAATTGAACTGAAGTTACTTAGGGCTTAATATATTTTCAATTTAGTACTTATTAGAGAGTTATTTAAAGATAGTAGATATGGCACCATATTCGAACTTTGTTCGGAGCAAATAGTACGAACTACAAGAGTATACAATAGCTAAATTTTGCTGCATAAAAAGTTATAGGCGCTATCATTCAATTCAGTGAGTAGTCCAAGCAAGAATAGGGCGTGCAGTTTCGTTTCGTTTCAGTTTTAAAATTGGTTTACGAAACTAGCTCCATTACTTTCAAAATTTCGGATTTCCGTAAGAAAAACACATTTTGTAGGTACCATTACATAGTAAAAATTGTATTGTTCTTGCAAAAAAGATATTTCAAAAACAGATCCAGCCATCTGCAGCTGAGAGAGCTCAGGTGGTTACAATACAAGCAAGAAAACGTACATACATGATCATCATCAATTCTGCCGTACGACGCCTACTGGCGGGCATAGGCCTCCCCCTAGGATCTTCACGATGATCGGCCCTGCGCTGCCCGCATCTAGCGGCTGCCCGCGACCTTGACCAGGGCCCCGATCGCGGTAATTCTATGACGTGTACGTGCAGTTGAAGTGCAGTTGACGTGCAAAACCGTTTTTGATAACGCGCGGCTTTGACAGTGCGGCAACGTTTTCTCTCCCGGTGATAATCTTTGGAACTAAAACAGTTTTCATACGACAGTCTATTTTGACAACTAATTTCGTATTGCAAGTGGTTCCTCTGTCACGGATGTCACCGGATCAGACAGGATTGTAGGACTATAGGTTTGCGTGACGTGTGCGTCGTTATGTCATTACGGCAATACGAAGTCAAACGTCAAGGCCCAAACGCGATGAAGACGCGCAGCATAGAATTACGGCGATTGGCCCGCAGATCGTCGGTCGACTTGTAGAGAGCCTGCCCACTGAACGTCATCCGGTTCGCGGTCGCCATTCGAGAACCTTTCCGCAACAACGGCGAGCGGTACATAGTTACATCACCTTTTCACAAACGATTATTTTATGGTTTTAAATTATTTTTATGCATTTACAATGCAATTACATAATAACCTAAATCTGCGAATAAGACTAATCTTGCGAAATCTTTAAAAAAATTTCCTAAACCATTTTATTGTATATTTATCCTGCCATTACTTTGTAAATCATTTGACCATATTCATACGCTATATATGGCAAGCTATACAGAAGGCCGAAAAGTATAAATTGGCAATATTTTGCTTAGCGTTCGTGGACCATGAGAGAAATCAGAATATGTTTTATTCATTTTAGGCTGTGTATCAGCCTTACACTTGTGAACGTCAATGAACAAGATAGATATCTAAAAAAATAAATAATATGTAGTTTAAAAAACTAAAAACACACACTTTTATAGGAACAGACTAAAAAGTACAAAATAACCGTCTATTCAGTGACACCAACCAAAAACGTAGCGAGTAAAATAATAAATATAAATGCCAAACAAAGGTAATAAAACTTTGAATAGTATAATAAGCAGTGCCATACAAGCCACAATAAAATAAATCTAATAACAACAAAACATAACAAATCTGCATATTTTGAGACAAGAAGCCAGGAGCCGAACCATCCCAAGGGTGGCACCCGTTCACGAGCATGACGCATGAACCAGCCATCGCTTCGCCATATGTTAGGGAACGTAACGACCCTCCTCACACGACACCACCGCAGAAATGTTTACAGAGAGCTGATTATGTGGTGATATAGCTGAAGGTGGAAGCACACTTCTCCTGGAATGGAATCTTCAATCACTGAGGAACTGGCTATCTTATCTCTAACTGTCAGAATGGCGTCAGACTTATAGATGGTGGTAGCTAGCCAAGCAGACTTTGAACAAGCCCTACCACCAACCAAACCGAATATACTATGTACCCCACTGGGAATCGAACCCGGGACCTCTGGGTCTGATACCGGTAGTATGTACCACTAGACCACAAAGGCGGTTGCTATAATAGCCTACTATATTAAAAATTATTATGAAAGTCATCATTTACTTAAGATGTCCAAGTGTCCAAATGATAGGACTTGATAATAAATGGATACTAATCTCTATATCTCCAAAGCAACCGAATAATTAAAATTTATTACCCCTTCTTATGTCATAATATTTAATGCCGATTTATACTGAAAAGATACGATAACGTATAGGGATATATAAATAAAAGATTACTGGTACAGTTTAAGTATTCTGTATAATTCTGTGTTAGAGTATACTGTTGCAGTGAAAACTGTCAGGATGGCGCAGTTGTTCTTGCTAGCTTTAGCACTATTTGCAGGTAATGCTATATTTGTATAATAGTCTACAATATATTCTACTCAAAAGATTATAGGGACTTTAGCGTCTCATAGATGAGTAACTTATTGCATCTCTGCAATGATTTTTTTGTCAATGGAGAGACCAAACGCCCAATTGTCAAATCTCGTTTTGAAAGTTGCTGCTCAATTTTCTCAAAAAGGAAAAACAATAAGTCAAACTTCATGTGCCATATTATTATCCTAGAACCCAGGTAGGCCGATGCAAATTTAATCTTTGCCGGTGGGGTTATTCCTCAGATGAAGGATGTGAATGTGGTGCCTCTTCCCAAACTATTGCCCGAATTCTCTCCGAACGCTAATCATCTTTGGGAGCGTCTCAAACATCATGGCATCTCTTTCATACGTTTGACGTTTAAAGTGACAGAGCGATGTGTGAGACCACAGCCGTCTCTATCGTCTTCTACAAGCCATGCTTGTTCTATGATACGGAACGGCAACATTGCTGTGAACCGGTTTACTCCTCTGAGTACTAAATCCTATGGAGGTGGCATACCTACGAAAAAGTAAGGTGTAACTAAGTAAAAATGTAAGAAAATCTTGGAATTCAATTTTAAACTACTTCTAATTGTCCAGCCGTTTCAGAGATTAACCGGAACAAACAGACAGACAGACAAAAATTGTAAAACATGTCATTTTGGTATATGTACCGTATATATAATCATATGCACGTAGTAAAAAGCGGTTATTTTAATGTTACAAACAGACATTACAATTTTATTTCTTTGTATAGATGTATAGAAGATATGCCATCTCCATAGGATTCAGTACTCGAGCTTTACTCGCTGTTTACCTGTCAAACGGTGCAAACGGTGTCAAATCGGTTCACTTAAAACTACGTTGCCAACTTTATGCGCATGGCTTGTAGAAGACGATAGAGATGGCTGTGGTGAGACGCTCCCAAAGATAAGTAGCGTACGAGTATTCGGGCATTAGTCACACCTTTTGTCCTGCTCAGCGTGCCCTTTTCATCTTGCACACGCGAGGACCTCTATAACGCCACTGAAAACGCTATACGTGTGGCGCAATTTTGGTCTAACAAGAACTAAAGCCGAACAATCGACACGCTAAGAAGAAGATCCTACTTCCTACTTCCTACTAATACTTACCTACTATAAATGTGAAAGTTTAGATGTTTGAATGTTTGTTACTCAATCACGCCAAAACGGCTGAACGGATGTGGCTGAAATTTGGGACACATATACTTTGTAGCCTGGAGAAGAACTTTTTATCCCGGAAAAATATCACATTCCCGCGGGATAGCCTCGTGTAAAGCTGTAACGATATATGCAGCGTTGAGATCGGTTCATTGTTTTTCCTTATTAAGAAAATTTAGTGGCTTTTGGTAGTTTTTTAAAACGAGATTTGGCAATGGGGCGTTTGGTCTCTCCATTGACGTAAAAATGGAGTAGTACTTATAGTCTTAACTTTATTAGGATAATGTTTTTAGTAAAGTTAAAATAAAGAAAATTAAGTAGTATAGTAACTTTATTAGGATACAGTTTTTATTAAAGTAAAAATGAAGAAGATTTATGAATATTGCAAGCGATGAGCTATCACGCATCATGCAAAGTTCTTTCTTTGCGATGACAACTGTGTAGCCCTACCACGAAAATTTTTCGTTGTCGTAAACTTTATCGTGATCGTATTATTTTGTATGAAAACCAGAGCAGCGCCTCCTTCGGTCGTTTAAGGAACTGAAATTCAATACATATTTCGAAGCAGCACTTTGACAGCTTTTGAAGGACGGTATAGTTTACTATTCGAATGGGTCGGGTTATCACTCGTCAGTTTCCCTAATTAGCCAGTTTTTGTCATAAACTCGTCAGTTTCTTTATTCGTCAATTCCTTGAAATTTTTTAAGTCGTCAGTTTCTTTAATTCGCCAGTTTCGATAACTCGTCAGTTTCCTCATTTGGTCTGTTTGTGTAATTCGTCATTTTTCGTTAATTGGTCAATCAGTTTTTGTACAGTTACGTACAAATATTAAATACATTTTATTTATTACATTTTATTTACCCTCTCTACACACACTCACTCACATTCATTTTACTCACCGTGAGAGGTTCACTAAATAAAATTAATTTTAATTTTAAGGCACTAAAATGATTCTGGCATATTTTTGTTAGTTTAGTTTACTTATATTTTTAACATTCTAGTTAAACCTTCTTTTGATTATAGTGAGAGAAAGAGCACTGCACCTGAGATACAGGTTTTCTAGTTCGGGTGCAGATGTTTACAATTGTCTTGTTTTTATTAAGGTTTAATACAATAAGCTCTAAGTTATGTTTATGGTTATAGTAATAACTTATGTAGTTATCAAAACATGTATTTTTCCTTGGTTATCAATAAATTATTATTTATTATTATTATTTATTATTATTATTAACAACAAACTTCTTACTTTTTTGCTGTATCAATGTCAAATCTGCTTTTTTGCAGTGACAATGTCATCTATTATGCTTGATTACTTCAGTTATTGCTTTCTTTGTGGATTTTTACTTATTAACAAAATATTGTTACAATTATTTTTTTATTTTAAACCTGCCTGGGAATTGATTTTTTTAGTTTTCAACCTACTTTTAATAAAATAAACTAAAATTACCTACCTACTTATATCTTGTGTGTATTTGGACTATGACAGTATCAACATGACTGTACCGGACTGACGAATTGCATAAATTGACAAGTTAAGTAAAGTGACGAGTTATAGAAACTGACAAAAGAGGAAACTGACCTATTAACGAATTTCGCGACACTGACGAATGAGGTAAACTGACCAGTTAGAGAAACTGGCTAATTAGGGAAACTGACGAGTGATAACCCGACCCGCCAGTTGAATTTACATGACTTTTGGCTAATTGCCATTGCAACCAAGCTGCCGCCAAGTGTGGTAGTGCTAAGATGTTGTTAGACAATTTGTCATGTCTTGATTGCCGTCGACTGCTGGCGTCACTAATGCCAAGGTATGCCAAAGAGATAGAGCCTTTATCTCGTCTTAAATTCAATAGCGCTATCGTAGATGTCGATGGCGTAGCTTCATTGACGTTCATAAGTGTTGTTAAACAAACCTAACTTGAATAAACGATATTGAATTTTGAATTTTATCTTATACTGATCTGAAGTGAAATTATTTGGTTCTGAGTCTTAATCGGAGTTGATTTTATAGTAAAGAAATGAACCTACCTGAGAATTAAGTTGGTGATCGGACTATAAGATCGAAGGAAAAAATTTAAACTTTATTTAGGTTGCTAATTGTCTGTAGGACTAGCTTCTACATATTTCTTCCTGTTATATATACCTACACCAAATATTTTTGCGAAGATTACAAAATTTACAAAAAGATTAGAAAAAAAAATTAAGATGGTGTCCTTATTATTTATTTATGAGAGAATCTAACATAAATGTACAAATTAATTGTTTAATTATTATTACTTACGAAAAATGTAAAGACTCGCTGAAGCTCAATTAACAGACATCGTGCACTTTCCGTTTTTAGTCAACCGATAGTTTAATTGAAACATCTTAAGTCATTGCTTAAAATCTTACTTTCAGGCACCTGCTATGCCGCAGTCCCCAGCAGGATCGTAGGCGGGCAAGCCACCACCATCAGTCGTCACCCCTCGATGGTCCAGGTGGAGTTCCAAGGCGTCTTCTCAGGCACCTGGTCGCAGAACTGCGCAGCCAACGTCCTTACGACAAGATGGGTGCTATCTGCTGCCCAGTGCTTCTCCGGCGAGTAAGTATGTTCTCCCTGGAATCCCTGCTACGCTAAAGTAGCCAGGATCGTAGGTGGGCAAGCCACACAATCAGTCGTCACCCCTCGATGGTTATTATTATTATTATTAGTTAGTAGTTAGTTAGTATAGGTACTAACCTACCACAAGATGGGTGCTGTATGTTGCCCAGTGCTTCTCCGGCGAGTAAATGTGATCTCTCTGAGCTTCCTTACAAATTTAAAGTATCCAGCTTCATAGGTGAGCAAGCCGCCACAATCAACCATCCGTCACCCTTCGATGGTCCAAGTGGAGTCCCAGGAAGTCTTCACTGGTACCAGGTCACAGAACAGCGCCGGCAATTTCCTCACCATCAGGTTACTGGTGTCTGCTGCTTCTTGCTTCTCTGGCGAGTTGGTGCACAATTGAACTCTATTCAAAAGCAAGCGTTCGCCCGATATTTCATTCGCGCGAACAGAAAGTGAAAGAGTAATTTTAGGTACGTATAAAGTTCGTATTTGAATGCACCCAGAGGAGGCAGTAGGCTAAACTGCGTTTATAGTAACTAAGACTTCCACCAGGACCTGCGTAGTGGCTTATTGTTCATCATTCTAAAAAAACGATTGGTGACGAATGCATAGCCAACATTACATAAACTTTAGAGTTAGACTAACCTAAAGTTAAATATGATTTTTTTTTCCACAACGGGGTAGCACTTAGCCTTCATCACACCCGATGTTAAGTGGCGATAAGGCTGAAGGTGGAAGCGCACTACTCCCAGAATCCTCAATTACTAAGGAACTGGCTATCTTATCTTTAACTGCCCAAACACAATAATGCTAAAAACATCATTGTTATGGCGTCAGACTTAGATAAGATGGTGGTAGCTAGCCAAGCGGACAAAGAACAAGTCCTACCACCAACCAAACTGAATACAATATGTACCCCCACTGGGAATCGAACCCGGGACCATTGGACACAATCACACATATTGCCAAATTATAGTAGCTTGAGCACTAGTTTTATGGAAATTGGAAACAACGACGGTCATTACCTCAAACAACCAGATTCGAGGAAATATTGAAAAGTTCATTGGAATCGAACACGGGATCTACACGGCACCTTGAATACTGGCCGCGGAGGTCATGGAAATCAAATGACACTTTATCTTTAGTTACTTATCGTATCAACTCTTTAATTCCAGCTTATACCAGCCCCGCTTTAGGCGCATCAGAGCTGGTACCACCTACCGCAATATCGGTGGTCTTGTCCTCCAAGTTCAACGGGCAGTCAACCACCCCTCCTACGGCAATAACGGCCATGATGGCGACATCAGTGCGGTCCAACTCAGCGGTGTCCTGGTGTACAGCCCAGTGATCCAACAAGCTACCATCATCAGCCCTGGGCAATTCATCCCTGAGAGCATGCCTGTTATAAGCGCTGGATGGGGCAGAACTAGTGTGAGTTCATAATTACAAGAGCACTACCTAGACAATATGTCTTGATTACTTTTCATTATTATCAGAAACTTTAAAGTTGTTTAAATTTTTACTTTTTGCATTCACAATGCAATTTTTATTATTGAAAAATGGAAAATGAAGTATTTGGAAAAAATTTACCCGCCTCACAACTAGCTCCGATGGGCTCGAACCCACGACCTTTCGCTTTCCGGGCGACCGTTCTAACCCCTGAGCTATACGGAGTCGTTACGAGAAGCGTCGAATTTATCCAATACTTCTTACGCGCTGTATAGCCAGCGTTAGTTTCATCAATGTGAAGATATTCTACCCTCTCAGGTGAGCTCAGGGACCGTAATCTGAAACGCTAATCCGAAACTTCGATTAGCCCCACCCCTTTCACTCGATTCTGTTCTGACTAGAGAGTGAGAGGGACGGGTATAACGAAGTTTCGGGTTTTGCGTTTCAGAGTCGGCCCTCGGGTCAGGTCCGTAGCTCAGAAGTTAGAGCAGTCGCCCGGAAAGCGAAAGGTCGTGAGTTCGAGTCCCATCGGAGCTAGGTACATAGAAAAAACATACATAAAGTCAGATGTACAGTCGCCTGCACTTCAGACTACCACAAAATGTCCAATATCTACAAACGGTTTTGAACTTACTGCTCCAGAGTTAAGGTTGAAAGTCGATTGGAGAATTTTGACAGTTTTGTGTAGTCTGTAGTGCAGCCGACCGTACACAACCTTCTCCATTTTTGAAATCGGTTAAAGTTTTTGATATTGTCAATCATGAAACAGACTCCAATAAGATTTGCCTTTTCATCCGCAGCAAGGAGGTGACAAGTCGCCAGTGTTGCGCCACGTGACGATGTTCACTATCTTCCACGAGATGTGCCGTCTGCGTTACTCCACTCTGCCGATACCGGCAAATGTCACACAGAACATGATCTGCGCTGGTATTTTCAACCAGGGCGGAGCTGATGCTTGCCAGGTCAGTAGCATTCCTCATGACGATCACAATTTATCTTGTAAAAGGGTAATCTCATCCTATCTCATCGCAGAGATTGTCATCATCGGCGTGGACAATCTGTCATCATTCAAAAATGCCACAAATAACATAAGAACGCAGTGAAATTGCCCCACGCAGGTGACGATGACACCATCACATACATTGTTGCAATACCAAGCTTAGTAGCACTAGTGTTATGGAATATGGAAACAACGACGGGTATTACCATAAACATCCAGAGTCGAGGAAATATTGAAAAGTTCGTTTTCAATATTTACGCGACCGGGGAATCGGAACCGGGACGTCTAGAGATGGCGGCACCTTGAAAACCAGTGCGTACACCACTCGGCCACGGAGCTCGTCTGACGATGAGATTAGCCAAAACTAAATGGTATAGGTACGCCATTGAATAATGATGGTGAATTAATTTTTCCTTTGAAAATACCTGTCAATATTGGAACCGTTATCATTACCTGAAGTGTCTGCAACGAGTCCATGCGTGCCCGAGATGGTCGTCGGTTTGAAGCGGCAATATTTGTCAGAGTGATTGTGGCAGTATTTGTCAAAACTCGGACGATGGAATCCGGATCTAGTCATGTTTTGTCGGAAAAATAATAGTGACCGCTAATTAAGCGGTAGTTTGTTACAAAGACCGTGAATCTGTTAAGCTGTTCTGGGGGGTTACTCTCGATGGAATCGAATTCACATCAGGATCGAAACAATGTCATGGTACTTCGAAAACGGTTGCTATGGTTTCCATAGTACTGTCTTGACATTGTTTCGATCCTAATGTGAATTCGATTCCGTCGAGAGTAACCCCACAGAATCGCTATAGATTCACGGTCTTTCCCTATTATTTTTCCGACAAAAACATGACTTGATCCGGATTTCTCCGTGCTAGAAGAATGGGTGAAGATTATATTTTTGTGTTTAGTTGAATAAACTTTTTCTATTTCATGTGACTTTTTGTCTTATGTAGGGTGACGCTGGTGGTCCCTTGTACTTGTCCAACATCGTGGTCGGCATCACCTCCTGGGGCCACGGCTGCGGCGACGCCGTCTTCCCCGGAGTCTTCACTGCTGTCTCTCCCTACACCAACTGGATCATATCTGTCCTCAGCTAATTTTATTTTAAAATTATTGTTTAAGATTAGGTTTACATGGCTTCCAAAATTGAAATGGTTAAAATATTGTGCTGTGAAAAAGGTAATGAATATACTTAATGTTAAATTATTTGTGTACTGTTTTAAAAAAATCTCCTCTTCTTGTATTATCCAAATCCTATTAGAAAAAAGTATGACGTCTCACAACTAGTTACGATAGGACTCAACCCATGACCTTTCACTGATCGGGCGAATACTTTATTTGCAATAATAGAAATTGCTTATGTAGAGAATGCAAAAAGTAAAAATTATCTTTTTGGAAATCTATTTAGATAGCACCTGCTTCGGAGTTCATCCTTGTAAATTAAAGGTCGTAGAGTCACGCAGAGTGATGTGAAATTCACATTAATATCACAAAAATGCGAAATTATCACTGTCTGTCTGTAACTTATTTACGCTTAAACCACTGAACTAATTTTGATGACATTTAGCAAAGGGGTATATTATATAATTATGACACGCTAGAGAAGGACAAAGCTACTTTTTATCCCAAAGATTGAAAGTTATCAAGTAAGACACAAGCAACTTTAAATATCATGGTAAATGGCAGTCATTAATTCCTGTACACAAACACGTCTGTTATATTGATTTAAATACGTAATTTATGCCCGTTTGCACTAAACTCGGGTTGAGCTTGTCATAGATAAGATACATCTTAGCTTAGAAACAGCCTAAAACAGCCGAGCTAAAATTTTTGTTTGCACTGACAGACTACGTCGTAAATTAGTCATCACCTTGCTAAAAGAATGAGGCCCGATTTCACCAAAGATATTTAAACGCGATTAACGCTAAACGTGTTTAAAACGTATTTCTGTCCCTGTCACATTCAAACAGATGACAGAGACAGAAGTATGTATTAAACACGTTTAGCGTTAATCACGTTTAAATATCAGTGATGAAAGTCGCCCTTAATGAATGAATTCAAATATTAATTGTTTATGGATTTTAAACCTGGCGAGGTAAAGTAGGTCACTGGATATTTTTTTGGTTGAAACTTCTCATTGATTCCTTCGTAAGTTAAAAGGAGACAAAAGCTAACTCGTTGTCTATTTTATTTGGTAGGAGTAATTCACCGAGAAAATAAAAAGTCAACTGAGCTCAACTGTCAGGAAAAACATAAATACAGTGCGCAACCTTTTCTGTTCCGGTGGCCAAAACTAGAACTAACGAGTTTTGTTTTTAATGTCATTTTGCTAATACTTTCATGTTTTGCTGCTAAACATAGGCGCCGCTGTCATGGGAACAGAAAAGATTGTCGATCTGTAATGTTTTTTTTTTAAATAAATGATGAATGACGTATGTCACATGTGTTGTGTCTCACTCGCAATGGAGTCACTTGCAATACGAAATTAGCTGTCAAAATGGACTGACGTATGAAAACTGTTTTAGTTCCAAAGATAATCACCGGAACAGAAAAGCTTGTCGCACTACTCTTTGCTCACAATGCCACAGACAATAATCACTGATATAGGTATTTCTTAAGCCTTAGGCGCTCGATATTGGGCCCGTAAGTTAAGAATAGCCAAAAGTGCATTTAAGAATGTCCTAAGGTTAGTGCAAAGCAATTTTTTGTTAAGAATGTCTTAAGTTAGCTAGGAAAAGACTTAGGCGATTTTAAGTTTAGTGCGAACGGGTGTTAGTCTTTTGTTGAAAAGAAATACCTAGTATGAATATAGATAATTCAATTTTATAAAGACAAAAATAAATTAGTAGGTACTCGTTGATTAAAATCGACATCTTTGAATTCGCCGATAAGTGAAATTCACAAGTGATATCAGATACAATAAAAAATGCAAAGGGTTGCTTCTTCAATAACAAATTCACCATAATAACATAACATATCAACTCTTATTGCGGTTTTGTTTAGGACCTAAACTGATCTGCTTCGCTTATTCGTACTACGACAGCTTAATATCAATGACAGCGATTCAGTGATCATTCAATGACATTTCACAGCCGCTAAGCTGTCACATACTCTTATTTGACTTATAACTCGGCCAAGCTAACATGACACCTGCAGGTTATACCCGTCCCTCTCACTCTCCGGACATGACAGAATCGTGTGAAAGAGACGGGTAGAAAAAATAAGGACACAAATCGTTCGGTCATTCACATTTAGCAATTCATTTGCGATCCAGTTTTCAGAAGGTCGTAGTACGAAAGAAAGCGATTCATTTTAGGAACCTATTCTGCATCGCGCTATTTTTGAATCGCTGTCTTAAAGTTGATGGTATGCACCTTCTACCCGTCTCTTTCACTCGATTCTGTCATGCCCGGAGAATGAGAGGGACGGGTATAACCTGCAGGTGACATGTTAAATCGACCGGGTTATAAGTCAAATAAGAGTTCCTGACAGCTTAGCGGCTGTGAAATGTCATTGATCGATCACTGAATCGCTGTCATTGATATTAAGCTGTCGTGGTACGAATAAGCGAAGCAGATCAGTTTAGGTCCTAAACAAAACCGCAATAAGATTTGATAGTAAGCACCCAGTACAGGATCGCATACAGGGCTAGTTTGCAAAGATTGGCCTTTGGAAATAGAATCAAACTGGCGCTGCACATGATCGTCGTTCATGCTAGGCTAATAGGTTTGGCGATCTTGTACCGGGGGCTTCAGAAACAAATAATCGACTAGCGGATCCTCGCGCTTTCACCCGCGTGGTACCCGTTCCCGTGGGAATATCAGGATAAAATATAGCCTATGTCACACGGGGAGAATGTAGCTTATTCTAATGGTGAAAGAATTTTCTAAATCGGTCCAGTAGTTTAGGGGGGGGGGGGGGGGGACACACACTATGTAGTAGACAAAAAAATACATCCCCACTTCACATGTACGAGAGGTAACCTAAAATTTTTTTTTTTTAAATTTTGTTTCACCACTTTGTCGGCTTGATTAATATATATATTCATGTCAAATAACAGCTTTCTACTACTAGAGTCTATGAGCTAGATAAGATAAAGATAATATAAAGATAAAAATATTCTTTATTCACTTAGACATAATAAATATGTAGGGCAGGCGTACCGGTTTTGGCCACTGTACCGGTTTTGGCCACTTTTTGCTCTAAAAGTTTTCGAAACAACTTTTAGCCATTTCTGATAAAGGCAATTAAAATAAGGTATTTTAAGGAATTAATAACAACCGTTAGAATTCCTTATGTGATACGATTTTTTTTCAATAAATTCCATTTTTTGTTTGAAAAAATGTTTTGTATGAAAATTTTAAGAAATTTGTTTTGGATGAAATACTTTATAAACCTTTGCTTTTTACAATTAAATTGTTGTTTTGCAATTGACTGGTTTCTAGCGCATTAGAATATATTAATTTTACCTAGGTTTGGTTTTGATTTTTCGCAATACTTACAAAAGTTTAACTATCAGTAAGTGGCCAAAACCGGTACATTTGGCATCTCTCACACATTTTGTATTATATACAAAAAGCTATTTGACTTAAAAAAAATAAAAGTGTACCTTTAAAGCTAGATAAATTATCTATAATTTAAGATATAATTTGTGTCTTAAATACCTAAGACCATTTAGTACTTAGTGCTTAAAAGTCAAAAATTCCTTAAAGTGGCCACAAAGGGTCTGCCCTACTTATGAATCGTCAATATTTTCCTACCACCCATTCAAGACTTTTTTAACTGAGACAGACAGACGGACATGGCGAAACTATAAGGGGAGCCCTTATAGTAGTTGTTGACTATGGAACCCTAAAAATAAAAGTACAAGCACTAGTTTAGTACCAGTCTTAAACGGACTATTTTAGTTCACGTTTTAGAATAAGGGGGCTACATTTTTCAGGCAAGAGCGATCAAGAAATTTGTCAGCTTTAACAGAGGTAAATCTGAGGTTACAGATGCTATCAACTCTCTAAATGATGATCTTGCTGCTGTACAAAAATGGGCTAAGTCTTTCGGTCTCATTGTCAACCCATCCAAATCCCAAGCCATGATTGTTGGCAGTAGTAGGTTAAGGTGTAAGGTAGACTGGAACATGGTCCCCCCCTCATTTACAATGACACTGTAATAGCTCTTGCCGACAAAGTACGTAATTTGGGGTTGGTAATGGATTGTAATATGACCTGGTCATCCCACCTTGCTGATGTGAGCAAACGCATCCACTACTCCTTTCTGTCACTCAAACGGCTTCAGTTCTTTCTCCCTTTCAAAACCAAAATTATGCTGGCGCAATCTCTTCTTCTCCCTCTTCTTGACTATGCTGACGTCTGCTATTTGGATGTAACTGAGGATCAGCTTGATCGGCTTGAATGCCTGCAAAACCTGGCCATACGCTTCATTTACGGCTTGCGGAAGTACGACCATGTGTCCCACTTTCGCATGGAGTTAAAGTGGCTCCCTATTCGTCGACGACGTGAAATGCACATTCTTTGCACTCTGTATAAAATACTAAATGACCTTAACTCTCCCTCCTATCTTCGTTCTCGTTTTCACTATCTTCCTCTTCCTTCTCGCGGCCGGCGAGCTTGCGTTACTAAAGTGCTTGCATTGCCGACTAGCAAGACCAACTTTTCCTTTCACTCTTTCTCTGTTCATGCTGCACAGCTTTGGAACAAGCTCCCCACCGCTATTCAAGATTCCCCTTCCTTAGCGACTTTCAAAACTAAGTTAAAAGATCACTTCCTTACAATGTTAACGTCATGATCATTAATATTTATATATATTATGTGTATGTAGGTATATATATATTATTATTGCATAGGTATATATGTATGTATATATTATTTTTGAATTAAGTCTTTTTTTTGTATAGTTTAATCAAAATTTAGATTTTGTTGCACTTTGTGTTTGTGTCACCCACTTTACTTTTTTACTTATTAATTGATCAGGGTTGACTGGAAGAGATCCCTTTCAGGGATAAGTCCACCTTTATCATATAGACTTTAAGACTGTAAAATGTTATTATGTTATTTGTGCAATAAAGAATATAATAATAAATAAATAAATTATTGTTGTAGAAGCACGGAAGCAGGCAACGGGATTCTGATTTTTTAATTATTTTTAAAGTCCTGCAAGTTTACAAAATTCTAGTAAAATAAATTGTTCGACAAGCAAGGATTAATAATACTCGCACACCTTGAAATCCAGTCCAATGTTTAGCATTGGTACCGCGGTGGTACCAATGCTAAACATTGGACTAGATTTTCTGGATTTACAACGACAGCTTTGGCTACAGGGGTCGTACTGTACCATCCCTGTAGCCGAAGCTGTCGTTGTAATCGTAATTCTCTATCTATTTAGAGGTGTTTATGCTGAGACAGGCAGTTTATTGGCCCCACTCTACAAAACAAGATAATATTATTATGTTGTTAAGATTACTTTCACTTTATTTTTTATTTTATTTTTATTTTTTATTTCCAGTTAATCTAAGTCTTATGTTCTCATTGTTTTTTTTTTAATCTCATGTGTGTGTCAATAAATGTATTTTCTTTCTTTCTAGGTATTTTAGAAATACTTTTTACAATCACACCAATTTATCTAAGCCCATGTAAATTTCATTGAGAAACTGTGTCATGGAAAACTTGATAACGGATAAATATATACTTCAATACTTTTTGTTTGTAAATACATTAGAAAACACCCAGACCAAATTCGCCTTCCACCCGCGGTTTCGCCCGCGTGGCCAACACGAATGAATTATCCCGCGGGAATGTGTGGTTTTTCCGAAATAAAAAGTAGCCTATGTCACTCTCAATCTCTCCGTTGCTCCGTTTTGACGTGGAAGACCATTGAGGTATTTCAAATTTTTGAGAGCCTGGTTTGTATGGGAAATGAAAAGTGTTGTTTTTAGTGTTTTCCATGCAATTTTTCTGTCCATAAAAACCTACCGTGTGTCTTATGGAACCAAAAACCAAAAATTTATTATTTCGAGCTCCTTCGTATTTCGGAAGGCACGTTAAAGGCTTCCACACACCAGATGCGTGAGCAGCACGATGCGTTGCATCTGCAGCACGCTGCGACCTAAAGCAATTCACACCGGCACCACGGTGGGCATCGCACACGCATCGCAGTGCATCTGCGACGCCGCCCGTGCGTCAGCGACGCCGTGTGTTGCTTTCGGATCGCGGTTGTCATTTTCTTTTAATTCGTAATTCCCTTCCTATTCTATCCCACAAAAGAGAGTTTTATCTTGTGGATCGTACATACATTTGTAACTGAGTACTATATTAATTTTTCTCGTATTTCAAAATCCATGATGACAATTTGTAAATATTGACAACTGACGTGCCGCAGTCAGCGTCGCAGCTGCTGCTGCACGCAGACGTATAACGTCACCGCGGTGTGTCCTCAATTGAGAAATCCTATAGAATACAACGTCACTATGCCGTTCCGCTGTTGCGCGGCCGTTTCGGTTTGTATCTCGCGGACTGCCGTGCGGCTCTCGCACGCAAACGCATCGCAATGCAGCTGCGATACTGTTGGTGTGAACCTACGCGTACAAATTCATATATTACAACTCATGACGCACACAGACGCAATGCAGCACGTCTGCGTGCGTTTTTGGTGTGTGGCAGCCTTAAGCCGTGGGTCCAGGGTGCATTAGCAGTCGTTAATATACCTACCCATCCGCATTGGGCCCGCGTGGTGGGACTGGTGGGTCGTGGCCCATTCTCCGTATCTATCCAGAAGGCCTGTGCCCCAGCAGTGGAGACATTGAGCGCATGATGATGATGATGAATCGCCCAAAAACGCTCTATCCACGTCTAGAAACGACATCGAAATTCTGATGTCACCATTTCGCAGTTTGTACACGGACCTAGACAAGCATAGATAGATAATATTAACCCAGTTGTTACTACCGTCGTTTTAAAACAACATGTCAAATAAAAAAATATTGTGGAAATTGGGAGTAGTTTTTAAAAAAGCTACTTATGTCTTCGGTAAGTTAACGTAATTAGGACTTTAGATAAAGTTCTTTTTGAGTGGTGTTTCGCGTAGTTAACTGTTTAAAAAATAAAAAACAAAAAGTATATCTCATAAAATTAAAATGTGAGTGTTCAAAGGTCAATAGCTATGTATTTCGATATGTAATTACGGTTATTTGACTAAAATTCAGTTTTTAGTTCTATATTTATTCATTTTATAATAAAATATTAACATTAAATTACAATTCAGTGACCATTACTTGTAAATGATGTAGGTGTTGTTTATAAACGCCAGTAGTAAAATATACTACTACAACGAACTGACTATAGGTTATGTATCGTATAATTTTTGGGTCAAAGTTTAGCAAGTTGCAGGCTCATGAATTTCTGCAAGAGCTGGAAGAAACGAAGAAGAACTCGTACTAAGCATTATCAAGATATTTCCGCCTAATAATTTCAACGATATTGTGACAGATGAACATTTCTGGCGTCGAAAACGAAGGTTTACTTCAGAATTAAACTGGTTCACAACTTTGAGCCCCAGCTGAGGTCACGAATGATACTCCGGATCAAGGTCATCGCCAGCCAATGGCCCAGGAGAGAAAGGCAAGTTACCAACCCATGGCCTTAGGGGTAAACTAATACTATGGGAAACGAGAACTATGAAAAAAATGAATTTTAGGCATAAGGTATATTTGTGAGTCTCGTTGGGCAGCTGCCCCTTCCTGCAACCCCTGGCGACTCTCCTGCTTCAGATGACAGTGAAGATGACGTACCGTTAGCTCATTTATTAGTTATTGGCTCGTTATTGGCCAATCATTCTCGAATCGATGACTTTACAGGGCTTTCAACTTCAACGGCAGTTAGTGATGTGACTAGTGAAGTCAGAAAACTGTGGTACCTAAACTTAGACCTGTGCTCAATTTTCTGAATGATGTTTCTCAAATACATGCTCCCTTTGAGGATTTTCACAGCATACACAAAGCGATGGTGCCTTACTACGGGGAACATTCCTGCTGACAGTTTCTTGAGAGGAAAACCATGGGCAGATTTCACTCGCCTTGGCTGGTTCAGCTTATACCATAGACAAGGTACAGGAGAAGTCGAGCCCTATCGTAAGCTGGGACTGGGTGCTAATGAAATTTTTCAGTACTCAGATGTCTTGCAAAAACTTTATATGTAAGCTTCTCTTCATTTGAAGTTGGACGTTGTCACTAGAATACAATTTTTTGTAAGAAATGTAACTTTGTATCCAAAAGAATATTTTTATTTATATGATACAAAATAATATTGTTTTTATTATAGCAAATAAATGTTAGAAAGGTTAAAAATCGAACACCGAGTTTCTTCTTTTGTTGTGTTGTTGTAGTAGTGCATATTACTATCGTTGTTTTAAAACAACACCATTTTCCGGATTTTCCAAATATAAATGATTTTTTTTAGTATTTTTTCTGTATCTCTTGGGGCATAAATAGGCTGTATTTAAAAACTTATTCAAATCTGGCGTAATTTTTTTTCTCGTAACAAGTGGGTTAAAATTCTGTTCATAGCAAGACATATATGTCGGTATATTTTAACCGCCTCTGGTCTAGTGGTTCATAACACCGATTTCAGACCCAGAGGTCCCGGGTTCGATTCCCAGCGGGGGTACAGTCTATTCGGTTTGGTTAGTGGCAGGACTTGTTCTTAGTCTGCTTGGCTAGCTACCACCATCTTATCTAATTCAGACGCCATAGCAATGATGTTCTTCAGCATTATTGTGTTCCGGCATTTAGAGACAAGATAGCCGCAGTTCCTCAGTGATTGAGGATTCCGGGAGTAGTGCGCTTCTACCTTCAGCCTTATCACCACTTATCATCAGGTCTAAAAGTGTTCCATAACTTGAAAAATGGAAAATGAAGTATTTAGAAAAAATCGACCCGTCTCACAACCAGCTCCAATGGGACTCGAACCCACGACCTTTCGCTAACCGGGCGACTGCTCTAACCACTGAGCTACGGAGTCGTTAGAGCATCAGTCAGTCAGTTTTTCTAAATACTTCATTTTCCATTTTTCAATAATAAAAATTGCATTGCGAATGCAAAAAGTAAAAATTTAAATAACTTGTTCCTTAACTTGATTATAATATTGATTACCCATACCATCAGGGAAAGGGAAGCACTGTAGAATTTTTTATTATATTATACAAGATATTTTTTGAGTCAATAGCGTCGTTATAAAATTGATTACGATAATCGACTGCAATAAAGATACAAGCGTTTCAGTTCTGTACCTACGTAACAGTGGGTTTTTGCTACCGTATTTCTTATCTTCTAGTTGTTGCGGTTCCGTATAACTTTTTATTTTAACGTATGTCGAAAATACACGGTTCACTTTTGCCTTTCAATTTGGATGAAGCAACCAAATTGAACAATGTAAACGTAAAAGAGAATCATTCAATGTCAATGTGCGCCTGTATTTCTGCGCGTTTCAATCAAAATGAATAAATTTGGTTGAAACGTGTAATATTAGCATAACGGTAAAATAAAGATTGATGGTTTGAAATGTAAGCACATGAACTGTATTTTGGTCTTACTACCACTACCCCCCGAGGCATATTTTTATTTTAATACTAGAACTAGCTTCCCGCTCGCGGTCGCCCGCGTGGAATACACGACGTTATCCCGCGGGAATGTGATATTTTCCGGGATAAAAAGTAGCCTATGTTCCTCTCCAGGCTACAAAGTATCTGTGTCCCAAATTTCAGCCAAATCGATCAGCCGTTTTGGCGTGATTGAGTAACAAACATGCAAACATCTAAACTTTCACATTTATAATATACTAGCTTTCCGCACGCGGCTTCGCCCGCATGGACTACACGACGGTATCCTGCGGGAATGTGATATTTTTCCGGGATAAAAAGTAGCCTATGTCGGAACATAGCCTAGAGCGGACTCTAGGCTACAAAGTATCTATGTCCCAAATTTCAGCCAAATCCGATCAGCCGTTTTGGCGTGATTGAGTAACAAACATACAAACATCTAAACATCTAAACTTTCACATTTATAATATTAGTAGGACTAGTAGGATTAAGACATAACAAAGTGCAGTTTACAAATTGCAGTTTATCCCTATCATCATTATCATATCCATATTGTGCAACTTTTTGCTATACCAAAATAAGGATTTCTAAATTTTCTCAACAACATTAATCTTATACGTGTTTTAACCGCCTAAGGTAAGTCGTAAGTCGAATGAAAAGTAATAACATATAAATAAAATGATAAGAATAATTATGGCAATATAAAAGAGCTAAGCTTGTTTAAAGTTAGTTTGAGATATCGACAGTGGCAGTAGCTTGCGGAAACAAAATGGCTCCCTTCGTGGTTTTAGCCTTGGCCCTATTGGCAGGTAAATTATACAATGTTTATATATTGAAATGACAAACTATATTCGTGAATATAAGTTTAAATGATCGAAGATATAAGTGCTCATTCGCTCGACGCTATTGACGTATCGTCTTTTTTCACGATGTGATTTTTTGACGATTTTGACCACAACCACAAAACGCCGCCAGCGATCTTTTTCCTGTAGCTTCATACATTTTACATGATTCGCTGCACACGGTCATACACGGTTGACGACGCTAGTCGTCATAGCGGAAATACACCGTTCACTTTTGAGTTTCAATTTGGATCAAGCACACAAATTGAACAAAGTAAACATAAAAGTGAATCATTCAATGTCAAAGTGCACCTGTAATTCTGCGCCTTTCAACCAAAGTGAATCAATTTAGTTGAACCGTGTAATCTTCTTCTAACTTCAAATGGCGGCGTTTGTAGTTTTCGAGTGTGCGTTAAGGCGCTACTCGGAAAAATATGGACTTTTTGATTTAAAACTATAGGACGGTTACAGTTGTTACAAATCTGGTAATTAGATATATATTTCTTCATACCTTTATCTAGAATCGTATAGTTTCAAAAACACGATTTTATGATTTTGCCTCGACACTTTTTATTTTCGAAAAGACCTCTAAAAAATACGAAAAGTGAAGATTATTCTTAAATGGGGTTACTTACACTATAGGAAATTGGTTTAATTAGTGGACACCAATAATATTGAGGATCGTATAGAAGCATTTTTTTAAAATCGCTGTAGTTTTTTAATACGAAGTGATTTTGTGTTTTTTTTGCCTAATCTGCAAAATCGGTCTCGCTCCCGCGCGCGTCGTTTTCTCATTGCTATCTCGCTTCAGCACATTTTTTCCGAGTATCGCCTTAAATGCCCGTGTTCATAATCACTTTTTCGTGAATTTCGTCAAAGGAAAAATATGGACTTTTTGATTTAAAACTATAGGACGGTTACAGTTGTTACAAATCTGGTAATTAGATATATATTTCTTCATACCTTTATCTAGAATCGTATAGTTTCAAAAACACGATTTTATGATTTTGCCTCGACACTTTTTATTTTCGAAAAGACCTCTAAAAAATACGAAAAGTGAAGATTATTCTTAAATGGGGTTACTTACACTATAGGAAATTGGTTTAATTAGTGGACACCAATAATATTGAGGATCGTATAGAAGCATTTTTTTAAAATCGCTGTAGTTTTTTAATACGAAGTGATTTTGTGTTTTTTTTTGCCTAATCTGCAAAATCGGTCTCGCTCCCGCGCGCGTCGTTTTCTCATTGCTATCTCGCTTCAGCACATTTTTTCCGAGTATCGCCTTAAATGCCCGTGTTCATAATCACTTTTTCGTGAATTTCGTCAATGACGGATTTCGTGTGGAGTATTTTGTTTTTCTTTTCTCTCGTGTCTATCGCCCGAATTCTCGAACGCAAATCATCTTTGGGAGCGTCCAAACATCATGGCGTCTCTTTCATACGTTTGACATTTAAAGTGACAGGGCGATGTGTGAGACGCTAAGATAAGTAGCGTACGAGTATTCGGGCATATGTGGTTTAATTTAGGACGGTCAGTCGAATGACTATGTCACCTTTCCAGAAGATCACCCTCAATCGTGATGGGGGTGATCTTCTTAAAAAGCGACTTACCTAACAATAAAAAAATATGGGCCATATAAAAATATGAATATAAAAGTTTAATTTCAACGAATTGTATGCATTTTTTATTTGAAAAATGTAAATATCATAATTGTTGTCCCATGATAGTCTGTTCGCAGAGAGTTGATAAATATTGATACGACTCCGAACCTTTACCTACACTTAAAATAAAATTGAATCAAAAAACATAGCGTTTAGGTACCTACTAAAATGTTGAAGTTGGTTACTTAATCCTAAATTGTAGTTGGGTACTTCCTTCTAGATTATATAGAAGTAAAGTCATTTAATTTATACGGGGTGGGGCCTGAAACACGATCAAAAATTTTAAGGGGTCAATGTACTCATGCATACAAACAACTTTTACTATGGTACCAACATTGAAATCGCGAAAAAAAAATCAGCTGTTCCATACATTTTGATCTATTCGATTTAAAATTTTCAAGGAACAGCTGATTTTTTTTTTTCGCGATTTCAATGTTGGTACCATAGTAAAAGTTGTTTGTATAGTATAGTATTATATTATCTGTGTTTGCATGCATGAGTACATTGACCCCTTAAAATTTTTGATCGTGTTTCAGGCCCCACCCGGTATATTCTGAAATCAGGACTAATTAGACGTGAAAATACAACTTAAATATTACTGTAGACTCCGTAACATCTATACAAATAAATAAAATTGGAGTGCTGTTTGTAATATTAAAATAACCGCTTTTTACTACATGCATATGATTAAATATACGGTAAACATACCAAAATAACATTTTTTATAAGTTTTGTCTGTCTGTCTGTCTGTCTGTTTGTTCCGGCCAATCTCTGAAACGGCTGGACCGTTTTTGACGGGACTTTCACTGGCAGGTAGCTGATGTAATAAGGAGTTACTTAGGCTAGTTTTTATCCCGATATTCCCACGGGAACGAGAACCACGCGGGTTAAACCGCGGGCGGCCGCTAGTCCTACTAATATTATAAATGCGAAAGTTTAGATGTTTGGATGTTTAGATGTTTGGATGTTTGGATGTTTGTTACTCAATCACGCCATAACGGCTGAACGGATTTGGCTGAAATTTGGAACACAGATACTTTGTAGCCTGGAGAGGAACATAGGCTTTATATCCCGGAAAAAATCAAATTCCCGCGGGATAACGTCATGTAGTTCACGCGGGCGAAGCCGCGGGCGGAAAGCTAGTCGTTAATAAATAACAAATTTTTAGAGATATGTACCTAACTATCGAATTATCACACTCGCGCTCATACTTCTAACGAAGATTATGTAGGTATTTCTGGGGTGATCTTTGGTACTTCCGATTGATTTGGTTCCTTACAAACAGTACCGATATAGGTCCATCAGTCATCCATCATTCATTATGTAAAAATCAAGACTATAATTTAATAAAAGTAAGTATTGTTGTCCCTATTAGAGCTCCTTGTTCCCGTAATAATAGGCTGTACTGGAGTAGCTGGAGAATATATTATATTCTCAATTATTCAACAATAGGCAAATGCTCAAATAACTATCTGGAGCTGAGCATAGAGCACAGAGCACTGACAATAGCTAGGCTCACACTTAAAAGACATATTGATATGTCCACACCTTCCTTTTATTCTTGAGAAAATAAATAATGGCTGGCGGGCGGCCCCTGGACGTCGTACTATAATAATTATGTTTAGAGCAGAAATCTGAAATTGAAATAAATTACGAAGGGTAAATTGTATAGAAAAACGGTGATGTTAATTTACTTGTAGCAAAACAGTATCGGCTAGCGTTATCTTAAGAACTGTGTTGATAGGTACGGTAGATAAATATTTTTTATTACTTTATAGTCGATTTGTGTCAAAGGATTATTCCTCATTTGTTTATCCTGTTTATCAGTTATTTAAATTATAAACAAATGGAAATGGTGGATATGGCTACCTCACTGAATATCACCTCACCACTATGAATTCCGGGTATAAATAAGATTGAAAAATATAAAATGAAGTATACTAGCTCCGATGGGACTCGAACCCACGACCTTTCGCGTTCCGGGCGACTGCTCTATCCACTGAGCTACTGAGTCGTTAGTAGTTAGTAGTAGTTAGTTTTATAATAAAAATTGTATTGTATGCAAAAAACAAAAAAAAAATAACTTATAAATAAATAGGATGTTCAATAAGTAAGTAGTTGATGAAGAAAGCAGTTTTTGTACTAAACCAAAATAATATTAAGTTAATTAGGCTAGTTCAAATCTGTCGTTACTTTTTGTCTGTATGTTTGTGTGTTATTTTAATTTTTAGTTTTTTGCATTCACAATGCAATTTTTATTATAGAAAAATGAAAAATGAAGTATTTAGAAAAAATCGAGACTTTGTCGATCGAGATGTTGTGAGACGGGTCAATTTTTTCTAAATACTTCATTTTCCATTTTTCTGTTTGTTTGTTTGTTCGCTTTTCACACAGAAATGATCCATTTACTGTCTAAATCTGTCAATTATCCGACACATATAGAACCCTATTTCTATAGAATACAATTTAGATACAAAATTGTGTTATTATCCGCTTGTTTATTCTAAAAGACAACAAAATCCCTTTCCAGGGTCTTCCTACGCTGAGGTGTCCAGGATTGTAGGTGGAGAGCTCACGAACATCGAGCGGTATCCGTCCATTGTCCAGTCGGAGTCACTAGGCATCTTCACCGACACCTGGTCTCAGTCCTGCGCCGCCAACATCCTCAACTCCAGATATGTGCTGACTGCTGCCCACTGCTACCATGGAGCGTGAGTTTGTGCTCTTTGAACCTTGTTCCTATGTCAACATATCCAGGATGAAGGCGGTCGGGTCATTAGTATCTTCCTGTAGGAGTTTCTGGTTATCTTCACCGGTACCTGGTCTCAGTTCTGCGCCGCTAACATCGTCAACTCCAGATATGTGCTGACTGCTGCCCACAGGTACGATGGACCGTGAGTTTGTGCTCTTTGAACCTTGTTCCTATGTCGACATATCCAGGATTAAAGGCGGTCGAGTCATTAGTATCATCCTGTAGGAGTTTCTGGTTATCTTCACCGGCACCTGGTTACAGTCCTGCGTGGCCAACATCCTCAACTCCAGATATGTGCTGACTGCTGCCCACTGCTACGATGGACCGTGAGTTTGCGCTCTTTTAACTCTCCTGTTACTCTGACATATCCAGAGTTATCGGTAACTAAGTCACCATATATCATCCAGTCTGAGTTCCTGGGCAACTTCACCAGCACCAGCAACAGGTCACAGTCCTGCGCCGCCAGCATCCTCAACTACAGATATGAGCTGGCTGTTTCCCACTGCTACGATGACAGTGAATTAGTGCTCTTTGGTTCCTCCTGCTACTCTGAAATGTCCAGGACTGTATGTGATCAAATCACCAGCCATCGTCCGGTCGGAGTCTTTGGGAATCTTCACCGTTATCTGATCTCACTCCAGATATATGCTGACTGCTGTCCACTGCTACGATGGACCGTGAGTTTGTGTTATTTGAGCTCTCCTGCTACTTAGACATAACCAGGGTGCCTACCATCAACTTTAAGACAGCGATTGAAAAATAGCGCGATGCAGAATAGGTTCCTAAAATGAATTGCTTTCTTTCGTACTATGACCTTCTAAAAACTGGATCTCAAATGAATTGCTAAATGTGAATGACCGAACGATTTGTGTCCTTATTTCTTCTACCCGTCTCTTTCTCTCGATTCTGTCATGCCCGGAGAGTGAGAGGGATGGGTATAACCTGCAGGTGTCATGTTAGCTTGGCCGAGTCATAAGTCAAATAAGAGATCTTGACAGCTTAGCGGTTGTGTAATGTCATTGAATGATCACTGAATCGCTGTCATTGATATTAAGCTGTCGTGGTACGAATAAGCAAAGCAGATCAGTTTAGGTTTAGGTCCTAAACAAAACCGCAATAAGAGTTGATGGTAGGCACCCAGGTCCGTAGGTGAGCAATTCACCGTAAACGACACTTTAAAAATATCTTTGGCGGTCAATAGTCAATAAAACTTCATAAAGAAACTTGCTGATACTGAAACTGCATAGTTCCCTGGCAGCAGCACATACTTGTATAATATAACAAATATTAAAACAGCTTCTTACTTAAATTGTTCCAGCTTATACGCTCCCGAGAGGCGTCGCATCCGTGCTGGCACCACCTGGCGTAACACAGGTGGCAGCGTCGTAACCGTCGACATAGCGTACAACCATGCGTCGTGGGGCTCAAACGGATTTGACGGAGACATCTCCGTGGTCAGACTGAGCGAGCCCTTGGTCTACAACCCTGTAATCCAGGCCGGTGCGATCATCTCCCAGAATTACGTCATCCCTGATAACATGCCTGTTGTGCATGCTGGATGGGGCGCTACATCGGTGAGTTGAGATAATTGTTACACATTAAAGTTAGTTTTTGGTTGATATCATAAGATTATGGTATCTCTAGTAGCTTGCCGCGGTTTTACCAGCGTGATTCCCGTTTCCGTGGGAATATCAGGATTAAATATAGCATAATAATATGTCACTCAGGAAGAACGTAGGTAGCTTTCCAAATGGTGAAAGAATTTTAAATTGGTTAAGTTGTTTTTGAGTTTATCCATTACATTATAATATTAATATAAAAGTTAAGATAGAAATTCAGAAATAAAAATAAGACCATAAGGAACTGGCTAATATTTCAAATGATGTTTAAAAAATCTCTGTTCTTTCTCAAACATAGTGTACTCTATTACATTTTACAGTTAGATCGAATTATTGCTGTAGTTTTATCCTTTTCTCATTAATTTAATTAAATTCTGTTCAATTGGATTACCAAACATGCGGAATTCCTCTAGTCGACATTATTTTGTTACCAGAGGGGATCCAAGCATGCCTTACTAATACTGCCTGCTACTGTTTTTCAGCAAGGAGGCCCAGTATCAAGCCAGCTGCGTGATGTCACCATCTTCACGATCAACCACGACGTGTGTCGCGAGCGGTACCTCACTCTCCCCAACCCTGGTATCGTCACCAAGAACATGATCTGCGCTGGACTCCTCGACGTCGGCGGTCGTGATGCTTGCCAGGTTCAGACTTTGCCCTTTATTAAGTCAGTCAACTGTGCCAGCTTCGTGATGTCATCACCTTCACGTTGAACCACGACATGTGCCGCGAGTGGTACCTCATCGTGCCTACTCCTGGTATCGACATCAAGAACACGTTTTCTTATTTATTGTCATTATGTTAGGCCAGTCATATCAGCTTCGTAATGTCACCATCCTCACGGTGAACCAAGTGCCGCGAGCGGTCCCTAACTCTCCCTACTCCTGGTATCGTCACCAAGAACGTGATCAGCGCTGGACGCCTCAACGTCGGCGGTTGTGATGCTTGCCTTTGACTTTGCCCTTTATCAAGTCAGTCAACTGTGCCAGCTTCGTGACGTCATCACCTTCAAGTTGAACCACGACATCTGCCGCGAGCGGTACTTCACCGTGCCCCTCCTGGTATCGGCACCAAAAACACGCTTTCTTATTTATTGTCATTATGTTAGGCCAGTCATATCAGCTTCGAAATGTCATCATCCTCACGGTGAACCACTTACCGCGAGCGGTACCTAACTCTCCGGCATCCAAGAACATCCAAGAACATGATCTGCGCTGGACTCCTCGACGTCTGCGATCGTGATGCTTGCCAGGTTTAGACTTTGCCCTTTATTAAGCCAGTCAACTGTGCCAGCTTCGTTATTTTTATGACACAATGCCTTGCCATTCAGAAAGAAAAAACATACGCGCTCTTTACGCCGATAAATTAAAACAAAAACCAGAAGAGACACCACCCGACACCAATGCGTACAATCGTCTAGAACAACTGCTAATCAAACAGTCTGAAAAATTTGATACCATCCTACAACAGATGAGTACCCTCTTGGGCTTCGTAACCACACTGCTCAACAAACTACCACGGATCTAAACCTCAGAATAGCCACGTGGAACATAAACGGTCTAGCCCCGAACAAGGCTGGGCTAGAAGTACTAATGAACCTTAACCAACTTGATGTTGTACTAAAATCAGAAGCGCATTGTACAGAAAGAAGTTATGTAAGGATCAAAGGTTGCAATACCTACGTCACTACGCATCCTGATGGAACTGGGCATGCTGGAACGGCCATCGTGATAAAAAAGTCTATTAAGCACCAAGTACTACCTGATTATAGAAGTTACCATATCCAGTCGACCACTGTGTCAGTGGAATCCAAAAGTGGATGTCTAATCTATCAGCAGTTTACTGTCCGCCGAGGCCTTACATAGATTCCGCTAAATTCAATCACTATTTTTCGACTTTGGGGGGCAGATTTATTGCTGGTGGTGACTGGAACGCCAAACACACCTGCTAGGGCTCAAGGTTGACAACAACTAGAGGAAGACAGCTCAAACTTAGCAATGATACACTAAACCAATCTTACATCTCAACTGGTGAACCAACGTATTGGCCTACAGACCCGAATAAGAAGCCTGATCTTCTAGACTTTTTTATCACCAAAGGTCTATCAAAGAACTACTTCAAGGCTGAATCATGTTTTGACAGCGATTCTGATCACTCGCCAGTCATACTGACAATGAGCGCAACCGTAATTCATTATGAAAGACCAGAATTATTATATAACAAGCTTACCGACTGGGAGGGTTTCAGAGACTACTTAGAGGAAAATATAGCCAATCTAATACAAAATGCATGCTGGCTTAATACTCCAACTGAGAGTAAAAAATACATTAGGCGAGATATTCCACTCGAAATTAAGTAAAAGGTACTGGAAAAGAGAAGGCTAAGAAGGATCTGGCACCAGTCGAGGCATAGAAGCGACAAGACAGCGCTCAACAAAGCCATTGTATGCTTTTAATGCTACATTACAAAGTAAACTGGAAAACTTGACTGCTACAGCATCGACCGAATATTCTTTATGGAAAGTTACAAAACCACTAAATAGACCCCAGCAATTTAAAGCAGCATTAAGAACTGGACATGGTCAATGGGCTAAAACCAGTCGAGAAAAAGCAGAAGCTTTCGCAGTCCATCTGGCGAAAGTCTTTAAGCCAAACGAAAGCGTTCGCACGGATGCCGAAAAGGAGATAGAGGAAACTCTGCAGCAAGATTTCCAATTATCGTTGCCACCAAAACCAGTGACAGTAAAGGAGGTGAAAAGAACAATCAACAGTCTTCAGAATGGAAAAGCGCCAGGATTTGATTTGGTTACTAAGGAAATTCTTGTTCAACTTCCCAGGAATGCCTTAGTCTTCCTCACTACCCTGTACAACGGTATACATCGGGTGCAACACTTTCCTAGCATATGGAAAGTATCAGTTACAACCATGATACACAAGGCAGGAAAACCTAAAGAAGAAGTTGCGTCATATAGACCAATAAGCCTGCTACCGACTCTGTCTAAGGTGTTCGAGAAGTTGCTTCTTACCAGAATAGCGCCAATACTTATCGAAAATGAAATTGTCCCTCAACATCAATTTGGATTTAGGCAACAACATTCGGCTATTGAGCAAGTACATCGCGTGTGTGACCGAATTCGCAAGTCTCTCGAAACAAAGGAGTACTGCTCAACCGTGTTCCTGGACATCCAACAGGCCTTCGATAAAGTGTGGCACAAGGGCCTGCTGTGCAAGATAAAATGGTCGCTGCCCCATAGCTTTTACCTACTGATGGAGTCATATCTGTCCGACCGCATTTTCCAAGTTAGAGAGGATGGAGACACGTCCGCAATCTACAACATTATGGCTGGTGTTCCACAGGGCTCGGTTCTTGGACCTGTGCTGTATACCATATACACTGCTGACCTTCCCGAAACACACGGAGTAATAACAGCTACATTTGCTGACGATACTGCACTATTGGCTAGCAACAAAGATCCCCAAATAGCTTCCAACCATTTGCAAGTTAGCCTTTGTAAAGTAGACGACTGGCTCCAGAGATGGCAAATCAAGGCAAGCGCTTCCAAATCTGTGCATATAACCTTCACACTTAGAAAAGAAAATTGCCCACCAATGACCTTAGGAAACAACACCCTTCCTCATCATGAAACGGTCAGATATCTCGGAATGCATCTGGATAGACGATTAACTTGGAAGAAACATATCTAAACAAAGCGAGACGAATTAAATACGAGATTTAGGAATTATGTATTGGCTAATGGCACGAAACTCAAAACTCTCTGTCGACAACAAGCTTCTCATCTATAAAGCAATACTTAAGCCGGTATGGATGTACGGCATCCAACTATGGGGCAGTGCCTGTAATACAAGCCTGTCAATCATCCAAATACTTCAAAACGGCATATTGCGTACAATATCCAATGCTCCTTGGTTCGTAACCAATACTGAACTACACGAGACACTGAATATCACAACAGTAAAGGAAGAGATAATACGATCAGCTTCAAGCTACAAAACTCGCCTCGAGTACCACCCGAATGAACTGGCTACCGCCCTATCAAATGTGACATACCACAAACGCCTAAAGCGCCATGACATCCAGGGTCTAGAGAAGCGTTTCTGATTGACGGGGGAGTCTTCCGCTGGGGAGCACCCTCAAACTCTAATGGCACGTTCAACAAGCCTACTCAAAGTTCTAGGACTGATCGTAGACAAAAACACAATAAAAAAAATATAAAAAAACTTGTCTCGAGTATTTGGGTATTTGACTGATTTTTGTTTGCATTAGTAGCAACACAACATAGGTATTTATTTTCAAATATCTTGCAAATTTTCAGCGTTATAGAGCATCAAACTTTCTAATTAGATAAGGAGAGCGCTATAGAAATGTGACTTCACATTTCTATAGCGCCATACTCTCGCCATAGAAAATTTAGTTTTAGAAAGAGATAGGTAGGGTCACAATTAAGTAGCTCATAATTCGCTTGTTATAATATAGATTGAATTTCTTTTTTCACATTTGTTATTCAATAATGTTATATTTCTGAATGTCATCATAAAATATCTATATCTCAACAACAGTCAAATACCCAATTCAGCCTTTACTGCTTCTAACAGTTAGTTGAAGAACAAAATGACTTTGCGTATGTTTATTTTATTTATTTATTTCATATTCTATTATCCAGGGTGATTCCGGCGGCCCCCTGTACTACGGGCAGGTGCTCGTGGGCGTGGTCTCGTGGGGCCACGGCTGCGCCAACGCTACCTTCCCTGGTATCAGCACCGCCGTCGCGCCGTACGTCGACTGGATCGTGTCTGTCGCTGTTTGAATATCTAACTGCCTGTGATTAAATTAGTGCTCTTGTAATACTGTGTATTTTTTGAGGATCAAGTTGTTTAAAAAGCTTTCTCCTATCAGACTTACCGCCGGTTTCTGAAACGCCAATCAAAATTAAAATTAGCTAACAGACTGTCAACAGACTGTCATAATTAATTCCCAATTAAAAGCGCCTTGGGTTTCCGAAACGAAAATACAACAGACTGTTGACAGTCTGTCACATTTATCTCTTTCAGAAACCCAAACTACAAATAATTGGAGATTAATTGGAAATTAGGTAATTTAATTTTAATTGGCGTTTCGGAAACCGGCCGTTAATGTCGTTATTCATTCTAGATTTATTAAATATAGGATACCGCCATCTTAGACAACAAACATTTGGAGAGGGGGAAGAACCTCTGAATCTTTTTGTGGTTTTTTAAACCTAGGATTCTTAAGAAGTTCCGTAACTATAAGAATTGCTGCCAAAGAAAAAACGCCTAGTTCTCAGTACCATATCCGTTAGAACCTTCTAATAAAGGGACTACTGGTCTACGAGCAGGTGCTCGCGGGCTTAGAATATTTTAAGTACCTAGTTCCGTTACTTTAAGAATTACTGCCTTAGGAGAAACGCCTCGCTCTCTCGTAAGAACCTTCTTAAGGGACTACTGGTCTACGAGCAGGTGCTCGCGGGCACAGAATATATAATGAGTCGTGGGCGTGGTCTCGTGGGGCCACGGCTGCGTCAACGCCACCTTCCCGGGTATCAGCACGGCCGTCGCGCCGTAAGTCGACTGGATCGTGTCTATCGCTGTTTGAATATCTAACTGCCTGTGATTAAATTATTGCTCTTGTAATACTGTGTATTTTTTGAGGATCAAGTTGTTTTAAAAGCTTTATCATATTAGACTAACGGCCGGTTTCCGAAACGCCAATTAAAATTAAATTACCTAATTCCCAATTAATCTCCAATTCATTGTAGTTTGGGTTTCTGAAAGAAAAATGTGACAGACTGTCAACAGTCTGTTAACAGTCTGTCAGTGCCCATACAAATCTAACCGCCGGTTTCTGAAACGCCAATCAAAATTAAAATTAGCTAAATTAACTGTCACAATTAATTCCCAATTAAAAGAACCTTGGGTTTCTGAAACGAAAATTATCTCACAATTAGGCTTAGATTTGTATGGGCACTGACAGACTGTTAACAGACTGTTGACAGTCTGTCACATTTTTCTTTCAGAAACCCAAACTACAATTAATTGGAGATTAATTGGCAATTAGATAATTTAATTTTAATCGGCGTTTCGGAAACCGGCGGTAAGCCTTATTGTGAGATAATTTTCGTTTCAGAAACCCAAGGTGCTTTTAATTGGGAATTAATTGTGACAGTCTGTTAACAGTCTGTTAGCTTATTTTAATTTTGATTGGCGTTTCAGAAACTGGCGGTTAATGTCGTTATTCATTCTAAAATTAATTAAACCTATAGGAGTTGTTCATTTTTAATTTGTAAAATATAAGGTCATTCTTAAATAGTGCACATAATTTTAAGGGGTCAATGTACTCATGCATACAAACAACTTTTACTATGGTACCAACATTGAACTCGCGAGAAAAAAATCAGCTGTTCCATACATTTTGATCTATTCGATTTAAAATTTTCTATGGAACAGCTGATTTTTTTTTCGCGATTTCAATGTTGGTTCCATAGTAAAAGTTGTTTGTATGCATGAGTACATTGACCCCTTAAAATTATGTGCACTATTTAAGAAGGACCTTATATAAGATACTGCCATCTAAGACAACAAACATTTGGGGAAGTAGAAGAACCTCTGAATCTTTTTGGAGTTTTTTAAACCTAGGATTCTTAAGAAGTACCGTTACTTTAAGAACTGCTGCCATAGGAGAAACGCCTGATCCGCACTGCCATATCCGTTAGAACCTTCTAAAGGGACTTCTGGTCTACTAGCAGGTGCTCACGGGCTTAGAATATTTTAAGAGTTCCGTAACTTTAAGAATTGCTGCAATGGGAGAAACACCAGGTCCTCACTGCCATATCCGTGAGAACCTTCTAAAGGGACTACAGGGCCCCAAGTCTGCTAATTTTAATTTAAATAAGATTCTATTGATATTCAATTGAGACTCAATTACGATTCCATTACGATTAAAACAAATTGGGTATTCTGTAAAAACTTGTACATCAGCTCAATAGAATCGCAATTGAATCGTAATTGAATCGTAATGGAGTCTCAGTTGGATAGTTAATGGTGTTGCCTTCGGGTATGTATCATAATAACTACGGTCGTTTCGACTATGGTCGAAATAACTACGGTCAAAAGACCTACTGTTCAAAATAACTATTGGTCGTTACACCTATTTTTAAAATAACTAATGTACGAAATCACTACTGGTCATCTCACCTACGAACAACTCTCCTATGGTCATTTCACCTACGGTCAACTCACCTACACGGTTTATTAAGTTTAAAAATAGTGACTCATGTACAGACAGCAATAATATGATGTATACAATACAACATAGAACTTTGTCACACTGTAGCGTTCCAAAAGAAAACGATCAGTGTCACAGAAGTCATTCAATATTGTAATATGATATAGTCCTATGTTGTATACATATTATCGGTCGTGACTGTATTGCTGTTAGGTGCGAGGAGCGAAGCGACGAGCATGTTAGGTTTACATGAACATACCGCACGAGCCGAGCGAGCGAAGCGAGCGTGCCGCGGCAGCGGCCGGCGAAGCGCCAGAAACGACTATATACATATTCCCATTTTCTATTAAACTGAAGTAGGGGGTAGAGGGGGTGTATAAAGTCGATTCTGGCGCTTCGCCAGTCCCCCCTTTTGTTTTTTCCTAAAAGATATAAAAATTTTGAAATAACAAAAATTTTTTTGAGCAAAAATATAAAAAAATATTTTTTTATATGTCCATCGGATGCCTCCTAGGTATCTCCGGGGCACCCTAGGGGATCGAAAATTTTGTTAGATTTCAGCTATGAAGCACCGTTTTCGAGATATTTGCATTTTTATAAAATTCATTCTTGAAAATTTTGCAAGTCCCCGCTTCATACTAAAACAGTCGAAAATTTTATGTTTGCGACACCCTAACCAAAAAAACAATCCCACGCGCCCAAATCCATTTAATAAACTTTCCAATTCATAAGCTTGTTGTAGGCGAGTCGTTCATAGTCGAAACAACCAGTAGATGAAATGAACATTAGGCCAATCGTCCGTTAGTTGAATCAACTGTAGTTCAATCAACCGTAGGTGAAATGAACAGTAGTTGAGTCGTTCAATAGTCATTACGAAAATATTATGTGAATCGATCGTTGTTATTTCGACCATAGTCGTAATGACCGTAGTTATTATGATACATACCCCATTGAGAGTACTGTCAAACAAATGTCAAAGAGTAGAATACCGATTAACTCCACAACCGAGCTACGATTGTAATACGATTGAAGAGCAGACTAGCAAATATTCCGATGGCAGTTCCATGGCAGTTCAGCCGTATACCATGAAACGCTCCTGGCTGGAGGAGCCGGAGAGCACGAGTCAGAAATAAAAGAGGGTATATGAAATTAAGTGTATTTTATTTTCCACAATTAGACCGTGGGTTCTGTCGCTCGGGGATCAGTGCAAAGAACAAGTTGGGAGGACTTAACTTAGGGACTTCCTAAAGAGGGGAGAAGTCGCTGTAGCCTAGAGGCAGCGGGGTCTGGTCCGGGGTAGGCCGGAGCAGAGCAGGGTCCTGGCGGTTAGGCGCGCAGGAGCAGGTGGAGAGCGGCACGAAGTAGGCAGGTACTGGTGCAGGTACAGCAGGTAGGTACCGGTGAGACTCGGGGAGATGTTGCCCGGAGATACGACCCTGAAATGTTACGATAACAGGTATGAACATGTGTTCACTAAATCCGACCGCTGTGTATGAGTGGGTATGACACTGGGCTACAATTGAGATAGGAATATTGTCATTTAAATTAGGTTACTATTAGGAAAGAGGAGCACATTAACTTTCATGTCAGCGGCTATTGTTATACTAATTAAAAGTTACAGAACAAGAGGGACAATTTAAAGGTGTAAGTTAAAATGTATTTGAATAAAGACAACCCACTCTTCTAGGTACCGGTCACGACAAGGTTACAAGGAAATATTAGGCTGTAAATTGCTTTTGGATCCCGGAATATTTAGTATTCCGTTCACCGTGTGGCAATTGCAGTTTATATTAGTATAAATTCGATGACGAAATAAACATCTCATCGAAAACAATATGTAAAAGAATAGAATTGATGAACGGCTGTTTGAGGTTATAGCACCGAGAATATAATTTATTTATCACGAAAATAAAACGCGCACAAAACACTCACCCAATTATGTTGGGGCGAGAAACCAGAAAAAGGAGAAATCTTTAGCGAATTCTCCTTTATATATTAAAAATCTTCCAGAACATTCTGGCTGTAAGTAGGGTTATAATTTTTTTGCATAGATAGATTCAACTTGTCATTGGATTTTAATCATACAGCCAAGGCACCGACTAATTACGTCGCGAAGATTTCAGAATTATCTGGAAGATTAATTTAGTAAAATCTATGGCGCGCGTAAGACAAAATTGCTTCCAATAGACTATTTATGTTGTTACGTTAAGAAATGCAATATAAATATGCACGAAACTACAATCAAAGTATTTCGCATACAGATCACAGTCTGCCACGGAACGCGCGGCGGTTTATAGCTATGTTACTTCGGAACATCGCAAACAAACAGACAGCTGAGTGGCATCTGACATTGACAGCTCCTATCACATAAATACAATAGAACTGAATAGACCATATTTGTTTATAATTGTAATGATTTTTTCATAAAATTAATAGTTGGTGCGATTATTATGGATAAAACAATGAAAGAAGTAAGTAAAAATGGCAGCCGTTACATATCCCCCTTTTTAGAGAAGGATTTTGCCTGGGAAAAATCCACTAAGAAACACAAAACCACCGAATACAAAACTAAGGTTTAGAGTAGCAGTATACAATAAGATAAGCTAACTGTACGTTATCGACAGTAAAAGTAACACCATAAAATTGACGAGAGGTATCGACAACCAGTTCAAGACTAATCGAATAGAACGGTACAAGGACCAAGAATCGCAAGACAGGAGAAGAATTCCAGTTATTTAGTGTAACTGAATCAACATTCCCGTTGAGAATGCTAATGTTAAAACAATGCGAAATTAAAAATAAAATAGTCGAGAGATAAACTTCATGCAGACACAATTCAAACGAACAGGTTCCCTAGCTATAAATGTATTTAATTAAAATTATATTTATGTATAATTTTATGCAATAAAAGCCCTAGCTAAAAATAATCAGATTAAAAAGTAAAAAACGATGACCAACAATTTATTCAATACATCTAAAACAAAATTTTGCTATAAAAAGGTAAAAATAACGACGAAGACTAATACTTTGTAGAATTTCTATTTAAAAAATTTATTTAATTTAGGAATAGTTATTTATTTTAAAATCTTTAATATGCCAGGAACCTAGATTTTTCCCATTCATATCTTCAAGTTCATAAACTAGAGGAGATAGTTTAGATTTAATGAGACATTTTATATATTTAGGAGCAAGTTTTTTAGAAAACTGCTTATCCTTATCACTTTGATAATAAGTTTTTCTCCAAACAGTATCACCAACGTTAAAGTTATAGTTTTTGCGACGAAGATTGTAATGCCCAGAGTTTCGGGAATGAGACTTGATAAGAGAACTTTGCACTTGGTCCATAATTTTTCTAAGTTTACCAGTGTTTTCAGCATACACATCCCTAGGCGCAAAAACAATTTCATCGGACAGATCAACATCAAGATAGTGAGAACCGCACGGCACTAACTCTCTCCCGTAAACCAGAAATGACGGAGTATAACCTGTGACTTCACTGACGGCTGTATTAAGTGCGAATTGTATTTTGGGAATGTTGTTATCCCAGGACCTGTGGTCCTCTTCAATAAAGGTGGAAACAGCAGTCATGATGGTTTTATTATAACGCTCAACCGTGTTTACCTGTGGAGTATATTTAGGAGTAAAGCGTACGTTTGGTATTTTATATTGAGAAAACATGTGATTAAGCTTTTGACTGACAAACTGCTTACCGTTGTCCATCAAAACAGTACTAGGAATGCCATGAACAAGAAAGACTTTCTCTTCAATTAAACTAGTTATAATGTCGGCAGTAGCACGACGGATAGGAAACAAAAGCGAGTATTTCGAAAAACAACAAGTGACTACAAGTAGCATAGTATTCTGTTTTCTAGATATAGGTAAGGGACCAACCAAGTCCACACTAATCATTTGGAATGGTCTAGAACATTCCTTAGGTCGTCCCATAAATCCTAAGGTAGGATGATTTGCATGCTTGTGAGAGTTACAAGCATCGCACTCATTAACAAATTTTACGACATCTTTATGCATGCCAGGCCAGAAGTAATTTAAAGAAATTCTTTTAAAAGTTTTAAATATCCCTAAATGTCCAGAAGTAGGATTATCATGATAGTCTTTAAGTATATCAATTCTAGATTCTTTAGGAACAACTTCCTTCCATTCAAATTCTCTAGTTAAGGGATTTATAGTTTTTATGAAGCGATATAACTTATTATTATTTATTTTATAATTGGTAAAAGAGGTAGGGGAATTTTGACAACCGGCAAATAGCTCCAAATACCAGGGATCAAGTACAGGAGGTGAAGAAGATCGGTTGACGCTATCTATAGCCGCTACAGGCACCGCACGGGACAACGAATCTGGAACGACATTATCCTTGCCACGTCTATGTTTGATGTCGAAGTTGAACGCAGAAAGACGTACTCCCCATCTGGCAAGTCGACCTGTAGGGTTATTAATATTTAGAAACCATTTTAAAGACGAATGATCAGTAAAAACGGTAAATTTACGACCATTATCCAAATAACAGCGCCAATGTTCTATAGACACAATTACTGCGAGCGCTTCCCGCTCCGTAGCGCTATAGTTTCGTTCTTGTGCCGACAAGGACTTGCTCATATAGGCTATAACTTTCTCTTCGCCATTTAAAATTTGAGTTAGTATAGCTCCAATCCCGTAATCACTAGCGTCGGTATGGACTTGAAACGGTTCAGAATAATCCGGACAAGATAAAATCGGAGGGGACGTTAAACACTCTTTGAGCTTCTTGAAGGCAGTTTCTGCTTCTGGTGACCAGGCAAAAGGAATTGCATTCTTACCCTGAGAGGTAAGTTTGTTCAATGGTGCAGCCAATGAACTAAAATTGGGAATAAAACGACGATACCAAGAAGCAGTACCTAAGAAACGACGAACTTCCTTCCTGTTAGTAGGAGTAGGATAATTCACAATGACCTCAATTTTCTCCGGATCGGCGTGTAGCCCATTCGAATCGACCATATAACCCAAATATTTTAATTTTTCTCTGAAAAATTGACATTTTTCGAAATTTATAGTTAAATTTGCGAACTTTAGTTTCTCCAAAACTCGTAAAAGTAAAGAAATGTGCTCCTGAAAGGAATTAGACACAATTACTACGTCATCAACAAATACATAGACCTTATTTTCGAATTCAGGACCATAAAACAGCAAATCTACCAATCTTTGCTGCGTGGCAGGTGCATTGGTCAACCCAAAAGGCATAGACTTAAATTGGAAGGTTCCTCTAGAGGGAATATAGAATGCAGTCTTACATCGGTCTTCAGGCTTAATTAATACCTGCCAGAACGATTTAGATAGGTCTATACTAGATAGATACTTAGCATCCCTAAGGTTATCTAGGATTTCAGTTATATAAGGTAAGCTGTAAGCATCTTTGCGAGTGACAGAGTTTAGTTTCCTACTGTCGAGACAGAATCTATACTCGCCATTCTTTTTGGGAGTAAGAAGCACGGGATTAGACCAAGGGCTCTCACATGGTTCGACAACATCTTCTTTCAACATCTCGTCCAGTTGATCGGAGAGAATTTGTTGCTTCTGAGGGGACATTCTATAGTAACGTTGTCGAATGGGAACAGAGTCACCCGTATCTATAGCGTGAGTGATCAACGAAGTACGACCTAAACCACATTTTTCATAGGAAATGCTACGAAATTGAGAAATAATATTATCAGCGTTTTCCTTTTGTTCGTTGTTAAGTTGAGCGTACGAACAAATTTGTTTAGGATCGTCAAGAGCAATATTAGATATATTAAATTCGTTAGACTCATCCAGCAAAAGGCTATCGAGTTCACTCGGAAACAACTCGAACTTCCTCCAGAAATCCATACCAAGAATTAAATTGTTTTTAATTTCCGGCACAACAAATAATTTAATATGAATAGTTTTATTTTTAAAATTTAAAGGTAGAATAACATATTTAGAGGCAGTAAAAGTTTGACCGCCAGCTGCAGAAAGCTGTAACGGGTCACAAGAATAAAGTTTATTATTAGGATTTAATATATATTCCTGATAATTATTCCCAAGTAAGGATATGCCGGAACCGGTATCTAAAAGACCAACGACATGATTATCACCAATAATAACAGAAATATACGGTCGAGAAAAATTAATTTCAGATTCCGGGATTGGAGACTCAGAATGACTATGAGATAGATTAGATATAATAGATAACCATTCTTTCCATTCAGCTTCATCGCAACGACTAGAGAATCTCGAGCGAAGCTGCCTAGTTTCACAATCCCGATCAATTAGTTTTTTTGATTGGTGGGCTTATTGCAATCCGGACATTCGGGGGTGCGAACACCATCTTTGCCACACTTAAAACAAACTATTGTTCGTGGTTGAGTACAGTTTTTCAAATTATGCGTGTTAGAACGACATCTAGGACAATATATATTATCATTGTTCACAGCTGAAACAAATGACTTATTAGTTTTAGTAAAAGGTTTATTAACAACCGGAGTGCTAGTAGCACCGCGGTAAACGAACTCCGTAGCTAAGTTCGACATATTAGAAGCAGAAGGCTCAACAAAATTTGCCACTTGACACTGTATTTTTTCAACGTGTTGACAAATAGCTTTAAGATCGTCGATGGAGTTTATCACCTAACGTACTTAAATATGGCTGTGCGTAAGATAAATTTTCTTTCCTTACAAAAGTCGGAACTTGAATACGAAGTCGGACTTCGCGGAGAAACACCGGCTGATAACGTGGCCGATTTAAGGAAGCAAATTACAAAGATCTCTAAAGAACTTCCTTCTGAGGAGATTTTAGCCTCGCATTTGTCTTCTGCTGACGACTTAGACGGCATCTCAGCCGCATTAAACAAATCTAATAAAAACCTTGAATTATTAAAATCTAAATTTGATAGAGGTGTTTATTTGAGAACGGAGGTTATTCTTAACCACGTTTTTCATCGGCTCGGTAGAGTTGATGCAGCCGAGGACGCGTTATTATTGGGTGCCCTTGCTGAATGCAAGCGCGGCTTGAGGGTCCAGGACAGGGAACTGTCCACTTTAAAGCCTAGGGAGACGCCTGTCTCAGGCGCGAATGCGGGTGACCCTTTGCTCCCCGGTCCTTCCACTTCCAGCCGAGAGCAAGTCAACGCGACGGAGTCTATTATTAATGTTACTATCGATCGGGCCCCACGTTGGGCGCCACTGAAACGCTCCTGGCTGGAGGAGCCGGAGAGCACGAGTCAGAAATAAAAGAGGGTATATGAAATTAAGTGTATTTTATTTTCCACAATTAGACCGTGGGTTCTGTCGCTCGGGGATCAGTGCAAAGAACAAGTTGGGAGGACTTAACTTAGGGACTTCCTAAAGAGGGGAGAAGTCGCTGTAGCCTAGAGGCAGCGGGGTCTGGTCCGGGGTAGGCCGGAGCAGAGCAGGGTCCTGGCGGTTAGGCGCGCAGGAGCAGGTGGAGAGCGGCACGAAGTAGGCAGGTACTGGTGCAGGTACAGCAGGTAGGTACCGGTGAGACTCGGGGAGATGTTGCCCGGAGATACGACCCTGAAATGTTACGATAACAGGTATGAACATGTGTTCACTAAATCCGACCGCTGTGTATGAGTGGGTATGACACTGGGCTACAATTGAGATAGGAATATTGTCATTTAAATTAGGTTACTATTAGGAAAGAGGAGCACATTAACTTTCATGTCAGCGGCTATTGTTATACTAATTAAAAGTTACAGAACAAGAGGGACAATTTAAAGGTGTAAGTTAAAATGTATTTGAATAAAGACAACCCACTCTTCTAGGTACCGGTCACGACAAGGTTACAAGGAAATATTAGGCTGTAAATTGCTTTTGGATCCCGGAATATTTAGTATTCCGTTCACCGTGTGGCAATTGCAGTTTATATTAGTATAAATTCGATGACGAAATAAACATCTCATCGAAAACAATATGTAAAAGAATAGAATTGATGAACGGCTGTTTGAGGTTATAGCACCGAGAATATAATTTATTTATCACGAAAATAAAACGCGCACAAAACACTCACCCAATTATGTTGGGGCGAGAAACCAGAAAAAGGAGAAATCTTTAGCGAATTCTCCTTTATATATTAAAAATCTTCCAGAACATTCTGGCTGTAAGTAGGGTTATAATTTTTTTGCATAGATAGATTCAACTTGTCATTGGATTTTAATCATACAGCCAAGGCACCGACTAATTACGTCGCGAAGATTTCAGAATTATCTGGAAGATTAATTTAGTAAAATCTATGGCGCGCGTAAGACAAAATTGCTTCCAATAGACTATTTATGTTGTTACGTTAAGAAATGCAATATAAATATGCACGAAACTACAATCAAAGTATTTCGCATACAGATCACAGTCTGCCACGGAACGCGCGGCGGTTTATAGCTATGTTACTTCGGAACATCGCAAACAAACAGACAGCTGAGTGGCATCTGACATTGACAGCTCCTATCACATAAATACAATAGAACTGAATAGACCATATTTGTTTATAATTGTAATGATTTTTTCATAAAATTAATAGTTGGTGCGATTATTATGGATAAAACAATGAAAGAAGTAAGTAAAAATGGCAGCCGTTACAACCATTGGTCTTAAGTTAGGAGCACAATACCAAAAATGTCAAAAACCGCTATTGAGATCCAATTAAGATTCAATTGAACCATTTGTAAATTAGCAGACTTGGGGCCCTGGTCTACGAGCAGGTGTTCGCGGGCACAGAATATATAATAGTGTCGTGGGCGTGGTCTCGTGGGGCCACGGCTGCGCCAACGCTACCTTTCCGGGTATCAGCACGGCCGTCGCGCTGTACAGTCAGCATCAAAAGTAGCTGAACAAAAACAATGTGGCAAAAGTAATAGTCACGTGTAAGTGTCTAAACATACTCATCATTTAACATTTCAGAATTATATGACATTTTTTGTGTTCATATTAGATGGTTAAGGCAATAATGCAAAAGTATATTCATGTACTTTTGACTCAAAAGCTATGTCAGATAACTCTGGTCATTTCAACCGTAACAATAATTTGAAAATTTCATATGCTAATCTACTATTGATGCTGACTGTACGTCGACTGGATCGTGTCTATCGCTGTTTGAATATCTAACTGCCTGTGATTAAATTATTGCTCTTGTAATACTGTGTATTTTTTGAGGATCAAGTTGTTTAAAAGCTTTCTCCTTTCAGACTTAGGGCCTGATTCACAATGTCTAAGTAAGTTCTCCTTAGCTGTTACTTGAAAGATAGTCCATACAAATTTGTCAATTAAACTGGAAAGTATCTCTTAATCGGATATGGTGAAACAGGCCCTTAATGTCGTTATTCATTCTAAAATTAAATACCTATAGGATACCGGCAACTAAGACTAGAAACATTCGGGGAGGGGGAAGAACCTCTGAATCTTTTTGTGGTTTTTAAACCTAGGATTCTTAAGAAGTTCCTTAGATTTGCTGCCATATGAGAAACGCCCGGTCCTCACTGCCATATCCGTTAGAACCTTTTAGAGGGACAACTGGTCTACGAGCAGGTGCTCGTGGGCGTGGTCTCTTGGTGCCACGGCTGCGCCAATGCCACCTTCTCGGGTATCAGCACGGCCGTCGCGCCGTAAGTCGACTGGATCGTGTCTATCGCTGTTTGAATATCTAACTGCCTGTGATTAAATTATTGCTCTTGTTATACTGTGTATTTTTTGAGGATCAAGTTGTTTTAAAAGCTTTCTCCTTTCAGACTTAGGGCCTGTTTCACAATGTCTAAGTAAGTTCTCCTTAGCTGTTATTTGACAGATAGTCCATACAAATTTGTCAATTAAACTGGAAAGTATCTCTTAATCGGACATGGTGAAACAGGCCCTTAATGTCGTTATTCATTCTAAAATTAAATACCTATAGGATACCGGCAACTAAGACAAGAAACATTCGGGGAGGGGGAAGAACCTCTGAATCTTTTTGTGGTTTTAAAACCTAGGATTCTTAAGAAGTTCCTTAGATTTGCTGCCATAGGCGAAACGCCTGGTCCTCACTGCCATATCCGTTAGAACCTTCTAAAGAGACTATACTGGTCTACTTACGGGCAGTTACTAAGGGTGGATCGTGTATATCGCTGTTTGTACTGAACACTGAACCTCTTGTTATTAAATTATTTGTGTTTACTAACTGTGTCTTTTTTATCCCACATCTTAATTTAAGTGCGGTCTTCTATTAATAAGATTTGCAAATAAATCCAATTTGGAAAGTGGTTCATTTGTTACGTAGATGTACTGAAGAGATCGTAAATGTTTCGGCATAGACTACGAGGTGACGGGATTTTTCATAACGATCATGGATACGGGTAGATTTATTTTTATGGGTTATAGAGTTAGTTCGGAAAAGATCGACGTTTCTGAACGCATCTATAATGTCACGTCAAATTGACATTTAGCTGTCACTTGAAGTTGACAGTGACACTTGATTGGAATTCTTGTAAGAAAAATGTCGGATTAATTTTGCTGAATTGTTAAAAACCGCTCGCGTTGAATATGCCTGGCATATCGAGCTTGAATTGAATCTTAAATTATCTATCTGATCCCGTGTTGTACGACCAGGATTTTGACGCCATCTCTGGAGTGGCCGGTCGCGGATGCTTTTGAAAGACAACTTTCTACCACACGCGTTGTTGTCGGGACAATATATCTTGATAAGCAAGCCCCGCGTGTGTTATCGTGTAGTGCTGAAGCGCCCAGTGTCTTGGGACCGTTGTGTTGTGTTGGTTTTGTGAGTAAGGTGACGAATTGGTAAGGTCTGCAGAAGAAGACGGAGCCACAGGGCCCCCCCCCCCCCCCCCCATCCCCACGCTGCCCAGGGACTTTCTACAGCACAGACCGTATGTAAAATTCACCTTACTTCACAATTTAAATTAAGTCGCTGTGTATCGCAGTCCAATTGTTCAGTTACATCCCCGCTGAAACCTAGTTCTTGTCCGGAGTCTACTCATGATAAACCTTCCACTGCGCCAGCTGATTCCGCGGTATAGGCAGGGGTGTACTGAACATTTCTTGGTAGCAAGAGCGTAGCTTGAAGGCCTGAGAGGCCCACGCCAAAATTTTGTCTATTAATCAGTGCCGTTTGATGACCATCTGGTCCGGACTAGATTAATTTGTACTTGTAAATGGTAATTAACTTGCATTTGAAAAGTAAAGGGCATTCCTTTGTTATTGGTTCCATGTCTTGTAATTAATTGTCATGTATTGAAGTTCCAAAATGTAAACAGATACCTTTCTTTGTTCATAATAATTATTATTCAGTTTTGTTAGCAAATTTGAGTTGTGAATATTGACAAGTTTGTTGCTAAAATAATAGCTAATAAAAGGTTAGCTAATAAGTTTGCACTCAATACTTAGTGAAACTTAAATGATTTGGGACATTGTTTACACATTGAAACTCATTGAAACTTGTGCTTTGAAATAATTAAAATTAACTTGTTGTTGTGTTGATATCCAAGTGAATTTCAATAGTCAGTGATTTTGAGTGAATTTCAATGAAGTGAATTTCAATAGTCAGTGAGTTTTGTTGTTTTCTGATAACCTCCAAATATTGAAGAGTTTGTGTCATTATAAATACTTTGTTGTTGTAATATTGGAGATTTTGTGTTATAGTGAATATTTTGAATTTGTTGTTTTTGTTGATAAATTTGTGACGTTACAATGACGGCCTCCTCGGCTAAAGCCAAAATACGTTCTGAGTTACGGTGGTTAGCTTCTGCGGTCGCATTGTTGGATCGACCGGATAGGACGGAGGCCTTGTTGAACAGATACGTAGATCTGCCCGTACGTTTGGCGGTTGTTGATGAACAGTATGCCTTATTTTTGGAAAGGACTGTTGAGGCCGATGTGGAAATGCGACAAGAAGTCGGTTTGGATGTGGACCAGTGTTATGATTTTGCGGACAGAATTACTCAGGTGGCTCGACCTTTGCAAGTGGCAAGAGAGAATGATCCGAGCCCGTCCCCGGTCACATCTAAGAGTATGCCCTCTCTCTTTGCTAGATTGGCCCCCTTAGACTTAAGGCGCTTTGCTGGTCGTCTAGAGGACTGGGAGGGCTTTATTAATATTTTTGATAGTCTTGTACATGCCCGGGACGATTTGACCCAGGGCCAGAAGTTGGCCTACCTGTTATCCGTGTTGGAAGGGGAGGCCCTTGAATCGGTTCAACATTTGGCCCCCTCGGATGAAAACTACCCTATTGCTAGGGATTTGATTGCCCGTCGGTACCAGAACGTACGACGTCTGGCGGACAACCATGTTGCCGCCATTTTGAATTTACCCCGCGTTGCCAGCGTGATGCACTTGAGAGTGGCTTTGTTGAATCCGCTGTTGGTTGCATACAACGCATTAAAAAACTTAAAACTCCCAGTGGAGCAGTGGTCGTTTTTGTTACTGCACATTGTCCTGGGAAAGTTGCCGGACTCTGTTAAGGTCCGTTTTGAGCAGCAGTATGGTGGGGATAGTGCGACTTATCTGCCACCCTTCTCGGACCTCTTGACGTTCCTGGAAGGAGAAAGTAGACTGGCAGATAATTCCTCTCTGGCCGGTCCTATGGGACCCGAACGACCTGTGCCACAGAGTAGATCCCCCACCGGACCCCCCCGTAGGGGGCGTATGGCCCCTCGCGCGCCCGGCCGCTATGCCGCCGTCCAGGAGACCGCTCGCTGCTTGTACTGTCGGGAACCGGGTCACAGCACGACCCGTTGTGATAAGTTCCTCGACCAGCGCGTCCAAGGCCGTCGAGCGATCGCGCGACAACGGACATGGTGCTACTCGTGCTTGGGCCTGCACATGCAGCGCGAATGTACCCAAGCGCACCCATACCGCTTTTGTAAGGGCAACCACCATCCCCTCCTCTGCATGAACAGCCCAGAGGGCGGCGGAGCGCCGCAGCGCGTCGCTGCAGGATCACCTCGTATGGGTGGGGGTCTCGGACCCCCCGCGGTGTTTGCATCCCGCAGCAGTTCTAGTGGCCACCAGAGTGGCCCCAGACGCTCTCCGCCACGTTTGGAGCCTCAAACGGGCGGGGGTCCCAGGGACCCCCCCATGGGAAACCGATCCCCAAGGATGGGGATGAGTAATGCGAGCGTTGCCGGAGGTCGTAGAGGCCCCCCGCGACGTTTTGAGCCTCGCACGGGCGGGGGTCCCACGGACCCCCCCATGGGAAATCGGTCCCCAACTAGGGGGTTCGATTTTGCGAGCGATGCGGGAGGTCGTAGAAGCCCCCCGCGACGTTTTGAGCCTCGCACGGGCGGGGGTCCCCGGGACCCCCCTTCTGAAAATCGGTCACCGTGCCCCCGCGACTATGGGGCGACGTACACGGTGGATGCTAGGCACCGATTCTCGCCGCCGCTCGCCGAATACCCGCGTTTGGAGCGGCGCCCGCCCCGTCTTCAAGGGGCCGGGAGATATAACCCGCCTGATACCGGGCGAATTGGACGTAGGCAGTATGTGGGAGAATGGGACCCACTGGATCGCTATGAGCGACTCCCTTACCATGGGGGGACGTCTGGGGACCCCACATACTAGCAATCAACGTGTTTACGGTCGATTGTAGCCACCCCTCCAGAGACCGTTTTGTTGCCCACGGCCTCTGTGCTTGTCAGGGGATTGAATGGCGACCTTGTGGAAGTTCGCGCCTTGTTGGATTCCGGTGCTCAGGGGTGTGTTGTGTCATCTTGGTTAGTTAGGCGGTTGGGCCTCATGGTGCACCCCCACACGGAAGGCGTGAGAGGTGTTGGCGATGTGAAAGTCCCCGGGTTGTTAGGGCATGTTGACTTCACATTTACATCACGTAATAAGTCCACGCCAGGCATTAAGACCTCGGCGATTGTGTTGGACACAGTTGTTGGCCGTCAACCTTCAGTTGACTTGGGACCGAGTATGTTGTCTTTGGTGTCTGATTCCCCACTCGCCGATCCAAATTTCTTCCGCCCAGGCCCGATTGATGCTCTCCTTGGAGCCGATGTCCTGGGGCGAGTTTTGTTGACGGGGAAGCGAGTTTTGCAGCCAGATGGCTTGGTAGCTCTGCAGACGACACTCGGTACAGTTGTGATGGGCCCTGCTCGCCGCGTTTTGGATTCCCTTGATGAGGATCGCGGTCTTGTTTTTAATGTGTCTCTCTCCGAAGTGGTGCAGAAGTTTTGGGAGGTTGAGGAACCTCCACCAGCCCCGCGGGTTGACCCAGTAGCGGATGAATGCGAGTTGTATTACCAGAATAACACTGGTCGCCTCCGCTCTGGTCGTTTGATCACCCGTCTCCCCTTTCGTGCCGGCCGACCTCCTCTGGGCGAATCCCGACCGCTAGCGGAACGTAGGCTAGTGGCGATGGAGCGTCGCATGAGCAGGGATCCGGTCTTCCGCCAGAAGTATGTTGAATTCATGCGGGAGTATGAGGAGTTAGGGCACATGTCCGTGAGCGATTTGGATTGGCGCTCCATTGAGCACTTCTTTTTGCCGCACCACGCCGTTTTGAAATCCGGAAAGATTCGGGTGGTCTTTGACGGTTCGGCTCCCACCTCTACTGGAGCGTCCTTGAACCAGTGTCTGCATGTAGGTCCCAAGCTGCACACGGAGATCTCAGACATTTTGACCAACTTCCGGCGGCACCAAATTGTATTTATGACTGACATCCGGATGATGTTCAGACAAACGGTCATCCATCCCGAGGATAGGATGTAACATATATTTTTTTTAATATGTTACATTCACAATAAACTATGATAGTACCAACCTTCATTTCTGTTTTTTATCCTATATTATGTACCTTTACACAACACAGTTTTTATACATCCCTTATTGCAAAGTACATACATTCTCATTAACTCAATTCCAAGCAATAATTGCAAATTTTTACATCTTAGGTACACTTAAATTTGTCAACAAACATCTATCACGTCTGACGTTTGACATTTAATTTTATCAGAGTAAACATCATAATTTTTGAACCACTATATGCGTCAAGTTAGCAGCCTCACAACAGAATTAGATGGTTTTGATTATGTCAAAAAATACTGTATAAATAGTGTTAAATAGTGATGTATATTAAATAAATAGTGATACTTTGATTCAAAAGATATTTGAGTATCTTAGTGAGGCTGCTAACTTAACGTCTAGTTAGCAGTCACCTCAAGAAATACAGTTCGTATCAATGTGATTTATATGTCAAAAAATACTGTATAAATAGTGTATCGTAAACGCAAAATTTCAAAAGTAGTGCTTTAATACAAGCCGAGATATTAGGGTCTCTAAGTTGGCTGCTAACTTGACGTTTCTTGCGATGGAGATTCCAAAGAAACAGGTACAAGTTTTTAATAAATAAATACTTGAAAAAATACTGTGTGAAATAGTGAATCTTAGGATATAAATAAAAAAAGAATTCTTCTTTGCTATTTTCAAAAAATCTAATGTAAACTTCTACATAATAATCTGAATATATGCTGACGATCAATGTTGAACTTTGCTCCTTAGTAATAAGGTTCAAACTTTATTTCAATCGTGGAGTGCGTACTATCGAGCAAAAAAGTGAAATATATATTTTTGATTGTGTCAATACATAAGTTTAATCGGTTTAATGCTATTGATTAGGTATTTAAACAAATATATGCACTTCTTAACCGACTTCAAAAAAAGAGGAGGTTCTCAAGTCGACTGTATATTTTTATGTATGTTTTACCATAACTTCGCCAGTTGTTAACCGATTTTAATAATTCTTTTTTTTATCTGAAAGAAAATAGTTTATGTGTGGTCCCATGAAAAATTCAAAGTAGTCAGTTCACTAGTTTTTTCACAATCCTGAAAAAACACATAGTTTTTGACTGGTAGTTCCTGCTTTACACGTCAATATCTTCGCGAACTATTGAGCAATTTCAATGATTATTTCTTTATTCAAAAGAGTAAACTCCTGAGGTGGTCACATTGTTACCAAGTTAGGATCTGATGGTGGAATCCAGGGGAAATCGAGGAAAACCCGTAAATTTTATGGTAATTTACGTATTTTATAGATTTTCTAAAGTTTTTTAAGTATTTGCATCTGGTAGTCATCATCTCATGGTGATGAGCTGGTGATGGAAGGTACAACTCCTCAAATATTGTTGATACGTAAAGATTTTTAGTTGTATTCTTTCAGATTATTTAGGTGAGCTGATCATGGAAGGTAAAACTACTTAACGCTTAGGAGTTAAAGCATGTTTTTAACCGACTTCTAAATCAAAAAGGAGGAGGTTCTCTATTCGTCTGTATGTATGTTTTTTTTTTTTGTGTATGTCCACCGATTACTTGAAGACGGCTGAACCGATTGAAATGGTTCAAACGTTATTAGATCAGGTTAGTTTTCAAGTTGGTCCCATTTTTTGAAATTTTGAAATCGGTTCAGTAGTTTTCAGGAAATCTTGAAAATACTGTCGTTTTCGTTACCACTTTATGTGAATTTAATACGTATCTTTAGGCATAACTCCTTTGTTTATAAACCGATTTATTGGAAAGGGGATACCTCAAGGTATTTTAACCGACTTCGAAAAAGGAGGTTTTGAGTTTGATCACATACCTATTTACCAGAAAACACGTAAATTGACTTCACGATGCACTAAAAAGAGTGAAATAAAAATTATTTTTATAAAAAAATAAAACCGCCTTCTAAAAAAACCACATCAAAAAAGTAAGAAATAATTCCTCACCAAATAAATAACGTAAGTACTTTGAAGTCGGGCGGGTTTTAACAAAAACAACAAAAAATTGTACATGTTTCACGCCCGACTTCAAAGTACTTACGTTATTTATTTGGTGAGGAATTATTTCTTACTTTTATTTCTTACTTACTTAATAATTTAAGTACCATTATGCATGAATAGACCTTTAGTTGTATTCTTTTAAGTTATTTAGGTTAGCTGATGGTGGAAGGTTAAAAAACTGCATAACAGTTAAAAGTTGGAGGATGGTGCTTGTCTGAGTGTTCTAATTTAGATATGGGCTACAGTTTTAAACATTGCACATTACGCGACGCTTGCGCATTAGATTTCTTACACTAAAAAATGAAAAATAAACAAATTTAAAAAAATAATTAAACCACCTTCAAACAAAAACTGCCGACAAAAACTCACTTCCCAAAAAAACGTTAAAGTAAAAAATTAATTGAATCATTCCATTCAAAGGTCGAAAGGGCGGGACAATATCTAATTAATTTTGGAACTTACTGATTTGATTGAAGTCGGTGTCAAGCCGAAAGTGTTGGGTTATGGGTGATATATTGAAACAATACGTATTATGCAGAATAAACGATTTATTTCAGCCACGATGTGCACAACAAGAATGTCAAAAGTTACAAGGAAAGTTTTTTAACAGTGTTGCCACCCGTTAGCAATTTTGTGTGAACATAGATAAATTTTCTATTTATATTTATTTCAACAGAAAGAAAATATTTAGTGAAACAATAATACACAATATCTCATGCGCGGAGTGGTGTGAAATACATAACAATAGGTAGGTAGGTATTGGCTTGGCACCGACTTTAATCAAATCAGTAAGTTCCAAAATTAATTCGATAATGTCCCACACTTTCATCCTTTGAATGGAATGATTCAATAATTTTTTTATTTTTACATTTTTTGGGAAGTGAGTATTTGTCGGCAGTTTTTGTTTGAAGGCATTTTTTTTTTATTATTATCTATCCCTTATTTTTTATTAAATCTCATCAAATTTTTGATTGTGTCAATACTCTATTCTCAGTATAATATTATTTTTCGGAAGAAACAAATGCTATGTTCTACTTTTTATTCTACTTCCTACCTACTTACCTACCTACTGTCAGACTGTCTGTCTGTCTGAGGCAACGTAGCTCCTAAACGACAGGGCCGATTTTAATGCGTTTTTTTTCAATTGAAAGCTAAATGAATCGAGGTGGTTCTTAGCTACGTTTGATGAAAATCCATACGGCCATTTATGGAGATGGTTAACTGCCTTTAGAAACGGTAAAAGATACAGAAGTGGTGCTTTGACTAAAATAATATACACCTTAGGCAAATTTAGGTGCAATAAAAAAAACAAAATGGCGGCAAGTTACTTTCTGTCTGTACTTATATTCTTAGTGACTAAACGGATCAAACGATTTTAGTGCGGTTTTATTTTTATTTTGAGTGTAATTTAAAAAGGATGAAATAAAAAAAATAACAACCCTCGAAAAAAAGTCATATAATAGAAATAGAAAGAAAGAAAGAAATATAGTTTATTCGACTAAAACATACAAACAAGGTTGTTTACATAAACAAAAACAAACATTTTAGCCGAAATGGACCCAACCTCAGCTTATGCCACAGCAAATAGTGTGACGCTGATTTTCAGGTAAAATTTCTCTCTCGGTCGGGGGACCCCCGACGTATAATATTATACCCTTTCAGTACTTCTCTTTTTGTGGTCCTCCGATCGAGAGAGGAATTTTATTATTTGTCTTTTTTTATCAGGGGTTTTTAAAATTTTAAAATTTTTAATAGACAAGAATAAAAGTCTTGAATGGGCGGTAGGAAAATGTTGACGATTCATAAGTAATCTTTATATAAGTGTATAATTCTTCTGTGCTTCTTCGATTTTAATTAAAAAAATGGTGTGTATTCAGGTGAATTCAAGAATGGTTTTACAATTGGACCCGGTAGGTGGCGTGCTGTCGATAAGCCGATACGAAGTTAGCCGGATCAGCTAGTTTTAATATACCGTGAGTTTTTTATCAAGTTATACTTAAGGGGTAGATTATTTGAAGTGTTTAGAATAAACTTCCGAAAAAAAAAAAATTTTATTATTGTTTTACTTTATTTCTACCTTATTGTCGATATTTTGGATAGCAAAATAAAACATTTTCAACAATTCAAAAAATTTAAACAATAAAAAGAAAGATAATTATTTAGTCTCACCTCACACAACCACACGCGTACCTAGTCGGTTGTCATTTGAAAAAAGTAACCGCTGTAACTGAACAGATTAAAAGTCATAAAAGTCTAGTCATAAAAGACTAATCAAGTAACTTTAATATTTAATGCACTAAGAATATACTTAAGTAACTAAGTTCCTAAGTAGTAACTTTACGAAAGATTAGCTTGGTACTTATGAAGGTACTAAATTATAGAAGTTTTGAATGACTAAGAGCTAACCTATATCATTTTAATAAATAAATACCAAAATAGAAAATAAGTTACGTACTTTAAACTGTAGGTTGTTATTATAGGATATAAACTTGCACGTGATATCACTTCTTATGGTACATACGTACTCACTGCTCACCAATTTTAAAACAAACAAAACTTTTCTCCAATGTCATGTCACCTAATCGAAATCACGTAAGTAAACAAAATCACGCCATCTCGCGGTGTTGCTTTGTACCTACTACGCCAGTGACTCGTTTGCGCTGGCGATGGGGCGTTTCCAAATGTACGACAAGAAAAAATAACATGCTGTAAAAAATAGTGATTCTGTTTCATTCATTTATTTTAACTTTGTTTAAGTTCATATTTATTTTACGTGTTAAATTAATTGTCATAACTTTTAATGTCTAACGCTATCCAAAACTATGAGATTGATTCGTGTCTACTTCTTGTATGCATTGCGGTGTCCTTCCGGATTTCGCCAAATTAATTCGAGTCACAAATGACAAATGCTTGACATATTATGTTTCGATATACGATAGATTATGTGTCATTTGAAATGACTGGAATAAAAAATTTGACAATATCAGTACATCTAAAGAAAACTGTACACGACTGTACCTAAAATTGAATGTATGGTAGAAGTTTACATTCGATTTTTTGAAAATAGCAAAGAAGAATTCTTTTTTTATTTATATCCTAAGATTCACTATTTCACACAGTATTTTTTCAAGTATTTATTTATTAAAAACTTGTACCTGTTTCCCTGGAATCTCCATCGCAAGAAACGTCAAGTTAGCAGCCAACTTAGAGACCCTAATATCTCGGCTTGTATTAAAGCACTACTTTTGAAATTTTGCGTTTACGATACACTATTTATACAGTATTTTTTGACATATAAATCACATTGATACGAACTGTATTTCTTGAGGTGACTGCTAACTAGACGTTAAGTTAGCAGCCTCACTAAGATACTCAAATATCTTTTGAATCAAAGTATCACTATTTATTTAATATACATCACTATTTAACACTATTTATACAGTATTTTTTGACATAATCAAAACCATCTAATTCTGTTGTGAGGCTGCTAACTTGACGCACATGAACCACTGGCTCAATCTTGTGAGGAACAGCAGAACTATTTCCACGAGCAATTATCCAGAGATATACGTCTTCTCATTCTTGCATGGATGTCCAGCTATTTCCATCTCTTTTTCTTATAAAGACACCTTGCGTTGAGAGTCCACACTTCACCAAACTTTAGCGCCATCTGGTGTCAAATAGTGGCAAAGTATGTCGCACATATATTGTCATCTCTCTCACACCTAAATGCATAGCCATCCTGTCATCTCGTTCATGCAACAGCACCGAAACTGACATCTGGCGTAGAGTAGCTCTCTTGCTTTAATAATTGAACTTCTACATATTGAGTCCAGATTATCTATGGTACCTAAAAACTTTTATCAATAACATTATGAATATCTAATTTACAATGAAAGTAATTAGTTATTCATAATCTACAAATCTTCCTTTATTTGATTTTATATAATTCTTCATTTATCTTTAGCTAATTTTCTTAACCATAGACTATATTCGGATCATTCTAGAAATGTACAAGTGAGCATTGTCTATGCGACTGACTTTGGAAAATTCGAGATTGATGGTAAAGCAAAATTAATTAAAAACAAGATTCTAGAAAATTCGTGGCAGAACATATAAATAGGGCCCGTCTCGCCCCAGTGTTTTTTCTCCCGATAACCTCTACTTAACTGACTGTGAAAAAGGTGTAAAGCAAAGTCACTGTGAACTGTTATTGCATAGACATTTTTTTACCTACGTAGTTTATCCCTGATAAACCTCGCTAATTGCGTCCTAAGCTGCATCATTGTGTACACTGCAATTTTCTTGATTGGTCCTCGATCTTCAGCGTCCGGGTAAGTCGATCTGCTAAATGGCAAACAAATTACCAACATCTCTTTATGTCACTGCTTTGGCATAACGCTGTGTTTTCTTCTTCCTCGACAGTTCTTATTATTGACTGGACTACCTGTCCGGAGCGAGCACCTGTGAAGCTGATACCATCCCGGCGAGCCCTCGTTCGCTGACCTTAGGCCTTGAGAGACCGGCGTTCGCAACCCCTCCTCGGAATATAAAGGTGTAATCGTTCTTATATCTTTATCTCTTAACTACATCTCTCCATACTCTCTCCGTTTATGAGTTGTTCATAAACGTGGCGCCCATTAATTGTCTCTAATCTTCTCCTCTCTCATAAGTTTAACTTAACTACATACATATAAGTATTACCTACCTGCCTTTCAATTCTGTAACACTCCCAACTTGATTTAAACTACACGTGTGAACTTATAAAACGTTTAATATTGAATAACAATCATATTTTAATTTGTGTTTGTATTTGTATATCCAGTCTGACACGTTGTAAACCTATTTTAAGGATAGCGATAGCCTAGGTCTCCTATTCATATAAATTTCTTTTGAAACCTTATTTGTCTAGTTTAAACTTCATTACCTGTTTATGTAATTTCCAACTCAGTGAGAATATTGTAATTTAAGTCCCTCTGACAGTGCAACAAGTGAGCTGCAAAGTAGAATAATTATCCCCACGCCCTGTACTTCTTATAAGAACCTGATTTACATATGTTATAAATAAAACTTTATATTTCATTGTATTTTAATTTCTTTTATTTTACATCAAAACCCATAGTTAAAAATACCAGTTACATTTTAGCGCCCAACGTAGTTTGCACTCAATTCTTTGTTGACAGTTTCTCACTGGGTTTCTACCTCTTTTATATTTATTTGTTGTATCTCTCTCTCAAATTGTACCTGTATCAATTTCAGTGATGGAGCATACTGCGTTCTACGGTCTCCTCAAGGACGAGGTCAGCTATGAGCTCAACCTGCGGGGAGTGGAACACGAGCGTGGTGCCACAGCGGAGACGTTGGCTGCCCTGCTGGAGAAGGCTGAACCGGCCGCTGCAGAGGTCGAGGACAAATTTATTGGTTCCCTTGATACGGGAATAGAAATAGAGGTATGTGCACGGAAGTTGGCCGAACTAAGCGCTCTTGTCCCCAAGTATTCTACCACTACACATTTCCAAAAATGCTGGGCAAGGTTGACTCACGTTATAGACCGACTAGACAGACTGACCGGGCAGACCAGGGAGCAAAGGCGTATAAAATCTTCGTCACTGGAGGAGTTATACAGACTCCGCTTTTGGATGTCAAATAATCCACCGCGCAGTAGAGGTCCTTCCCCGTCAAGACAACACCTACATCCGACTGCTTCCCGTGATGAAGAAAACCGCATCACAGACGTTCGGAAGAACGGTGTCGATGGGGATGTACACTCTGAGGGAGCATCTATCCCTGTCCCTCCTCCTCATCCCTCTCACTCCTCTCCTTTTCTCAGAAATTCTCCTATATTAAAGTGGGGTGTAACTTTTGACGGACACACCTGTGTCTTAGAATTTATTACTAAAATTAAAGAATTAGCTGCCTCCTGCTCTGCCCAAGACCATGAACTGCTCTCAAACTTCTCACATCTGCTTACTGGTGATGCATTGGTGTGGTTCCGCGGTTACAGGGACAATATAACTTCTATGTCTCAACTTTTTGATTATCTAAAAGAGGAATTTATACCTGTTGATTATGACAGACGACTTCTACTGCAAATAAAAGGCAGATTGCAAGATAAATCTGAAGACATAAAAAATTATATCAATCTCATGCTTTATGAGATGTCTAAACTATCTAAACCACTCTCTGAAACTGAGAAGTTGGATATAATATTATCAAATATGAACACTTTTTATATTGCAAAATTAGCTCTCCATGATTTCTCTTCGACTGCGGAACTCAAATCAGTGTGCTCCAGGCTAGACATAGCAAAGTACAAATGTGAGAATAGAGGTGCCTTAAATTCTGGCAATACTGCTATTGTTCCCGGTTTCACAGTGAAATCTAATCTTACTAAATCGGTAAATCAACCGTTTATTAAACAAAAACCTTTATCGGGAAATGTTGCTACCATCTCCCATAATGCTTATAATTCCGCCATGCTACAAAAAGATAGTGTCACTTGTTTAAAGTGTAGTGGCAAACATCACTATTCAAAGTGTAATGTATACAATACACCTATATGTTTTAAATGTAAAAAACCTAATGTGCTTACTCGCGACTGTACTTGTTCAAAAAACTGAATGAGCGGTCAGTAGCATGTTCTCTCTCTCTTAAACCTGAAACTTCAAAACTAACTAAACATACTACTGACCGGGAATGGCAGGAATATCTAATTTTCTTCAAAAACTTTTTCTCCTCTCAGAAGATAGCTCCACTTTTTGAGTCAAACTTGCCTGACAACCGTGCGTTTATCAAAGTCAACATTTTGGGAACAGAGTGCTTGGCCTTGGCCGATTCTGGTGCATCAACTTCTATACTCAGCAATGATGCGCTAGGGACGCTTAGGGAATTAGGTCTACAGACTCATCTTCAGCCATCTTCTAAAACTCTTAAAGTTGGCAATAACGCTAAACTTAATATTTTGGGATCCATTACGATACCTATTACTTACAAGTCCAATCTAAGACTAATTACTCTCAATGTATGCACAGATATCAACAGTCCTCTTATTTTAGGTGTAAATTTTCTTAGGGCATTTAACCTATGTCAGGATATTCTAGAATATACGACCGACTCTCAGTGTACCTCTGCTTTCAACTCTTTAATTGACACAAACACACACTTACATGCTTATGAGGATCTGTCGGTTGTACAAAAATCTCAGATTGATAACATTATCACTGATTTTAAAAATATTTCTGCTGATTCTAACAACTTAGGTCTCACTGATCTTGAAGAACATGTCATTGACACTGGTGATCATCCCCAGTGAAACAAAAATACTACCCTATACCAGTTCACTATAAACAGCGGGTCGAGGCTGAAATTAATGATATGTTAAGAATGGGTATTATTGAAAAAAGTAATTCACCTTGGAATTCCCCTCTCTTAGTAGTTCCCAAACCTAACGGAGACTTAAGGATCTGCCTAGACAGTAGAAAACTGAATAGTGTCACCAAAATAGATTCATATCCTATGCCGCGTATCCAAGACATACTTGATTCTCTTAATAATGCTAAATTTCTAAGCTCTATTGACCTGAAAAGCTCATTTTTTTAAATTAATTTACATCCAGACTCGCGGGAGAAGACTAGTTTCTCCATTCCTGGGGTTGGGGCTTTCCAATTTTGCCGCATGCCTTTCGGACTTGTCAATGCATCTGCTAGAATGATGAGACTTATGGATAAAGTCTTTGGACCAGAGTTTGCTGGCCGTCTGTTTACCTACGTGGATGACGTAATACTGGTCAGTAATTCATATGACGAACACGTCGAGTTATTGAAGCGTGTCTATCAACGTTTAAAAGAAGTAGGTCTCACCATCAATTTTGACAAATCAGTTTTCTGCAGATCTTCCCTTAAGTTTCTAGGGTTCATCGTCGACCGACACGGACTACGCACTGACAGTGACAAGGTTAAGGCCATTTTGGAATACCCTGTCCCTACTAACCAAAAAGAAGTCAGACGTTTTCTAGGCATGGCGTCATGGTATAGGCGTTTTATCCAAAACTTTTCTTTAGTAACTGCTCCTATAAACAACCTAATTAAAAAACAGCCCAAGGGCAAAGCTTTTAGTTTTCCGCAGGAAGCTCTCCTTGCCTTCAACGAGATTAAGCAACGTTTGGTATCTGCACCCATTCTTTCTATACCTAAATTTGATAAGCCTTTTATCATCTCTACCGATGCCTCTGATTTAGGTCTCGGTTGTGTCCTCTCTCAAAAGGACGACGAGGGTAAAGAACATCCTGTCGCCTTCGCTAGCCGTTCTCTTACTAAACCAGAAAGAAACCATGCCACTACTGAAAAGGAACTAAATGCTTTAATCTTTGCTCTAGAAAAATTTAGGGGTTATATTGAAGGCTCTCCCTTCCCCACTACGGTTTATACAGATCATAGTAGTCTGAAATGGCTTGTCAGTCTTAAATCTCCTACAGGAAGATTGGCGAGATGGGCAGTCCGGCTTTCTCAATTTAATCTAAAAATTGAGTATCGTAGGGGCTCTGATAATGCCTTGGCCGACGCTCTTTCTCGTTCATTTCCCGTAAATGTCACTTCTGATGACGATCCATCTCAAAACTCCCCTTCTTCTTCTTCTACTACCAAAGACTCTTGGTACCTCAAGAAAGTACAAGACGTCAAATCTTCTCCCCACAAGTTCTCTGATTGGAAACTAATTTCTGATCGTCTCTATAAAAGGATGAAAAATTCCAACCCTCTCTCTGCTGACTGTGAGTGGAAACTCGTGGTTCCTTTCGAATCGCGGCATGACGTCATAGCTAAATGTCATGACCACCCGAGTGCAGCCCATTTAGGCATCTTTAAGACTTTGAAACGTCTTACTCAATCTTATTATTGGCCATCTCTACATAGAGATGTCAAGAAATACATCAAAAATTGTCAAGTTTGCTTGGCGTATAAGAGCACGAATGAAGGTCCCCCAGGCATCATGAAAAATCCCAAACAGGTCCAACGTCCCTTCCAAATGATATCTACAGACATAATGGGTCCCTTACCTCGATCTTATCAGGGCTACAAATTCATTCTAGTAGTTACTGACGTTTTCACTAAATATACATGCATATTTCCTATGAGGAACTCACTTGCCAAGACAGTAGTTTCCATTATTGAAAACAATATATTTATGAAATATGGGATTCCCCAAACAATTGTCATGGACAACGGTCCCCAGTATATCTCTAATGCCATGAAGGATTTAGTTGCGAAGTATAAAGTTCCTAATTCTTTTTATAACTGTAGGTTCCTGCCACAAAACAACCCTTCTGAAAGGACTAATCGTGTCATTGTCACTGCCATATCTTCCTATGTAGGTACAGACCACAGAAAATGGGCTGAAGAATTACCAAAAATTGAGCTTGCAATCAACACAGCCGTTAGTGAATCCACTGGTTTTAGCCCATATTTTCTAAATCATGGCCGCGAAGCTGTACTCTCTGGTGACTGGTACCCTAACTCTCCACTTAAAGAAGAAGATATTTTGTTTACCGACAGGACTGCATACTCATCTACTCTACCTCATCTTAAAGACATTTTTATTAAAGTAAACTTGAACATGTCCAAAGCCTACTCCAAATATAAAATTCATTACAACAAAAATAGGCGTGATATTGAATATCAGGAGGGACAGACTGTATGGAAGAAAGAATATCCACTTTCTGATGCTAGTAAATTTTTCACTGCAAAACTTGCTCCTAAATTCACTAAATGTATTGTGAAAAAGAAGATCTCTCCTCTTACATACATTCTGAAGGACTTTCACACATCCAAGGATTTAGGCACTTGGCACATTAAGGACATTTTAAAATCTGTACCTATATAACTACACCTATATTTTGCTTATTTCATTTTATTTATGTATGTGATTATCTATAAGTATTTTTCTCTTTTCTCTCTCTTGCTCTGCATCTAGGTACTATCTCCTACTTACCTTATCCGTATGGTTGCCGGAGAAAGAATAGTACCATCGCTCTCCCCTTGCGCGTCGTAAGAGCCGACCAAAAGTCCCATTTTCCCATCCCATATTTTCCTTCATCACGACACCCATTCCCTTACCTTATCCGTATGGTTGCCGGAGAAAGAATAGTACCATCGCTCTCCCCTTGCGCGTCGTAAGAGCCGACCAAAAGTCCCAGTTTCCCATCCCACATTTTTCCTCATCTTCATACCCATTCCCAAACCCTATTATATATTCTTTTATGTACTCTATTTTTTTTGTATGGTTTTTATTATATATATATTAATTTTATAGTATCTAGTTTATTCTATGGGACGGCTGGTAATCCCATAAATGAAAAATCAAAAGCCTTACTACTCAGAGCGGATTGTAACTCTGTATAAATATGCCTTAACGACAACAGATTGTTCTTATCACACTAGTATATTATACTCATCTATATATCAGAGCGGCTGCGACTCTTAAAATAGGCCATCGGCACTCCATTTATTTATGTATATCCATATTCATCTAGTATACGCACACCTTAAATTTTCGGCAAGGGCGCATGGTACATAGGCCAGAAGTAAGACCCACCGTCGATATCAATTATCTGTATTGTTTATGTATTCCGTTTATTTATATAACTTATTTGTTTACAGCTGGCATGTAGTATACGTATATAGTTTTTTTTTTTTTTGTTTTTGTTTTGTTTCCTTTTGCCCTTTCCTTTCCTTACTTGATTCCCAACCTACAACTTTCTTTACTTTCCCACTCTACTATACCGTGCTATCCATTCCTTCTTTCTCTACACAACCTTTTCTTTTTCTACACAACTTTCCTTTCTCTACAATTTTTTTCTCCTCTTGCTCTATTCTTGTTTTATCCATTCCCTTCATGCTTCCTCACGCTTTCGCTTTCTTTTCTTTACTGTGTGGGGATAGTGACCTGTCCTTCACTCACCTCATCCCAGTTCCTTTCTTTATTTTTTTTTTCTTTTTTTTTCTCAACTAATGAGGTATTGTAACATATGTTTTTTTTAATATGTTACATTCACAATAAACTATGATAGTACCAACCTTCATTTCTGTTTTTTATCCTATATTATGTACCTTTACACAACACAGTTTTTATACATCCCTTATTGCAAAGTACATACATTCTCATTAACTCAATTCCAAGCAATAATTGCTAATTTTTACATCTTAGGTACACTTAAATTTGTCAACAAACATCTATCACGTCTGACGTTTGACATTTAATTTTATCAGAGTAAACATCATAATTTTTGAACCACTGGCTCAATCTTGTGAGGAACAGCAGAACTATTTCCACGAGCAATTATCCAGAGATATACGTCTTCTCATTCTTGCATGGATGTCCAGCTATTTCCATCTCTTTTTCTTATAAAGACACCTTGCGTTGAGAGTCCACACTTCACCAAACTTTAGCGCCATCTGGTGTCAAATAGTGGCAAAGTATGTCGCACATATATTGTCATCTCTCTCACACCTAAATGCATAGCCATCCTGTCATCTCGTTCATGCAACAGCACCGAAACTGACATCTGGCGTAGAGTAGCTCTCTTGCTTTAATAATTGAACTTCTACATATTGAGTCCAGATTATCTATGGTACCTAAAAACTTTTATCAATAACATTATGAATATCTAATTTAGAATGAAAGTAATTAGTTATTCATAATCTACAAATCTTCCTTTATTTGATTTTATATAATTCTTCATTTATCTTTAGCTAATTTTCTTAACCATAGACTATATTCGGATCATTCTAGAAATGTACAAGTGAGCATTGTCTATGCGACTGACTTTGGAAAATTCGAGATTGATGGTAAAGCAAAATTAATTAAAAACAAGATTCTAGAAAATTCGTGGCAGAACATATAAATAGGGCCCCGTCTCGCCCCAGTGTTTTTTCTCTCGATAACCTCTACTTAACTGACTGTGAAAAAGGTGTGAAGCAAAGTCACTGTGAACTGTTATTGCATAGACATTTTTTTACCTACGTAGTTTATCCCTGATAAACCTCGCTAATTGCGTCCTAAGCTGCATCATTGTGTACACTGCAATTTTCTTGATTGGTCCTCGATCTTCAGCGTCCGGGTAAGTCGATCTGCTAAATGGCAAACAAATTACCAACATCTCTTTATGTCACTGCTTTGGCATAACGCTGTGTTTTCTTCTTCCTCGACAGTTCTTATTATTGACTGGACTACCTGTCCGGAGCGAGCACCTGTGAAGCTGATACCATCCCGGCGAGCCCTCGTTCGCTGACCTTAGGCCTTGAGAGACCGGCGTTCGCAACCCCTCCTCGGAATATAAAGGTGTAATCGTTCTTATATCTTTATCTCTTAACTACATCTCTCCATACTCTCTCCGTTTATGAGTTGTTCATAAACGTGGCGCCCATTAATTGTCTCTAATCTTCTCCTCTCTCATAAGTTTAACTTAACTACATACATATAAGTATTACATACCTGCCTTTCAATTCTGTAACACTCCCAACTTGATTTAAACTACACGTGTGAACTTATAAAACGTTTAATATTGAATAACAACCATATTTTAATTTGTGTTTGTATTTGTATATCCAGTCTGACACGTTGTAAACCTATTTTAAGGATAGCGATAGCCTAGGTCTCCTATTCATATAAATTTCTTTTGAAACCTTATTTGTCTAGTTTAAACTTCATTACCTGTTTATGTAATTTCCAACTCAGTGAGAATATTGTAATTTAAGTCCCTCTGACATTGCAACAAGTGAGCTGCAAAGTAGAATAATTATCCCCACGCCCTGTACTTCTTATAAGAACCTGATTTACATATGTTATAAATAAAACTTCATATTTCATTGTATTTTAATTTCTTTTATTTTACATCAAAACCCATAGTTAAAAATACCAGTTACAAGGAGGTACCAATTGATTTTGTGGAGAGAGAGTCCTAGGGACCCCTTGTTGATTTAGGAATTGAATACGAATACGTACGGTTTGGCTTCGAGCCCGTTTGTTGCGATTCGTTCTTTGTTGGAGTTGGCCGAGAAGGAGCGCTTGAGATACCCTCGCGCCTCCGCCATTTTGGCCAGTGACGTCTATGTGGATGACATTTGCACGGGCGCCTCATCTGTCTCAGAGGCGATTGTCCTGAGAGACGAACTCACCGCCCTTTTGAAGTCGGGAGGTTACGAGTTGAGGAAATGGATATCCAACTCGCTTGATGTACTGGTAGGTTTGCCCGAAGAGCACCAGCAGGACCCCCACCTATTCGAAAATGTTGATAATCCCCATGTGGTGACCGTCCTTGGCGTACAGTACAAACCGGTCTCTGACACGTTCACTTATTGTGTGGATTTACGACCACCGAAAGTCTGGACCAAGCGTTTAGTATTGTCTACTGTCGCACGTACCTTTGACCCCAATGGGTGGATTTACCCGTGCTGTTTATGGCCAAGTGTTTCTTGCAACGGTTATGGGCTTCGGGTGTGTCGTGGGATGAACCCCTCTCGGACGAGTTACTCCGAGATTGGTCGAGCTTCGTTTCATCCCTCCCCGAGATTAATGAAGTGCATTTGCCGAGGCTATTCCTCCCTTCTGAAAATTGTAAAGTTACTCTTCACGGCTTTTCCGATGCCTCCGAACGTGGATTTGCTGCGGCCGTGTACCTTCGCACCGTTACTGTTGACGGAGTTGTTGCTGTGCATCTGGTGATAGCGAAAAGCAAAGTCGCTCCCCTTCGGACTCGTCATACGATCCCGAGGTTGGAATTGTGTGGAGCTGCCCTCCTAATGCGTTTGTTGAACCACGTATGGCTCACATTAGGTCGATCTATTAAGATACAAGAGGTTTATGCTTGGACGGACAGTCAGGTCGTCCTTTGTTGGTTGAAGGCTCCGGCGCACACCTTGGACGTGTTTGTGGCCAATCGAGTGTCGCAGATTTGTAATTCCGACATCGAGTTGATTTGGAGACACGTGCCGGGAACCATGAATCCCGCGGATTGTGCGTCTCGGGGTTGTGTAGCCCCAACCCTAATTAACCACCCCCTCTGGTGGGGCCCACAGTGGTTGATGCGGCCTGAGTCGGAGTGGCCGCCCTCTCCAGCGTTGTCGAACGTAGCCGTTCCTGATATGCGAGCATGCGTCCTGGAGACTAACCCCGCCGGGGAAAAGGATTTGTTGTTGGATCGGTACAGCTCCTTACAGAAGCTGCTTGGTGTTACCGCTTGGATCAGACGTTTTGTGTACAATTGCAGAAACCCACGCGCGAGGCGTGATTCGTCGGTTCTCACTCCGGACGAGCGTAGGGACGCGCTCTTGTTTTGGGTCCGGAGAGTACAAGCTGATAGTTTTGAGTCCGAGATTGAAATTTTGCGTTTAGGCCGTCGCAAGTTGAAGGGCGCGGTATCGCGATTGAATCCCTTCCTGGACGAGAGTGGGCTTTTGCGAGTCGGCGGAAGACTTCGAAATGCGAACCTGCCGTATGGAGCTCGTCACCCCCTTTTGTTACCTAAAGCCGGACATTTGACTCAACTGATAATAACAGATCGCCATGTGAATGCACAACATGCTGGCTGTAATGCTTTGTTGGCCATTTTGCAGCGTGAATTTTGGATTTTGTCAGCTCGTCGAGCCATTCGCACTGTGGTTTTCCGTTGCCTGCCTTGCTATCGATTGAAGGCCGCGACCATGCAGCCCCAGATGGGTGATTTGCCTGCTGATCGCGTCACGGAATGTAGAGCTTTTGCCGGAGTCGCCACCGACTTCGCCGGTCCCTTTACTGTAAAGGCTTCGAGACTGCGTAATGCTAAAACCTATAAGGCGTACTTGTGCGTGTTTGTGTGTTTGTCCACCAAGGCTGTCCATTTGGAAATTGTCTCGGAATTGTCTACCGAAGCCTTTGTCGCCGCCTTGAGCAGATTTGTTTCCCGTAGAGGACTGCCGACATTGATACGTTCCGATTGTGGTACTAATTATAAGGGAACGTGTAATTATCTTAAGGAAGTAGTTAAGTTTTTTGTTGATAATAAAATAGACATTGGAACCACCCTCTCCCGGCGTGGGATAATCTGGAAGTTTAGCCCTCCAGCTTGTCCGACCTGGGGAGGAATTTTTGAAGCTTGTGTAAAGGCTGCCAAGACACACTTGCGTCGCGTGATTGGAGAAACTATTCTCACGTTTGAGGAACTTGATACGGTATTTTGTAAAATTGAGGCCGTCCTCAACTCGCGACCCTTGTGCCCGTTGTCTTCGGACCCGAATGACCTGGAAGCGTTGACCCCAGGTCATTTCTTGATCGGACAGCCCCTTTTGGCGTTGCCTGAATATCCGATTCAGGATGTAGGATCCCATCGTTTGTCGCGATACCAACTTTTGAAACAGATGTCCCAAAACTTCTGGGCACGTTGGTCGATGGAGTATTTGCATATCCTACAACAGCGCGTGAAGTGGACAGATAAAACCACCCCACCCCAGACTGGCGACCTCGTGTTGATTAAGGATGCTAACCTGCCGCCCCTATGTTGGCGAAGGGGGCGCATTGTTAAACTCTACCCCGGAACTGACGGAGTTCCTCGTTTTGCTGAGGTTTTGGTTCGAGATTCGGTTTTGAAGAGAGCCGTTAGTGGGCTCTCCCGATTACCCGTAGATTGACGTACCGTTCTTAACGGTCCGGGGCGGGGGGATGTTCGGAAAAGATCGACGTTTCTGAACGCATCTATAATGTCACGTCAAATTGACATTTAGCTGTCACTTGAAGTTGACAGTGACACTTGATTGGAATTCTTGTAAGAAAAATGTCGGATTAATTTTGCTGAATTGTTAAAAACCGCTCGCGTTGAATATGCCTGGCATATCGAGCTTGAATTGAATCTTAAATTATCTATCTGATCCCGTGTTGTACGACCAGGATTTTGACGCCATCTCTGGAGTGGCCGGTCGCGGATGCTTTTGAAAGACAACTTTCTACCACACGCGTTGTTGTCGGGACAATATATCTTGATAAGCAAGCCCCGCGTGTGTTATCGTGTAGTGCTGAAGCGCCCAGTGTCTTGGGACCGTTGTGTTGTGTTGGTTTTGTGAGTAAGGTGACGAATTGGTAAGGTCTGCAGAAGAAGACGGAGCCACAGGGCCCCCCCCCCCCCCCATCCCCACGCTGCCCAGGGACTTTCTACAGCACAGACCGTATGTAAAATTCACCTTACTTCACAATTTAAATTAAGTCGCTGTGTATCGCAGTCCAATTGTTCAGTTACATCCCCGCTGAAACCTAGTTCTTGTCCGGAGTCTACTCATGATAAACCTTCCACTGCGCCAGCTGATTCCGCGGTATAGGCAGGGGTGTACTGAACAGAGTTAGTCCCCTAAGGGAATGATGTCGGTCTGCCTGCTCTCAGTGGCTGCAACTTCAAGTTATAGCGCTTACAAGAGGCTCCGAGGCTACGAGAGCAAAAAAACGATCAGGGAAATGGGTAGTTTTAGTACCTATTCGAACATGGTGTCTCCACAGGTGAAACGAGTTGGTCTGCCGGCTCCCTGTGGTTGCATTTCAGAGCTATGATGCGCGCAAGTCACTGCATTGTTGCGAAAAAAACTAAAACAGAAATGGTCAGTTTTAGTACCTATTCGAAGTATGGTGTCTCCACAGGTGAAACGAGTTGGTCTGCCGGCACTGAGTCGTTGCGTTTCAGAGCTTTGTTATACGCAAGGCGCTTTATTATAGAAAGTTCAACTTAACGGTTATCAATATAATCAAGAATTAAATCGAACTAATCTACTCGTATCCATGATCGTTATGAAAAATTCCGTCACCTCTTAGACTAGCAGTGCAAGCAGGCCAGTACACCGGCTTGCTAGCTGGTATTGTTTATTGAAAAATTAAGAAAAAGGGCTGTGTTTACTTCTTTTCTGGTTTTACTTTTGTATTCATCATCATCATCAGCCGTACAACGCCCACTGCTAGGCACAGGCCTGCAAGGTTCTCCACATCGATCGGTGCTACGCTGCCCGCATCCAGCGGCTTCCCGTCACCAGATTGTCTGTCCACCTTGTAGGCCTGCCCATGCTTACGGAATGTAGAACGTGAACCTTTTCCGGTCCAACGGCATAACGGCCATCGGTTCTAGACGCTATATGTCCCGCCCACTGCCACTTCAGCTGAGCAATTCTTCGAGCGATGTCGGTTGTCTTTAGTTTTACTTTTGAAGAGCGACAGAATAAAAACTACTCAAGTTAAGTCAACTACTCAACAGGCAGAAAATTACATGACACATGCTAAGGCTTTAGTTTTTTAAATCCTACCCGATGCTGATATTGATTGATCTATTTTTGTATTTGACTACCTGCAATTTTTTTTATTCTAGTAGTTTTTATTGCAGAAACAAGTTAATTATTACTTATTTATGTTAGTGTTTTATTAATGTTACTTATTTAAGTCCTTTTAATGTATTACTTAGTATTTACCTAGTATTTTACTTAAAATACTGTAAATTCTGTTTGTTTATAGTGTTATAGTGTAGTGTTTGGTACAGAGTTTGAAATTGCCGATAAGTTTCTCTAAATAGTTTATTTGTAATCTTTTATAAGATACTTATTGTAATTTGTAATCTTACGTAAGTGATTTTTTTTGTAAATTCTTGTGAGATTAATAAAGATCTTAAACCACATATTAAGCCCAAACAAAATCAGTTAATTACGATACAAAATCACTTCAAAACTGACTAACGGAACAGAAATGGTTAGAAACGATTTATTTTAAGTATTTTCTCAGTCATGTCATTTTCTGCCTGTCCACTTTTGTTCTGTCGCTCCTCTTTTGTATTACTCAATGCAAATTCGACGGCTGCCTCAAACAACGTTCAAATGAAAATATATCCTAGGCGTTACGTGTTCACATTCTTCATCTTTATCCGTATTAAAACTATAGGTACTAGTATATATACCTAATAATTATAAACTAGTAACTAAATACTAAGTACTAGTAATTATCGGAAATTCTTATTACCTACATAAGAATTTCCGAACGAATATCCATACTAATATTATAAATGTGAAAGTGTGTTTGTTTGTTTGTTTATTTGTTTGTTTGTTTGTTTGTCCGCCTTTCACGTCAAAACGGAGCAACGGATCGACGAGATTTTCGGTATGGGGATAATTCGAGAGCTGGAGAGTAACATAGGCTACTTTTTATCCAGGAAAATTATAAAATAAAAATGGTAATTTTGAATAGAAAACCGTTAAACTGTCATACTTCACACAACTGTCATTTCTTAGCCGCTTCCAAAGAGTAGGTATGTCAAAGAGTATGTAATCACTGACATTTTTGTTTTTGCCGCTTAGGATTACTTTTTTTTTAATAAGTGACATTGTGTCAGGCAGTTTAAACGAAGTTCGTGTCAAATAAAATTTATATGGCAAATCAACGTTTGCCGGATCAGCTAGTATAATTATATATGTTGAATACCATCACATACATTGTTCCGACACCAAACTATTAGTACCTTGAGCACTATTATTATGGAAATTGGAAACATTGACATCCATCCAGACCAGAGGAAATATTGAAAAGTTCAACGTTCAACAAAAGGGGATCCAACCCGGGATCTCTAGAGATAGCGGCACCTTAAAAGACGGTGCGTACACCACTCGGCCACGACGGAGGTAATCGAATTCAAACATACAGCTCTAGAGCGCTTCTAGAGTGTTGTTTTCTCGCGACCAAAAGGGGGAAACCGGAAAGCACGGTGTTTGGAACGGTGCATAAGGCCAGTTTACACATCCCTAAATAAGTAAATAAGTTCAACTGTCCCTCCACTTACTTACTTAATCGGAAAATGGACATTAGCGTCCAAACGGTGAAATAACTTCGGTATAAGTCAGACCACATGCGTCGGATGGCGAATTCATTGCAGCCAACCATGAATTGCGGTAAAGTGCGTGAGCAGCTTCTTGATTTTTTAAAGAAACATTAAATTGGGTTTGAGGAATACTATCAAAATCGTTATGTTATCGTAATCGTATCAAAGAAATCTAAAATCACATTTTGCACGTAAACATATTGCACGAATTTGAAATATTCGGTGACAAAACGAATTTTCATTTGGATCAAATGTTAATCCAAGTTATTTAACTTTTAACTTTTTTGCATTCACAATGCATTTTTATTATTTAAAAATGGAAAACAAAGTATTTTGAAAAAATCCGCTCCGATGGGATTCCCGGACCATAGTAAAAAGTATATCCCGGACGGAGCAGTCGCCCGGATAGCGAAAGGTCGTGGGTTCGTGTCCCATCGGAGCTGGTTGTGAGACGGGTCGATTTTTTCAAAATACTTCATTTTGATCCATCCACTTTATTTATATATGAGTTCGCGAACATTAGCATTTAGGACCTCGCACGTAACTACATACTTAACTTAGGGCACACCGAAATGATCGGGAATAGAAAAATATATGATATGGAGATATCTAAATTTTTTTTCACTTCTTATGCTCATAAAGTTCGTGTTTATGTTGGGTATAGGCTGCATAAAATCGCTTTTTATGCTCTAGTGCATAAAGTAAAATATTCGTCTAAGTCTCAGACTCTTAGATAAAGGTCGTCAGGTAAACAGTCACACACGCAATTAAACTTCGTTAAATAAACTTAAACTTGTTGTTTCATTCTGTTTCTTTAATTTTGTACATAATCCATGTTAAATTACTTACTAAATTAATAAAACTAGGCAAAATAATGAGTTTTCTAAGAAATAAGTATTTCAAGAGCATTATGGACTACAATCTATGCTAAAATCACTGTGCTGCCACTGCCACGTATAAAAAAAGAAAAAGAAAGTCGTCCCGCCAATATGGAGAAGTCTTTTTTTTTTGCAATATTGTCATTTATTTTGCTCACACTCGAAGTGAGCAGAGTGTGTAACTCGTACATAAAACCCATTTTACCCTCGAATTGGCTATCCACCCTTGCCTACGGCTCGGGTGGATATATACGTCCCGGGTAAAATGGTACATTTTATGCACTTGTTGTACAATCTACTATTTTTTTTTCGAATTATTCTCCGTTACAGTCAATGCACTTTTGCATTCAGTCAAAGTCAAAGCATTCTTCGACTGCTTCTTCTGGATCCTGGACCCGGAATCATTGACCACGTAACAAATCTTTGGTTCTCTGGAATGTGAAGTAATCGTTAGGGCTCAGATCTAGGCTGTACGGAGCACAGGGTAAATAAGTTTTTAGTAAAAATTTCATTTTTATGACAAGCTTTTTTGCTGACTGTACTTTAATATTGTATTGTCATCTGAACCGAACCTGTATACAAAATTTCAGCTCCATCGGACACTGGAAAGTGGGTCAAATTAAGCTTGCAAGATATGTCCCCCACTTGTATAACTAACATACCTACTAACTAACTAACATGGCAAGTTAGTAAAAAGCTTGTTAAAAACTACTACTACAGACAAAAAACTTAGACTAAATGTTTATGGTTGGAACTCCTTGACTACAGTGCCACAATCTTTTTTGTTCCGGTGGCCGAAATGTGAAACTAACGTGTTTTTTTTAAATGTCACTTGCTGTCAAGTTGATGTCCAACCATAGCGCTGCTGGCGGCTGAAGGTCTTACAAGTCAGAGCCGGTTAAATTGCTAAAAAAAAATTAAAAAGTACATTAGCGCCGCTGTCACCGGAACAGAAAAGTTTGTGCCACTGTACAGAGGATGGTCCATCAACTCGACGTTTTCCTACTTCAAAAACGCGAATGTGAAACGGAAATGTTCGCGCGTAAACTCCATTTTCTTGACTGACTTGTCAACTTCAAACTGCTGGGCCCCTATCGCCCTATTTTGCAATAAGAGCGATTTCATTACAACTCCATTTCAATCAGTTTACGATCGTGTAATAAAAAGGTATCGCCCTAACGTTCACAAACGGATGGAAGACGGATTGCGATGGCATTGCGATCGTTTGGATCGGTGAATGAATGATACCAGTGATGTTACTTTTATGAATGAATCTTTTCAAAAATAGAGTGTCAAGTTGTCAATGTCAGTGTCATCCAACTGTCAAATACAAGGGATTTTTGGCGGTTGATTTTTGGAGTGCGTTGTGCGTGTGTGGAATTGGAGTTTTTCTGTTGAGGTGCAGGCTCGTTTTGAAATTACAACTTTTACAATAAATTTTACTGGCGTTTACTTTGAATTATTTCGTAGTACTTTTCAAGTTTTAGCGCGCTTGGCCTGCGATCGTTGAGGTTAAGCAACTCTCGCAATGGTCGGTCACGGGATGGGTGACCAAAAAACTTTTCATCTCGAGCTCCTCCGTGCTTCGGAAGGCACGTTAAGCCGTTGGTCCCGGCTGCACTTGCAGTCGTTAATACCCACCAATCGGTCATGGCCCATTCCCCTTATCCATCCATGAGGAAGGCCAGTGCCCCAGCAGTGGGGACATTAAATGGCTGATGATGATGATGATGATGACTTTTCAAGTCTAGTCCAGATTTGAGAATAAACTCATCACTGGGGAAGACGGCTTTGCCTTGGTAGGTAACCTCCTTCATACGGGCTCTTTTCGGGACCTCCTCTCCGCTCTTGGGGGATGTTGGAAGGCAGTGTCGAGTGTCTTTTTTGAGCCGTTTAGAGTCAAGTAGCACCCGTCACCTTACTTCATCTGATTATCACTTTTTTGTGTATTTTCGACAAGGTATTATTGTTTTCCGGAATTAACAACCACTGAGCAAGAGAATAAATACGTTTTAACAACTTGAAACACACAGAATCTTACTAAAATCCGCTAATAATTTCTGAATAATGTTGAAAAAACTGCCTCCGACTAGCTGTTTATTTTGACATAAGCGAACGGTCAGTTATCGGCTGCAATGTAATCATTTTACGTTTAAAAACCTAGCGCGATTCGAAAAATCGTTCCGAAAAGGAATGGTAATGGTATTGTTGTCGTTGAGAAAATAGCGCGATACCAAATTGTCAAATAAGAGCAATGTAAGTGTAATATAAGCGCATTTAGCATAGGGCGATAGGGCCCCTGGTGCTCTATTTTAATTTGTTTTTTTTTACAAAAACTTTTTTAAAAGGCCATTTTTTAGAATCAATATAATTTTAAACTGTAAGGGTCGTACACATCTAACGGAAGATGCGTCGAGCGTATCATCCGTCGCGTCTGTTCGGTCAAAATAGACCTTTCACATCTGACTGAAGATGCGTCGAGCGGATCATCCGTCGCGTCTGTTCGTTCAAACAAAATAGACCTGCCACATTTAGGCGTCTAGTCAGTCAGTACGCTCGACACACTAACGCATCATCGGTTGAGTGTGAAAGGTTTAATGTATTTGTATGTATTGGTCTGTTCTGGCGTTAGGCGACCGATCATACGCGACGCATTTTTCGTTAGATGTATCGGATCAAACGCTATACGCTCGACGCACTAACGCATCATCGGTTGAGTGTGAAAGGTTTAATAGATTTGTATGTATTTGTCTGTTCTGGCGTTACGCGACCAATCATACGCGACGCATTTTCCGTTAGATGTGTACGGACCCTAAGTTTATCACAAACACTCGATTCCCGATCATTACGGTGTGCCCCTCGTAAAACAACAAAGCGCAGCACGACAGGCAATAATTTGTGACAAAATGTAAATGCAAATTACATGAATGGCTTCAGAAAATGTGTTTGTATAGTGTTGAAGAATTTTTAGATAAGCGACATGTTTGATTTATTTATGGACATATTATTTTATTTTATTATTGAAATTTTTTATTTTTATTATATAACAATGACATTTCCTGATTATTGTATTATTTAGTCGTTAATTAATCTCGTTAGCCAAATAGTATTGTGTTTTGTTTATTAAATATTAAAGTGTAAGTATTATATTGACGATTGCGAAATAGACTTGAAGTGACAGTTAATTCATTGTATATCATTCACTAAGTATTAATTAATAATATAAATCAACTCAGTAAATTCACCACGAAAAATTTTTGCATGCTATACGATACGTAGCGAAATGTGTCTTGATCAATTTAATTATAATTACCACAATATGTATTTTACCGCATTTCAAGCAAATAAAAGTATCTTTATCTTTATCTTTATTTTTGACGACCGGTTTGGTGCAGGGGTAGGATACCTGCCTTCTGCGCCAGAGGTCTCGGGTTCGATTCCCGAACAAGACAAATATTTGTATGCATGAACATGTCTATTTGTCTTGGTCTGGATGTTTTCTATTATATTAAGTATATATTTACAAAAAAGTATATAAGTATCTATTTATCCGTTATCTACTTGCCGTAACACAGTTTCTTCTACTTAAAAGTTCAAAGTTCTTTATTGCATCATGTGTGGAATTTTTTTGTTAGACTTAAGACTATTCATAGTACTTGCTGCCTATCTAATTAAAATATGTGTGTAAATTTCCCAAATAAATAAAATAATAAAATAAATGTTGTTAGATAAAAAGATGTTACAATACATATAGACACAGACATGACCCTGCAAGGGCGTAGCAATTATTACTTATAAATTAGAATTCATATTTATTTAAGTATACTAATTAACAGTAAAAATTTAATATTAACAAACTTATGAGCTAGATAGTTGGTTGGTTGGAAATTTATTATTATTATATTATTTTAGTTTTCACTTGTCTATCGGTACCTACGTGGCCCTTTTTATAGATTCTTATTTTCATTTTATTAAACTCCCTTGCTAACTTCTACTCAGTCGTTTTCCTTTAGTAAATCCCCTTTTAGTTTTAACTAGCTTTCCGCCCGCGGCTTCGCCCGCGTGTACTACACGACGTCATCCCGCGGGGCTTCGCCCGCGTGGACTACACGACGTCATCCCGCGGGAATGTGATATTTTTTCGGCATAAAAAGTGACCTATATTCCTCTCTAGGCTACAAAGTATCTGTGTCCCAAATTTCAGCCAAATCCGTTCAGCCGTTTTGGCGTGATTAAGTAACAAACATCCAAACATCTAAACATCCAAACATCTAAACTTTCACATTTATAATATTAGGATTATTATTCCCTTTATTACATTTTAAATACCTACTTACAAAATTATATTTCTAAACATTAAATTTTTACAATGTATAACACTATAAAATATAACATTTAAAAATACAAAAATGCAGTTCCCCAACGGTAGCAAGATCAGGGTCCCGGCTACCGATGGTTAAGGATCCAGAGACAGGAACCTTCTCACTATACGGGCCGTGTCCAGAAGTACTGCCTTCTGCATCTGACTCCCGATCCATCCACCTAACGCAAGCCTCTTAAGGTGTTTATCGAGGCTCTTGGCTATCAGACCATGGGCAGATATGACTATCGGAACAATAATTGCTGAATCAATGTCCCACATGTCAACAATCTCGTGAGCTAAATCAAGATATTTGTTTTCTTTATCTTTTTCAGCTTTCACAAGGTTGTTGTCATGGGGAACAGTGACATCAACAATTATTGCGCGGCGTTCGTGTCGATCTATCAATACAATATCAGGCTTATTAGCTACAATAGTCCTGTCTGTAATGATAGATCGATCCCAATACAATGTGGCATGGCTATTTTCAAGGACCTGTTCTGGTGCATACCTGTAGTACGGCACCTCGGATGCCACAAGACTATGTTTCAGAGCAAGTTGTTGGTGTATTATCCTGGCCACTTGGTTATGTCTATGCAAATACTCGCCGTTTGCGAGACGAGAACAACCGGAAATTATATGCCTAAGGGATTCACCCGGACGATGGCACGCTCGGCAAATATCCACTGTGCCATCTCTTAGGATATACTTTCGGTAGTTATTCGTCATCTATTATTATTATTATTCCCTTTATTACATTTTAAATACTTACAAAATTATATTTCTAAACATTAAATTTTTACAATGTATAACACTAAAAAATATAACATTTAAAAATACAAAAATGCAGTTCCCCAACGGCAGCAAGATCAAGGTCCCGGCTACCGATGGTTAAGGATCCAGAGACAGGAACCTTCTCACTATACGGGCCGTGTCCAGAAGTACTGCCTTCTGCATCTGACTCCCGATCCATCCACCTAACGCAAGCCTCTTAAGATGTTTATCGAGGCTCTTGGCTATCAGACCATGGGCAGATATGACTATCGGAACAATAATTGCTGAATCAATGTCCCACATGTCAACAATCTCGTGAGCTAAATCAAGATATTTGTTTTCTTTATCTTTTTCAGCTTTCACAAGGTTGTCGTCATGGGGAACAGTGACATCAACAATTATCGCGCGGCGTTCGTGTCGATCTATCAATACAATATCAGGCTTATTAGCTACAATAGTCCTGTCTGTAATGATAGATCGATCCCAATACAATGTGGCATGGCTATTTTCAAGGACCTGTTCTGGTACATACCTGTAGTACGGCACCTCGGATGCCACAAGACTATGTTTCAGAGCAAGTTTTTGGTGTATTATCCTGGCCACTTGGTTATGTCTATGCAAATACTCGCCGTTTGCGAGACGAGAGCAACCAGAGATTATATGCCTAAGGGATTCACCCGGACGATGACACGCTCGGCAAATATCCACTGTGCCATCCCTTAGGATATACTTTCGGTAGTTATTCGTCATCACAACCTCATCCATAATTGCACAGACAAAACCTTCGGTTTCACCAAAAAGATCACCGAAACGGAGCCAGGATACTGAGGCTAATAAATCTACGTCGGGCCCATGGAGAGCCCGGTAGAATCTGCCATGTAACTCCTTGCTTTGCTCCACAGTGCTGCGGTCGGAAGTACTAAGTACTACAGGTTTGCGCCAGTTTTCTTTTGCTAAAAATAGAGGAGTCAGTCCATTGTCAACAGCAACTACATCTCTATGAGACCCCATATCGACTTGGAGAAAATACTCCCTAAGATTGCATATCTCGCGGTTATGCAATGTCTTAGCATTTAAGAAGCCACGACCACCGCACTTCCGCGGGATATACAATCTCATGGTCGATGAACGTGGGTGATGTATGCGGTGTGCTGTTAGCAATGTACGAACTTTTCTATCCAGGGCATCCAGTTCAGTTTGAGTCCATTTAAGTATGCCGAAGGAATACATCAGTACCGGCATGACCCATCCATTGTATGCGCGAACCTTGTTTCCGCCAGACAAAAGACTTTTAAGGATTTTTGAAAGGCGCCCCAAGAAACGCTCACGCAATGACTGTTTCATGTCAGCATCGTTGATGCCTAATGCCTGTGACATACCTAAATATTTATAGGTTTCGTTTACGGAGAGAGATCTAAGATGAATAGAATCCGAGAGTTGTATACCCGTAGATTCCATTATCTGACCACGCTTTACATGCATGACTGCACATTTGTCCACACCAAATTCCATTTTAATGGCATTGCTGAAAGCTTCAGTAACCTTCAGTAACGCTGTCAAATGAGAACTGCTATGGGCAAATAGTTTCAGGTCATCCATGTACAGCAGGTGTGATATTACTTGACCATTTCTCCGTAAACGATAGCCTAACCCTGAACTCTCGAGAAGTGTACTCAGAGGGTTCAAGGCCAGACAGAACCACAATGGACTCAAACCGTCACCCTGGAAGATACCTCGCTCTATTTTTATAGGATCGCCCTGACCTAGAATCCGTCGAGATCCTGGATAGAAAAGGACCGTTCTCCATTTTCGCATGCACGATATCAAGAAAGTGCGTAGAGTTGTATTTATTTTATACAACTCCAGCACCCTCATGAGCCACGAATGCGGCACGGAATCAAAGGCCTTCTTATAATCTATCCAGGAAGTCGACAGGTTCTTTCGGTTTCGACGAACCTGTTGGTTAATAGCCATGTCAATGAGGAGTAGCTCCTTAGTACCACGGGCCCCATTCCTACATCCATTCTGAGAGGCGACCATAATAGAATTTTGATTAATGTGTTTATTAATCTTCGACCTCAAAATGGACGTAAGAATTTTATAAATTGTTGGCAGACAGGTGATAGGTCTATAGTTTTTGGGGTCCGCAGTACTACCAAATTTATGGAGCAGATGGGTTATGCCTGTTGTCATGAATTCTGGAAGCGATCGAGATAATAAAGCACATTGAAATTGAGATGCTAAGCAAACGTGCGAGCTAGGTAACCATTTATACCAGAAATTGTGCAGTCCATCCGGGCCTGGAGATTTCCAGTTGGGTAAGGAACGAACTGCACAAACTACGTCTTGGTATCAATGGTTACTTCATTCATATCAGGTATAAGCTCACACGAACGCTCAACATCCTCCATCCACGCGCCTTCAGAGTGAGTGACAGGCACGGACCAGATGTTGTGCCAAAAAGAAATCATGGCATCATCATCCGGCCGATGCCTATCAGTATCACTCTGATCCGATCGCTCCCAGGATGCATAAACACGTCGTTGATCTCTCTCGAACATGCGGTTCTGAGTAAAGCGATCGACTCGCACCCTATACCTTCGAATATGATTAGCCCATGCACAAATTTTCTGCTTCAGGAAGTCGATGCGCTCTGTGACACATGAAATATAATTTTGAGGACTAATACCAGTTCCCAAGAATGCACGTTTCACAAAGCGCATGACCCTAGGGCGCATGTTGCCCTCCCTAAAGCAGCTGAGCTTACCGATGAGTACCCTAGCCTCACTGATACGACGCTCAATCCTACACTGCCAGGCTGGTACAGCCAGGCGAGGGCGTGTTGCTGTGTCAGTATTTGGAAATTTGACATGAGCAACACGACAAGCTGTAATAGCCGCACAGTACAGGATCGAATGAGTATCAGCCAGGTCTTCACTACTATCAAAGTAATTTGGTAGTAGCAAATCTAAAGCACACATCAGCGCCCTATTTTTTTTGTGCATGGGAAAACGTGGAAGCCGAGGTCTAAGGTGAACCGAAGTCGATCGAAATTCCCGAACTACATCTTCAAGAGTACTCCTCAATATATCATTGTATTGGGGACTTACAGTAGTAACCATATCATCTCCCCGATCACTATCAGCAACGCCAGCTTGCAATGTGGCCGCGGCAGAAGCTTGAGTTGCCGCCTGCGATGCAGTAGTAATGATACGGTTACGTTGCACCTCTGTACGGAGCCGATCAAGTACCGAGTCATCCAACAAGTGACCCCGTTGAATGGCTCGCACCTGATCCGATAGTCGTTGAGCCGAAACGTTGATTGATGGTTCGAGAGCCTGAAACAGAGAAAGCATCCGAACACGATACGCAGTAAGATTAGTTCCTGCCTCTGTTGCCTCAAAATATGCGCGCATGACATTTTCATTGATGGAAATTGTCCATCGCATGCGCTGCACTCCACCGGGAGCGGGGGCCCTGACCGGAGCCGTTTGCCCCAGAAGCCCCAAACTCTTCGGTGGCCGGCCCCTCCTCCGGCGTACAGGCGGTGGCGACGTCGGCGGAGAGAAGTACTCGTCACTATCACTCGACGCAACTGCAGATGTCAGCTGAACACACGGCACTGAGGCAGTTGCCGACAACTGCGAGGCGGAGCGAGGTGACGAGCCCGGAGGTGGAAGACGTGCTGCTCGGCTTCTCGTCAACATCTATTTCTTCATTCGTTATCCCATTTGTTTATTTCGTAGTTTGGCAATATGATGATGACTGGTGATGACATTCTCAAATGTCATAGTAAATTTTCTATTTGTTTTTGGTATTTTAGGTCTAATAAATATGAAATAATTGTGGTATTACAAACTGGATGCTATGGTTGATCGAAGTATTACAGAAAATATGAGAATTTCGATCTCTGAATAAAATATTAGGTATAAAATGGGGAATGAATGTCCTGTCACGTTGACGCTCCTTTTTTTTTTTTTTTTTTTTTTTAATTAAAATTTAAAAAAAATATTATTATTATTATTACAAGCTTTTCGCGCGCGGCTTCGCCCGCGTGGACTACACGACGTTATCCCGGGGGAATGTGATATTTTTCCGGGATAAAAAGTAGCTTATGTTCCTCTCCAGGCTATAAAGTATCTGTGTTCCAAATTTCAGCCAAATCCGTTCCGCCGTTTTGGCGTGATTGAGTAACAAACATACAAACATCCAAACATCCAAACATCCAAACATCCAAACATCAAAACTTTTACATTTATAATATTAGTAGGATATATAATAAAATATAATAGAGTAGGATTAATGTAATAAGATGTGCAAACCGAACTTATAAATAACTGAATGTAAAAGGTACGTTTGGTTAGGTTACTTTCAGATAAAAGAGTAATTTTATTTTCTTTTCACCAGACTGCCAGAAAAATTAGACAATAACTAGATTTCCGCCCGCGGCTTCGCCTGCGTGGACTACACGACGTTATCCCGCGGGAATGTGATACTTTTCCGGGATAAATAGTAGCATATGTTCCTCTCCAGGCTACAAAGTATCTATGCCCCAAATTTCAGCCAAATCCGTTCAGCCGTTTTGGCGTGATTGAGTAACAAACATCCAAACATATAAACTTTCACATTTATAATATTAGTAGGATTTGTTTGGTTATTTCCTTAACAACAAGTTCTTAAATTACCTAAGATTAAGGTCTCAAATCCTAACCTCGGACTTTGTAGCTAAGGGAAGATGACATAATACAGATAATCAAATAGCCAACAACAGGGAATTAGACAAATAGGTAATAAAATACTGATAGAATAATTAATTTATAGCCTCAGATACAGGTAATTTACTTATTTTTAATGTACGAAAAAATAGATAATAAGATAATGCATTATCTAATATACTTTGACACCAATCGTTGTCTATAAAGGCTAAATCTAGGCTTGAAAAGCTCAAAAAAATAGGGTTGCTAAAAGTTAAGGCATCATCTTTTTTTTAATATCCACATGCTGGATGACAGCCTTACTAGTAGACACGAAGATAAAAAAAATGCCATAAATCCAATCGAATAAAACCGCCTTCAAAAAAATGACATCAAAAAAGTAAGAAATAATCCCTCACCAAATAACGTAAGTACTTTGAAGTGGGACGTGAAACATGTACAATTTTTTTGTTGTTTTTGTTAAAACCCGCCCGACTTCAAAGTACTTACGTTATTTGGTGAGGGATTATTTCTTACTTTTTTATGTCATTTTTGAAGGCGGTTTTATTTTTTTATAAAAATAATTTTTATTTCACTCTTTTTAGTGCATCATGCATGCGTGTATTCTGGTAAATAGGTAGGCGATAGATCAAACTGAGAACCTCCTTTTTTAAGTCGGTTAAAATACCTTGAGGTATCCCCTTTCCAACAAAACAAGAATCATCTAAATCGGTTTATAAACAAAGGAGTTATGCCTAAAGATACGTAATAAATTCACATAAAGTGATAACGAAAACGACAGTATTTTCGATACTTCCTGAAAACTACTGAACCGATTTCAAAATTTCAAAAAATGGGACCAACTTGGGAAAAAACCTGATGTTATAACGTTTGAATCATTTCAATCGGTTCAGCCGTCTTCGAGTAATCGGTGTACATACATATAAAAATAAAACGCGACGAATAGAGAACCTCCTCCTTTTCAATTTTTGAAGTCGGTTAAAAACGGATAAATGCAAGGACCTTTTAAAAATTGAACATAATCTTAGTGGTTTTAGTGGGTTCAAGCACCACATAACCTCCTCGTTTAGAAACATATAACAGGGGGGTACGCGAAGGCGTTTCCCCCAGGATCAAAAAGGCCATCCTCGTACGTCTAAGGAGAATGCGCGTGAATGAATCCAGGTGAGTATTGTACGTCTGCAATTACAGCTGGACCACTGGCTTAACGTGTCTTCAGAACAACCTTTAGCGAGCCAGCCTACCCGTGGAGAAGCTCGTAATAATAAATTTTTAGTCCTATCCCCATCCCGTAACCGATCAATGCCAAAGTTCCTTAATCTAAGAGTGCTAGCCACTGCCCCTTGGCACAGATTACTACCTGAGACCTTGGGCTCCGAAATCTAAATTGAACATCAGAAGGCTGGATTATACGGGGTGGAATTATTTCATGACTAGTGGATCCTCGCGGTTTTACCCGCGTGGTACCCGTTCCTTTGGAAATATCGGTACAAAATACAGCATATAACCTTCCTCGATAAATGGACTATCCAACATAAAAATAATTTTTCAATTCGGGCCAGTAGTTTCTGTGATTAGCGCGTTCAAACAAACTCTTCACCTTTAATAATATTAGTATATAAATACCTGAAGGTTAAGTACCTACTTGAAATAATAGAAATTTCACTCTAAGTAAACATTGCTTTTTTGAAATAAAACTAAACATCGATTACCATAACGATAGTTTTACATGCTAGGGGTACATGAATTAAAAACTAGCCCTATTGAACTACGCTCGCTGATTTGTGATTATTATCTATAGGTATCTGTTTCATGCGTAGATATAAAAAAGTAGTTCTAAGCTGTCGCGATAAACGATAGCGAAGGTTACTATAAAAGCATGTGAAGTCAAGTGTTAAACACGTTAGTACCTAGCACCTGAACCAAAATGGCAGCTTGGCAGTTGGTGACTCTTCTCTTGGTTGCGGGTATTTACTTTACTTATTAATTAGTATAATAATTAAGATAACAGTTAAAACTAGCTTAAGTCAGTTCTCCAAAGTAACTAATGGTGTCCCCACATCCAACCGAATGTGCGACGTTAAACTATACAATCCGGAACTCTATGGGAGTGCAGTTCTTTAAGTTGAAAGAAAAAATGGCCCAAAAGTAACGTTATAAGATAAAAGGGCCAATAGTAGTTCCTTGTGGTACTTCAGTTATGGTTCTGTACTTTTGGATGTAAATTCTACCTTTGGTTGCTACAGTAGGAATCGCCTTAAGTACAGTTTAAGACGTCTTACACGACAACTGCAGAAAAGTGTTTTGGTAATTTGATAATTTGTGATTATACGGTTAACTTCACTTCATATTTTTTGTGCACTTTTTGTGATGGATTAAAAATGTTAAAATCGCGTCAGGATCACGTTACCGTCAGATCGAAAATTCGCAAGACGGCCACGTGACCAGATCGAAAAACTGTTACAATGTCAATAGAATACGAAGGCCAATTCCGCCACCGTTTCCAAAGTTTATTACAACTTTGGAAACGGTGGCAAGTCAGAAAACGGGCGGCATTGAAGCCAGAAGACTTCGGTTCAAATCTAGTCCGTATTTTTTTCTTTTTTTTGTCAAATTCCTTTTTTTATGAAAAAGCCTGCCCTTTTCACTTCTGCCCGGAGTGCAACCCGTGTTTTTTTATCAGAAATAAATTGGTTCTATTTGTGATCCATCTACTCCATTCAACGTAAAATATCAATAACAATAACAATTATAACCATTTCAGCATCCGCCCAAGCCAACCGCATTGTTGGTGGATCTTCCGCCAGCATCCAGGACTTCCCTTCCATCGTCCAGGTGGAATTCAATGTCGCTGGATTCTTCTGGAACCAGCAGTGCGCCGGGAGCGTCTTGAACGCGGTTTATATTCTGTCTGCTGCTCACTGCTTTGATGGATCGTAAGTGTTGCTTTTTTTCTTTCAATACGGCATCATCACCTGAAGTGGCCCGCGACGCGGCAGTCTCCCATACAAACGTAATACTAAAATAATTTAAAATTTGAGCATGATTTACTTTACTTGTGATGTTATTTGGATTAAGACAGCATTTATCTAGGTTTCTATACAAAAAAAAATAAACAATATATCTACCCAATAAAAAATAATGCCAATCTCTGTTTTTCATTCAATATTTTTTTCTATTTAAAAAAAAACAAAATATCTACACAATAAAAAAATAATGCCAATTTCAGTTTTTCATACAATATTTTTTATGGATATCTAGAAAAATACTGTCTTATTTCGAAAACCATCACAAGTACAGAAAATAATGCTCTAATTTCAAATCATTTTGGTATTACGTTAGTTTATGGAGCACCGGTCGCCGGCCTCTTTAAGTCATCTTTGAGAAATTTTGCTATGTCAAATTCTTCTACTTCCTCCGACCTTTGACTGCCAGTAAATATTTTTGTCTCTTATATTTTTGTGATACCTATCATCTTTCCATGTCAATTGCGGTCTATCAACTAGTCTTAGGTCGGTATTATAAAACAGCACTCAAGTGGAGATCTCTTCTCAAGTAGGTACAGTTAGAAAGTTATGCAAATACATGCAACGTATACATTCATCCCTTGCTAACTATACCTACTTGAGAAGAGATCTCCACTTGAATGTCGTTCTATAATACGGGCCTTAGGGTGTAATAGTACAAAATTAATAATATTCGATTAAAGTAACATTATGTATCTGTTACCTTTTGATGCCGCAACTGTAAACAATTCAATAATTATTAAAAAATAGATAAGACTAGAAAATAGAGGCAAAAGATTTAATAGATAACAACAAAATGCTGGTAATTATTGACCTTCTGGTTATTGTTTCTATTTGTAAGTCATTTTAGAAGCATTCAGATACAAACGCCTTCATAACACTGATGTTCAAATAGAAAAATTAAATGTCAATGAATTATTAAGTATATCACGACCTCTAACTCTAACCCCCTTATTTCAAAACGTGGACTAACGTTAGACCTAGTTTAAAATTTATGCTAATTCTGTCTTTCATTTGGAAAATGAAAGCGACAGCACCAGTTTAGTACCAGTATTAAACCAAGGTGCCAACCATCAACTATAAGAATCGCTTTCAAAACTGGTGCGTTTCAGAATAAGTTTCTAAAATGAATTCATTTCGTACCATGACCTTCTAAAAACTGACTCGCAAATGAATTGCTGAATGTCAATGATCAAACGATTTGTGTCCTCATTTCTTCTACCTGTCTCTTTCACTCGATTTTGTCATGCCCCGAGAGTGAGAGGGACGGGTATAACCTGCACGTGTTATGTTAAATCAACCGAGTTATAAGTCAACTAAGAGTTCATGACATCTAAGCGGCTGTGAAATGTCGCTGAATCGCTTGTCATTGACGCAATAGAATCTCGATTGCAATTCAGCTGTCGTGGTACGGATAAGCGAAGCAGATCAGTTTAGGTCCTAAACAAAACCGCAATAAGAGTTGATGGTAGGCACCCAGGGCTATTTTAGTCCACGTTTTGGAATAAGGTGGTAATAGTTGAGGCAAAAAGGCTTATATCAGATTCTAAGTTGTTCAATTACCTCTTTTAGCAACTACAGCCCTGAGGCTCGCCGCATCCGCGCCGGCACCGACATCCGTAACGAGGGCGGCGTCATTGCTTTAGTCGCTCAGGCCATCAACCACCCCGACTTCGGCCAGAACGAGAACAACGCTGACATAACCGTCGTTAGGCTGGCCACCCGCCTAGTTAGTGGCGAACATCCCATCCACCAGGCTAATCTGATGCCTCCTGGCTTCCTCCTCCCTGCTGGATTCCCTGTCACCTACGCCGGATGGGGTGTTACCTCGGTAATATATTTTTGTATCTTAAATGTGTTACATCTTAACAAAAATCTAATAAAATAATCTACCTACTTGATCAAATCCCTCATGGTTAACAAATAATGCCAATTTCTTTTAATAAATTTATAAGTTTTTCGGGGACCGCCTCGTACTTACTTACACCAATTTTTTATGTTGTAAATGAGTTAGCAGAATGAGTTCTTAAGGAGAAACACGCCAAAGTTCAAAGATTTTTTCACTGTTGACTTGGAAAACCTCCTTTTCTTATCAACAGCGTGCAATCAATTTTGTGCGGCGATCAGCGTGTGACTTTAGGCGTCCCTCTACACTCCTTCATTTATACAAATCATTAATTCGACCCCAACTGGAGTATGCCACAGCCATTTGGAACCCTATATATCGAAAATACGTGGATATGTTAGAGAGAGTACAACGCAAGTTCTTGCGTTATGTTGACTTTAAAATCTGTCGTGCTCGCCGGTCATACACGCAACTTCTGGGCAAATATAATGTACTTAGCCTAGAACACAGACGCACACTTCTCAGTGCTATGACACTATATGGCATTTGTAACAATAAGTTTGATTGTACTGAGCTGAGTAACAAATTGTGCTACGTTGTACCTAATACATCACATCTTCGCGCTGTGCGCGTGAATCGCGTGTTCTACACACCGCGGTGCCGTACAAGCGCGCGCCCTTACACCGCTTGGCTCACACGTACAACTCATCCTTTCCTGATATAGACATTTTTGCACACAGTCCTCAAAAACTTAAACGACTTTTAATAGAATGCTTAAAAAACTTGTAAAATTAGAAATCGCAACATTAAACATTTTATAGATTTTATAGATTTGGTACTTACTTACACATTGTTTCTCAGCTCGCTCATAATAATAATAACTGTTTTTTTTAATCAACATAGGTATTGTTTTTCTCTTTTTTTTTGTAAGGTTTATTAACTGCATTCACAAAAAAAAAAAATATTATTATTGAGTAATATGGTTTAATTAATACGTGGATAACGGTGTGGGTTTCGCAATGAACCAAACAAAATTGTATGAAAATGTATACTTAAGTAATACTATATTGTGTAAACTGTTTGTTGTCCCCAATAAAATAAAATAAAAATAAAAATAAAACAGCAGAAAGTCACAAAATCTCAATTCATGCATCCACCAGAAGTAATAAACTGTTAATTTCAAACAGGACGATTCCCCCGACTTCTCCGACCAACTCAAGGCTGTCACCACCACCCTAGTTGACCTCGAACTCTGCCGTCTCCGCTACGCCGCTCTAGCCAGCAGCCCTAACGTCACCGAAAACATGATCTGCGCCGGTAACTTTGGCGCCGGTGGTCAGGACGCCTGCCTTGGAGACGGCGGTGGCCCTCTCTACTTCAACTCTGGCACCAGCAACATCGTCGCCGGCATCATCTCCTGGGGCCACGGCTGTGGCAAGCAGAACTACCCTGGTGTCAGCACTCAGGTGTCTTCCTACGTCAACTGGATCGTCGATACAGCTGTTTAAATAAATATTAAGCCTCTTTTTACAATAAACTCAGAAGTTCCTTAAATATTTTAATGATTTTTTTGTTATTATGCCAATTAACTTCATAACCCAGTTTCACCATGGTTGATGCGAGTTCAGGGGCCTTACTGCGAAGTGTCAAACTATGTTCTAGGGAGGTTGACTGCAGGAGGGAGCTATACATTGTGTTTAGCTCCATCTCGCTTACAATATTACTATGACATTGTTTGTGAGTTTGCAGTAAGGTCCCAAGTCAAATTTGGTTAGTTTGTTTAAAGGTCGGTGCATTCATTTATTGGTGACCCTTTAACGCGATCAGGACGCGACCAGACCCGATCCATCATCAACCAATATCGAGTGGAAAAGGAAATTCCATCCTACAGGATACCGCCAGCACAGCCAGCTGCAGCCATCAAACTGAGGGAAGTGTGCATTTATCCTTTATTTACCCATCGACGCATATTTTTCTCTAATTCTTAATTATACAGGATAATTTTTTTATCAGTGCACAAATTTTTAGGATCGACTCAGAATCGGTATTTGAACAACTTTCTCCTAGAAACATAGGTCGAAATATGCCAAAAAATTTTTGACCTTTCATACAAATCGGACTGATCACGTGATCGAATTAGTATGGGAAGTCTAAAATTTTTTGTCGTATTTCGACCCATGTTTCTAGGAGAGAGTTGTTCAAATACCGATTCCGAGTCGATCCTAAAAATTTGTGCACTGATAAAAAAATTATCCTGTATATGTAACGACGATATATGTAACGATTCATTTTTATTCATAAGATTCCTGTGGGTAGATTCTCTAAAATACGATCTTCAATTCATTATGACTTCGATGTTCATTTTCGCTTGACTTTCATTTGTTTGTCATAAAGATTCGTGTTCGAATGCGAAGTGTAGATGGATAGAGTGGCGATAGAATATCTTTACAGCATCACACCCCTGTAGCCCAAGCACGAAAATCTGTCGTTTTGTTAACCATTATCGTATCGTGATTGTATTATTTTGTATGAAAACCCAAGCTTCGGTCGTATAAGAAACTAAAATTCAATATATATTGATGACAGCAGCATTTGGCAGCTTTCGAAGGACTGTACCTATGGTTTACTATTCCATTACAATAACGATAGCTTTTCATGCTAGGGGTATTATAATAAATTAAAAGTAGGCCTTTTGAACTGCACTCGCTCAGTGGCTTAATTTGTGATTATCTATAGGTAGGTATCTGTTTTATGTGTAGATATAAAAATCGGTCAAGTGCGAGCCGAACCCGCTCATGAAGGGTTCCGTACCCACTTAACGTAGGTACCGATTACATACACCTAGCCAAAATATGACTACCATTTTTCGTCAGCAAAAAATGACTTTGTATTTCATAGTGTTTGTATGAATTACAAAGTAACATTAATTGCGGTTTTTGAAATAACTATGTTTTTCATAGTCTGACTACATCTCGTTCGAACTAATTTTCGTTATAAGTGAATAGGTTCGGTTAGGTTAGGTACCGTTTACAAGTTATATTTTTCAATCTTTTACTTTAAAAGTTTTACTTTAAAAGAGGAGGGGGGAGGGCACACACACACACACACACACATATTTTACCACTTTGGAAGGGTCTATCTTTCAAAATATTGTCTATTAAAAAACCTTTATATTATTTACTAGCTTCCGCCCGCGACTTCGTCCGCGTGGACATTCGAAAAAATACTTAGGGGACCAATTACCAGGATAAAAAGTATTCTTTGTTTTAATTTCATAAAAATCCGATCAGCCGTTTTTACGTGATTAGGCGGGTCCTCCCTCACCAAGTGAGCAGACTCGTGCGAGGCCCGTCGCACGTGCAAACGTTCTGCCTCGGAAGCTAGTAAATAATAAGTGTCTGTTTCACAATCAAAAACTTAGTTCTGAGTAGCTTAGGTACAAATAACTTTTAGGGTACTTAAGAAGATTAAGGTTTCTATACTTACCCTATTTACCCCCTGGGTTTGATTTTCGGAAAACTACAAAATGGGTTGTCTATTTGTTTTAAGAAGTAAGCCTACAAAGTTTCAACCTTTTAGGGGTTGAATCATGTTCAGCGTGTTAAACATCAAAATAAATGCCATTTTTGCAATCGTCATCCCATAAAACCTCAATAACGACATCCATATCGATTTTTAGGTTTATTTATTCCATTTAACCTCTAAGGGGTAGATTTTCGAAAAAATACGAAATTTGTGTTTGCTTATTTGTTTTACTTCCGACCATAAGCCTCAATAATAAATTTAATGAAGGACTTTCCAGATAAAACATTTCGTCCCCCTTTTCACCCCTTCGGGGGTGGAATTGTCAAAAACGCTGACACAGGAAAATATATATTTCAATTGCCAGCCTAAATACTAAATTTGTAGATTCTAACTTCAAAACTGACGGACTTTCATACATATATTCATCCCCTATTTCACCCCCTGGGTTTTGATTTTGGAAAAATTACGTAATGGGTTGCCTATTTGTTTTAAGAAGTAAGCCTACAAAGTTTCAAGTTGAAATGTCTATTTTACCCCTGATTTGTCATTCAAAATTTCACCCCTATTTCAACCTTTTAGGGGTTGAATCATGTTCAGCGTGTTAAACATCAAAATAAATGCCGTTTTTGCAATCGTCATCCCATAAAACCTCAATAACGACATCCATATCGATTTTTAGGTTTATTTATCCCATTTAACCTCTAAGGGGTTGATTTTCGGAAAAATACAAAATTTGTGTTTCCTTATTTGTTTTACTTTCCGACCATAAGCCTAAATAATAAATTAAATGAAGGACTTTCCAGATACAACATTTCATCCTCTTTTCACCCCTTTGGGGGTGGAATTGTCAAAAACGCTGACACAGGTAAATATTAATTTTCAATTGCCAGCCTAAATACAAAATTTGAAGATCCTAACTTCAAAACTGACGGACTTTCATACAAACATTTATCCCTTATTTCACCCCCTTAGAGGTGGAATTTCCAAAAATTCTTTCTTAGTGGATGCCTACACTGTATAACGTATCTATGTGCAAAATTTGAAGTCTCTAGGTTAAGCGGTTTGGGCTGTACGTTGATATCTCAGTCAGTCAGTCAGTCAGTCAGTCAGTCAGTCAGTCAGTCAGTCAGTCAGGACTTTGAATTTTATATATATAGATAAAGACCTATCTATAGACACCCTCACAAACAGGTTAGATGAAAAAAAAATAGTTACAGGTTTATGTATAGGGTGCCCCCCCTTATTTTTTACTTTTGTATAAAAATTGTAAAGCGGTTTAGAGATACCTACCAAGTTTCAAGTGTGCAGTCTTAATAGTTTTGGAACAAAGTGGCTGTAACATACGGACGGAAGAAGTGACAGACACACCGACAGACTTGACGAATCTATAAGGGTTCCGTTTTTTGTCATTCAGCTACGGAACCCTAAAAAATAAGTTGTAAACTGTCATGATAAACAGATTGCGAGGGTTAGTATAAAAGGATGTGAAATCAAGCTTTAAATACTTTAGTACCTAGCACCTTAACCAAAATGGCAGCTTGGCAGTTGGTGACTCTTCTCTTGGTTGCGGGTATTTACTTTACTTACAAATTAGTAGTTACGATAACAGTTAAAACTAGCTTAAGGCAGTTCTCTGAAGTAACTAAGGGTGTGCACACATCCAAATCTCTAAAGGAACTCTATGGGAGCGCAGTTCTATACGTTAAAAGAAACAAATGGCCAAAAGAAATTCCTTGTGATACCTACGTCACTTGTGGTCCTGCACTTTTGCTCGTTTATTCCACCCTAATGCTAATATTTTTACACGGTTCACGGTAATATTTCACTTTGGTTGAAAGGCGCAGAAATACAGGCGCACATTGACATTAAACGAATCATTTTTACGTTTACATTGTTCAATTTGTTTGCTTTATCCAAATTGAAAGGCAAAAGTGAACCGTGTATTTCCGCTATTACCTAGTTATGTCAGTAGGAATCGCCTAAAGTACAGTTTTATATATGTCTGACACGAATACGACAGCTGCAAAAAGGTGTTTTGGTAACTGGGTAGTTTCGATTATACAGTAAACTTTATTCCATAATTTTTTCATGGGAAATAATTTGGTACCATTTGTGATCCGTCTTCTCCATTCAACGTAAAATAAGAAGATGTCCGTTCTTGAACTTGGCCGTGCAATTTTAATTCAAATGTGTTTTGTCTAATTTACAATTTCAGCATCCGCCCAAGCCAACCGCATCGTCGGTGGATCTCCCGCCAGCATCCAGGACTTCCCCTCCATCGTCCAGGTGGAATTCAACATCGCTGGTTTCTTCTGGAACCAGCAGTGCGCCGGAAGCCTCTTGAACTCGATTTACATTATGTCTGCTGCCCACTGCTTTCATGGACCGTAAGTATTGAATTTTTCTTTCAATACTGCATCATCATCTTAAGTCTTCTTCGAGAAATTTATCTTTATCAACCTCTTCTACTTCCTCCGACCTTTGACTGCCAGTAATATTTCTGAATGTATTTTTTTCTGATATCATCTTTCCATATCATTTGCTTAGGTAGAGTACCAGATAGATACAAATGCCTTCAAAACACTGATAGAAAAATTTAACGTCAATGAATACTTATATATCAGATTTGAAGTTGTTTCATTACCTTTTTTAGCAACTACACCCCTGAGGCTCGCCGCATCCGCGCCGGCTCTGACACCCGCAACGAGGGCGGCTTTACTGCTTTAGTCGCTCAGGCCATCAACCACCCCGACTTCGGCCAGAACGACAACAACGCCGACATCTGCGTCGTCAGGCTGAGCGCCGGATTCACTATTGGCGCTAACGTTCAACAGGCTTTTCTGATGGCTTCTGGCTTCATCCTCCCTGCTGGATTCGCTGCTACCTACGCCGGATGGGGTGTAACCTCGGTAATATATTTTTGTATCTCAAGTGTGTGATAGTGCTAGTAACTTATTAAGAATTAAAGTGATTTTTGGAGGGTTCTTACGGCATCTCTTAAAAAATGGTGTCTCCTAAAAAGTAGGTGTTTTATCTTGCAAAAGAGTTATCAAAATTAGTTCTTAAGGGGAAACACGCCAAATTTTAAAGATTTTTTCACTGTTGCCTTAGACAAACCTGCCTGATCTTCCACACGTATCAACAGTGTCACAAAACTCTTAATTCATACAATCACCAGAACTAATAAACTGTTAATTTCCAACAGGATGAATCCCACGACTTCTCCGACCAACTCAAGGCTGTCACCACCACCATCGTTGACCTCGAGCTCTGTCGTTTCCGCTACGCCGCTCTTGCCAGCAGCCCTAACGTCACCGAAAACATGATCTGCGCCGGTAACTTCGGCGCCGGTGGCCAGGACGCCTGCCTCGGAGACGGCGGTGGCCCTCTCTATTTCCACACTGGCACCATCAACATCGTCGCCGGTGTCATCTCCTGGGGCCACGGCTGCGGCAAACAGAACTACCCCGGCGTCAGCACTCAGGTGTCTTCCTACGTCGACTGGGTCATCGAAAATGCCGTTTAAATAAATATCAAGCCTCTTTTTACAATAAACTCAGAAGTTCCTTAGATATTTTAATGATTTTTTATTATTATGCCAATCAAACTCATAACCCAGTTTCATCATGTCATGGTTGATGCGAGGTCGGGGACCGTACTGCGAGATGTCAAATTTTATTGTCAAACTATGTTATAGCACTGGGTAAAAAAAATATTACTACGTATTATAGTAATGTTGACCGAGATATACACTGCGTAAATTAAATTACATTATTTATTAATTTCAGATAGTAGTTATTATACATTACATCCATAATAACGTATTCGTTGGTGTATGTTAGTAACAATCTTTCCTTAATCCTATGTTCAGTATTAATATTAAGCTTACATATCAGGTACTTTCCAGACCCCAATGTAATTTCGACCCAGTGTCTTTGAATGGGGCAATCGTGTCTGGCAGCTATCATCGCCATCTCACTTACAATATATTGACAGTTCGCAATAACGCCCCAGCTTCGTATTTGGAGGACAATTTTTTTTCTAAAGCCTCTTTTTTTAGGGTTCCGTAGTCAACTAGGAACCCTTATAGTTTCGCCATGTCCGTCGTTCTGTCCGTCCGTCCGTCTGACCCCAGTCTAGCTCATAGACTCTTAGTACTAGAAAGCTGTAATTTGGCATGAATATACATTTTTATCACGCCAACAAAGTGGTAAAGTAAAATTTTGAAAAAAAAAAAAAATGTTACCTGCCCTGCAGGTGAAGTGCGTATGTAATTTTTTTTTCTTGTCCACCCCATAGTGTGGGATGTCGTTGGATAGCAATTTCAAAAACGTTGTGGGTTCGTAAAGGCAGTTATTTGATTGAGGCATCCGTTTGTGAATTAAGCTTTAAAGTGCAAAATTTTGTTGTTAGAGTCAAGTGTCCCCCCCCCCTACCAGCCAAATGGTTGTTCCTGGATACGTGAAAAAATTCACGATAGTAGTACATATGACGAAGTTAAAAGGAAAACTATCACAGCTAAGTAGGCTTTACAAGTTTTTGAGATATAATACATTTTCGAAAACCGCAAATATAACTTTGTCATTCATACCAATGCTATGAAAAACAAAGTTATTTTTTTCTGGCAAAAAATTACAGTGGTATTTTTGCTAAGTGTACGTAATCGGTACGTTAAGTGGTTACGGAACCCTTCATGAGCGAGTCCGACTCGCACTTGGCCGATTTTTCAATTTTTTTTTTAACCAGCCAACGTGATATAACATCTCTGCAACTTCAATTGTTTTGATTGTCCCTCATCTATCTATAGCCTGATACGAAAAGGGATCGACCGTCACCCATCTGTTTAATGGATAAAAAGTATTTTATATGAAACTAGCTGACCAGCGCGACTTCGTTCCCGTGGCCCTACCCCCTTCTCCACCCTACCCTACCCGTACTCTACCCCTACCCTACCCTACTTCTACTCTACCCCTACTTACCCCTTTTTTGCATTTACAATGTGATTTTTATCACGGAAATATTAAAAAGTTTTTAGGTTGTGAGACGGGTAGATATTTTCTAAATACTTTATTTTTAATTGGCATCAATTTGTTTATTAAATAATTAATACTGTGGGCATTATACTATCGTTTGGTATTTATGATTAAAAAAACCAGTTAAGTGCAATTTTGTAAAATTAAGCCTTTTACAAAAAAATTGGAAGCAAAAAGTGGTCTTTGTAAACTCGCCATAACAGTCAATTCGTCATCAGAAAAACGACAAAAAAACATGTGTAAACTCGCCATGGGTACCATTTTTAAATTATTTTACTCTATTCTAAACTCGCCACTGTAGGTGTTTTCGTATGGACTGCAGAAAAATGAAACGATAAGTGCCTTTTCATATGCACACGTTTCCGGCCCGGTCACCGTGCAGTGTTAAGTAGAAATGTAAGAGCCGGGGTATGTGAATAAAAGGAGTAAAGTAAAAATTTAAAAACCATGACTTGAAAAATCGAACTAAAAAGTAAATAAAAAAACAAGCTCTCATTGCAGTCATGCCTTAAAAATTTAAGTATTCCACAGCATGGTATCCTGACTGCAATGAGAGCAAATTGTTCCATTTTGTCAGTCGTAGTTTTTAATTTTTAAATTATTTATATTTTTTCGAGCCATCGAAGCGCAATGAGCAGTAGCCCCCACCCTCCAACTCTTAACCCTTTGGAGCGCCCGTGTGACATTACTGCAACAAATCAAGTTATAAATCCCTAAACATTTATATTTTATCCTCATAAATCCTTAAATATTGATATTTTTCTTTTTTAATGCAATGTTGCGCGTTTGTAACATATCGATCAATGCATTTTAGTGCAATATTTGCGAAATATAGGTAACGGAATAAAATGTATCAAAATTCGTACAAAATTCACATCACATGACATTTGTTCGTGGGTGATATTTGTAAAATTCTTAAAAAATATAAAAAATACACAAATCGCATATTAGAGCTGTATATTTAGTAGGCAAGTCTATTATTTTAGGTTATTTATTTTTAGTTATACATAATATTTGATAACTCATGAGTTATATTATCGAATTACAGTAAGTGTCATTTCTGCAACACTGTGATGACGTTCCTTGTGTGTGTAGTACAAGGAGATTTATTTTTCTTTGTTAGGATGACTTTTCCAAAACTAAGAAGAGTAGAATATGAGCCGTATATTTTCGATTTTGAGGCTTGGGAAGATGGTTTAGATGATTATAACAACATTATTTCCGATTATAATGGGTTTATATTTTTTTCCTGCTATGGAGTTAACTTTAAAGTTTTAAGGAGTTACATACATTACAGAGGAACACTTATAGCGCAATGTAACATTTCTGCAACACTCCCTTTTTCCCTTTTTACATTATTCTACATTTCTTATTTTAAAAAAAACAGGACAAAAAAATACGTGTATTTTTATTTATAAAATTATACCATAAAACCAAATATTTGAGAACATATACGCAGTTAAGTTACAAAGGGTTAAGCATGTTGCAGTTGCAGTTGCAGGCTGTTATGCAGTTTTACTTTCCACCATAAGCTTACCTAAATTACTTGAAAGAATACAACTAAAGGTCAATTCGTGCATGTAGATGTAGTATTTAAAAAATATGCTTTAACTCCTAACTAAGCGTTAAGAAGTTTTACCTTCCATCATCACCTAAATAACTCGAAAGAATAAAACTATAACTTTTTACGTATCAACGATATTTAACGAATTATCCTCCAACTCCTAAGGATTAAGGAGTACAACTCCTCCTTTCATCACCAGCTCATCATAAAGTTCAAAGTTCTTTATTGCATCATGTTGTTAGATAAAAGATGTTACTATCCTATCCTATCCTACTAATATTATAAATGTGAAAATTTAGATGTTTGGATGTTTGTTACTCAATCACGCCAAAACGGCTGAACGGATATGGCTGAAATTTAGCACACAGATACATTGTAGCCTGGAGAAGAACATAGGCTACTTTTTATCCCGGAATAATATCACATTCCCGAGGGATAACGTAACGTCGTGTAGTCCACGCGGGCGAGGCCGTGGATGGAAAGCTAGTAATATTATAAATGCGAAAGTTTAGATGTTTGGATGTTTGTTACTCAATCACGCCAAAATGGCTGAACGGATTTGGCTGAAATTTGGGACACAGATACTTTATAGCCTGGTGAGGAACATAGGCTATACTTTTTATCCCGGAAAAAGTCACATTCCCGCGGGATAACGTCGTGTAGTTCACGCGGGCGAAGCCGCGGACGGAAAGCTAGTAATCCATATTTTTATTAAAATTATAATCTGGGGGCTAATTGTCTAACTCAACTCAATCAATAGCAAGCGCTTTCAGTTTCACATCCATCACTTGTTGTTCAAGAAAGTTGTCAAAATTATTTGTATTACTGCAGCAATGGTCGTACAACATCTTTCAAGCTGAAAGCGATTACGATTGATGTTGAGTTACACAATGATGACTACCAGATGCCTAAAAAGATGCTTTTAATTAGTATTGTTATTGTCGATTTGTGACAAGAGACATTGAAAAAAAAATATTTTGACCCGGTGATAATAAGTACCTAGGTATATTTTGATATATATTTTTGGCTATTTTTAAAAGTGCCGGTCAACAATAATAAACTTAATATAACAACAGACGGCGCTATTCTAAACACTTTTTATTTCTACAGCTGCGTTCTATGCCTCATAGTTTAATTTATATTTAAAATCCATTTCCATTCCATTTCCATTTGGACTAATTTGGAAAGTGCCGGCGCACAATAATTAACCCAATATAATAACAGAAGACATTAGTCAAAACTTTTTTTATAACAAGAGCTAAACTCTATGTACCATAGATAAAATTATAATATTTGAGTTTTAAGATAACTTGATCACATGCTTAACGTTAATGGAAACAAAAGAATCTACAGGAAAAAGATGTGTTTTTTTTGTTAAACTTTCTCACACCTACATGCCAACGACTGTGATTTTTTTATTTAGATTTAAGTTAAATTACTAAGGGCCTGTTTTACAATGTCTTAGCAAGTTCTGATTAGCTGTTACTTGATAAATAGGCCATACAATACTGTCAAGTAAACTGGAAAGTATCTCCTAATCGTGAAACATTGTAAAACAGGCCCGAAACCTTAATATTGGATAGATATTATTTACATTTTTTTACTGTTTAATGGCATTATTTGGATTTATGTTAATTAGTACACTGTTATTGTTACACCTGTATAGATAAATTTAATTAATCAAGTTATCAGAATTGTGATATATAAATAAATAAAAAATGATTTTATTATCTTAGTGTTATTTTCTGCTGTACATACGAAAACACCTACAGTGGCGAGTTTACACATCTTTTTTGTCGTTTTTCTGCTGACGAATTAACTATTATGGCGAGTTTACAAAGACTCATATTTTTCCTGGGGATTCTTTTGTTTTCTTAGTTAGAGCTTACGTTAACGTTATGTATGTGATCAAGTTATCTTTAAACTCAAATATTATTTTATCTTTGGTACATAGAGTTTAGCTGTAGTAATAAAAAATATTTATGAAAATTTCTTTTATTTTCATAGGTTAATTATGGTGCCCCGTCACTTTCAAAATTAGTCAAATGTATGTAAAATGGGTGACCTTTGATGTGTAAATATAATTTAAATTAAGGGGCATACAACTTAGCGTAGTAATAAAAAATGTTTAGAATAGTGTCTTCCGTTGTTTTGTTATATTAAGTTTATTATTGTTGTCGGGCACTTTCAGAAATAGCCCAAAATGGTAAAATGATAAGTACAAATTCCTCACAACATTCTATTTCATTGGCAAAATTGTTAAATTGCGTTGCACTTCTTTAAAAGAATGTTATGAAATGTAGCCAGAACGTAATAATTATAATAATAATGATTTATTCAAAGGCATAAAAAACTACAGAAACTAGTAACACTAAAGGATAAACTACAAAGCAGATATCTATTGTCAAAACCAGAACCATGGAAAGTAATTGAAAATATATCGTTTACTAAATACATACTTATATTCTGAACCAATTAGACATTGAACCACCAAAATATCAATAGGTAAGGGTAGCCATAAAAATGTCTTTATGATAAAGATAACGATTATTGCTAAGAATATTACCGATCGTGATAATGGTGTTTTATGATTCAAATGTCGAATTATCGGATTAAAAATATAAGAAGTTTTACCTATATATTTTTTACTTGCTTTGATAAACGTATAATAGTATTCCACTAATAATATTTTCATGTGAAATGTTGCCAAGACGACACTATATGGCTAGTTATCAGCTCTCATGTAGAGCTAAGCTTCTAACTCTACACGCCCTAACTCTACAAGCCCTAACTTCACAAACTCTACGCCTTAGTCAAAATATGTGGCTTGGCCGTTTCGTTTTAATAATATTATAATTTTCACTGTTCATTACTTTTCTGTTACTCAAATGTTCCAAATTTTTTATGTTTTTGTTGTTTGTGTACTCATTTTTTTTTTATAGTGAGAGCAAATACTGTCTTTACATATACCACACGGCATGTTGGACTCGGTCAGACACAGGGCCTGTCCCTCGCCGAGCCCAGCCCTCCCACCAAGCCTAATAGGCTTCGCGACAGGGCTTACAAACAGAATTTCAGCATTGTAGAACACAAAGTCAACGGCAAAAGACCAAGAGGGCGTAGCCCGATGCGTTGGTCGGACCAGATCCGCACCGCTCTCGACACCAATTTTCACGATGCCCTCCATGCTGCATCCAACCGTAACAAATGGCGAAACATCGTGAGGGACAAGATATGTCCGAGAGGTCACGACCCTCAGCATTGAGGAATACGACGCAAGGAGGAGAACTTCAGGAATGAGAAAAATTTTGATGATCAACAGTGAGTGACTAAATGGAGGTATTTTTGGATATCAATAAAATCTAAAGTGTAGGATCTATGCAAGTAAATTAGTGCCCTAGAGAGCTTCACTTGGTTCGTCTTGGCGGGACACTGTCTAACCAGTCTACAATGTTAGTGTTAAATTAAAATTTTCATGGACATGCAATGTAACACCCTTTTTAATATACTATATCTATGAATGCAACAAACAGTATTGTAAACCTGTCTAAATTTTGTTTTTTTTTTGTTGTGTGTTGCCAGAATAAATAATTTTCCTTCTTTCTTTCTTTAAATTAATTTAAAACAGCTTTCTTAGACAATGCACGATAACAACAAATACTAAAAACAGAATAAAATTAATAAATCAATATCATAATATCACGTACCCTTATTTCTGATTGTGATTTATTCAACACTAGCTTTCCGCCCGCGGCTTCGCCCGCGTGGACTACACGACGTTATCCCGCGGGAGTGTGATATTTTTCCGGGATAAAAGGTAGCCTATGTTCCTCTCCAGGCTTCAAAGTATCTGTGTCCCAAATTTCAGCCAAATCCGTTCAGCCGTTTTAGCGTGATTGAGTAACAAACATCCAAACATCCAAACATCTAAACTTTCACATTTATAATATTAGTAGGATAATTTTTACACCAAATGTTTGACACTATTTTTTTCAAGATTTTAAAATATTTCTTAGCGTTTACAATTTTCAAATTTTCTGTAATAAATTGGTTGTCTGTAAAGTCGGTTTACGCCTTTACGGACGATAATTTTACGATACCGTCATAATATGAAAACATTGATGAAAAATTGCATACTTTGACGACCTCCGCGGCCGAGTGGTGTACGCACCGGTTTCAAGGTGCCGCTATCTCTAGAGGTTTCGGATTCGATCCCCGGTCGGGTAAATATTTTAAATTAACTTTGGTCTGGGTGTATGTGGTAATAGCCGTCGTTGTTTCCAATTTCCATAATACTAGTGCTTAAGCTACTATACTTTGGTATTGGTACTATGTATCTGATGGTGATCAATATAAAAAAAAAAATTAATAACAACGAATTGTCTTTATTTTTTTTAATACAAAGAAGGAGTTAATTGCATTACTTACATGTTTTGGTCAAACTTTATATGGCAAGGATTAGTTTTCGATTTCGACCGTGCGCAGACTTATCTGGCGCGCACTCTAGTTGGTACCCAGGAAAAAATTAGAAGATACACGTGTTTTACCAATTGCAAAATTGATAGGTAATATACCTATAAGCACTAGTGGACCCGGTAAACTTCGTATCACCACAGATTACTAAATAGTTACTATGTCTATGTTACCATCACCTACCCTACATTAATCAAGATTTTCATTCACTCTGTGAAATACGTGCGATTTTGTAACCGTAAGGGATTTTTTTTGGTTGTTTGAAATTTTAAAACTGTTAAGTATAATTTCTAAAGTATTTATTTAAATTAAATAAGGAAAAGGACAATATTTTGATCTACATTAAATGGCCACGGTAACTAAAAGGTATTTTTATTTAGATAAGGATTAATACTGATTAGGAGAAATTAGCTTTGCAAATAAAGTAATATTTTAAATTAATTACTAAAAGATAAAAGTTATTACTGTGAGTCAATCTTATGAGATAGATATATGCTATCGCAAACTTTTTTATAACCCTAATTTTGATGTATCTCATACGGTTTTGCAAGCGTTCATAATGTAAGCGCTAGAAAAGTCGATTTTTTGACGGCTTCATCACAAAACATGGAATTTTCTCTATTTTACAAATACTTCATTATGTATAAACGTTCAGGAATAAATTTTCTAAATAACAGTGAAAACTGCGTCAGAATCCGTTGCGTGGTTTAAAAGAAGAAAGCTTAGAAACAGACAGACAGAGGAGGAGAGCGACTTTGTTTTATACTATGTAGTGATAATTGTGCGGCCAATTATTTTAGACCTAAGAAAAGATTGATAATTTAATGTAACTGTTTCAGAAGTTAGCTCTCTGTACCATTACATAGGCCAGCCTAGGCGGAACGTGACTATTGCGTCATGCTTTTTCGTGAATGCAGCCGGGCGATCATCGATTTATAAGACAAATACAAATAACTTTATTCAGTCTCACAATATGGACATTACAAAAACAATAATTACATAAAAGTTGTACAGTGAAACCGAAACGGTTACCACTCAGCATAATGTTGCAGCATGGGCATCACCTGCAACGCTGGTATTATGTGGAAACGTTATCACGTCAAAAACCACTGCCTAAGAAACAGAGCCAGGAGAGCTGCCGAAATCACTTTGGTAACAACAATGTCTAGAATATGTTGTAGCGATAAGGCCGCCAATTGTATGTCTCCTTTGTATATTTTTTTGTCTATCTGTATTATCTGTGTGTACAATAAAGTGTAAATAAATAAATAAATAAATAATGTCTTTCAAAATATTATACACTGATTACCCAAGAAAAGTTGGTCAGGTCATCATCGCAGTGCTTAAAAGTGGTTATTCTCTAGTACCTACCTATAAGCCGTGAAAACAAAAGAGTATGGGAAAAATTGTAATTCGCCAGTATAACTTTATTAACAAACATCTGAACATTTATAGCAAAACAAAAGCTAATTGTAAAACTATTATTAATGAGTGGTTACAAACTAAAAACTATGATGAAACGGAAAAGATGATTGCTAAATAAACATAGAAACACACTTACTTCTTCTAATTCTCAAAGGCACTCACACACAACACACTCACATACTCTCCCACACACACATACACTTACACACACACGCATAAACACAAATACTTACTTTAGATTAGTTATTAATGTTTTAATTTAGTTTTTTTTTCCGAAGTTAATGTGCTAAATAGATGTGGCTAAAATGTTTATGTGCCAATGTGGCAGGGTTGAGACCTGGTACTCAAGATACAGGGTTTACCTAGTTTGAGCACCAGTCTCCCTTTCGATAGTGTATTTTTTATTTTATTTTAACATAAGATAATGTTCTTGTCTATGTCAAAAGGGAGAAAATAAACAAATTTTTATTATTATTATTGTGACAGTATAAAACACCAGCCCACAAGTAGCTTTCAGGCGCCTGAAAGCTACTTGCGGAGAATCTTTTCCGAGAATTGAACCCGTGATCTCAAAGCAGTGTAGGTATTCCTACTTTTGCGCCGTACAGGGTGCCTACCATCAACTTTAAGACAGCGATTCAAAAATAGCGCGATGCAGAATAGGTTCCTAAAATGAATTGCTTTCTTTCGTACTCTGACGTTCTAAAAACTGGATCGCAAATGAATTGCTAAATGTTAATGACCGAACGATTTGTGTCCTTTTTCTTCTACCCGTCTCTTTCACTCGATTCTGTCATGCCCGGAGAGTGAGAGGGACGGGTATAACCTGCAGGTGTCATGTTAGCTTTGTCAAGTTATAAGTCAAATAAGAGTTCTTGACAGCTTAGCGGCTGTGAAATGTCATTGAATGACCACTGAATCGCTGTCATTGATATTAAGCTGTCGTGGTACGAATAAGCGAAGCAGATCAGTTTAGGTCCTAAACAAAACCGCAATATGAGTTGATGGTAGGCACCCAGGTCTTAGGTGAAAACTCTACACGTGCGTCGAGTCGAATTTATTGTTGTTTGTGGTAAAAGGACCTTGAAAAACCCATTTTTCTTCCGCCATTCTCAGCATTATAAAAAATACGATTAACCTTTTAATCAGCGATCACGTTTTATGTTTTAATTACATGTCGTAAATATTTAAGATAAAATTGATAAAGTTGTATTAAATATAGGAATAAGATTGATTTTGATTCAGTAATTTCAGGATTCAATAATGGCGCCAACACCTTTATTATTCTTGGCGCTGTTTGTAGGTACGTTATTGTATTTATTTTAATTAAAAAAACTCAAAATAAACGCAGTTAATGTGCATAGCCTATAAGTGGAAAACCAATATGTGCAACGTGTGTAATGTGGTCACAGTTGAGATATTAAGGCGATACATCTATTTAACACTGATATAATATTTTAACAAAAGTAGGTATGTGATAAGTATTCGTTTTCAAATCAAGCAATTTGTTCAATCACCCTGGCTTTTATGTTTTCTGCAACTCGCCCCCGCGGTCTGCGTTCTGCGGTTGCATTCAGCGGTCAGCGTTCAGCGTTCATAAAGTCAAAGTCAAAAAATTATGAATCGTCCAACATTTTTTTACCGACCACCGTTAAGGACATTATGGACATCTTTTAACCAGCTTTAACAGAACTGAACATATCTTCACAGTTGCTCAAGCTCGCTTATTAGAAGTTCCCATTTGAATGTATGAAGATTGAGCCCCTGAATGGAACTCTGACAGAACGCGCGTTCAGTTTGCCCGCCAAGTTCTGACTGCTTTTGTGTGTGTAAGTTTTTAAGACACCGCATACAATACAGAGAACGCGGAACGCAGAACTCGGAACCATGTCCGCTAGACCGCCGCAGTGTGACCGGCGCCTATCAAAAGCAGAGCAGAGTAGTGTTTATAAAGCACTACTCTTTCTACTCGGATTTGGGAACCGATGATGGCGTAGCTTCATTGACGTTCACAAGTGCTGTATCAGCCTAAAATAAATAAATAATTTGAATTGAATTGAATTGACTACAAGCTATGATAGTAGGTTTTAGTAGGTATAGCTAAAGCCGTCTTTGTTATAATTACCTTGCTTCAGCAGAAACACACCAAGGAAAACAGCCGAAACAACCTAGGTGACAACAACAACTTTCAATATAATGAACACTGAATCAGTCAAGCCCAGTTGGTCAAATCGTGTTAAAGTGGGACTTCTCTATCGTATAAAGGTCACCGCAGATTTATATAAACTCGGAAAGGGATCGACACCGTATCGCCTTTCGCCTCGTCGTCAACCAGGCGTCAACCTGACGCAAGCACGTAACTAAACTAGATCAGCGTCGGTACGTCGACTTGGCTACGGCTAGGCGACGCCGCGCTTACCGCTAGGCGACGCCGCGCTTACCGCTCGCCGCACAGTGGTTCCATATTGAAAAAAGGTGGACATGGGATCAAATCTCGGAATTTCAGTCAAATTTTTTGACATGTAGTTAGTTCATTTTCATTTTAAGACCACTGTGCGTAAAAAATTTAAAAAAAACCCTTGGAGTTTCTTGCCGGTTCTTCTCCAAGGCCTCCCGCTGTAGGGTTTGCGAACCGATGGCGTAGCTTCTATGACGTTCACAAGTATTGTAAATAACAATCTAAATTGAATAAACAAATTTGAATCTTGAATCTTGAATCTAGAGCCGTAAGCTCGGGTACGGAGAGACGTGAGCGCGTGGACGACTAGCGGTAAGCGCGGGGATAGCAAGTTGAGCGACCCGCAAAGCGGTTCGTGAGCAGCTGGTCCTGAGGCGAGGCGATTACGTTACGCTTCCGATTAGTGTGCGTTGCAGTAGGGGGTTTCATACAAAGAATACTGAACCGCTCGAGTTGATGATACGTTTACGATCCGTTTACGAGTTGATAAGTCTGCTGTGACCTTTAGCCACATTCACATGTAGTCATAATACAGACACAACTAGACCTCTGATACCAAAACTTTCCCTTCCAGCCGCAGCCTACTCGGCTTCGCTGCCAGAACGCATTGTTGGAGGTACCCCGACCACCATCGACAGATACCCTTCCATAGTCCAAGTGGACTTCAGAACCGGTATTCTGTGGTCCCAGTCCTGTGCTGCCAATGTCCTGACCACCAGATTTGTGCTGTCTGCTGCGCATTGCTTCGCTGGACTGTGAGTTTTGTGACCAATTTCAAATTGGACGGACCTTTTTAATTATTACTTGTTCCAAATCTCCGCGATGCTTACCATAATTTCTTTTTATGTATCTACAAGTTAGCTTGTCGTCTTCTTCTTCGGCTTCTTGTCTTTGACTAGTGTAGTGATTTGATTATTTTTATAACTCTGCGACATGACTCATTATAAATAAGGGTCACCCTGTGGCTCCTTTAAAGCTCAAGTGGTTGGTTCAGAAAAAGAAGTTCTAACCGACCAACCAGTTAAACAGCCTGATTTGTCGGTTGGTAATAGAGGAAGTCTGGTTTCAAAAATGTGGACATTGCAATTTGGTCTTCTTCACAGCGTATTATCTGTAAGCGCTATAATTATTTGAGCTTCAATATCTTCGGCAGCTTGTTCTCGACTCGCAACCGACGTATTCGCGCCGGCACCAGCAATCGCAATACGGGCGGGTCTACCTTCAGTATCGACCGCGCGATCAACCACCCATCCTACGGTCGCCTCAACATGGATGGCGATATCAGCGTCATCAGGCTGTCATCACCACTGACTTACTCTGACGTCATCCAGCAAGTGTCTATCATCGCTGCTGCTACAGAGCTGCCTGATGATTTACCTGTTGTACACGCCGGTTGGGGGGCAGTGTCGGTAAGTTATTGAACTAATTAATTAGTTAACTTTAGAAGTCAATTTCCATACACAGCCATGTTCAATGCCACACCACACCACCCAGAGGTCCCGGGTTCGATTCCCAGTGGGTGTATTCGGTTTGGTTGGTGATAAGACTTGTTCCTAGTCCGCCTAACTAGCTACAACCATCTTATCTAAGTCTGACGCCATAACAATGATGCTTTCAGCAATTATTGTGTTCCCGCAATTAGAGATAAGATATCCTCAGTGTTGAGGATTTCGGGAGCAGTGTGCTTCCACCTTTGGCCTTATCACCACGTAATGCCTTCATCACAGGTGTGATGAAGGTTAAGCGTGCTACCCCGTTGTGAATAAAAAAACTTACACAATATAAGTTTACCAATTTTTTATTGTGTACGACTATGAAAAATATCCAAACTGGAGCCTCGAACTCCCATTGCCTCAAGTTTCTATAGAAAGATGGGAACGGAAGCCGTGTCAAAGACCTTGGTAAAGTCCAGAAAGACACCATAACACCTCATCTTACTGACAACGAGCGAGACCAGTGCTTCAGTGAAGTTAGAGACTGCATCCTCTGTACAGAAACCACTGCGAAAGCCGTATTGGCTAGCTATCACCATCTTATCTAAGTCTGACAATATAACAATGATGTTTTCTGTTTTTCCCACGTAACATCAGGTGTGATGAAGCTGCTATGCTGTTGAACTGTCATTTCCGAGACCTCCCACAATGTTGATTCCGGGTCCGGCAAGTCAACAGACAGTGTTTAAGCGCGCTCCGTGACTGTTGTTGAAAGACAGATTTCTTTTATTTTTAAATGGCAAGTGGTTCATGAAATCATTGAACATTCAGCCTGGATTATACTTTACATATTTCTTTTTCGTTTAAAACAAAACACATGTTTAATTTTTTTTAAAACACTTATTATTTTGAAAATTTTGTCCGGATTTCGGCATCTAACAGACGGGGCTTTTAAAACTTTGCCCGGATCCAGGCAATCAACAGACAAGCGGGAAAAGATTAGTATTCAATTTTGACCGCGCGTAGATCTAATAAACTTAAAACTGTAGAGGCTATTGAATTTATCTTACTACCATTAAATAGTAGATTGTACAACAAGTGCATAAAACATACCATTTTACCCGAGACGTATATATCCACCCGAGCCGTAGGCGAGGATGGATAGTCAATTCGAGGGTAAAATGGGTTTTATGTACGAGTTATACACTCTGCTTTTCACTTCCAGTGTGAGGAAAATAAATTACAATATTGCAAAAAAGAAAAAATAAAGACTTCGCCATATTGGCGGGAAAACTTTCTTTTTCTTTTTTTATACGTGGAAGTGGCAGCACAGTTACTTAGCATAGATCGTAGTCCATAATGCTCTTGAAATACTTATTTCTTACAAAACTCATTAATTTTGCCTAGTTTTATTTATTTAGTAATTTAACATGGATTATGTACAAAATTTAAGAAACAGAATGAAACAAGAAGTTTATTTATCGAAGTTTAATTGCGTGTGTGACTGTTTACCTGACGACCTTTGTCTTAGAGTCTGTGACATAGACGAAGATTTTACTTTATGCACTAGAGCATAAAAAGCGATTTTATGCAGCCTATACCCAACATAAACACGAACTTTACGAGCTTGAGAAGTGAAAAGTAAATTATGGTCCGATACAAAAACATAATATTGTTTTCTGTTTTCCCAGCAAGGAGGTCCCTCCTCAGCTTTACTCCGTGACGTCACGATCTACACTATCAACCGCGCCGTCTGCCGTCAGAGGTACGAACGTTTCGGCACAGTCACCGACAACATGATCTGCGCCGGAGTGCTCGACGTGGGCGGTCGTGACGCATGTCAAGGCGACTCCGGTGGGCCACTGTACTACCAGGATATTCTGGTGGGCGTGGTCTCCTGGGGGAGGGGATGTGCGGACGCGTTCTTCCCTGGAGTCAGCACTGCTGTGTCTTCTTACACTGACTGGATTGTTGCTACGGCTGTTTGAGGTTCAATAAATGTTACTGAAAAATTTTTTTGTTCACATTATTGATGCAGAAAATCCTTATTTAATAACAATTATAAACAAACAGACCCATCTCAAAAACACCCTGCGTGAGTTTTTAGATGGATCTGTATGGCCAAATCATATAACTATGAGAAATAACGAAAAGTGTTCAAAGGAGTCATGAGCTCGATTTTTGAGAAACAAAAACTGCATTTTCACATATTAGAAAAACTTGTGACATTGACCGGGAATCAAACCCCTTAATTTTGTTCCAAAAATAACATCAATAGCGCAGCAATCGATATTGTCGCTAATAAGGAACAAGTCTTGCAAAGGAGTTATGGAAAATGAAAGGAAATACCTTTTTTTAAAGATTTTCTTTAATTCTCAAATCAAATCAAATATTTATTTATTCACGTAGACATAATACTTAAGCATGTACTTGTCAATATTTTCCTACCATCCATTCAAGACTTTTTCAAGAAGAACGGGTGCAATAAACTTGCCAGCAGCGCGGTCTTGTTAATTAATTAAATGTTTAAAATGGTAAACCTTTTTTTTAATTATTCTTATTTCTACCTTAAAAGGAATATTATCCATATCCATTATAAATGTGAAAGTGTGTTTGTTTGTTTGTCCATCTTTCACGTGAAAACGGAGCAACTGATCGACTTGATTTTTGGTATGGCGATAGTTTGGAAGCTGGAGAGTAACATAGGCTACTTTTTATTCCGAAAAGAAGTAAATACGAATATATTCGTATAACTATAAATGACAATAATATGTAGATGAAACAAAAGGAAATCGACAGAAGTGACACTGACACAGTATATAAACTATTAAAGATTAGTTATGTTGCCCAAGGAGGTACACGCTTCTTGATAACCTTTGTAAAACTTTTAGTCATTCTATAAAAAATCAAAATAAAGTAAAAAAAATATGAAAGTGTGTATGTTCGTTTGTTTATTTGTCGGTCTTCACGTCAAAGCGGAGCACCGGATCGACGTGATTTTTAGTATGGGGATAGTTTGGGTGCTGGAGAGAGATAGACCACCTTTATTCCGGAAAATTATATAATAAAAAATGTAATTTTAAAAATCGTTTAACGGCAGGATCTTCCAAATTATCGAAATTATCCTATTTTTGATTCAAAAGTAAACAGTCAAATATTTATTATTTTGAGCAGATAAAAATATATATTATGTTGAAGTTTGATAAACGATCTTGATTATTTTGTGGCTAAAAACACGATATTCGTATCTTCACTCGACTATATAAATTTTCAAAGAGATATAAAATTTTCATAATTTTCATATTTTTTGGATTTTAAACTTAGATTATTAATGTTAGACTCACAGAGATAGGTATTTAAACTTGCATTTTAAGTACTCAGCAGCCTCAACTGTCTACGCTGACGAACATTTATTCCATTTTCTCCAAACTCTTTGGAACTCTCTTACTCACTGACGTGAAACGCTCCTGGCTGGAGGAGCCGGAGAGCATGAGTCAGAAATAAAAGAGGGTATATGAAATTAGGTGTATAATTCGGTTTTTCCAATTAGACCGTTTAAAATAAAATGTAGGGGAGGGGTCGCTGACTTGGTGATCGGTACGGTAAAAGCCAACTTAGCTTTAGGACTTCCTAAAGTGACCAGACCCCGCTGCCTCTAGGCTACAGCGGCTTCCCCTCACTTTAGGAAGTCCTAAAGCTAAGTTGGCTTTTTACGTCTTCGTACCGATCACCAAGTCAGCGACCCCTCCCCTACATTTTATTTTAAACGGTCTAATTGGAAAAACCGAATTATACACCTAATTTCATATACCCTCTTTTATTTCTGACTCATGCTCTCCGGCTCCTCCAGCCAGGAGCGTTTCAGTGGCGCCCAGCTCATTTCAGGCTCGCTTGGTGATCAGTGCTTTATTTTTTTTTTTTTTTTTTTTGTGCTTCGTATGTGGGTACCTATTTTTTTTATCTGAGTTTGTGTAACGAACGGCTAACCGTGGTGATTTAACTGTAATATTTTCTTTAAATATCAGCCTTTCCTTGGTTCTAAACCAGGAAGCCTGTGATTTTTATTTTAACCGACTTAAAAAAAGGAGGTTACTTACCTTTCCTTATAAAATTTTTTTTTTTTACTTTTTTAACTTAAAGCCCTTGATATTCATTTAACCTACTTCAAACAAGGAGGTTATTTACTTTCTTCATTTAAATTGTATTTTTTTTAAATTGAACTTACAACTGTTATAGTTACCCACATACCCCTTTTGTTACTTAAGTAGTGGTTGCACTCGAGTAGGCTCGTCGCGCAAAAGACTCACCTAACGTACTTAAATATGGCTGTGCGTAGGATAAATTTTCTTTCCTTACAAAAGTCGGAACTTGAATACGAAGTCGGACTTCGCGGTGAAACACCGGCTGATAACGTGGCCGATTTAAGGAAGCAAAACTTTCTAGCGGCTTTTGATTACATACTACTTTTATTGAGTGATATTTGTGGCAGGCAGTGTTTATAACTTATTCGTGATCATTTATTTTTATCTGTCTATCTTTATAGATGTTAGTGATACGAAGTTTACCGGGTCCACTATAAATTTATATGGCAAAACAACCAACGGTTGCTGTGTCAACTAGTTGTATAAACCAATTGTGTCAATGTATGGCCAGGTATGATATGGGTTTATATTTCGATTATTTAACCACAAGTGTAGATAAAAACAATTAATAGCATCTGGTATATAAGACAAATGTAGAGAAATTATACCTATTTACTTTTTTGCATTCACAATGCAATTTTTATTATTGGTCATTTGGCCAATTGTATAATTAGCCATTGGTATTATTGGCCAAGGTCCCGGGTTCGATTCCCGGCGGAGCTACTTGGAGGATGGGTCGTTTTTTTCTAATATTTCATTTTCAATAAATGTAGAGAACTTCCGAATTAATGACAATTTATTATTAACTAGCTTTCCGCCCGCAGCTTCGCTCGCGTGGAGTACACGACGCTATCCCGCGGGAATGTGACATTTTTCCGGGATAAAAAGTAGTCTATGTTCCTCTCCAGGCTACCAAGTATCAGTGTCCCAAATTTTAGCCAAATCCGTTCAGCCGTTTTAGCGTGATTGAATAACATACAAACATCCAAACATCCAAACTTTCACATTTATAATATTACTAGCTTTCCGCCCGCGGCTTCGCTCGCGTGAACTACACGACGTTATCCCGCGGGAATGTGAAGTTTTTCCGGGATAAAAAGTAGCCTATGTTCCTCTCCAGACTACAAAGTATCTGTGTCCCAAATTTCAGTCAAATCCGTTCAGCCGTTTTGGCGTGATTGAGTAACAAACATCCAAACATCCAAACATCCAAACATCTAAACATCCAAACATCTAAACTTTCACATTTATAATGTTAGTAGGATAGTAGGATTTAACGGCCTCTCAGATAAAACAAATGATTACCAAAGAAGTTACTTTTTACCTGCTTTTCACTGAATTGGACGAGTAGGTACCATAAGAAAAAGTAATAAGCAAGTAGAAGGGAAACTCCCGCTCCGGGCGGGCTCGAGGTTGCGATAAATAGTACATAAACACGTTAAACGGGAATCTGAGTCGGGCTGTCACGGCCGGCGTCACCGCACCAGCACACGCGTTTGCCTGTTTGTGCGTTCCGTACGATTTTGAGAACCAATTACAAATACAAGTAATATTTACTATAATAGCTTTAATTGGTACTAGCTTTCCGCCCGCGGCTTCACCCGCGTGGTATACACGATATCCCGCGGGAATGTGATATTTTTCCGGAATAAAAAGTAGCCTATGTTCCTCTCCAGGCCATAAAGTATCTGTGTCCCAAACAGCCAAATCCGTTGAGCCGTTTTGGTGTGATTGAGTAACAAACATACAAACATCCAAACATCTAAACATCCAAACATCAAAACTTTTATTTTATAAGATTTTATTTACTTTGAAGTCATTATTTAGTCTATTTTTACAAAATATGAGATTTAAAAATTATTATGTAGCGTACCTACCAACATAGACACTTATAAAATTAGATGAAAGGTTGGTCTCGGGAGACCAATCTTTCATTTAAACTTCCTACTAATATTATAAATGCGAAAGTTTAGATGTTTGGATGTTTAGATGTTTGGATGTTTGGATGTTTGTTACTCAATCACGCCATAACGGCTGAACGGATTTGGCTGAAATTTGGAACACAGATACTTTGTAGCCTGGAGAGGAACATAGGCTACTTTTTATCCCGGAAAAAATCACATTCCCGCGGGATAACGTCATGTAGTTCACGCGGGCGAAGCCGCGGGCGGAAAGCTAGTATAATATAAAACTAGCTTTCCGCCCGCGGCTTCGCACGCGTAGACTTCATGACGTTGTCCCGCGGGTATATGACATTTTTCCGGGATAAAAAGTAGCCTATGTTCCTCTCCAGGCTGCAAAGTATCTGTGTCCCAAATTTCAGCCAAATCCGTTCAGCCGTTTTAGCGTGATTGAGTAACAAACATACTGACTCGATCAAAGAAGATTCCGCTTGGTTATTACTTACTAGCTTTCCGCCCGCGGCTTCGCCCGCGTGAACTACATGACGTTATCCCGCGGGAATGTGATTTTTTCCGGGATAAAAAGTAGCCTATGTTCCTCTCCAGGCTACAAAGTATCTGTGTTCCAAATTTCAGCCAAATCCGTTCAGGCGTTATGGCGTGATTGAGTAACAAACATCCAAACATCCAAACATCTAAACATCCAAACATCTAAACTTTCGCATTTATAATATTAGTAGGATTTATTCTTATGCGAGTACCTAGACTATTCGTTTCGTTTACAGACGACAGATGGCGTTACAACTAAAATTGGAAAATTACATTACAGTTTTTTAAAAAGGATATTTTTCAGTTTTGTATGGAGCCTCGGCTAGGACTTTGTACACTATACCCACAACTATACCATAGGCAAGGAAAAGATAAATATAATCACTGAAAACTAATTATATCGCTATAAGCTAACGCGTTTGATGGTACAAAATTCCAAAATAAAGGCCTGTTGCCTGGTTTGGAAATTAGGGTTTAAAATTATTTTGTGCTACTTTTAACAACCTTTTTATATTACCTACAAACTTGTCAAAATGTTGTACAAACCTATTTTAGTGAATAAGGAATTCATTTATTTATTTATTTAGCTACTGAAACGATGTAAATCTGCCAAAGTCACAACAAAGTGAGTAATAGTACCGTCGTCGCACGAACCTATGTCCCTGTACCGCACAGTTTATTTTATCATCAGTCGTCAATGTCATCGTTTTTTCGTACAGAAAAATCAATGTTTCCGAACGTGATTTAAATATGGTTGCCAGTGTGACCATGGATGGCAAAGAATTTTTATTTTAAAGTTTATTTTTGTACCATTTATCCAGAAAGACAATGATAATTTAAATATTTTATATGACTTTACTATATTTTTTACTATTAGTACGAATAGTGTACAAAGTCCTAGCCGAAAATGAAAAATGTCTTTTTCAGAAACAACAAAACCATAGCATAGAATCGCGCAATATGTAATAAAAATAGTAATTAATATCATATTTCTTTCATGATGCCAAATTTGAGATTTAATAGAAATAAGTAGATCCTGTCTCTACGCCCGAATTCTCGAACGCTAATCATCTTTGGGAGCGTCTCAAACATCATGGCATCTCTTTCATACGTTTGACATTTAAAGTGACAGGGCGATGTTTGAGACGCTCCCAAAGATAAGTAGCGTACGAGTATTCGGGCATTAGAGTTACAAATGTTCAAGTTAAAGTAGGCGAAGAATAACTAAAAATAATTTAACTCTGCTATTTTAGGGGACCAGAGGTTAAGCTAATTAACTTTTATTTATAAGTATACACGCGTGCTTTTTTGAGATGGGTCTGTATAGCCAAATCGTAATCTATGAAAAATAACGAAAAGTGTTCAAAGGAGTCATCATCATCATCATGTCAGCCGAACGACGCGCACTGCTGGGCATAGGCCTCCTCCAAGGATCTCCACAACGATCGGTCCTGCGCTGCCCGCATCCAGCGGCTTCCCGCGACCTCCGGTCGCCGATCGACCTTGTAGGGGGCCTGCCCACGGGACGTCGTCCGGCACGCGGTCGCCATTCGAGAACATTTCCTCACAACGGCCATCGGTTCTCCGCGCTATGTGTCCCGCCCACTGCCACTTCAATAATGCAATCCTTCGAGCGATGTCGGTTGTTTTAGTTCTCCTACGGATCTCATCATTTCTGATTCGATCGAGCAGTGAAATACCAAGCATCGCTCTCTCCATTGCTCACTGGGTGACTTTGAGCCTTCTTATATGACCCATAGTAAAAGACCACGTCTCACTTCCATAGGTCATTAAAAGGAGTCATGAGAAAACAAAAACTGCATATACTTAGAACAAAACCTCTTAGGTGGTGATTGTGCTCATGAATGTGAACAACTTTTACTATGGGGCCAACTCTGCAACTCAACAAAAAAACCAGCTATTTCATAGACGTCGAAGAAACCACCAGCCCCGCAAGTAGCTTCCAGGGTGCCTACCATCAACTTTAAGACAGCGATTCAAAAATAGCGCGATGCAGAATAGGTTCCTAAAATGAATTGCTTTCTTTCGTACTCTGACCTTCTAAAAACTGGATCGCAAATGAATTGCTAAATGTGAATGCCCGAACGATTTGTGTCCTTATTTGTTCTACCAGTCTCTTTCACTCGATTATGTCATGCCCGGAGAGTGAAAGGGACGGGTATAACCTGCAGGTGTCATGTTAGCTTGGCCGAGTTATAAGTCAAATAAGAGTTGATGACAGCTCAGCGGCTAAGAAATGTCATCGAATGATCACTGAATCGCTGTCATTGATATTATAGCTGTCGTGGTACGAATAAGCGGAGCAGATTAGTTTAGGTCCTAAACAAAACCGCAATAAGAGTTGATGGTAGGCACCCAGGCGCCTGAAAGCTACTTGCGTAGAACCTTTTCCGAGAATTGAACCCCTGATCTCTGAGCAATGGATAGGAATTTCTACTTTTGCGCCGTATAGGGGCCTGATTCTCACGCATTCGAACTTTTTCAGTGTGGTAATACGTATACGAACATTTTGTTTGTGGTTTCTATTGAAAATTTAGAACGTTTCAAACAAACTAAACTGTCCCACATGTCAACAAATTCATTTTGACAGCTAAGTTCGTATATGTAAGTTCGTTCACATTTGTATTGGTCTGTCTGTACCACTCGTTGCGTTCGACTGGTTTTCGATCGAACTTTTTCGATTGTGAAATTCTGATAATACACAAACTATGTTATATTTGAATTTCGAGCTTATAAATGTGCTTATCTCGATTGCGTGAGAATTGGCCCCCTGGTCTTGGTGAGAACTGTACACGTGCGTCGAGTCAAATTTATCATTGTTTGTGGTAAAAAGACCTTGAAAAGCCTATTTTTCTATCGCCATTCTCAGCATTAGTTATAAAAATAATACGATTAACCTTCTAATCAGAGATCACGTTTTATGTTTTAATTACATGTCGTAAATATTTAAGATAAACATATGATAAAGTTGTATTATATATATAGGAATAGGATTAATTTTGATTCAGTAATTTCAGGATTCAATAATGGCGCCAACACCTTTATTATTCTTGGCGCTGTTTGTAGGTACGTTATTGTATTAAGTATTTAATAAAAAAATTAAATCTTCTATATGTCAGCGCATGTGCATGCATAGCCTATACATGCACAACCAATGTGTACAAAGTGTATAATCATATCCTACTAATATTAGGAATGTGAAATTTTAGCTGTTTGGATGTTTAGATGTTTACTGCTCAATCAAGCCAAAACGGATAGACGGATTTGACTGAAATTTGAGACACAGATACTTTGTAGGCTGGACACAAACGTAGACTTTTTTATCCCAGAAAAATATCACATTACTGGGGGGAAACGTCGTGTAGTCCACGTGGGCGAAGCCGCGGGGAAAAAGCTAGTATGCTCATATTATTATAGTCTAGTCAACAAAAAAAACGTGTTGAATAGAGATGAAGCTCCGTAAAATATTATGAGCAATTAGCTCATTGGACTCGGAATGATGTCTATATAGAAAAAGTATTCGAAGAATTTTTCAGCACTCAAGAAATTGCAAAAGTTATTATCAAATTAAATTGAAAATTTAATTTCTGTTAATAACTTCGAAACTAATTAAGAAATTTGCAAATTGAAAAGTTGCTAATAGTGGCTAAATATTATTTTACTCTAATTCTATTAAACATCCCTTTCGAGATAAATTATTTTGTAGAGAGTTTTAAGGAAGGAGAGTTCGAATTCCCCCCTCTTGACTTAAAGGTAATTTTGATATCTCAATCGGTATTTTTATAGATTTTACTTGCTGTTTTATTGAATTTTGACTATTCAAAGCAAAACCGTCAAAAGATGTCCATATGAACACATATGTGAAAAATTTCCAAAAATATAAGAAGAGGAAGAAGAAATAGGTAGGTTTTTATCAGTGGCTAAATAAAATAATTTTGATGAAACCGTTAAAAATCGGCTAGACCGAAAACGGCAACACTGACCGCAATGCGTGTGCCGCACACGCGGGCGTGTGAAGCGCGGTGTGACGTCAACCCACGCTGGCCGATCGGAACGTATGGGCTGCGCGGGTCGCCGCGGGGCGGGACTAGTATAATCACTCTTAAGGCCTAATCTGACGACGGACTGTCCTCCGGGTACTTTTTGTCCATCGATATAAATCTCTTATAATTTGTATCGATTAACGCACACGAGGAACTAAAAGTGCCGCGGACAAAAAGTCCGCGAAATTACCGCGGACACCGAGAGACTGGACTACAAAAGTTCGCGGTAGTCCGCGAAAAAAATAGAACAACAACGCACACAACGAACTTTAGTCTGCATTGAGCGCTTGATAGTGAAGTACGTTTCCGGGCAACAAATGACTGCACACCGTATGCGTTGAGTTCGCGACAAGTCCTCGGAGGACATATTTTGGACGTACAGGGACTTTTTGTCTGCCGGGGACAAAAGTCCCTCGTCTGATTATGCCTTTATACAAACTATATGGAACCGATGTGCGCTGAGCGGCTCTGCAACACGGCGGGCGGGCCTAGTTTAAACGCGGCTTCACCGAAGCGTACAAAAGCAGAGCAGAGCAGTGTTTATAAAGCACTACGCTCTCGACTACTACAAGCTATGACAAAAGGTGTTAGTGCTTCAGCAGAAACACACCAAGGAGAACAGCCGATACAACCTAGGTAACAACAAGAACTTTCAAAATCACTGAAACAGTCAAGCCAAGTTTGTCAAGTCATCATTGCGAAACTTAAAAAGATGTGTTAAGGTGGGACTTCTCTAACGTATAACCCACATTCACATGTAGTCCTCCAAAGCTCCTTCCTTTCCAGCCGCAGCCTACTCGGCGTCGGTGCATGAGCGCATTGTTGGAGGCAACCCGACCACCATCGACAGATACCCTTCCATAGTCCAAGTGGACTTCAGAATCGGGACCCTGTGGTCCCAGGTCTGTGCTGCCAATGTCCTGAACACCAGATATGTGCTGTCTGCTGCGCATTGCTTCTCTGGACTGTGAGTTTTGTTTAAATATGCTAACCAATTTCAAGTTGCAGAGACCTTTTTTAATTATTACTTGTTCCAAATTCTTTGACGACCGATTTGGCGCGGAGGTAGGCTATCCACCTTCTGCGCCAGTGCTCTCGGGTTCGAGTCCCGAACAAGACAAATATTTGTGTGCATGAACATGTCTATTTGTCTTGGTCTGGGTGTTGACTTTAAATAATATGTATGTATTTACAAACAAAAAAGTATTTAAGTATATATTTATCCGTTATCAAGTTTTCCATGATACAGTTTTTTAATGAAATTAACATGGGCGTAGATAATTGGTGTGAATGTAAGAAATTATTTATTTATTTATTTTTATTTAAATCTATGCGATGCTTACCGTAATTTCATTTTTAGTATTTGCAAGTAAGCTTGTCGTCTTCTTCTTCGGCTTCTTGTCTTTGACTGGTGTAGTGATATGGTTATGTTTCCAACTGCTGGAGCCATCAATCATTTTGTCTATGACTCATTATAAATAAGGAGAATCCTGTGACTGCTTTAAGCCTCAAGTCTAGAAGGTCTCAAATGTAAACTTTGCAATTTGGTCTCTTCTCACTGAATTATCTGTAAGCGCTAAAACTATTTGAGTTTCAATATCTTCGGCAGCTTATTCTCGACTAACAAACGACGTATCCGCGCCGGCACCAGCGACCGTAATACGGGCGGGTATACCTTCGGTATCGACCGCGCGATCAACCACCCCTCCTACGGCCGCCTCAACATGGACGGCGATATCAGCGTCATCAGGCTGTCATCACCACTGACTTTCTCTGACGTCATTCAGCAAGCATCCATCATCGCTGCTGCTACAGAGCTGCCTGATGACCGAGGTGTTGTACACGCTGGTTGGGGGGCAGAGTCGGTAAGTTGTTTAACAGGTAATTAATTAGTTAACACTAGAAGTAATTTTTTATGTACAGACATATTCCAGTGTCCTACTGGGGCAGAGCCTTAACCCACTCAGGTTTCATTCATTCACACATGATCCGTGATTACGAATCGTTGTTTTTCATATGATGACACTTCGTTTACACGTCTTTCCTATACTTTTTACATTTGTGTTTGTTGAGAACTAAAATCTATAAAGTAATTAATTTTAATTGTTTGTATGTTGTATTTCAAAAAAGTAATGATTAAAATAATTAAATTATTGTAGTACAAATTGTAATTTTCACTAGCAACACTTTTAAGTTGAAATTGACAGAAAGCGCCGGCATGGCGCCACTGTGTTTTGAACGGGGATAGACAAAATGGCGGGAATCTGCCCGTAGGCGGACAGTCAGTTGTGTGGTCAATGCTGTTCGAGTTGTCGAGTCGAAAGGACGTTAACCAGTGATTGTACGAATGAAGCATAAATAAATGGATGCCTATACTGCTGAGTTATTATTTCGTCATAATTCAGAAGTGGGATCAGAAAACCCGCAAAGAAGTTCAGTTATAAGGTACGTGCAATTTTTCTCTAGAAGTTGTATAAAATCAGTTTGATCAGTTGACCTTATTCGCATTTACAAAATATTTCAAATTTATTCCGCCTTTCTGTGAAAAATCAGCACTTTATTTAAAAAGCTGTCTTTTATGACTCGGAGTCAATCGACCCGGACGTTTCAAATCTTTTTCAAAAGTTCGAATGAAGATTGAAAACATTCGAAACCGAAATTAAATTTTATGTGATACGTGTTGAGGAATATTAGGAATGTAAATGCTATGATTGCGTAATTATTGTAGGTACTCAATATAGTTAATAAAGATAGCTTTGATTTTGACTTTCACATGCCATTGATGTGGGCCAAATATGTTGAGCATGTTTTAAAGAGAATGAGTGATTTTATGTTTTTGAAATTACAATTGAAATATATAATTTAACAGACAAGAATGCAAAAAGGGCGAATGGTTAGGTTATATGAACAATACTCAATTCTTTGTATTCTATTACTATACAACTAGTTTGTTGAGTTGGCCATGTGTGTCACTTATTATAAAACCATGTGTATGTGTGTCTAAGCTTGAGTACCTAGTGGTGGCCATTTGCCGTAAAGTCGTTAATGGATTTAGATAGTTTGAAGTTTAATTTTGCAGTCGCTTTACAAAAGTAATAGGTATTAGAAAAAGGCCATGTCTGCCTATAGCGTAATTGAGTAGCCATGTGAGCTACTAGTCCGCCATGTGTGTCAGTTATAATCCGGCCATGTGAGCCTATAGCTTAGTTGAGTAGTGATGTGTGCCTATAGCCTAGTTGAGTAGCCATGTGTGCCTATATCCTAGTTTAGTAGCCATGTGAGCTACGAGTCGGCCATGTGTGTCGCTTATAGATAGACCATGAGTGTCTAAGCTTGACTAGTAGTGGTCATTTGCCGAAAGGTCATCAGTGCATAGATAGTTTGAAATTAATTTTGCAGTCGCTTCACAAAAGTAATGTTAGAAAAAGGCGATGTGTGCCTACAGCTTAGTTGAGTAGCCATGGGAGCTAAGAGTCGGTCATGTGTGTCTATGCTTGAGTAAAAGCTAGGCTACAAGGCTAGATGCGCCTACAGTTTATATGGCTAGATGCGCCAACAGTTTATAAGGCTAGATGCGCTTACAGTTTACTAGGCTAGACGCGCCTACAGTTTATGTGGCTAAATGCGCCTACAGTTTACAAGGCTAAATGGGCCTACAGTTTACTAGGCTAGACGCGCCTACAGTTTATGTGGCTAGATGCGCCTACAGTTTACAAGGCTAAATGGGCCTACAGTTTACTAGGCTAGACGCGCCTACAGTTTATGTGGCTAGATGCGCCTACAGTTTACAAGGCTAGATGGGCCTACAGTTTACTGGGCTAGACGCGCCTACAGTTTACTTGGCTAGACGCGCCTACAGTTTACTTGGCTAGACGCGCCTACAGTTTACTAGGCTAGACGCGCCTACAGTTTACATGGCTAAATGCGGCAACAGTTTACAAGGCTAGGTGCGTTTCCAGTTCATAAGACTATCTGCATTTAGATACAAGGATAGAAGCTCCTTCTAGATTAAAAATCTAGGTGTATATTTAGGTTAAAAGGCTACACGCGCCTTTTGATTACAATGCTAGAAGTGCCTTCAGTTTGTCAGGCTAGACTCGCCTACGAGCCTTCAGCTTGTCGGTATATTATGTCTCATTGCTAACAATACCTAAAGCTGATTGATTAAATGTGTTTGTGGTTATTGTAGGTCGAAGGCCTATATGTAGCTATATTACTTGACTATTTTGTCCCTTGTTATCATAAAAAGTGAAATTAATTTTATATGCAGTTGTACTAGACAAGTGCATTAGTTTCAGAATGTACTAAGAGTTTTGACTTGTTGAATTTGATAAATAACGAAAGTTTTCGTATACTGGCTCCTTATACACTTTTTAATTAATTGGGCTATGTGTGTCGCTCGAACGTAATTTATGCGGCATACAATTATTTCAGTTGGTCAAGTTGGCCATTCTTAGAATAGAATAGAATAGAATAATTCTTTATTTGCAAGCAAACACGGTACAAAAAAAGATAAAAACAAAAGGACATGCAAGACCTCGTGTCGCACCAGGTACTGGCACACAAATATAATGATAATTACTTTATAAGTTTTGATGATATAAAATCATTAATTCAAAAATGTCAACAGGATGAGGTCTTATTTAAGTGTACAATATAAGAACGTTGAACATTAATCCTTCAACGCCCCAGAAATGAGACACTATACTTAGTTATTTAAATTTTTACTTTTTGCATTCACAATGCAATTTTTATTATCGAAGAGTTGAGGGTGGGGTGTTTTGGAGAAAATGATCCGAGCGGTCGCCCGGATAACGAAAGGTCGTGGGTTCGAGTCCCATAGGAGCTAGTTATGAGATGGGTCGATTTTTTCTGAAGTACTTCATTTAAAATTTTTCGAGACACAATAGATTTTACATTGTTCTCTGGCCCTATTTGGCCGGTCAGGCGTCAATAAATAATTCGGTGAATTTTCTATAGAAGATTAGCTTTCTGAGTATTTTTACGGATTAACTAAGTAGATTGACAAGAAGGATGAATAAAACACCATACACTAATATCATTTATTTGTTCTAATGTTTCCGAGGTCATGAAACGCAAACAAGTCATTGAAGGAAGAAAGCGACGACCGAATAGAGGAACGCAGATCACCACTCTGTCACTGATGCCTCGTCGATGGCGCCGCGCCGGCCGCTGCGTCTCGAGGATTTCCGAGCCGTCATCTTGGTACTCCTTGGATCGTCGAAGTGATTTCAGGATATCAGTTAGCTTCATCTTCATCCCGAAACGGGATGACGGGCGGAGTGTGTATGTAAATTAATATCGGCATTAAATATTGGAACTTGATTATGTAAATTCGTTACTTTCAAATATTGCATTATTTTACTCTTCGATTCAAACTTTGCTGATGATGTGACTGTAAATGTTTTAAAGTCCAGTTTGGATATACTTATTTAAAAAGATGCTAAAACTTTTATCAAAACCACTACTACTTAAGAGTGGGTACGAACAGGGAAAAGTCTAAGTTGGCAGTTTGGTTGGTAGCAGAAATATGAAAAAAATCACTTTTTTAAATGTAATGATAACTTACCAATTGCTTACTACGACAAGCTTTCTACTTATGGAAACCACTTGAATAACACCAATATCATGGACCTATTTGGAAATTGTGTTAACAAGCCTTGGATCGATAAAGTAAAAAGTTTGTCCTCTCGGATCGTTCAGCTCAATCAATGCAAATCTTTCAGCGAGGGATTTGATATTAGTACCTTTACAAAACAAAACAATTGTTGTTTGTAAATTTATTTCTAGATCGCATTTTCAACTTTGTTTTGCAAATGTTTTCTTGCATAATGATAAAAAAGCGTATAGAGCTTTCAAAATATAAAAGAGATCGAAGTGGCAGTAAGGTACATGAAAACATAACTTAAGGGGTAATAAAATTATAGAATAATAGGTCGTATACAAATACAAATAGGTATATAGTTTCTTATTATGAAAAGTACTGTAGGACATTAAAATCCGTCATTCAGCCTCATTGTTTGTGACACTGCTATTGATGGCCGAAAGCCATAGCCAAGATACATATAGGCACTTTTGGGGCCTAGTGGTTAATTATAGGACTAAAGAAAGACAAATCTTTAACTGTAGGTAACTGAACTGCAATAGTATTTATTCTAAGGCCCGTGGGTTCTATTCTTATAGGTTTGATATAAATTGTACAGGATTGAATTCCGAGTGGAGCGGTGACGTTCGGTGTTCCGATGCATGAAATGTAATTGATAAGTCTATTGATTCATTATGTGCGCCTCTTTTATGAGTCGTTAACTTAAAGTTAGAAACGCGAGTATTCGCAGGTTAAATAAATGAGCGACATACAAATAAACTATTATTGACAAATAATAGGTACATGGAAATTCCAATGCTTGATATTTGAGAAAGTAATCTTTATGACCTTTAAGTATCTTACAATTTTACTGTTGCTTACTGACATAATAGTACATAAAAAAGCGCAATTAACAAAAGAAACGCCTCGTGTAGGCTTATTCATAGACATGTTTGAAACTTTGAGGCTGTAGCTGGTCACGTACTGCACAACCGACTGAATTTAACGGAATACGTAGTATTACATTAAATTTTTTTTTTCCATTTTACCTAGTAGCGCGGGCGGTGCGTTCGTTTATAGTAAGTTGGCGAGGGGCCTCAGGGGTTAAAAGTGATTTACAAACTTAAAATGATGAACGTCTGATGTGCGTAGTTAATCCCACGAATATTAAATACATTCAATTTGGTATTTTCAAATGTGAATTGTTGAACTTAATAATATGTGATAAATAATAGAAATAATGAAAATATTACTTGGTATATCTATAGACACTCATTTAAATTGGTAATCTTGTTGTTATTTATAATATCGATACAAAGATCTCAATCTATTTTTACGCTTTAAATCTATTTTTGCTCATAATAATTGCTTATATCAAGTAGTTTAGTAGTTTGTGTCCTCTTTTAACTTAGGCGTCATAAACCGGAGCAATTCTGTAAATCTAAATGTTGTAAAGTATGGTACATTTGTATTACCAAATGTTGCATTCACTTCATATTTTGTATCACGTTCGCATTATTTATCTGACGTTTGACCATGAAACGCTTGAAGGACTTTCAAAGAAAAGAAATCCCTTTCAATTCTTGCATATCTATAATCTAGCAATTTGTATCTACGTTATAATTCATATTTACTTGACATAACTTTTTATTATTATTTATTCAAGATCAATTAAAACATTAATCAACCAACCAATAGAATGTTAATAATGAAAACTACTAGTGTCATAATAAATTAACAGCAAATATAATATAACATCGTTTTGAGACCTAAATAATAATATATTCTGGCAAGTTCTTTTTGCGCAGATCCTCGCTAGAGAACCAAGATACTTTCCCAGATTGATGCGCGAGGCTATTGAAATTAGCAAATAACCCAAATTTCAATAGAGAAGATGGTTGGAAGATCCACCAGCTTGGGACCCTATAATCCATCAAGTAAAGTCACAACCTAAACCACACACTGCAAGAACTAAAGATACGGTTAGTTCTTTTTGCAAATAATTTTAATAAACGGAGATCGTCCCCCTTCGTGTAGTTTTCTTGCCAGTTCTTTCTCCGAAGGGCTCCAACTTTTGTGAACTGGTGGTCGAGTCAGTAACTTTTTGCTTTGCTATAAATAATTATTATCCAAATTACTTAAACAAATCAAAATATTAAATTAATAAATCATTTTGTTATAGTTATATATAATGTTAAAATAATCAATACCTAACCGTATCCTGTTTCCGAACGAAAAACAAAGACAATTAGAGTGGGTATATTCTTTTATTAAAATAAAAAAATAGTGGGTAGTTTTTATGTGACCACGGCCCCTGGAAAGGTGCCGAAACGTCGGATAAACCAAAAAATCTCAAAAAACAACTAAAATTTAACCAAGTTGTTGAATAAATTGCGTGAAAAATCCGTGAAATGTTTTATTTGTATGGACGGTTCGCGCGGAAATCTAAGATGTGTTTAAGTTCTTTTGTACTTAGATAAGTAGAAAATTAAATTAAAGTACGAAGGGCCTCCTCATTTGTGAACTGGTGGTCGAGCCAATAGTTTGCCTTGATTTAAAATAATTATTTGTCTTGTTCTTTTCAAATAAATCTAAATATCAAATAGATAATTTTCCTTGCCTCAGTACAGTCATAACTTAAAAATAGTAAATTCCGTATCCCGATACCAAACAAAATAATAAAATGTTAAATCTGAAGGTCGAAATGATCTGAAATCAGACGGAAAGAGACATGAAATAAAAATTTAAAAAAACTAAAGAAGAAAATACAATTAAATGCTAAAAATAAGTGATACTGAAACGCTCGCAGAAATCTGAGATGTGCATAGGTACATTTATATTGTAAATTATTATTTTAACTATTATCATGATTTTATAAATTTTATTGAGATTATACTTCAGATACTGTGATTATAATGCCGAAAGTTGTATTTATATTCCTTTAAAATTGTATTCTTAAACCTATTGAGCAAAAATAAAGAATCTGACTAGGTACTTGTTACATACAGTGCACCAGGAGGTAGCACTATGTCGGATGGCCGAATGTTGTATTTCAAAAAAGTAATGATTAAAATAATTAAATTATTGTAGTACAAATTGTAATTTTCACTAGTGTTCGGAAAAGATCGACGTTTCTGAACGCAACTCTAATGTCACGTCAAATTGACATTAGCTGTCACTTGAAGTTGACAGCGACACTTGATTGAAATTCTCGTGGGAAAAATGTCGGAAGAATTTTGCTGAATTTGTTAAAAATCGCTCGCGTTGAATGTGCCTGGCATATCGAGTTTGAATACATCTTAAATTATCTATGTGATCCCGTTTTGTACGACCAAGGTTTTGATGCCATCTCTGGAGTGGCCGGTCGCGGATGCTTTGAAAGATAACCTTTTCTACCACACGCGCTTGTTGTCGAGACACTATATCGTAATAAAAAAAGCTCCCACGTGTGTGTCTTTGTGTATCTATTGTTGAAACGCCCAGTGTCTTGTGAACGCTGTTATTTGTGTTATGAGTGAGGTGACTAATTGGTAAGGTCTGCAGAAGAAGACGGAGCCACAGGGGGGGCCCCCCTTACACCACTTCTGCCTTGGAGACGGTCGACCCACAGACCCGTATGTAACCTTACCTTACTTAAAAGTCTCTCCGCTGTGTATCGCAGTCCTATTGTTCAGTTACATCCCGGCTGAAACCAAGATTTGTCCGGAGTCTATACTCATGATAGCCTTCCACTGCGCCAATGCTGACTCCGCGGTCTAGGCAGGGGTGTACTGAACATTCTTTGGTAGCCAAGAGCGTAGCTTGAAGGCCTGAGAGGCCCACGCCAAAACTTTGTATTAATCAGTGCCGTTTGATGACCCAGTCTGGTCCGGACTAGATTAATTTGTACTTGTAAATGGTAATTAACTTGCATTTGAAAAGTAAAGGGCATTCCTTTGTTATTGGTTCCATGTCTTGTAATTAATTGTCATGTATTGAAGTTCCAAAATGTAAACAGATACCTTTCTTTGTTCATAATAATTATTATTTAGTTTTGTCAGCAAACTTGAGTTGTGAATATTGACAAGTTTGTTGCTAAAATAATAGCTAATAAAAGGTCAGCTAATAAGTTTGCACTCAATACTTAGTGAAACTTAAATGATTTGGGACATTGTTTACACATTGAAACTCATTGAAACTTGTGCTTTGAAATAATTGAAATTAACTTGTTGTTGTGTAACAGTATGTTGTGTTGATATCCAAGTGAATTTCAATAGTCAGTGAGTTTTGTTGTTTTCTGATAACCTCCAGATATTTAAGAGTTTGTGTCATTATAAATACTTTGTTGTTGTAATATTGGAATTTTGTGGTTAGTAATAACCTCCAAATATTGGAGATTTTGTGTTATAGTGAATATTTTGAATTTGTTGTTTTTGTTGATAAATTTGTGACGTTACAATGACGGCCTCCTCTGCTAAAGCCAAAATACGTTCTGAGTTACGGTGGTTGGCTTCTGCGGTCGCGTTGTTGGATCGACCGGATAGAACGGAGGCCTTGTTGAACAGATACGTAGATCTGCCCATACGTTTGGCTGTTGTTGATGAGCAGTATGCCTTATTTTTGGAAAGGACTGTTGAGGCCGAGGTGGAAATGCGACAAGAAGTCGGTTTGGATGTGGACCAGTGTTATGATTTTGCGGACAGAATTACCCAGGTAGCTCGACCTTTGCAAGTGGCAAGAGAGAATGAACCGAGCCCGTCCCCGGTCACATCTAAAAGTATGCCCCCTCTCTTTGCTAGATTGGCCCCCTTAGACTTAAGGCGCTTTGCTGGTCGTCTAGAGGACTGGGAGGGCTTTATTAATATTTTTGATAGTCTTGTACATGCCCGGGACGATTTGACCCAGGGCCAGAAGTTAGCTTATTTGTTATCCGTGTTGGAAGGGGAGGCCCTTGAATCGGTTCAACATTTGGCCCCCTCGGATGAAAACTACCCTATTGCTAGGGATTTGATTGCCCGTCGGTACCAGAACGTACGACGTCTGGCGGACAACCATGTTGCCGCCATTTTGAATTTACCCCGCGTTGCCAGCGTGATGCACTTGAGAGTGGCTTTGTTAAATCCGCTGTTGGTGGCATACAACGCATTAAAAAACTTAAAACTCCCAGTGGAGCAGTGGTCGTTTTTGTTACTGCACATTGTCCTGGGAAAGTTGCCGGACTCTGTTAAGGTCCGTTTTGAGCAGCAGTATGGTGGGGATAGTGCGACTTATCTGCCACCCTTCTCGGACCTCTTGACGTTCCTGGAAGGAGAAAGTAGACTGGCAGATAATTCCTCTCTGGCCGGTCCTATGGGACCCGAACGACCTGTGCCACAGAGTAGATCCCCCACCGGACCCCCCCGTAGGGGGCGTATGGCCCCTCGCGCGCCCGGCCGCTATGCCGCCGTCCAGGAGACCGCCCGCTGCTTGTACTGTCGGGAACCGGGTCACAGCACGACCCGTTGTGATAAGTTCCTCGACCAGCGCGTCCAAGGCCGTCGAGCGATCGCGCGACAACGGACATGGTGCTACTCGTGCTTGGGCCTGCACATGCAGCGCGAATGTACCCAAGCGCACCCATGCCGCTTTTGTAAGGGCAACCACCATCCCCTCCTCTGCATGAACAGCCCAGAGGGCGGCGGAGCGCCGCAGCGCGTCGCTGCAGGATCACCTCGTATGGGTGGGGGTCTCGGACCCCCCGCGGTGTTTGCATCCCGCAGCAGTTCTGGTGGCCACCAGAGTGGCCCCAGACGCTCTCCGCCACGTTTAGAGCCTCAAACGGGCGGGGGTCCCAGGGACCCCCCCATGGGAAACCGATCCCCAAGGATGGGGATGAGTTATGCGGGCGTTGCCGGAGGTCGTAGAGGCCCCCCGCGACGTTTTGAGCCTCGCACGGGCGGGGGTCCCACGGACCCCCCCATGGGAAATCGGTCCCCAACCAGGGGGTTCGATTTTGCGAGCGATGCGGGAGGTCGTAGAAGCCCCCCGCAACGTGTTGAGCCTCGCACAGCCGGGGGTCCCCGGGACCCCCCCTCTGAAAATCGGTCACCGTGCCCCCGCGACTATGGGGCGACGTACACGGTGGATGATAGGCACCGATTCTCGCCGCCGCTCGCCGAATACCCGCGTTTGGAGCGGCGCCCGCCCCGTCTTCAAGGGGCCGGGAGATATAACCCGCCTGATACCGGGCGATTTGGACGTAGGCAGTATGTGGGAGACTGGGACCCACTGGATCGCTATGAGCGACCCCCTTACCATGGGGGGACGTCTGGGGACCCCACATACTAGCAATCAACGTGTTTACGGTCGATTGTAGCCACCCCTCCAGAGACCGTTTTGTTGCCCACGGCCTCTGTGCTTGTCAGGGGATTGAATGGCGACCTTGTGGAAGTTCGCGCCTTGTTGGATTCCGGTGCTCAGGGGTGTGTTGTGTCATCTTGGTTAGTTAGGCGGTTGGGCCTCAAGGTGCACCCCCACACGGAAGGCGTGAGAGGTGTTGGCGATGTGAAAGTCCCCGGGTTGTTAGGGCATGTTGACTTCACATTTACATCACGTAATAAGTCCACGCCAGGCATTAAGACCTCGGCGATTGTGTTGGACACAGTTGTTGGCCGTCAACCTTCAGTTGACTTGGGACCGAGTATGTTGTCTTTGGTGTCTGATTCCCCACTCGCCGATCCAAATTTCTTCCGCCCAGGCCCGATTGATGCTCTCCTTGGAGCCGATGTCCTGGGGCGAGTTTTGTTGACGGGGAAGCGAGTTTTGCAGCCAGATGGCTTGGTAGCTCTGCAGACGACACTCGGTACAGTTGTGATGGGCCCTGCTCGCCGCGTTTTGGATTCCCTTGATGAGGATCGCGGTCTTGTTTTTAATGTGTCTCTCTCCGAAGTGGTGCAGAAGTTTTGGGAGGTTGAGGAACCTCCACCAGCCCCGCGGGTAGACCCAGTAGCGGATGAATGCGAGTTGTATTACCAGAATAACACTGGTCGCCTCCGCTCTGGTCGTTTGATCACCCGTCTCCCCTTTCGTGCCGGCCGACCTCCTCTGGGCGAATCCCGACCGCTAGCGGAACGTAGGCTAGTGGCGATGGAGCGTCGCATGAGCAAGGATCCGGTCTTCCGCCAGAAGTATGTTGAATTCATGCGGGAGTATGAGGAGTTAGGGCACATGTCCGTGAGCGATTTGGATTGGCGCTCCGTTGAGCACTTCTTTTTGCCGCACCACGCCGTTTTGAAATCCGGAAAGATTCGGGTGGTCTTTGACGGTTCGGCTCCCACCTCTACTGGAGCGTCCTTGAACCAGTGTCTGCATGTAGGTCCCAAGCTGCACACGGAGATCTCAGACATTTTGACCAACTTCCGGCGGCACCAAATTGTATTTATGACTGACATCCGGATGATGTTCAGACAAACGGTCATCCATCCAGAGGATAGGAGGTACCAATTGATTTTGTGGAGAGAGAGTCCTAGGGACCCCTTGTTGATTTATGAATTGAATACGAATACGTACGGTTTGGCTTCGAGCCCGTTTGTTGCGATTCGTTCTTTGTTGGAGTTGGCCGAGAAGGAGCGCTTGAGATACCCTCGCGCCTCCGCCATTTTGGCCAGTGACGTCTATGTGGATGACATTTGCACGGGCGCCTCATCTGTCTCAGAGGCGATTGTCCTGAGAGACGAACTCACCGCCCTTTTGAAGTCGGGAGGTTACGAGTTGAGGAAATGGATATCCAACTCGCCTGATGTACTGGTAGGTTTGCCCGAAGAGCACCAGCAGGACCCCCACCTATTCGAAAATGTTGATAATCCCCATGTGGTGACCGTCCTTGGCGTACAGTACAAACCGGTCTCTGACACTTTCACGTATTGTGTGGATTTACGACCACCGAAAGTCTGGACCAAGCGTTTAGTATTGTCTACTGTCGCACGTACCTTTGACCCCAATGGGTGGATTTGCCCCGTGCTGTTTATGGCCAAGTGTTTCTTGCAACGGTTATGGGCTTCGGGTGTGTCGTGGGATGAACCCCTCTCGGACGAGTTACTCCGAGATTGGTCGAGCTTCGTTTCATCCCTCCCCGAGATTAATGAAGTGCATTTGCCGAGGCTATTCCTCCCTTCTGAAAATTGTAAAGTTACTCTTCACGGCTTTTCCGATGCCTCCGAACGTGGATTTGCGGCGGCCGTGTACCTCCGCACCGTTACTGTTGACGGAGTTGTTGCTGTGCATCTGGTGATAGCGAAAAGCAAAGTCGCTCCCCTTCGGACTCGTCATACGATCCCGAGGTTGGAATTGTGTGGAGCTGCCCTCCTAATGCGTTTGTTGAACCACGTATGGCTCACATTAGGTCGATCTATTAAGATACAAGGGGTTTATGCTTGGACGGACAGTCAGGTCGTCCTTTGTTGGTTGAAGGCTCCGGCGCACACCTTGGACGTGTTTGTGGCCAATCGAGTGTCGCAGATTTGTAATTCCGACATCGAGTTGATTTGGAGACACGTGCCGGGAACCATGAATCCCGCGGATTGTGCGTCTCGGGGTTGTGTAGCCCCAACCCTAATTAACCACCCCCTCTGGTGGGGCCCACAGTGGTTGATGCGGCCTGAGTCGGAGTGGCCGCCCTCTCCAGCGTTGTCGAACGTAGCCGTTCCTGATATGCGGGCGTGCGTCCTGGAGACTAACCCCGCCGGGGAAAAGGATTTGTTGTTGGATCGGTACAGCTCCTTACAGAAGCTGCTTGGTGTTACCGCTTGGATCAGACGTTTTGTGTACAATTGCAGAAACCCACGCGCGAGGCGTGATTCGTCGGTTCTCACTCCGGACGAGCGTAGGGACGCGCTCTTGTTTTGGGTCCGGAGAGTACAAGCTGATAGTTTTGAGTCCGAGATTGAAATTTTGCGTTTAGGCCGTCGCAAGTTGAAGGGCGCGGTATCGCGATTAAATCCCTTCCTGGACGAGAGTGGGCTTTTGCGAGTCGGCGGAAGACTTCGAAATGCGAACCTGCCGTATGGAGCTCGTCACCCCCTTTTGTTACCTAAAGCCGGACATTTGACTCAACTGATAATAACAGATCGCCATGTGAATGCACAACATGCTGGCTGTAATGCTTTGTTGGCCATTTTGCAGCGTGAATTTTGGATTTTGTCTGCTCGTCGAGCCATTCGCACTGTGGTTTTCCGTTGCCTGCCTTGTTATCGATTGAAGGCCGCGACCATGCAGCCCCAGATGGGTGATTTGCCTGCTGATCGCGTCACGGAACGTAGAGCTTTTGCCGGAGTCGCCACCGACTTCGCCGGTCCCTTTACTGTAAAGGCTTCGAGACTGCGTAATGCTAAAACCTATAAGGCGTACTTGTGCGTGTTTGTGTGTTTGTCCACCAAGGCTGTCCATTTGGAAATTGTCTCGGAATTGTCTACCGAAGCCTTTGTCGCCGCCTTGAGCAGATTTGTATCCCGTAGAGGACTGCCGTCATTGATACGTTCCGATTGTGGTACTAATTATAAGGGAACGTGTAATTATCTTAAGGAAGTAGTTAAGTTTTTTGTTGATAATAAAATAGACATTGGAACCACCCTCTCCCGGCGTGGGATAATCTGGAAGTTTAGCCCTCCAGCTTGTCCGACCTGGGGAGGAATTTTTGAAGCTTGTGTAAAGGCTGCCAAGACACACTTGCGTCGCGTGATTGGAGAAACTATTCTCACGTTTGAGGAACTTGATACGGTATTTTGTAAAATTGAGGCCGTCCTCAACTCGCGACCCTTGTGCCCGTTGTCTTCGGACCCGAATGACCTGGAAGCGTTGACGCCAGGTCATTTCTTGATCGGACAGCCCCTTTTGGCGTTGCCTGAATATCCGATTCAGGATGTAGGATCCCATCGTTTGTCGCGATACCAACTTTTGAAACAGATGTCCCAAAACTTCTGGGCACGTTGGTCGATGGAGTATTTGCATATCCTACAACAGCGCGTGAAGTGGACAGATAAAACCACCCCACCCCAGACTGGCGACCTCGTGTTGATTAAGGATGCTAACCTGCCGCCCCTATGTTGGCGAAGGGGGCGCATTGTTAAACTCTACCCCGGAACTGACGGAGTTCCTCGTTTTGCTGAGGTTTTGGTTCGAGATTCGGTTTTGAAGAGAGCAGTTAGTGGGCTCTCCCGATTACCCGTAGATTGACGTACCGTTCTTAACGGTCCGGGGCGGGGGGATGTTCGGAAAAGATCGACGTTTCTGAACGCAACTCTAATGTCACGTCAAATTGACATTAGCTGTCACTTGAAGTTGACAGCGACACTTGATTGAAATTCTCGTGGGAAAAATGTCGGAAGAATTTTGCTGAATTTGTTAAAAATCGCTCGCGTTGAATGTGCCTGGCATATCGAGTTTGAATACATCTTAAATTATCTATGTGATCCCGTTTTGTACGACCAAGGTTTTGATGCCATCTCTGGAGTGGCCGGTCGCGGATGCTTTGAAAGATAACCTTTTCTACCACACGCGCTTGTTGTCGAGACACTATATCGTAATAAAAAAAGCTCCCACGTGTGTGTCTTTGTGTATCTATTGTTGAAACGCCCAGTGTCTTGTGAACGCTGTTATTTGTGTTATGAGTGAGGTGACTAATTGGTAAGGTCTGCAGAAGAAGACGGAGCCACAGGGGGGGCCCCCCTTACACCACTTCTGCCTTGGAGACGGTCGACCCACAGACCCGTATGTAACCTTACCTTACTTAAAAGTCTCTCCGCTGTGTATCGCAGTCCTATTGTTCAGTTACATCCCGGCTGAAACCAAGATTTGTCCGGAGTCTATACTCATGATAGCCTTCCACTGCGCCAATGCTGACTCCGCGGTCTAGGCAGGGGTGTACTGAACAACTAGCAACACTTTTAAGTTGAAATTGACAGAAAGCGCCGGCATGGCGCCACTGTGTTTTGAACGGGGATAGACAAAATGGCGGGAATCTGCCCGTAGGCGGACAGTCAGTTGTGTGGTCAATGCTGTTCGAGTTGTCGAGTCGAAAGGACGTTAACCAGTGATTGTACGAATGAAGCATAAATAAATGGATGCCTATACTGCTGAGTTATTATTTCGTCATATGTATCTAACGCCCGACCATTATTTATACTTACGTTGTTTTAATTGCGAAACCAGTAGCCAAATAAACATTATACCGAACGCACGTCTATCTATTCAAAACATTCCAGTAAAGAGAACCTTATCACCATTAACAGTATTTCTTGGTAGTACAATGGGTAATAAAAATATCCATCACACTACCGGTGGTGCACGCCGGTGGTGCTATGGGCCCAAAAGGGTTATAATGACGAATCGTGAATGACGGATCTCGTGTAAACGAAGCGTCATCGTATGAAAAACAATGATTCGCATACTCTCGATAATTCAATAGCCTCTAAGAATATTGAATTATCATACCACCATTAAAGTAAGATTCGTTAAAATTGTTGTCAGATGCAATTAAAGCCATATGCGAATTTTTTCTGTTTTTCCAGCAAGGAGGTCCCTTCTCAGCTGTACTCCGTGACGTCCATATCTACACCGTCAACCGCGACGACTGCCGTCAGAGGTATGAAGGTTTCGGCACCATCACTGACAACATGATCTGCGCAGGAGTGCTCGATGTGGGTGAGCGTGACGCTTGTCAAGGCGACTCTGGCGGGCCACTGTACTACCAGGATGTTCTGGTGGGCGTGATCTCCTGGGGAAAGGGATGTGCGAACCCGTTCTTCCCTGGAGTCAGCACTGCTGTGTCTTCTTACACTGACTGGATTATTGCTACGGCTGTTTGAGGCTGAATAAATGTTACTGAAATTTTCTTTATGTTCACATTATTGACGCAGAAAATCCTTATTTATAAACAAACAGACTGTAGATTTATAACCCTGTAGATTCAGGGTGAGTTTTTGAGATGGCATTATGGCCTGTATGGCCAAATCATAAACTATGAGAAATTAGCATTTAAGTAGGTACTTACCTACTTTAATAAATTGTAAATTGTTTAAGCTTATATACTTATTTTAATTTTTAGTTTTTTAGAGCCGAATATTAACCAATTTCAAAAACTTACTCTCGAAATTTGCACTCGCTCGAATAATTTTTTTCAGTATGCAAATTGTTGTATCGATAACGTTTCTAGTATAAGTGACAAATATGCGTTTGCATACTTGCCACTTATACTTTTTTTGTTACATTTTAAAATTAAATTTCAAGTGTTATGCACAGGGATAAAAATTTTAATTTTGATAGTGTTTACATATGTCGTCGTGTAAAACGTTCTCGCAAATTTGCATACTGTAAAAAATTTTACACCTCTAACTGTCGTGTCCGCCCAGTCTAAATAACATACTGTACTAATGCACCAATTGATATTACTGTTAATAAGGATCAAGTCTTGCAAAGGAATGTCATATGGAAATTATGAGACGTAGGCCATTTTTATTCCGGAAAATTATATAATAAAAATTGTAATTTTGTACGGAACATCGTTTTAACTGTCGTACTATTATAAAACTGCTATTTCACCTGTACATGCCTGTACGCTCGGAGATTTGATGCAACTTGACACCCGTCAGTCTCGAACTTGTGGTGGCGGAATTAGAAATTTAAACTACTTATATTAATTACACTGTAACAGCATTTTTCGAGTGGTTGGCTGGGTACACATGTGTGCCTAATCCGAGTAATATGACGATATACTTAACGTTTAGGACGTCTGTGTTCCTAATCCGATCGTACCTACAGGTTAAATGGCAGCTTCCAAAGAGTTTGCTACTCTTTGTCCGTTTTACCTAGTTACTACTTTGGAGTGAGTTCTTCGTGATCATTTATTTTTATCTGTCTACCTATCTTTAATAAATGTTGGTGATACCTACGAAGTTTACCGGGTCCACTATAAATTAAATGGCAAAACAACGTTTGCTGGGTCAGCTAGTTGTATAAACAAACTGTGTCAATGTATTGCCAGGTATGAGTTAATATTACGATTATCTTGACATGGGTCTAAATAAAAACAATTCAAAGGAAGTAAGTTGTGAAAATAAAAATTCTCTCTCTCCCTCTCCCTCTTTCTCAAACCTATCTCAAAGCATCTGGTAAATAAAACAAATGTAGAGAACTTCCGAATTAATAACAATTTATTAGCAATTTAACGGCCTCTAAGGTAAAACAAATGACTACCAAGAAGTTACTTCTTGCCTGCTTTTCACTAAATTGGACGAGTACCTAGACTATTCGTTCCGCTAACAAACGACAGATGGCGTTACAATTAAATTTGGAAAATTACATTACAGATTTTTTTTTTATTACAGAAACAACAAAACTATAGCATAGAATAGCGCAATATGTACCTACTACTAGAGCCGGCACACTAAGGCACATAAGTTCGCGTAAGTGTATAATATATTCTTTGACATAAGTCAGAAATGGCAACTTTAAAGGATTAACAAAATTCCAATCTGCACCTTTTATAATATGTCAGTCTCGCACTGATGATTAAACATAACGACGACCACCCGTATGGTTCTTTTTAACCGACTTCTAAATCAAAAAGGAGGAGGTTCTCTATTCGTCTGTATGTATGTTTTTTTTTTTTTTTTTTTGTTTGTCCACCGATTACTTGAAGACGGCTGAACCGATTGAAATGGTTCAAACGTTATTACATCAGGTTGGTTTCCAAGTTGGTCCCATTTTTTGAAATTTTGAAATCCAGAGTTTTATAATTAAGTTAATTAAAATTATTAATAATTTTAATAATTAAAATTGATTAAATTATTTTGTTGGTGTTCAGTAGTTTTCAGGAAATCTTGAAAATACTGTCGTTTTCGTTACCACTTAATGTGAATTTAATACGTATCTTTAGGCATAACTCCTTTGTTTATAAACCGATTTAGATGATTCTTGTTTTGTTAAAAAGGGGATACCTCAAGGTATTTTAACCGACTTCGAAAAAGGAGGTTTTCAGTTTGATCACATACCTATTTACCAGAAAACACGTAAATTGCCTGCACGATGCACTAAAAAGAGTGAAATAAAAATTATTTTTATAAAAAAACAAAACCGCCTTAAAAAAACCTCATCAAAAAAGTAAGAAATAATTCCTCACCAAATAAATAACGTAAGTACTTTGAAGTCGGGCGGGTTTTAACAAAAACAACAAAAAAATTGTACATGTTTCACGCCCGACTTCAAAGTACTTACGTTATTTATTTGGTGAGGAATTATTTCTTACTTTTTTGATGAGGTTTTTTTGAAGGCGGTTTTATTTTTTTATAAAAATAATTCACTTAAGGCGATACTCGGAAAAATTATGCTAAAGCGAGATAGCAATGAGAAAACAACGCGCGCGGGAGCGAGACCGATTTTGCCGATTACGCAAAAAAAAACAAAATTACTTCGTGTTCAAAAACTATAGCGATTAAAAAAAAATGCTTCTATACAATCCTAAATATTATTGGTGTCCACTAATTAAACCAATTTTCAATAGTATATGTATCCCTATTTAAGAATAATCTTGATATTTCTTATTTTTTAGAGGTATTTTCGAAAATAAAAAGTGTCGAGCCAAAATCATAAAATCGTGTTTCTGAAACTACACGATTCTAGATAAAGGTATGGAGAAATATATATCTTATTACCAAATTTATAACAACTCTAACCGTCCTATCCTACTAATATTATAAATGTGAAAGTTTGGATGTTTGGATGTTTGGATGTTTGGATGTTTGGATGTTTGTTACTCAATCACGCCAAAACGGCTGAACGGATTTGGCTGAAATTTGGAACACAGATACTTTGTAGCCTGGAGAGGAACATAGGCTACTTTTTATCCCGGAAAAATGTCACATTCCTGCGGGATAACGTCGTGTAGTCCACGCGGGCGAAGCCGCGGGCGGAAAACTAGTAGTTTTATATCAAAGAGTCCATACTTTTTCCGAGTAGCGCCTTAAGTCAAGACTTCAGTGTTTTTTTGCGTTCCTAGTAAGTCCTTAAAATAAGAAGGTGAAAAGGTAAAACAATTTTATAAGCGATAGGTATATAAGGCGTTGTACAAATACTTGACGGAATTTAAGGGGCAGGTCAGGCAAATCGTTTAAAACATAAAAGTAGCAAAAAAAAACACTACCTATTTATTTTTGTTAATTTTGTTTGGATATTTGGTGGGTATCTAAATTATTTAAAGCCTAAACATACACAAAATGATAATGTAAATCAATTAAAAATGTGAACTTATGTTATTAAGAAGTTATCGTTCTATGCATAAGAATTAATTATCCTACTTCCTACTATCCTACTAATATTATAAATGTGAAAGTTTAGATGTTTGGATGTTTGGATGTTTGTATGTTTGTTACTCAATCACGCTAAAACGGCTGAACGGATTTGGCTGAAATTTGGTACACAGATACTTTAAAGCCTGGAGAGGAACATAGGCTACTTTTTATTCCGGAAAAATATCACACTCCCGCGGGATAACGTCGTGTAGTCCACGCGGGCGAAGCCGCGGGCGGATAGCTAGTAATATTATAAATGTGAAAGTTTAGATGTTTGGATGTTTGTAAGTTTGTTACTCAATCACGCCAAAACGGTTGAACGGATTTGGGTGAAATTTGGGACATAGATACTTTGTAGCCTGTAGAGGAACATAGGTTACTTTTTTATCCCGAAAAAATATCACATTTCCGCGGGATAACATCGTGAAGTCCACGCGGGCGAAGCCGCGGACGAAAAGCAAGTAATCTGATAATTATTTTCGATTTCTCGTGGTCATAGTTTTCACCGACAAAAAATTAATTTGATTATTCGATTGAGCATTAATTAATTCCCAAGTTTTTCCTCATCTCCAATTAAGATACATTTTCAATACGAAGGTTGCCTTAAGTAATACTTTACTAAACTCTGAATCTCAATACAAAATAAAATTAGGTAAGTTATTCGAGTATGAAAAACCGCGTAATTCATAAAATATCTTAATCACCTCCCGGTTCTCTATATAACACTAATATTGAGACGGATATAAGGGTAATTCTCATTTCCAAGATTCTCATCGTCACCTTCGTAGGCATTTTTAGTTATTGCTTATTTGATCTATTTGTAAAAATAACTTATAGCGCTTAATAAGACGAGTGAATTCATACGTAAATCAGTCAAATCGAGAGTACCGTTTAAAAGATTTAACGTTTTAAAGTTCTTGATCCCACGAAAGTGACGCGATGATCCACGAAAGTGACTCAGTAACTGTGCAGCTATTATTATTTCACAATTAACTCCTGTTCATGAGACTAAATGTTTGTGAAATAACAATTTCAACCCTATTTTCATGATAAAACGGCAAAAACAGGACATCAGTAAACAAAATAACAAATAACCAATTTGGTCTTAGTAGCTTCAGTCAATTGAGATTTTAAATTAATAATTAAATTATTAATAGGTTCAGTCAAGTCAACATTCCGCGAAATAGGTTCTTAAGTATACTGAATACACTTTGTCAATGAAAACTACACAATTTTAGTGAAAAGTTTTTATTATATGTCGCAGCGTGAGGGCAGTGCTGCCCTCATTGACAGCAAGAGCGATTATTTTAATTTCAATTATTACGACATCTATCGAGTTATTTTGTAACTAACGACTTAAATTATGAGCGCCGTCTATTTTGTTACTTTGTAACTATTAGTTGAGTCAGTTTAAACGTTGCGAAAGCACTTGGGTGAGTTGGATACAGAGAGATGGCAGCACCTGGCTAAGTGAATTGAATTTGTCAAAATATTTGGTTGAGGTGCAAGAAAAAAGGATTCTGATGGGGACCCACGAAGGGAATAAGACGTTTGTTATTGAAATAGAGACTATTATTTTGAGGATCCCTCGTCACAACCATCCTGACAACGAGACCATGCAACCGAGCCGCGACGTTATATACAGGGCGTCCCAAAACTATGCCACATGGAGGGAAAGTACCTTAAATACTGCAGATATAAAATTATACTGAAAGTAGACTTCATTTTTATTTTAAAAAGAAAACGAATTGCATTCAAAGAATTTAAAATAATCACCTGTCTGAACTGGGAATCGAACCCGCTGAATGTAAAGAAATTATTTCTTTAATTTTATTATACCGATCGAAAGGCTCGATTATACCTAAGCATTTCTTTTAAGTAACATAGCATCCTACTAATATTATAAATGTGAAAGTTTAGATGTTTGGATGTTTGGATGTTTGGATGTTTGGATGTTTGTTACTCAATCACGCCAAAACGGCTGAACGGATTTGGCTGAAATTTGGAACACAGATACTTTGTACCCTGGAGAGGAACATAGGCTACTTTTTATCCCGGAAAAATATCACATTCCCGCGGGATGACGTCGTGAAGTCCACGCGGGCGAAGCCGCGGGCGGAAAGCTAGTCTTAAATAAAAGGAAGAATACGAAATTTAACATTTAATTTTGAATAACAAGTTTGTGCAGCGTTTACGGATAGCCTTTTCTGTGACTGTCGTGCAGGTCGTGCTCGATTCTTTAACATTTCAATGTATTACTAATGAGTGGAGATTAGAGCAAATACATAATTTCCCTATCATAAGTCTTTGATAATGATATAAATATAAAACACCACCTCGATAGGTTTAAAAAAGTTTGAATAATTTGTTGCGGGTTCGATTCGCGGTTTGAACATGCTATTTTTAAAAAAATCTTTGGATGCAGTTCGTATTGTTAATTAAATAAATATAAAGTCCTTTTTAAATAAAATTTCATATCTTCAGTATTTGGTGCGGTCTATACCACCATATGGCATAGTCATTGGTCCCTCTCGGGGCGTCCCACGACTATGCCACATGGTGGAATAGACCGCACCAAAATTGTTCAAACATTTTTAAACCAATATCGAGCTGGTGTTATTTAACACACTATAACTTTATCAAACACTTATGATAGGGAAATTACGTATAATTGCTCCAAACTTCACTCATTAGTAATGCATTGAAATTTTAAAGTTTTGAGCACGACAGCCACAGAAAAGGCTATCCATAACGCTGCACAAACTTGTTATTCAACATTAAATGTCAAATTTCGTAGTCTTCCTTTTATTTAAGATTCTATGTTACTTAGAAGACATGCTTAGGTATAATCGAGCCTTTCGATCGGTACAATAAAATTAGTGAATTATTTTTTTTTACATTCAGCGGGCTCTATTCCCAGTTCAGACAGGGGATTATTTTAAATTCTTTGAATGCAGTTCGTTTTCTTTTTAAAATAAAAATGAAGTCTCCTTTCAGTAAAATTTTATATCTTCAGTATTTAAAGTACTTTTCCTCCATGTGACATAGTTTTGGGACGCCCTGTATATGTTACTGCAAAAAGCCGAAGTGCGCCTAAACCTAGTTTTAGCCGGCAACAACTAGGTGCAGCCACATGCGGTTAAACTTAGATGTATTGTATCCTCCTTATCTTAGGTTATAATTACAAATACAAATACAAATACAAATATTTATTGCAAACTAAGTGTATACAGGTGTTATAATCTAAAACGAACTTAAAAACTTAGTCGCCCTTTACGGACACAGCAAATTTATGAGAGGGCTGCCTATTTATTTCCATCTATTATTATTTACATACAATATAAAAGAAACAAAGAACAAAACAGAAACAACAATAAAAAAAACAAAAAAAGCAACGATAGAAATTTTACAATTAGGATTGATCGCCGTACTAATATTTAATTAAAAGTGGAAATAAAAAGTAGACTTTTAACTCAAATAATCATTAATAGAATACACACATTTTTTAATTAAATAATCTTTTAATTGTTTTTGAAAAACTTTTAGGGATTTAACATTTTTTATTTGTGGCGGTAATTTATTAAATACTTTGATAGCCATATAGTATGGACTGCAGTTCAACATGTTTATTCTGGACTTTGGTAGGTGGAGCCTGTTTTTGTGTCTGGTGTTATTAGAGTGGATGTCACATTTTTTTTTAAATTTATTATTATTTTTAAAAACAAATATACAAATGTCAAAGATATATATTATGGAGGGTAAGGTGAGTATTCCATACTTAATAAAATAAGGTTTACAGCTGTCAGTGTTGTCTATTTGGGCAATGATTCTAATACATCTTTTTTGAAGTATAAATAATTGTTCAGCGTCCACACTATTACCCCACAGCAGCACACCGTACCGCAGCCGTAATTAGAACTAGGTTTATCCTTCATCATAGCGGCAAGATCTAGGTGCAGCCGCACACCGATGGTTGAACTTAGGTGTATCCTATTTATCATCGGCTAGAACTAAGTTTTCAGTTCAGTTTAGCATTTTAATTTTATTTTGATATTCTTATTCTACATTTCTCAATTTGATTCGATTTCATATTACCCCCCTAGGCTTGACATCTTACCCCAGACAAGCCATGCCAGTCCGAAACAAGATTTATTATCGTGTTGAATTTATTATGAACTAAAATGAAATTATGAAATTTCGTACTTAATGTAATTGTGTAGGTACTTAATGAAATGTATTTTATTTTGGGTAGTTCCTCTGTAGTAAAAACTAAATGCACGCTACAGTAAGTAGGTAACACTACAGTACCCCGAGTGTAAGTTTTTATGTCAAGCAAACGCAAACTATTTCGAGTACGTATTCATGTCAATTTGTATGAAAACTGCATAAGCGCGCTACTCGCCGCTAGAGGCGCTGATACAGTTTTCATACAAATTGACATAAATACGCACTCACGATAGTTTGCGTTTTTTGACATAAAAACTTACACTAGGGGTACAGAGTTCGTCAAGTTCGAATAAGTGATAGACATTCTTGCTATCACATAAAAGATTGACGGTTGTTTTTTCATAAATTTATCTTATTTGTTTTAACATAAAAATATGACGGAAGATAACTAAGACTTGGTTTTTTTTTCATTTTTTTTATGGTTTAATTTTTTAGCTTTGCGCATAAGGTACCTAGTTCTGTTACTGCCGAAGAGAAGATTTATAATATTTTGAGTTTTACTAATTACTTATCTTTTTTTATTTTATCTTTATCTACTTATAATTACTAGCCATCAGTATGGAATATACGACGTTATCCTGCGGGAACCTAATATTTTTCGGGGATTAAAAGGAATTTATGTCCTTCTCCAGCTCCAAATTATCTCCATACCAAAAATCACGTCGATTTGTTGCTCCGTTTTGACGTAAAAGACATACAAACGATTTACGTAAAAAGTATGACAGCTGGTTTGTACGGGAAAAGAAAAGTGTTGTTTTTACTAATTAACAAGCATTCTTTTATGTTTTTCCTCTCCATATAAAACTTCCGTGAGTCATAAGGAACAAATGAAAAAAAAAATAACCAAATTGGTCTAGCCATTCTCGAGTTTTGCGCTTAGCAACATTCATTTATATTTATATAGATAAAGCTTATTTTTGGGAAAAAGATATTTGCAAGAGATACCTCTATGAAAATAATATTATGTAAAATATTTTCCAATTCCAACTTTTCTAAAATTTGTCAACTACCCAATTATAAATGTCACTTCAACATCCCTGTCTTTTATTTTTTCAATATAATCGAATCAAGCGGGAAACGCCAGATAGGAATCTCAAAACAAAACTCAAATGCTTAACTGAACTGAAAACCTAGTTCTAGCCACTATGATAAAGGCTAAGCCTAGTTTTAACTGAAGATAAGTAGGATACATCTAAGTTTAACCGCATTTGGCCGGCTGCACCTAGTTGTAGCCGGCTAAAACTAGGTGTAGCCGCACTTAGGCTATTAATTGTCATTTAATTCTAAATAAAACAATGCAAAAATCACTTTTCTGGCAAAAAATCACCTTCGTGGATAAAACGCCATGAAGGTGATGCCACGAAAGTGACGAAATTATCCTTTTTTTATAAATTCCTGCAAAGTTTAGCCGCAACGTTTGAAATCAAATACTACATTGACATCTCGTATGTTTTGTGGTTTCAATCAGCTAACTTTGATTTGAATTGCTAAACTACAATGCAGAAAAATTTTGTCCACGCAAGTGATTGGTACAAGTATGAAAAAATATAAAAGCTTATGTATTTTTGTCCCCGGGGAAGGATGAGCTGCAAGTCTCATTTCTGCGATGCCGGAACACGACTGACATTTGACCGAATCAAACTCTGATTGGTTGTCACTGTTGTGTTCAACAGCATGCCCTTGTGACTACGCAAATCTAAAGTTCCTAAAATCGTGTGACCGACGCATATTGTGTTTTCAATTCAAAATTATGATAAAAAGATATTTTTTAAACTAATGAGTGTAAAGTGTATATAATTACGATTATTTTAGTATATGTAATATAGTATTACACTGAAAGGGAATTGTCCAATTTTGGCCTGGAGCGAACATGACGCTCAGAATAAAATAATATTTTTATTAATTGTTTTATTATTTAAGTTATCATTTCTGGTATTTAATTTTGTATCAATTGGTTTTATTGAAATTAAAACTTTTATAAATACTTTTATGACTATTGTTAATAACAAATGGTTTCCGTTCCGACTCGTAGACCAAAGAGTATGTAATCATTACATAGCAGTAAAAAAGTTCGTCCTTTTGGACAGGCGAAGACATTAAGCCATACTGCCAATTCTTGAGTATTATGTATATTATTATAGTTTCATATGTTTTCATCAGAATGTAGCTGTGTGTTACATTCCAATGCTTCTTGGAGTATTTGGCGTCAAGTATGTCGAGTCGGTCTTCTCGGTAATTCTTGCTGAGGTGGTCACCAGCACCACTACAATAAAACACTCGGCATCACGTTACCGAGATAGCGCACATTTTAATCACTCCACACATCGTCCAGTTGCGTAGATCAAGTTCATAAATAAGGTATAATTTATGTTAGCTACTTGTTGAAAAAAATATATATTCAAAGGTTTTGATACAAAACTAATTTCTTAATATTAATTTTAGCATCGTGAACTAATAAAATAACTAAGAAATAAATGTTAAAATTTCTGTTCACACCAGGCCAAAGTCACCATACAAATTGGACAATTCCCTTTGTAGATGCAGTATCCAAATGTTTTACTGCAACGGGTCGTGTGTGTGACACGATGAGAATGCGAAAAATGGTCCCGTTTTGGATCGTTCGTATTAATTTGTAACGTTATTTTTGCTTCTAATACGTCAAGCTTTATTTATTTTGTAGCTTATTAGATGTTTTATCCACCGATCCACAAATGTTGTTTCTAACTTATACCGTTTATGAAATATGACTGTGTGACCATCGAATTTTAGCTTCGATGAGAATTACTCATAAAATTCTTCAACCCCATAAAGACCGGTGGTAGGGCAGAGGTACCCTTTGTGGCCACTTTAAGGATTTTTTGACTTTTAAGCACTAAGTACTAAATGGTCTTAGGTACACAAATTATATATTAAATTATAGATAACTTATCTATCTTTAAAGGTACATTTTTCAAATTTATAAAAGTAAAATAGTTTTTTTTTTATATTACACACAATGTGTGAGAGGTGCCAAATGTACCGGTTTTGGCCACTTACTGATAGTTTAACTTTTGTAAGTATATCGAAACCAGTCAATTGCAAGACAACAATTTAATTGTGAAAAACAAAGGTTTATAAAGTATTTCATCCAAAACAAATTTCTTAAGATTTTCATACAAAACATTTTTTAAAACAGAAAATGGAATTTATTGAAAAAAAATCTTATGACATAAGGAATTCTAACGGTTGTTATTATTACCTTAAAATACTTTATTTTAATTGCCTTTATCAAAAATGGCTAAAAGTTGTTTAAAAAACTTTTAGAGCAAAAAGTGGCCAAAACCGGTACAGTGGCCAAAACCGGTACGCCTGCCCTATTTAGAAATGCCTTTTGCGACTGCCCCCATGTGTACCTATTTGTTTTGGTCTGGGTGTTTACTATGTACGTATAGTACATGTATTAACAAACAAAAAGCATATACTTATCCGTTATCATGTTTCCATAACACAGTTTCTTAATAGTAGGGCGTAAATCAGCCGAGTGTCTAGTGAGTAAGGCTCACGAGTTTCATACGCACTTTTTCAACACACTTGCGAGGAAAAACAAACATTTATTGCATACATATTGTATTGACCTAATATTAACTAAGGGAAAAAGCGCGCAAGTTTTTATTTTTGCACGCGCCAAATGTAAGGTGATTGATTACATACAGCCATACAGCCTACTTCAAAATAATTATGTATAGTGATAAAATGCAAATGTTTTATAACAAATTATTGTGAATTATAAATAATTTGATAATAATATACTTAGTTATGTTTTTTGTCTTAATTATGGACACATTTATTAATAAACTAGCTTTCCGCCCGCGGCTTCGCCCGCGTGGACTTTACGACGTTATCCCGCGGGAACGTGATATTTTTCCGGGATAAAAAGTAGCCTATGTTCCTCTCCAGGCTACAAAGTATCTGTGTCCCAAATTTCAGCCCAATCCGTTTAGCCGTTTTGGCGTGATTGAGTAACAAACATCCAAACATCTAAACATCCAAACATCTAAACTTTCACATTTATAATATTAGTAGGATATATCCATTTACGTTTTTAGAATACTAAAAACGTAAATGGATTTTCAGCCGTATAAAACCTCTTTGTTGTTACAAAAAAAAGAACTGTATCTATTACCCGCTGAAATTGAAAATGCTCTGTTGACTCGCATATAACTTGCAGTTAGGTACTAACTTAACTTTGTAGGGATACTGTATTACCCGGCTAAATTGAAAAATCTCTGTTTACTCGCATATAATTTGCAGTTAGGTACTTACTTAACTTTGTAGGGATAATTCTATTACGCAACTAGTACTGTAATATTATTATGCACGCGTGTGTTATAGTTCGGTTTATGGCCATAAGATCGATGTAATAAGGCTCACTTTATGAGCAAGTGTGTTGAAAAGTAACTTACACTATTATTTATTCTGTGCTATGGGCTAGATAATGATTGGTGTGATTGTAAGAAATTTATTTTTAAACAAGTGCTCCGCCGGAAGTTTCGTCCCCGCGGAATTGAGATAAGATTCACAGAAGTTTCATAAAAATTCTGACCCCCTTCTCTACCCCCTTATGGGGTAAGTATACATAAATCCTTTCTTAGTGCTCCCCTACAGTTCTCAAGGAACATACATGCCAAAGGACAATGACCATTTTTGTATGGCAACTGGCGTCTTTTTTATTCTTGCGGCCATCAACCAAACATTGAAATATAATTTGTTGGCAGCACTACAGACAATATTTGCAATTGAAGTATACCTGTAAACTCAGTCCGACCGAACCGAGTGAGACTAGCTAGAACTTAACGTTGTTTTTCATAGTGTTTGTATGAATTACAAAGTTACATTTGCGGTTTTTAAAAATGTTATATACGGACGAATTATTCTAACCTGGTTCTGACTGAGTTTACAGCTATACTGTCTAGGCAAATATTGTTTGTTATACTATCAAGAATTGATGTTCAAACATTTTGTTGATGGCCGCGAGACAAAAGAAAACGACGCCAATTTTAGGCATTGCCTTTTCAGCTACTTGCGCCCAGGGTGCCTACCATCAACTTTAAGACAGCGATTCAAAAATAGCGCGATGCAGAATAGGTTCCTAAAATGAATTGCTTTCTTTCGTACTCTGACCTTCTAAAAACTGGATCGCAAATGAATCGCTAAATGTGAATGACCAAACGATTTGTGTCCTTATTTCTTCTACCCGTCTCTTTCACTCGATTCTGTCATGCCCGGAGAGTGAAAGGGACGGGTATAACCTGCAGCTGTCGTGTTAACTTGGCCGAGTTATAAGTCAAATAAGAGTTTATGACAGCTCAGCGGCTGTGAAATGTCATTGAATATATCACTGAATCGCTGTCATTGATATTAAGCTGTCGTGGTACGAATAAGCGAAGCAGATCAGTTTAGGTTCCTAAACAAAACCGCAATAAGAGTTGATCGTAGGCACCCTGTACTTTCGGCTGGGCGATGTCTGTGTGCACAATACCTGTATTTAGCACCACACCTTGCACCTCCAAACCTTCACCGAATAGACTACTCTGCACGTGTTTCGCCCCAACCCGGGGCATCCTCAGGAGATAGTTCGTGCGAAAACTAACCAACACCAAATGAGCTCCGGAGCTCGGAGCTTTACGTTTCAGCTGTCTGTGCTGCTGCTGCCACGGTCACAAGCAGACGTGACCTGACAGCAGGAGCACATCAAGCTGTATGTACGTACAGTTTCTTAAACTAACTTACTATGGGCTAGATAATGATTGGTGTGATTGTAAGAAATTTATTTTTAAATTAGTGCTCCGCCGGAAGCTTCGTCCCCGCGGAATTGAAATAAGATTCACAAAAGTTTCATACAAATTCTGACCTCCCCCTTAGGGGGTAAATTTACAAAAATCCTTTCTTAGTGCTCCCCTACACGGTTGTCAAGCAAGGAACATACTTACATGCCAAATTTCAGCTTCTTGCGCTCAGTAGTTTCGGCTGGGCGATGTCTGTTAGTCAGTAACGGAAGAGTTTTATAGATAGACTAGCTTTATCCCGCGGGAATGTGATTTCTATCCGGGGTAAAAATAGACTATGTTCCTCTCCAGGTTACAAAGTATCTGTGTCCCAAATTTCAGCCAAAACCGCCGTTTTAGCGTGATTGAGTAACAAACATTCAACCATCCAAACATCCAAATATCTAAACATCCAAACATCTAAACTTTCACATTTATAATATTATAGGATATAGGATAGGATAGGATAGTACGATTGGCAGAACTCCTTCGTCGCCCCAAAAAAAATTGGTTCAATAACAATATGATCTTTAACACAAATTAATGTTTTCCTTTCATTACGTCATGAATATCCTGATGCAATTCAAACTCAGAAGCTTTAAATCAATTAGCTAACTAAAATCACAAATCAAGTTAGGTATATATTAATATTGAACTTATGGTAAAGTACTTACCATTATATTGTGAAAAACGAAATATATGTAGCTTACTTCCGCAAAAACACAACATGCAAGATGCACCGCCCGCCCGCCCGCCCGCAAAATATTGCACATGCGCACCACGAATAACCAGTGCACAATACCTGCATTTAGCAATACACCTTGCACATTCACCGAATAATAAATAAGTAAATAAAATAGTTTAATCCTCACCATAATCCTTACAATTTACATGTATATGTACACAAACTTAGCAGACTAGAATAGACTACTCTACACTTGTTTCGCCCCAATCAGGGGCATCCTCAGGAGATAGTTAAAACCAACCAACACCAAATGAGCTCCGGAGCTCGGAGCTTTACGTTTCAGCTGTCTGTGCTGCTGCTGCCACGGTCACAAGCAGACGTGACCTGGCAGCACGAGCATAATGCAAATCGCGATATTTAGTCCCGTTCCTCTTGTTTATAATTATAATGGTTTATATTGTGGCCGCGAAAGTTTAAAATCTTATACGGTAAGTATAGCGCTCCGGCCGCGACTTCGTCCGCGTGCAGTTAAGATATTAAAACGACCCTTAACTTAAAAAAAAGGAATTTAAATAAATACATATTTTATAAACTATTTTTTTAAAGGCTATTAAATAAATGAGATGAATGCATGAAAATAAAGTAGAATCTGCTTCTCTCGCGTTTGGACTTTAAGCCACAAAACAAGGAATAAAGAGTTTCATACAAATTCTGACCCCCTTAAATCCTTTGGTAGTACTCACTTAAATCTGTCGCAAAATCTATATAAGTACAGGGTTTCTACTGAATCCATTTAAGAAATAAAATAATATAATAATAATAATAAAATATGTATTTATTTTCTCTCACAATAATATGTTTTTAATAGTACATTACAGCCGAGGACAGGTAAGTAAGAAATTACATTGTCGAGGATGGTTTGAAGCACGAGCCGCAGGCGAGGGCTTTAATCATTCGAGGCAAGGTAATTTGCTTACCGTACAAGGCTTGTATAGTGCTTTTCTCAAGAAATGCGAGGAAATAAAAAAAAACTGTTTAACGAAATAATATTTATGAAAATTTATATCACACATGTTCACGCAATTATTAAATGTAAATTTCATTGTTTTCCCGGGCACACTTATGTATAAATCGCCCATAATAATATTATTTTAATGATGTATCATTAAAATACGCCAACAACACAGATTCCGAAAACGTATGCGCCTTTTTTTCACTTTTCCAAATCAGATCGTAGGTTTTCATATGTCTTTCTTTTGATTTTGCTGGCAGTAAGTTTTCTGTTATTAATTTTGATTCTGCTCTCAAATTTGGTGGAGTAGGTACATACAATGTCTGTATATGTTTCATTGGCAGAACTTATTTTGATAATTTATTACACAATATAAACTGTATTGATATTAAATCAACCGCTGAAAATCATTCCCGCCGTTTTTTTATATTGGCTTGTGAGACCATGTTGAACGGTCATACAGCCTATTGATACTTACTACTTGCTACTAAAATGCGCAACTTCAATACCCGCTTCTGGGCGGTAGATGGCGCTGTACATATTTCCCATACAAAATTACTCGTAAACATGGAAGTATTAAGGATATTTTGTCTATGATAAATCTCATTTTGTTTTTTCGATTGATGTTCGTGCTAAGGGTACATAGCGCTTGTGGTACAATACGAAGTAATATACTCTGTGCGCACCGTATTTAAAAAAAGTTATCCTAATTATGATATAATAATTACCTATATAATAATAATAATTAATAATAATTAAATGCTAAGACATTGCATAACCGCGAGATATGCAATCTTAGGGAGTATTTTCTCCAAGTCGATATGGGGTCTCATAGAGATGTAGTTGCTGTTGACAATGGACTGACTCCTCTATTTTTAGCAAAAGAAAACTGGCGCAAACCTGTAGTACTTAGTACTTCCGACCGCAGCACTGTGTGGCAAAGCAAGGAGTTACATGGCAGATTCTACCGGGCTCTTCATGGGCCTGACGTAGATTTATTAGCCTCAGTATCCTGGCTCCGTTTCGGTGATCATTTTGGTGAAACCGAAGGTTTTGTCTGTGCAATTATGGATGAGGTTGTGATGACGAATAACTACCGAAAGTATATCCTAAGGGATGGCACAGTAGATATTTGCCGAGCGTGCCATCGCCCGGGTGAATCCCTTAGGCATATAATCTCCGGTTGTTCTCGTCTCGCAAACGGTGAGTATTTGCATAGACATAACCAAGTGGCCAGGATAATACACCAACAACTTGCTCTGAAACATAGTCTTGTAGCATCCGAGGTGCCGTACTACAGGTATGCACCAGAACAGGTCCTTGAAAATAGCCATGCAACATTGTATTGGGATCGATCTATCATTACAGACAGGACTATTGTAGCTAATAAGCCTGATATTGTATTGATAGATCGACACGAACGCCGCGCAATAATTGTTGATGTCACTGTTCCCCATGACGACAACCTTGTGAAAGCTGAAAAAGATAAAGAAAACAAATATCTTGATTTAGCTCACGAGATTGTTGACATGTGGGACATTGATTCAGCAATTGTTGTTCCGATAGTCATATCCGCCCATGGTCTGATAGCCAAGAGCCTCGATAAACACCTTAAGAGGCTTGCGTTAGATGGATGGATCGGGAGTCAGATGCAGAAGGCAGTACTTCTGGACACGGCCCGTATAGTGAGAAGGTTCCTGTCTCTGGATCCTTAACCATCGGTAGCCGGGACCCTGATCTTGCTGCCGTTGGGGAACTGCATTTTTGTATTTTTAAATGTTATATTTTTTAGTGTTATACATTGTAAAAATTTAATGTTTAGAAATATAATTTTGTAAGTATTTAAAATGTAATAAAGGAGATAATAATAATAATGTGGCTGTATGGTGCAAATGTCCCTTTGCTTTTTCTGTTTTTATACACAGGAATAACAAAAGAAAAAATAAAGAAAAAAGTTGGTAATAATATCTTTGGGTAGTACCTTTTCCGAGGTAAACATTCTAAATTTGAAAATCACTACAGTAATGAATTTCAGTACTGCAGTGATTTTCAAATTTAGAATGTTTACCTCGGAAAAGTTCCACGTACTGCATTCTTTTCTCAAATATAATATTAACATTTCAGAGCATAAGTGTGAAATAGTACATTACAGCCGAGGACAGGTAAGTAAGAAATTACATTGTCGAGGATGGTTTGAAGCACGAGCCGCAGGCGAGGGCTTTAATCATTCGAGGCAAGGTAATTTGCTTACCGTACAAGGCTTGTATAGTGCTTTTCTCAAGAAATGCGAGGAAATAAAAAAAACTGTTTAACTAAATAATATTTATTAAAATTTATATCACACATGTTCGGGCAATTACTAAATGTAAATGTTATTGTTTTCCCGGGCACACTTATGTATAAATCGCCCATAATAATATTATTTTAATGATGTAGGTATCATTAAAATACGCCAACAACACAGATTCTGAAAACGTATGCGCCTTTTTTCACTTTTGCAAATCAGATCGTAGGTTTTCATATATCTTTCTTTTGATTTTGCTGGCAGTAAGTTTTCTGTTATTCATTTTGCTTCTGCTCTCAAATTTGGTAGAGTAGGTACATACAATGTCTGTATATGTTTCATTGGCAGAACTCATTTTGATAATTTATTACACAATATAAATAAACTGTATTGATATCAAATCAACCGCTGAAAATCATTCCCGCCGTTTTTTTAATATTGGTTTGTGAGGCCAAGTGGAACGGTCATACAGCCTATTGATACTTAATACTTGCTACTAAAATGCGCAACTTCAATACCCGCTTCTGGGTGGTAGATGGCGCTGTACATATTTCCCATACAAAATTACTCGTAAAGGATTTTGTCTATGATAAATCTCATTTTGTTTTTTCGATTGATGTTCGTGCTAAGGGTACATAGCGCTTTTGGTACAATACGAAGTAATATACTCTGTGCGCACCGTATTTAAAAAAAAGTTAACCTAAATATGATATAATAATTACTTATATAATAATAATAATAATGTGGCTGTATGGTGCAAATGTCCCTTTGCTTTTTCTGTTTTTATACACAGGAATAACGAAAGAAAAAATAAAGAAAAAAATTTGGTAATAATATCTTTGGGTAGTACCTTTTCCGAGGTAAACATTCTAAATTTGAAAATCACTGCAGTAATGAATTTCAGTACTTACTTACTGCACTGATTTTAGTGCAGTAAGTAAGTACTGAAATTCATTACTGGAGTGATTTTCAAATTTAGAATGTTTACCTCGGAAAAGTGCCACGTACTGCATTCTTTTCTCAAATATAATATTAACATTTCAGAGCATAAGTGTGAAAAGACTATTACAATGCTTATACTATTTACGACATCATTGTGAGAGACTGGTGCCTGATAAAGATTTATTAAAAACCTGAAATTACAGGTCACCAGGTCCCCCCGCTGATAACACAAGTTGACACAGGTAAACATGATAGAATGAACCACAAGTAGGTAAACTAATTTTAAACGTCTTACATATTCTCACTACATAGTAAGTATTTAAGTTTAGCATTTTAAGAACAATTCAATTCTTATTTTACATTAGATGCGATAAGAGCACAAGTTATATAGACTGATAAGAGTGTTTGATCTGAGAGTAAATTGTATTTTGTGTTGTGTGTATAGGTATAGGTGTATGAAAGTGCAGACAATGTTGTGTGATATTTACGCATTACTTTGGTGTAAGTATATAATAACAACCAAAAAAAAAAATAATGGAATAAAAATAAGAATAATAAATGTTTAAAAAATAAAAGTTTTAAACAAACTCTTATCCCTTTTCTACCCCCTTAGAAATTCCAAAAATCCTCTCTTAGTGGTCCCCTACACTCCCCAAGGAACATCATCATCATCATCATCATCAGCCATTTAATGTCCCCACTGCTGGGGCACTGGCCTTCCTTATGGATGAATAAGGAGAATGAGCCATGAGCCACCACGCGGGCTCAGTGCGGATTGGTGGGTATTAACGACTGCAAGTGCAGCCGGGACCAACGGCTTAACGTGCCTTCCGAAGCACGGAGGAGCTCGAGATGAAAAGTTTTTGGTCACCCATCCCGTGACCGACCATTGCGAACGTTGCTTAACCTCAACGATCGCAGGCCAAGCGCGCTATCCACTGCGCCACGGGCTCCTCGTAAGGAACATACTTGCCAAATTTCAGCTTCTTGCGCCCAATAGTTTCAACTGTGCGTTTTCTGTCAGTCTGTAACGCAAGAGCTTTATATATGTCGCAGGGATATGAGGAAATCAGAGATTTCACGAAATCCCTAGGGATATCACGAAATCACGGAAGATGTGGAATAAGCTTATTTACGACGTCTTCTTCCTAAACAAGTTCAGTGATATGTCATTTCACTAAACTAAATCTAGTGAAATGAAGAATGACTGAAGTAATAACAGTAAGCTCACGGCTGCAGGTAACAGGTATGAACGAGTTTGTATCGTAAGTCCTGTAGAACACGTGATATGAACACGAAAACAATCGACAAGATGTTTCACAAAAAAAATAACCACGAAATTTAAGGCGATCGCTTCGCTGCGCTTCGCGATCGTCTTAAATTTCTAACCTATCACGTGTTCTACAGGACTTTCGAGGCAAACTCTCACCTCTGAAATCCACTTTTCTGACATTTCACTAGATTCAGTTTAGTGAAATGACATATCACTGAACTTGTTTAGGAAGAAGACGTCGTAAATAAGAATATTCCACATCTTCCGTGATTTCGTGGTATCCCTAGGGGTTTCGTGAAATCTCTGATTTCCTCATATCCCTGCGACATATATAAAGATACGAAAGTTTGTGAAGACGGATTTGTGTTTGTTACCCTTTCACACAAATATTTCACGCAAATACTTAACGTACAAAGTTTCAAGTAAATCCATCGAAAAAATAAAGAGTTTGATACAATTTCTGGCCCCCTTCTACATCCCCTTAGGGGGTGAAATTCCAAAAATCCTTTAGTAGTGCTCGCTTAAATCTTTTGCAAAATCTATATACAAAGTTTCTACTGAATCCATTGAAGAAATAAAAAGTTTTATACAAACTCTTATCCCTTTTTTACCCCCTTGGAAATTCCAAAAATCCTCTCCCCTACACTCCCTAAGGAACATACATGCCAATATTCAGCTTCTTGCGCCCAATAGTTTCGGCTGTGCGTTGTCTGTCAGTCAGTAACGCAAGAGTTTTATATACATATAAAGATTTTATAAAGGGAACCTTTGCTACGTAAACCAATATAGGTAATCTATTGAGAAAACGACACAAGAGAAAAGCGGTTGAATTATATTTTTGTCCGGTTTGAGACGTAACGATAGAATTCTAGGTCAAGCTCGCTTTTATATTGTTTTGAAACGTATCCACAAATAATAATAAAATTGCAAAGTGATTTTTCAAATAAGCGAAGACGTGAAGTTCCACGGTAAATGTTGCAAAAAAAACAACTTTAGTTTAGTATAGGAAAAATGTGATAGTAAAAAACCACGAGCCCTATAAGTAGCTTTCAGGCGGGATTCGAACCCGCGCCTCCGGGAATCCGGCCCGATGCTCTGACCAACTAAGCTACCGAAAGGCTTACACGACTCGTCGAATTTTGCTATCACTAGTTACGCTGTAGGCCAGCGTTGTTTCATCAATGTGAGGAAACCCTCGCATCCGAAAGAAACATTTTTTACAAATGTTTAACAGTCGATTAAGATGAAACAGCCATTAAATATGATTTTAAATTATTTTTATGCATTCACAATGCAATTTTTGCAAGTATAGGAAAAATGTGATAGTAAAAAACCACGAGCCCTATAAGTAGCTTTCAGGCGGGATTCGAACCCGCGCCTCCGGGAATCCGGCCCGATGCTCTGACCAACTAAGCTACCGAAAGGCTTACACGACTCGTCGAATTTTGCTATCACTAGTTACGCTGTAGGCCAGCGTTGTTTCATCAATGTGAGGAAACCCTCGCATCCGAAAGAAACATTTTTTACAAATGTTTAACAGTCGATTAAGATGAAACAGCCATTAAATATGATTTTAAATTATTTTTATGCATTCACAATGCAATTTTTGCAAGTATAGGAAAAATGTGATAGTAAAAAACCACGAGCCCTATAAGTAGCTTTCAGGCGGGATTCGAACCCGCGCCTCCGGGAATCCGGCCCGATGCTCTGACCAACTAAGCTACCGAAAGGCTTACACGACTCGTCGAATTTTGCTATCACTAGTTACGCTGTAGGCCAGCGTTGTTTCATCAATGTGAGGAAACCCTCGCATCCGAAAGAAACATTTTTTACAAATGTTTAACAGTCGATTAAGATGAAACAGCCATTAAATATGATTTTAAATTATTTTTATGCATTCACAATGCAATTTTTGCAAGTATAGGAAAAATGTGATAGTAAAAAGCTATCACATTTCACAAATCACAAATATAATCATAATCATATCACAAAGTAGCTACTTATAGGGCTCGTGGTTTTTTACTATCACATTTTTCCTATACTTGCAAAAATTGCATTGTGAATGCATAAAAATAATTTAAAATCATATTTAATGGCTGTTTCATCTTAATCGACTGTTAAACATTTGTAAAAAATGTTTCTTTCGGATGCGAGGGTTTCCTCACATTGATGAAACAACGCTGGCCTACAGCGTAACTAGTGATAGCAAAATTCGACGAGTCGTGTAAGCCTTTCGGTAGCTTAGTTGGTCAGAGCATCGGGCCGGATTCCCGGAGGCGCGGGTTCGAATCCCGCCTGAAAGCTACTTATAGGGCTCGTGGTTTTTTACTATCACAATTTTCCTATACTTGCAAAAATTGCATTGTGAATGCATAAAAATAATTTAAAATCAACTTTAGTTTATTTAAGTATGCTTATGAAAAGTATAATACCTATGCTTTAGTTAATGCAACTTATTCTTTCTTTAGTTAATGCAATTATTATCCTTCTTTAAACGTATATCTCGCATCGATCTGTCTTTTTTTACATTAATTCCATAATATTTCTATTATTTCTTGAAATACAAATTTATAATTGTGATGGCAACCGTTACCACTGGAGTTACTGAAACAATAAAAAAAGATACAGATTCTGAAGAATAATACAAAGAGGCTACCCTTTACCCTGAAAACAAATCTGGAAGGCGTAAAATAAGGGTTAAGTTAATATTTGTGTAAGGAACTGAAAAGGGACTATAGGGAAGGGACAATGTTAATTAATTAATAACTTTTCTATACTATAATATATTATTATATCTATACTAATATTATAAAGAGGAAAGATTTGATTGTTTGTTTGTTTGCATCGAATAGGCCCCGAAACTACTGGACCGATTTGTAAAATTCTTTCACCATTAAAAAGCTACATTCTTCCCGAGGGACATATGCTATATTTGATCCCGATATTCCCACGGGAACGGGTACTACGCGGGTGAAACCGCGAGGATCCTCTAGTGTAAAATAAAAATAAAAACGATTTTTGAAACGATAATTAATATCATACTTTTTTATAATGCTGAATTTGAGATTTAAAAGAAATAAGTAGAGGACCTACTCCTACCTACTCTCTGTATTTAAGGCCTGTTTCACAATGTAAGTTCACTAAGTAAGTTCTGATTAGCTGTTACTTGACAGATAGGCCATACAAAACTGTCAAGTAAACTGGAAAGTATCTCGTAATCGGACATTGTGAAGAGTTACAAAGAGAGAAGTTTTAGCTAAATTTAAGGACTAAGTATATAGGTTGTTCAGTACACCCCTGCCTAGACCGCGGAGTCAGCATTGGCGCAGTGGAAGGCTATCATGAGTATAGACTCCGGACAAATCTTGGTTTCAGCCGGGATGTAACTGAACAATAGGACTGCGATACACAGCGGAGAGACTTTTAAGTAAGGTAAGGTTACATACGGGTCTGTGGGTCGACCGTCTCCAAGGCAGAAGTGGTGTAAGGGGGGCCCCCCCTGTGGCTCCGTCTTCTTCTGCAGACCTTACCAATTAGTCACCTCACTCATAACACAAATAACAGCGTTCACAAGACACCGGGCGTTTCAACAATAGATACACAAAGACACACACGTGGGAGCTTTTTTTATTACGATATAGTGTCTCGACAACAAGCGCGTGTGGTAGAAAAGGTTATCTTTCAAAGCATCCGCGACCGGCCACTCCAGAGATGGCATCAAAACCTTGGTCGTACAAAACGGGATCACATAGATAATTTAAGATGTATTCAAACTCGATATGCCAGGCACATTCAACGCGAGCGATTTTTAACAAATTCAGCAAAATTATTCCGACATTTTTTCTCAAGAAGAATTTCAATCAAGTGTCTGTCAACTTCAAGTGACAGCTAATGTCAATTTGACGTGACATTAGAGTTGCGTTCAGAAACGTCGATCTTTTCCGAACATCCCCCCGCCCCGGACCGTTAAGAACGGTACGTCAATCTACGGGTAATCGGGAGAGCCCACTAACTGCTCTCTTCAAAACCGAATCTCGAACCAAAACCTCAGCAAAACGAGGAACTCCGTCAGTTCCGGGGTAGAGTTTAACAATGCGCCCCCTTCGCCAACATAGGGGCGGCAGGTTAGCATCCTTAATCAACACGAGGTCGCCAGTCTGGGGTGGGGTGGTTTTATCTGTCCACTTCACGCGCTGTTGTAGGATATGCAAATACTCCATCGACCAACGTGCCCAGAAGTTTTGGGACATCTGTTTCAAAAGTTGGTATCGCGACAAACGATGGGATCCTACATCCTGAATCGGATATTCAGGCAACGCCAAAAGGGGCTGTCCGATCAAGAAATGACCTGGGGTCAACGCTTCCAGGTCATTCGGGTCCGAAGACAACGGGCACAAGGGTCGCGAGTTGAGGACGGCCTCAATTTTACAAAATACCGTATCAAGTTCCTCAAACGTGAGAATAGTTTCTCCAATCACGCGACGCAAGTGTGTCTTGGCAGCCTTTACACAAGCTTCAAAAATTCCTCCCCAGGTCGGACAAGCTGGAGGGCTAAACTTCCAGATTATCCCACGCCGGGAGAGGGTGGTTCCAATGTCTATTTTATTATCAACAAAAAACTTAACTACTTCCTTAAGATAATTACACGTTCCCTTATAATTAGTACCACAATCGGAACGTATCAATGACGGCAGTCCTCTACGGGAAACAAATCTGCTCAAGGCGGCGACAAAGGCTTCGGTAGACAATTCCGAGACAATTTCCAAGTGGACAGCCTTGGTGGACAAACACACAAACACGCACAAGTACGCCTTATAGGTTTTAGCATTACGCAGTCTCGAAGCCTTTACAGTAAAGGGACCGGCGAAGTCGGTGGCGACTCCGGCAAAAGCTCTACATTCCGTGACGCGATCAGCAGGCAAATCACCCATCTGGGGCTGCATGGTCGCGGCCTTCAATCGATAACAAGGCAGGCAACGGAAAACCACAGTGCGAATGGCTCGACGAGCAGACAAAATCCAAAATTCACGCTGCAAAATGGCCAACAAAGCATTACAGCCAGCATGTTGTGCATTCACATGGCGATCTGTTATTATCAGTTGAGTCAAATGTCCGGCTTTAGGTAACAAAAGGGGGTGACGAGCTCCATACGGCAGGTTCGCATTTCGAAGTCTTCCGCCGACTCGCAAAAGCCCACTCTCGTCCAGGAAGGGATTCAATCGCGATACCGCGCCCTTCAACTTGCGACGGCCTAAACGCAAAATTTCAATCTCGGACTCAAAACTATCAGCTTGTACTCTCCGGACCCAAAACAAGAGCGCGTCCCTACGCTCGTCCGGAGTGAGAACCGACGAATCACGCCTCGCGCGTGGGTTTCTGCAATTGTACACAAAACGTCTGATCCAAGCGGTAACACCAAGCAGCTTCTGTAAGGAGCTGTACCGATCCAACAACAAATCCTTTTCCCCGGCGGGGTTAGTCTCCAGGACGCATGCCCGCATATCAGGAACGGCTACGTTCGACAACGCTGGAGAGGGCGGCCACTCCGACTCAGGCCGCATCAACCACTGTGGGCCCCACCAGAGGGGGTGGTTAATTAGGGTTGGGGCTACACAACCCCGAGACGCACAATCCGCGGGATTCATGGTTCCCGGCACGTGTCTCCAAATCAACTCGATGTCGGAATTACAAATCTGCGACACTCGATTGGCCACAAACACGTCCAAGGTGTGCGCCGGAGCCTTCAACCAACAAAGGACGACCTGACTGTCCGTCCAAGCATAAACCTCTTGTATCGCAATAGATCGACCTAATGTGAGCCATACGTGGTTCAACAAACGCATTAGGAGGGCAGCTCCACACAATTCCAACCTCGGGATCGTATGACGAGTCCGAAGGGGAGCGACTTTGCTTTTCGCTATCACCAGATGCACAGCAACAACTCCGTCACCAGTAACGGTGCGGAGGTACACGGCCGCAGCAAATCCACGTTCAGAGGCATCGGAAAAGCCGTGAAGAGTAACTTTACAATTTTCAGAAGGGAGGAATAGCCTCGGCAAATGCACTTCATTAATCTCGGGGAGGGATGAAACGAAGCTCGACCAATCTCGGAGTAACTCGTCCGAGAGGGGTTCATCCCACGACACACCCGAAGCCCATAACCGTTGCAAGAAACACTTGGCCATAAACAGCACGGGGCAAATCCACCCATTGGGGTCAAAGGTACGTGCGACAGTAGACAATACTAAACGCTTGGTCCAGACTTTCGGTGGTCGTAAATCCACACAATAAGTGAACGTGTCAGAGACCGGTTTGTACTGTACGCCAAGGACGGTCACCACATGGGGATTATCAACATTTTCGAATAGGTGGGGGTCCTGCTGGTGCTCTTCGGGCAAACCTACCAGTACATCAGGCGAGTTGGATATCCATTTCCTCAACTCGTAACCTCCCGACTTCAAAAGGGCGGTGAGTTCGTCTCTCAGGACAATCGCCTCTGAGACAGATGAGGCGCCCGTGCAAATGTCATCCACATAGACGTCACTGGCCAAAATGGCGGAGGCGCGAGGGTATCTCAAGCGCTCCTTCTCGGCCAACTCCAACAAAGAACGAATCGCAACAAACGTATTCGTATTCAATTCATAAATCAACAAGGGGTCCCTAGGACTCTCTCTCCACAAAATCAATTGGTACCTCCTATCCTCTGGATGGATGACCGTTTGTCTGAACATCATCCGGATGTCAGTCATAAATACAATTTGGTGCCGCCGGAAGTTGGTCAAAATGTCTGAGATCTCCGTGTGCAGCTTGGGACCTACATGCAGACACTGGTTCAAGGACGCTCCAGTAGAGGTGGGAGCCGAACCGTCAAAGACCACCCGAATCTTTCCGGATTTCAAAACGGCGTGGTGCGGCAAAAAGAAGTGCTCAACGGAGCGCCAATCCAAATCGCTCACGGACATGTGCCCTAACTCCTCATACTCCCGCATGAATTCAACATACTTCTGGCGGAAGACCGGATCCTTGCTCATGCGACGCTCCATCGCCACTAGCCTACGTTCCGCTAGCGGTCGGGATTCGCCCAGAGGAGGTCGGCCGGCACGAAAGGGGAGACGGGTGATCAAACGACCAGAGCGGAGGCGACCAGTGTTATTCTGGTAATACAACTCGCATTCATCCGCTACTGGGTCAACCCGCGGGGCTGGTGGAGGTTCCTCAACCTCCCAAAACTTCTGCACCACTTCGGAGAGAGACACATTAAAAACAAGACCGCGATCCTCATCAAGGGAATCCAAAACGCGGCGAGCAGGGCCCATCACAACTGTACCGAGTGTCGTCTGCAGAGCTACCAAGCCATCTGGCTGCAAAACTCGCTTCCCCGTCAACAAAACTCGCCCCAGGACATCGGCTCCAAGGAGAGCATCAATCGGGCCTGGGCGGAAGAAATTTGGATCGGCGAGTGGGGAATCAGACACCAAAGACAACATACTCGGTCCCAAGTCAACTGAAGGTTGACGGCCAACAACTGTGTCCAACACAATCGCCGAGGTCTTAATGCCTGGCGTGGACTTATTACGTGATGTAAATGTGAAGTCAACATGCCCTAACAACCCGGGGACTTTCACATCGCCAACACCTCTCACGCCTTCCGTGTGGGGGTGCACCTTGAGGCCCAACCGCCTAACTAACCAAGATGACACAACACACCCCTGAGCACCGGAATCCAGCAAGGCGCGAACTTCCACAAGGTCGCCATTCAATCCCCTGACAAGCACAGAGGCCGTGGGCAACAAAACGGTCTCTGGAGGGGTGGCTACAATCGACCGTAAACACGTTGATTGCTAGTATGTGGGGTCCCCAGACGTCCCCCCATGGTAAGGGGGTCGCTCATAGCGATCCAGTGGGTCCCAATCTCCCGCATACTGCCTACGTCCAATTCGCCCGGTATCAGGCGGGTTATATCTCCCGGCCCCTTGAAGACGGGGCGGGCGCCGCTCCAAACGCGGGTATTCGGCGAGCGGCGGCGAGAATCGGTGCCTATCATCCACCGTGTACGTCGCCCCATAGTCGCGGGGGCACGGTGACCGATTTTCAGAGGGGGGGTCCCGGGGACCCCCGGCTGTGCGAGGCTCAACACGTTGCGGGGGGCTTCTACGACCTCCCGCAACGCTCGCAAAATCGAACCCCCTAGTTGGGGACCGATTTCCCATTGGGGGGTCCGTGGGACCCCCGCCCGTGCGAGGCTCAAAACGTCGCGGGGGGCCTCTACGACCTCCGGCAACGCCCGCATAACTCATCCCCATCCTTGGGGATCGGTTTCCCATTGGGGGGTCCCTGGGACCCCCGCCCGTTTGAGGCTCAAAACGTGGCGGAGAGCGTCTGGGGCCACTCTGGTGGCCACTAGAACTGCTGCGGGATGCAAACACCGCGGGGGGTCCGAGCCCCCCACCCATACGAGGTGATCCTGCAGCGACGCGCTGCGGCGCTCCGCCGCCCTCTGGGCTGTTCATGCAGAGGAGGGGATGGTGGTTGCCCTTACAAAAGCGGCATGGGTGCGCTTGGGTACATTCGCGCTGCATGTGCAGGCCCAAGCACGAGTAGCACCATGTCCGTTGTCGCGCGATCGCTCGACGGCCTTGGACGCGCTGGTCGAGGAACTTATCACAACGGGTCGTGCTGTGACCCGGTTCCCGACAGTACAAGCAGCGGGCGGTCTCCTGGACGGCGGCATAGCGGCCGGGCGCGCGAGGGGCCATACGCCCCCTACGGGGGGGTCCGGTGGGGGATCTACTCTGTGGCACAGGTCGTTCGGGTCCCATAGGACCGGCCAGAGAGGAATTATCTGCCAGTCTACTTTCTCCTTCCAGGAACGTCAAGAGGTCCGAGAAGGGTGGCAGATAAGTCGCACTATCCCCACCATACTGCTGCTCAAAACGGACCTTAACAGAGTCCGGCAACTTTCCCAGGACAATGTGCAGTAACAAAAACGACCACTGCTCCACTGGGAGTTTTAAGTTTTTTAATGCGTTGTATGCCACCAACAGCGGATTTAACAAAGCCACTCTCAAGTGCATCACGCTGGCAACGCGGGGTAAATTCAAAATGGCGGCAACATGGTTGTCCGCCAGACGTCGTACGTTCTGGTACCGACGGGCAATCAAATCCCTAGCAATAGGGTAGTTTTCATCCGAGGGGGCCAAATGTTGAACCGATTCAAGGGCCTCCCCTTCCAACACGGATAACAAATAAGCTAACTTCTGGCCCTGGGTCAAATCGTCCCGGGCATGTACAAGACTATCAAAAATATTAATAAAGCCCTCCCAGTCCTCTAGACGACCAGCAAAGCGCCTTAAGTCTAAGGGGGCCAATCTAGCAAAGAGAGGGGGCATACTTTTAGATGTGACCGGGGACGGGCTCGGTTCATTCTCTCTTGCCACTTGCAAAGGTCGAGCTACCTGGGTAATTCTGTCCGCAAAATCATAACACTGGTCCACATCCAAACCGACTTCTTGTCGCATTTCCACCTCGGCCTCAACAGTCCTTTCCAAAAATAAGGCATACTGCTCATCAACAACAGCCAAACGTATGGGCAGATCTACGTATCTGTTCAACAAGGCCTCCGTTCTATCCGGTCGATCCAACAACGCGACCGCAGAAGCCAACCACCGTAACTCAGAACGTATTTTGGCTTTAGCAGAGGAGGCCGTCATTGTAACGTCACAAATTTATCAACAAAAACAACAAATTCAAAATGTTCACTATAACACAAAATCTCCAATATTTGGCGGTTATTACTAACCACAAAATTCCAATATTACAACAACAAAGTATTTATAATGACACAAACTCTTAAATATCTGGAGGTTATCAGAAAACAACAAAACTCACTGACTATTGAAATTCACTTGGATATCAACACAACATACTGTTACACAACAACAAGTTAATTTCAATTATTTCAAAGCACAAGTTTCAATGAGTTTCAATGTGTAAACAATGTCCCAAATCATTTAAGTTTCACTAAGTATTGAGTGCAAACTTATTAGCTGACCTTTTATTAGCTATTATTTTAGCAACAAACTTGTCAATATTCACAACTCAAGTTTGCTGACAAAACTAAATAATAATTATTATGAACAAAGAAAGGTATCTGTTTACATTTTGGAACTTCAATACATGACAATTAATTACAAGACATGGAACCAATAACAAAGGAATGCCCTTTACTTTTCAAATGCAAGTTAATTACCATTTACAAGTACAAATTAATCTAGTCCGGACCAGACTGGGTCATCAAACGGCACTGATTAATACAAAGTTTTGGCGTGGGCCTCTCAGGCCTTCAAGCTACGCTCTTGGCTACCAAGAAATGTTCAGTACACCCCTGCCTAGACCGCGGAGTCAGCATTGGCGCAGTGGAAGGCTATCATGAGTATAGACTCCGGACAAATCTTGGTTTCAGCCGGGATGTAACTGAACAATAGGACTGCGATACACAGCGGAGAGACTTTTAAGTAAGGTAAGGTTACATACGGGTCTGTGGGTCGACCGTCTCCAAGGCAGAAGTGGTGTAAGGGGGGCCCCCCCTGTGGCTCCGTCTTCTTCTGCAGACCTTACCAATTAGTCACCTCACTCATAACACAAATAACAGCGTTCACAAGACACCGGGCGTTTCAACAATAGATACACAAAGACACACACGTGGGAGCTTTTTTTATTACGATATAGTGTCTCGACAACAAGCGCGTGTGGTAGAAAAGGTTATCTTTCAAAGCATCCGCGACCGGCCACTCCAGAGATGGCATCAAAACCTTGGTCGTACAAAACGGGATCACATAGATAATTTAAGATGTATTCAAACTCGATATGCCAGGCACATTCAACGCGAGCGATTTTTAACAAATTCAGCAAAATTATTCCGACATTTTTTCTCAAGAAGAATTTCAATCAAGTGTCTGTCAACTTCAAGTGACAGCTAATGTCAATTTGACGTGACATTAGAGTTGCGTTCAGAAACGTCGATCTTTTCCGAACATAGGTGAATTCCCCAAAATTTTATTTCCCCAATATTTTTCTTCCCGTTCGCTTTAATTCCCATTCGCGTTTTCCCCCATTTGCTTTATTTTCCATACATGTTATAACGGGTAGTAATTAAATCGCCTTCTTTTTAATAGCATTATGCGCCTTAAAAAATCTGCATTGCATTCTAAATTACTAAGTCAGCCGCTATTAATGCGCATCTGAATAATACTGTCTTGGCCAGCCACTATAAATGTAACTCATCATGGTGGTAATTATTTAAGGTGCATGTAGTCGTGAAACGATCATTTTTGAGGCCCTATAACTCATAAATTAGCCTACTAATGAATCCAGAATTAATATATACTAAATATTGATATATAAACTTCAATCTGAGCATTAAAAAAAACATAGTCTTTAAGATACTATTGAAAAAAACATTGACATGAAGCTGTTTTCAGCTTGAAATACGCTACTGCTTCTAAACTACAAGTGATATTTTCACGTTTCTTTCAGGAAAAGATTGCTAACTTGTTTAACTTAAAACTGAGCATTTTTAGTTTTAAAATAATACTTAGTTTTGACGAAACGTGTGTTTAAGCTGTTTTGGTGCGGGTAGCAGCCGGAAAAATTAGGCCACTTTTCTATGCCCAAGGTCGTTGGCGATACCACGGGCCTTAACATCTAAAGGACATTTTTCATTTTCGGCTAGGACTTTGTACACTATTCGTAATAATAGTAAAAATATAGTAAAGTCATATAAAATATTCAAATTCTCGTTGTCGTTCTGGATAAATGGTACAAAAATAAACGTTAAAATAAAAATTCAAGCCATCCATGGTCACACTGGCAACCATTTTTAAATCACGTTCGGAAACATTGGTGTTTCTATACGAATAAACGATGATATTGGCGACTGATGATAATCTGTCAATGTTAACCTTTATTTTTAATGTGAGTGTGACGTTTTACCGCCATATTAAATCGGGGTTGCATAAAATTAAGACTAGATAATGCTTTTGTACCATCAAACGCGTTAGCTTATAGCGATATAATTAGTTTTCAGTTATTATATTTATCTTTTGCTTGCCTATGGTATAGTGTACAAAGTCCTAGCCGAGGCTCCATACAAAACTGAAAAATATCCTTTAAGGGGCCGGTGTGATGATGTTTTAGCTAACCCCACTATGGATAAAAAACAAAAACTACGGAAATCTTTATTTTTGAAATCAATTTTAAGGGGCCGGTGTGTGTGATGAAGGCTAAGCTAACCCCACAGTCGTTAAAAAAAAAATAACGAGTTGCACTCCGGGAGTGCCGGCAGAAGTGAAAAGGGCTCCCTAGACTTTTTTCCAAAAAAAAAAAGGAAATTTGACAAAAAAAGAAAAAATACGGACTGGATTTGAACCGAGGTCTTCTGGCTTCAATGCCGCCCGTTTTCTAATCTGAACTATTACAACTTTAGAAATGATGGCGAAATTCGTATTCTAATGACATTGTAACAGTTTTTCGATCGGTCACGTGTCCGTCTTACGAATTTTCGATCTGACGGTCACGTGTCCTGCCTGACGCGAGTTCCACATTTTTTACCCATCACAAAAGTGCACAACGCCACTTAAGAAGTTTTCACTTCGAAAAACTACGGAAATCAAATTTGATATCAATTTTAAGAGGCTAACCCCACTGTGGATAAAATACAAAAAGTACGGAAATATTTATTTTTGATATCAATTTCAAGAGGCCCGGCCGGTGTGATGAAGGCTAAGCTAGTTATTTAAATTTTTACTTTTTTGCATTCACAATGCAATTTTTATGTTTGAAAAATGGAAAATGCCCAGCTCCGATGGGCCAAGATGGTTGTGAGACGGGTCGATTTTTTCTAAATACTTCATTTTCCATTTTTCAAGGCTAAGCTAGCTAACCCCACTACTTATGGATAAAAAAACAAAAACTACGGAAACATTTATATTTGATATAAATTTTAAGGGGCCCGGTGTGATAAAGGCTTAGCTAACCCCACTGTGGATATAAAACTAAAACTACGGAAATCTTTTTTTGATATCTATTTTTAGTGACCCATCGAAACAATAAAACACAATAAAGACATCAATATCCATATATCGTATACCCAGGACTACATAAAGGCATCCATTTCTGGAGTTTCCTCAGGGACGGTCGTGAGCTGAAAACTTATGGATGTAATCAGAGAGGACTTAGAGAAAATAGGACAAAGGATTTATAACCTGATTAAAAAGTAGTTCTCTTACAAGCACAGCTGACACGAGACGAAAGTTATTTGATAAAGGCGGGCACGATCTTCCAAATGATCGAAATCAACCTATTTTTGATTCAAAAGTCAACAATCAAATATTCTTTATTTTGAGCAGATAAAAATATATGTTGGAGTTTCATAAGCGATCTTGATTATTTTGTGGCTAGAAACACGATATTCGTATCTTATCTCGACTATAAAAAAATTCAAAAACAAAGAAAATTTAAAATATTTTTACATTTTTTTGGTTTTATACTTAAATCATTAATCTCTAATTCACGAATAATATATAGAAAAATAGGTAATGACATTTAGTAGATTATTCTTAGGCTACTTTTTCAAAAAGTGAACTTATGCTCAAAATAACAACAAAAACATAGAAAAAATTAAAAAGTGAGGTTATTTTCATTACTCTTCACACATAAAGAATAAGACAAAGACAGAGATTTTGGAAGATCCTGCCCTTAACTAAAAAAAATACTGTCTTCAAAATTTTCTGAATGAAAGAAAATAACTTAATTTCGAAGTAGGTACGTAATTATAAAAGGGTAGGAATTAACCGATCGACTAAAATACTCTTTTACCAACAAAAACACTAGGTGAGCGACTTAGTCGCCAATCTAACTTAACCTAAACCTTTTTTTCCGCAACCAAACTTAGTATTTTAGTCGGTAAATTTGGTAATTTTTAGTCGTTTGGTCTATTATATTCCATTATAAAATACCTGCCAGAGTCAATGTAGAAAATCTTCTTTTTTATAGTCTTTTGTTTCAGTTCGTCAATTAGTAAAGCCACTCACACCCACTTGCAGGAAGCTCCGTTAAAGTTAAAGTTTCATTAAATCTATTGCTGTCACTTTTTATTTCTTGACAACGAAAAGTGACAGCAATAGATTTAATGAAGCTTTAACTTTAATGGAGCTTCCTGCAATTGGGTGTTAGCCAATAAAATTAGTTCTGTACAGTCACGAGCAAAAATATGTCAACAAAAAGAACTTTGTCACATCAAAGGAGTTTCGAAACGAAACTATCTGGGCCACAAAAATTAATAAACTTTGTAATATGTCATAGTCCATGTTGTTTATATATTATTGGTCGTTACTGTACAAGTTTTGTTAGAAACAATGGCCACGTTAAACGTTACTTTAGAGTTTTTAATTTACAACAAAAATTGAAATCTAATATGTCCGTATGGATTGAGGAGCCACTCCAGACTTTAAGGACAGCTATCCTATCACCCTTGTTTAGTAGCCATGCAGATAATTTTGTTGGTCAAATTCTGCAATTTGTAGTAAAATATGTTACTCAAATATTAAGTTCTGCAATATCTCTCATAACTAGTTACAAATTGAATTTACACCTGATACTTCATCAGGCGTTTACTCATCAACTTAGTTTCACATATCAAAGCCTGAGCATACCACATAGGTTCCTTGGTACTCCAACGACACCTAACCCTCTAAACCTAAATCAGTCAACGACGCTTTGTTGACATACCCAGATTGACCTGAAGTCTAGACCAAACCCAGCTCAGTATTCCCGGGCATTGCGATCAATATCTTCCCGCCTATCCCGAATTTCCCGCCACGCATGCGTCCGCCATCTTGACTCGCCATCTTGGCTCGCCACAGATACACAACCTATGGACTATCATAAACAAAAGAATGCTCAAATAGTACTTTCTAGTGAGATTTTATATCAATTACTTATTGTAAAATGAGTTCTTCGAGGGAAGCTGAAGGTAAGTAGTTAGTGCTTCAGATTTTCAGTGATAATTTGTGGTGTTTTCAGTGTTTAACCGGCGTTTAACTCGTAAAACCAAAACCAAAACAGTAGTATGGATTCTCGTATTCCGATTTGCGAATATTTTATTTTTAAAATAGTGTTTTATCATGACTTACTTTTAATTTACGTGTTTTATTAAGAAGGAATTCTTTAATGCATTAGCATTTATTAAATCATAATTTTCATATTTCCAATTCAAGAGTACCTATAATTTAGTAAACAATGGAAGTTTAACTTACGTTAAAACAACAGTAGGATATCAACTGTAAGAATTATAGTAAGAAACAGTAACTTTAATCAATTTAAGTGTGATATGAGTTTAAACCTAAAATATCAAATACAATAATACAAATCAGAGCATTAGGTACTTGACGATATCATTTAGAAATAGCACACAAGCGCTTGTGTTATAGTAATCAAAACTAATTAGAACAAATAAATACAAAATAAAACATTTTAAATACCTATTGGAATGGAATCTCCTTAGCAACTTCAGGAAAATATCATATATCGACAATAGATAAACAAATCAAATCAAATCAAATCAAAATAAATTTATTTCGACCAAAACAGATCCTATCAGAATCATAAAAATAATCATATCATATCATAAAATTAATAGGTAAATAAAAATTGAAATTGAATACATAATTAACATAAATTAATACTTAACTAAAATAAAATTACAATTAAAATTAAAATTAAAAAATAGTAATAGTAATAATCAACAACCTTCTTTTTTGCAGCGTCAGAAGACATGTTGGAGTCGATAGACGAGCTCAAAGAGCGTCTATCGTCCATGAAAAGGATGATGGAAGAACGAAAGGCAGCTGGGGCCGGCACCAAAGACCTGTTCCAAGGTCATGCCAGAAGCCTCAAAGGCACAACCATGATTGACGGGAACTTCCTCAGTTTCGTGTTCGGAGGATCCCTTATAGTGATACTCAGTGTATCAGTGTACGCTTTCTATAATCTTTACCATGCAGTCCTAAAGAAATTCCCCTCGACCCACACGGAGCTGTAATCCGGACTCTATGCGGAAAGTTTAAGGTCCAGAGGGCCTACTCTGAAACGCAAATCCGAAACTTCGGTTAGCCCCGCCCCTTTCACTCGATTCTGTCATGACTAGAGCGTGAGAGGGACGGGTATAACGAAGTTTCGGGTTTTGCGTTTCAGAGTAGGCCCTCAGTTTTGGTTAGACAATATGGCTATGGCTAAGCTAAGTGATTTACGAATAAAATTTTAAGTCCCTAGAGGTGTTTTTTATTGTGTTAAAGGTGTTTTAATAATGGCATAAGCTGGATTTTTATCTTTATCTTTGGAAGAAATGTCGTATTGCAAATAGAATTTGGTAAAGAGATAGACTGAATTATCAGTATTATTATATAAATGTTTCGAATTATTTGTGGAAGTTAACTAAGGGATGAAAGTTTTTATGGGGATTTTTAAAAATAAGTCGCGACCAGCCTAGCAGAAGTTTTTAATCTTGTAGTTATTTAACTTAATGATATCTACATTAGCGCCATCTATGGGCGACTATACTTATTTATCGCTCTCAAAACATTGGCCCAAAGGAGAGATTGAGTAGTTACTCTTGAGCGTTAGTGGGATCCGATTCAGAACAGTGAGTTTTATTAAAATTTTATGGATTATTTAATCTTTTTTGTAGCTATTACAATAACTTCATAACCGTACAAAATGTTACCGCCCTTTTTGGACGTGCTTGTCCAAAAAGGGCGAATTCACCGCGATTTTAACAGCGATTTTCATTACATCACTGTCAATGTGGCAGATAAGACGCGGAACGCCAATACTTAGCGGGCAATGTATGTTAAAAACGCGTCTTACCCGCGCGTATTTCTGGACAGGGGCTAAGCCTTTAAAATGACTTCCGTCGTTCGTAGCGCGAAGTGTCTACGATGTAGCTTCTACGACGACGACTACTAGTTAGCTAGTAGGTTATGATAGCGACAATAATTAAATTACCTTTTATAAGAGACTAGCTTTCCGCCCGCGGCTTTGCCCACGTGAGCAACACTATGTTTTCCCGTGGGAATGAGATATTTTCCCCTGGTAGCCTATATACAATAATACTTTAACCGAAACTGAGAAAATAGTTTGTTCAGAATCGAGAGTAGAATCGATTCCACACAATTTTGATAGTAGTTATATTGAAAAAAAAAATCTTTTCCTTTTTGCCGCTTCTAAAAATTTTCGTGTCTACTGCCTATTCATTCAATACGCGCGCGACCCGTCACGTGCTCCCTTACGTCATAGTAGAGCTTAAAATCTGTCAGAAAGTCACGGAGATATATGAGCACGAATGTAATGGAAGTATCTTAAAAAAATGCTTTTACACTTCTCATGCTCGTAAAGTTCGTGTTTATGTTGGGTATAGGCTGCATAAAATCGCTTTTTATGCTCTAGTGCATAAAGTAAAATCTTCGTCTAAGTCATAGACTCTAAGACAAAGGTCGTCAGGTAAACAGTCACACACGCAATTAAACTTCATTAAATAAACTTGTTATTTCATTCTGTTTCTTCAATTTTGTACATTTAATCCATATTAAATTACTAAATTAATATAACTAGGCAAAATTAATGAGTTTTCTAAGAAATAAGTATTTCAAGAGCGTTATGGACTACGATCTATGCTAAAGTCACTTTGCTGCCACTTATAAAAAAAAAGAAAGACTTCCCGCCAATATGGCGAAGACTTTATTTTTTTTCTTTTTTGTAATATTGCTATTTATTTTTCTCACATTCGAAGTGAAAAGCAGTACCCCTAGTGTAAGTTTTTATGTCAAGCAAACGCAAACTATTTCGAATGCGTATTAATGTCAATTTGTATGAAAACTATATAAGCGCGCTACTCGCCGCTAGAGGCGCTAATACAGTTTTCATACAAATTGACATTAATACGCATTCGAAATAGTTTGCGTTTTTTGACATAAAAACTTACACTACGGGCACAGAGTGTATAACTCGTACATAAAACCCATTTTATGCACTTGTTGTACAATCTACTATTTTAATGGAATTCAATTTAGTTAATCTATACATATAATGAAACAGAAACGGAAAAAAAGTCTGTACATGAAAGATTTAAAAAAAATAATTACTGCTATGTGATGTGTACAGGATATAGACCCCAAAACGATAGATATTAAAATTTTTGTCTGTTTGTCTGTTTGTCTGTTTGTATGTTCGCTTTTCACGCAAAAACTACTGGATGGATTTTTACTAAATTTTGTGAAGTAATAGCTTATAACCCGGGTCAACATATAGGGTACTTTATATTTAATAAAAACCCCGTATTCCTACGGGAAAATACAAAGACTGATTCGTACTAAAATAGATGGCGCCACATGATTATGAAAATACGTTATATTTAATCGCTGTCTCAATTAATAATGAATCATGTTATTTTTTTTTTTACCTGCTTCAAAACATAATATAAATTGAAACCCATCCAGGCAAATCATAAAAATAATTTCATGTTATTTTCGTCATTATATCTACTAAGCAATAGATGGCGCAGGTAGTCAGTAAGATATACCTCTCACAAAAGTACATTCGAATGATTATTTTAATTAGGGTGAAAGCCCTCTCTGTTGCCACTTTAAGATGTTTTTCACTTCTTTCGCATCATAACTACTAAGCAATAGATGGCGCAGGAAGTCAGTAAGATTACGATATACCTTTCACAAATGTACATTCGAATGATTATATTAAGTAGGATGAAAGCCCCCGCTGTTGCCACTTTAAGATGTTTTTCACTTCTTTCGCCTATGGTCTTAAGTAGGTATCTATAAATAAAGCATAATTTTATTTATTATTTATTATTTATAAAATACAAAATTTATATCTAAAATTGTCAAGAATGTATCTTATACTTTTCTTTACATTTTTAAATTCTTACAATACAAAAATAACGAATTAAAAAATTTTTACAGACTCCAAAAAGTATTTGTCAACTGAAAAGGAAAAATATAATATCTATAATTTAGGTACCTTTTTGAGGTCGGTGCCAGTCAGTTTATTTTTTTAATTACTTTTTATTTCTTAAGTTTTAGTGTACAATAACAATACGTTTTAGTGAATTGTACTATAACATACCCACGGAAACTACTAAACTGATTTTGATGAATCTTAGACTGTTGCTAAAGTTAGAATACACCTAATTTAAATCAAATAGAACCATCTCGATATGCCTTAAGATTTCGAGAAATTCGTGGACAAACATAGTAAAAAACATATAACTAAGTATTCATATACTTACGAAATTTAGTTTTATTTTAGTAAATTAAAAACCTATTTCTTAAACTTAAAATGTGCGAAGGGTGCCGATTGATGTGTTTTTGTTAATCAAATTTTAAAAGATACATCGAGAAATCAATACTTAACTAACTTAGATAAAATAAAAGAAACATCTAATTCGATGTAAACTGAATAATTACTATTGTTATTATGACTTAAAAGTCATAGATAAAAAGTATACTATCAAGCAAAAGTTATTAACGAAATGTTTTAAGCTAAGTAAGCACTCGGGGCAGTGGCCAAAACTGAAGTTTTCACCCTATTGATGTAATATTTCTATTTCGCATTTCCACTCGACGCTAGATGTCGCTACAGTAAGTATAGTGGTGCCACAAATATATCTGACCCGGTGACAGTGGTCGTGGAGGAGCCACTAGCAATACAAAATTAACTGTCAAAATGGACTGCCGGCAGTCAACAGTATATTTAGTACCAAAAACTAACCACTGTGTGAAATAAGTTTGTCACAATGTAGACAAAACGTCACCAATGTAATTTTGAAAAATTCGCTCATAAACGCTAAGTGGCCAGTACCTACGTAGATACCGACACCCATAGATGTATGCCGACACCTACCTACCATTTTTTATGTCATTTAACCGGCTCTGGCTACTTAGGCCTTCAGCCGTAGGTACCATCCAATAAAATAAAGGAATATTAAAAATAGTTTTCTATCTAACTTATTTATTCATTTATTTACTAGGAAAGCTTACATAAATGACGTTAAATTAAATAATTAAATGGTATATCATTACATTTTATACCTGTTACTTAAAGAAAGTTAATTACAAGCTCTCACAAATAGGAAATGTCTCCATATCAAAATACTAGCCTTCCGCCCGCGACTTCGCAAGATCGGACTAAACGACGACGTTATCCCGCGGGAATGTGATATTTTTCAGGGATAAAAAGTAGTCTAAGGCAGCCATTACACAGTCCATCCAGATCGCGATCACTGATCGTGATCTTGATCGCGATCGAGATTTACTATGTAGATATTTTGCGATCAAGATCGCAAACCGTCAATCACCTTCGTACACAGTCAATCTGGATCGCGATCATTGATTTTGATCGCGGATCGCGATCCAGATTGACTGTCTAATGGCTGCCTAAGTATGTGACTTTTCAGCTGCCAAACTATTCCCATTCCAAAAGTCACGTCGATCCGTTGCATCAATTTTGACGTGAAAGACGGATAAACAAACAAACCCTCTTTCACATTTATAATATTAGTATGGATACACACAATCTCTTTTTCATTTTATAGTAAAAATATGATTGGCCTGATGTTATGCATTACTAAGTAAGAACATAAATTTTAGCTTGATACCTCCCACGCATACTTGAGAAAAAGTTTCTTGATAGGTAGACGGACAGATCTATGAATGAGGGCTCAACTATGTTCATGCAGCATTTGATAACAACATACCTTGTTCATACCCTAGCCTGCATATTCGATATTCTTTAGACCCTTTTAGTAGAGAATAGGATTTCAAGAAGAGCGTTATGAAATCTGGGCAACAAACACACATAAACTAAACTAACACAAAAGTCACTACACCGCGCGTACGAAGTCGCGGGCAACAGCTAGGTATATAAAATAAATTAGTTGGGGTGTATGGGCTTTTCGGTTATTGCATTAAGGCGATACTCGGAAAAATTATTCTAAAGCGAGATTGTATGGTTTATACACTCTTTTAGTGATAGTTGATAATGATTGATAAATTAAACTATTTGATAAATGTAAAAACTGATATATTGATATAAAAACGTCTTAAAATTAAAATGATATGAGAGTGCGCGACGGCTATGATATTCGAACACGTACTGAGTTGATGAATGACCTAAATTAGTGCATGTGGCGTAAAAGTGCTGATGTGACAAACTGTACGGCGCTTGCCCGTACATGCTCCCGGGCCAAACAATGGGAGATGAAAAAATTATGATCATGATTGACGTGAATTACAAGACGGCATAAAAGGTTTTACAAGGTGATAGAACAATGTTAAACTTATATGCTAAATTGTCTTTGAAGCATAGGTGACGAAGCCTTATTATGTACGCGTGCACTTGATTTTACACTTTTGTTTACACTTTGATTGCCCTTATTAACACTAGCACTACACTGATTCACTTCACTTTCACTTATACGCTGAACCGTAACCTGTGTGGGATCAGCGTGGAAGATGACTTGCGGCTGCGGCGCCGCCGGCGCCGGCGTGGCAACGGCACCGGCCTGGGACGGGCGGCTCGCTCGCTTCCGCAGTCGTCGGGCGACGACAAACACCAGAGCTGCGACACCGGCTCCCGCGATGATGTAGATGGCCACGTAGTGGTGTACATCGTGGTACGAAGCCCGATCCGACAGTACTCCTTCCGTGGCGGCAGCTTTCATGTCCTTGATCTGTTTACTAATATTCTCAATGTCTTTCTGATGATCCTCAGCAACATATTGTGTATCAATAGCGGAGGTGGGTATAGACAGGTTAATGAGATTGTTGATAGGCGGGATGTCGATTTTGATGACGTCAGCTTTTTGTTCCATGGTATTTGACAGTTTTTTATGCGAGAAAATTGAAAAAGATCTACCTTTGATAATACAGTCGTCGCTTAATGTTATTATTCCAGCCGTTTCTAATTGCACGGCGGTAACATGATGCTCACATATGATTCGAACGGGGCATTGTCCGCAACAGAAATATAGGTAAGTATTAATGTTATGTAATTCGATCCATTTATGTTTACATGTGAAGGTCGTTGTCTCGCATTCGTCGCTGATAGGTTTTTTGACACATAGATTTTGATCTGATCTCATTTGATAAACTGGCTGATTTAATGGGCATATGTAGGTTTCGGTATCGTTATTAACACAATTTTGTAGGTTGGTCTCGGACATAGTTACGTAAGAATCCTTTTGTATATTGACTGCTACGTAATCTGAAATCGGAATTAATGTTATCATTTTGCTGTTTACCTCTTGTGGGATCGGTATAAACTTATAAATATCGAAACTGTCGCGTCTCACCAAAGGAATGCCGACTTCAAATATTATGAAGTCTTTCATGGCTTTAGCTTTTACAGTTAGCAAATGATATATTTTCGATATGTCAGCTTGAAAATTATTAAATGGCAACGTCAAGTCTTGTGTTAACAATCCAGTGATTAAATTTAGTTCATTTTTAAATTGTTGTGGAGTTAAAAGATGAAAATTGAATCGGCCTAAGTAAATGTTAGTAAGCACGTCTACCAGCGTTTCTTGTATGTTTCGCAAGTTCATCAAAACTCCGTGGGCAATAACTGTTGATAACGTTAAATCATTTGCTTTGATTGCGACATATAGCTCACTACGCTGCTCATTCATTTGATTGTCCAATGTATTTAGATGTTGATTAAAACTTTTGTGTTGTTTATCTATAGATGTTTCCATTCTTTTGATTAAGTTCAACTCAGCTTCTACTACAGATGTCTGATTTTTCCATAATAACTCGAGATGTTTTTGATTATTTCTGATGGTTTCTATATCTTTGGCGTATTGCTGAGCGAAGCGGTCATCGAGTACTCTGATCAGTGTGTTAGCCAGGGTACCGATGCCGTTGATAAGGCCGCGGCGCTGTCGAGTGCGCACGGCTTCCCCGGGCGCTGGGAGTTGCTGACCGAGCAGTATTGCATTGTAATGCTCGAGCTCGGCGAACCCGTGATGTAATTGGAGAAGCATTACTTTGTATTGTGATAACTTTGAATTCATACAAGCGGTTTCAATATGATTTATATATTTTTCAAGTAATTCTGTCCCTTGCCAAAACGGAGCCATGTCGTAATAAATAATTAATTTCCATTGGTCTTGTTCTAGGCGCATTTTTCCAATATTATCAAAGTAAAAACCATGACTTGCATTTAAGCCTGATATTTTGTATTCGCAGTGCACTGAAGGAGTTATAATAAATAACAATGTAAATATCAAATATAAATAGTGGGATAAATTTAATTTCCAGGTTGATTTTTTCTGTTTCTCTTGTACGGCAGCGGCAGAAATGATATTATTTGTTTTGATTGTTTCTTTGTTTTCTTTCGTCGTCTCTGATGTGTTTGTTACAGGTAAACGGGATATTTTAGTAATGGGCCTTTTGATATAACCATTTTTTGTTTTTAGGGTGACAACACGCACTAATCCGTCGGTTCCTGGGTGTAATTCGATTACGCGGCCCAGTGCCCATTTTCCAGCGGGCAAATTGTCGTCTTGTATTATCACGATGTCATCAATCTTAAAATTTTCCTTAGGCTGGCGCCATTTACTTCTAACTGATAATTGACAAAGGTACTCAGATTTCCACCTGTTCCAGATGTCATTAAAGATCTTTTGCGTCAATTGCCATCTGGTTCTTAAGTCCTTTTCTGTTTCTATTACAGTCAATGTGGGTCCACTTGATAGGAAATGTGCCGGGGTTAGATAGTCAATATTGTCTGGGTCTTCAGTCATAACACAAAGAGGTCGTGAATTTAGGCACCCTTCCAGTTGAGCCAAGAGAGTCGAATATTCTTCATAGGTCAACTTTTGCTCGCCAACTACCCTTTTTAAGTGCTGCTTTAAACTTCGGATCGAGCGTTCCCAGAGCCCACCTGCGCTAGGCCACGATGGGGCGTTGAAGTGCCAGTTGATTTCCATCTGAGTGACAGCATCGAAAAAGTCCTTATCTAATGTTTGTTTTAAATTGATATATTCTTGATTAAGAACCCTACTGGCGCCGACAAAGTTTGTCCCATTGTCACTGTAGATGTGACGTGGGGCACCTCTTCTTGCGGCCATCCTGCGAAGGGCTGCCAAAAAGGCGGATGATGTTAAGTCTGACACTAGTTCAAGGTGCACAGCTTTAGCACCATGCACACAAAAACAGCGATATATCCCTTCGTCGTTTTGATACCTCTACCCTTGTTTGATTTAACGTCGACGAACCCTGTAAAGTCGACGCCGGTGTTATAAAATGGCCTTGTAGGGTTGACACGTGATGCTGGTAAATCTCCCATGATTTGATTATGTTTATCGGGGTTATGGTGTCTACACTTGACGCACTTTCGGAGACGCTTCTTAACGGCTCCGTAACCTCCGATAAGCCAGTATTTTTGACGTAGAATTGATGTAGTTGAGCGTGCTCCGCCATGAAATGAAAGTAAGTGTGCATGATCTATTAAAAGTTCGGCTAATCGGCAATTCTTGGGTATGATTAGGGGATGTTTCATCTCGGGACTTATGTTAGCTTTTCTTAACCTTTAACTGGTGACCTGCCCGTCTCTCAGACACCGCGTTTCGTTTTTTTGATATTTCTCTTCACCGTTTTGCCGCTTCCTCCCACCCACCTCGGTACCTTCCGCATTCACCTCGCACCTTCACTCAGTAGTAGTCGCACCCGCGCAACGACTCTCGTGTTACCTGTGTGGAGCTCTCGCCGTCTCACAGACGTCAGGTCAGTACTAATGTATATTTTACCCATGTGTCTGTAGTACGTCACCTCACTGTTACTGTACACAAGTTCATAGTGTCTGAGAAATGTCACAGCGGTAGTAATGTGTTGTATTTTTTTATAGAATGTCTGACGATGAACAACCCAGCTCTGCTAAAAGAAGAAGGGTTGTTAGGCAGCGTGATATATCACAAGAGTTGTTAGGAAAGAGTGACGTCGGGTGCAGCATTTTTGATGACGATTTAGACGACCCTGAATTCGTTTTAGAAATTGAGCATGATAGCAAATCTGAGCAATCTGGAGACGAAAACAACAGCACGGCTGTTGAAGAACAGCGTCCTGAGGAACTAAGGTAGATCACCCGAAATAGTCCTCAAGCTACAGGGGATACAAGCAACAGTGGTGGGCCGTCCATGAAAAGCACCACAGAGTAACAGCAACGAAACGACAGTGGGAGCAACCAGCTTGTCGCTTGCTGGGGGCGTAATAGATTCAAATGGTTCTCGCAATCACCTTCAAGATCGGCCAGGACTCAATTACACAATATATATCATATTACCGGGTTTATAATGAGAAACTACTCCCACGAGCTATAAAGAGAGTAATTGATGTTGACGACTTACCACGTAAACCAGCTTCTGCCATGCCCCAAACCATCTTGGGACTAAAAAAACTTGTACCATTTGGCCTAGCTGTATAAAATGACGTACTAGGTTCTCATGTACTTACTGTGATACACCTATGGGCTTAAACTGCTGTAAGCAAATATGTGATGTCTAATCATTCAATCAGCAAATCAATCATCAATTAATCAGCAAATATGTGAAAGCCATTCTTAGTAAGCGATGTTTGACGTTTGTAGTTTTTTTATTATTGTATCTAAGGCTAACTTTACCTACTATGTTTTGTTGATTAGTATCTAAATAATCTAAAAATAATGTTAAGAGGGTTTCAAATTATATTTTTCGGTGCAAGAAGGCCCATTTTAAGTTTGTTCCTATTTTTTTTAAGAAAAGTTCCATACATATTAAAAATTGTTTTTATGAAAAAACCTGTTGTTTGTTTTGATTCATATTTAATTATTATTTATATTAATATATGTATTATTAAATGGTTGACTTAAAATTAATTGTCTGTTAATCACTTTTTTGTTTACCCTTTTTTTTCATTGACGTCTCGTATACGTCGTGTCACCAAATACGCACTACTAACTCCAGGTCACCAGTTAAAGGTTAAGCGTCCACCGACCCTTAGGAGACCGTCTTGACCTAAAACTGGGTTCAACTCAATGATTTTACTCTTTGAATGAATTTTGCTACCTCCCCTTAAACAGGTAATTTCTTTTGAGAATTCTGCATGCTGTACATTTTTTATCACAATATTTCTTGCTGTTTCTAGTTCTTGTAATGATAAGTAATTTAGTTTGTATTCTTTTGTTTTTGTAAATCGCAGTATCCATGATATTATTCTGATAACTTTGTTGAATGAGCTGTAATTTGATAGTAACTGATTAATTAAATTATTTTGTATATATTCCTCGGTGACAACGTTTACTTGTTTTTTATTTTTTATCTCTTGTTCTGTTTTAAAACATTGTTTTTGTTCACTGTGAACGTAGTCTGACAGCCATGAGGGCCCCTTCCACCATAAGGTATGACCTTTCAGCTGTGTAACCGTCAAACCGCGGCTGGCGCAGTCTGCTGGGTTTTCTTCGGACTTGACGTAGTTCCAGCACTCCCGAGGCATGATATTTGTTATCTCTCTCACTCTATTCGCAACAAAGGTGTTCCATCTTGTGGGGTCGCCGTTCAGCCATCCCAGAACGATCATAGAATCTGACCATCCGTATACCTTAATAACATAGCTTTTCAAACATTCTTTGACTTTTAATATTAATTTTGATAAAAGAAGAGCTCCGCTTAACTCTAGTCTTGGAAGAGAGAGCTTACCACTGGCTGGAACTAATCTCGATTTTCCTACTAATAAATGTATACTTGAGTTTTGATCTCTTGTAACTCGGACGTAAATTACACAGGCATAAGCCTTAATCGATGAGTCACAGAATCCATGCAGCTCAATGGTGTCACTTTCTTGTGTCTTTATCCAACGTGGTATCTCCAACTGATTGATATTTTTAATGTCATATTTGATTTTTTGCCATTCTGATTCTATTTCCTCTGGTAATGGGTCATCCCATTTAATTTCTGCTAGCCAAACATTCTGAAAAATTATTTTTAATTTTGTTGATAGGGGTGACAACCAACCTAGTGGATCGAAAAGCTTTGATATATTTGATAAAAGTGATCTTTTGGTCTCGTGATTATTTGATGTATCTATTTTTGACTCGAACACAAACACATCCTTTTGTGGGTTCCAACCCAAACCCAGGGTCTTGGTATGTTCCGATCCTTTAAAGTTGAAGCTCTCTAAATTTGATGACTCGGCTGCCTCTGGTAATATCGCTGGAAAGTTTGACTTCCATTTTCTGAGATTGAAACCACCTGATTGTAATAGTTTCTTAAGGTCGTTACATAATTGTTTCGCTGATTCGGGTCTATGGGCTCCATGGACTACGTCATCAGTGTAGAAAGACTGTTCCAGGACATCAGGAGCTGAACTGGAGGGGAAGTTTTGTCGCTCATCGGAAGCTAACTGTCTTAGGGTCATCATGGCCAAAAACGGTGCTGCTTTTGTCCCATACGTCACAGTGGTAAGTAGGTATTCCTTGATAGGTTCGTGTAGTGAGCTGCGCCAGATGATTTTTTGATAATTTTGGTCATTTTCATTCATGCTTATTTGGCGAAACATTTTCTCTATGTCCGCTGTAAACCCATACTGATATTGTCTCCATTTTATGATAAGAGACTGAAGGTCTTGTTGGAGATTCGGCCCAGCTTCCATGACGTCATTTAAGCTTTGTCCCGAAGATGTTTTTGAAGAAGCATTAAACACAACTCTAAATTTTGTACTTGTTGATTCGGCCCTTTCTACACAATGGTGAGTCAAATAGCAGTCGGTTGTCGAGTGTCCGATAGCGGGCTTCATGTGTCCGAGTGATTCATACTCATTCATAAATAATTTGTATTCTTTTGCTATGTCTTTATTACGATAAAATTTTCGCTCTAATGTTTTAAATTGCGCAACAGCTTTGTTTTTCGAGGCCCCCAAATTTTCTTTGAAATCTTGTTTTAAAGGCAACCTCACTTCATATCGCCCATTTTCGTGTCGGACAGTAGTATTTTTATAATATTCTATACAAAGTTTATTTTCATTTGATATAGGGGTTGTTTCAGAGATATCTTCAATCTCCCAAAATTTATGGATCTCTTCTAAATGATTTAATATGACGTTACACTGTAGTGTTTTGATGTTTCCGCTAAGTATCCATCCCAAGCGCGTGTTTTGTGCAAGGGGTGAGTCATTACTCATTTTGCATACGCCTTCCAAAAGTATAATCGAATAAATATCAGCTCCTAGTAACAAATCTACTGGGCGACTATGATAAAATTCGGGGTCAGCTAAATTTAAATTATTTAAAAATATCCATGATGGTTTGCTAAATGAATGACTTGGTAAATTTTTATTAAATTGTTCATAATGATGGCGTCTGTTTCAAATTCAAAATCGTCATTGTTTGATAGACACTGGATGCGTATAATCCCCTTACAACTGCTTTCCTTTGCACCTATTCCTGATATTACCCCCTGGCATTTACGACGAGGCATCCCTAACAGTTGCGCGGCATTCTCCGTGATGAGTGATGTTTGGGAACCCTGGTCCAGTAAGGCTCGTAAGTTGATATAAGTACCATCACTGGTTTGTACCTTTATAACAGCTGTCGCTAAAAGCACCTCCGGGGTTTCGCCTTGTATAGACACGTGCGAGTTGCTACGAACCGCTTGCGAAGTTACAGGTTTCGTGTCAATGTCCGGGCGATATTTTGCGGACGTCGCGCCAGACGTGCGCTCTGATTGCGTAAATGCTTCGTGTAGTAGTGTGTTATGCGCCTGATTGCATTCACGACACCGTTTTTCAGAAATGCATGCCTTACCATAATGACAATAAAGACAGTTTTGGCATATGTTGAATTTGTTAATAGTCTGTCGTTTCAGTAAAGGTTTCATATCTAAAAATTGTTTACAGTAAAATACAGCGTGATCATCAGCTTTACAAATTGGACATTTATAAAGTTTTGTAGCATAAACATTTTTGTTATAAAATGATTGCGAAATTGAACGTCCCTGCGGCGAAAATGACTGCTTATTGTTATAATTAGAAGTTGGTTTCTGATATTTTGATGTTGAAGGAAAATGATTATTATCTTTCATTGTAGTTGATTTAATTAAGGGTTCCTGTTTACGTCTTGATGACTCCAAAGTGGTGAACTTACTCTCCAAAAATTCTAAAAAGTCAGATATGTTGGGTATTTCTCTTGGCTGCTTTACAGACGCTACATATTCATTATGAGTATCTGTGTCTAATTTTTGGCACAAAATGTATATAAGAAGTGGATCCCACGAATCGACTGTCACACCCAGGTTTTTGATAGCGTTAAGGGTTTCACGTGTTGTATCGTGAATCCTTATGAAATGGCTTATTGATATTTGTTGAACGGCCGGTATGCTAAACAAAATGTCAATATGTGAATTCAAAATCAATTTCTTATTGTCATATCTATGTGTTAAGATATCCCAACAAACAGAGTAATTATCAGATGAAATAGGTAAATGTTGAATCAGTCGCTCGGCCTCACTTTTGACCTTTGATTTCAAAAATTGCATTTTTTGAGCGCTTGAAAGGGATGGGTTGTTATGAATTGTCTCGACAAAAAGATCTTTGAAAGAGGTCCATTGGTGATAACTACCAGTGAATACAGGTAATTCTATATGGGGCGTCGACTGTTCGCGGTGGGATACGGACCATAATTTTTTATTAATTGATTTGATAGCATTATTATAACTTCTTTCATATTTATAGTACGCTGCTTCATATTCTGTATTTCTGCCACCTAATTCGCTGTCCAGCTCCCAGTGAAGCGAATCTATGGCCTGCCAACGAGCTTGAACCGTACGCAATAAATGATCAAATTCCCACTTTTCGGTGATAGTATCCAATAATATATTAGACAGGGTGTGTTCAAACGCCTTAAAGTTGCTGCTTTGTTTGCGCAACATTTCATCTGTTTTACTGTTCGAACCTTGAGCGCGAGATGAAACGTGCTGATCAGACGACCTATACGGAGTGGTAGACGGCATGGTCATGGGTGCCGCTGGTTTAATGATCGGTGTAGAAGGCCTACTTTCATCTTTCGGTTGATAATTCTGGATTGTTGTTCTTATAGCTGAGAATCTCTCACGTACAGCTTCATATTGCTTTGATGTAAAATAATGATGAGACTTATCATCGACCTCACATAGCCTAATATGATTTGTTTGAAATTCCTGCCAGTAATTGTCTAGTGTGTCAAGGCGACGTTTGATATAATCAGGAGTCTTCCTATCTGAACCGTCTTTTTTGAAGTTAGTATATACCTGTTCTATACCCGATGATAGTTGATCTTGAGTGCAAAGTAAATCTTCCATGGTGACCATCTCGCTGTGTTGCTATTGAATAGAGTAAAGGAAATGATACGGCTTACTTGATGTTGCTGGTACTCACGAACCCAAGAAGGATAGTCCTTGGGTGGGTCGCCTTTTTGCTGCTTGATGTCTTCGATAACTTCAGTGATAGGTGATAGTTCACCTCACTTGCGACACAGAGTCACGTTTTACACGTCCACGTTTCCACTGAGTCACTCGCGAGGCCCTTTTACGAAGGACCAAAAAGAATGTATGGTTTATACACTCTTTTAGTGATAGTTGATAATGATTGATAAATTAAACTATTTGATAAATGTAAAAAACTGATATATTGATATAAAAACGTCTTAAAATTAAAATGATATGAGAGTGCGCGACGGCTATGATATTCGAACACGTACTGTGTTCAGTACACCCCTGCCTAGACCGCGGAATGGCTAGCGCAGTGGAAGCTGGTATTACTAGTATAGACTCCGGACAAAAAACTAGGTTTCAGCCGGGATGTAACTGAACAATTGGACTGCGATACACAGCGGAGAGAATTTTAAGTAAGGTAAGGTTACATACGGGTCTGTGGGTCGACCGTCTCCAAGGCAGAAGTGGTGTAAGGGGGCGCGCGCGCCCCTGGGGTCCTGGTAAATCTTCTTCTTCTGCAGACCTTACCAATTAGTCACTTCACTCACAACACAAATAACAGCGTTCACAAGACACTGGGCGTTTCAACAATAGATACACAATAACACACGGAGGAGCCTTTTGTCAAGATATATATTGCCCCTGCAACAACACGTGTGGTGGATGATTATCCTTCAAAGCATCGCGACCGGCCACTCATCAGGATGGCATCAAAATCGTGGTCGTACAACACGGGATCGGCAGGATAATTTAAGATGTATTCAAACTCGATATGCCAGGCACATTCAACGCGAGCGATTTTTAACAAATTCAGCAAAATTATTCCGACATCTTGCCACGAGAATTTCAATCAAGTGTCACTGTCAACTTCAAGTGACAGCTAAATGTCAATTCGACGTGACATTAGGGATGCGTTCAGAAACGTCGATCTTTTCCGAACATCCCCCCGCCCCGGACCGTTAAGAACGGTACGTCAATCTACGGGTAATCGGGAGAGCCCACTAACTGCTCTCTTCAAAACCGAATCTCGAACCAAAACCTCAGCAAAACGAGGAACTCCGTCAGTTCCGGGGTAGAGTTTAACAATGCGCCCCCTTCGCCAACATAGGGGCGGCAGGTTAGCATCCTTAATCAACACGAGGTCGCCAGTCTGGGGTGGGGTGGTTTTATCTGTCCACTTCACGCGCTGTTGTAGGATATGCAAATACTCCATCGACCAACGTGCCCAGAAGTTTTGGGACATCTGTCTCAAAAGTTGGTATCGCGACAAACGATGGGATCCTACATCCTGAATCGGATATTCAGGCAACGCCAAAAGGGGCTGTCCGATCAAGAAATGACCTGGGGTCAACGCTTCCAGGTCATTCGGGTCCGAAGACAACGGGCACAAGGGTCGCGAGTTGAGGACGGCCTCAATTTTACAAAATACCGTATCAAGTTCCTCAAACGTGAGAATAGTTTCTCCAATCACGCGACGCAAGTGTGTCTTGGCAGCCTTTACACAAGCTTCAAAAATCCCTCCCCAGGTCGGACAAGCTGGAGGGCTAAACTTCCAGATTATCCCACGCCGGGAGAGGGTGGTTCCAATGTCTATTTTATTATCAACAAAAAACTTAACTACTTCCTTAAGATAATTACACGTTCCCTTATAATTAGTACCACAATCGGAACGTATCAATGACGGCAGTCCTCTACGGGAAACAAATCTGCTCAAGGCGGCGACAAAGGCTTCGGTAGACAATTCCGAGACAATTTCCAAATGGACAGCCTTGGTGGACAAACACACAAACACGCACAAGTACGCCTTATAGGTTTTAGCATTACGCAGTCTCGAAGCCTTTACAGTAAAGGGACCGGCGAAGTCGGTGGCGACTCCGGCAAAAGCTCTACATTCCGTGACGCGATCAGCAGGCAAATCACCCATCTGGGGCTGCATGGTCGCGGCCTTCAATCGATAACAAGGCAGGCAACGGAAAACCACAGTGCGAATGGCTCGACGAGCAGACAAAATCCAAAATTCACGCTGCAAAATGGCCAACAAAGCATTACAGCCAGCATGTTGTGCATTCACATGGCGATCTGTTATTATCAGTTGAGTCAAATGTCCGGCTTTAGGTAACAAAAGGGGGTGACGAGCTCCATACGGCAGGTTCGCATTTCGAAGTCTTCCGCCGACTCGCAAAAGCCCACTCTCGTCCAGGAAGGGATTCAATCGCGATACCGCGCCCTTCAACTTGCGACGGCCTAAACGCAAAATTTCAATCTCGGACTCAAAACTATCAGCTTGTACTCTCCGGACCCAAACCAAGAGCGCGTCCCTACGCTCGTCCGGAGTGAGAACCGACGAATCACGCCTCGCGCGTGGGTTTCTGCAATTGTACACAAAACGTCTGATCCAAGCGGTAACACCAAGCAGCTTCTGTAAGGAGCTGTACCGATCCAACAACAAATCCTTTTCCCCGGCGGGGTTAGTCTCCAGGACGCATGCCCGCATATCAGGAACGGCTACGTTCGACAACGCTGGAGAGGGCGGCCACTCCGACTCAGGCCGCATCAACCACTGTGGGCCCCACCAGAGGGGGTGGTTAATTAGGGTTGGGGCTACACAACCCCGAGACGCACAATCCGCGGGATTCATGGTTCCCGGCACGTGTCTCCAAATCAACTCGATGTCGGAATTACAAATCTGCGACACTCGATTGGCCACAAACACGTCCAAGGTGTGCGCCGGAGCCTTCAACCAACAAAGGACGACCTGACTGTCCGTCCAAGCATAAACCTCTTGTATTGCAATAGATCGACCTAATGTGAGCCATACGTGGTTCAACAAACGCATTAGGAGGGCAGCTCCACACAATTCCAACCTCGGGATCGTATGACGAGTCCGAAGGGGAGCGACTTTGCTTTTCGCTATCACCAGATGCACAGCAACAACTCCGTCAACAGTAACGGTGCGGAGGTACACGGCCGCAGCAAATCCACGTTCGGAGGCATCGGAAAAGCCGTGAAGAGTAACTTTACAATTTTCAGAAGGGAGGAATAGCCTCGGCAAATGCACTTCATTAATCTCGGGGAGGGATGAAACGAAGCTCGACCAATCTCGGAGTAACTCGTCCGAGAGGGGTTCATCCCACGACACACCCGAAGCCCATAACCGTTGCAAGAAACACTTGGCCATAAACAGCACGGGGCAAATCCACCCATTGGGGTCAAAGGTACGTGCGACAGTAGACAATACTAAACGCTTGGTCCAGACTTTCGGTGGTCGTAAATCCACACAATACGTGAAAGTGTCAGAGACCGGTTTGTACTGTACGCCAAGGACGGTCACCACATGGGGATTATCAACATTTTCGAATAGGTGGGGGTCCTGCTGGTGCTCTTCGGGCAAACCTACCAGTACATCAGGCGAGTTGGATATCCATTTCCTCAACTCGTAACCTCCCGACTTCAAAAGGGCGGTGAGTTCGTCTCTCAGGACAATCGCCTCTGAGACAGATGAGGCGCCCGTGCAAATGTCATCCACATAGACGTCACTGGCCAAAATGGCGGAGGCGCGAGGGTATCTCAAGCGCTCCTTCTCGGCCAACTCCAACAAAGAACGAATCGCAACAAACGGGCTCGAAGCCAAACCGTACGTATTCGTATTCAATTCATAAATCAACAAGGGGTCCCTAGGACTCTCTCTCCACAAAATCAATTGGTACCTCCTATCCTCTGGATGGATGACCGTTTGTCTGAACATCATCCGGATGTCAGTCATAAATACAATTTGGTGCCGCCGGAAGTTGGTCAAAATGTCTGAGATCTCCGTGTGCAGCTTGGGACCTACATGCAGACACTGGTTCAAGGACGCTCCAGTAGAGGTGGGAGCCGAACCGTCAAAGACCACCCGAATCTTTCCGGATTTCAAAACGGCGTGGTGCGGCAAAAAGAAGTGCTCAACGGAGCGCCAATCCAAATCGCTCACGGACATGTGCCCTAACTCCTCATACTCCCGCATGAATTCAACATACTTCTGGCGGAAGACCGGATCCTTGCTCATGCGACGCTCCATCGCCACTAGCCTACGTTCCGCTAGCGGTCGGGATTCGCCCAGAGGAGGTCGGCCGGCACGAAAGGGGAGACGGGTGATCAAACGACCAGAGCGGAGGCGACCAGTGTTATTCTGGTAATACAACTCGCATTCATCCGCCACTGGGTCAACCCGCGGGGCTGGTGGAGGTTCCTCAACCTCCCAAAACTTCTGCACCACTTCGGAGAGAGACACATTAAAAACAAGACCGCGATCCTCATCAAGGGAATCCAAGACGCGGCGAGCAGGGCCCATCACAACTGTACCGAGTGTCGTCTGCAGAGCTACCAAGCCATCTGGCTGCAAAACTCGCTTCCCCGTCAACAAAACTCGCCCCAGGACATCGGCTCCAAGGAGAGCATCAATCGGGCCTGGGCGGAAGAAATTTGGATCGGCGAGTGGGGAATCAGACACCAAAGACAACATACTCGGTCCCAAGTCAACTGAAGGTTGACGGCCAACAACTGTGTCCAACACAATCGCCGAGGTCTTAATGCCTGGCGTGGACTTATTACGTGATGTAAATGTGAAGTCAACATGCCCTAACAACCCGGGGACTTTCACATCGCCAACACCTCTCACGCCTTCCGTGTGGGGGTGCACCTTGAGGCCCAACCGCCTAACTAACCAAGATGACACAACACACCCCTGAGCACCGGAATCCAACAAGGCGCGAACTTCCACAAGGTCGCCATTCAATCCCCTGACAAGCACAGAGGCCGTGGGCAACAAAACGGTCTCTGGAGGGGTGGCTACAATCGACCGTAAACACGTTGATTGCTAGTATGTGGGGTCCCCAGACGTCCCCCCATGGTAAGGGGGTCGCTCATAGCGATCCAGTGGGTCCCAGTCTCCCACATACTGCCTACGTCCAAATCGCCCGGTATCAGGCGGGTTATATCTCCCGGCCCCTTGAAAACGGGGCGGGCGCCGCTCCAAACGCGGGTATTCGGCGAGCGGCGGCGAGAATCGGTGCCTATCATCCACCGTGTACGTCGCCCCATAGTCGCGGGGGCACGGTGACCGATTTTCAGAGGGGGGGTCCCGGGGACCCCCGGCTGTGCGAGGCTCAACACGTTGCGGGGGGCTTCTACGACCTCCCGCAACGCTCGCAAAATCGAACCCCCTAGTTGGAGACCGATTTCCCATGGGGGGGTCCGTGGGACCCCCGCCCGTGCGAGGCTCAAAACGTCGCGGGGGGCATCTACGACCTCCGGCAACGCTCGCATAACTCATCCCCATCCTTGGGGATCGGTTTCCCATGGGGGGGTCCCTGGGACCCCCGCCCGTTTGAGGGTCCAAACGTGGCGGAGAGCGTCTGGGGCCACAATGGTGGCCACTAGAACTGCTGCGGGATGCAAACACCGCGGGGGGTCCGAGCCCCCCACCCATACGAGGTGATCCTGCAGCGACGCGCTGCGGCGCTCCGCCGCCCTCTGGGCTGTTCATGCAGAGGAGGGGATGGTGGTTGCCCTTACAAAAGCGGCATGGGTGCGCTTGGGTACATTCGCGCTGCATGTGCAGGCCCAAGCACGAGTAGCACCATGTCCGTTGTCGCGCGATCGCTCGACGGCCTTGGACGCGCTGGTCGAGGAACTTATCACAACGGGTCGTGCTGTGACCCGGTTCCCGACAATACAAGCAGCGGGCGGTCTCCTGGACGGCGGCATAGCGGACGGGCGCGCGAGGGGCCATACGCCCCCTACGGGGGGGTCCGGTGGGGGATCTACTCTGTGGCACAGGTCGTTCGGGTCCCATAGGACCGGCCAGAGAGGAATTATCTGCCAGTCTACTTTCTCCTTCCAGGAACGTCAAGAGGTCCGAGAAGGGTGGCAGATAAGTCGCACTATCCCCACCATACTGCTGCTCAAAACGGACCTTAACAGAGTCCGGCAACTTTCCCAGGACAATGTGCAGTAACAAAAACGACCACTGCTCCACTGGGAGTTTTAAGGTTTTCAATGCGTTGTAGGCAACCAACAGCGGATTCAACAAAGCCACTCTCAAGTGCATCACGCTGGCAACGCGGGGTAAATTCAAAATGGCGGCCACATGGTTGTCCGCCAGACGTCGTACGTTCTGGTACCGACGGGCAATCAAATCCCTAGCAATAGGGTAGTTTTCATCCGAGGGGGCCAAATGTTGAACTGATTCAAGGGCCTCCCCTTCCAACACGGATAACAAATAAGCTAACTTCTGGCCCTGGGTCAAATCGTCCCGGGCATGTACAAGACTATCAAAAATATTAATAAAGCCCTCCCAGTCCTCTAGACGACCAGCAAAGCGCCTTAAGTCTAAGGGGGCCAATCTAGCAAAGAGAGGGGGCATACTCTTAGATGTGACCGGGGACGGGCTCGGTTCATTCTCTCTTGCCACTTGCAAAGGTCGAGCTACCTGGGTAATTCTGTCCGCAAAATCATAACACTGGTCCACATCCAAATCGACTTCTTGTCGCATTTCCACCTCGGCCTCAACAGTCCTTTCCAAAAATAAGGCATACTGCTCATCAACAACAGCCAAACGTATGGGCAGATCTACGTATCTGTTCAACAAGGCCTCCGTCCTATCAGGTCGATCCAACAATGCGACTGCAGACGCTAACCACCGTAGCTCAGAACGTATTTTGGCTTTAGCAGAGGAGGCCGTCATTGTAACGTCACAAATTTATCAACAAAACCAACAAATTCAAAATATTCACTATAACACAAAATCTCCAATATTTGGAGGTTACTAATAACCACAAAATTCCAATATTACAACAACAAAGTATTTATAATGACACAAACTCTTAAATATCTGGAGGTTATCAGAAAACAACAAAACTCACTGACTATTGAAATTCACTCAAAATCACTGACTATTGAAATTCACTTGGATATCAACACAACATACTGTTACACAACAACAAGTTAATTTTAATTATTTCAAAGCACAAGTTTCAATGAGTTTCAATGTGTAAACAATGTCCCAAATCATTTAAGTTTCACTAAGTATTGAGTGCAAACTTATTAGCTAACCTTTTATTAGCTATTATTTTAGCAACAAACTTGTCAATATTCACAACTCAAATTTGCTAACAAAACTGAATAATAATTATTATGAGCAAAGAAAGGCATCTGTTTACAATTTGGAACTTCAATACATGACTTCAATACATTAATTACAAGACATGGAACCAATAACAAAGGAATGCCCTTTACTTTTCAAATGCAAGTTAATTACCATTTACAAGTACAAATTAATCTAGTCCGGACCAGACTGGGTCATCAACACGGCACTGATTAATACAAAGTTTTGGCGTGGGCCTCTCAGGCCTTCAAGCTACGCTCTTGGCTACCAAGAAATGTTCAGTACACCCCTGCCTAGACCGCGGAATGGCTAGCGCAGTGGAAGCTGGTATTACTAGTATAGACTCCGGACAAAAAACTAGGTTTCAGCCGGGATGTAACTGAACAATTGGACTGCGATACACAGCGGAGAGAATTTTAAGTAAGGTAAGGTTACATACGGGTCTGTGGGTCGACCGTCTCCAAGGCAGAAGTGGTGTAAGGGGGCGCGCGCGCCCCTGGGGTCCTGGTAAATCTTCTTCTTCTGCAGACCTTACCAATTAGTCACTTCACTCACAACACAAATAACAGCGTTCACAAGACACTGGGCGTTTCAACAATAGATACACAATAACACACGGAGGAGCCTTTTGTCAAGATATATATTGCCCCTGCAACAACACGTGTGGTGGGTGATTATCCTTCAAAGCATCGCGACCGGCCACTCATCAGGATGGCATCAAAATCGTGGTCGTACAACACGGGATCGGCAGGATAATTTAAGATGTATTCAAACTCGATATGCCAGGCACATTCAACGCGAGCGATTTTTAACAAATTCAGCAAAATTATTCCGACATCTTGCCACGAGAATTTCAATCAAGTGTCACTGTCAACTTCAAGTGACAGCTAAATGTCAATTCGACGTGACATTAGGGATGCGTTCAGAAACGTCGATCTTTTCCGAACATACTGAGTTGATGAATGACCTAAATTAGTGCATGTGGCGTAAAAGTGCTAATGTGACAAACTGTACGGCGCTTGCCCGTACAGAGATAGCAATGAGAAAACGACGCGCGCGGGAGCGAGACCGATTTTGCCGATTACGCAAAAAAAACACAAAATCACTTCGTATTCCAAAACTATAGCGATTTTTTAAAAATGCTTCTATACGATCCTAAATATTATTGGTGTCCACTAATTAAACCAATTTTCAATAGTATTGTATCCCCATTTAAGAATAATCTTGATATTTCTTATTTTTAGAGGTATTTTCGAAAATAAAAAGTGTCGAGCCAAAATCATAAAATCGTGTTTCTGAAACTATACGATTCTAGATAAAGGTATGAAGAAATATATACCTTATTACCAGATTTATAACAACTCTAACTGTCCTATAGTTTTATATCAAAGAGTCCATACTTTTTCCGAGTAGCGCCTTAACACGTCGTATATACACCATTCTCGACTATAATCCATCTCAGTGCTTATTTTTTATCCTGGGGGGCTACCGCGTAACTTCTTACGTTTTTTGGAACTAAGTCAATTTTATAAAAAAAATAGCCACAATCAGTTCCTTGTTTTGTGACGTCGGGTATAACGATAGCTAGCTAGCAACGTTCAATAGAACAAAGCAGCAAACATCTATCAAAATAAGGAATTCAAATGACAGTTGAAGCCCATACCCATACCCATATTTTTTAGCCGATAGCCCCCCAGGTCTGTTCAGGCGTTTCGCCATGATTAAGTAGTAAACATGCAAACAACAATATCTAAACCTACGCATTTATAACATTCGTCAGATTTTTTATATCATTAATATTCGTTGTGTATCACCGAATGACGACGCGTGCTTCACGCTTTTCCGACACAAAGTTTCCGCGTCGTGGTCAAGAAGTCCGTCGACCACTACTACAGGTGATCTCTGACTAGTGAGCCATCTTGCACTACCCACACGTGTCAAAACATCAATTGGTTTAAGAAAACAGACTTGAAATCCGCTCCGCTTACATTTTGTGGTCATATTATGACTAGGTATCATGAAAAGGGATAGGTAAAGTACAGTGGCGGACCACGAAGAATCCTTAACCAATAGGATTGCATAAAATCTCCGTTCCGCTCCAGTGGACAGGAATTTGCGAGCTAGTTTTAAAATTCATACATTTTCAGAAGTGACCCGTGGTAGCTGTGCGAGGCGGCGAAGCGATTCAGCAGAGTGAGGCGACGACGACGGAGCGAGGCGGCGGAGCGGGGCAGCGGGAGGCCTAGCTCCCTACTGTCCGCAACTCCGCTCCGCAATACTCACTCGCTCCGCTCCGCTGCCTCGCTACGCGTCAATGGACAGACACAGTCCGCAACTTCTCTCCGCAACACTAGTTTCCGCCCGCGCCCCGCCGCCACCTCATGTGCCGCCGCCGCCGCTCCCTACCGCGGTGGCGCCTCGAGCGCCCGTCAGCAAAAAAAAAAAACAAAAACAAAAAACGAAAACAAATGCGCGGTCGCAGAAGCCGGACCCCTCCGGCAGAAGAGCGCCTGCGCCGAATGTTGCCGTATCGGGCCAAGATGACCAAGGTTTCACCGAGGTTCGGAACAAAAAGCGACATCGTCAGCGACCGACGCAAAACCAGTATGGTACCGCACCGACAGGGCCCAACTTCCTGCTGCGAGCTGCCATACCGACGACCGCCGTATACCTGTCCCGTCTTCACCACACCATCACTGCGGGGGACGTGACAGAGTATATCAAGAAGAAGAGCAACTTCTGCTTGAGAGTGCAGGGTTTGGATTCGCTCCACAATACTAATTTCAAGTCGTTTGTGGTGCGCGTCCCGACAGCGAGGCTGGAGACTTTCTTGATGGAGGATTTCTGGCCGCAGGGGGTGGTTTACCGGCGCTTCCGGGGGACGTTGCCATATGCCACCGATTCAACACCGAGAGCTGTTACTTAATTTTATCTTACTAACCTAGTGCTACATTTATATACTAACAAAATTGTGTTATATAATGTATATATGTTAGTCTATAAGGTATTTATTATATGGGCCTGATATTGTAAAATATTGTAAGTTGCCTGCAATAAATGATTTATTATTATTATTACTAGCTCGCTCCACTCCGCCACCTAGCTCCGCGTCAATGGACAGGCAGCCAACCATATTTACGCGGGAGCGACAAGGATGGGTAATAACAGGTCATTGTACGAGATGCTTCGTGCTCCGCGACTGTACTTTAGGTGGACAAGACAAACTGACAGCGTCCGCCGTGCATCCATCGCACGACTGACGATCCCGCTTCGTAGACGCTTGGTCGCGTCTATCTGGCCGGAGTTTTTAATTTATTTTTATGCATTCACAATACATATCTATAAGTATAGAAAGAATTGTGATAGAAAAATTGAACGAATCTTGAAGGCCTTTTGGTAACTTAAGTAAGTACCTAGTTGAGCAGAGCATTGGGTTAAATACCCTGGGGCGCAAGTTCGAATCCAGCCTGAAAGCTTTTTGCAGGGCTTTTTTCCTATGCTTTCAAGTTTATTTTCAATCTTAAAATCTTATAAGTATTGTTAACAAACAAAGTAAACTGCAAACACCTATAAAACTCAAATTGGCTGGATTAAAGCAATTTGCGAGCTGCATAATGCATTTATTGAGCTTTCCATCTCAAATGCGAAACAAAGTTTGTGTTCTTTGAAATTCAAGTTTACCTCCTTTGAGATAAGGGTCGTTTTAGTTTGCGATGATCGAGTTTTATTACTCCCAATCGACATATAGCGAACCACAACTTTATGTAATGTGACGTGTGGTGTGGTACAGTACAGTAAAAAGATGTGAAAAGCAAACATAAAGTAGGTATTTCAGCCCTAAGTTTGTAGTTGTAATTCTTATAGATTATTAGCGGCGCTCGCTACTTCGGCCGCTTGGAATTAAATATTAACACGAAGTTATGTTTACAACATTGTTCTGTTCCAGCAAATAAGAGATACGATAACCAAGTTCCTCAGTGGTTGAGGATTCCAGGAGTAGTGTAGTGAGCTTCCACTTCTGGAAATCGGAAACCTCTGGGTATTGCAAATAAAATTTCGTATCCTACTAATATTATAATTAACTACACGACGTTATCCCGCGGGAATGTGATATTTTTCCGGGATAAAAAGTAGCCTTTGTACTTTTTATCCCAGACAAATATCACATTCTTCGAAGGCTTCTAGAGATACCTATATAGTAGGTTTGATTTTAGGGAAAGATTTTTGATGGTTCCAAAAATATTAAACGGAGTTCATCATGTTAAGTGGTGATAAACCACTTAACATCAGCCGGCCTAGCATGAGCAGCTTTTATCAACTATTGACGCATGATAAAGAGCCTATATCTTGCTTACACCTTAGTAGGGTAAGCAAGACAGCATGACGTGCTATATCATATCGCGTTATTGTTGATCGAAGATCATATCGCGTGATATAATGATGGTCATGCTAGGCAGGCAGCATGACCAAAACTGCGATATGATATAGCGCTTTGTCGCGTTTAACTGTCAAAAGACAATGGGTTTTGACGTTTGAGTGTCGATAAAACGCTATATCATGCGATATATATCACGTTTTGGGCGGTCATACTAGGCTTACTGGTGTGATGAAGGCTAAGTGCTACCCCGTTATGGATAAAAAAAAATATCTAAGCGTACAGACGGCGAAAGCGAGTTTGTTTTATACTTTTGTCAAGATTCCTTACTGCCCCTATTTCCACTGTACATAATCCCCTGGATTTGTGAAGCTGTTCGTTATTATGAAGGTTGGTAAATCTTTTATAATTTCTGGCCCACATTACGGCAAGCTTCGTATTGTCATTGAAATATATTTGCGGCGACCACTTCTATGAATAATGCAAATAATTTAAACTGGTTACTTTGTTTCGCTTCTACGTTAAGCCAATCAAGGATTTTAATTGACCTTTGTCACTATTAAACAGGGTTTATTGGAAAGAAGAGACATGGGAAATAATCATTTTAATTGTGTTAGATTCTGTTTCTGTAGTTTATTTTAGAAAACGTAGGTATCTACTTATCTGTCGGCGGCCATCTTGGCCAATAAACGCGCATTTGTCACTCTACTTCCGCGTTACTTCCGGTTTACTTCCGCGTTACTTCCGGTTTACTTCCGCGTTACTTCCTATTTACTTCCGCGTTACTTCCGGCCTCATTTACATAACGAATTTCATGAAATTTTGTGTATTACTTATATCACTGGAATCTTTATTAAATAACCTATTAGTTTAATGCTGAATTGAATTGGTGAAAGAAGGTGCGAAAGTAGAAAAAGGGACTTTTTTTCCGCTTTTTGCATTAAATTTGTAATAATACTCAAATTCATTTCTTTTTCATTATTTTGCTTTGCTGTCGATTTTTTTTATGTTTTATGGCACAGGTGTAGTAAAACCTACCTTCTGCTCAGAAAGGTTGAAAATGAAATGAACATGTTGTGTGGGAGTACTTCCTGTAAGGATTTGCATATTCGTTATCAGGTGTGAATTACTTATATTATTATAATGCTAACATGTGTGGTGATGCGCCGTAGTGTGTACTAAAAATTAAAATTCAACACAAGATATATGATTTTTACATTTAAAACTCATATTTATTTAGGTAGTTATGCTAGGCATGTAGGTACATTTGCATTATAGTCTATTTATTTTTACGCAGAATTTTGTTATTAGTTGTATTATTATTATTACCTAGAATGTAACTAAACATATGTAATTGGCATAGTAATGAGAGGGGTCTACTCTTCTATGTCAGTTTTTATTCGAATTTACAAGAAGAGATTCACTCATTGTAAACACCATTTGTATTAAAAATAAAAAGATTTTTGTATTTTTATTTTTATTTTTGAATGCTAATATTCGGTTCAACCAAATGGATTCACTTTGGTTGAAAGTCGCAGAAATACAGGCGCACATTGACATTGAATGGTTCACTTTTACGTTTACACTGTTCAATTTGGTTGCTTCATCCAAATTGTACAATGCTTGCTATAAGTTCTAAAATTTGCATAAAGAGAGTGGGTTTTTTTCACAAGCTTTTATTTAACTTGCCATGTTAGATACCTAGTTAGTTTGTTAGTTAGTGGGGGACAAATCTTGCAAGTTTTATTTGAACCACTTCCCAGTGTCCGATTAAGCTGAAACTTTGCATACAGAGGGCCTACTCTGAAACACAAAACCCGAAACTTCGGTATACCCGTCCCTCTCACTCTCTAGTCGGGACAGAATCGAGTGAAAGGGGCGGGGTTAACCGAAGTTTCGGATTAGCGTTTCAGAGTACGGTCCCAGGTTTGGTTTGGATGACAATACAAGTTACGTTACGTCCCCTAAAATATGGTTGAGCGAAGCGATGGCTGGCTCATGCGTCATACTCCTGAACGGGTTCTGCCAGTGGGGAGGGTCTGCTCATGTCTACTTGTGTTAAAGGTGTTCGGGATATGGTTTATAATAGTATTATATAGTTTTATGAGCGAGCTGGTGTGTCTCATGGTAATTTTGGTACCCGTGTCTTACAGTAACAGCAATTTTTCTAATAATTGTATTATTTATTCAAAAATTACTTTTATTTGTTAATACTTATAGATTTGAATATACGGCGCAGCTTGCAGTTTCCTTTTTATTAATCCTATAATATAATGTGAATAAGATGAAGATTAGTATGCCCATTTTATTTATTTATTTTATTTTATTGATAGAGACACACCAGCGACAGTATCATTATACAATGTAAAAATAAATATACATAAAAAAGGCACCTGGCAGAATGATATGCCTTTAAAGGCGTATACAGCATTATTATAATAAAAACAAAGTTAAAGAAACTAATAAAATTACTAATTCCAATAAAATAATTTCAGATTAACTCCATTATCACATAAGTATAGGAGCTACAAAAATTAAGTACCTAAACAAAATGCTGAAAGTTTGATGTCTTAAAAAAAAGTGTAGTATTATTAAATTATTTAAGAAGTGAATAATTTTTTTAAATTATTCTATGCCAATGTTTATCATCCATTAATTTATTTATGTAGAAGAAACTATTTGTTTCCTTGTTTAGTTGAAAATTGTTTACTGTTTTAGGTAATAAGCAAAATTGAACTTAATTTAAGCGGTATTCTGTATTGTGATGGAAAGTAACATTAAACAATTATGTGAAGGTAATTTTTCAAATTTTACGACTCTGTAGAAGTTAAAACAGGGAGAAAAAATTAGCCCTTGGCGAGTTTCTTGCCGGTTCTTCTCGCTACAAGGTCGGATTTGCGAACCGATGGCGTAGCTTCATTGACGTTCATAAGTGTTGTTAAACAAACCTAAATTGAATAAACGATATTGAATTTTGAATTTTGAATACAATATTAAAGTACAGTCAACAAAAAACCTTGTCATAAAAACGATGTTTTTACAAAAAACTTATTTCGAGTGATATTTTAAAAATGCGAATAAAAACTTTGTCTTTTGCTTCCAAACAGTCAAGTTGATAATTTTTACTGAGCCTAGGGTTGTTTATTTTATCCGGTATCATGAACAAATTAATGTATTTGATGAAAAAAAAAGAAAGATAAAGAAACGGGCACAAAAGACTTGTCAGCTTTAACAGACGCTACGACATTTACAAGAAAACATGTCATTGACAATAAAAGTGTAACAACATTTCAGGGGAAAATGTTCTAAGATTGTATTAAGTATGTCCAAGTGTAAGTTAGGTACGATAATTTACCTATTACCTACTTTCGATTGTCACTAAAATCACACATTACAAAACACAAGTGCGATACTTATCTGTTTATCAGACGCCTTTAAGGCGAGGAATCCCGACCGAAATAGGCACACTAACGCTTGCTCGGCCGCGCGCGATACACTTCACGCGGACGCAGCGGCAGCCGGCAGTGAGCTGTGAACTCGCGAGCGCCCGCGAATCGAAAATCACTTAAAATTAAAATTCAATTAAAAATTTAATAATAAAAAAAATATGACGGCCGGAATCCCTCGGCTAATCAGAGACAATTATTTTTATATGTTTTTCATTAACAAAAACTAAGTATACTGCAAGTAATATGATATTTGAATTATTATTAGACGGATGTTTGGGATTTTATTTGACACAGTAAAATATCACCAATCGAAAAAAAAACGGCCGGAAGCACTAGATAAATAACTGTAAAATAACATATATTTTTTCCAAGTTTTAAGTACTTGTGATTTGCGAGTAATCCATAATCTAAAATACCCTATTTTGGGGAATCGGCGCGAATTATTGTGTTCCGGCAGTTATAGATAAGATAGCCATTTCCTCATTTATTGAGGATTCCAGGAGTAGTGCGCTTCCACCTTCAGTATTATGTGATGAAGGCTAAGTGCTACCCCGTAGTAGATAAAAATGGTACTTACACGAAAAAAATTAAGCTGTGCTTTGCTAAAAAAAAGCTGTTAACTTCAGATCTATAAAAAACATCAAAACGTGACTTATACTTTAATTGATAACAAAAGCACACACATATTCCAGTGATGATTCAGACCGAGTCCCATTTCCACTCATTAAGAAAACTTTATAGTCGTCTCCCTCACTCTTATTCATGATTTCCAGTTTCCGGCGTAGGTGTAAAAGAGACGTTCGCTGAATCAAAGTTCGAGCTTTACAGACACGCGTGGAAAATGAAAATATGGACATGTAATTTAGAAATGGCGTGACAGAATGAAAGCTTTGTACTGCACCTAGGAACGGAACGGAGCTGGTATTATACGCGTGATATGAGAACAGCTGTGACATAAAAACAAAAGAGAACCAGACGTCCCTTTTAAGTCAAAAAGAAGTTTACTTTTAAGGAATAAATCTCTCGGTCTAATGCGTATTTATAGATTCTGATAAAAACTATACCTACGCGTGATTCAAAAAGTGATTAATAAGTAAACCAATTCACACACATTAATTTATTCCATTTTTAGCAACTCCTTGTCATAGTCATAGTCATAGTCATAATTTTTTTATTCATATAGATTAAATAAAATTAATGATTATGAATCGTCCAAAATTTTTTTACCTACCACCTGTTATGGACATCTTTTAACTGACAAGAAAAACAGGCGAAAAAAACTCATCAGCTTTAACAGAAGTCTCTTCGTTGTGTATCGAAAATCAACAACAACGCTATCACAATCACCCAGACTCGAGACAATATAGAAAAGCTACTTTACTACAAACTAATCCGACCGTCAATTGACACTGAATTCAGATATATAGAAACGTTGTTTCTAGTAAAAAAAATAACAAAAGCAAAACTAAAACTTCATTATTCTACACTAATATTATAAAGAGGAAAGATTTGATTGTTTGTTTGTTTGTTTGCATCGAAGTTTAGCTCCGAAACTACGGGACCGATTTAGAAAATTCTTGGACCATTAGAAAGCTACATTCTTCCCGAGTGACATAGGCTATATTTTATCCCGATATTCCTACGGGAACGGGTACCACGCGGGTAAAACCGCAAGGATCCGCTAGTTATTAATAAAATAAAAAGTTTCAAACTTTTTATAATAACGTGAAGTATTCACGAAATACTTTAGAAATGGAACAGCGACCGCGAAGTCAAACATCCCTCGCCACCCCCACCCCTAGAGTAACATAGTAACAGGTAAAGGTGGCATTCGGAGCTCAGAAACCATAACGGCCGCAGTCAGCTCCGCACCGTGAGACGGGTCGGACGTGTAGTGACAATCAAATAAATAGAAACTCTTAAAGTTTTTGCTTGAAATATTGTGGTTTGAAGAACCTGGTGGGCAGTGCAACTGTAAGGTAAGTCTGAGTTTTAAGCACATGCAGAATATTTAGATTTTAAGGTGTGTTTATGGTAATTAATTAATAAGTGCCATGTTTTCATTAAGTAAGCGTGAAGCGGTGTTTCAAATACTGAAAGTACTTTTGACAAGCCGACTTCTAGTCAAAATTTTAATCGGTTTTTTTTAATCTACGTAAATCTATTATACGCTGACTTAAACTTAATTTAACGAGCTTAAAGTTTATAACTAAATATATTTTCAAAAGCTACATAATAATGGTATTTTACAAAGGATTATAGAAGCCCAACCATTTCGTATTCATTCCTTATAGCTAACAAAGGAAATTGCATTGCAACATGTTGCGCATAAAATCAACAAGTAGAGGGCGTCATACATTTCGTACATTTCTAGTTGAAAGAACATAAAGGCTCGTGTTAAAACTGTGAGTGGGATTTTCCCGAAAAATTTTCACTAGCTTTTTGCACACTATCCAGTTATTTCGGGATGTCACAGGGTTTTTCGTCGTTGAAAAGGGTATGAAAAGGGATATGTTTGTCACAGGAGCTTTAAACGTTGTAGTGGACAAAGACGTGAACATGCTAATGCAAAAAAAGGTTTGATCGTAGGAAAAATGTTTGGGTTAAATTACCTCTTTCGAGTTTTTGACAGGATCAATGTAAGATTTCTTTGTTTGAATGAAACTTATCATTTAGAATGTTGGTTTGTCATATAACTATTTGTTGTTAAAACTTTAAAACAATCACCACTTGAGAACAATTGAAGTACATACCAAACTTCATTATTTACTTCCCGTTCTTCTGTTACATTAAAACTTAAAAGAAAAAATTTGTAAAGTAAATAAGATTTGATGAAAGTGGTTGTTAGATTAACAAATATAATACAGTTTATTAAAGCTGTTTATAAATAGGTAAGTACTTACCTATTGTATTTAAGTTTCAATAAGTTTAATAGTTAAGCTTTTATTACACCCTATAAATTGTAATTTGGTTTCTTCTTCAAACTCTTACAGTAAAAAGGGTTAATAAATTTGTTTTCGTATTATTATTAATACGATTTAAGTTGAAAGTAAGTCATAAGCCCCATAATTCTCCCGCCCGGTTGACATTGCATGACTGTTTAGAACACAACAAAGTGTGTTTTTATCTTTATTACACGAAATATTATTTTTAACTTGAGTGTAATAAAGATAAAAACGCACTTTTAATATTAATATTTACACGCTTAGTTAATTAGAAATATACTTACTTGATATTGCATATTTTTTTTATTATAAATATTTTAGTAGAAGTAAATAAGTACTTAAAACTTTATTGCAACAACTTTTCCATGGAAAGGCATTAAAATGAATTTTATTAAATTTTTTACCTGCGTGGTATTCGTTCCCGTAAGAATATCGAGATGAAATATAGCCAATGTCTCTAAGTATAGCCTTTTTACTGGTGAAATATTTTTTAAAATCAGTCTAGTTGTTTTTGAGTTTATGCATTACAAACATACAAAAAAAACAAATATTTCCTCTTTAGCGATTGTCAAATATCTGGAAAGGTATTTCTTTCGCGTGTGGGGGTAGTAATATCTTTACATTGATGAAATTAACGCTGGCTATACAGCGCGTAAGAAGTATTTGATAAATTCGACGCTTCTCGTAACGACTCCGTAGCTCAGTGGTTAGAGCAGTCGCCCGGATAGCGAAGGGTCGAGTCCCATCGGAGCTGGTTGTGAGACGGGTCGATTTTTTCTAAATACTTCATTTTCCATTTTTCAAATATTTCCTCTTTATAAAAGTTATTAGTTTAGTTTATTTTACAAACTAAGTTCGCAACTTATTTCGCCATCCACAAGGAAAGTCTATGCCCATAACTTCTATAAAACGTGTTATTAGTTTTAGCGAAACTGAGAAATAAGTGTGTTCAGAATCGAGAGTAGAATCGATTCCACACAGTCATATGCGATAGGGGTTAAATAAAAAAAAAAATATTTTTTGCCGCTTCTAAAAATGTGTATGTCTACTGCCTATTCATTCAATACGCGCGCGACCCGTCACGTGCTCTCTTACGTCATAGTAGAGCTTAAAATCTGCCAGAAAGTCACGGAGACCTATGAGCCCGAATATCTTGGAAGTTTCTTTAAAATTTTTTTTTCAATGGAATTCAATTTAATATAAAATAAATTAGTTGGGGTGTATGGGCTTTTTGGTTATTGTAATTGTACGTTGTATAAGTTAGTTAGACCACAAATAAGATACAAATACAAATACAAATACAAATATTTATTGCAAACTAAGTGTATACAGGTGTTATAATCTAAAACGAACTTAAAAACTTAGTCGCCCTTTACGGACACAGCAAATTTATGAGAGGGCTGCCTATTTATTTCCATCTATTATTATTTACATACAATAAAAAAGAAACAAAGAACAAAACAGAAACAACAATAAAAAAAAAAAACAACGATAGAACTTTACAATTAGGATTGATCGCCGTACTAATATTTAATTAAAAGTGGAAATAAAAAAAGTAGACTTTTAACTCAAATAATCATTAATAGAATACACACATTTTTTAATTAAATAATCTTTTAATTGATTTTGAAAAACTTTTAGGGATTTAACATTTTTTATTTGTGGCGGTAATTTATTAAATAATTTGATAGCCATATAGTATGGACTGCAGTTCAACATGTTTATTCTGGACTTTGGTAGGTGGAGCCTGTTTTTGTGTCTGGTGTTAATAGAGTGGATGTCACATTTTTTTTTTAAATTTATTATTATTTTTAAAAACAAATATACAAATGTCAAAGATAAAAAAGAATGATGAAGTATCACCATCATTTTCTATGTGTTATCCCCGGGTTTTACCCGTGGCCCCACCACTATGACCCACTGGTCGGTCCATAGGTAATTTTTATTCCCCGTAGACCCACTGTTTCACAGCGGGACTACGGGGAATTGACACAAGACTTTAACCGTGGTCCCACTGTTGTCCCATTACATTGGGGTCGGCGAAGTATGTTTTGTCTTTCATCCATCTCTATCACTTCTACATATAGCAAAAATCATTTGTGGTGACTGAAGAAGTTGCTGATTTGTGACAAATGATAAATTAAAGGCATCATTGTAAAAAGAATTTCAATAATGAATAGCTGAAAAGTAGAGCTGTAAAAAAGCTGTTTTTTATATATTTAAGAAATACGTATTTCTATTTTGACCTTGAGCAAAACCAAACCAAACTATTTCGTGTTGACATTTAACCGTAAAATTCGACAGGAAGCACTATTTCTAGCTTAGATAAGATAGCATTAAACAATTATCAAATAAAAAAACTAAATTCTTGACCTGCGAGCTTGAAGTACTTTAGTTTTTATTAGTCATTTCCTTTGTCTAATCTACTAGCGTCCTGCGTCTTGGTTCTGGCCAGTCTAATGGCTGGTTTACATGAAGCGAGTAGCACTACTCACTGGATTCGAATTTAGGCGCCTAAATTCGAATCCAGTAAGTAAGTAGTCACTTGTTTTACTTTATACCAGGGCCCCAATCGCGGTAATCCTATGACGCATTAGTCAAGTGTACGTGCAGTTGACGTGCAAAACCGTTTTTGATAACGCGCGGCTTTGACAGTGCTACAACGTTTTCTGTTCCGGTGATAATCTTTGGAACTAAAACAGTTTTCATACGACAGTCTATTTTGACAGCTAATTTCGAATTGCAAGTGGTTCCTCTGTCACGGATGTCACCGGATCAGACAAGATTGTGGGACTATAGGTTTGCGTGAAGTGTGCGTCGTTATGCGAAGTCAAACGTCAAGACGCAAACGTGATCAAGACGCGCTGCATAGAATTACGGCGATCGGCCCGCTGCTGCACATACAGTGCCACAAGCTTTTCTGTTCCGGTGACGTCGTGACAGAGGAGCCACTTGCAATACGAAATTAGCTGTCAAAATGGACTGTCGTATGAAAAGTGTTTTAGTTCCAAAGATAATCACCGGAACAGAAAAGATTGGCGCACTATACCAGAGCTGAGGCCAGTGCTGGACTGGCATGTCAAACGTTGATAAGTGGCTTTTTAATATCGATATCGCCAGTCGAATAAAAATAAAATTTATGGGACTAACATTAGCGGTCACGTGTCATTTCGATCGCTAGTGTCAATCCCATACATTTTCTTTCTATTCTACTGGCGATATTTAACCGCATCTGTGGTCTAGTGGTTTATACCACCGATTTCAGACCCAGAGGTTCCGGGTTCGATTCCCGATGGGGTTACATATTGTATTCGGTTTGGTTGGTGGTAGGACTTGTTCTTAGTCCGCCTGGCTACCACCATCTTGCTACCACCATCTTATCTAAGTTTGTCGCCATAACAATTATGTTTTTAGCATTATTGTGTTCCGGCAGTTAGAGATAAGATAGCTAGTTCTTCATTGATTGAGGATTCCGGGAGTAGTGCGCTTCCACCTTCAGCCTTATCATCACCTATCATCAGGTGTGATGAAGGCTAAGTGCTACCCCGTTGTCGATAAAAAAAAAAGATCTCGAAAATAAAAAGCCACTTGTCTAGACCCTTATCGATTTTGGCGTAGCGTGACATTACGTAGTAAATATAGCTTCTAAGCATTAAGCTATCAGTTTGAGATCAGAGCATAGCATCAACCAAAGTTTTAAAAGAAAGAAAGGTTAATTAGTCTTATATCTTTCTTGGCCTTTTAATTATTCTAGATAAAGCGTATCGGAACTTCCAAAGGACTTGAAAGGTATTTAAGGCTTTATTTTGTATTGTCGTGTGCGTGATGCGTTAGAGCAGCTCATAAAATTTAGGATAGCTAAACCGTCTTCTTTACACTTTATTTTCAAACGTAATTGAATAATAATCTTACAAATTTACGGCGGAACGGCTGAATGGATCTGTTTGAAATTTTGCACATAGTTAGAATATGGTATAGAATTTACCTTTTTACCCTGGTAAGGTATCTCTTTCCCACGTGAAAACAAAGTCTTGCTCTAGCAAAGTCGCGAGTGGAAAGCTAGGAATCCCAGAAGACGTTACGAAGACGAAGCCTGGAAGAACTTACCTTAGGGAAATCCATATTGCAGTATTTAAGGAATGAAAACCATAATGTACTTAGTTCGTGTACAAATTGTGTAAAATTAATTTGTTATTAATTACTTTTTGATTGCCACGTTACATTATAAGTAGTACATGGAAATCGTACCAAATAATTGCTGTTGCCTTGCATTAAATGAGGTAAGCAGTTCTGATTTTTTTATATGTTAGTAGCGCTTACTTGTAGGTATTTGGTGCTTTTAATTGATAGTTTGTTGCAAGTCGGCTAATAATAGATGTGATAAAATAAATTATACGTTCCAGTAAAGAGAGATTGTACCACGTGTGATATTTACTTATGTAAGATATAACTAATTAATTTTAAATAATTTAATCCAACGCATTTTTATTTGAAGACATTGCTTGAATTAGGTGGTAGGTATAATGAGAAATATTTTGCTGTAAAAAAGAGCGATTTTGAAATCGGTTTTTTATTGCGACTTTGTGACACAGGGAGAGAGAGATTGTACCACTTGTGATATTTACTTATGTAAGATGTAACTAATTAATTTCAAATAATTAAATAAAACGCATTTTTATTTGAAGATCAGCACTTGAATTAGTAGTAGGTATAATGAGAAATATTTTGCTGTAAAAAACGAGCGATTTTGAAATCGCTTTTTTATTGCGAGTTTGTGACACAGGAATTCTCACAACTAGCTCCATTGGGACTCCGTAGCTCAGTGGTTAGAGCAGTCGCCCGGAAAGCGAAAGGTCGTGGGTTCGAGTCCCATCGGAGCTAGTTGTGAGACGGGTCGATTTTTTTAAAATACTTCATTTTTCATTTTTCTTTAAATATCCTTTTAAAAAAAGAATTTCCTTCATTTCTTCATTCCGGACTGGCCGAATGGGGCCGGAGAATTATATAGTAAATGCTGCATTATGTCTTATAGAAATAAGGCAGCATTTACTTTGCAGTTGGCTGTTGCAGTCATTACTTTTGCTTTTGGCCTAGTGCGCGCCTTTAACTTGCAATAAAAAAATTGCACGATTAAGAAATCGCTGTGTGGATTACGCTTTAAGCATAGTCTGCATTGGAGCAACCCTAAAAACATAGGTATTTTTTGTGTATTGTTAATAGTGACTAACACCCCTTTAAAAATAAATTTCTTCATACAAATTAAGCTTGTGTTTAGCTTTGTACTTTGTTGTTCTGCACTAAATGAACTAATTTCAACTGCATTTGCTTTAATTAAAACATGTTAGTAGAGTAGAGTGGTCCCCGGGGAAAACAAAGCCCCAGAAACTGAAGTATGAAAGTTATGCACTTAGGTAAATTTATATAGGTACTACTAGCGGATCCTCCCGGTTTCACCCGCGTGGTACCCGTTCCCGTGGGAATATCGGGATAAAATATAGCCTATGTCACTCGGGAAGAATGTAGCTTTCTAATGGTGAAAGAATTTTCTAAATCGGTCCAGTAGTTTCGCTGCCTATTCGATGCAAACATACAAACAAACAATCAAATCTTTCCTCTTTATAATATTAGTAAAGACTACCATCAATATCTTCATTTTAAACGGAGTAAAAAGATACAAATGTTTCAATTTTACGTCAGAAATGACAGGAAGCGATAAGAAATAAGACCTTTGAAGTGCGCTCTTATTCCTTATGCCCACTGCTGGGCATACGGAACGTAGTCTTTAGCAGTGGGCATAAGGATTAAGAGCCAATAACATCTACGATAGGTCCCATTCTCTGTACTAGTAGACTTACACTTTCATAACACTTACGGCCGGTTATTGAAACGCAAATTAAAATTAAAATTACGTCTACAATTGATTTTAGTTTGAGTTTCTAAAAGAAAAATATGACAGACTGTCAACCGACTGTTGACTGTCTGTTAGTGCCCATACAAATCTAAACCTAATTGTGAGATAATTTTTTGTTTCAGAAACCCAAGGTGCTTTTAATTGGAAATTAATTGTGAGAGTCTGTTAGCTTATTTTAATTTTGATTTTGATTTCAGAAACCGGCCGTTAGGTGATGACTCACCTCAATAATATCACCATATAACCTAATAATATAACCAAAATAAGATCAAATTTCTTTCCAATAACGCCAATTTGCCCATTAATCCGTCAGACCCTGAGGTCAGACGCTTCTGGACCTAGGTTATTCGATTAAGGTTTGAAGCCTCTGCCCTTAGAAAAGGGTACAGCCAATATGCCCCGATGTATCGGTTACAAACGAGGGCTCGAGTGTAGAATTCAAGCACTTCGAGATATTAAATTCGAAATATAATATGGGAAAAATTATAGTGTACCTACTAGTTAACCCGGCGAACTTCGTACCGCATTATCGACAGCACGCCACCTACCGGGTCCAATTGTAAATCTAAAGCATTCTCAAATCGACACCTGGGGGCCAAGTCTGCTAACGTTAAGCACTACAACTGAACTACAATTGAAACACGATTGAGAAACGATTGTGACTTAACGTTAGCAGACTTGGCCCCCTGAAGACACACAATATTTTTTATTAAGATCGGTCCAGCCTTTTAGGAGGTGTTCAGTTACATACACACGCACAGAAGAAACATAATACCTACCTATAAAGATATGAATTTTTTATAACAATATTGGGTAAGAAAATGTGAGTGCCTTGTAACTTTCACCGAACTTTCCACTTTGCCATCGTGAACTGTATGAATATTTTTCCTTTTTAACCGACTTCAAAAAAAGGAGGAGGTTATCAATTCGACTGTATATTTTTTTTAGCAAGTTTTATGAAATAAAATCTCAGCAGTAAAGGTATCCATTTATTTACACTTAATTCGTACAATCACTGTTTAACGTCCTTTCGAGTCGACAACTCAAACACGACTGACTGTCCGGCGCGCGTTCGTCTAGGTTCCCACCATATCATCCGAAAACAGTGGCGCCGCGCCGGCGCTTTCTCAATTTAGAAATGAATAGTGTTGCCAGAATGACAATTACAATTCCTACTAAACTTATATTTTAATTAGTTTTAATCATTACTTTTTGAAATACGACATTCGGCCATCCGACAGAGTGCAACCTCCTGGTGCACTCAACCGATCCAAGCAGTCAATTTCTTAATTTTCACTCAAAAATTTTCAAGAATACAATTTCAATGAAATATAAATACAATACGACATTCGGCATTATAACCACAGTATCTGATTTTTAAGTAAAGATTTTTAACGAGACAAAGTAAATTATCTATTTGAGTTTAGATTTATTTCGAAAGAAGTAGATAAATAATTATTTTAAAACAATGCAAAAACTACTGACTCACTACCAGTTCACAAATGGGGAGGCCCTTCGAAGAAAGAACTGGCAAGAAAACTCGCGAAGGGTGGACTGACCGACCTCCGTCTTTTAATTTCTTTTTATTTACTTATACCTACACAAAAGGACTTGCCAGAATATGATTGAAGTTAATTTAATTATGACAATAAGTAGTTTCATTATTTTTATTTTATTTGACTCTTATATGACATGTATTATTAATTACATCAATACTTTTAATGTGATTCGCATTTTTTTGTAATTATTGTGATTTTTATGATTGTATTTTATTCGATTGATTCTATATTTGAATTTCACTGAACTTATATTTACACATTTCTTTTCAAGTTAAATACATATTTTATATAATTAGAATTCATTTTAAAAGATTTTGTAAGAATTGTTAATCTTATTGACTCTGTCTGGAATAAAGTGATTTTATTTTAGTTTAATTATTTATTAATAAAATGTTGATTTCTGTTTGTTGATCGATTAGAAATTGTAGTTGCACGCCTGCAGTGGGGCGGGGCCGATCTACTTCCAGGAGCACTCGGTTTACCCGTGGTGCCACTGACCAACGCTTACCACATTACAAGCTGCCCTGTGGGCTTATTCTTACTTGCTATTATTATTATTATTCTCAGAATTTAAACAAGTATAGTGGATATGGTACACTAAATGAAATAATAATTATTGTTATCCCTACTTATTCATTAATCATTTCAAATTTAATAATTCTATTTTATTATTTTTATCCTATAAATTAATATAATGACTTTTTATTTATTTGACCTGCAACTTTATTATTACATTTAATTTATGGTACAGGCGTTCACTCTCGGTTTCAACTGATAAATCAGTAATTTGCTTGTGTGCCATGCAAGCAATATGACGCTAAGCTGCGACCCTTGAGTAGTGCTAGGGCACACACCCATCTTTTTTTTGAACTTTTTGTGTCATACCTATTTTGTGTTTTCTCTCCTTGTTCTTTATACAGTATAACCTTATCTTTTTTGTGAATCTGTTTTGTAATTAATGAATATGTGTGTCTGTAGCAAAGAAATAAAGTGATTATTTATTTATCTGTCGATAAAAGAATACTTAGATTATTCTTATCTGGCGCTTTTCTTACATTTGAACTGTGCAACAAACGTAGTATTGAGCTAGCTAGCTTGGATAAAGTCGGATAATCATAAAAGTGAAAAATAACAAGCTTTAATCTCTAAGTTAACTATTATAGATAGTGACTAAATGTTATTAATCCTTATCAGTGATTATTTACTTTAATTTAACGAGCTTTTAATCGTCCAATCCTTGGATTTAATTAATTGCTACTTGACCATTCCTAAGTCTTTATTTATATGTACTATAATATTATAAAGAGGAAAGATTTGAACCTTCGTTTGTTTGTTTGTAGTTATATAAACTAAAAAAAAACCGTTGAACCGATTTTAAAAGCTCCTTCACCAGTAGGAAGCTACATGATTCAGCAAGGGCTATATTCCATTCCGACATTCCCACGGGAATGGCAGGCGAAACTGCGGCGAGTCACTAAACACCTAAACAGGTGAAACATAGATAGATCAAAATATATAATAATTTACATAACCAATCGAATAAAGGTTTACATTCATGAATAATTTAATACTAATCAATTTCTCTCAATAACATTTTTTTCATTTTTTTATAATTAAACAAATTGCTAGAATATAGATTTATGCAAGAGAAAGGGATTTCTTTTCTTTGAAAGTCCTAAGCATTTCGTGGTAAAACGTCAGATAAATAATGAGAACGTGATACAAATAATGTAAATTCATCATTTGGTAATACGAGTTTACCATTCAATATTTAATTTTACAGAATTGCTCCGATATATATGATGCCATAAGTTAAAATAGGATACACATTACCAAAATCACCGAAAATAGTTAGGTATAAGTAAAGCGTAACATTATTTGAGATCTTGTTTTTGATACTTTATATACCTATAGCGTCTATAGATACACCAAGTAAATACTTTCATTATTGCTATTATTTTTGAGTTTGATTCATATTTGTTTAAGTTCAACCAGTCTCATCTGAGGTAACGAAATTGAATTAATTTAATAATCGTGGAATGAATTACGCACGCACTTCAGACGTACAACTATATTGTTCCCAGTTTGTAAATTATCTTTAAATAATTTTAAAGAAACACGGCACTGCGCCAATTTCGAGTCGGTTGAGCAGTAGGTACGTGACTAACTACATCGTCAAAAGCTTCCAACATATCTTTCTTTTATTAATTGCGCTTAGTATACCACACCATAAGGACCATGAAAATTGCTAAGATAGTAAATAGGTATTTTTCTTTAAACTTCTATTGGTATTAAGTAAATTGTTATATTTTTAAAGGTCATAAAGATTATAAAATATTACTTTCTCAAAAATCAATCATTTGAATTTCTAGGTCTTATTAAATCAAATCAAATAGGTAATGATTTTTTTACCGCAAATTTATTTTATATGGGAATGCTTAAGTCTCAAAGCCCACATAATGAATCAATAGACTTCCCAGTTACATGCACCGGGATACCGACAACGCCACTGCTTCCTTGAGATTCAATTTTGTACAAAATTTGTATCAGTGTATTTGGAATAATAACAGTCTAGTACAGTTTATGATTTACCTTCCTTTAGTCCTGTTAACCACTATTCACCATATAGAACCCATATGTCATGGTTATGGCTTTCGACTATTATTGCAGTGTCATTAATACTAACATTGTGGTTGGTTTAAGGTCATATACAAAGGAAATTAGTTTCAAAGTCTAAACAGATTCTGTTCCGCTTGATATTAGTAGGTTTATAGCCTGATGTATAACTCTGCTACTAGTGCTCCCTTTTTCTGCATGAATGGCAGATTTTAATGTTCTACAGTACTCTCATAACAAGAAACTATATATCTGTAATTTTACTACATATTATTTTATAAAGATATCACCCCCCTTTATGTAAGGATTTCATGTACCTACTTGGTATCCTACTTAGTATAACTTTACATTGCCACTTCAATCTCTTTTCATACTTTATATAGTTCTATGAAAGCTCTATACTTACGCATTTTTTTATTTACATCAATAAGTAAGAAACCATTTGTAAAACAAAGTTAACAGGTTCATGATGTCGGTGTTATTCTAGTGGTTTCCATAAGCAGGATGCTGGTCGTAGTAGACAATTGGTAGTAAACATTACATTAAAAAATGCTTTTTGTATTTCTGATATATACAGAATATAAATACTTAAGTCGCGAGCTAAGACCTTTCTCTGTTCGATAACTACTCTTATGTAATATCCAAAATCGTTTTAATAACTAATAGTTTTAATATATTTTTAAATATGGCAAATCTAGACTTCGAAACACTACAGTCACATAATACATCAGCAAGGTTTAAATCGGAGACAATATTTGGGAGTTACGAAATTACACAATTATGTCTTAATATTTAATGCCGATAGTAATTTATATACACACTCCGCCCTTCCACTAGTTTCCGTAGAAGATGCAGCAACTGATAACCTAGAATCACTTTGACGATCCAAAGGGAAGGAGACGGCTCAGAACAACGAGGCATCGGTGACGGAGTAGGTGATCTGCTCCTCTATTCGGGTGCCGCCTTCTTCCTTCACTTGTCTACGTTTGATGACCTCGGAAACATAAGAACAAATAAATGATATTAGTGCATTGTGTTTTATTTATCCTTCTAGTCAATGTAGTTAATTAGTCAAAATACTTAAAAAAGTTAAACTTCTATAGCAAATTCACTGGATTATTCAACTCTACCATATCCAAGAGGAACATTATTCATAAACATTTATCTCTCAGACGATCAAAGGTCAAATTTGATGTCAACGCAAGAAAAGTGCATTCGTGACACCAAAGGTCAAGCAAACTAGGAAGGTACTTGAGAGGTCAGCTTTTAATCATTTTGCATCTGGTGCGGTCTGCGAGAGGAATGCGTATGAATCCAAGGTTAAGTATGGCGAGACATATAATGTTTAACCTTCTTTTATATTCTAAAATAAAGAGCGGCTAGCTTGTTCATAATTATTAATTATATGTCTCCTGCCATAATTATATGTCGTTTAATTACGTGTGAGCCACGCCACACACATAGCATAATTAACTAAAAATAGTTTAGTCAGGGCAGGACAAAGGTGATGTCCAAAAATGTATGAGGTCTGGGCCACGTCTCCGTATAGTATACCAAAAAATAGATAACGATACGATAAACAGATTCTAATAATTCAATTTCTTTAAAATCGCTTTGTTTTCTGGAAGGAACATTAAATAAAATGCAAAATCACATAACAATTCATCATGGCGGAAGAATGAAGGTGTCATTTGATGTTGTTTGTCTGGTCTGTCCTGCGCCGCCACTGTCAGCTGTCGGTCAGTTGAATAATGATGACAACAACACACAGCACAGAGCAGAGCAGAACAGAACTCAAGTCAACTACAGTGACACTGACAGTTTTTTACGAAGAGTTTTATTTCACGCCTTATTTCGAGTAAAAAATATTGCTTTGTTTTTATTAATAACCATTTAACCGTGCATTCTATAATATTATTTATATTTTTCTCAGAATCTGTAAATTTTTCTCCATCTCTGGGGATGGTGCACACAGACGTGGCCCATTTTGGGACATGTCCTTTAGTCATTTATCAAATTCATTCCTTTAATAAGTCAAGACTTGTACTATTTGAGAGTAATTCACTTATCTGCTATAACTTTATATAAAATTTTATTTATTTATTTTTTTTGGGTTCCGTACCCAAAGGGTAAAAACGGGACTCTGCTACTAAGACTTCGCTGTCCGTCTGTCTGTCTGCCCGTCTGTCTGTCTGTCTTGTATTTCGTACCATATATAATTACCAGAGTAAATTATATCATGGCAAACGGTAATGTTTCATATTCTATTTGGTTGAACTGGTTGCTTGATAATGGCATTTCGACGGAATACGTCATACTTAATCGGTAACCTATTGCTTATATTGAGCAAACGAAAAGATCTTCAGGTGACGATCGTTTTCCTACTCCGACCGCACATATTGATACTCAACAAGCGGTTACTACTGTTGGCACACATGGCTTAATCATTAGAGACTCGCATTAGTGGATCTGTAGCTGAATTTGGATTAGTGATCTATAGCTCCGATACGACAAATCAATGTTAAGTTATCCTAATCATAAACGGCTCACATGGCCGACATATTCTTAGTCTACATGGTTACTCAAGCTAAGACGCACATGGTCTGCTATGGAACTGCGTAAAGTCAATCGTATCCATTTGACAGCTTTTGATTACATCATAATAAATGTCATTCCATACAAATTGCAGCCGACTGAATACGATATGAACCGTCAAACAAATACGACTACCCCACGCAATTGCACACCTGATTATTAGCGACACACATGGCCGACTCGTAGCTCACATGGCTACTCAACTGAGCTATAGGCACACATGGCCCGATTTTAAGCGACACACATGGCCTGATTTCAAGCGACACACATGGCCTGATTTTAAGCGACACACATGGCCTGATTTTAAGCGACACACATGGCCTGATTTTATGCGACACACATGGCCTGATTTTAAGCGACACACATGGCCTGATTTTAAGCGACACACATGGCCTGATTTTAAGCGACACACATGGCCTGATTTTAAGCGACACACATGGCCTGATTTTAAGCGACACACATGGCCTGATTTTAAGCGACACACATGGCCCGATTTTAAGCGACACACATGGCCTGATTATATCATTACTTTTGTTAAGCGACTGAATAATGAATCTCAAATTAGCTATTCATTCATGATTCTGTCTACTGTTTACGGTATGTAATATGTCCATTACTATCTAATAATTGAATAAGAATATATTAATCAACGGATCCTAATCGGGCTTTCTTTTTCTTGACAAACTATTTTATTAAAATTGCGTGGTCATAGAAACCAAGGAATCAAATATTGAACATTTGAACTCATTCCTTTTTTTATTTATTTTGAATTCTCGTATCTCGTTTAGTTGAACTGGTTCTTCTATTCTGGCGCGTAACATAGCTACCAAAGAGTAGCCTTGATCAAGCCTGTCACACGCCAAAACATCGTAAAATCTATAAATATTTTTTGTTTTTGTGTAGTCCATAGTCAATGTGCTAAGAAGGTATACCCTCATCGCGGAACAGCTATCAAAGAGTTGCCCCGATCAAACATGCTCAAACGACAAAGGTACCCTCCCCGTCAGCAACACAGACAAATAATCTTTTATATTTTGTAGAAAGGAATAAGTTCAACTAATTTTAAAAACAAGGAATCAAATATTTAACACTTAACCTCATTCCCTTTTTATTTTGCATTCTTGTATATCGTTTAGTCAAAGTGGTTGTTCATTTTTGGCGCGTAACATAGCTATCAAAGAGTAGCCCTGATCAAGCCTGTCACACGCCAAAACATCGTACAATTCATAAATAAATTCTTTTAGCTGTGTAGTCCATGTGCTAAGAAAGTATACCCTTATCGCAGATCATCTATCAAGGAGTAGCCCCGATTAAACATGCTCAAACGACAAAGGTACCCCTCCCGTCAGCAACACAAACAAACGAGATTTAATCTTTAATATTTTGTAGAAGGGAATAAGCTCAACTGATTTTACAAAACTTCTAGAAAATAACTGTACATACCTCGTAACTTAACTTCGTTGTGGGTCGCGGACGTCCCCGCTTCTGAGATTTTATGAAATAAAATCTCAGCAGTAAAGGTATCCATTTATTAACACTTAATTCGTACAATCACTGTTTAACGTCCTTTCGAGTCGACAACTCAAACACGACTGACTGTCCGGCGCGCGTTCGTCTAGGTTCCCACCATATCATCCGAAAACAGTGGCGCCGCGCCGGCGCTTTCTCAATTTAGAAATGAATAGTGTTGCCAGAATGACAATTACAATTCCTACTAAACTTATATTTTAATTAGTTTTAATCATTACTTTTTGAAATACGACACAAGGTTGAGAAAGATCGTCACCATCGTTTAATAGGGTATTTGACAGAATTTTTTTATTGAAATATAAGCAACACAACATAAGCATTTAATGTCAAATATCTTGCATATTTTCCGCGATATAGAGCATCAAACTTTCTAATTAGATAAGGAGAGCGCTACCAGCCAGTGACGTCACATGCTAGTAGCGCCATACTCTCGCCATAGAAAATTTCCTTTTAGAAAGAGATAGCTAAAGTCACAATTAAGTAGCTCATTATTCGCTTGTTATAATACAGATTAAATTTCTATTTTCACATTTGCTATTCAATAATGTTATATTTCTGAATGTCATAATTAAATATCTACATTTCAACAACAGTCAAATACTCTATTATTCGTGTTTTCGCAAAATCTCTAGTATTTCCACAAACAATTGTATTATCAAATTAACCTACGACATTACACAAATTGTTGGCATAAGTAAACACCTACAACAGTTTTTATTTATTTCCGTGTTGATTAAGCTTTACAGCATACTACGCAGTTATAAAGGCTATGTAAGGGTGGCTACTACGCATTTTGAAACTGCGTATTATACCCTTACAATTGTTTTTATCAGTAACGCCTTAAATCACTAACGGTCGCGCAACAAAAGTTTTAATAAATTGTAAATAGTTTGTCATGTTGTTTGTTTATATTTCATACCTATTTTACAAGCATTTATTAACTTGCCATGTTAGTTAGTTAGTTAGTTTGTTAGTCAGTGGGGGCCAAATCTTGCAAGCTTAATTTGACCAACTTCCCAGTGTCCGATGGAGCTGAAATTTTGTATACAGGTTTGGTTCAGATGACAATACAATATTAAAGTACAGTCAGCAAAAAAGCTTGTCAATAAAATGAAATTTTTACTAAATTAAATAAGTTATTGATTTCTTGTCAAATATATTAGGTATTATTCAATAAAACAGAATACAATCATATCGTTGTATTATAGTCATAAAAATAGTTAACATAAAATATTTTTACTTTTTTGCATTCTAAATGTAATTTTTATTATTGAAAATGAAGGCAGGCGTACCGGTTTTGGTCACTGTACCGGTTTTGGCCACTTTTTGGTCTAAAACTTTTCTAACAACTTTTAGCCATTTTTGATAAAGGCAATTAAAATAAGGTATTTTAAGGTAATAATAACAACCGTTAGAATTCCTTATGTCATAAGATTTTTTTTCAATAAATTCCATTTTCTGTTTGGAAAAATGTTTTGTATGAAAATTTTAAGAAATTTGTTTTGGATGAAATACTTTAAAAACCTTTGTTTTTTACAATTATATTGTTGTTTTGCAATTGACTGGTTTCTAGCGCATTAGAATATATTGATTTTAGCTACCTGGGTTTGGTTTTGATTTTTCGCAATACTTACAAAAGTTTAACTATCAGTAAGTGGCCAAAACCGGTACATTTGACACCTCTCACACATTATGTGTAATATAAAAAAAACTATTTTACTTTTATAAATTTGAAAAATGTACCTTTAATAAAATTACATTTAATAATCCGAGAAAGTGTTTTATTTAAATGAACAGTTCGCGCAGAAATCTAAGATGTGAATGGAATTACGGCGAAAGTTATTTTTTTTATTATATTATATCAAGTTTAGCCTAGTCAACGAAGAGATATAGAGGGAAATGTTTGGAACACAATTTTTGACCTTGGAACTTTGTTTGGGCTAAAAGTTTTGTATAATACTGTATATATTTTACCGGCCAAACCCGATTTCTGACAAACTAGTTTTTCCTAGGCCAAACTAGTTCATCGCGTTGACATTTCAGAGAGCGAGTTTGCCTCGGAAGTCCTGTAGAACACGTGATTGGTTAAAATGGTGGTTATTTTTTTTGTGTCATGTTCTACATCTACAGGTCTTCCGAGGCAAAGTCGCTCTCTGAAATGTCAACGCGATGAACTAGTTTGGCCTAGGAAAAACTAGTTTGTCCTAAAATCGGGTTGAAAAAAAAATGAGACCTTCGAAAAGCCCCCCCCCCGGATTAAGGGCTACGGGTGGGGACTTTTGCTATGTTTACCTTCTTATGCCATTAGCCCAAACAAAGTTACAAAGTCAAAAATTGTGTTCCAAGCATTTACCTCTATACTGTTTTTCGAGTGTTCGTTGATTTTTACTTCCACATAATTAGCGTTTTTCTGACAGGTAGAGATTTTAGTACGTTTTTTCATCAATAGATGTCGCATTTTAACCTCAGCTGTCAAAAATTGTATACAAGGTAATGATAAAGGCATGTTATAGACCATAAAGATTGCTCACTCCACGAAGCTCGACTTAATACTGAGGTTCATGGCTCACTCGCTCAAACAAAAATAATCTATGCTTTCTGTGTCATTTTGTCTTTGTTTGTCTCGTCAGTGTCACAGGGTAAAAAAAGTATAGTCAGTGTGTTTTGTTCGCTTCTGTTTGTGGTTCGTTGTTTTCGTTTGTATTTTCCGTGGATTATTATAAACGACGACTTTGGCTTTTCCTTCTGGTGCCTGTCCTGACGACTCTTCTATGCATGATCAGATAAGGGCTAGCGCGCATGGGTGACTTAGATACGCGGCAATTTAATTGTCACTGTCGCCGGCCGTCTCTTCGCCGCGAAAAGATGCGCACACGAGAGCGACAGCAACACAACTTTTTTGTAATTTTTGCTCGCAGTCATCAACATGGATTTCGAAGAGGCGGTTGTGGTCTGTGCACTTGTCTAAAAAAGCCGAAGAACCTGGAAACCTGGAATAGCTGCTGGCAAACTTCTCCCTAAACTTAAGATTTAGCATGAACATCTGAATATTCTTTTAAATTTTTATTGTATAACAGTTATCAATATCTTCTTCTACTACTGGCATTTTAAAAAGTATTTTAATAATATTAAGGATATCCTACTTCCTACTTATCCTACTAATATTATAAATGTGAAAGTTTATATGTTTGGATGTTTGTTACTCAATCACGCCAAAACGGCTGAATGGATTTGGCTGAAGTTTGGGATACAGATACTTTGTAGCCTAGAGAGGAACATAGGCTACTTTTTATCCCGAAAAAATATCACATTCCCGCGGGATAACGTCGTGTAGTCCTAGCGGGCGAAGCCGTGGGCGGAAAACTAGTTAACTATATTTTAGATCGATAGTAGGAAGCGTATGTAGATTTTCCGTTACTACACACTATCATCGCTATCACTCCGGGCGACGGTTGAGTAGCTAAGTACTGGCCTACCGGCAACTTATTTGTCGCCGTGCGCGCACTTGCATTGAAACCAATAGAGAAGGAGACAGTTGCGTCGCGGGCTTGTCTTCGAACCCGCGGACAAGAAAGTCTCCTGGGTCATTATTCTGTGCCCGGGTGTCGCGTCGCTACGTGCGCGCACTTTCATACTATCCTGTAGACTTGATGCGAGTGACAAAATAGTTGCGGAGACAAAACTTTGAGTTTGCCTTTGCGATTTGGACAAGACGTTTGAACGGGATTGGCCGTGCCGTGCATCATGGACAAGGACTACGGATCGTGGTCACTCGCTGCTTTGAAAGCAGAGCTGAAGAAAAGAAATGCGAAGCTTACGGGGAAAAAAGCTATTCTTGTGCAAAGGTTCATAGTTTTTATTTAGTTATCTATGTTGTTTGTATGGTTTTTTATGTTAAACTGCAATCTCAATCTTTATTTATTAAATAATAAAATTTATTTCTCTTATTGATAGAACCACATACTACTTATATACTACCAACACAGTAAATATATATGCTAATATAAACTGTGCTACCAAACTATATCTATGGCTACCAACGACTATAAAATATATAATAGTTTGACAGCTGACTCGAAATAGTGACATCTATTAAAAGATTTGGAACTAATTTTGACGTATTATCTGTCAAAGGAAAACCGCTCATTTGAGAGTTATCGCCTAACCTGGCAACACTACACGATTGTTTATTTATATAGAACAAAGAGTAAAGTGTATAGATCAACAATCTTTTCTGTTCCGGTGACAGCAGCGCTGGTTGGACAGTGCAACTTGACAGTAAAATGACATTATGAACAAAACACGTTAGTTCCAGTTTTGGCCACCAGAACAGAACACGTTGACGTAATCGACTGCAACGTTGCCGCTTTTCCAAGGAGCATGGCTTGTTACAAGTGCAACGAGTGAGATAGAAGATGGCTTTGGTCAATCCCATACATTTTCTTTCTGTTCAACTGGCGATATCGATATTAAAAAACCACTTGTCTAGGGGGGGCTGGTTTGAATAACGACAGTTTTTCATGCTTATGGCTACTATGCTCCCTTTCGAGACGTTCCAAACGATAACAGATTAAAATTCTAAGCGCTCGCTCAAGGAGAGGTGGCGTTGATGCGTCACATTGACTTATTTGATTAGACGTCTATTGTGAGCGCGCAATCAAAAAAATCGCTCAAAATCGCTACTTTAAGTGAGTGCAATTGAAACGTTCCCACAAATACTATAAAGAGACTAGAAAATAATCGAACCATTCGCGAATAGAACCCACCGTGCAAATACCACCTATACATTATTTATAGGCTATAAAAACGCAACAAAGGTAAAGGTTCGGACCCCGAACCGTTCGCATATGTTGGAAATCTACCTACTCGTAAATCCCTTTTATATGATACAGGTAGACCTATTACCCATGAAATTACGCTGTTAAGGCCGAATCGATTTGCCAAGTTTTGAAAAAGGCTAGCTAGTTCGTCCACTAAACCGTCATTATTTATTATTTAGACTATCCGTTAGTAAAACTTTTTACAGCAGATAACTATAGTGGAAAGTCCCAATAATCTATAGTAAACGATAGGCCTAGCTTGGTTGTGCTATTTAGCAACTATCGCCATTTTGTTTTACTTACCAAAAATATCTAGAGCTCCTGAATATGCCTATTTAGTGCCGGCCGTTACTTTTCTTTAATTTTTTTTCGTCTATATTTTCTGCATATTGCCCTCTATTCTCAGCAAACTTTCAAAATAGAAATAACCGTCATTTGTAAGGATTTTTAATACTAATATTATAAAGAGGAAAGATTTGATTGTTTGTTTGTTTGCATCGAATAGGCTCCGAAACTACTGGACCGATTTAGAAAATTCTTTCACCATAAAGCTACATTCTTCCCGAGTGAAATAGCCTATATTTTATACCGAATTTCACGCCAGCGGGTACCACGCGGGTGAAACCCGAGGATTCGCTAGTCGTTTAATAATTTACTACATTTTGAAACCAAATCTTAAACCAAAAACGACAACGAAACAACATCTAGATTCTTCCTTGTACGCTCTAAGCTGTATGCACAACAAGACCAATTTTACCAATCTGTGGATAGCGGTGTGGGTTGCACTTTTATAAAACTTTAGTTATAGATAATTTCATTTATTGTAATATTTTTTTAGTGACAACTGTTAGTTATCCCAAATAAAGAATTAATAAAAATAAAGACCTTTTCTTTAATGAACAAAGTTAGTAGCATTCATCGATACATAATGCTGAAGGTGGAAGCGCACTACTACCAGAATCTTCTACCACTGAGGAACTGGCTATGTTATCACTAATTGCGGGAACATAACAATGCTGAAAACATCGTCTTTATGGCGTAAAGATTGTGGTAGCTATAACTAACCAGGCATACTTAGAACAAGTCCTACCACTAGAGATGAAAATGACCAAAGTGACTGAATTTGACTGACTGTCAATTACGGTCAAATTGGTCAAAAACGGTCATTTACGGTCAAAAAGGGTCATATATGGTCAATATGATCTTAAGTTACTTTTAATATTTATTTTGAATAAACATGTACAAAAGACATTGTCGGTTGACAAAATGGCAAAAACGCAGCGCCCGCGCCACGCTGCGTCACGCGCAGTTGATACTTGTCACGACTTACACCACCGCAGTGTCCGCAGTATGAGTAAACAAAGAGTAAATTTAATTTTCTTTACCTAACAAATACTTAAATATAGATAGTGCGCCAGATAAGTCTGCGCGCGGTCGAAATCGAATACTAATCTTCTAAAAAACCTCAGAACAAAAAAACGTACTGTAACTAGCGCCAAAAACGCCCCAGTCGCGTGCAGAGTTATCTGGAACTCACTCTACCTACTACTTTTTTTGAAAACATGACATAAACATCAGAGAAACTTCTCCTCCAAGAACACAGAATATCAATTTGTTTTTTATTAATTATAAGTACTGAAATTGTGTCGCGATGTTGGCGGAATTGGCAGTCATGTAAATAGTTGTGACTAGGTTTATTTAGTCACTTCAGTTAGAATTAATTAATACCTATGTTTAAGTCAATTTCATTGAATTTGACAGTAAATGACCGGTCAAATACGGTTTCTGACAATCGTGACTGGTCAGATTCAGTCATTTTACATCTCTACCTACCACCAACCAAGCCGAATACAATATGTACCCCCACTGGAATCAACCCCGGGACCTCTGGGTCTTATACCAGTGAGGCGGTTAGTGGCATTTAATTGAATCAGGCGTCACCTGGCCCAAGTTCCTACCCTATGTGAAAAATAAATATTTATAGCTTACTTCCGCAAAGTTTCATGCACGACCTAACAACTTCTGAGGATGCCCCGGGTTGGGGCGAAACACGTGCAGAGTAGTAGTAGTAGAGAAGGTGCAGGGAGTGTCGCTGTCTTGTTATATGCAACTGCAGGTATTGTGCACTTATAGTTTCGTGGTGTGCATGTGTATTTTATTTGAGGGTGGGCGGGCGGTGTATCTTGCATGTTTTGTTTTTTTGCAGAAGTAAGCTATACTTACATTTCTTTTTTCACGGCGGTTAATGGCTTCTAGACCGACATTGATGATGCTATGTCCGATGTCGCCTTTGATACCCCGCTAGGTCAAATACAAACAAATCGTCTAAATTGTGTCCAGTGTTTGATGCGTGTAATGTACACGCCGTGTATGTAAAGCCGCTGTTACAGATTTCTATTGTAGAAATGTTCTTTGGAACTACGTACCTACTTTGGAATGTAACTGATTTATTTATTCACAGCCTTCTCTATTGTCTTCTAGGAGGCTGTGATTTATTCATAGCTGGTGTAAAAACTTTAATAGCGTGAGACAGGTATCCATATAATTTTATCGATGCTGCTTTGACGTCGCTGTGACGGTAAGCCGCGCGTCATGTTTGTTTGTTACACGTTTTTTTATTGACTCGTTTTGAATTCAATGTCATTTTATTATGGCACAATTTCAGTGGCGTGTATGTAGGCAAGGACGAGCCTAAAACATTAAGTGTTAATTGTTTTGTATTCATGATTTGGCGAACTCTAGTTTGGCAACATTAATATCCAAGGTGTAAAAAAATGAACGGTAATATAAGTAATACTTACTAGGGCTTGTACGTAGGGTTTTTACTGTAGGGAGTAATTCTGCCAATGAAACTGTAAAACTTTTCTTTGAACATGGGTCAAAATTTTTTGAAAAAAAAAAACGTTTTCCTTTTCAAAAGTATAATCCAACCTGGATGTCGATTCTGCTACGTGATGCAATAGTTCATTTGTAGTATTTTTTTACACACTATTTAGAAGAATTATGACAGTATGATGTTATGTGAATGCACTTAGTGTGTGTTGTGAACATCAGTAGTATTGTGAAAAAAGTACATATTTCTTGTAAATAGTGTGTAAAAAAGCAATACAGTTGAACTACAATTGAAACAAGATTGAGACACAATTATGACTTAACGTATGCAGAATCGGGCCCCTGAGCTAGCTTGAATCGGACAGCGACATTTTTTTTCAAATTTCGGTCTATGTTTCTAAGAAAACGTAGGTATTGCAGTAACATGGGTAAAATGCAAGTAGCTACTACAAATTAACTTTTTTTTACTTGAGATGTTATAAAATGTTATGTATTTTATACTATTCTTGTAATTAGTAAATTATTTTATTTGTTATGTTTACCGTTACATGAAAATCTCTGGCAAGTTTATTGCGCCTGTTCTTCTTGTCAGTTAAAAAGTCTTGAATGTGCGGCAGGGAAATGTTGACGATTCATACATATGAACATATTTATCATGTTTTGGTATGATTTGTGATTAAATAATAATATATAATAATAAATTATATTTATTCAGATAACATTGATCCATATTTGTTAGTACCAATTTATACTTAGAGACTATGTTAGTTAAGAACATTGCAACAAATTAATTAAATTAGACGTCTTCGAATCACATTAAAAATTTCATTCAAATCATATACTTACTTAAAATTTTATTTTATTGCCCCAATCACAAATTTTTAAAATAATTTATTATTATTTTTTCAACAACCATTAGTTTAAATTTTTCATCTTTAATCCGACTTCATAGTCAACATAAATAAAAAATCTCAATTTTCTGGCATCAATATCATCATCTATAACCTACCTACCACAGAACACGGAAAGATTTTTTTCTCTTGTATTGATTTAACTTGGGTTTGGTTTTGATTTTTCGCTATACTTACAAAAGTTTAACTATCAATAAGTGGCCAAAACCGGTACATTTGGCACCTCTCACACATTTTGTGTAATATACAAAAAACTATTTCACTTTTTTAAATTTGAAAAATGTATTTAAAAAGGTAGATAAATCCTACTAATATTATAAATGCGAAAGTTTAGATGTTTGGATGTTTGGATGTTTGTTACTCAATCACGCCATAACGGCTGAACGGATTTGGGTGAAATTTGGAACACAGATACTTTGTAGCCTGGAGAGGAACATAGGCTACTTTTTATCCCGGAAAAAATCACATTCCCGCGGGATAACGTCATGTAGTTCACGCGGGCGAAGCCGCGGGCGGAAAGCTAGTTATCTATAATTTAAGATATAATTTGTGTCTTAAGCCCCCAGTACACGATGTATTGGTCATGGTCGCCGACCATGGTCGGCCAACTTGTACTGGGGGCTTTAAATACCTAAGACCATTTAGTACTTATTGCTTAAAAGTCAAAAAATCCTTAAAGTTGCCACAAAGGGTACCTCCACAGAACACGGAAAGATTTTTTTCTTACTTTCCATGTTCTGTGGTACCTACATTATAAGAATCTAACTACCCAACTTATGATGATACTTACAACCGAACAAAGATTATGAAAATCCTGAAGTATCAAAAAGAACCGTTAAAGGTCCCCAAGTACTTAAAGATACCCGCTTATCTCACAAACTGAAGGAAAGCGCGGAAGTGTAATTTAAGTTTGTTAGGGGCCAGTGCGAAAGTTTGTCTTAGTCTAACACCATAATAGGATTAACTTTTCTAACCATTATGTGCTCTGCAATGTTGTATTAGAACATTATATGACCCATAGCCGAGAAATGTGTACAATGTCAATTAAACAGTTTTATATATCCTTACTTTTCCTTATCCTTACTTATATTATAACTGCGTCTCTGTCTGTCTGTGTGTTACACAATCACACCTAAACTACTGAACCGATTTGAATGAATTTTGGTATAGAGATAGTCTAGAGCCTGAGAAAGGACATAGGCTACTTTTTATTCCTGAAAAATATCACCTTCCCGCGGGATAACGTCGTCGTGTAGTACACGCGGGCGAAGCCGCGGGCGGAAGGCTAGTTTAACATAAATAAATAACTTAAGCTACCTAACTAAACTTTTACACTACCTTTTTTTTTTTTTTTTTTTTTTTTTTTTTTTTTTTTTTTTTTTTTATATATAAAATGTAATATAGAAAAGATGTTAAATTTTTTGTTTGTTTGCAATATATGGGTCAGGCCGTAGATTTTGCCACAAATAGCGCAATGGTGACGCAAAATTTTCTACGAGTCGGTCGCACAAAGTGGCGCAAAATGGTAGCGCAAAATTATTAAGGAGCACGTACATTAATGTGATTTTATTTAACAAACCTGCCGGCCTAGCATGAGCGGCTTATAGCGCGCGATATGATATGGTACGGCAAGTTGTCTTGCTTACCCCACTAAGGTGTAAGCAAGACGGCATGCCGTACCATATCATATCGCGCGCTATAAGCCGCTCATGCTAGGCCGGCAGTACTAACAAGAGGTATTGCATCAAACTAGAAAAAGAAACACGATGTTGGTATATGTTTAATTAATAATTAACAATAATGTACCTATGAGTAATTCTTTTTTATATATTGCGCACAATGAAAAGTTAAACAGGATGACAAAAACTAGTAAGTATGTATGATTTGTTCAATTTACAAAAAAAAATACATTTAATTTGTTAGATGGAGGATTTGGTATTATTCATTATTAATTATATGTATAAATATAATACAACTTTAAATTTATTTCAACTCTTTTCAATGTTTGAGAGTCCATTACTTCGACTCTAGCAACAACCTGCTTGAAGTATCACTATTAAAAGGACTTGCCAACCATTTAGATGCCAAAAATAAAAAAAAATAGATCTGTCAATAATGAAAAAAGTTAGATGGGTTTAAAAGTTAGTATGAAAGTGACGAAATTCCAAAACTTATAAAATAGGTACAAAATAAAAAAAACTTTGGACCTAGGTAAAATCTTTGGGGCTGGTTAGGTAGCAGACCACCGCACCTACCCCTATTTTCGTATGTTTAACGTTCTGCCGAACACCCTGTACTTATAGAATATTAATAAAAGCTAACAAATCAATTAATAGTAATGCTAGTCATGTTTTTAGCGGAATTACAGCTAAAAGTAATTTCAAAATAATAAAAACACTTGAAAACCTTGTGTGCATGCACTATTATTCAATAGCGTAAAATAAGTGGCGCAATTTCTACGCAACCGGTATCGCAAAGTGGCATAAAGGCAGTTTTGCGGAACCGAGGCGCAAATGAAATCGATTATAACTCTTAAAATATATTATTTTACAAGGCTAATTTAACATATACAGATCACACACATCTAATTACACCATGCGCAAAAACAATTATAAGTTTTAATCAAGAACTTACCTTGAAATCTCAAAAAATGCACTCTGCAAAGTAGGCGACACTTTTCACTTTGATCGGAGTTGACACCGAAATGTCAAAAAATATGGTCGTCAACGCTGCATTGACCATAGAATACGATTCTTTGGCGATGCCAGCACTCAAACAAAATATTAATAAATGTTTTAAAACCATAATATGGGTGAAAATGGTTGCGCAATATAAGTAGCGCAAAGAATTGGTTTTTCAAAAAAAAAAACTTATTGCCGAAAATTTATCTTTTTTCTTAGGAAATACGCAAAAATATTAAAGGAATGGCAACCTTATTATTATTTTATAACGTCAAATCAACAGCTCATCAATAAGTTAAAAAATGATAATTTTATCGATGTTTAAGCTGGACACCTACCCATGCGGATTCGCGGTTTTTATAAAAAATCCATCACTTTTGGGAGGGAAATGTCAAATAGTTTTCCAAATCTATAAACTTATCCAAATATCTATATCTGCCTTGGTTTGCTATTTCTTAGGAAACACGATGATAAGATTGAGAAATTTCTAAGAGTACTATATTTAAAATTATATGAGGCGGAGACTTTTGTACCCTCGAATGTGGCAAAATCTACGGCCTGACCCATATACACTATGTATAATGCATAAACTCTCTCTCTCTGGGGTCGGTCCCTCATGTCTGAGGATCGTGGTCAGCATCAGGGTTGCATCTGGAGCGGATGATTTGCCTCCACCGGTCACGGTCCAGCGCGTCTCTTACGACCGTGTGTAGTTTTGAAGATGACGAGTCTTTTGCTTGGTCGGTCCATCTTGTAGGTGAGCGACCGCGCGATCTTTTGCCTTCGGTGCTCCCGACCACAATTAGTTTTTCTAGGCTGTCGTCACCTCTGCGTACCGTGTGACCGAAATACGAAAGAATGCGTTGCTGGCATATGGTTGATAGGCGAGTTTTAATTTGGAGCTGGGTTAGGATTGATGCATTAGTGCGCTTCGCTGTCCAAGGTATTCTTAGCATTCGCCTCCAGCACCACATCTCGAATGCATCAATCCTTTGCCTTTCTCGGGCGAGAATTGTCCACGTTTCAACCCCATACAGAAAGATTGGGAATACCAAGGCTCTTATCAATCGCATCTTTGTTTTTATACCAATTCCTCTTTTCTTCCAGATGTTGTTCAAACGGGTCATAGCATCCTTTGCCATCCCGATGCGCCTTTTTATCTCGGGTACACAGCTGCCGTCGTTGCAGATTTGGGAGCCGAGATAAATGTAGTGGTTGACGGTGCTAATGCCAGGAATGTTGCAGGTGACATTTGATAACGTTCCGGCTCGATCCACTATCATCACTTTGGTTTTCGCTCTGTTTACTGCGAGACCAACGTTGCCACTCTCCACCTCGAGTCTATGGAATAGCTCACACATATCTTCCATAGATGTTGCCAGAAGTACCGTGTCGTCAGCATATCGAAGATTTGACAGTCTCTTTCCGCCTATAGGGAAACCCTTCTCCCAATCTTCAATGGTCCTCCGAATGCATAAACTACTTGACCGATATTGATGATTCTTTCATCTCGGTAGAAAACTACATAATCCGCGAGTCATAATTTACCTCGATATTCTTAAGCTTCTTACCCGTTCTGGTAGCTAGCATTGGCCGAAAAATAATTTTATTACATAATATGATTCCCAAATCATTTAATAAATTGTAATCGAATAGATAAATGAACTCATGTGACGTACAGTCAGCGACAAATTCGGTGGACCACTTCCTACTTATTTTCGTGTGGTTGGCCTCTAACCATTCACTTGCACTCCATATCCCTAATTGCACTACCCTCAGTGAACGCAAATACACGGTATTTTTTTTTTATCTTTCCACATAATTTCAGGGATTATTCTTCTCATGAAAACATAGAATAACCCTTGAAATTATCCGGGGTGATAAAAAATTACCGTGTATTGTATTTAATTCCTCTACTACTATAGTATAATACATAACCAAATAGTAAAAGGGTCAGCGCGTGAATGGCAATGGACCAGCCGCACGAATGGTTCACTAAATTTATCTCCGTTTGTACAATAATATGAATTTTGTCTTCGTTTTTGTTAAACCTTAATCAGTTCTGATAATAATAAAAACATTTTATTGCAATAAGAAAATTCATAACATAAGAAAACAATACAAAATCAGCACACAAAAGGCGGCCTTATTGCTACGTAGCAACTTCTTCCATTGCCTTGAGTGGAAAAGTAATCGTCTCAGGACATAAAGGGGAAGGGGGAGTGTGTGCAATTTGAAGAACATTATATTACTTATATTATATAGATATAATCCATACTAATATTATAAATGTGAAAGTGTGTTTGTTTGTTTGTTTGTTTGTCCGTCTTTCACGTCAAAACGGAGCAACGGATCGACGAGATTTTCGGTAAGGAGATATTTTGAGAGCTGGAGAGTAACATAGGCTACTTTTTATCCAGGAAAATTATAAAATAAAAATGGTAATTTTGTATAGAAAATCGATAAACAGTCGTAATATACAAAACTGTCATTCTTCCATAGCCGCTTCCAAAGAGGTATGTCAAAGAGTATTGTAATCACTGACGTTTCGTTTTAGCCGCTTTGGATTAGATACTGTATAAAAAAAAGTGTATAAAACTTCTTCGCGATTATTTATTTTCTTCTGTCTATCTATAATATGTTGGTGATACGAAGTTTTCCGGGTCCACTATAATTAATATGGCAAAACAACGTTTGCCGGGTCAGCTAGTTAAAAATAAATAGGAATAAGATAAAGAAAATTTAAAGAAAGTAGGAGAGAGAAAGGAAATATGATAGGTACTAAGAATAAGAAAGGAAATGCGTTCTGACTTGATCAAAGCTTGTAACTAAAAGCTTTAAGAGAGCGAGCCTTCCTGATACCTTCTGGAAGAGCATTCCATAATCGAACAGCATGCATAGAGAAGGAATAGAAGAGGAAATCAGTGGAATGGGGAGGAAAAACAAGAGTAAGATTTGAAGAGGAGCGTAAGGTAAGGATAACTTAAACACAGCGGGCTAATAGCCGTAATTCTATGCAGCGCGTCTTCATCGCGTTTGGGCCTTGACGTTTGACTTCGTATTGCCGTAATGACATAACGACGCACACGTCACGCAAACCTATAGTCCTACAATCCTGCCTACAATCCTGTCTGATCCGGTGACATCCGTGACAGAGGAACCACTTGCAATTCGAAATTAGCTGTCAAAATAGACTGTCGTATGAAAACTGTTTTAGTTCCAAAGATTAGCACCGGAACAGAACATGTTGTCGCACTGTCAAAGCCGCGCGTTATCAAAAACGGTCAACTGCACTTCAACTGCACGTACACTTGACTAATGCGTCATAGAATTACCGCGATCGGGGCCCAGTGCTTTAACTACTTATTTCGTGAGGTCAATGTTTCTAACGTATATTTATAAGCAACTAGCTTGAGGCTCCGCCCGGTTTTACCCGCGTAGTACCCATTCCCGTGGGAATATCAGAATAAAATATAGCGTACGTCACTCAGGAAGAATGAAGCTTTCCAATGGTGAAAGAATTTTTAAAATCGGTCCATAAGTTTAACCATAACAAACAAACAAACAAAAAATCTGATCTTTCCTCTTTATAATATTAGTATAGATAGTATATTAATATAGATGAGTCAGTTACTTATTATGTAATTTCATGTTTATTTTTATGAAATTCTCTTAGACGTCCTAAGCAAACTTTTTCAGCCGTCTGAAGGTACTTTTTTCATTTTCCGCCCAATGAAATTCTTATTTCTTCGTGAAATGGAATATTGACGCAACAAATTTTGCTAAGTGGTTTGGGACCAATTTAAAGATGTGCTGATAAAATAAGCTAGAAAAATATTCGTCGGACAGTGTCCAATTTTTTTTCACTAGTTATATGTGTGTGTAGAAGGTTGGTATTTTTTATCCACAACGGGATAGCACTCAGCACTTAGCTTATCATCACGCCTGATGCTTAGAAAAGGCAAGGCTGAAGGTGGTAGCACACTACTCCCGGATTCCTCAAACACTGAGGAACTGGGTATCTCATCTCGAGTTGTAGATCCACAAAAATGCTGAAAATATCGTTGCTATGGCGTTAGACTAAGATAAGACGGTGGTAGCTAGCCAGGTGGACCAACAAACCGAATACGATATGTTCTTACTCCCCACTGGGAATCGAACCCGGGACCTCATGGGTCTGATATAGTTTGTGTATACATGTATTAGACCACAGAGGCGGTTGAAAAATATGTGAATCGCGATTGATTACCTACACATTATTAATTTAAGTATATGTTACAAAATTTCAATTATTTAATCGCACTCGGTGTTATTGTTGATCGAAGATCGCACGATTTAAAATCGCTGTGCGGGATAGGTTTAAGTCGAGGAAGACTTATTTGCAGGCATTTTCAAAAAAGAGGGAGCATTCGATATGTTTTTTTTTTGGGTCCAGTTGTCGATAAAAAACGTGAAAAGAAGTAAAATTCAGACAGTTGAGTTGACGCGGACGAAGTCGCGGGCAACAGCTAGTATGTTATTTTTTAATATTTTCTTACAGTCACACCAATTTATGTAAGCGTATGTTAATTTCATTAAGAAATTAATAATATATTTATCGTTATCTAAAGTGTCTATGACACCATAGACACTTTAGATAACGGATAAATAATATATACCTAGATACGGAGATTTTATATTATTTTTATGCATTTACAATGCAATTTTGTAATTATAGGAAAATGTGATGTGATGTGATAGTGAAAATGTGATAGAAAATGAAATTGCATTGTAAATGCATAAAAATAATATAAAATCTCAATATGGCTGTTTCATCTTAATCGATTGTTAAACATTTGTAAAAATGTTTCTTTCGGATGCGAGGGTTTCCTCACATTGATGAAGCAACGCTGGCCTACAGCGTAGCAAGTGATAGCAAAATTCGACGAGTTGTGTAAGCCTTTCGGTAGCTTAGTTGGTCAGAGCATCGGGCCGGATTCCCGGAGGCGCAGGTTCGAATCCCGCCTGAAAGCTACTTATAGGGCTCGTGGTTTTTTACTATCACATTTTCCTATACTATACCTAGATACTTTATTATTTATACGTAAATATAGTCATCGTCATATATACGGTGCCATCCAATATGGTCAAATACACCATACCAATTGTATGTATTGTATGTATAATGGTATGGTGTGCCGAACTATTTGACCACTTTGCATGGCACCGTATATATGACGCTGACTGTACATACTTAATATATAGTCCATTCGCTTAGATAGTGTCGCTCTGCCACAATGCCGTGCGGGTGTACCGACACTATCTAACCGAACGGACTATACATTAGCCAGAAACATTATAATATTTTTGGACGAGTTAATTTGTTATTATCTCTCAATCTTCATAAGCGAGGAACTTTATCCACGTTCAGATTTCATTAAGGATCAAGTTAAAGTAATAAGTTTTCCGTTCAGGCGAGAATGTTTTTTCTTTTATATGTTACTAGCTAGACCGCGTGGTTTAGCCCGTGAGGTACCCCTTCCTGTAATAAATATATATATGATTCTTCCGTACGTGTGTTGTCATCTCATCATATCAGCTGAACGACGCCCACTGCTGGGCATAGGTGTTGTCACCTAACTCCTCTTAAACGGCTGGACCGATTTGGTTGAAATTTTGTATGTACATTTCAATGAGTTCCTGGATGGTTTGAAAATACAATTGGACCCGGTAGGTGCGCCACCTACCGTTAATATCGTAAACCAGTTTTTTTTTGTGGTGCAATTCAATATTATCCGATTTATAACCTATCTATTTGACAAGCTTTTTATTAACTTGCCATGTTAATTAGTTAGTTGTGCGGGAACGAAACCTGCAAGCTTAATTTGACCCAATTACCAGTGTCCGATGGAGCTGAAATTTTGTTTTCTCACTCATGCTCTGAAATCGTAACATTCCATGTTAACAAATAAATGTATGTCTTCGCATTTGATGAGAAAAGTTTTATACAAGCCTTGTACTGGAAGCTATTTGCATTGCCTCGAATGATGAAACAATCCTCGACAAAGCAAATTACTAGCTTCCCGTTTGCGGCTGTAATGTACTAATACAGGTTTGGTTTAGATGACAATACAATATTTAAATAACAGTACAGAAAATAATTTTTGTACTAAAAACTTATTAATACTTAAAACAACACCAACACGTTGCCTCTTAATACTCGCCCAGGCTTCGAGCCGTTTACCCAGTCATCTTTAACGGTACGATCGATATGGGCTATTTTTGTTCTGTGTCTAGACTAGAACGACTAGAAGCCTAAACAAAATTATTACAAATGGACTCAAATACCGTCTATAGATCGACAAACTTTTTTGTGTCTGTAATAGCGGGACTGTGTATTTTTTTCTATATTATTGGTAATACCCGTCGTTGTTTCCAATTTCCATAATACTAGTGCTTAAGCTACTATACTTTGGTATTGGAACAATGTATTTGATGGTGTCCAATAATTATTATTATTTCCTTCTTTCTTGTAGTAATTTAAACAGCTCTGACTTCTAAGACCTTTAGCTGGTAGCAGCGCTATGGTTAGACATGAACTTGACAACAAAATTACATTGAAAAAGCACGTTAGTTCTAGTTTTGGGCACCGGAACAGAAAACGTTGTAGCACTTTATAAAGATTATAGATATATCTGCAGCACGCATTCTATCAATCGCACCAATTGTCAAACAACTGACAGTTATGTCAAAAACCCTAGGATTACATTATAAAAGTTACAAGGATGTTCCAGTTTTCTTAAGTTAGTTGGGTTGTAATTTATTGTAAAGAAATAATATCTAGTTAATTGTAAGGAAATAAGGCGGGAGTTAGGGATAGTAAATGATACCTACTTACCACGAGTTCTGAGACAATAATAGTTATTTTTTACTAGTTATATGGTTTAAATACATGAGTACAGTACACTATATATATGTACTATACATAACAAGATTACATTCTTACATGTCCCACAATTGAGAAAAAAAATACTAAATCACTACATAGCAACTATCAAATCGAATTGATACAGTATTCAATATCATAAATATCTTATGTCTTAAGTAACATAATGAAAGAAAGAATTACATGTTTACAAACTACGAGTATGTTAAAGCATAGAATTCGTTATTCAAACGCGACAGTAACGTTTGTACATTCGACAGCACAGTTAAAAGTTGAACTGCGATAACAGCTTTTATTACGTAGGGCATAAAGGCGGTCTCAAGGTCAACATGTATAGTCTGATGTGCCGCCGTGTGCACATTGACAAACTTACACTCGGGGTACTATACTTATGACAACTCATAAAGTTGCCTTTAGTCGCATCACACACTGTTTCTTTAGATTACCATCGGCGTACTGAAGTGCAGCTAACAACCAACCACCAATATTTCAAAAATGTTTGCCTATTTAACCATAATATAGGTGCTTTCTTTTCGCTACCAAAATATGGACACTAAAAGTTTGCGCCGTTATTTTCGGCAACCGCTGGCCCGAGTCACTAGAACCTTTAAAACTGGCACTCAGCCAGCCACAACGAGAAGGTTTTACAGCACTTTAAGCCTTTATCTCTATTTTAAAGTTAACTCAAATATATGCAAGCATTTACTAAACTAACTTGTGAAATTTTGGTACACTTAATTCGCTAGAGCGTTATTATGTGACTACTATAGTGAGAATTTTCGTAGCGCTTGAGTTTTGCTACGAGCTACGGCGTAGTCTCAGTAATAAAATGAGACGGCGTTTTATTAAAGCATTTTACATTATTTAAACTCTTGAATTCTTTAGATTGGCTCATTTGGTGTATATCTCATCTCAGAGCTTTGGTTTTCTGAACTTTTTGTAAAAAATATTATAGTTATTTGAAAAATAGAATTAAAAAAACAAATAAAAAGTTTGAAAACTAGTCGATTAAAGGTTGTCAAGTCATTCTCAATGTTTTGAGACGATTCTGGGGATTTTGAGATATTCAATGTTTTCAATGATCATGCTTTTACACCTAGCCAGCGCAGCGCAGCGGTTTCATTTCCTCGAAGTTTCCTACTCTTGACGTTAAGGCGATGATTCCCGAAAATAGGGTATTTTAAATTATGGTTTACTCGCAAACCACAAGTATTCAAAATTTGGATAAAACATATGTTATTTTACAGTATTTTAGCTAGTGCTTCCGGCCGTTATATTTTCCATTAATGATACTTTACTGTATCAAATAAAATTCCAAACATCCATCTAATAACAATTCAAATATCATTTTACTTTACTTGCAGTATACTTGGTTTTAGTTCATGAAAACATATGAAAATAATTGTCTTTGAATAGCCGAGGGATTCCAGCCGTCATAAATTTAATTTTCTTCTTCTTTTTAAGTGATTTTCGATTTGCGGGGCGCTCGCGAGTTCACAGTTCACTGCCGGCTGCCGCTGGGTCCGCGCGAAGTGTATCGAGCGCGGCCGAGCAAGCGTTAGCGTGCCTGTTTCGGTCGGGAATCCTCGCCTTAAATAAATATTCATAAAATTCCTCTTCTCAGAGTCCGCATTATTGAGATGTGCTACGGAACCTTACACTGCGCGTGGCCTGACACGCACTTGGCTGTTTTTTTTTTTTAATTTTTAACTCGGTTAAAAACATAGCCCATGACACTATCGCCCGAATTCTCGTACGCAAATCATCTTTGGGAGCGTCCAAAGCCATCTTCTATATCACTCGTTGCACTTGTCGCAAGGAGCCGAGAAATAATAGCGGGCCATGGAGCGTCTCAAACATCATGCCATCTCTTTCATATGTTTGACATTTAAAGTGACAGGGCGATGTGTGAGACGCTCCCAAAGATAAGTAGCGTACGAGTATTCGGGCATATGTCTTATTATTTGATTGAATCAGGCGTCACTTGGCGGAAGTCCCTAACCATTGTGAAAAACGAAATATATGTAGCTTCATCATCATCATCATCATTTCAGCCGTACGACGCCCACTGCTGGGCATAGGCCTCCCCCAAGGATCTCCACAACGATCGGTCCTGCGCTGCCCGCATCCAGCGGCTTCCCGCGACCTTGACCAGATCGTCGGTCCACCTTGTAGCTATGTAGCTAATATATGTAGCTTACCTCCGCAAAAACACAATATGCAGAAAGCAAAAAAAAATGGACATGCACGCACACCACGAAACCCGTGTAGAGTAGTCTAATCAGGTATTGTGCACTGGTATTTTCGTGGTGTGCATGTGCAATTTTTTGCGGGTGGGTGGGCGGTGCATCTTGCATATTGTGTTTTTTGCGGAAGTAAGCTACATACATTTCGTTTTTCACAATACTATGTTCTATTGTAGCTCCCTAGTGGTGAATGAATTTTTAAAGTCAGTGAGCTGCTGGGTGGCCTTTCTTATGGAATGATAAGGAGAATGGGCCACGACCCACCACACGGGCCTAGTGCGGGTTGGTGGGTATTAAGGCGATACTCGGAAAAATTATGCTGAAGCGAGATAGCAATAAGAAAACAATGCGCGTGGGAGCGAGAACGATTTTGCAGATTAGGCAAAAAAAACACAAAATCACTTCGTATTCAAAAACTACAGCGATTTAAAAAAAAATGCTTCTATACGATCCTAAATATTATTGGTGTCCACTAATTAAACAAATTTCCAATAGTGTAAGTAACCCCATTTAAGAATAATCTTGAATTTTCGTATTTTTTAGAGGTCTTTTCGAAAAGAAAAGGTGTCGAGGCAAAATCATAAAATCGTGTTTTTGAAACTATACTAGTCTAGATAAAGGTATGAAGAAATATATATCTTATTACCAGATTTGTAACAACTGTAATCGTCCTATAGTTTTAAATCAATAAGTCCATACTTTTTCCGAGTAGCGCCTTAACGACTGCAAATGCAGCCGGGACCAACGGCTTAGCGTGCTTACCGAAGCACGGACGAGCCGAGATGAAAAGTTTTTGGCCATCTATCCCGTGACTGACTTGAAAAATTATTTTTCACTTCTCATGCTCGTAAAGTTCGTGTTTATGTTGGGTATAGGCTGCATAAAATCGCTTTTTATGCTCTAGTGCATAAAGTAAAATCTTCGTCAGTCTCAGACTCTAAGACAAAGGTCGTCAGGTAAACAGTCACACACGCAATTAAAATTCGTTTAATAAACTTGTTATTTCATTATGTTTCTTCAATTTTGTACATATAATTCATATTAAATTACTAAATTAATAAAACTAGGCAAAAATAATGAGTTTTCTAAGAAGCAAGTATTTCAAGAGCATTATGGACTACGATCTATGCTAAAGTCAATGTGCTGCCACTGCCACATATAAAAAAAAGAAAAAGAAAGTCTTCCCGCCAATATGGCGAAGTCTTTATTTTTCTTTTTTGCAGTATTGCTATTTATTTTCCTCATATTCGAAGTGAAAAGCAGAGTGTATAACTCGTACATAAAACCCATTTTACCCTCGACTTGACTCGTTTTATGCACTTGTTGTACAAACTACTATTGTGTTGGATAGTCCATATATCGAGGAAGGTTAAAGGCTAACATCATCCTACGACCGCTACGACCAACAGAACCTGAGCATTAATGCAAATATGTAGCAAAAACGGGGAAGAATATATTTTCTTTTTAATAGGTTTTTTTCCATTTACTTAAATTAACGCAGGTTAAACTGCGGAGTACAGCTAGTCTATACTAATATTATAAAGAGGAAAGCTTTGACTGTATGTTTGTTTGTTTGCATCGATTAGGCTCCGAAAGTACTCGACCGATTTAGAAAATTCTTTCACCATTAGAAAGCGACATTCTTCTCGAGTGACATAGGCTATATTTTATCCCGATATTCCCACGGAACGGGTACCACGCGGGTAAAACCGCGAGGGTCCGCTAGTCTCTTATAAATAATATTAGTGTGGAAGTGTAGATAAGTTTAGATATTCACTGATACATTTACATTAATATACCAAGGCTGAGCAACCCAGACTTACTGAATGGTTATAAATTGGGTCAGTGGTTTTCAAAGTTTTCGAATGTTGCTAACAATATTTCTTTTTATTAATAACTGAATATTTAATTAAATTACGTAATAGAAGAAGTTCTGGTATTCAGTAATAGTAGATTATATTAGGTAATGTTTCTTTAATAAGATAGAACATTTTTTTTAACCACATTTATCGCTATCGCTCTCTCCATTGCTCGCTGGATTGCACCTTGACAGATATGGTTTACTATTGACGTCCAAACTTACATCGACTGGTTAAACCCAAGGCTTGCTATTTATTACACCAAATGTGTTTTGAAATCCTACGCGACAAAAGAAGAAAAAAATCATAATACTTCTCACGAAACGACATCTCTTCACGAAACGTGCTAATATTCCACAAAAATACTTCTCTTGTACATTACGAAGTAGCTATGTTAATACAACATCCAAAGTCGAGATCAAACCAACTTGTTCGAAACTTACCTACCATCTTTGCTCCGCCATTTTAAAGGAAAAGTTTGCGCGAAAACACGCGTTTCCCCGTGGAAACGGCTGACACTTTTGTTCACGTCTTTAAAGAGGTTTTTTATAAGATTCTTTTTTCTGATGTCAGCGCCAGAAAACCTTGATAAGATCACTTTAGGTTTGAAAATGGAAAACCTGTTTGCGTTGTTTCAAAAAATGTATTAGGGCTGGAAAAGCTTTTGTTTTTTTAACTTTGAAAGTTCTTACTGTTGCTAAATAGGTGTATTAATTTACTAAGGTACAGTCGCCAGCACGTCAGGTTACTACAAACTGTCAAATTTCTTTAAATAAAATTCTACCTTATTTATTCAATTAATAAATTTTGACATTTTGTAGTAACCCGACGTGCTGACGACCGTACAATGAAAGAGCAATTTAATGCTTTTTACAATACCTATCTTTCTTCTTTTATTCTTACAATGATTATAATTTGACAATAATTAACGTTCACACAATTATTTTTACTTAATTTCGTGCAATTAATAACTTCTTTATCAAGGCGATGATTACGATTTAGATTGAATTTAAAACTTGAACGAGAAAATGTTTTCTTTTTGCCACTTCCATTAACAAAAGCTACAAAAGCTGAGACCCAAGTAACAGTAACAACCATGGAGCTAGACTGAGGTAACTGCTGGAGAGTGCAGTACTAACACTTTTTTGTGACCACAAATTACACTGTGGCTGTCTTCCGTCTCGCCTACACTTTGAAAAAATACGTATGGTCATATGAGACAACTGACAGCCACTACATACTAAATGTCAAATTTGCTGGGCACACTTTTTTATTCAGGGTGAAAACTTCAGTTACCTCAGTATTAAGTCTAGCTCCATGGTAACAACTTAGATTACTCATACCACATCTATAACTTTTGAGGAGCCCGTGGCGCAGTGGATAGCGCGCTCGGCCTGCGATCGTTGAGGTTAAGCAACGTTCGCAATGGTCGGTCACGGGATGGGTGACCAAAAACTTTTCATCTCGAGCTCCTCCGTGCTTCGGAAGGCACGTTAAGCCGTTGGTCCCGGCTGCACTTGCAGTCGTTAATACCCACCAATCCGCACTGAGCCCGCGTGGTGGGTCATGGCTCATTCGCCTTCTTCATCCCTAAGGAAGGCCAGTGCCCCAGCAGTGGGGACATTAAATGGCTGATGATGATGATGACATCTATAACTGCCAATAACGCTTAAGAAAGCTTGTGTGTCAAGTTGCTAATATTCAATTTGTTTAGTCGGCCTCCCGACAGACAAAGATTGGGAGAAGGAAATCGCCCATGACACATACAAAGAGGGTCCTAACTGACAATTCATTTCGTTAAAAGCAAATTCTACTTTATATTCCTTCGCGGAATCCCGAGTGAAATAAATTTTCTTTTTTTATTTTCTCAACGTAGGCTACTGTGTATTTTATTCACTTGACTTGTGTAAGAGCGTTTTCACGTCATTCTGAATCTTGTTTGTTATGAAAATATATTATGAAACTTGTAGAAACAAAGGAATATATTATGTAGCTTCTTTTGAGGGTTATTTAGTGGCATAAATTGACCTAAGTAAATATTATTGGAGAAAATCATGGTTGCTTGTTTCTTTGCTGTTGTGTGCAAAATCTATGTATAATATTAAACGGAAAGATAGAACTTGAAAGTTCTAACTCCTTTTAACACATTGTGGACGTGGTTAAGAAAAGAGAAAGAACAGCCATTTGACCCCTTATATAAATGTGTGCGGTGTAGATATCAAGAGATCCTACTAATATTATAAACTAGCTTCCGCCCGCGACTTCGTCCGCGTGGACATTCGAGAAAATACTTAGGGGACCAATAACCAGGATAAAAAGTATTCTATGTTTTAATTGCATAAAAATCCGATCAGCCGTTTTTACGTGATTAGGCGGGTCCTCCGTCACCAAGCGAGCAGCCTCGCGCGAGGCAGAACCTTGCCACGTGCAGCTGGCCTCGCACGAGGCTGCTCACTTGGTGAGGGAGGACCCGGCTAATCACGTAAAAACGGCTAATAGGATTTTTATGCAATTAAAACATAGAATACTTTTTATCCTGGTTATTGGTCCCCTAAGTATTTTCTCGAATGTCCACGCGGACGAAGTCGCGGGCGGAAGCTAGTAAATAATAAGTGTCTGTTTCACAATTAAAAAGTTAGTTCTGAGTAGCTTAGGTACCAAGAACTTTTAGGGTACTTAAGATGATTTAGGTTTCTATACCCTATTTACCCCCTGGGTTTGATTTTCGGAAAACTACGAAATGGGTTGCCTATTTGTTTTAAGAAGTAAGCCTACAAAGTTTCAAGTTGAAGTGTCTATTTTACCCCCTGATTTTTCATTCAAAATTTCACCCCTATTTCAACCTATTAGGGGTTGAATCATGTTCAGCGTGTTAAACATCAAAATAAATGCCATTTTTGCAATCGTCATCCCATAAAACCTCAATAACGACATCCATATCGATTTTTAGGTTTATTTATCCCATTTGACCTCTAAGGGGTTGATTTTCGAAAAATACCAAATATGTGTTTGCTTATTTGTTTTACTTTCCGACCATAAGCCTAAATAATAAATTAAATGAAGGACTTTCCAGATACAACATTTCATCTTCCTTTTCACCCCTTCGGGGGTGAAATTGTCAAAAACGCTGATACAGGAAAATATAAATTTTCAATTGCCAGCCTAAATGCAAAATTTGAAGATCCTAACTTCAAAACTGACGGACTCTCATACACATATTCATCCCCTATTTTACACCCTGGGTTTGATTTTGGGAAAAGTACGAAATGGGTTGCCTATTTGTTTTAAGAAGTAAGCCTAAAAAGTTTCAAGTTCAAATTTCTATTTTATCCCGATTTTTCATTCAAAATTTCACCCCTATTTCAACCTTTTAGGGGTTGAATCATGTTCAGCGTGTTAAACATCAAAATAAATGCCATTTTTGCAATCATCATCCCATAAAACCTCAATAACGACATCCATATCGATTTTTAGGTTTATTTATCCCATTTGACCTCTAAGGGGTTGATTTTCGAAAAAATACGAAATTTGTGTTCGCTTATTTGTTTTACTTTCCGACCATAAGCCTAAATAATAAATTTATTGAAGGACTTTCCAGATACAACATTTCACCCCTCTTTTCACCCCTTCGGGGAAGGAATTGTCAAAAACGCTGACACAGGTAAATATTAATTTTTAATTGCCAGCCTAAATACAAAATTTGAAGATCCTAACTTCAAAACTGACGGACTTTCATACAAACATTCATCTCCTATTTCACCCCCTTAGGGGTGGAATTTCCAAAAATGCTTTCTTAGTGGATGCCTACACTGTATAACGTATCTATGTGCAAAATTTGAAGTCTCTAGGTTCAGCGGTTTGGGCTGTGCGTTGATATCTCAGTCAGTCAGTCAGTCAGTCAGTCAGTCAGTCAGTCAGTCAGTCAGTCAGGACTTTGAATTTTATATATATAGATGTGAAAGTTTGGATGTTTGGATGTTTAGATGTTTGGATGTTTGGATGTTTGGATGTTTGTTACTCAATCACGCCAAAACCGCTGAACGGATTTGGCTGAAATTTGGAAAACAGATACTTTGTAGCCTGGAGAGGAACATAGGCTACTTTTTATCCCGGAAAAATAACAAATTCCCGCGGGATAATGTCGTGTAGTCCACGCGGGCGAAGCCGCGGGCGGAAAGCTAGTTTATCAATAAATAGGTATCATCATTTTAAAACATCATTCGAGAATATTCAATTTGTATTTTACTGAATTAAAATAATCTTTTTTTTATCCATAACAGGATAGCACTTAGCCTTCATCACACCTGATGTTCAGTGATGATAAGACCAAAGGTGGAAGCGCACTACAACCGGAATCCTCCATTACTGAGGAAGTGGATAGCTTATCTCTAACTGCCGGAACACAACAATGCTGAAAACATCGTTGTTGTGTCAGACTTAGATAAGATGGTGGTAGCTAGCCAGGATGAACAAGCCACCACCAACCAAACTGAGTACAATATTTACCCCCATTGGGAATTGAACCCGAGACCTCTGGTTCTGATACCGGTGGTGTGTAACATTAGACCTCAGAGGCGGTTAGATCATAGTCTTAATAATAAATAAATATTGAACACCATCACATACATTGTTCCAATACCAAAACATAGTAGCTTACGCACTAGTATTATAGAAATTGGAAACAACGACGGGTATTACCACATACACCCAGACCCGAGGAAATATTGAAAAGTTCGTTTTCAATATTTACCCGACCGGGGACCAAACCCGGAACCTCTAGAGATAAAATATAACCATAAGTTTTAATTCTGTTTAATCTATATGAATAAAATTTTAGCAAATTAAAGTTAATTGACGTCTCTGACGCCCGAATAGGGTATTTTACTGTTGTTGAAATGTAGATATTTAATGATGACGTTAAAAAATATTGCAATTAAGAATACCAAATGTGAAAAAATAATTTAAATCTGTTTTATAATAAAAGAATTATAGTCTGTTTGATTTTGACTATAGCTGTCTCTTTCTAAAACGAAATCTTCTATGGCGTGACTATGACGCTACTAACCCACTGACGTCACTAAGATAGCGTCCTGTCCTTGTCTAATTATAAAGTTTGAAGTCCTATATCTTTGAAAATATTCAAGATAATTCAAAATGAAAACTTGTTTTGTGTAGCTAATATTTCGAAAACATTTTAAAGAAATAAAAAAAAATCTGTAAAATACCGTATTCTCGAACGCTAATCATCTTTGGGAGCGTCTTAAACATCATGGCATCTCTTTCATACGTTTGACATTTAAAGTGACAGGGCGATGTGTGAGACGCTCCCGAACCTTTTAATATACTATATCTATGCTCCCAAAGATAAGTAGCGTACGAGTATTCGGGCTTGAGTGCGGCAGTTAGAGTAGTGTAAAAAGTTTGCTTTGAAGAAACACATAATAAACTCATAATAATAAATAAGCACTCATTGAGCCTGAGCTTCAATGATAAAAAAGATTCTTCATAAAAGTGAATAAAGTGTACTTCAAAGTATACTTAATTCACCTAGGTGAATTAACCCAGGGGTGAATTAAGTTTACCGAGGGGAAGATAGCGGCACCTTGCGGAGGTCGTCAAGTCTTAATGATAGCTACAAATAAGATGTAATTGGCAGGTTACAACATCATCATTTTATTGTACCCGCTACTGGAGTGCAGGGTGCATACCATCAACTTTAAGACAGCGATTCAAAAATAGCGCGATGCAGAATAGGTTCCTAAAATGAATTGCTTTCTTTCGTACCATGACCTTCTAAAAACTGGATCGCAAATGAATTGCTAAATGTGAATGACCGAACGATTTGTGTCCTTATTTCTTCTCCCCGTCTCTTTCACTCGATTCTGTCATGCCAGGAGAGTGAAAGGGACGGGTATAACCTGCAGGTGACATGTTAGCTTGGCCAAGTTATACGTCAAATAAGAGTTGATGACAGCTCAGCGGCTGTGAAATGTCATTGAATGATCACTGAATCGCTGTCATTGATATTAAGCTGTCGTGGTACGAATAAGCGAAGCAGATCAGTTTAGGTTCCTAAACAAAACCGCAATAAGAGTTGATGGTAGGCACCCAGGCCTCCATAAGGATGGACTACGGAATAAAATGGGCCCCGATCGCGATAATTCTATGACGCGTTAGTCAAGTGTACGTGCAGTTGAAGTGCAGTTGACGTGCAAAACCGTTTTTGATAACGCGCGGCTTTGACAGTGCGACAACGTTTTCTGTTCCGGTGATAATCTTTGAAACTAAAACAGTTTTCATACGACAGTCTATTTTGACAGCTAATTTCGTATTGCAAGTGGTTCATCTGTCACGGACATGAAGCTCGACTTAATACTGAGGTAACTGGAGTTCTCACCCTGAATAAAAAAGTGTCCCCAGCAAATTTGACATTTATGTATGTAGTGGCTGTCAGTTGTCTCATATGACTATACGTATTTTTTCAAAGTGTAGGTGAGACGGAAGACAGCCACTGTGTAATTTTTGGTGGACAAAAAATTGTTCGTACTGCACTCTCTAGTTACCTCAGTATTAAGTCGAGCTTCATGGTCACGGATGTCACCGTATCAGACAGGATTGTAGGATTGTAGGACAGGTTTGCGTGACGTGTGCTTCGTTATGTCATTACGGCAATACGAAGTCAAACGTCAAGACCCAAACGCGATGACGACGCGCTGCATAGAATTACGGCGATTGGCCCGCTGTAAAATTTTTCGTGAACGTATTGCCTACGACGCAATGTGTATTATACAACTGCGCCTAAGGGTAAAGTGACTGGTTGAGCTATAAACTTAGGCTAGCCATTAAAATTGTAAACATGTCACAATTAAAATGTTCTAGCCACACTTTACGAGTGACCGTGAAAGGCAAAAGGCAATCAGGAGGCGTTCCCAAACACCGTTGTTGTTGAACAAACAAGTTCATGAATAGAGAAAGGAAATTGAGCCAAAAGGTTTGGTAATTACGGTCTTTTTGGAAAACAACTTATTTTCGTTGATGAGGTAGCCTTCGTTTTTATATACTTCTAGATACTTTTGATAGATTTTATCGAACTTTTGAATCAGTTACAATCTAGATTGTTCGATGATATACCAGACTTATGAACAACAAATTTCCCATTGTATATTGTGTAGTAAAATAGGTACTTCTTTTTTAACTACACACTTTCAAACTATCCGAATTTCTTATTTAACGGTCAATAAAGGAGAGTAGTCATACTAACGATCCTCTAACAACGTTTAAATAATTTCCTGCACGCGTAGCATGGCAAACCCGAGAAGAGTTTTGTCGTAGAATAATTATTACTCTTTTTTTTATTAAAACTTTATTTCACAAAATAATAAAATTTTCAATTACATTGCCTCGCAAAACCTGAACAATTAGGTTTGTCTACGATGAAATATAATTTTTGACGTTTCATTGTAGACAAAACCTTTTTCGAGTTCATTATGCTAACCGTCGTAGTTTTCTAAAGACAACCAATTTGGCGCAGGGGTAGGCTACCCACCTTCTGCGCCAGTGGTCTCGGGTTCGATTTCCGAACAAGACAAATATTTGTGTGCATGAACATGTCTATTTGTCTTGGTCTGGGTGTTTACTACCTATGTAATTAAGTATGTATTTACAAACAAAAAGTATTTAAGTATATATTTATCCGTTATCAAGTTTTCCATGATACAGTTTCTTAATGAAATTAAAATGAGCTTAGATAATTGGTGTGAATGTAAGAAGTTATTTATTTATTTATTTATTTACTAGCTTTCCGCCCGCGGCTTCGCCCGCGTGGTCTACACGACGTTATCCCGCGGGAATGTGATGTTTTCCGGGATAAAAAGTAGCCTATGTTCCTCTCCAGGCTACAAAGTATCTGTGTCCCAAATTTCAGCTAAATCCGTTCAGCCGTTTTGGCGTGATTGAGTAACAAACATCCAAACATCCAAACATCCAAACATCCAAACATCTAAACTTTCACATTTATAATATTATAAGTAGGAGTAGGATTAAAGCGTATTGTCAAAAAAAGCACTACAAATGAGCTATGTTTATAACATTGTTTAGGGGTCTGCACTGCACCGAATATGTTAAAATAATATGTTAATGCTTATTCCAATAATGTCCATTCATAAACAATGCTTTTAATTGTGTTTTTTTAAATGAAAATAAAAACCACGTAAAACTAAGTTAGTCTTATTTTGTTTTGAGTATCTACTTAGTGTAACTCGTCTCATTTTTACTAAGAAAGTTGTATTTCCTCGCATTTCATGAGAAAAGTTTTATACAAGCCTTGTACTGGAAGCTATTTGCATTGCCGCGAATGATTAACCATCCTCGACAATGCAAATGCTAGCTTCCCTTTCTCGGCTGTAATGTACTATTGATATTTTACGGCTGAAGTTGCCAAGGAGATTGTAAAATTCAAAATAATAAGTGTACTATATGAGTGATAGCGGTGTCATAATGGTCATTACCATAGAGTAAGTTAAATATGGTCATTACGATACAAGTTATTTTACAAGCTTTTTATTAACTTGCCATGTTAGTTAGTTAGTATGTTAGTTAGTTAGTGGGGGACAAATCTTGCCAGCTTAATTTGACCCACTTCCCAGTGTCCGATGGAGCTGAAATTTTGTACACTTACAGGTTTGGCAATGACAATATAATAATAATAATGACAATACAATATTAAAGTACAGTCAGCAAAAATGCTTGTCATAAAAATGAAATTTTTACTAAAAAATTATTTATTAATTTATTTATTTAATATGAATATTATAACTGAGTGCAGAAAGCACAAAATGCATTATTTTGCGCCAGCACTTCACTGCGCACTCGTCATTCAAGACGTCTCTTATCTGATATTAATATCAACTAAAATAACTTACCTTTTATATCAGTAGTAACGACTTTCTATAGGAAAATTGATTAGTTAATGAATGAAAATCTGATGAAACCACTAGAATGTATATAAATATTTTTTCTCCGTAAATAAATTTAAAACTTTGCTCCAACCAAAGGCAACAACTTTAACTTCGTAACCAAAGTCCCCCTTTTTATTTTAACTTCAAGTTGCCTAATTTCTGATGCATTTACCCCTACATTGGGGCACTGGGCCAAGGGCAAGGGGAATCGGCGGTCGATACCCCGCCGGGTGTGTTGCTAGCTTAATTTCTTTTAAAACGACAATAAACTACTGACAGTAGCCTCTTGTTTTGGGCTTAAAATGAACTAAGCGATTGTTTATTTTATCTATCGGTAGTTAGATACACTAATATAATATTACAAAGAGGTAAAGCTAAGAAGTAATCGCTAATATATTTATATGTAATATACCTACAAATAATATGTATATTCAATGATTACTATTTTATTCTTAGTTTTTGTTTTTATTCTAAAGTCTTTGTTTTCTTTTAATGGAAGACATAAAATGACCTCTGTGGCACTAGCCACTTACAGGTACTTACAGTTAAAGAAGTAAGCTACTGTCGTTATCATTATCACTACAAAACATACTTTCTTTTATATTAAGAATTTAGTTATCAAAAGTACCTAAGTACCTACATTTTAATTTATAATTAAAGTAGTAAGTTAACATTATTCCATCAAAAATGTATTAAAGTCTCATAACGTAGAAGTTTCTTCCGAAAATACTCTGGAGGTAATGATCGGCTGCAAGTTTCCAATAATATAATTAATATTTTACAACCGTTGAGTATGGTGGCAGAACTAATTCGATTAATACTTTCGCCTTCACCTTTTTTCAATGTAAAAACTTTTAACAAGATGGAGTTCGGGTTGGTTCGAGTGAGAAAGTTTTCAGATTTCAATAAATGTCTGATTGAAAATGATTAAGAATTCTAGTTCGTTAAAAAAGAAAATATTAAGATCTCTTCATATTTTTTTTCAAAGGTGAGATTAGGTAGTTAAATAGGAGCTTTAGTCAATTCTAAAAGTACCTAGTAATTGAATTATTCATTACCGGCTGCGAGCGATTTCAGTCATGTGGAATTTTCCAGTTGTTCTTACAAACAACACATTTTAAGGACTACAAAGGTAAAAGGCAAGGCAATATGGTCTTACTCATTCATCATCATCATGTCAGCCGAACGACGCCTACTGCTGGGCATTATCGAGTACCAATACTCCAGCCGGCCTAGCATGACCGGCTTATAACGCGCGATATGATATGGTACAGCAAGTTGTCTTGCTTACCCCACTAAGGTGTAAGCAAGACGGCATGCCGTACCATATCATATCACGCGTTATAAGCCGCTCATGCTAGGCCGGCTGGCACTTTCAAACCTATTTAGATAGATAAATCGTTTATTGCTGAATTGTTCACATACATACAATTTCAGACAAGGTAAACATTAAACAAGGAGGCTATTTAGACAAAAGGAAAAAAAGGGAAAGTACCTACATCTACACAAATAAATAAAATTGGAGTGTCTGTTTGTAATATTAAAATAACCGCTTTTTACTACATGCATTTGATTATATATACGGTACATATACCAAAATAACATTTTTTTAAATTTTTGACTGTCTGTCTGTCTGTTTGTTCCGGCTAATCTCTGAAACGGCTGGACCGATTTTGACGGGACTTTTACTGGCAGGTAGCTGATGTAATAAGGAGTAACTTAGGCTACTTTTTATCCCGATATTCCCACGGGAACGAGAACCACGCGGGTGAAACCGCGGGCGGCCGCTAGTATTTTTTAAAACAAAACCGCCTTCAAAAAAACCACATCAAAAAAGTAAGAAATAATTCCTCACCAAATAAATAACGTAAGTACTTTGAAGTCGGGCGTGAAACATGTCGGCCATTCTCCGAATAGACAGTTTTTACGTGTCCGGGCTAATATATCCGTAATATTGTAAAAATTCAAGAGCTTTAAATTTTTTATATATTAGTAAGCGTCCGTATTTAGCTGTAAACAAAAACATAGGCCTCTGTTAAATAGTTGTCTTGCTAAATTAATTTCATAAACCTCTGTTCTCTAATCACCGTGACGCGTCCGCAAACCAACTTAATGTAAAAACTTGTCATTAATTTTCATAACGGACGGAATTCATTTGCTTCATTCAACATTTTAAACAGTATAGGGTAATGTGTATCACATAACAAAATATCCATTCAATAGAATCATTATGTAAATAATTATCAAATAATAACCGCATGTCCGATCTAAAGTTATAATTACCGTGACGTTTTCTATTCCTGGACGCACATCCCTGAATAACAATATTTGGCACATCACTACTGTACGTGCCGAGAGCCCCTCAGTTCGTGTCGCGGCCCATCAGCAGGTGCACTTCTGTTATGTAGGTTTATCACCAATGAAACAAGTAAGTGTATAATTACCGTATCCTTGGTTTAAAACTTTTCTAATTGCCGTTTACTTATTTTTATACTAGATTGGTTAAGCTTAGTTCCCAGTTGCTTTTTAAATAGAAACAATACTTTGACATCCATACATTGTAGTAAACTAATATTTGCATACTCTGTAGGTTTTAGAAATATTTAAGAAAATCAGTGTTTTTCTATTTACCGTATACTAATTACCATATGTTTCTAATTACCGTTGTATGAAATTATTGCCCACTAGTTATGCCCGAAATAAACCCAGACAATAAAACCAGAGGTTTTCCAAGAATCATCATCATCATCATCATCATCATCATCATTTCAGCCGTACGACGCCCACTGCTGGGCATAGGCTTCCCCCAAGGATCTCCACAACGATCGGTCCTGCGCTGCCCGCATCCAGCGGCTTCCCGCGACCTTGACCAGATCGTCGGTCTACCTTGTAGGGAGCTTGCCCACGGAACGTCGTCCGGTTCGCGGTCGCCATTCGAAAGCCTTTCTGCCCCAACGGCCATCGGTTCTCCGCGCTATGTGTCCCGCCTACTGCCACTTCGACTGAGCAATCCTTCGACCGATGTCGGTCGTTTTAGTTCTCCTGCGGATCTTATCATTTCTGATTCGATCGAGCAGGGAAATACCAAGCATCGCTCTCTCCATTGCTCGTTGGGTGACCTTGAATTCCAAGAATAGAAAGTAACATTGTTCTTCTCTAGAGTTCAAGTTATCTATATACCAAATTTCATTAAAATCGGGTCAGTGGTTTAGCTGTAACGTCAAACAAATAGAAAAACAAGCGTTCGATACAATATTAGTAACGATTTCCACATAGTAATATAATAATATCGTGAAATATTATATAATTATTTGATTTATGCTTATTTAGGCAGGTTTTTGTTTAAATAAAATTAATTCGTTCCTTTAATTCAAACCTTGCTAGAGATCGATGTTTTCTACTGATTATTGATTTTAATTTTGTAGGATGGGATAACCAAAGAAAACCAAGGAGAAATAAAAAAGATTTGAAGGCTCGCAGCACGAAAACGTCGAGATAGAAAAAAAAAGTAGACTATCTTTGTCAGTAGTCTGTAAATAAATTTAAAATATAACGAATCTGTCTGAAAAACTTGGTAGAAACCCATGTTTCTTTTAATTACGAAAGCAAGGCAATTAAGTACAAAACAATTTTGTTACTTTTGGGACTGTTTTTATAATTTTTTATATATAAAACACTTTCACGTATTTTTTCACGCGATTTATTCAACAACTTGGTTAAATTTTTTGTTGTTTTTATTGGTTTTTTGGTTTATCCGACGTTTCGACACCTTGCCAAAACGTCGTGAAAGTGTTTTATTTATATGAACAGTTCGCGCAGAAATCTAAGATGTGTTTAAATTTTTGTTTAAAATCGATCATTATAACCGATTTAACACAAAAAAAATAAAAATTACAAACAAAAATAATATTTTTTTTATGAGAATTGCTCATTTGTAATGCCATATACTTGAACAATAATTATTAATATAATTTGTATCGAGATTTCAAATAATTTTTATGCATTCACAATGCAATTCTGTAAGTATAGGAAAAAGTTCCGGAGGCGCGGCTTCGAATCCCGCCTTACTTATTTTTACTATCACATTTTTCCTATATGTGTTGTGTCATTAGATGCATAATATTATTTAATTTCTTAATTTTACATAGATTTATTGGTCTTTTCTAATTACCGTTACATTAAGTATTAGACTTATCTAATTACCGTACTCATTACTTTTTTAAATCTCAATAACTTGAAAACCGTTTTTAATAATCTAATGCCTCTTTAAATACTAATTTCGTATCTTTAATGTGTTTCATATTTTTATGTGTTTAAGAGAAATTAGCGAGAAATAAAAATGGTTACGGTAATTATGCGAAGAACCTCTAATCCTGAGAATGACCGATGTACAATTTTTTGTTGTTTTTGTTAAAACCCGCCCGACTTCAAAGTACTTACGTTATTTATTTGGTGAGGAATTATTTCTTACTTTTTTGATGTGGTTTTTTTTTGAAGGCGGTTTTATTTTTTTATAAAAATAATTTTTATTTCACTCTTTTTAGTGCATCGTGCAGGCAATTTACGTGTTTTCTGGTAAATAGGTATGTGATCAAACTGAAAACCTCCTTTTTCGAAGTCGGTTAAAATACCTTGAGGTATCCCCTTTTTAACAAAACAAGAATCATCTAAATCGGTTTATAAACAAAGGAGTTATGCATAAAGGTACGTATTAAATTCACATTAAGTGGTAACGAAAACGACAGTATTTTCAAGATTTCCTGAAAACTACTGAACGGATTTCAAAATTTCAATAAATGGGACCAACTTGGAAACCAACCTGATGTAATAACGTTTGAACCATTTCAATCGGTTCAGCCGTCTTCGAGTAATCGGTGGACATACGGGTCAGGCCGTAGATTTTGCCACATTCGAGGGTACAAAAGTCTCCGCCTCATATAATTTTAAATATAGTACTCTTAGAAATGTCTCAATCTTATCATCGTGTTTCCTAAGAAATAGCAAACCAAGGCAGATATAGATATTTGGGTAAGTTTATATATTTGGAAAACTATTTGACATTTCCCTCCCAAAAGTGACGGATTTTTTATAAAAACCGCGAATCCGCATTGGTAGGTGTACAGCTTAAACATCGATAAAATTATCATTTTTTAACTTATTGATGAGCTGTTTGATTTGACGTTATAAAATAATAATAAGGTTGCCATTCCTTTAATATCTTTGCGTCTTTCCTAAGAAAAAAGATAAGTTTTCGGCAATAAGATTTTTTTTTTGAAAAACCATTTCTTTGCGCTACTTATATTGCGCAACCATTTTCACCCATTTTATGGTTTTAAAACATTTATTAAGATTTTGTTTGAGTGCTGGCATCACCAAAGTATCGTATTCTATGGTCAATGCAGCGTTGACGACCATATTTTTTGACATTTCGGTGTCAACTCCGATCAAAGTGAAAAGTGTCGCCTACTTTGCAGAGTGCATTTTTTGAGATTTCAAGGTAAGTTTTTGATTAAAACTTATAATTTTTGTTGCGCATGGTTTAATTAGATGTGTGTGATCTGTATATGTTAAACTAGCCTTGTAAAATAGTATATTTTAAGAGTTATAATCGATTTCATTTGCGCCTCGGTTCCGCAAAACTGTCTTTATGTCACTTTGCGATACCGGTTGCGTAGAAATTGCGCCACTTATTTTACGCTATTGAATAATAGTGCATGCACACAAGGTTTTCAAGTTTTTTATTATTTTGAAATTACTTTTAGCTGTAATTCCGCTAAAAACATGACTAGCATTACTATTAATTGATTTGTTAGCTTTTATTAATATTCTATAAGTACAGGGTGTTCGGCAGAACGTTAAACATACGAAAATAGGGGTAGGTGCGGTGGTCTGCTACTTAACCAGCCTCAAAGATTTTACCTAGGTCCAAAGTTTTTTTTTATTTTGTATTTTATAAGTTTTGGAATTTCGTCACTTTCATACTAACTTTTAAACCCATGTAACTTTTTTTTATTTTTTTATTTTTGGCATCCTAATGGTTGGCAGGTCCTTTTAAAAGTGATACTTCAAGCAGGTTGTTGCTAGAGTTAAAGTAATGGACTCTCAAACATTGAAAAGAGTTGAAATAAATTTTAAAGTTGTATTATATATTTATATAATTAATAATGAATAATACCAAATACCTCCATCTAACAAATTAAATGTATTTTTTTTGTAAATTGAACAAATCATACATAGGTACTTACTAGTTTTTGTCATCCTGTTTAACTTTTCATTGTGCGCAATATATAAAAAAGAATTACTCATAGGTACATTATTGTTAATTATTAATTAAACATACTTACATACCAACATCGTGTTTCTTTTTCTAGTTTGATGCAATACCTCTTGTTAGTACATGTTTGTTAAATAAAATCACATTAATGTACGTGCTCCTTAATAATTTTGCGCTACCATTTTGCACCACTTTGTGCGACCGACTCGTAGAAAATTTTGCGTCACCATTGCGCTATTTGTGGCAAAATCTACGGCCTGACCCATACACAAAAAAAAAAAAAAAAAAAAAAAAAAAAAAAAAAAAACATACAGACGAATAGAGAACCTCCTCCTTTTTTATTTAGAAGTCGGTTAAAAAGAGTTGTACGTATGTGCAGCAGCAAAATGAGCTTAGGCAAAAACACTTATTTTCAGCCAATTTCATATATCATTAAATCCAAAATAACCGAAAATACACTTTTAGCACAACCAAAATTTTATGTAATGGCATTTTCTGCTGCAAAAATTTGTGCGTGGTTGTAAATGAAATGTCGTAAAACGGTCGTTAACTCTCATTAAACTTTATACGGCTTGGGTTAAATGACCCTGCGTAATTAGGGTTGTCGAACGCCCAAAAGGTTCCATACGTTTCTGATGTTTAATTTTCTAATTTTATTTTATCTCAAACTTGATATTTTCAACTTTGTGAGTTTGTAGATTTTAATGTGGGAATGTCATTTCAATTTTTGTACGTAACTTTAGACAATACGTTACAATGTTGATCACATATTAATTCTCTGCAAAAAAAATGTATTTATGCTTTGTACTGATATTTAGTACGGTAAAACAACAAGTTTTTGGCTGCCAAGAATAAATAAATAAATAAATAACTTCTTACATTCACATCAATTATCTAAGCCCATGTTAATTTCATTAAGAAACTGTATCATGGAAAACTTGATAACGGATAAATATATACTTAAATGCTTTTTGTTTGTAAATACATACTTAATATACATAGTAAACACCCAGACCAAGACAAATAGACATGTTCATGCGCACAAATATGTGTCTTGTTCGGGAATCGAACCCGAGACCACTGGCGCAGAAGGTGGGTAGCCTACCTCTGCGCCAAATCGGTCGTCGAAAGAAGAATACTAACAGAAAGTTTTGACAGTAACTAACTAAAATAATAAGTAATAAACTTTATTCCTGAATATTTCCTTCAGTAAAACATTCTTAAAATAATACAAACAGCCAAACAAAGTTCTGCAATTGATCTTTATAATATTAGTACAATCTATAAGTAGGTACTAATATTATAAAGAGGAAAAATTTGATTGTTTGTTTGTTTGCATCGAATAGGCTCTGAAACTACCAGACCGATTTAGAAAATTCTTTCACCATTAGAAAGCTACATTCTTCCCGAGTGACATAGGCTATATTTTATCCCGATATTCCCACGGGAACGGGTACCACGCGGGTGAAACCGCGAGGATCCGCTAGTACTTGATAAAGCTTTCTTTTGTTCTATCCTAAGAACCTAAAAACCTTTTCGATTCGCGTAGTAAAGGTATGACAAATATGTATCCTAAGTTTCCCTGGCTTTTTTTGCTCCTATGACTTTTATTCCATCAATACTGTTCAAAATCTAGGTCACATATCTCGAAGAAGTATGAGGAATAAAAAAAACAGCTTATGGAATAAATCCTTCAAGCCTATTCCATACAAAAATGTACCGAGAAAATGTTCGACGAAAGAAGCCTTCTTTTGTCTTTCAATTTGTTTTTCTTTTGTCTTTATTTATGTGTCTCTGCGGAGAAAGATAAATATATTTTGTGTCTCAACATCTTTATTTCGCACCTCGCAAAGAATATAATAATATTTTCACAAAGATTCTTGTGTTTCACGGAAATATGTATACGGATACTGAAGTGAACAATTTGTGAAATAGACAATGAACTGCTTAATTATATCGGTTCTTATGACACTGATATTACTTTTATTAGATTTTTAACATAAACACACGCGGAAATAAAATTATGTAATAAGATGGTTATAGTAATGTTTGTATATTTTTATAATAGATGTTACACGCTTAAAATTGTGTTAAAAATAGCAATAAAATTACCTACATACAAAAGTGAAAATTAAAAGTGTTTGTTTTAGCTGCGGTAGACATGTGAGTTAGGAAACGAGGAGAGAATGTTTCTCCGTGTACACATTTCGGATTCTTTATCCACTTTTACTGTATTTACATTTATTTTGTACTTTTTTACTCCCGCAAACGTTACGTTACTTATATTTTTATATTTATATTAAAAAAAACAAAGAAATACAGAACTCGGAAATTTCGTTCGCTCATAAATAAAAAAATAAATAGCAGCACGCTACAACTGCGTCAGACCGACTCGTTATATTCGCCTGTTGCTCCCGACTCGCTTTATTTTGTACAACCTGGCAACACTGAATTAAAACTTAAACCTTATTCCCGTATAACATAAGGCTGGTTTCTCCAAAGCAAATTTTGATACGATTTAGCATGGACGCGTAAATACAACCTAGGTCCCTTGTGATTATAACGTTTCATGGAAATGTACACGTTTTTATTGTGTTAGGTAACAACTGGTAGTTGAAATGAAATGTGTGGCGGAAAATTGTAAAGTAGGCACACGTATTTTTTATCTTATTATCTAGGCCTAGGTCAAATTATTGTTACATTTTTGCTTTCACAATGCAATTCATTCATATTATTGAAAACTTGCTCTAAGCTCAGTAGTTAGAACATTCGCCCGGCCAGTGAAAGGTCGTAGGTTCGAACCCATCGGAGCTGGTTATATTTAACGGGTAATTATTTTCTTGTAATTCATTTTCAATAGTGTTATGGATTTCTCTCTTCTCGCACACTATGGTCAGAACTTCTTTAAAATAATAAAACTGCATAAGCTCCTAAAAATCACGACTTTTTATTTTGACGACGTTTTATACGTACGGAGTGCTGTGCGCGCCCGTTTTCAATGTGCCTCTATCACAGGAGGTACCGGGTTCGATTCCCGGTCGGGTGAATATTGAAAACGAACTTTTCTAGATTTTCTCGGGTCTGGGTGTATGTGGTAATAACCATCGTTATTTCCATAACACTAGACACTAGTGCTCAAGCTTATAAAGTTTGGTATAGGACCTTATAGGACCTTAATAAAAAAAATTGTGTCATGCCACACCGTATTAAAAAAGAAACTGTAAAACACCATAGTCCTACAAGAAATCTATTTTACGATAATCGGATGACATAAAATTTTATACGTCAGGACATCGGACGGTCCCTCGACATCCATCGGACCTTCGATTTCGTATCAGGCACCTGTATTTGTTGGGTAATAGCCCGATTTTGTGAATTGGGTTCAATTCCGTTCACTATGATCTTATTTATTATGGAACACGAATTCAATGTTATTGGTTATGTCAAAAGCCGTGATGGCACTCTGCTGGTAAAATAAATGGGTACCTATCCATGTAATCCATACTAATATTATAAATGTGAAAGTGTGTTTGTTTGTTTGTTTATTTGTTTGTTTGTTTGTCCTTCTTTCACGTCAAAACGGAGCAACGGATCGACGTCATATTTGGTATGGGGATAGTTTGGGAGCTGGAGAGTAACATAGGCTACTTATTATTCCGGAAAATTAAGTAAAAATTGTAATTTTCTATGAAAAATCGTTTAACTGTCGTACCTTCGATACAAAACTGTCATTTCTTCCATTGCCGTTTCCAAAGAATATGTAATCACTGACGTCTGCGCGGTTAAAATCGAATACTAATCTTTTCCATAAGCTTAGAATAAAAAAATGAACTGTAGCTAGCGCCAAAAATGACCCAGTCGCGCTTGCGCGCAGAGCTATCTGTCACGCACTCTACTTCTAGCGCTATCTGTTGACTGGTGTAGGCAACTTTTGGTGTATAAACACACATTTACTATAATTTATATGGCAAAACAACGTTTGCCGGGTCAGCTAGTATTATATAGGTGAAGGTGTGCTTGTTTGTTTGTCCGTCTTTCACGTCAAAACGGAGCAACGGATCGGCGTGATTTTTTATATGGGGATAGTTTGGAAGCTGGAGAGTGACATAGGATACTTTTTATCCCGGAAAAATATCACATTCCCGCAGGATAACGTCGGTCGTGTAGTCTACGCGGGCGAAACCGCGGGCGGAAGGCTTAATATTTATATGGATGAATGTTTATGAGCCGCACCAGTATTACTACAGTATTGCGACTTCTTATAAATCGTCTAAGAGTAGGTGTTTTCTCTTTTCTAAGATAATCTAATCATCAAACACCTGTAACTGTTACTTAGTAGAACGATTATTCGTTGCTTACTTTTTTTTAAGAAAGAAATTCAATTAAAATAAAACACTTTCACGGATTTTGCACGCATTTATTGAACAACTTGGTTAAATTAGTTTTTAAAGGATTTTATATTTTTATCCGAGACGTTTCGGCACCTTTCCAGGGGCCGTGGTCACGGGAAACTATCCACTATTTTTTTTTTGTAATTTGCTGCGTCAAGTAGTATCCACATAGGTCGTACCTACTTAGTTAAGATTTTATTATTGATTTTATTTTATTTAACAAAAAAAGTATGTTGTTCTTATCAAGATACTAGCGCCTAGCGCTATCTCGCACAATCTAACAACTCCTGAGGGTGTCCCGGGTTAATAATATAAATAAAATAAAATAATAAAAATAAAAATGTTTATTGACATAAAATTACAAAATCAGTTTCAATATTCATAAACATAAAAATAAGCAAAAGCCACTAAAATATTGAATTTGGTGAACTGCTGTTGCCCGTAGTAGAACAACCCACAACAACAGGGGCCCCACCCACGAAATGAGAATATTGTAGGCTTTGAAAGTATTGAGTAGTCTAATCGGTGAAAGTGCAAGGTGTGTCGATGTCTTGCTATCTGCAACTGCAGGTATTGTGCACTGACAGTTTCGTCACAAAGTAAGTAGGGCAGAAGCCCCGGTTTTAGCCACTGCACCAGTTTTGGTCACTTTTTGCTCTAAAAGTTTTCTAAACAAATTTCCGCCATTTTTGCTAAAGGCAATTAAATAGGGGAATTTTAAGGTAATAATAACAACCGTTAGAATTCCATAGGTCATACGATTTTTTTAAAATAAATTCAATTTTCTGTTTACAAAAATATTTTATATAAAAATTTTAAGAAACTATTTTTTGGATGAAATACTGTATAAACCTTTGTTATTTACAATTAAATTGTTATTTTGCAATTGATTGGTTTCTAGCACATTAGAATATATTGATTTAACCTGGGTTTGGTTTTGATTTATATAAATAAAAATAAATAAAATAAATATAAGTTACAAAAGTTTAACTATCAATAAGTGGCCAAAACCGGTACATTTGGCACCTCTCACACATTTTGTGTTTTAAACAAAAAGCTATTTCACTTTTTTAAATTTGAAAAATGTTCCTTTAAAGGTAGATAAATTATTTATAATATAAGATATAATTTGTGTCTTAAATACCTAAGACCATTTAGTACTTAGTGCTTAAAAGTCAAAAAATCCTTAAAGTGGCCACAAACGGTACCTCTGCCCTACGCGGCTCTTGTGGTTTCGTGGTGTGCATGTGCAATTTTTGGCGCGGGCGGGCGGTGCCTCTTAAATGTTTTGTTTTTTGCGGAAGTAAGCTCCATAATATATTTCTTTTTCACAAAGATTAGAGACTTCCGCCAAGTAACGCCTGATGCAGTCGAATACATAAATGTGTTTTATATAGCCTAAATAAAATCAAAATCAAATATTTTTTATTACATTTAGGTTGAGGTAACAACACTTATGAACGTCAAAGAAGCTACACCATCGGTTCGCAAATCCTACGGCGGGAGGATAAATAGCTTAGTGATGCGGACATGTTTAACTGTCACGACTCTCCCGAGAACTAAGTTTCAACCACATGTCGCGACATGATGACAGATACTGTAGTTTAATGCGAAACTGCGGTTATACGACTAAGTTATAAACTAAAGGTCATAACTCATTAACACGACACCAACGCAACGAATGATCATTCAAAAATAAGCTTTAAGGTTGTGTTATGTATGATACACTTCACATTGATATGTGACACTCAGATTTTGTTGCAACTTGTCTATACTTTGTACAGATGTTATATGTTACGAGTCGAGTCACTTTCCATCACAATTTATCTTTTTAAAAACAAAATAAAGAACCCGGTAATTAGTAAATAATTTTCAATAACATAGCCAGTGAAAAATAACGCACATCGAACTAGAGAAAGAAAGAAAAAAAGACAAAAAAAAAATCTGCAAAAAATAAATATAACAAAGAAAACAAAAGAAGACTTTAATCTAAATTACCTACCTATAAAATAACCTTCTCTCAATTCTCAATAATTATTATTATTTCCACATATTATTACATTTACCATTACATTTTATATTTAAATACATATTTCCGTTTCGGACTACTCAGTTTCTTATTACACATATCACAAACATCACAAAGACAAAAAAAAACACAACATGTCTTAAAAATATACAGAATTTAGATGTAAACACAACACACTGACTGACTAAGAGATGAGCTTGTATTTTATGTTTAAAAGTATAATACGGATGTTAAGAAGAATATTTCTATTTCGAATATCACAAAAATGATTTTATGAGCACATAGAGAATCAAACGGAGATTATTTTGCGTACAAAACACAAAAATAAAAAAAATGCACATCGGAATTTGGCGCGCGCAGCGACGAATACGGATGTTATGAAGAATATTTAATAGTTACACTGCTCGAGGCCCATCGGCCCAAAACTCGTCCTTCTACCCTGGTCCCTGGGTCGGTGTTAAATCAGCTATGACCTTAAGCCCATTTCAAACAACTAATGGATTTATTCTAGCACATTCTCCTTGATTGGCAAACTTGCCAATTTCTGGACCCTAAAGTTGCGATACAAGCAATTGAGTTGTACGCTTATTGGATTTAAGCTCGCCATTCTTAGACCCAAGATTTGCATGTTTATTAGACAACTTCTGATGCAATAACGGAAAAGTATTTGTGAATTAAGCCGTGACGAAAGGAAATGATTCTGAAAGTTACAAAAGTCTTTGTAATGACAGATGAATTTTAATGATGATTGAAGAATGCAAAATATTTTGAATGCGGAAGTAATTCCTCTCCTAATTATTATCGACCTCCGTTGGAAACAAACTTTTCAATATTTACTCGGGTTTACACCCAGACCCTAGGAGATAATTAATTGAAAAGTTTGGTTCTCGAAATGTGGTAATTCCCTTCGTTGTATCCAATTTTATATTATTAGTACTAGTTTTCAAGCTACTAAAGTATGGTGTTGGAATAAAGTATGTGACTGTATCCAAAATTTATCATTTAAAACTAAACCAGAAGTATTGTTGAGACCGCCTGGTCCACGGGAAAGAATGCTAGCTACTATTTATTGCCAAAATGAATTATTTGAAAGTTGAAATGAGAGATAAACGTTATAATATGGTCTGGAAATGTTATAATTGCTAAAAAGGTTGGTTGCGAAAAAGTAAAGCTATGCATTTAGTTAAAAATATAAAGTTTCTTTAATGGTACGAAAATTTTGTCAACCAGAAACAACGAAAGTATCGAATAAGTAAAAAAACTACTATATGAAAAACGTTTTCAAGAAGATGATAATTTAACTTTTTCCGTCTCGTTTCCGTAAGATTAAGTATTTCAAGAAGAAATAAAACAAGAGCCATTGAGTGATGTATTATTCATTTGTTTTTACTTGATAAAAAGAAAAACTTTTCTCTCTTTCGTCAGAAGAAATAACACTCTATCGAGTTTTCACAACAACATCATGAATTTAATAGTTTCCATTTCAGGAACGAAAAAGAAAAACAGGAAAGTTCTATTCCATGTTGAAAACATTTTGCTTTCCAAGAATCCAGGATAGAAAATCTTTAGCTGGTTTGTTCTTTTCTTTAGCCTCGTCTAGGTCTGAATCAAATTACGTCAAAATCAATTTAGAGTTTCAAGAAATCCATGTTTAGATTCAAGGAAATTCAAGAAAAAATCAGCTGCGAGAAAACGCTCAGACGAAAGGAAAATTATTTGCTTTCCGGTTCTCTCGAACATTGTTGTAACGAACTGGTTACCACGTCCCAATCAGAGAAATAGGAACGGAATCTCATAAATGTTTCATGAATTTATTTTAGAAACCGCAATGGTATTGTATAGCGTAATAATATCAAATACTCAGTCTCCATATTCTCTATACCTACCTAGTATGCATCGCACTAATATTTTTTGTTTAAAAAGCGGTTTTTATATAGATTCTAGTGACTAATAAATGTAATTGTAATTACTTCATCACACATGTCACATTTTGACTTTGAGAGCGCCTTGTAGCTCTAAATTGAGGAGGATTTCGAGGTGTTCAATTAAAATAGCGTTAATTTAGCACAATTTGTGTAGACTCCGCTTAAAGTAAATCTGGAATGACTATCTATTTAATGTATTATCGTTCTCTTAAAATCGTCGGCCGAGTCGCCTCGTGCAATCGCTTCCAATTTTCCAGTCGCCGATCAAAGGTGCACTGAGCCGATCGCCGATGCACCGCCCAGCGCTTGACCACTAGGTTTTCGTAAGAGGCTTTGACACAACTGATTCATCAATGCTCTGTACAGTTAATGCTACATAATAAGCCACTACACTGCTCCAAATCTAAATATAGAATAGATATAAACTTATGTATCTGTTTAACGTCATCTCAATTTTCCGGTCGCTAATCAAAGGTACAGTAACGAACCGTTCGCCGATATGCCGACACACCGCTCATCGCCTGACCGCTAAAGTAACGTCATTAGAGGTACCGATGCAACGAATTCACCACTGCTCAGTACGATCAAAATTACTTATTAGGTAATAAAGATATATTTGTTGAAATTTAGGTCTGGTATACTTGTTTGATACGCAATCTATACAAATCTATCGCCTCAGTTTACGATATATCTATCGTAAACTGAGGCGATAGATTTGTATAGATGGCTATCTATTTAACGTCGTGTCAAATTGTCGACCGAATCGCCTCGTGCTATCGCTTCCAATTTTCCGGTCGCCGGTCAAAGGTGCACTAACGAGCCGATCGCCGCTGCACCGCCCATTTCCTGACCGCTAGGTAACTTCATCAGAGGCACTGATGCAACTGATTCACCACTGCTCCGTCGAGTCAAAATTACTTGTCTGGTAATTTATGCAGCTCTTCGTCGAAATTTGCTTAATTTGGCATCTTTTAACGTTATACAGGCTTCCCGAAGCCCTCTATTTAACATCTAACATCGTCATGTAAATAACTTAAATTGGAGGTAAGTACTGATGCAACTAATGTACCTATGTATATTTTTTTTTTACCAATATTTTCTTACAATCACACCAATTATCTAATCCCATAGTAAATTTCTTAAGAAACTGTGTCTACATGAACTTGATAACGGATAAATATTATAGGTACTTAAATACTTTACTTGTTTGTAGGTAAATATACATAATCACATACACTTAAATATAAAAACAAATTATAGAACCCGGTAATCATAGTAGTAAATAATTTTCAATAACTTAGAACATTTAAAAGGTATTTTCTATATGAGACATACCAATCAACTAGATAAATATTTAAAAAGAAAATAATACTAAACAAATTAATAAAACTTTGAAAGTTTAAAAACAGAGAGTCAATAATAAGCAGTGTCATACAAGATATGATATACTACTTACTAAAAAGAATAACATTGATTGAAAATGTTTAAAAAAACAGTCTATTTTGAGACAAGCGGTTAGGACTTAGAGACAATGCATTCAATAATCAATCAATCAAATAAACTTTATTGCACCAATAAATACACGAACAAGTACAAAAAAAGACAAGAAAAATACACAATAGGCGGCCTTATTGCTACATAGCAATTTCTTCCAGGCAACCTTGTGTGAAAGAAATAAATAAAAATGATAATAGGGGAATGGGGGCTGAAAAAGAATATAAAATTATGAAGTAAAAGTACCTATATACTTAAAATATTAATTACTAAATGAGATAAATACTTAGATAATAATGTTCAGTCTTTCACATTGTACAGGCAAGGCGTTGTTTAGCGAATGTTTATATACTGTAGGTAGGCGGCAAGACAAAATAATATCAGCATAATGCGGCCGATGTTGAGCCGTAATATAAAGTCGGTAAATGTTATATTTCCATGGCATTACGCATCCCGAAGTTGTTTATTCCACGCGAAACGTTCTAAGTTTTAACAAGATTTGGAACGAAATATGAAATGAGATGTAAATGTTGCGGTCAATCGTCGAAACCAGTCAAAAGTAATTTTGTTTTGAATTTCTTCTGTATTTATTAAATTCAAGAAGCGGTAAATTAATCAATTTTAAGCACATAGGTACAGGGTGTTAGGGGCACCGTCGCAAAAACTTTAACCATGGCTTCAGACCACCATGCTGAACAATGTACAGCAAGAATTTTTTGTCGGAAATGAAAAAAAAAAACGCCTTTTTGTACAAATTTAGCAACTAATCGGGACATTTTGTATGGAGAGTCGAAATATTTTTTGTAACACCATGTACAGTAAATTCTAGCTTTCTTTTTATGTGACTAAAGCTCGTTTGATTGATCCTATTCCGAGACAAAGATTTATGTGATGATTGTATTGTATTTACTTTTCGTTTCATCATCATCATCATCATCCATTTAATGTCCCCACTGCTGGGGCATAGGCCTTTCTTAAGGATGGATAAGATTTCTTGTTTGGGCGATATAAAATTAACTTTGCATATTCATTTAATTTGTATAAATTACATACAACAAGAATATAAAATAAATAACAATGGTTTATCGTGCCTAATTACACAGCAATAATCATTATATTACAATAATATGTAGGTATATAGGTAAGTATGATATTTTTGTCCACCTTTCTTAGTTCCATTATAGTATATTATGATACAAGTAAATCAGCCGAGTGTCTAGTGAGTAAGTTGCTCACGAGTTTCATACGCACTTTTTCAACACACTTGCGAGGAAAAACAAACATTTATTGAATAAATAACATAATTATAATAACTTTATGAAATTTTGGATCTCTACTTGCTAATGTTTAATAATTCAAATTATTACAGGATTATTTTTAACAATATATTATACTGCTAATATTGAATTAGCTTTTTAAGGGAAAAAGCGCGCAAGTTTTTTTTTGCACGCGCCAAATGTAAGGTGATTAGGTGATTGATTACATACAGCCATACAGCCTACTTCAAAATAATTATAATAGTGATACAATGCAAATGTTTTATAGCAAATTATTGTGAATTGTGTTTATTGTGAATTTGTAATTATGTTTTTTGTCTTAATTAGGGACACATTTATTTATTCTAAAAACGTAAATAGATTTTCAGCCGTATAAAACCTCTTTGTTGTTACAAAAAAATAACTGTATCTATTACCCGGTGAAATTAAAAATGCTCTGTTGACTCGCATATAACTTGCAGTTAGGTACTAACTTAACTTTGTAGGGATACTGTATTACCCGGTTAAATTGAAAAGTCTCTGTTTACTCGCATATAATTTGCAGTTAGGTACTTACTTAACTTTGTAGGGATAATTCTATTACGCAACTAGTACTGTAATATTATTATGCACGCGTGTGTTATAGTTCGGTTTATGGCCCTAAGATCGATGTAATAAGGCTCACTTTATGAGCAAGTGTGTTGAAAAATATATTTTTCATCTAATTGGTATTTTTTGTATTGTTTAGTAATGTATATTGACTGCAACATATTTAAATATTTTCAAGGCTGTGCCTTATTCTCTCTGATTCAACAAATGTCGGTATTACCACGGTATTAATGCTCCGAATGAAATTCTGGACGGATCGTGAGCCGCTTTCGAATACTAGAAATATTAAAATTTTAATCCTTTTGTTGGATCTTGGATAAGTTTCTCTGCTATAAATCTTATATTACCATTAATATAAGATTTATAGCAGACCATACCACACTTATACCAATACTAATATTATAAAGAGGAAAGATTTGATTATTTGGAACTAATGGACCGATTTAGAAAATTCTTTTACCATTAGAAAGCTACATTCTTCCCGAGTGACATAGGCTATATTTCATCCCGATATTCCCACGGGAACGGGTACCACGCGGGTGAAACCGCGAGGATTCGCTTGTACCAATATTAGTTTGAGTTGAGCTTAGTTTAAAAATAATTAAAGGCCGAGTTGTAGGTATCTTGTTTGAATTTCTAATCTTTGTTAATTCCAAAATTGGTTATAAAAAATTGTACGTGGTATCAGACCTAATACTTTTTTCAGTATTTTTTGCAATAAAAGTTTTGTAGTTACTTTCTGGACATGATGCAAGATGAATTAATGAATCTGCAAATGTAAATCAGTTTATAATTGGTATAAAAACAAAAAGCTTTTAACAACTCCAAACAACAAATAGTCTTAGATGGTATAAAATAAATTCATATCACAAAGACACTTTAGGAAACATTAACAAAGTTTGTTTTCGCCCGAATTTTCATTGTTTCAAATCAGATTTAACTCAACTTTATTATTCAAGGGTTTTGTACACTTATAATTTTAATAAACTTTGAAGGTAAGCTATAAATAACAAAGAAAGAAAGTAATTTAGAAGACTAGATATCGTCAACATTTAGAAACAATACTTTAAGTTCTCTTAGCTTCGTCAGCAGTCTTGAAAAGCTTCGTAATAAAATACTGATAAATAAATAACTTGCATTTTGCAAAGCAGAATAAGTATGAAAGGATTAGCTGGTATTTAAGTTTTTACTTTTTTGCATGCAGTTTTTGAATAAATAATAAATAAATAGCTTCTTACAATCACACCAATTATCTAAGCCCATGTTAATTTCATTACGAAACTGTATCATGGAAAACTTGATAACGGATAAATATATACTTAAATACTTTTTGTTTGTAAATACATACTTAATATACATAGTAAACACCCAGACCAAGACAAATAGACATGTTCATGCACACAAATATTTATCTTGTTCGGGAATCGAACCCGGATCTCTGGCGCAGAAGGTGGGTAGCCTACCCCTGCGCCAAATCGGTCGTCAAAGTTTTTATTATTGAAAAATTGAAAATGAAGTTGGCATTTAGAAAAAAATCGTCTCGTCCCACAATATTTCGCCCGGATAACGAAAGCTCGTGGGTTTGTGTCCCATCGGAGCTGCGCCGGGTCGATTTTTTCCCAAATAGGGTAGAGGTACCCTTTGTGGCCAGTTTAAGGATTTTTTGACTTTTAAGCACTAAGTACGAAATGATCTTAGGTATTTAAAACACAAATTATATCTTAAATTATAGATAATTTATCTACCTTTAAAGGTACATTTTTCAAATTTATAAAAGTAAAATAGTTTTTTTTATATTATACAAAATGTGTGAGAGGTACCAAATGTACCGGTTTTGGCCACTTGCAAAACAACAATTTAATTGTAAAAAACAAAGGTTTATAAAGTATTTCATCCGTAACAAATTTCTTAAAATTTTCATACAAAACATTTTTTAAAACAGAAAATGGAATTTATTGAAAAAAAATCTTATGACATAAGGAATTCTAACGGTTGTTATTATTACCTTTAAATACTTTATTTTAATTGCCTTTATCAAAATGGCTAAAAGTTGTTTAGTAAACTTTTAGAGCAAAAAGTGGCCAAAACCGGTACAGTGGCCAAAACCGGTACGCCTGCCCTACTTCATTTTCAATTTATAAGATTAGCTGCTCCATACAACAGTAAAATACCGAATCAACCAAAATGTATGGAACAGCTGCTTTTTGCATGATTTCGTGGATGGATCCATAGTAAAAGTTTTTTTTGTATTAATGGACACTTTCATACCCTGAACAAATCTTCTCAACCCTAAGGTTCAGTATGAAGACAAGAGCAAGCCCATACAATATATAAAAAAAAAATTGCACAAAAATTTGTGGTGTATATTTTATATTATAAAACGTAGACACAATAAAATTGAAAATGAAGAAATAGAAAAAAATATCTCACAACTAACTCAGATTGGACTCGAACCCACGATCTTACACGAGTTCCATCGGAGCTAGGTGGTAAGACGGGTGGATTTCTTCTAATAATTCATTTTCAAAAATAGAAATTGCATTGTGAATGCAAAAAAGTAAAAATAATTTGACGTAAGTACCAAATCATTAACCTTAGGAAATAAACTGTAGGGTGAAATATGGTTTTCTTAAATAACATACAACTATAATTTTACCAAAAAAAATACTGATGCTATTAATTTAAGTGAATTGTTTGTAAATAGAATTCTGAACAGCATTCAATTCAATAAAACGATAGTCAGTTATTACTTAACTATTGCCGTTCCAATTTTCGTAATTCTGTTATTTTATTATGAAAACTGTAATTTTAGAAACTAGCACTTTACTATAAAGGCCATTTATCACATTTATTCATAAATCATGAGTTCAGGTATAACAAAATTATGTTGAAGCATAAACTTTAAGCCGGAGTTTGGCGAGTCATATCGGTTTATTAGTGGTACTTTCATTACTTGCTATCAAGATTGTTATTACGTGGACGCATTAACATAACCCGCATTCACTAATAAAAAGGCCACGCCTCAAAGCCTCTTTCACAAATTAGAGATAACAGTATGTCATCCAGTGATGTGGCAGTAGAATGACAAAGTACTATATCAGAAAAATATATACCGGCCAAGTGCGAGTCGATACCAAAGTAAATAGACAGCTAAATTCTGTAAATATGTCAAGCGTCTACCTGTTTCCGTTATTAGTATCGATCAAAAACCTACAAAAATAACACGTTTTTTGTATGGGAGACCCTTATCGAAGGGGAGACCCCCTTAAATATTAATTTTTATCTGTTTTTAGTTATAGCGGAAACAGAAATACATCATCTGTGAAAATTTCAACTGTCTAGCTATCGCGGTTCATGAGATACAGCCTGGTGACAGAGAGACAAACAGATTTTTTTTTGTTATAGCGGCAACAGAAATACATCATCTGGGAAAATTTCAACTGTCTAGCTATCGCGGTTCATGAGATACAGCCTGGTGACAGAGAGACAAACAGATTTTTTTGTTATAGCGGCAACAGAAATACATCATCTGTGAAAATTTCAACTGTCTAGCTATCGCGGTTCATGAGATACAGCCTGGTGACAGACAGACAAACAGATTTTTTTTGTTATAGCGGCAACAGAAATACATCATCTGGGAAAATTTCAACTGTCTAGCTATCGCGGTTCATGAGGTACAGCCTGGTGATAGACAGGCAAACAGACAGACGGACAGCGGAGTCTTAGTAATAGGGTTTAGTTTTTACCATTTGGGTACGGAATCCCAAAAATTAAATGGCGTCCCAAGAATTAAGACAAGGACAATCCCGAATTTTTTTATACAAAAAGGGGTAGCACTAGCCTCCATCGCACCTGATGTTAAGTCAAGATAAGGCTGAAGGTGGAAGTACACTACTCCCGGAATCCTCAACCACTGGGGAGCTGGCTATCTTACCTCTAACTGCCGGAACACAACAATGCTGAAAACATCGTTGTTATGGCGTCAGACTTAGATAAAATGGTGGTAGCTGTCCAGGCGGACTTATAACAAGTCCTACTACCAACCAAACTGAATATAATAGCCCCAGATTCAAGATTCAATATTCAAGATTCAAATTTGTTTATTCAATTTAGATTGTTATTTACAATACTTGTGAACGTCATAGAAGCTACGCCATCGGTTCGCAAACCCTACAGCGGGAGGCCTTGGAGAAGAACCGGCAAGAAACTCCAAGGGTTGTTTTTTCTCCCTGTTTTATTTCATACAGAGTCGTCAAATTGAAAAATGACCTTAACATGGTATGACTAAGGTCAGTTTCCATCACAATTACACAATGGGTTATGATAAATACAGTTAAGTATAGGCGAACTAATGATCATAGCGGTGAACAATTTTCAGTTACTTAGGAACTCTACTTAAAGCTTTAATATTAGTTTAAAACAAAAGACAATTCTACTATATACTGCAAGCTGCGCCATACATGTTTCAAATGTAATTCTTAATAAAATGAATAAAAACAAAAGAAAACACATTTTAAGGCAAGCAGATAAGAGCAGACCCATTCCCACTGGCAGCACCCGTTCACGAGCATGACGCATGAACCAGCCATCGCTTCGCTCAGGGAATCGAACCCGGGACCTCTGGCGCCGAAGGAAGATATCCAGATCCTGCTGGTTGTCAGATTCCACGACAACATCAAAGCTTGACGCACGACTTTACCATTTCATCATAACGGGATAGCAATAAAAAAAACATTTTTGAGCGAACCGGGAACACTCGGTTTAATGAAAAATAAATATAAAAACGCCTTCAGCGACGCTCCATTACTTTGAGTGGTCCATAATCGAGTTTGGGCGAAGACTTAGTCAAATGGGGTCAGTAGGGCTTTTAATAGTTCTCACTATAAATAACTTGTGGATTTAAAATTGGTTTTATGAAAGACTAGCCTTCCGCCCGCGGTTTCACCCAGGTAGATTACATGACGTTATCCCGGGGGAATATGACATTTTTCCGGGATAAAAAGTAGCCTATGTAACAGCTGTTTTTTGTTGAGTAGCAGAGTTGGCCCCATGGTAAAAGTTTATTTATTTTATTTAAGCATTTATATTTATTAAGGTTCTTCAACGATAGATACATTAAATATTACGTTAAAACTTATTTAAAACATAGTAAATGTTCTATCAGTTACAGAAGAACACAGCATGCATAATTTGAAAATTATCTAAATGAAACAATAAAAGGGTGACTTTCACCACTGATATTTAAACGTGATTAACGCTAAACGTGTTTAAAACATAGTTCTGTCCCTGTCAGCTGTTTGAATGTGACAGAGACAGAAATATGTTTTAAACACGTTTAGCGTTAATCGCGTTTAAATATCATTGGTGATTAAGGGCGACTTTCATCACTGATATTTAAACGGGATTAACGCTAAACGTGTTTAATACATAGTTCTGTCTCTGTCATCCGTTTGAATGTGACAGGGACAGAAATACGTTTTAAACACGTTTAGCGTTAATCGCGTTTAAATATCACTAGCTTTCCGCCCGCGGCTTCGCCCGCGTGGACTACATGACGTTATCCCGCGGGAATGTGATATTTTTCCGGGATAAAAAGTAGCCTATGTTCCTCTCCAGGCTACAAAGTATCTGTGTTCCAAATTTCAGGCAAATCCGTTCAGCTGTTATGGCGTGATGGAGTAACAAACATCCAAACATCTAAACATCCAAACATCTAAACTTTCGCATTTATAATATTAGTAGGATTAGTAGGATTGGTGAAATCGGGCCTAAGAATGTAAAAGTCAAAGTTAAACGAGTCACAAACAAATACCAAATTGAGTTGATACATAATATTAAATTGAATTTTTGATTAATTGACGAAGTTGTTCATATTCATGAGCACAATCACCGACTAAAAGGTTTTGCGCTTATTCATAAACACGTTGTATATTTATCCGTTATGTAGTTTCCACTACACAAGTTTCTAATGAAACTCACTTGACTGGCGTATGATATCATTCGTTGGCCAAAAGAACCAGAACATTGCCCTTGCTCTTCTCACAGTCGAACGAAGAAATTTCTCCGAAAATGCGTTACACCGAAAAACGTTTTCACTTCTTATGCTCGTAAAGTTCGTGTTTATGTTGGGTATAGGCTGCATAAAATCGCTTTTTATGCTCTAGTGCATAAAGTAAAATCTTCGTCTAAGTCTCAGACTCTAAGACAAAGGTCGTCAGGTAAACAGTCACACACGCAATTAAACTTCGTTAAATAAACTTGTTATTTCATTCTGTTTCTTTAATTTTGTACACAATCCATTTTAAATTACTTACAAAATTAATAAAACTAGGCAAGATTAATGAGTTTTGTAAAAAATAAGTATTTCAAGAGCATTATGGACTACGATCTATGCTAAAGTCACTGTGCTGCCACTGCCACGTATAAAAAAAAAAGTCTTCCCGCCAATATGGCGAAGTCTTTATTTTTTCTTTTTTGCAATATTGTTATTTATTTTCCTCACACTCGAAGTGAAAAGCAGAGCGTATAACTCGTCGATAAAACCCATTTTACCCTCGAATTGACTATCCACCCTCGCCTACGGCTCGGATGGATATATATGTCTCGGGTAAAATGGTACGTTTTATGCACTTGTTGTATAATCTACTATTTTCCGTTTCCTGGCTAAATGAGAAAAGACTATGAAATAGGTTACGAAAAATTCGGTGTAAAAACTCTTTTGTTTAAACAAGTAGTTAAAAGCGGTACGTTACTTCTTATTACCACACTTTTATTAGCTTCACTTGTAACTAAGTCACAATGTAAGAAAATCTTGGAAATCAATTTTAACCTACTTCTAATTGTCGTATTGATTTGAAACTTTGCAAGTCTATATGAATCCGATGACAATACAATAATTTGCTACCATCGAGCTGATCTGATGATGGAGTCAAGAAGTGGGCAATAGAACTCTTCAATGGCTGCTAGGAAACCCCTCGAGTTTAGGCTCATTTCTTTTGTTCTGATAAGACCTGTTCGTTACATTTGATGGTGAGGGTCTGATGATGGAGCAGGGAGGAAGCCAGTGGCACTTCTTAATGACCACTAGGAAACCCCTCGAGTTTGGCCTCCGTTGTTTCGTTCTGATGAGACTTTTTAGTCGCACTTGGTGGTTAGGGTCTGATGATGGAGCAGGGAGGAAGTCAGTGGCACTTCTTAATTCCCAATAGAAAACACCTTGAGTTCTGGCTCATTTGTTTCGTTCTGATGAGACCTAATCGCTACACTTGGTGGTAAGGGTCTGATGATGGAGCAGGAAGGAAGCCAGTGACACTCCTTAATGACCAATAGGAAACCACTCGAGTTTGGGCTCATTTGTTTCGTGTTGATAAGACCTATTCGTTACACTTGGTGGTGAGGGTCTGATGATGGAGCTGGGAGAAAGCCAGTGAAACTCCTTAATGGCCTCAAGAAAACCTCTCGAGTTTGGGCTCATTTGTTTCGTTCAGACGAGACCTGTTCGCTACACTTGGTGGCGAGGGTCTGATGATGTGAAGATAGAGCTGGGAGGAAGCCAGTGGTACACTTAATTACCACTACGAAACCTTTTGAGTTTGGGCTCATTTGTTTCGTTCTGATGAGACCTATTTGCTACACTTGGTGGTAAGGGTCTGATGATGGAGCAGGGAGGAAGTCAGTGGCACTCCTTAGTGACCACTAAGAAACCCCTCGAGGTGGGCTCATTTGTTTCATTCTGATGAGACCTACTCGCTACACTTGGTGGTGAGAGTCTATAGAGAGAAAACTATATAAGCGCGCTACTCGCCGCTAGAGGCGCTAATACAGTTTTCATACAAATTGACATTAATACGCATTCGAAATAGTTTGCGTTTTTTGACATAAAAACTTACACTACGGGCACAGGAAGGAAGTCAGTGGCACTCCTTAATGACCACTAGGAAACCCCTCGAGTTTGGTCTCCGTTGTTTCGTTCTGATGAAACTTTTTAGTCGCACTTGGTGGTTAGGGTCTGATGATGGAGCAGGGAGGAAGTCAGTGGCACTTCTTAATTACCAATAGAAAAAACCTTGAGTTTGGGCTCATTTGTTTCGTTCTGATGAGACCTATTTGCTACACTTGGTGCAAAGGGCCTGATGATGGAGCAGGGAGGAAGTCAGTGGCACTCCTTAATGACCACTACGAAACCCCTCGAGTTTGGACTCATTGTTTCGTTCTGATGAGACCTTTTCGCTACACTTGGTGGTGAGGGTCTGATGATGGAGTAAGGAGAAAGTAAGGGTTCGGCTCGCGCATCTGGTAACTAATAGACTCCACTTGAATTTGTAAAACTAAATACATACAATCACGCCTTTGAGTTATAATGTTTACGGGGTGAGCAGACACATGAATGGACTGTGAAATCGATTATCAACCACCCATAGCTTGCCATTTATTAAACTAAAAAGTAAAAAATAAATATGTAGTTTAAAAAACTAAAAAAACACACTTTTATAGGAACAGACTAAAAAGTACAAAAATAACCGTCTATTCAGTAACTGAAATTAAAAAGCGTGGTGCGCCCTTTGCAAAGCATGCATTCAAGTACTTAATATTGACAACGCGCACCACGCTTTTTAATTTCAGTTACTGAATAGACGGTTATTTTTGTACTTTTTAGTCTGTTCCTATAAAAGTGTGTTTTTTTAGTTTTTTAAACTACATATTTTTTTTAAAAGAGTGTAGTGCCACGTAGTGCTTAACAAACACTACTTACTTACCTCACACTTTTTAATAAATCACAAAATACTCGTAGCCAGCTCGTAGCAATCTGAAACGAAATACAAAAATATTCCTGTTTCGGACAAACAGGAATATTTTTGTATTTCGTTTCAGATTTAAGGCGATATTTTACTTTGACCAAATTTTTAGGCCTTTTGCTTACCTACATTTCATTTAAGCATTCAATGTGAGGAGACGACATTTAATAAGTAATTAAATATTTAAGTATTAATAAAAAAACAAAATGTTTTAATCAGTATAAAAATAGCATTACATTGCGAGTTGATCCTATTTTATGGAAATTGTGATTGCTTCATTTAGCTATATGACTTTTCATTTGTTGTTTCCTCAACTATCGATAGTTAGATAAATAGATTTTTCTCGGGCCCAATCTCTCTCGGCTAGAATTCAACAAATTCAGTTATTTGATTTAAATTTTAAATATTACATAGTTGGTCTATTTTGATATCCAAGAGCACAAGCAAAAATAACCTTCAGCCTCAGTTGGTTACTAGAATCTATCAGAAAATCTCGTCCGAATTTTCATATAGGGCATCGCCTTAAACGAAAGTACGGATGTGATCGGATATTGCGCGGCATTTCATATTAAATGAACTCGTCGGAATCCGTCGGATACGGTATTGGAATAAATCCGAATTTGCGTTATATCGTTTTATATTCCGGTCACATGTATACGCGAAAAATATTGGAAAACGTGCTCGTAAATGTAACATTGCTTATTATGCTTCTCTTGGAAATAAAGTGTTTATTATTTTTTGGTTGTATTTAATTTAATTCAGAGGTACATTTATTATAAATGTTGTTAAATTTTATGGTTCAAATGACTGCAACTCTGTTCCTAAACTGGTTGAAACTTATCGTTTTATATTCCGGTCACATGTATACGCGAAAAATATTGGAAAACGTGCTCGTAAATGTAACATTGCTTGTTATTATTTTGTTGGAAGTAAAGTGTTTATTATAAATTTTTTTGGTTGTATTTAATTTAATTCAGATGTAGATAATAAAAGTTGTTAAATTTTATGGTTCAAATTACTGCAACTCGGTTCCTAAACTAGTTTAAATTCATGTTGTATTGAATATCTTTGTAAATGCATACACAATTACGTTACGTTAATAATTAATACCTACGTTATGCATGCAACGTATAACTAGACCTGAATCGCAATAAGTCCGTTTATTATAATTTTATAATGATATAGTAGATTTCATTACAAGTGCGGAAAGCCTGTCATTGCAAAGAGTTCCGACAAATGTCTACCCGAGCCGAGGCGCAGCCGAAGGTGAGGGTTGACAGTCGGAACAAGTTGCAATGACGGTTCCGCACGTGTACTGAACAACTATTTTTAATACAGTTGGGAAAAAATTAAGCAATTCAATAAAATAATAAAACACAATAAACTCAACTAACTAATCGTAAAAGAATATAAGCAGAGACTTTTTTTTTGTGTTCTTCACCCATTCTGGGTTGGCAAAGGAAACTATGATCATACAGCCAAGGCTTCAGTAGATTTTTTTTATTGATATGAAATGAAAATTAAATTAAATGAGATGAAATGTTTTTTTTTTCTTTCCTTATTTCTCTCTTTTACCACATCGTTTTCCATTAAAGCCACATTATTGCACTAATTCCACCATACTAAGTACCTACCACAATAAAAACCAGAAAAAACTAATTTAGAAAATTAACAAATAAGGTCCCTCATTTTCTTTTCACTTACTTGCGCAAACTCCTATTAGCAGATACTATGGTAAATAGTGCACGTCATACCATATTTAGTAATCTGTGGTCATACGGCCAATTTTATGTATTTTTTATATTCATAAATTTAATTTGGCCGATACTAATATTAATTTAATGTATAATTAAAATTACTTTTAAATCTGATATTGAAACAAATTAGTAGCTTCTTTTTAGAAATATTTGCATGAATCATAAAAACTTCTATGATTTTTTTTTTAGTAAAAACTTCGTGGTTGGTTTTTTCTTTTTAATAGACAATATTTTGACAGTTGGGAAAGAAAACGCACGAGTTCGGGAAAGGTAAAGAAAAAGTTCGAGTGTGTAATAGCCCACATCCCGAACGCTATACGTCCCTGCAATACGCCACTTTTTGAGCAACTGTATTAAAAACTTTATTTTCAACACACTTGCTCATAAAGTGAGCCTTATTACATAGATCTTAAGGCCATAAACCGAACTATAACACACGCGTGCATAATAATATTACAGTACTAGTTGCGTAATAGAATTATCCCTACAAAGTTAAGTAAGTACCTAACTTCAAATTATATGCGAGTAAACAGAGACTTTTGAATTTAACCGGGTAATACAGTATCCCTACAAAGTTAAGTTAGTACCTAACTGCAAGTTAAATGCGAGTAAACAGAGCATTTTCATTTTCACCGGGTAATAGGTACAGTTCTTTTTTTGTAACAACAAAGAGGTTTTATACGGCTGAAAACCCATTAACGTTTTTAGAATAAATAAATGTGTCCCTAATTATGAAAAAAAACATAAGTAAGTATATTATTATCAAATTATTTAAAATTCACAATAATTTGTTATAAAACATAACATTTGCATTTTATCACTATTATTATAATTATTTTGAAGTAGGCTGTATGGCTGTATGTTATCAATCACCTTACATTTGGCGCGTGCAAAAAAAAACTTGCGCGCTTTTTTCCTTAGCTAATATTAAGCTAATATAATAATTATGTTATGTATGTTATGTATATATGTACCCTATTTAATGCAAATAAATATTTGATTGATTGATTGATCGATTGATTGATTGTATTCAATAAATGTTTGTTTTTCCTCGCAAGTGTGTTGAAAAAGTGCGTATGAAACTCGTGAGCAACTTACTCACTAGACACTTGGCTGATTTACGCCCTCGCCTGCGGCTCGGGCTGCAACCCACAGCCTCGTGTATAATAAGCAACCATAGCTCACTTGTATCATAATATACTATTTCAATTCATGCCAGATAAAATACAAAGTTCTAATTCTATAAAGATGTAGTTATCTTAAAAGTTGTAAGTCTTCGGGTACAGTTTTGGTGAACAAAGGTGATTATTTACAGTGTCGAAGCTGACCCTAACTAATACTTTGATCAACAATAACACCTAGTTGTAGATACATAGTTGGAGTGACAGATATGGCCGAGCGTATATTCCCACTTGAGAGTATAATTGAAAGTAGATTATTTTGACAGTGTCAATCAATGTGTCAATAATAAATACTAAGGTATTTCAAACTTGGAACGGTTCCTGTCATTTATAATGTAAGATCGTAACATTCGTAACCTTTTTTCTCCGTTTAAAAAAAAAGTCAGTCTGTGCCATGTACAGTTTTCATTTAGTTCGTGAGCCTTCATCTAGTACTATTGTTGATCGAAGCCCTAATAGGTGATTTTGATATCTAATAAAATGTATTTATTCAAACAAAAACGATACGTTATTATAAAACATCTTCGAATAATATTCAAACAAAAGCGATACGTTAATGAAACACCATAAAACATCTATCCAGGGACAACGCTAAATAATTTACGCGCATTTATAAATAATAAAAAAGCTCTGACTCAAAATGAAATGTATGTTTGTCACAAGATTACATTACGAAGGCCTTTTTGTCCTGCCAATATTTAATGCAGAACTGTCTTTTCTTTTACTTGCAGAAAAAGCACAGATATTTTGGAATCCAAAGTGTTCTGTAACTGTAACTAATTATAGCAAACCATGGAATATAATACGAATATATATAATTGATATATGTGGAATGTAAAAAGAAAAACAATATTTTTACCAATATTATGAATCAACTGAAATAGCTTATATCTCACGGCTCATATTTCAATAAACATCATTAAAATTAATTCGCAAATTCTTTCTTTATATACGTCTATTTACTACTCTATTTATTTATCTATCCCGTTTTCTCTTTCAGCCTTTCTCTTTCAATCACGTAACATTCACAGTTTACTTTTCATCGCGTTTCAATTGGTGAAATTAAATTCTCACCGCAATTGTATTGCGCAGTTGCTCAATAATTCATTAAAACATGTCATATACGGTGCAATGTACTTGACCGATTTTAAATATAGCGTGCATTACTATAATATAGATGACAGGTAAAAAGGTCAACCTTATAGAAAAAGTATATAGTGCATAGCGGATCCTTGCGGTTTTACCCGTGCGGTACCCGTTCCCGTGGGAATATCGGGATAAAATATAGCCTATATTTATCAGGGATTTTTTGAAATCAAGGTCAGTGCAAATTGTATTGCTGTCTTGCTAAATGCAGGTATTGTGCACTGGTATTTTCGTAGTGTGTATTTGTTGTGTTTTTGCGGAAGTAAGATACATACATTTCTTTTTTCACAATGATAATAACAGTTTTCGTGCGAAGGCTACAGTAGAACTGCGTCATAGGCCATGGCCCGTTGGGTAAGTAGGGCAGAGGTACCCTTTGTGGCCACTTTAAGGATTTTTTGATTTTTAAGCACTAAGTACTAAATGGTCTTAGGTATTTAAGACACAAGTTATATCTTAAATTATAGATAATTTATCTGCCTTTAAAGGTACATTTTTCAAATTTATAAAAGTAAAATTGTTTTTTTTTAGGTGCCAAATGTACCGGTTTTGGCCACTTACTGATAGTTAAACGTTTGAAAGTATTGCGAAAAATCAAAACTAAACCCAGGTAAATCAATATATTCTAATGCGCTAGAAACCAGTCAATTGCAACCATTTAATTGTAAAAAACGAAGGTTTATTAAGTATTTCATCCAAAACAAATTCCTTAAAATTTTCATACCATACATTTTTTCAAACAGAAACGGAATTTATTGAAAATAAAATCTTATGACATACCTAAGGAATTCTAACGGTTGTCATTATTACCTTAAAATACCTTATTTTAATTGCCTTTATCAGAAATGGCTAAAAGTTTTTTAGAAAACTTTTAGAGCAAAACGTGGCCAAAACCGGTACAGTGGCCAAAACCGGTACGCCTGCCCTACCTTCAATGTTAAGGAATTGGTAAATATGAATGTCATTTAATATGCTATGATTAATGTCCGTACTCTGTATTACGTAGCCCAGTGTCAGAGTGAAACATGATTAGGTCAGGATATAAATAATTAATTGGATCGATATTCACGTGGTACAGACGCGGTATGGTAATATTAACCAAGATAAATATATTTAGGTACTTTAAGGCATAGTATATTCGATCTCTGTTACACAAAAATTAAAAAAGTAATTTTAAAAGAAATAACAGAGAGCACTAAATGTTTTGCCAGAACTAAACCTCTGGCTCCAAACATCATCAATATTTAATATAAAATCATTTATTATTAAAATAAAAAACATAATAGCATCCTTTTTTTTCAGAATATAGTTTTACGGATTTCTATTACAAGTAATCCAACGAAAAATATTTGATTAATAAACCCTAGAATCAAGTAATAAAACTACTTTGTTTGTTTCAGGTGAGTCCTCACAGCTAAGAATTTCCAATAAGGCGACACTATTAGCAAGTAAGTACTACTTAATTTACATAAAAAGTATTCAATTAGGTATAAAAGTTGATTGAAACTCTTTTTTGATAATAGAAATTATATTGATTACAACCTTTATCTGTTAACCCAGATAAGCCTGCAGGCCTAGCATGAGCGGCTTTTATCACGCGATATGATATAGCACGTCATGCTGTCTTGCTTACCCCACTACGGTGTAAGCACGACAGCATGAGGTGCTATATAGCCCATGGAAATCGTACATTTTGCCTTGCGTTAAATGAGGTAGTTCTGTTTTTTTTTTGTATGTTAGTAGTGATGAGATGGTAATGACAAATCCAAGTTTTCCACCTCGAAATCCCTTCGGATCATTGTTAAATATTTAAAAATCCAATAAATTTTCAGGTTTTTGTCAACTTTTACCACCGAGGACCTGTGTTACGGCAAAAGTTACAATACACGCTTTAAAGTAGACTGAATTTGCAATAAAAAGAGAGTCATTTGGTTTTTCTAAGTCAAATAGTTTTTAAAATACGGCTATTTGAAAGTTTGCAATATTTCAAAAAAAGGAAGTACCTATTGCAGTTTTTTTAGTTTTCGACATTTTGACCCATAGTAGTGGGTTTATGGCAAAAGTTTAATTATTAGTTATTAAAGTCCATTAAATTTTCAACAAAATGAGACCAATTAGTAATGTCAACTTACACTTGATAGTTTCTGAGACACAGCTGTTCGAAGTTATTGAGGTAAGAAAACAATTATGTAATAGAAGGGTTTGCAAAATGAAGTTCGCCCTAAAAGAAGGAGGATCTGGGAGGTGGTGGGATCAATTATGTACGTACCTACACTGTATGTATATTTTTGATGGACCAGGGTGCCTACCATCAACTCTTATTGCGATTTTGTTTAGGACCTAAACTGATCTGCTTCGCTTATTCGTACCACGACAGCTTAATATCAATGACAGCGATTCAGTGGTTATTCAATGACATTTCACAGCCGCTAAGCTGTCAAGAACTCTTATTTGACTTATAACCCGGTCGATTTAACATGTCACCTGCAGGTTATACCCGTCCCTATCTCTCTTCGGGCATGACACAATCGAGTGAAAGAGACGGGTAGAAGAAATAAGGAGACAAATCGTTCGGTCATTCACATTTAGCAATTCATTTGCGATCCAGTTTTTAGAAGGTCATAGTACGAAAGAAAGCAATTCATTTTAGGAACCTATTCTGCATCGCGCTATTTTTGAATCGCTGTCTTAAAGTTGATGGTAGGCACCCAGGCTCGTCCTCTGAATCCGCAGCACACCTTTTGGGGGCAGGTTGCTGAGGTATAATTTCTCATCGAACTGCTCAGGAAGGTCAAAATCGTGCTTTGATCGTGGGTTATCAATCAATGGTTCATGAAAGTCATCACACATCAGGTCTGGTATGTTCTCGCATGATTGGCCAATGCAGTAGCTGCAAACAGTCGAACATTTGAGTCCTGCTTTCCTGCAACCACATCTGCTGGTACAACCATACATCTTTGGTGTGCTTTCAAGGTGATTAATGTTTGCGTGTCATTAACAAGGTAGAACGGGAACACCTCCCAGATCCTTCGTCCTTTAGGGCTTACTACCTTCTGCAAATCCTTCTATTACATAATTGTTTACTTACCTACCTCAATAACTTTGAACAACTGTCTCAGGAACTATCAAGTGTAAGTTGATATTACTAATTGGTCTCACTTTGTTGGAAATTTAATGGACTTTTCACACTTATGCTCTGAAATGTTAATATTATATTTGAGAAAAGAATGCAGTACGTGGCACTTTTCCGAGGTAAACATTCTAAATTTGAAAATCACTACAGTAATGAATTTCAAATTCAGAATGTTTACCTCGGAAAATGTACTACCCAAAGATATTATTAACAACTTTTTTTCTTTATTTTTTCTTTCGTTATTCCTGTGTATAAAAACAGAAAAAGCAAAGGGACATTTGCACCATACAGCCACATTATTATTATTATTATTTAAGTAATTATTATATCATAATTAGGTAAACTTTTTTTTAAATACGGTGCGCACAGAGTATATTACTTCGTATTGTACCACAAGCGCTATGTACCCTTAGCACGAACATCAATCGAAAAAACAAAATGAGATTTATCATAGACAAAATATCCTTTACGAGCATGGAAGTATTACCTAAATAATACTTCCATGTTTACGAGTAATTTTGTATTCGAAATATGTACAGCGCCATCTACCGCCCAGAAGCGGGTATTGAATTTGCCCATTTTAGTAGCAAGTAGTAAGTATCAATAGGCTGTATGACCGTTTCACATGGCCTCACAAACCAATATTAAAAAAACGGCGGGAATGATTTTCAGCGGTTGATTTGATATCAATACAGTTTATATTGTGTGTATCAAAATGAATTCTGCCAATGAAACATATAAAGACATCGTATGTACCTACTCCACCAAATATGAGAGCAGAAGCAAAATTAATTACAGAAAACTTAGGTACTGCCAGCAAAATCAAAAGAAAGTTAAATGAAAACCTACAATCTGATTTGGAAAAGTGAAAAAAAGGCGCATACGTTTTCAGAATCTGTGTTGTTGGCGTATTTTAATGATACATCATTAAAATAATATTATTATTATGGGCGATTTATACATAAGTGTGCCCGGGAAAACAATAACATTTACATTTAATAATTGCCCGAACATGTGTGATATAAATTTTAATAAATATTATTTAGTTAAACAGTTTTTTTTATTTCCTCGCATTTCTTGAGAAAAGCACTATACAAGCCTTGTACGGTAAGCAAATTACCTTGCCTCGAATGATTAAAGCCCTCGCCTGCGGCTCGTGCTTCAAACCATCCTCGACAATGTAATTTCTTACTTACCTGTCCTCGGCTGTAATGTACTATTAATAACTAATAATTTATCTTTTGCCATAAACCCACTACTATGGGTCAAAATGTCAAAAACTAAAAAAACTGTAATACTTAATTTTTTTGAATTTTTGCCAACTTTTAAATAGCCCCATCTTAAAAACTATTTGACTTACAAGAACCAAATTATTCTCCTTTATTGCAAATTTAGTCTACTTTAAAGCGTGCATAGTAACTTTTGCCGTAACACAGATCCTTGGTGGTAAAAATTGACAAAAACTGAAAAAAATCTGAAAGTTTATTGGATTTTTAAATATTTAGCAATGATTCGGAGGGCTTTCGAGGTGGAAAACTTGGATTCGTCATTACTATCTCACCACTACTAACATATAAAAAAATCAGAACTACCTCATGTAATGCAAGGCAACACCACTTTTTTGGTACGATTTCCATGTACTAATATCATATCGCGTAATATAATGATGGTGATGCTAGGCAGGGTGAAACTCTATTGCTCCATATACTTTTAAAGTCTCTAAAAATTTGGAAGACCACTTCCCGATTTTTTTATTTCTCAAAACCCATGGTTGGAAATAACGCTTTCGCAAAATGATATCGATAGAGATTGGATATGAGTCATAACTACTAAGTACACGAAATCGAAACATTTATTTTTGTAGGTAATATTACCAAACCAATAACATTTCGGTCCAATCCGGTGCGAATACCACTCGGCCACGAAGGTCGTCAAATTTTATATTATCAACAAAATTAAATATAAAATAGTCCAAAACATAAATTTAAATTTCAAAAAGTAAAATTGCATGCAACTCAAATGTGCAAAGCATGAGAACTGTTCTTTTTTTTTTTATCTGCAACGGGGTAGCACTTAGCCTTCATCACACCTGATGTTAAGTGGTGATAAGGCTGAAGGTGGAAGCGCACTTCTCCCGGAATCCTCAATCACTGAGGAACTGGCTATCTTAGCTTTAACTGCCGGAACACAATAATGCTGAAAACATCATTGTTATGGCGTCAGACTTAGATAAGATGGTGGTAGCTAGCCAGGCGGACTAAGAACTAGTCCTACCACCGACCAAACCGAATACAATATGTACCCCCACTGGGAATCGAACCTGAAAATTTTAACAACTTTGTATACTTACCATGTTTTATGTAAATAAATATTTATGATTATGATTATATAATTGATATTTCCTGTTTACAGAGAGTCTGTAAAACAAAAATCCTATTAATTACTACCTCTATTGTTGAAATATCATTTCCAAGGTAACTTTCACTCGGGTCAGGTAATTTTAATGTCCGTTCCCGTAAATAAGGTTTGAACGGTAAGAAAATGATATAAGGATGTAATAGTAGATTGTATTACAAGGGAGCAAAATAATATATTTACGGCGAGGGCGCTATTTTGAATCCAGAGCGCAGTGAAGGATTCTAGAGTAGAATCTCGAGCGCAACGAGGGATTCTAAAGTAGAATCCTGAACGCAGCGAGGGATTCAATATAAGCCGCCCGAGGTGAAAATAATTTTGCGGCCGAGTAATACACTCTGCTTTTCATCCCCCTCTATAAGAAAAGCAGTAAAGACAACTCAAACTACCTACCTTTCTTTGTCGTTCGGATACATCATAGCGCTAGTCGGGCAAGAAATAAAAATTGAGTTTTGAAATTAAAAAAAAATATGTCCATCAGATTTCTTATAAGTATCTCCGGGGATGCCGTAGGGGGGTTGAAATTTTTTTTAAATTTTAGCTACGACTCACCGTTTACGATATATTCTCAATTTTATGAAATTCCGTTTTTGAAAATTTCTCGGTTCCGAAAAAATTCCCGGCCCCATACAAAATCAGTTGATTTTTTTTTTTTAAGTACTGCAGACCCTTTGCTACACTCCAACCAATGCTTCTTTAATTATGTTCTAAATTCAAATCTCATCGTTTTGGACCCTGTTATGAAGCTGTTCAAAATTCAAATCTCATTTATACCCTCTTGTCATAACAGGTAAAAAATGAATCGTTTTGGACCCTGTTATTAGATAAACAATCATCGCTTTTCGAATCGATGGGATGAAAAAAATTATTATTTCATCGGATGTTAGCTATGATTCAGACCAACCGGCTCGGATCGGCCCGTTCCGACACAGGGACCGCACTCTGAGACGCAAATCCTAAACTTCGGTTAGCCTCGTCCCTTTTACTCAATTCTGTCATGGCTGGAGAGTGAGAGGGACGGGTATAACGAAGTTTCGTTATCGTTATCGGGTAAGAATCGGGTTTTGCGTTTCAGAGTAGGCCCTTGGAGTCGGCTGTCAATACGGAGCCGTATGCTGAGGGCCTACTCTTAAACGCAAAACCCGAATGTTCGTTATACCCGTCCCTTCCCTTTTATTCTCCAGTCATGACAGAATCGAGTGAAACGGATGGGGCTAACCAAAGTTTCGGATTAGCGTTTCTGAGTACGGTCCCTGGCGCGAAAGCTATACGGAGCCGTACTCTGAAACGCAAATACGAAACATCGGTTAGCCCCGTCCCATTTACTCGATTCCGCCCTAACTGGGGAGTGAGAGGGACGGGTATAACAAAGTTTCGGGTTTTGCTTTTTAGATTAGGCCCTCAGCGCCGTAAGGCCGCCACGGGATGCGAACGACGTTTAGCGGAACAGCTAATATGAACTGTAATTCCTGTTTATACGTTTCAATTTTCTTTACTTACTGCATTTTAAAATGCCGTCCGGCAGGCTTATTACCGATCTTAAAGTGACAGTCGCAATTGCGACAATTCACAATTAATCGCTCCCAAAACACATATTCGTATTACGGAACGTAGATCGCTACCATAGCGCAAAAAAAATATATTTATCACTACTACTAATTTGTTCGAACCCTAATATAATTTCCAGGGTAACTTTCACTCAGTTCAGGTAAATTTAATGTCCGTTCCCATAAATAAGGTTTAGTGCGGAACGGTAACAACATGATATAAGACCGTTAAAGTTTATTACTTCATCGGTTACATGAACACGGCTCTTGTCGGCTTTATGATGGGTAAATGCCGATGCCCTGAAGTAAGATAGTTTCAAAATCAGCCGTTATACAGAGTTAATTTTTAAACACCATCCAAATTTTTAAGATCGTCTCAGAATCGGTAAGTGAACAAATTTCTCCTAGAAACATGGGTCGAAATATGACATAAATTTTTTGACTTTTCACAAATCAGACTGATTACGCGATCGATTTAGTATGGGAAGTTCAAAAATTTTGTCGTATTTCGACCCATGTTTCTAAAAGAAAGTTGTTCTCTTACCGATTCTGAGACGAGCTTAAAATTTGGATGGTGTTCAAAAATTAACCCTGTACAGGGTGTTAGTTTTGGTCAGTTGCAAGCCCAAAAGCACTGCTTGTACTCATAATATTGAACAACTTTCCCCAAGAAACAAATATTTTGGTTTACCGTACAAACTGCAAAGTCAGCTGATCGATTTTGTATGAAGGGACGAATTTTTTTTTCAGATTTTGACCCATGTTTCTTGGGGAAAGTTGTTCAATTTTATGAGTACAAGCTGTGGTTTCGGGCTCGCAACTGACGAAACTAACACCCTGTATGTAAGTCCCCTACAGTACTCTGTATTCTAGTGGTTCATACCACGGATTTCAGACCCAGAGGCCCCGGGTTCGATTCCCAGTGGGGGTACATATTGTATTCGGTTTGTTTGGTGGTAGGACTTGTTCTTAGTCCGCCTGGCTAGCTACCACCATCTTATCTAAGTCTGACGCCAAAACAATGATGTTTTCAGCATTATTGTGTTCCGGCAGTTAAAGATAAGATAGCCAGTTCATCAGTGATTGAGGATTCCGGGAGTAGTGCGCTTCCAGTTTGAGCCTTATCACCACTTATCATCAGGTATGATGAAGGCTAAGTGCTACCCCGATGTGGATAAAAAAAAGAAAAAGTACTGCTGGGGGAAAGGCCTTCCTTGCGGATAAAGAGAATGAAGATTCCTCTTGAGTTAAAGAGAATGGGCCATGACCAAATTCTTGCCGGTTCTTCTCGTTACAAGGTCTTCTGCCGTAGGATTTGCGAACCGATGGCGTAGCTTCATTGACGTTTATAAGTGTTGTTGAACAAACGTAAATTGTATTTTTTTAATTTGGGTTTCGATTTTTTTTGTTTTGTATTTTGATTTTTTTTTATTTTTACCCACCACGCGAGCACATTGCAGATTAGTGGGTATTAACGACTTCAAACGCAGCCCGTCAGCGCACTCGGCCTGCGATCGTTAAAGATAAGCAACTTTCGCAATGGTCTGTCACGGGATCATCATCATCACTTCAGCCGTACGACGCCCACTGCTGGACATAGGCCTCCCCCAAGGATCTCCACAACGATCGGTCCTGCGCTGCCTTGACCACGCTTCTTCCCGCGACCTTGACCAGATCGTCGGTCCACCTTGTAGGGGGGCCTGCCCACGTAACGTCGTCCACGCGGTCGCCATTCAAAAACCTTTCCGCCCCAACGGCCGTCGGTTCTCCGCGCTATGTGTCCCGCCCACTGCCACTTCAACTGAGCAATCCTTCGAGCGATGTCGGTCGTTTTAGTTCTCCTGCGGATCTCATCATCTGTTTCGATCGAGCAGGGAAATACCAAGCATCGCTCTCTCCATTGCTCGCTGGGTGACCTTGAGCCTTCTTATGAGACCCATAGTAATAGACCACGTCCCGCTTCCATAAGTCATAACTGGCAACACATACTGGTCAAAGACCTTAGTCTTGAGACATTGAGGTATTTTGGACGCAAATATATGCCGGAGCTTCCCGAACGCTGCCCATCCGAGCTGGACTCGACGGGATGGGTGACCAAAATTTATTATCTCGAGCTCCTCCTTCCAAAGGCACGGTAAGCCATTGGTCCTGGCTGCGTTTGCAGTCGTTAATACTCACCAATCCGCATTGGGCCCGCGTGGTAGCTCATGGCCCATTCTCTTTATCCATCCATAAGGAAGGCGTTTGCTCCAGCAGTGGGGACTTATAATGGCTGATGATGATGATGATGATGATAAGGAAATAACTAAAGCATAAAAACTTCATAACAATAAGTGTGATTGTAAGACTATATATTTTAGCATTATAATTAATTTAATCATAATGTAGGTACCTATTTCTTTTAGTTTTGAAAGCAGCTATTAATTTAATTTATTACTTAGGTAGGTACTTTTACTTTAGCCGCGCCACCCACGGTTACTATAAATTCACCTTTCTTGGCCCGTGGGTGTCGTAAGAAACGGCTGGAAAACTGCCATGGACGGACGGACGGACGGGCCTAATAAAATCTCTGCTTTGCGATCTAAAACCTCCACAATCCACCCACCTTTTGGGATAAGGATAAACAAATAGCAGTGGCCGTGTCGTAGAGCTGGTATGATAAGCTTAGTTTGTTTTAGTTTGATCAAATCTTGTTCCTTTTTTAAAGTCGATAAAAAGACAACTTCTAAGGCAATTTTAAATCTTTGAAAAGTTTTAGTCATTAAGAGGTTAAGTGCATAAAACTAAAGTCAATAATATTTTCTATATTGTTTAAAACAAAATGGAGAAAACTTGTTACAGAAATACCAACACTAATTGATTATTTTCTTCTTTATTTCCTTGTGCATTTCATATAGCCGGGCACTGGATATTAATATTGTTTTAGTAATAATTATTAGAATTTTTGAGGTCGATACCAGCCAGGAGCATGAGGAAAAAGGAAAAAGGCCGACCTCAAAATGTAGGTACTTTAGAGATATTATTTTTTCCTTTTAAGGGGGTAGGTACTTTTTTAAGTCGGTTTAATTTTTTTAATTACTATTTATTTTTCAAATACCATGTGCCAACCACATTCCACTATCTAGAGTTTTCTTTACTCTAAATTAATTCTCTACGTAAACATGTTTCAAGGTGAACAAACGTTCGAGTTCTCACGCGGTAGAAAAAACACACAGAGTTAGAAACAACAGCTGCGGCTTCAAGCTAAAACGGTCCGACAATAGACTCGCTGATTGCTGGTGAAACTAGCTGCAGTTTAAGTCAATAGAGTATTTCTGTTTAAATTTTTTTAATTATTTTTTATTTTTCGAATACCATGTGCCAACCACATTCCACTATCTAGAGTTTTCTTTACTCTAAATTAATTGTCTACGTAAACATGTTTCAGTTGAACAAACGTTTGAGTTCTCACGCGGTAGAAATAACACACAGAGTTAGAAACAACAGCTGCGCGCTGCGGCTTCAAGCTGAGTCCGACAATAGACTCGCTGATTGCTAGTGAAACTGGCTGCAGTTTAAGTGTATAGGGTATTTTACTGTTGTTGAAATAATTGCAGATATATTTAATGATGAGCTTAAAAAATATAACACTAAGTATTACCAAATGTAAAAGTATAATTTGTATATCTGTTTCATAAAAAGCGAATCATATAATTTTGACTAGGTATAGCTGTCTCTTTCTGAATCTGAATCTTCTATGGGGAGACTATGACGCTACTAATTTGATGACCTCACAAAGATATTAGTTCGTCTAAGTAGAAAGTTTGGTGCCCTTTGACAATAGTCAAGATAATTCAAAATAAATAATTGTTTTGTGCAATTTGTGTTAGTAAAAAAATATCAGTAAAATGCCCTATTAAATAAACTTTAGAGTTTCCACGCGGTAGAAAAAAAACACAGAGTTAGAAACAACAGTTGCGGCTTCAGGTTAAGAGTTGAAGAGTTCAGGTTTGAGTTAAGAGTTTTTTTTTTTTATCCACAACGGGGTAGCACTTAGCCTTCATCACACCTGATGATAAGTGGTGATAAGGCTGAAGGTGGAAGCGCGGAATCCTCAATCACTGAGGAACTGGCTATCTTATCTTTAACTGCCGGAACACAATAATGCTGAAAACATCATTGTTATGGCGTCAGACTTAGATAAGATGGTGGTAGCTAGCCAGGCGGACTAAGAACAAGTCCTACCACCAACCAAACCGAATACAATATGTACCCCCACTGGGAATCGAACCCGGGACCTCTGGGTCTGAAATCCGTGGTATGAACCACTAGACCACAGAGGCGGTTAAAGTTTAATGTACGTGTGAAACAAACAACAGACAGAGTTAAAAACAACAGCTGCGGCTGCAAGTTAACAGTCCGACTCGCTGATTGCTGGTAAAACTGGCTGCAGTTTGAGTTAATAGTTAAATGTACGAGTTTTCTAAAAACGAAGGAACTGGTTAGATATATTATTAACCCCACCATTTTGAAACTAGACTATTTATGCGGTTTTTTTTAAACGGACAGTGATAAACACAATGCAATACAAAAGATTGAAATCGTCGGAAAAATGTGTTTACTTACCCCTAGCATGAAAAACTATCGTTATGGTAATAGAATAGTAAACTATACCGTCCTCTTAAAGCTGCCAAAGGGCTGCTGTCCTTATACGACCGAAAGAGGCTCTGCTGGTTTTCATACAAAATAATAAGATTATGATAACGATAAACAACGAGTAACGGTTGTGAAAAACGAAATATATGTAGCTTACTTCCGCAAAAAACACAATATGCAAGATGCACCGCCCGCCCGCCCGCAAAAAATTGCACATGCACACCACGAAAACACCAGTGCACAATACCTGCATCTAGCAAGACAGCAATACACCTTGCACCGTCACCGATTAGACTACTCTACACGTGTTTCGCCCCAACCCGGGGCATCCTCAGGAGATAGTTCGTGCTAGTTCGTGCGAAAAACCAACACCAAAAAAATTTTTTTTTCGTGGTGTGCATGTGCAATTTTTTGCGGGCGGGCGGGCGGTGCATCTTGCATATTGTGTTTTTTGCGGAAGTAAGCTACATATATTTCGTTTTTCACAATGGTTAGGGACGTCCGCCAAGTGACGCCTGATTCAATCAAATTCTAACGAGTAACGGGACTCAACGCGACATTTATTATGAAGTACATATTATTATGTACTTGTTTACAGCTTGACGTTTCGGCTGTGTTGCAACAACCGTGGTCACAAAAGTTTAAACGCGAAAGTTTAAAATCTTATATTATGATAACGGTTACCATAACGACAGTTTTTCGTGCTAAAGCCGGCCCCAGACATAGCACAAACATTTGAACAAATGTTTGGTCACATGTCATTGTGTAGCACGGGTATTTGAGTATTTGTTCAAACCTTTGATAAGAAACTACAGTACTTTGCCATGTCAAAAGGCAAAGTCTTCAAAGTCTTTGTTCAAATGTGTGTTTATGTTGAGAACAAACAAAAAGTTAAAGTATGATTCTTTCGTAACGATACTAAAATTAGGTAAAACATATGTTACTGAAACATAACAATTAACTATAACCAGTAAAAAAGTTACCTTCCCGTAAATGTGACTATAAAATATAATGATCAAACTGAAAACCTCCTTTTTCAAAGTCGATTAAAATACCTTGAGGTATCCTCTTTTTAACAAAACAAGAATCATCTAAATCGGTTTATAAACAAAGGAGTTATGCCTAAAGATACGTATTAAAATCACATAAAGTGGTAACGAAAACGACAGTATTTTCAAGATTTCCTGAAAACTACTGAACCGATTTCAAAATTTCAAAAAATGGGACCAACTTGGAAACCAACCTGATGTAATAACGTTTGAACCATTTCAATCGGTTCAACCGTCTTCGAGTAATCGGTGGACATACACAAAAAAAAAAAAAAAAAACATACATACAGACGAATAGGAAACCTCCTCCTTTTTGATTTAGAAGTCGGTTAAAAAATGGGTCCCCAACGAAAAAGGTAAAAACAAAAAAGTTAACCTACAAAGCTCCTCCAGTTCTGGAAGTCTATAAAATAAATTATATTTTCATCCAAGTTGGACGCCATTAAAACACGTTTATTAAAAATAACAACAACGTAAACAATACTAAAAAAAAAACAAATTGGCACAAAAACTCCGTAGCTACTAAAATAAAAATTTACAGATCAAGAGTTTTTCCGTACGAAGAGAAAAAACGTAATTGTTACGCTTCGATAAATTTACATTTTCGTTGAAAATTGAGAGAGTATTTCAATTTTCCTTTAAATTATTTACACAATATCAAATATTCAATGTTATTAACTGAGCCAATTACTGATAAAGCTTCTGATGTTGAACGTAGTTGATTTGATTAGGTATTGAAAAGGCTGATACTGCTAATAACTAATAATAAATTGAATAAATAATTGAATACTGAGTAAAGGGAGTAATTAGCTTGTTGATATGAACTAAGGAAAATATACGAAAAGTAAAAGATTTAACTGTCATCAAAAGTAGCCTAGTCGATCGAGGTAGTATTTTAGAGGTTAAGATAGCCAGTACCTCATGGATTGAGCATTGCGGGAGTAGTGCGCAAATTTAGCCTTGCCACCACTTAACATCAGGTGTGATGAAGGTTAAGTGCTACCCCGTTGAGGATTAAAAAAAATATTTCATTAAGAGTCATAACGCGGTTTATAAAATCAGTTGTGCATACCAAACAACATAGCAACATTTTTTTTTATATTCTAAAATTCGTTACTATTTTATTATATAACGTGAAAACTTAAGCCTCTACGTTACTCTTCAACCTCTAAATCCAGCCTCTACATCAGCTCATCAGCATCTATCCATTCATCTCATTGTTAAAATTCAGCATAGGTACCCATTCATAACTTGTAAAATATGATAAAGCTTCCTTTCACACGAAAGCCGTAGGATTGTCCCCGTCATATGAAGGCCCAATATTGATATTGCGTAGAATAACATCGCGCTGAACGCTCGTAGGCTTACGCTATGATCGTGTAAACACGATATTAAACCACGTCCTTTTTGGGTCGTTTTCTATAGGGTAAACCAGGCATACGTGCGCCAGTCGATAACGCGCCTCACTCACAAAACTTACAGATGCATTTTGAATTTGGCGCAAATTTTTGACAGCGCTGACACAGCGTTTGACAGCGAACGAGTACTAGATCTTAGTACTCGTTCCCGTTAGATACTAGAGGATTCTCGCGGTTTTATCCATGAGGATGAATACTCTAGTATGGAATATAGGGCTTTGATATTGCAGAACTTATACTTCCTTATTCCAAAAGGTGGACTAAAATAGTCTTGGGTGCCTACCATCAACTCTTATTGCGGTTTTGTTTAGGACCTAAACTGATCTGCTTCGCTTATTCGTAGTTCGTACCACGACAGCTTAATATCAATGACAGCGATTCAGTGACCATTTCACAGCCGCTGAGCTGTCATCAACTCTTATTTGACGTATAACTTGGCCAAGCTAACATGTCACCTGCAGGTTATACCCGTCCCTTTCACTCTCCGGGCATGACAGAATCGAGTGAAAGAGACGGGTAGAAGAAATAGGGACACAAATCGTTCGGTCATTCACATTAAGCAATTCATTTGCGATCCAGTTTTTAGAAGGTCATGGTACGAAAGAAAGCAATTCATTTTAGGAACCTATTCTGCATCGCGCTATTTTTGAATCGCTGTCTTAAAGTTGATGGTATGCACCCTGGTTTAAAACTGGTACTAAACTGGTGCTGTCACTTTCATTTCCCAAATGAAAGACAGAATTAGCATCAGTTTTAAGCCAGGGGCCGTTGCGGCGAACGCTCCGATAATCGGAAATCTGCCGGGCTTCAAATTATCCTTATTCGATCCTATATTATATCCTACTTTTGGAATAAGGGGGATACAGTCTAAACGATAACCAAAAGTTACCCTAAACGTTTGCCTTGATAGTTCAACCCAAAATTTTATGAAAAAATTGTGCATTACTATTTCATTTCACGTGTAGTTAAAACATTAATATTTATAACGTTGATTGTTAAAATCCAGCATGTACACAACTTGTGAATTCTAATAAAGCGTTGATTCCCTGCGTCATGTGTAAGCCCAATATTGATATTGCGTAGAATAACATCGCGCTGAACGCTCGCAGGCTTATGATACGATCGTGTAAACACGATATTAAACGTCGCCCTTTTTGGGTCGTTTTGTTGAGAACGTTGGGCTTTGATGTCACGATTGTGACGTGGTTGAAAAGAATAATAAATGAATATACAGGTGTATTTCTACAAGTAAAAATACTTAACTTAAAAGTAAGTAGGTAAGGCAGGAGACCCTTTTGTGGGCACTTTAAATTTTTTTTCACTTTTAAGTACTAAGTGAAAAGACTAATGCCCGAATACTCGTACGTTACTTATCTTTGGGAGCGTCTCAAACATCGCCCTGTCAATTTAAATGTTAAACGTATGAAAGAGATGCCATGATGTTTGAGACGCTCCCAAAGATAATTTGCGTACGAGAATTCGGGCGTAAGTAAATAGGGTCTTAATTTTTAAGAGCCCATTTCAGTCTCTGTTGCAAAAAAATATTCATATTTTTATTTCTCTTTTATTTGCTAAATAAAAATCAAATATAAATAAAAGGCAAACATCATCTAAAACTGTTTCAAATTTCAAGTTGATAGCATTAGTAGTTCTCAAGATAGCCAGTTGTGACAGACAGACAAAGTCGCACGCACCATAAGGGTTCCTTTTTACCATTTTAGTTCGGAACCCTAAGAACGTATGACATAAGGGATTCTAACGACTGATAATATGACTTTAAAATGCATTATTTTAATTGCCTTTGACAAAAATTACATAAACTTATGTAGAAAACATTTAAAGCAAAAAGTGGCCAAAATCGGGGCTACTGACCTACTTAGTTTTTAAAAGACCATTCGTTTTGTGATTTAAATTTCTTGAATTTTCTATGTTTGTTTGTTGTAAGAGAAACTAAAGGCCTGCCTCATGCTCAGGTACCACAGATTGGGCTTTTGAAAAAAATGGGGCTACTTTGATAATTTAAAATGTAGTATAAAAACAGTATTATTTGTCATTAAGTAAAAAATGGGTATTAGAACTATCTATAGTTATATTTAGGCTACCAAAGGTCAGTCGGTTTTTTTTTTTCAAAAAAGAATAATTTAGTCAAACAAACGTTTTCAACGAAGTCCGCTAACCGGTAAACTGGAGTTTCTTTTATTCGAGGGGGTCGGTAGGTAGGTACTTACTAGTGGACTTTTCCTTCAAGTCACAATAGAATACCTACTGTAAATACTACAAACTAATTTTCAGAGCAGAAAGTTAGCTATTCTGTTTAATATCGTAGTCAGTCTGTAAGATACTTTTCTTCAATCTTTTTGTGTTGCTTAAAATAATTTTATCTTTTTAATTATTCTTTATCATACCATTAGCTCAAATACTTAATATAAATTAATATATAATCCTTGTTTAATTTAATAAATCGTATCAGATAATCTAATTCCAAAACACAAAACAGTGATAACAAATTTTACCTTTCCCTTTTTCGATCTCCTAAAGTTAGTTAGGTGCGTACAAGATTTATATTTTTTTCAGACACAGTGCTAATGTCTTCACCTTTGCCCCTTGTAAAGTTAGGTACTGCCTAGGGCTTTATTTTTATTCCAGTAACTTTTTTCAGTTAACTAAAACATCAAATAGTGATCCGTCTTCAGAGACTGGCGCTATATTAGACTATTTGTTACTGTCAAGAGGCCGCCGTGTTTCAGTGCTCAGGATAATGCCTTAGACCCACATCAGTCTTGTTTTTTTAGCGGATAACACTCTGTTTGCGAAATAGGAATCTGTTGAAAGTCAAATAGATCAAGTATGACCCAATTTGCATTTTTACTTTACTTACTTAACCCTTAATTGTGAGCGCCTAGAAAGTTACATAAGCAGTCGTGGGGCGTATAACACCCCGAATTAGAAAATTAATTATTAATTCAAAATAAATAACAATCACTTCAAAATCAGACTTTTTTTCTGAAAAAGAACATTTACTCTTACTTTTGTATGATCCAACGGTATATATCAATGGATCCAACTTTTAATGTAATAAATAATTATTGAAACATAATTATGATAATCACTTTCATCTGTTCTAGTTTTCTTAGGTGGCAGACTACAAACATTGCTATTTATACTTATGGTCAACTATTATATATTCTGTGCCATGGCCATTGGGCGTGTGTTTGAGGTTGAGATGCTCGACACCTCAAACAACACGCTTTCCGAGCACATTCCCTTACAATCGAGTCCCGCCCGCTCGCGACTGAATTGTAAACTTCACACGTATTTAGGAAGCTACCTTGAAGAACAGCGCCAAGAATACAAGTTTTAAAAAGTTATGAGTCTGGAAACCATTAATTGGGGTGTGAAACACCCCACGCGACCAATTAAGGGTTAATTAAATGCACTCAAGTTCGCAGATAAAAGTAGATGCATGTTTAGCATATTGGCCTCGAGCACACGGTTGTCACGTACCTTATATACTTCTCATTTCAAATGCTCGTAAAGTTCGTGTTTATGTTGGGTGTATGCTGCATAAAATTGCTTTTTATGCTCTAGTGCATAAAGTAAAATATTCGTCTAATAAGTCTCGGACTCTAAGACAAAGGTAAATAGTCACACACGCAATTAAACTTTGTTCAATAATCTTGTTATTTCATTCTGTTTCTTCAATTTTGCACATAATCAATGTTAAATTACTAAATAAGTAAAACTATAGGCAAAATTAATGACTTTTCTAATATTTCAAGAGCATTATGGACTACGATGTATGCTAAAGTCACTGTGCTGCCACTGCCACGTATAAAAAAAATAAGAATAAGAAAATCTGCCCGCCAATATGGCGATGTCTTTATTTTTTCTTTTTTGCAATATTGCTATTTATTTTCCTCACAATCGAAGTGAAAAGCAGAGTGTATAACTCGTACATAAAACCCATTTTATCCACTTGTTGTACAATCTACTATTTTACGAAGTTCAAACAAACTCTTGTGAATGATTACGAGCTCCTACCCATACAAACAAAACCAAAATAACTACGACATAGGGTAGACTGCTCTAATTGTTGGCATCCGTTCTATGATTGGCACCCTAAAGTTTAGCTCGAAAAACAAGGAAAAAATTTACAAAAAAAAAAGTATACATGTAAAATAGTGTTATTATACAGGGTTATTTTGAAACCACTGACCTTTTTAAGTTCGACTCAGAATCGGTAAGTGAACAAAACAACTTTCTCCTAGAAACATGGGTCGAAATAGGACAACAATTTTTGGACTTCCCATACTAAATCGATCACGTGATCAGTATGATTTGTCTGAAAAGTCGAAAAAATATTGTCATATTTCGACCCTTGTTTCTAGGAGAAAGTTGTTCAATAACCGATTCTGAGTGGAACTTAAAAAATTGGCCAGTGGTTTCAAAATTACCCTGTATTGGACTAAATTGACCCTTAGTTTTGCCATTTGAGCTTAGCTCTATGGTGGCAACAATATGAGCAGTTTACCCTACATAGAAATAATTATTCTACGTCGCTTGCGCTAAAATGACTAAGCTACACGTATCAAAGGCTTTGTCCCATTTACTAAGTTGTGCCGTATTGTACTTCGTATGTAATATTATTAATAGGTCTTTACATATGAAATTGCCGTTTTTTTCTTTTGTACATATAACTTAACAACTTTTATAATATTAGAAATATATAATTTCTTTAATATTGCGTTACATAAAGACCGTATCGAGCAACTTTTGATAATTTAATAACCACGATATTTGATTATTTACATAGAAAAAACTTATTCCGAAAGTTACGACTATTTTTGTTTCCAGAATTTCGTACTTTATTAGTTGTAACTTAGTGAAAAAAATTTTTTTTTCTCTTAACGAATGTGTCATTTACTAGTTAAAATGTCCATAAATACTTGTGTAAAATTTTGTAAATTTACATAATATTAGTCGTTAAATAATAACAAAAACGTTAGTATGGAAAAAAAATAATTACAGAAATCTCCATACAAAACGGCAATTTTTATAGGTAAAGACCTATTATTTCTCGGGCATCAACAATTTGTTCTATGTAATCTCTCACAATGGTACTATTGAAATAACCTATTCATAAACCTTCAAGTGGTATAACTATTATGATAATCGGGATTTTTAACCGACTTCAAAAGGAAGGAGGTTATCAGTTTGACCAGTATGTATGTGAAATTGTTGGAATTGGATAATAATAGGTATAGTTACCTATGAAATTGCCGTTTTTTTCTAACATGTTTATTAATCTCTAATTATGAAAACAGAGTGTGACGTAAGTAATGTTAAACATCTAATCAAATAATAATCATACACATGTCAAAAATGTTTATAAATGCTTCAAAGTAACATAATTATGGAAGTACAGTGCCACAAACTTTGCTGTGCCGGTGGCCAAAATGTGAAACAGCGTGTTTTTTTTTTAATGTCATTCTGCTGTCAAGTTGATGTCCAACCATAGCGCTGCTGGCGGCTGAAGTTCTTAGAAGTCAGGGCCGGTTAAATTGCTACAAAAAAAAGAAAAAACGTACGTAGCGCCGCTGTCACCGGCACAGCAAAGTTTGTGGCACTGTAACCCACGTTGGCTGTCGTCAATTTGACTGCTACGAACATTTTTATTTTTATTTTTATCGAAGGCAGTTTTTTAAATGAGATTAAAGCAATAAGGTAAATGCTCCTATTACGGTCATAGTCAAAATCGACTCCTATTACGGCTCTATTTTTTATTTTCGTGTTTCATGCTGTTTTAGTAAATTTAGGTAGGGCCGGCGTACCGGTTTTGGCCACTTTAAGGATTTTTTCACTTTTAAACGCTTAGTGCTTAATGATCTTAAGTATTTAAGAGAAAATTTATATCTAAAATTATAGAGAATTTATCGAACTTTAAGGTTACAACTTTCAAAAGTTTAAAAAAGTTTATAGTTTTTTTTTCTGTTGTAATGTTCGGAGGGGGCCAAATACACCGGTTTTGGCCATTTTGCATTGGTTTTGGTCACCCAGTTTGCATTGGTTTTGGCCACTTTGATAAAATTACCATATTTATGACTTGAGTTTAAGCCTAATTGCTATCTTATCCGAGTTCTGGACTAAAACACTACATGAAATAGTATTTCAATCCCAGCTAGCTTCTTACCACAACTTTATAAGTATACCTTTATCACTTGATTAGAAGAAAATTAGCAGATTGAGGCTAGTGAAGGCACTAGAATCAATCCGCTAATTTAGGTAGATGGGGCAATAAAACAATAGTGCCTCCACCTTTGACATCAGAACAGAAACACGTCGATGTCATGTTTGGATAAGATAAGTGTCACTTAACTTTAAGGGACACATAACTTTAAGGGACATTTAAACATTATGTAGTCTTCACCTCTAAAATCAACCTATCAAATCAATCTACGACGACCGATTTGGCGCAGGGGTAAACTACCTGCCTTCTGCGCCAGAGGTCTCGGGTTTGATTCCCGAATAAGTCAAATATTTGTGTGCATGAACATGTATATTTGTCTTGGTCTGGGTGTTTTCTATGTATATTAAGTATGTATTTATTTTAATTTTTAGATTTTTGCATTTACAATGCAATTTTTATAATAGAAAAATGGAAAATGAAGTATTTAGAAAAAATCGACCCGTCTCACAACTAGCTCCGATGGGACTCGAACCCACGACCTTTCGCTTTCCGGGCGACTGCTCTAACCACTGAGCTACGGAGTCGTTACGAGAAGCGTCGAATTTATCCAATACTTCTTACGCGCTGTATAGTCAGCGTTAATTTCATCAATGTGGAGATATTACTACCCTCACACGCGAAAGAAATACCTTTCCCGGCCATTCTACGAACCCAAAGATTTTTTTAAATAAAAACAAAATCAATTTATCAATATATTTATTGAGGTAGCATGAAGTAAAATTAACTTATAATTAATCTAAAATTAGTTATTGAGATCTTTAATCACAAAATTTCCATTTTTGGCACTTTTAAGGTTTTTGCCTGTCGACAGGTGTGACGCCATTGTCGACAGAAAACACAATATTACAAAATAACGAAAATAAAAACAATTCTAGAAAAAAATCAACGATATAAACTAAAAAAATTAAGTGTCTTCTCATTTGCAAAGGCATTCATATCATGTAAATAATCAGCGGTTACAAAATAAAAAATATAAAAACTATGTCTACAGATGTGACTTCACCTCTGTAGATAATAGATGTTATTGTAATAAATAATCAATTTTTAGTTTTATACTAATAAAAAACAAATTATAAAAAATAAGTCAGTTAAGTAGTAGACAATAATTTAGAAAATATCATCATCATCGCTGTCCGAAAAAAATCCTTTTCCATTTTTCTTGCTTCCATGAACCAGCGAGTTCGTCTCCTTTTTCTCTATCAAATTATTCTCAGTAATATACTACAGTCATCATCATCTGAATTTGTGATTACCTCACGTGGTGGATTAAATTCTATATCGGATTCAGCTTCGTTATCAGATGAATTGCCGTAGCACACCCTGTAAAAGTCACGACCTTGCAAATTGTTGGTCAACATTCTAGACTCTGAAAGCTCTTCTTGAATCGGAGACTGTGCGTTTGACTTATTCTGATTTCTTTTGCACCAATTAAACTTAAATATGAATATTGCTTCAGTGAAACTAAACGGAATCAGTCTAAAATATTATTTTGATCACTTTAAGAAAATATTGTTAATATCACAAAACCACATCATATCTGTAGAAATACGTCACATCTGTATACAAATTTGTATTTTGTTTTGAACTCAGCAAAAACCGCGTGTTTTGCGCTAAAAATTTTTATACCTACAACAAAGTTTTTTCTAAAACTAAAGTTTAATCTTTTCTAAAACTAAAGTTTAATCTTTATCATAGAGCAATAAGATATATTTCCGCAAAATCCTCACATCTGTAGGCATTCATCACATCTGTAGACAACCGTGTCGACATAAGTGAGTTCGACAGGAGTGATGAAAAGATACTTTAGTCCATTCCGAAGGAAATATTTGAGGTTATTAACCACGGCTTTTATCACATTTTATCATTGCACCGCTAATTAACAAGACCAAATGAAAATCATAATATTTAATTAAGAACTTACTGTTTTTTGGCGACTTAAGAAGTGACGCACCAACTTTTACATTTCGTAGAATCACTCAAATCTTATTAAAAGTTGGAGATAACTTCTCATGGTCGGCAAAAACTATCAGAGGATGACAACTACGTGTTTCAGTGTTGCTAGCAAAAATAAATAGTGATGTTTAAACAAAATATTTAAAAAAATATCAGACTTTTTGTGTTTGTCTACAGGAGTGATTCGTTATTTGCGAACATTGTAGAATCTTTTGTAATTTGAAATATATATATCCTAATTTTTTTAAATCCCATGAAAATTAACTTTATTATATTTGCAATACGATAGCTTTGCATAAGTAACTCCAAAATATGTGGAAGTATTTTTAAAAGACCTCTGAATCCGGCAACCTATGCCGCGAACAGTCTACAGGATGTGATTTGGTCTACAGGAAATGCGCAAAATCTTAATAAATTATAGAGATTTTGTATAAATTGAAATATGTGATGATAGAAAACATTAAATTAAGCAAAGTAAACACTATCGTTAAAATTTAGCTATATTAAAAAGGTAGATATTTAAAGCGAACAGGATTTTGGCCACTTCGTAGAATGGCCGTTCCAGGTATTTGGCAATCGCTAAAGATGAAATTACTATTGCAAGTTATTTTAATTTTTAGATTTTTGCATTTACAATGCAATTTTTATAATAGAAAAATGGAAAATGAAGTATTTAGAAAAAATCTACCCGTCTCACAACGTCTGCGAGGGTAGTAATATCTCCACATTGATGAAATTAACGCTGACTATACAGCGCGTAAGAAGTATTGGATAAATTCGACGCTTCTCGTAACGACTCCGTAGCTCAGTGGTTAGAGCAGTCGCCCGGAAAGCGAAAGGTCGTGGGTTCGAGTCCCATCGGAGCTAGTTGTGAGACGGGTCGATTTTTTCTAAATACTTCATTATCCATTTTTCTATTATAAAAATTGCATTGTAAATGCAAAAATCTAAAAATTAAAATAACTTGCAATAGTAATTTCATCTTTAGCGATTGCCAAATACCTGGAAAGGTATTTCTTTCGCGTGTGAGGGTAGTAATATCTCCACATTGATGAAATTAACGCTGACTATACAGCGCGTAAGAAGTATTGGATAAATTCGACGCTTCTCGTAACGACTCCGTAGCTCAGTGGTTAGAGCAGTCGCCCGGAAAGCGAAAGGTCGTGGGTTCGAGTCCCATCGGAGCTAGTTGTGAGACGGGTCGATTTTTTCTAAATACTTCATTTTCCATTTTTCTAAGTATGTATTTACAAACAAAAAGTAAATAAATATATATTTATCCGTTATCAAGTTCACGTAGACACAGTTTCTTAAGAAATTTACTATGTGCGATATTAGTGCGATTGTTAGAAAAATATTTATTTATTTATTTATCAGTCAATGAGGGATCCTGATATTACGTTAATATGAGTGTCACTTAACTTTAACAGGCACTTAACTTTAAGGGACACCTAACTACTTTGGTGGTTTCTATCTTTGGCATCAAAACACGCTGATTACACGTTAATATGAGTGTCACTTAACTTTAAGGGTCACTTAACTACTATGGTGGTTTCTATCTTTGACATCAAAACACGCCGATTTCACGTTAATATGAGTGTCACATCACTTAACTTTAAGGGGCACTTAAATTTAAGTGACACTTAAACATGATAGGGTCTTCTATCTTTGATATCAGAAACACGTCGATGTCACGTTCAGTTGAGTGTTACTTAATTTCAAGGGATACTCAGCTTTAAGGGGCACTCAACCACGAGGTTTTTTCTATTTTTGATATCAGAAACACGTCGATTCGATCGACGTCAAGTTCAAGTGAGTGTTGCTTAACTTTAAGAGACACTTGAAGTTCCAAGGAGTCCGCTAAGAACTTAAACCTTATTCTTTTACACTCAATCCGAAGTACACTCGACAGCACATCAAGTTGAAATGCTATAACAGGTTTTATTACGTAGGGCATAAAGGCGTTCTCAAGGTTAACATGTATAATCTGATATGCCGCCGTGTGTACCTAGTAGGTACACATACATACAAAATTTTGTAACTTTTCATATAATAAAGCGCTGCGGAGCGAGGTTGCAAAACAAGGGTTTTATGAAACACTAGAAACAGATGAATGAAAAAGGAGCGGAGTGAGGAAACCGAGCAGATCTCTTAGAGAGAGAGCCAAGCGGGGCATGCAAGCACGGCTCCCTAACTCCGCTTCTCCACTCAAGTTGCTCGCTTCACTTCCTCTACCGTTTTACTATAAAGCACGGAGATTTATACTTATAACTTTTTAAGTGAAAAGTGGCCCTAACCAATACTATTGATTCCGAAGCAGAAACAGCCCGCTCGGCATTGCTGACTCGCTCCGCTCCGCTACCGCGACAGCGGACAACCCAAACATAAGTTATTTTAAAGTGGGTTGCGAGTCTATTAAAAAAAATAACTTTATGAAAAGTTGGGAACTTCATACTAATGGCAAAGTGGCCAAAGGTGACACAATGCTAAAATTTCCAGCCCCACTTTTGGCCACTTATTGTTTTCCAACTTTTTATGACAACAGTGAGAAAACAACACTTTATCCACCTAGAAGAAACATATTCTAATGTGATATAAAATATTAAATAACCATAAAATAATTTTATTGTAGAAAAAAAAATGATTTTTCAAAACCTTTACCCTTAACATTTTGCTTAAGAATTTTACAAAATGTTAACTTTGAAACATAACATGGTGTTTATTTCTAAAATATCGTTCTACATAAAAAAAAGCTAAGTGCTGTAATTATTAACTAAAAGTCCAATCTTTTATTCGCCATTAATAAATATAAGCAATAGTTTTTTAATTCCTATTTATATAACTTTAAAGTGAAAAGTGACCAAAACCGGTACAGTGGCCAAAACCGGTACGCCTGCCCTACACTAAAATGGAATTTACTCATTAATAGTCTTTCACTTCATCACATAGCGGACGTATACAATTAAAACACAGAGGCAAGTTACAAGAATTAATCAGTCAGTGCCACGGGGCGGAGATGGGGCAGGTTTGTCATACAAACGCGGAGCGACTAAGTTAAGTGCACTCATATTTTATATCTATGTTTTTTATAGTAGTATATTGCTCAAATTTGTGAATACGCGATTTAAAGCTTTTGTCTATAATTCTACTCACTACATATGTAGGTTTTATCCTATTTGTAATTGATTTTAAACCTAAAAATCTCAAAACAAAATAGCGCCGTAATAGGATAAAAAATTTAAAGGTTAACCCTAATTCGGCCCTATGGTCTGTAATAGGAGAAATATTGCCTCTTATTTATTGGCTTATAACTGAAAATATGATAACATAATTAATTAGTTATTAGTTTACTTCAAATAATGATTAATATCACAAACTAAAAACTTATTTCTGTGCTATGCTTTATCCTCTAGAAATCTTATTTAAATATGAAAACCATTGAGTGCAAAATGACGGTTTCTTATAAAGGTAAAAAATAGAAGATATATTTTAGTTAATCAAAAAGCAGTCATATAGTATAGCTTTTGAATTGAGTCTTACATAATCTTAACCAATATACAGTTGTCATTCGATTGAGTTACCTTCACTATTTATGTATCTAAATTTTGATGGGTCAGAAAAAGGATTATTAAAACACGGACAGTTCTCCTATTACGGAGTTAGGATTTCAAGGTAGCTCCGTAACAGGCTCTATGAGCTCCTATGGCGGTGGTCATGGCTCCGTTACAGGAACTTCATAGTGCCTGTTACCACAGTCTACTTACTACATACAGTCGTTCATCGGAGGCGTCTAGACAGAGCAGTCGTTCTCATCTAGCATACAAAATTTTGTTAGCTAGATTGGATTGAAGCTTTGCGACAGGGCTTTCGCATTTGATTTCAAATATTGAATTAAAAAAAATAATATTTAGTTTTTTTCATATTGGTTTTATGTAGGGGGCTTTTAAGTAATAATAAAAAAATAAAAAAAATTTGGAATACAAGATGGCAGCCGCGCTTTTTTTTAAATTTTGTGATGTTGGTGTTATATAAGGGGTTTTTTAGAAATGCTAAGCTCGATTTTGATGTGAGTTTTGGAATCCAAGATGGCGGCCGCGCTTTTTTTCAGTTTTGTGATATTGGTGTCATGTAAGGGGTTTTTAGGGGTGCTAAGCTCGATTTTGATGTGAGTTTTGGAATCCAAGATGGCGGCCGCACTTTTTTCAGTTTTGTGATATTGGTGTCATGTAAGGGGTTTTTAGGGGTGCTAAGCTCGATTTTGATGTGAGTTTTGGAATCCAAGATGGCGGCCGCACTTTTTTTTCAATTTTGTGATATGGGTGTCATGTAAGGGGTTTTTAGGGGTGCTAAGCTCTATTTTGATGTGAGTTTTGGGATCCAAGATGGCGGCCGCGCTTTTTTTCAGTTTTGTGATATTGGTGTGATTTTTGGGATTTTTTATATTTTTAGCATGTCGTTGCTGTTGTCTTGTCAAAATAGTACCAAAAACCAAGTTTCATCAAAATCGGCCCACAAACAAAAAACTTGGTCGCCATCTTGGATTTTTTATATTTTTCACATTGCGTTACTGTTGTCTTGTCAAAATAGTACCAAAAACCGAGTTTTATCAAAATCGGCCCACAAACAAAAAACTTGGTCGCCATCTTGGATTTTTTATATTTTTAACATTGCGTTCCTGTTGTTTTGTCAAAATAGTACCAAAAACCAAGTTTTATCAAAATCGGCCCACAAACAAAAAACTTGGTCGCCATCTTGGATTTTTTTTATTTTTAACACTGCGTTACTGTGTTGTATCGTTGTCACTTTTGCATTTCTAATTTGTTAGAAGGAATATAATTTATCGTACGGAACCCCAATACATACCTCTGATAAGGAACACAGACGTCCTAAACAAAATATCGACATATTACTCGGATACATGTGCCTCCTCAGCCAACCACTCAAAAAATGACATTACAATGTAATTAATAAAGTTTAAATTTCGATTTCCGCCACCACAAGTTCGAGACTGACGGGTGTCAAGTTGTTGATGGCTCCGTATTAGGAGCCTACTAGCGCCGTAATTGGCTCTAACCTTAATCATAGCTCCGTAATAGGGAAAATCGACTTAGGCACTAAAATGTTATTTTTTTATTTTAAATTCCTTAATAACAAACAAAGTGTCATAAGAAATATAAAATTTAATATCCATTTTATACAGAAGAATATTTTTATGCCTAACTTAATGCTTACAAATGCTTATTTTTGATACTTACTTTCAAATGTTGCCATTTAACTCCGTAATAGGAGCATTTACCTTACTAAGATTAATGTTGTCTGATCATATCTCTAAAGTTTCGTTTAATTCGGAGTTCACATTCTAAGAAATCCCCAAATATCTTTGTATGATAATTCCAACATCCTACAATTTCCCCATAGCAAACGGCAATTTCTCTCTCTCTCTCTAGCCTTCTTCAACCAATAGCTTGGTGTAGGCCTCCTTCAACTGTTTCCATCTATCTCTGTTTTGGGCAGTTAGGATCCAGTTGCTGCCCGCCACCTTCTTGATGTCATCCTTCCATCGCATTTGTGGCATCCCTCGTGGTCTTTTTTGGTATTTTTACCAAGTTAAAATTTGTTTTCCAGTTCCCAAAATTTCAGCGCAGTTACACACACCATGATCACGGTAAGTACCTAACCAGTTAGTCCGTGATCGCCACTGATGTTTAATTTTACCATAGAAAGTTATTAATTAATTAACATTGTCCCTTCCCTATGGTCCCTTTTACAGTTCCCTACACAAATATTAACTCATCCCTTATTTTACGCTTTCCAGATTTATTTTCAGGGTAAAGGGTAGCCTCTTAATATTATTCTTCAAAGAATGAATCTTTATCTTTTTTTTTTTATTTCAGTAACTCCGATGGTAACAGTTGCTATCACAATTATAAGTTTGTATTTGAAGAAAAAATAGAATGAATATGGAATGAATGAATGTAAAATAAAACCGGTCAAGAGCGAGTTGGACTCGCGCACCGATGGATCCGTACAATCATAAATAAAGGGTATCTCAAAAGTACGTATAGGATTTGAATTTCGCGCTATTCCCGAAATATTCAAGATGGCAGGTTGAAATTTGACATACGTCATCTTGACACATGTAAAATTAAACGTGGAGCGTTTTAAGATAAAACAGCGCATAAAAGCTTTACAAAAATTCACGATCAATTACAAACACTCGTCGAAAGGTCGAAAAGTCGCGTAATTTCAAGAAGAGGTGATGTCAAATGGCCACCGAGATCTTGCCATCTGATGCCACTGGATTTCTTTCTTTGGGGCTACGTCAAAGATAAAGTCTCCGCCAACGATCCACAAAACATAAGAGACAAAATAGACAAAATATTCGCCCAGTTATTGGTGAAATAATTAGCGAAATGTGTGAAATTACCAGCGAAATGTGTGGAAGTGTCATGAAAAACTTGCACACATCAAAAATGCCCTTGGCGGCCATTTAGCAGATATTCTATTAAGATAAAATTGTACAAGTCTCTTCTTTAAAATAAAATAAAACTACGAAGAAATTCCAATCCATTCGCCTTTTATTGAGACAAATCATCCTTTACCTACTTTTGGGAAACCCGTTATAAATAAATAAAACGTGAAAATGTTTCCATTGGCGAGGCAATATGCGTCGAAAAATTTGCGGTGTAGAGTATTGCAGTTTTAGGTCAGTGCTATCTCTTGACCGACTAATGTAATTTTTGTTGACGATTTCTGAAAAAGTTTACTATCTAGAGCTTCGATCAACAATAGTACTAGTAGTCCATGGAAATCGTACATTTTGCCTTGCGTTAAATGAGGTAGTTCTGATTTTTTGTTAGTAGTGATGAGATAGTAATGACAAATCCAAGTTTTCCATCTCGAAAGCCCTCCGGATCATTGTTAAATATTTAAAAATCCAATAAATTTTCAGTTTTTTTTTAGTTTTTATGAATTTTTACCACCAAGGACCTGTGTTACGGCAAAAGTTACTATGCACGCTTTAAAGTAGACTGAATTTGCAATAAAAAGAGAATAATTTGGTTCTTGTAAGTCAAATAGTTTTTAAGATGGGGCAATTTAAAAGTTTGCAAAAATTCAAAAAAGGAAGTATTTACAGTTTTTTTAGTTTTCGACATTTTGACCCATAGTAGTGGGTTTATGGCAAAAGTTAAATTATTAGTTATAAAAGTCCATTAAATTTCCAACAAAATGAGACCAATTAGTAATATCAACTTACACTTGATAGTTCCTGAGACAGCTGTTCAAAGTTATTGAGGTAAGTAAACAATTATGTAGTAGAAGGGTTTGCAAAACGAAGTACGCCCTAAAGGAAGGAGGATCTGGGAGGTGGTGGGATCAATTTATGTACATTGTATGTATATTTTTGATGGACCAGGCACGTTCTCTGAATCCACAGCACACTTTTTGGGGGCAGCTTGCTGAGGTATAATTTCTTCATCGAACTGCTCAGGAAGGTCAAAATCGTCCTTTGATGGTGGGTTATCAATCAATGGTTCATCAATGTCATCACACATCAGGTCTGGTATGTTCTCGCATGATTGGCCAATGCAGTAGCTGCAAACAGCCAAACATTTGAGTTCTGCTTTCCTGCAACCACATCTGCTGGTACAACCTTACATCTTTGGTATGCTTTCAAAGTGATTAAGGTTTGCGTGTCATTAACAGGGTAGAACGGGAACGTCTCCCAGATCCTTCTTCCTTTAGGGCTTACTACCTTTTGCAAAGCCTTCTATTACATAATTGTTTACTTACCTACCTCTATAACTTTGAACAGCTGTGTCTTAGGAACTATCAAGTGTAAATCGACAAATTTAATCTCATTTTGTTGGAAATTTAATGGACTATAATAACTAATAAAAAACTTTTGCTATAAACCCACTACTAGGGGGTCAAAGTTGACGAAAAATAAAAAAACTGTAATACTTCCTTTTTTGTGATTTTGCAAATTTTAAAATAGCCGTATCTTAAAAACTATTTGGCTTACAAAAACCCAATTACTCTGTTTTTATTGCAAATTTAGTCTACTTTAAAGAGTGCATAGTAACATTTGCCGTGACTCAGATCCCTGGTGGTAAAAATTTACAAAAACTGAAAAAAAACTGAAAATTTATTGGATTTTTAAATATTTAACAATGATCCGGAGGGCTTTCGAGGTGGAAAACTTGGATTTGTCATTACCATCTCATCACTACTAACATATAAAAAAATCAGAACTACCTCATTTAATGCAAGGCAACACCACTTATTTGGTACGATTTCCATGTACTATAGATGAAGGCTCACGAACTAAATGAAAACTTTATATGGACAGACTGTCTTTTTTTTTAAACGGAGAAAAAAGGTTACGAATGTTACGATCTTACATTATAAATGACAGGAAGCGTTCTAAGTTTGAAATACCTTAGTATTATTGACACTGTCAAAATAATCTACTTACTTATAATTATACTCTCAAGTGGGCGTATAACGCTCGCCATATCTGTCACTATGTATCTAGTATCTATGTATCTAGAACTAGGTGTTATTGTTGATCAATGCTATAGAGACATCGTTTTATTGGATTTTTCTCTATGCAAAGTTCAGAGACACGGTTTCTTTTTTACATTTTTCTTCAAAAGCCAAAAACTTTGCAACCTAGGAAAAAAAGAAAAAATGTTTGAGAACGTGCAAGCAGCGCTCTTATAAATGATACCCCTTCGAATTTTTAAGACCCCATTTCAGGTTCTGTTGCAAAAAAAACAATATTTTTATTTTTCTCCTATTTGCAAAATAGTTGGGCAAAAGTCATGTAAAACTATTCCAGATTTCAAGTTGATAGCATTAGTAGTTCTGGAGATAGCCATTTGTGACTATGGGTTCCTTCTTACCATTTTGGCTCGTAACCCTAAAAAGGCATATCGATGCGAGATATACGTTTTAGAAGTATACAAACGAAATAATAAATTGCATTAACTAAAGCATGGTTTATGTAAAGATCGTTGTGGAGATCCTTGGGGGAGGCCTATGCCCAGCAGTGGGCGTCGTACGGCTGAAATGATGATGATGATGAAAGCATGGTACTTTTCTTAAGCATACTTAAATGAACTAAAGTTGTTTTTTTTGCAACATTTAGCGTGGAACTTCACGTCTTCGCTTATTTGATAAATCACTTTTGCAATTTTATTATTATTTGTGGATACGTTTCAAAACAACATAAAAGCGAGCTTGACCGAGCGAATTGGACAAAAATATAATACAACCGCTTTTCTCTTGTTTCGTTTTCTCAATAGATTACCTATATTGGTTTACGTAGCAAAGGTTCCCTTTATAAAATCTTTATATGTATATAAAACTCTTGCGTTACTGACTGACAGACAACGCACAGCCGAAACTATTGGGCGCAAGAAGCTGAATATTGGCATGTATGTTCCTTAGGGAGTGTAGGGGAGAGGATTTTTGGAAATTCCAAGGGGGTAAAAAAGGGATAAGAGTTTGTATAAAACTTTTTATTTCTTCAATGGATTCAGTAGAAACTTTGTATAGATTTTGCGACAGATTTAAGTGAGTACAACCAAAGGATTTAAGGGGGTAAATAAAACTCTTTATTCCTTGTTTTGTGGCTTAAAGTTCAAACGCGAGAGAAACAGCTTCTACTTCATTTTCATTCATTCATCTCATTTATTTAATAGCCTTTAAAAAATATCTTATCTATATCTTAACTGCACGCGGACGAAGTCGCGGCCGGAGCGCTATACTTACCGTATAAGATTTTAAACTTTCGCGGCCACAATATAAACCATTATAATTATAAACAAGAGTAACGGGACTAAATATCGCGATTTGCATTATGCTCATGCTGCCAGGTCACGTCTGCTTGTGACCGTGGCAGCAGCAGCACAGACAGCTGAAACGCAAAGCTCCGAGGTCCGGAGCTCATTTGGTGTTGGTTGGTTTTAACTATCTCCTGAGGATGCCCCTGATTGGGGCGAAACAAGTGTAGAGTAGTCTATTCTAGTCTTTGTTTAGTCTTTGTGTACATATACATGTAAATTGTAAGGATTATGGTGAGGATTTAACTATTTTATTTACTTATTTATTATTCGGTGAAGGTGCAAGGTGTATTGCTAAATGCAGGTATTGTGCACTGGTTTTTCGTGGTGCGCATGTGCAATATATTGCGGGCGGGCGGGCGGGCGGGCGGTGCATCTTGCATGTTGTGTTTTTGCGGAAGTAAGCTACATATATTTCGTTTTTCACAATATAATGGTAAGTTCCTTACCATAAGTTCAATATTGATATATACCTAACTTGATTTGTGGTTTTAGTTAGCTAATTGATTTAAAGCTTCTGAGTTTGAATTGCATCAGGATATTCATGACGTAATGAAAAGAAAACATTAATTTGTGTTAAAGATCATATTGTTAATGAACCATTTTTTTTTTGGGCGACGAAGGAGTTCTGCCAATCCTACTATCCTATCCTATCCTATCCTATATCCTATAATATTATAAATGTAAAAGTTTAGATGTTTAGATGTTTAGATATTTGGATTTTTGGATGGTTGAATGTTTGTTACTCAATCACGCTAAAACGGCGGTTTTGGCTGAAATTTGGGACACAGATACTTTGTAACCTGGAGAGGAACACAGTCTATTTTTTATCCCGGATAAATATCACATTCCCGCGGGATAAAGCTTGTCTATCTATAAAACTCTTCCGTTACTGACTAACAGACATCGCCCAGCCGAAACTACTGAGCGCAAGAAGCTGAAATTTGGCATGTATGTTCCTTGACAACCGTGTAGGGGAGCACTAAGAAAGGATTTTTGTAAATTTACCCCCTAAGGGGGAGGTCAGAACTTGTATGAAACTTTTGTGAATCTTATTTCAATTCCGCGGGGACGAAGCTTCCGGCGGAGCACTAATTTAAAAATAAATTTCTTACAATCACAACAATCATTATCTAGCCCATAGTAAGTTACTTTAAGAAACTGTACGTACTTACAGCTTGATGTGCTCCTGCTGTCAGGTCACGTCTGCTTGTGACAGTGGCAGCAGCAGCACAGACAGGTGAAACGTAAAGCTCCGAGCTCTGGAACTCATTTGGTGTTGGTTGGTTTTTGCATGAACTATCTCTTGAGGATGCCCCGAGTTGGGGCGAAACACGTGCAGAGAAGTCTATTCGGTGAAGGTTTGGAGGTGCAAGGTGTGGTGCTAAATACAGGTATTGTGCACACAGACATCGCCCAGCCGAAACTACTGGGCGCAAGTAGCTGAAAAGGCAATGCCTAAAATTGGCGTCGTTTTCTTTTGTCTCGCGGCCATCAACAAAATGTTTGAACATCAATTCTTGATAGTACAACAGACAATATTTGCCTAGACAGTATAGCTGTAAACTCAGTCAGAACCAGGTTAGAATAATTCGTCCGTATATAACATTTTTAAAAACCGCAAATGTAACTTTGTAATTCATACAAACACTATGAAAAACAACGTTAAGTTCTAGCTAGTCTCACTCGGTTCGGACTGAGTTTACAGGTATACTTCAATTGTAAATATTGTCTGTAGTGCTGCCAACAAATTATATTTCAATGTTTGGTTGATGGCCGCAAGATTAAAAAAGACGCCAGTTGCCATACAAAAATGGTCATTGTCCTTTGGCATGTATGTTCCTTGAGAACTGTAGGGGAGCACTAAGAAAGGATTTATGTATACTTACCCCATAAGGGGGTAAAGAAGGGGGTCAGAATTTGTATGAAACTTTTGTAAATCTTATTTCAATTCCGCGGGGACGAAGCTTCCGGCGGAGCACTTATTTAAAAATAAATTTCTTACAATCACACCAATCATTATCTAGCCCATAGTAAGTTACTTTAAGAAATTGTGTTATGGAAACATTTTGTTAATACATGTAATATACATAGAAAACACCCAGACCAAGACAAATATAGTTACACATGTTCATAAACATGGGGGCAGTCGCAAAAGGCATTTATAAATACCACCGGTCTTTATGGGGTTGAAGAATTTTATATCCGTCTCAATATTAAAGTGTATATATTCTTTGATATTAGTGCTATAATAGAGAAACGGGAGGTGATTAACATATTTTTCAACACACTTGCTCATAAAGTGAGCCTTATTACATCGATCTTAGGGCCATAAACCGAACTATAACCCACGCGTGCATAATAATATTACAGTACTAGTTGCGTAATAGAATTATCCCTACAAAGTTAAGTAAGTACCTAACTGCAAATTATATGCGAGTAAACAGAGACTTTTCAATTTAACCGGGTAATACAGTATCCCTACAAAGTTAAGTTGGTACCTAACTGCAAGTTATATGCGAGTCAACAGAGCATTTTCAATTTCAGCGGGTAATAGATACAGTTCTTTTTTTGTAACAACAAAGAGGTTTTATACGGCTGAAAATCCATTTACGTTTTTAGAATAAATAAATGTGTCCCTAATTAAGACAAAAAACATAATTAAGTATATTATTATCAAATTATTTATAATTCACAATAATTTGTTATAAAACATTTGCATTTTATCACTATTATCATACTTAATTATTTTGAAGTAGGCTGTATGGCTGTATGTAATAAATCAACTCACATTTGGCGCGTGCAAAAAAAAAACTTGCGCGCTTTTTCCCTTTGTTAATATTAGGTTAATACAATATGTGCAATAAATGTTTGTTTTTCCTCGCAAGTGTGTTGAAAAAGTGCGTATGAAACTCGTGAGCAACTTACTCACTAGACACTCGGCTGATTTACGCCCTCGCCTGCGGCTCGGGCTGCAACCCACAGCCTCGTGTATAATGAGCAACCTAAGCTCACTTGTATCATAATATACTATTACATCATACTGCTCGGTAACTAGGATTTACTAGTATGGTAAGAGGCTGTGTAAGTTGGCATGTGCAACACAGTGTATTGTTTTAGATAGAACGTTCCATTTTCAAATTACTTTGCAATTCAAGAAGGTGAATGCTTTAATTGTAAAGTAACTTTACCATCCAAGCTATGTCAAACTCCTTGGTCAAACAATATTTTTTTCATAAAATGATAGGAAAACTATTTACTGTAAAGAACAATTAAAATGGCGGTATAAGTACATTTACAAGTTTTGGCAAATTTTGAATAAATATTTTCTCTCATATAAAAGAATCATTTTGTCATAACAATATAAATGTTTTATTTACCTCGCATGAATGATGTAAAGTAGAATGCTTACCTCGGTTGCAAGTAGCTATTACACCCTCGAACTATATTCGCCTTCGCTCGTTTCGCTCGCTCGGGCGTCTAAATATCTCGGGTGCACTCGATCCTTTAGCGCCCTTTGCGAGCTGCGCTCGCACGGGCGCCAAATTGGATCTTGTTCTGTAATAGCTCGCTTACGTTCCTTGTGTAACAAACTACTATTATGAATTACGCTGTTTTTCATTCTCGAATAACTTACCCAATTTTATTTTGTACTAGCTGACCTGCTGGAGTAGGGGGTGGAGTAGGGGGTAGCCCCCCTACCCCTACCCCTACCCCTACCCCTACCCCTACCCCTACCCCTACCCCTACCCCTACCCCTACCCCTACCCCTACCCCTACCCCTACCCCTACCCCTACCCCTACTTCTACCCCTACCCCTACCCCTACCCCTACCCCTACGCTACCCCTAACCTACCTCTTCCCTACCTCTACGCTACCCATACCCTACCTAGTAGGGTAGGCCCTACCCTCCCTTTACCCTACCCTACTTCTACTCTACCCCTCTTTCCCCTATTTTCTCACCGTTAAAACCTTCCTTGGACTTCCACGAACATTTCAAGACCAAAATTAGCCAATTCGTTCCAGCCGTTCATGCGTGATGGCACATTTATAATTTCTTCAACTGTGCCACTACACCTCGCTTCTTGTCCTGTCAATATCTCCATACCATCGGGTTGTCTGGAAGAGATCGCTTTGAGCGATAAGACCGCCCTTTTAATGCTGTTACAGTTAATTAAAATTGTTTTCTTTTTCTTTTTTTTTTATGTACTGTGGTGTTAAAATAAAGTGTTAAATAAATAAATAAATAATTACCAGATTACTTGCTTTTCGCCCGCGGCTTCGCCCGCGTGGACTACACGACGTTATCCCGCGGGAATATGATATTTTTCCGGGATAAAAAGTAGCCTATGTTTTTCTCCAGGCTACGAAGTATCTATGTCCCAAATTTCAGCCAAATCCGTTCCGCCGTTTTGGCGTGATTGAGTAACAAACATCCAAACATCTAAACTTTCACATTTATAATACTAGCTTTCCGCCCGCGGCTTCGCCCGCGTGGAGTTCACGATGTTATCCCGCGGGAATGTGATATTTTTTCGGGATAAAAAAGTAGCATATATTCCTCTACAGGCTACAAAGTATCTATGTCCCAAATATTAGCTAAATCCGTTCAGCCGTTTTGGCGTGATTGAGTAACAAACTTACAAACATCCAAACATCTAAACTTTTACATTTATAATATTTAGTAGGATTAATAAAGTGGGATAGGAAGTAGGACTTCCACATCGTCCTATACGTTGAAATAAAAGAAAATTAAAACGGACAATGAATCATTATCTTTATTAAATTAAGCTTCTAACATGTTGAGATTTTATATTATTTTTATGCATTCACAATGCAATTTTGTAAGTATAGAAAAAATGTGATAGTAAAAAACCACGAGCCCTATAAGTAACTTTCAGGCGGGATTCGAACCCGCGCCTCCGGGAATCCGGCCCGATGCTCTGACCAACTAAGCTACCGAAAGGCTTACACGACTCGTCGAATTTTGCTATCACTTGTTACGCTGTAGGCCAGCGTTGCTTCATCAATGTGAGGAAACCCTCGCATCCGAAAGAAACATTTTTACAAATGTTTTACAATCGATTAAGATGAAACAGCCATATTGAGATTTTATATTATTTTTATGCATTCACAATGCAATTTTGTAAGTATAGAAAAAATGTGATAGTAAAAAACCACGAGCCCTATAAGTAACTTTCAGGCGGGATTCGAACCCGCGCCTCCGGGAATCCGGCCCGATGCTCTATACTTACGATTAAATCTCTCTCTATACTTACAATTATCTCTCTCTATACTAACAATTAATTTTCTATACTTACAATGCAATTTTGTAAGTATAGAAAATTTCTATACTTACAAAATTGCATTGTGAATGCATAAAAATAATATAAAATCTCAATATGGCTGTTTCATCTTAATCGATTGTTAAACATTTGTAAAAATGTTTCTTTCGGATGCGAGGGTTTCCTCACATTGATGAAGCAACGCTGGCCTACAGCGTAACAAGTGATAGCAAAATTCGACGAGTCGTGTAAGCCTTTCGGTAGCTTAGTTGGTCAGAGCATCGGGCCGGATTCCCGGAGGCGCGGGTTCGAATCCCGCCTGAAAGTTACTTATAGGGCTCGTGGTTTTTTACTATCACATTTTTTCTATTCTAACATGTTATTTATTATTTAGTTCGATTTTATTGTCACGGTCTTTACGATGCCTCTGCGGTTATGGGATGAAAATAAAAAAAACTGTATCGGTTATTTTAATATTCAAAGCAAATACTAATCAGGAACTACAACTAATAAGTACTAACAATATAAAATAACATAGGATGACGATTATCCCGTAAAAAACGAATAACACCCAGAGTAAACCATCAAACATTTATATTCGAAAGTTTCATAATTTTTCAGCCATTTTGATTGTAACATGTCCGTTTTAAACATGTTATATCGCCTCGGGTTTGCAAGCAATTCACGGGCGGCTCATTCGTTTTGCAAAATAAATTGGCAAAGCTTTTTTTGCACATTTAATTGGAACGTTAAACCTGATACGCTGTTGTTTGTCATTTGTATTTTTGTACTGATTTATTTTATTACCTCTGGATTTACATGGTTTGGTTATCTGTATTTCAGAAATTATGTCGGAAAATGCTTTTTATTTTAATCGCGATTTATAAATGCATGTAGATACCTTGATTGATGAGATTTGATTATGCAACTTTTTCAGATTGATTGTTGGGAGAGTATTTTCTGAAATACCAATCTCAATTAATTTATAAACCAACTAGCGGCCGCCGGCGGTTTCATCCGCGTGGTTCTCGTTCCAGTGGGAATATGGGGATAAAAGTATTCTATGTTTAATCCAGGCTATCTACTATCTGTGTGCTAAATTTCCACCAAATTCGTCTACTAGATTTTGCATGAAAGATTAACTAACATCCATACTTACAAAGTATCGCATTTATAATATTAGTAGGAAGTAAGGATATAACAAGAGGATGGGTAAAAATGTATGAACCTGGGACCCGCTGCAATAGACATGATATAATAATATACAGGGGTGAAAAACATTATGAGCCCTGGGGGAAATTAGTTAGCTTATTTTACTGAAAGAAAATAGTTTGACTATTTTAAACTAAGAAAACTACAGCTTTTCTATATTATACAATTACTCAACTATCACTTGGAAAATTGATATAAAAAATAACATACAATATTAATATTTTATTAAATCTAATTATAGCAAATTAACAAAATTGTTATATAGGTAATTATACTTCATGCTTCGTCCTCAAGATTAGCTTGATTTAACACTTGTAGTACGCCCTAGTATTCGCCATTTCATACTATATTGAGAATATACCTACTTATAAATTAAAAAAGTAATAAAAGAAAATTATTATTTTTTTAATTTCAAATGTGGGTAGTAGAGCGACCTGGCTCAAGCGCCCATCATAGCTGTCATTTCGCTTTCTAGTGCGTCGCCGTTTCACATCTAGTTTTTAAATTGTGTTAAAAAACTTGTTAGTTGTTGTTAAAAGTGATTATTTAGGATGCCCAAACGCAAAAAAAGATAATTGTGAACACATTAAACGAAAAATTATAAGATTGGAGAGGAAGTTGGAGCGAAAAAAGAAGCACCACGACCGCAAAGATTCATCTTGTTCTGAGTTATCCAAACAATTCTATCGCTCGTCGTCCTTATCTAAAGGTACGTTATGTATTTTTATACATTCATAAGTCACTGGCCTTGACTTATTATATTGCATATTGAAGTTCAGTGACCTGGTTTTCTAACGTTTCGCAAAAAATGCAAACGATAATTACGTTCAACGATAAAACGTTTTGACTATTTAACTACTTATTACTAAGTTTGTAAAATAAATACTTTTTGATAAAGTATAACAAACAAAATTATTAATTAATTTTAAAGTTATAATATAATTGAACATAAATGCATTAGTTCGTCAAAGACTTTTACAAGTTCTCGTATAAGTAGATTTCAAACAGTTTGCGGGCAGTACTTTCTATGAACTGGGACTGCTTCTTACTGAAAATAATTCACATAAGTGACTAAGCTAAAAAACAGCTTTGTACTCTAAAGTATTATGCTTATTATGATGTGTCGATTTTCAATAGTTTGCGGACAGTACTTTTCTTTCGAACTGGTACTGTTAAACAGTTTGCGGGCAGTACGTTCTTTGAACTGGGACTGCTTCTTACTGAAAATAATTCACATAAGTGACTAAGCTAAAAAACAGCTATGTACTCTAAAGTATTATGCTTATTATGATGTGTCGATTTTCAATAGTTTGCGGACAGTACTTTTTTCCGAACTGGGGCTGTCTCTTACGAAATTTAATTGCATACCTAAGGTTAAGCAAATACATAATCTCAAATAATGATAACATAATCATCATTATATAGACTGCAGTCACTGGGTCCTACAGACAGTACAACGGGACTGTTATAAGGTACTACTAAGTGTTGTTTGCGGACAGTACGTGTTGTTATAACTGGGGACTGTCTCTTACAATATTATACTGACATGCTAAAATTGTATGAACATGAGGCTTACTCTGTCCCTTACATACAACCAAGAGGTCATAGTTGACCTCGACGCACCATGTTCTAAGGGTTAACCTGAAGGACAATTAGAACAAGTGCTGGAGCCACTTTTGGAACCAATCCCCAGTACATCCCAGTCTGAAAACATTACAAATATACAGGATGGTCATTCGTCGACTAAGGCTCTGAAGCGTGATCTACCTTCAGATCAAACGTCTGCTCTTGAAATAGAAAACATACAGTTAGATAGTGAAGTATTAGAAATATTAGGTATTGACCCTACTTCAGTCAGGAGTGCTGGACTTTTCCAGTACTGGGTCACAACAGGTATTAACAAAGAATTGCGTAAAGAACTCATAAGTACATGACCCCAGAAAATTGCAAATTGATTGACCCACCTGAGCTTGATCGTAAGATTAAAGCAGCTGTTTCAGATATTATTGCTAAACGCAATAAGGCCATTCAACTGAAACAGAAGGAATCGACTGCTGGAAACACTTTGTCTGGTAAAACCTATACTATTATATTGTCTGCAAATGAGAAAAATATAGCCTTGCTAAAAACACTTATGAATTTGGCAAAAATTATGTGTGATTGTCAACATTCTAATTCAATGTACAATTTTTTTTCTGAATGCCGTGAAGATGGATCTAAGGGATTCTCTTCAAAATATTAAAATTGATAAACAATAATTATTCGGCGAAAACTTAAGGGAAACCATAAAATCAGCTAAAGCTATTAACAAGTCTGGCACAGACCCAAAGCAATCAACGACACAAAAGTTTCCTAATAAGAAGCCAAGCTCTAATCCATACAGTTCTTCGCAAAAATTTAAACTGGAAGGGTCCGGGTCCTAGTCGCAGGCCGACGGGCCCTCCCAGGACGAAGGAGCCTGCAACGACTTCGACGCGTAGACGGCTCATCAACTTATCGAAGCAGTCGCAGTATCCGTGGCAGAGACAGAACAACAGCCGACGTTAAATACGTTAACGCATGCAGGTCGTTTATCATTATTCTATAAAGAATTTTTAATGATTACCAAGGACCCACTGGTTCTTTTCCATATAAAAGGATATAAGATTCCCTTCAATCGAAAACCGATGCAACCTGTATCACCGTCAACCCGAAAATGTAGTGAAAAGGAAAAGGCTCTTTTCATACACAAAATAAAAAATTTGCTGTCTCTGCAATTTCAGAGATAACAGATCTTATCAATATCTATCAACTATTTTTTAGTACCCAAGCCAAATGGGAAGATGCATTTCATCTTAAACTTATCACTAAATAAATTTATTGACACAAGTCATTTTAAACTGGAGGATTTAAGAACAGTTATAAAATTGATATCTAGAGATTGTAACCGTGCACAGTAGATCTGAAAGACGCATACTTTTGTTAAAAATTCACAAGGAAGACCGAAAATATCTAAGATACCAATTTGATCAAAAAACATATAAATTTAATGTCTTATTATTTTTGGCTTAAACACAGCTCCTTTGGTTTTCACTAAAGTCATCATGAAACCGGTCATGAAATTCTTAAGATTATGTGGTTACCTGTTAACAATATATTTGGATGACCTCTGTCTAATATAAGGGTCTTAAAACTTACAAGATACCGTAAAGTTGCTTACAAGCTTAGGTTTCATTATAACTACCGATAAAAGTAATTTTGTACCTTCTCAGTCTTGTAACTTCTTAGATATAGTTTAGACTAAAAGTAATTTTAGGTCACTTTGCCAAAATTAAATTTGCAATACAAAAGCTTTCTAACTTAAAAAGGTGTAAAATTAGAGAATTTGTTAGTTTTATTGGACTGTTAATATCCGCCTGTCCCGCCGTGAAATGCAGCTGGTTGTATACTAAATTATTTGAAATATATATAATAAGTTCATAGATATACCTTGTTACTTGGAACAGGATTTCTATTGGTGGAGCCGCACCAAAATTAAAATAGACAAGTATGACCTGGAAGTTTTTTCAGGTGCCTCAACTACGGGGTGGGGAATTGTACGTGGAGACGACAGAGCTAGTGGTTTATGGAGTGTAAAAGAAAGTAGCAGGCAATAAATTATTTAGGAATTCTCGCTGCGTTTATTGGTTTAAGATATTAACTGGCAAGTACTTCTACGAATTGACAATACCACGGTAATTTCCTACGTAAACCGTATGGGTGATATACACTCCCCACACCTGACAGAGATCGCAAAAGACCTCTGGCAATGGCGTAAACGTAAAAATCTTTACGTTTTTGCATCTCATATTCGATCTTCAGATAATACTATGCAGGAAGACCAAGAATGGCAGCTAGCTGATTATGCCTTTCAACAAATTGTTGAAAACTTTCATAGGCCTGACATTGATACGCTAGTCGTTGAAATAATAAATGTCTATTATGTCTATTTATGTTTTTCGTCCTTTCACAATGATTCTTAAATGTTTAAGTAAGATTATCTCTGACAATGCCACAGATATACTCAATAGTTGTTCCATTTTGGTCCACATAACCGTGGTATCCACTATTTAAGAGTCTTTTAATAAGTAAACAATTCGTTTTCAAAGCAGATTCAAACCTAATTTTATCTACAAATTCCAGCCGCAAACAAATGCGCAACTCCATTACCCTGGTGATGGTGATGATACGAAGAGGCGTCAAACAATTTTCTCTGGACGTCATGCTTAACTCCCTTTTGGATAACTCGTATAAACAATACGAAGTTTGCTATTAAAAGTGGTTTATTTATTGTCAACAAAATAAACTAAACTTATACGAAAGTATCAATTCCCGATATACACCATTTTTTGCAACTGCTTTTAACAGTGGCGCTCAGTATGGTACAATTAACTGTTATCATTCTGCTTTGGCTTTAATAACTAAAATTAATATCTCACAAAATCAAGAAATAAAAAGATTTATTAAAGGAGTTTTTCGTACCAGACCTCCACCCCCTAAATTTAATGAAGTCTGGAATATAGCACAGGTTTTCAATTGTCTTGAAAAGTGGTTTGCTAACGAAAGTTAGAAACTGGAAAAAATATACTTATATAAAAAAATAAAAAAAAATACGACGAACCCTTTCAAGAATTAATATTTGTAATATTGAAAAATCTTCTTTAGCAATTAAAATCAAAATTCCCCATTCTCATAAAGACATCTAGTGTTGGCGCAGCTCAACCATTGCTCGTTATACTATTCTATAACGAAAAGCCAAGTATTTGTCCTGCAAGAGTTTTGATTACTTACCTTGAAATGAAAATGTCTCTCTGTCCTGATTCCGACAATTTATTTATTACTTACCGAAAGCCATATAAGCCTGTTACGTCAAAAGCCTTATTCAAATGGATAAAAAATACGTTACATTTAAGTGGAATTGATATTTTTACGTTCACTGCGCATAATACCCGGTATGCTGCTACGTCAGCTGCGCAAAATTTAGGTTTTAGCATAGACCAGATTATAAAACTGCAGGTTGGTTTTCAGAATCACATACGTTTGCCAAATTTTATAACAGGCCAGTAAACAGCAATTGTGATAAAAAATTTGGCACCACTGTTTTGAGTGCTTACATCAAAATATTTTTCGTTTATTTCATAAGCGATGTTGATTTTTTATGTAACAAATAATACATTTTTATTGCTTTTTGGCTCTATGTTGAAAAAATAAAGAAGCAAGCTATGTTATAATTTCAATCTATATTATTCAGTAGCCTCTTACAAGTTTTGCATATTTTTCGAACACTAGTCTCTAAACGTCTACAAGTGTTAAATCAAGCTAATCTTGAGGACGAAGCATGAAGTATAATTAGAGATTAAACGAACTTACCTGAAGTGAAGTTCTATCTTAATTATACGAAGGCTTCGTCCGAAGAGATTAGCTTCCCTCCCTCCCAAAAGTTATTATCTACTCCCCTATATTATTCGAAAAATATAATACTCCAAACTAAATGACAGCTATGATGGGCGCTTGAGCCAGGTCGCTCTACTACCCACATTTGAAATTAAAAAAATAATAATTTTCTTGATATTTTATATTATTTTTATGCATTCACAATGCAATTTTTGTAAGTATAGGAAAAATGTGATAGTAAAAAACCACGAGCCCTATAAGTAGCTTTCAGGCGGGATTCGAACCCGCGCCTCCTTTTTTTTTTACTATCACATTTTTCCAATAATTTTCTTTTATTACTTTTTTAATTTATAAGTAGGTATATTCTCAATATAGTGTGAAATGGCGAATACTAGGGCGTACTACAAGTGTTAAATCAAGCTAATCTCTTCGGACGAAGCCTTCGTATAATTAAGATAGAACTTCACTTCAGGTAAGTTCGTTTAATCTCTAAGTAAATAATGCAATAATTATGCTTGAACAAGAAATAATTTCATTATAAGAAATACGCGTACCTATACGATTCTGGGTGAATTACCTGGGTGGTATTCTGGGTGAACTCGCTCCATAAGTGTGTTTCTTTTGTTCGTTTGTTTTTCCGTCTTTTACGTCAAAGAGGAGCAACGGATCGAAGTGATTTTTGGTATGGGTATAGTTTGGGAGCTGGAGAGTAACGTAGGGTACTTTTTATCCCGGAAAAACATCACATTCCCGCGCAATAACGTCGTGTAGTCCACGCGGGCAAAGCTGCGGGCAAAAGGCGTATATAAATAAAAATACCCATTAGCAATTAAATTGAAGCATAGTGTAAAGAACGTTAATTTGAGGACAATTATGTAGCAATTACGGCATAGCACAGTAACCTATTTCTGTATTCACTACACAACATACCTACATAATTTAATTATAGTTCCCAAACTGATTCGTATAAGAATTGACGTGACTAGAAGTTTTCCTTTCACACGTAAACGGGTGGTGCGAGTTCTTTTCAACAAAGCTTAGGCACATCACAGACTTAGCGAGGAACTTTTGTCAGGCCTGTCGTCTCACTTCCATACAAGCGGCGCAAAATACCCGAGATAAATACCTACTATTCTGGAAAACGACCTAATTTCAACCTTTTACATTGCATATAGCGTTCATAGTACAATAACTGTCTGCCGTCTCGCTTCAATCTGCTAGGGCTGTCAGAGGTACTACTTTATCTGTGAGAGTAATACACGCGAAGCGAGACAGATGGCGACACATGCGGATGCGTGCGCTGCGTGTGCGACAAGTCGAGCGACTGCCAGCCTATTGAGACTAGTCCGGTGACCGGACGCTTGCGTTTATCATACCTAAACTCGGGAGTGAAATTTCTGTACCGTAAGGTACTAATATATATTCTGTGCTTTTGTGGTCAAAATAAAGTAAGCAATGCGAGCGAGCGAAGCAATGGGTGTCGTTCCGCACTTTTTCAAACTTGGGTTCTCATTACGAGTCATTATTTAAACTCCAAAGTTTGTCATGTATTAAGATAGGTAAGTAGGTACTTAATGAGAAAAAAAATGTCCAAAATCGCGCGACAAAAGATAAAAATGTAATAACATATTATTATCACAAACGAGACAATACACAAAAATAGCATAAATTAAATCATTTATTTTATGCTTTCATTCTTTTATTCATTCATATTTGCTTCGGTGTCAATAGGGCTTTTAAAAGTTCTACAACTAATTTAGAATACGTAAATGGCAGCATACAAAATGAGAGTTTTCTTCTGATTCGACAACTTAATAACGACCCTGTGAGTTTAAAATGTTATAAAAGTTAAATTTGTTTTCAATGCTATACCACATTAAAATAATATGCCTCGGAGACCCTTATTATAAAAACTAAACCTAAAAGAAAAATAAGCACAAAAGTAAGCAGACATGCGTAAGACTGTGTAAACTACCTTAGCTTCTCAAGCTTTCCGACCGCAATGCAGATTTGAATAAGGCACGTCTTTCAAAGGTCTACAAGAACGAATTTCGCCTTCCAATAGCTCTTTTCTTCGTAACCTTTCGGGACAATGTATGTAGATTTTCTTGTGGTATTCAATTTTGTGGGCGAACTGTTAACTTAGCAGGTGTTTTGTGTAAAAACTATTTAATAAATTTGTACTTCTTTTGCCTTGATATATAATTTGAATACTGACATATCCTAATAACGTAGTATTTAGTTAATATTATAATGTGAAAGTTTAGATGTTTGTATGTTTGTTACTCAATCACGCCAAAACGGCTGAACGGATTTGGCTGAAATATGGGTCACAGATACTTTGTAGCCTGGAGAGGAATATAGGCTATATAACATAGGCCGGCGCGGGCGGAAAGCTAGTATTATAAATGTAAATGTGTGTTTGTTTGTCCGTCTTTCACGTCAAAACGGAGCAACGGATCGATGTGATTTTTGGTATGGGGTTATTTTTAGAGCTGGAAAGTGACATAGGCTACTTTTTATTCCGGAAAAACATCACATTCCCGCGGGATAACGTCGTGTAGTCCACGCGGGCGAAACCGCGGATGGAAGGCTAGTAACTAAAGAAATAAACGGATCAACAATTACAGTGAATATTTCCTAAGACCAACTTGAAGAACAACTTAACCGTAATAAGGTTATGTAACTCAAGACAATAGTTACAGAAGTCCCATGCCCCTGTAGCATTCATTATTTAGCCGGGATCAAAGGGTCAACGGGCTCCGGTTACAAACGAGACAAAGTTCTTTTATAGAGGTCAATAAGTGAGGAATAAGAAGGGAGTCGATTCAGAAATACGACCCTGTCGTTCTGCAGGGTAGATCATTGTTCAGACAGCTGTAAGGCTGTGTTTTCGTTGAATAGAAAAAAAACTAACTTATTAATTTTAAGTTACTTTACCAACGGGAAATAAATGATTGTAGTGTCGGTACGAATGACGGTTTATTGTAAATGTCTTACGACTAGGTAACAATTAACTGTTACTGGTACATGTTAAAACTAAGTAATAACTTATATACTATCCCACACATCTTGGTAACTAATCTATGTGCAAAGCTTATCTACTTATGATCTATTATCTACAATCGTTGCGTAACTATAACTTATTATATTAGTAGATACGTGCGATATAAATATGTGCATACCGGCACAGTGACTAATATACAAAACGCGAAAGTTAATGTTTAAGTGATTGTTACGAAATAACGCCGGAAAGGCTGAACGGAACGGAACTGATATGGATGAAATTGGGCACAAATCCCTATAGTTTAAGGTCTAGCTAGAATATCATTTGCGCTAATCTTTACCCCGAGAAAACATCTTATACAAAAACGTATCATCTTATATTACTTACATATTTCCTACGACATACTTGAGGAACAACTTAACTGTAATAAGTTTATGAAACTCAAGACAGTAGTTACAGAAGTAGGATCAACGGGCTCTGGTTACAAACGAGACAAGTTCCTTTACCTCTCAAGGACCGCCATTATTTTTAAATGGCCCATTTTTTTTGTAAACAAAGTACTGAGTGCTTTTTATCGCTCTCCCAAACAGATGTTTATAATTACGGCGTCTGAAGTACGACGGTACATACATAACGTTGCACAAACTTGTTATTCAACATTAAATGTTAAATTTCGTAGTCTTCTTTTTTATTTAGGATGCTATGTTACTCAGAAGAAATGCTTAGGTATAATCGAGCCTTTCGATCGGTACAATAAAATTAAAGAAATATTTTTTTTTACATTCAGCGGGTTCGATTCCAAGTTCAGATAGGCGATTATCTAAAACTCTCTGAATGTAGTTCGTTTACTTTTAAAAATAAAATGAAGTCCCCTTACAGAAAAATTGTATATCTTCAGTATTTAAGGTACTTTCCCTCTATGTGGCATAGTTTTGGAACGCCCTGTATATTTAAAATCTAAATTAAATACCCTATCGGATAAAAGTATAATATACTTACGGAAAAATAAAAAAAAACTATACCATCCCTTAAAAACGCTGTCAGAAAGCTGATGTCAAATATTTATTGAATTTTAATCTATACTAATATTATATAGAGGAAATATTTGATTGTTTGTTTGTTTGCATCGAATAGGCCCCGAAACTACTACACCGATTTTAAAAATTCTTTCACCATTAGAAAGCTACATTCTTCCAGAGTGACATGGCTATATTTTATCCCGATATTCCCACGGGAACGGGTACTACGCGGGTAAAACCGCGAGGATCCGCTAGTTCTCTATATAACCGAAAGAGGCACTGCTCTGGTTTTCATACAAATTTATACGACCACGATAACCATTACCATCAAGTTTTGCGTGCGGGGACAGTGTCCATACTTTAACTGGTGGCTTTGGCATTGGCAGCATTTTGACGGATAGTATAGTTTACTTTTACCATTACGATAACGCAGAAAAATTGAAAAATACATTTTTAATTCGAAAAGTGCTTACATTAGACGAGGCTTCATCATCATCAATAATGTTGTCATGCTCACGCTTGCTTGATGTTAATTGTTTAAATGATCATTTTTATGTTTTTTTTTATCCGGAATTTGGATTTCTTGTGCATGTTACGTTTCTTTTTTTGCATAAAAGTACCTATGTAAGTACCTGCCTAAACAAGAATTTGTAAGGTGTAATGTTTTCTTTACTTAATCTAGCTTGGATAATGGTGTTGATTGATCAATTAGTACCTAAATATTTTGTTTATTTAAGTAATATGTATTGATCAATTGTTTGTTGTCCTAAATAAATAAAAAAAAACGTGAAAGACATGCACGCACATCTACCTTCCACCACCATGGTAAAGATAAAACTTTTAAGAAAGTATTTGATTGAATCTGGTATTATAATAGTATTTAATTGTATTGGCGTCTCTTGGCGGAAGTCCCTACACGTTGTGAATTTCGTTTTTTTTTCACAATGGATAAAGCTTTTCTTATACAAGTTGAAAGTCAGTCCACAAGCCTATTGCGTAATACCATTATCGGTATAGAATAAGCATTAAAATCTCTTTTTAGACAACTTCTACGCACATATCGAAAGGCCAGCGTCAATTTTATTACCGTTGTTGGTTGAAGAATATTTTCCGTGAATTTGAAAATTGGCAACACGACTCGTGTTGTATTCATGAGAGTTGTGAGCTAATGTCTTTAGATTTGTACTTCAAAACTAGTCAAGATATTAATTTTAATAAATAAAAACGTCAATAGTCTAGGCTAGGAGGTTATAATAAGATAAATCCCGATTACCTTTCATCTAATCGCATCCGCATAAAAATCTCAAATAAGGTACTAATAATCAAAAATCTGTTTCAAATAAATATATCGCCATAAACATTTCGATACACATCGAGAGGCCAGTGCTAGTTTTCCATTAGCCGTTACAGAATATTTTCCGTAAATTTGAGAATTGGCAACGCTTCTCGTGTTGAATATAACATTCATGAGAGTTGAGAGCTAATTTTAGCAGGCTTCTGGATTCCGCACACGTACCCTTTGAATAAGCAACCGTGCGTCCCGTGGAATAGTTCTGGAATCACGGCACATGGGCAAAATGTTCGGGGTAGTAGTTAAATTACTGCTTGAGACTATGTGATTGAGAGAGTGCCTTTAATAAGGTTCGTTGAATCGAGTTTGAAGTGCTTTGTGTATTATGATGATTTTTGTATTAAACAAAGGCTTATGGGCAAAGGATTACATTTTGATATAATTACGAGTTACGATATCCGGTTGGTGGTAGGACTTGTTCTTAGTCCGCCTGGCTAGCTACCACCATCTTATCTAAGTCTGACGCCATAACAATGATGTTTTCAGCATTATTGTGTTCCGGCAGTTAAAATAAGATAGCCAGTTCCTCAGTGATTGAGGATTCCGGGAGTAGTGCGCTTCCAGCTTCAGCCTTATCACCACTTATCATCAGGTGTGATAAAGGCTAAGTGCTACACCGTTGTGAATAAAAAAATATAAAAAACAGCTTGTATGGCTCTAATTACGAACAGCTAGACGTTGCATCTCTTTCTATCGAGCTCGGGCGGGCGTACGGCAGACGGCCCACTGAAAATTGTATCCCGAGATATACGCGAAGCGGTATGTAGGCACTTATCTCGCGTCCTTGAGCGAGTGACGGACTCCTGGTAGGAGCCCTTACAGGCTTAGGTTTTTATCTAACTAAACCAAAACTGTTCCGCATAAATCCTAAAAACCTCTTTTCAGAAAGAATATAAAAAGTGTACATAATGTCTTTCTATTAAGAACCCTGTTGTATAAAGCAATTTGAAGAATCCAACCGTATATTTGGCAAAAAAGAAATTAAACTATATAAATTCACATAATCCTTTTAACGCTAGACAATCCAAAATTAATAAGATGATAGGATCAATTTCAGCGTATTCGCACAACCGATGTAATTCGATCCGGCACTTGAGAACAAGCGTCGATGGCAATTTGGTACCCCCTTTACTTAGGGACCACATCATCAATTCTGTTTGTTATACGCAATACACTTAGCTGTTAGGGTTGACAATAGGTTGTAAATTGTAAATTGTAAATTAACTATAATATATTTTATGTAGCCGTAAAACTAGTGCAAAGTTCAGAATTGGGATACACTATTGTTACGTGTGGCCAGAGGGACCACGACATCGTCCATTTTGTTTGTTATACGCAATACACTTAGCTGTTAGGGTTGACATTAAGGCAATTGAAAATTAGCTATAATATGTTTTATGTGGCCGTAAACTTAGTGCAAAGTTCAGAATTGGGATACACTATTGTTACGTGTGGCCAGAGGGACCACGACATCGTTCATTCTGTTTGTTATACGCAATACACTTAGGGCTGACAATAAGGCAATTGTAAATTAGCAATAACATGTTTTATATGGCCGTAAAATTAGTGCAAAACTCAGAATTGGGATACACTATTGTTACGTGTGGCTAGAGGGACCACATCATCCATTCTGTTTGTTATACGCAATACACTTAGCTGCTAGGTTTGACAATAAGGCAATTGTAAATTTGCAATAATATGTTTTATGAGGCCGTAAACTTAGTCCCTGTACAGAACTACGCGCGAGTTAGACGCGTCTTAACATACATTGCCCGCTAAGTATTAGCGTTCCGCGTCTTATCTGTCACATTGCCAGTGATGTAATGAAAATCGCTGTTAAAATCGCGGCGAATTCGCCCTTTCTTGACAAGCAATTAGTGCAAAGCTCAGAATTAGGATACACTATTATTTTGTTACGTGTGGCCAGAGGGACCACATCATCCATTCTGTTTGTTATACGCAGTACACTTAGCTGCTAGGGTTGACAATAAGGCAATTGTCAATTAGCAATAACATGTTTTATATGGCCGTAAACTTAGTGCAAAGCTCAGAATTAGGATACCATATTGTTACGTGTGGCCAGAGGGACCACATCATCTATTCTGTTTGCTATACGCAATACACTTAGCTGTTAGGGTTGACACTGAGGCATTGTAAATTAGCTATAATATGTTTTATGTGGCCGTAAACTTAGTGCAAAGCACAGAATTAGGATACCATATTGTTACGTGTGGCCAGAGGGACCACATCATCCATTCTGTTTGTTATACGCAATACACTTAGCTGTTAGGGTTGACAATATGGCAATTGTAAATTAGCTATAATATGTTTTATGTGGCCGTAAACTTATACCAAAGCTCAGAATTAGGATACATTATTGTTACGTGTGGCCAGAGGTGCTGTACGGTAGCGAAGTAGTGCTGTAGGCACCCAGGAAGTTTGAGATGTGATGCTACCGTAGAATGGTACGCTTCTGTTTTTTTTTCTAGTAGAGTAAAGGCTATACTACCTTACTACCTACTAAAATAAAAAATGCTGATATTGCTGATATTACAGTTCTTTATGAATTATTCTAGTTTTCCAGTCCAGTAAAATTTTAGTTGACTTAGTTTAGAGATAATTTGTTAATCTTTTAATATGAAAGGCAACTGTAATTGACTGTTCTATCAAAAACTTTAGATTGTAGAAATTTTAAAAAGAGTCAGTATCAAATAAATAGAATTAAGCATTAATTAGGACACCATCACATACCTACATTGTTCCAATATCAAACTATAGTAGCTTGAGCACTATGGAAATTGGAAACAACGACGGGTATTACCACATACACATTTACACATTGAAAAGTTCGTTTTCAATATTTACCCGACCGAGAATCGAAACCGACCTCTAGAGATAGCGGCACCTTGACAATCGGTGCGTAAACCACTCGGCCACTTTTGTCGATAGAAAGTTGTTTCCGATTAAGTATAGTTAATTTTCACGTTACAGTCAACCCTATTTCTAGGCCTCAATATTTCAATACACTTTAGGCTAAGTCTGTCTACAGACATAGTTCTGTGTTCGTATTCCCTTTCACTAAATATTTACATACTAATTCTGTTCAGCAATTCTCGGATTTCCCTCCAGCGAAATAACTGAAAGGGTTCATTCGTAAGTGGTTTATCAAAGGCGTTGGTTAATCGTTTATTTATCCTTTGTGCTTGAACGTTCAAGGATTAAATTTATGGTATTCACTTAGACCACACATAGTAAAACTTATAGACTTAATAACCTACATTAGTTTAGTGTACCGTTAAAGTCTTGCGTCGGTTCTTCAACGAAGTAAAACGTCATGAGTTTTATTTACCACAATCACAGAATGAATAGGTACCATCAGTAATTCCATTGCGACACAAAAGGTCGTAACGCTAGATGACTGACAGACTTTAATCACCTGGCTCAGTATGTATCAATATCTTGGGAGAATCTCGTTATGCGCTTCATGTTAATCCTTCCAAGATGATACAGTACCCCTAGCACGAAAATCTATCATTATTGTAAATGGTTATCGTGATCGAATAATTTTGTATGAAAACCAGACCAGGGTGCCTACCATCAACTTTAAGACAGCGATTCAAAAATAGCGCGATGCAGAATAGGTTCCTAAAATGAAATGCTTTCTTTCGTACTATGACCTTCTAAAAACTGGATCGCAAATGAATTGCTAAATGTGAATGACCGAACGATCTGTCTCCTTATTTCTTCTACCCGTCTCTTTCACTCGATTCTGTCATGCCCGGAGAGAGATAGGGACGGGTATAACCTGCAGGTGACATGTTAAATCTACCGGGTTATAAGTCAAATAAGAGTTCTTGACAGCTTAGCGGCTGTGAAATGTCATTGAATAACCACTGAATCGCTGTCATTGATATTAAGCTGTCGTGGTACGAATAAGCGAAGCAGATCAGTTTAGGTTCCTAAACAAAACCGCAATAAGAGTTGATGGTAGGCACCTGGTGCCTCTTTCGTTCGTATGTTTATGGAACTGAAATACACTATATTTTTTGACAGACGCACTTTGATAGCTTTTGAAGGATAGTATAGTATACTGCTGGGCATAGGCCTCCCCCAAGGATCGCCACAACGATCGGTCCGGCGCTGCCCGCATCCAGCGGCTTCCCGCGACCTTGACCAGATCGTCGGTCCACCTTGTAGACATGATGATGATGATGATAGTATACTATTCGATTACCATAACTGCTGCTGCGTTTGCTGTCACCACCAACCACCAATGGGTATTACCAATGTGGTAGAAAAGTACAACATTGGCTCGATTCGACATCGACTCCATCATCTTTTACTGTTTGCCATTCATTTAATTTATTATTTTTGGTAGAGAGCTCTGATCTCAGATCATATAACCTAGTATAGTATTATATGATCTGAGATACTAAATAGGTATTATATGATCTGAGGCTCTGATCCTTATGATTAGGTAACCTCATCTATTGATGTGATAAACTACAGAATGTCGTCATTTTTAGCCGGTTCGATTCGTGGGTGCCACAATTGCATTTAATAAAATCTATGAGTACTTACAGTTTTGTTCTTACATCCTACTAAATCCTGCTTCTTGCTAATATTATAAATGTGAAAGTTTAGATGTTTGGATGTTTGTTGCTCAATCACGCCAAAGGGGCAGAACGGATTTGGCTGAAATTTGGGACACAGATACTTTGTAGCCTGGAGAAGAACATAGGCTACTTTTTATCTCGGACAAATTTTAAATTCCTGCGGGATAACGTCGTGTAGTTCATGCGGGCGAAGCCGCGGGCGGAAAGCTAGTTAAAAATAAATGAATGTTTCCTTTCAGTACAATGAGCTAAATAAAGTATTTCTGCTGTTTCCCTACAGGGCCCATATTTTTTTAAAACCTTGTAGGTATATGTATTTAATCAGTTTTGGCGAGTAGGGCAGGCGTACCGGTTTTGGCCACTGTACCGGTTTTGGCCACTTTTTGCTCTAAAAGTTTTCTAAACAACTTTTAGCCATTTCTGATAAAGGCAATTAAAATAAGGTATTTTAAGGTAATAATAACAACCGTTAGAATTCCTTATGTCATAAGATTTTTTTTCAATAAATTCCATTTTCTGTTTGAAAAATTATGAATTGTATGAAAATTTTAAGAAATTTGTTTTGTATGAAATACTTTATAAACCTTTGTTTTTTACAATTAAATTGTTGTTTTGCAATTGACTAGTTTCTAGCGCATTATAATATATTGATTTTACCTAGGTTTGGTTTTGATTCTTGCAATACTTACAAAAGTTTAACTATCAGTAAGTGGCCAAAACCGGTACATTTGGCACCTCTCACACATTTTGTATTACATACAAAAAACAATTTAACTTTAAAAAAAATGAAAAATATACCTTTAAAGCTAGATAAATTATCTATAATTTAAGATATAATTTGTGTCTTAAATACCTAAGACCATTTAGTACTTAGTGCTTAAAAGTCAAAAATTCCTTAAAGTGGCCACTATCGGTACCTCTGCCCTATTTGTAATAAGTCCTTACCAAGGTTCTCAAATAAATTGAAAGATTCACGTCGTAGAAACTACTAACTCAATTTACTTGTCAGTAATCGCCTTACCTCGTAAACAATTTATTTATGAGGGTCGTTAAATCGAAGCATTTACTGGAAACAAGCAATTTCGCGCACATTTAATGGTATCAATTCATCATTTTAGATGAAAACCTGTTGCGTGAGAATGTAACTACAAAACTTTGAATTATTGGTTGAATGCTTTTCCTTGATATAAGTAGATTTTAACGCTTAGGTATTAACTACTTAGGTATATTTTAGTTTTATTACTAGGATTGTACGCCGTTGGGGCGGAAAGGTTCTTGAATGGCTACCGCGTACCGTACAGGCCCCCTACAAGGTACCGACAATCTACTCAAAGTAACCCGCTGGATGCGGTCAGCGCAGGACCGATCGTTGAGGAGATCCTTGGGAGAGGTCTATGCCGAGCACTGGGCGTTGTTCGGTTGACATGATGACTAAGATAAACAAGCACTGGCGTACTAACCGGGCGGCTTGCGCCGGGCCCCCGGTCCTGGGGGCCTAAACGCCTCCATGTTACCTTGATCAAATCATAAAGAAGCGTTCTGAGTCTCCGGTTCTTAGGCCTCTAAACGCCTCCATGTTACCTCGATCAAATCATAAAGAAGCGTTCTGAATCTTCGTTTTTAGGCCCCCAAACGGCTCCATGTTACCTCGATCAAATCATAAAGAAGCGTTCTGCGGGCCCCTAAACACCTAATTGTTCTCACCACACGACCAAAATCTAAAAAATTGTTCCGGCCGTCCGGGTCCAGGGGGGGACATAAAACTGCATAAACTTTTGTAATGGGGCCCCATTTACCTTAACCGTTATGGCCCCGGACGGGCTTAGTCCGCCTCTGTATACAAATTATAACGGACCTGACAAGTATAAATTTGCATTTTCTCTACATAGTGTAAAACAAAGCTATATCCCGCCATTTGTCTTTCAAACATGCATTGGATTTTAATGCAGTTTTCATCAATAGACAGACTGATTCAAGAGTTAGGTACATACATCTTTTTTATCCACAATGAGGTAGCACTTAGCACTCATCATCATCATCATCATGTCAGCCGAACGGCGCCCACTGCTGGGCATAGGCCTCCCCCAAGGATCTTCCACAACGATCGGTCCTGCGCTGCCCGCATCCAGCGGCTTCCCGCGACCTTGACCAGATCGTCGGTCCACCTTAGGGGGCCTGTCCACGGAACGTCGTCCGGTACGCGGTTGCCATTCGAGAACCTTTCCGCCCCAACGGCCATCGGTTCTCCGCGCTATGTGTCCCGCCCACTGCCACTTTAATAATGCAATCTTTCGAGCGATGTCGGTTGTTTCAGTTCTCCTGCGGATCTCATCATTTCTGATTTGATCGAGCAGGAAAATACCAAGCATCGCTCTCTCCATTGGTCACTGGGTGACTTTGAGCCTTCTTATGAGACCCATAGTAAAAGACCACGTCTCACTTCCATAAGTCATTACTGGCAACACACACTGGTCAAAGACTTTCGTCTTGAGACATTGAGGTATTTCGGATGCGAATATATGTCGGAGCTTCCCAAACGCTGCCCATCCAAGCTGGATTCGACGAGAGATCTCTTTCTCAAAGTTGGACTTACCTAACTGGACCGTCTGTCCTAGGTAAACATAGTGGTCAACAATTTTGGCGCCACTTAGCATTATCATCGCTTAACATCAGGCGTGATGAAGACGCCTGAATGTTAAGCGATAATAAAGCTAAAGAGCGCACTATTCCCGGAATTCTCAATTGCTGAGGAGCTGGGTGCCTACCATCAACTCTTATTGCGGTTTTGTTTAGGACCTAAACTGATCTGCTTCGCTTATTCGTACCACGACAGCTTAATATCAATGACAGCGATTCAGTGATCATTGAATGACATTTCACAGCCGCTAAGCTCTCAAGAACTCTTATTTGACTTATAACTCGGCCAAGCTAACATGACACCTGCAGGTTATACCCGTCCCTCTCACTCTCCGGGCCTGACAGAATCGAGTGAAAGAGACGAGTAGAAGAAATAAGGACACAAATCGTTCGGTCATTTACATTTAGCAATTCATTTGCGATCCAGTTTTTAGAAGGTCATAGTACGAAAGAAAGCAATTCATTTTAGGAACCTATTCTGCAACGCGCTATTTTTGAATCGCTCTCTTAAAGTTGATGGTACGCACCCTGGAGTATCTTACCTCTAACTGCCGGCACAACAGTGCTGAAAACATCTTTGTTATGGCGTTAGACTTAGATAAGATGGTGGTAGCTAAAGCGGACTTTGAACAAGCGCTACCACCAACCAAAACGAACACAATACTTATGTAATGTACCCCCACTGGGAATAGAACCCGGGACCTATGGTTCTGATTCGGTGGTATGTACTAGTACCTAAACACAGAGGCGGTTAAATCTAAATTGCACCCGTGCAAAGCCGGGGCCTGTCACTAGTCGTTGTATAAAATACTAGCGGATCATCGCGGTTTCACCCGCGTGGTACCCGTTCCCGTGGGAATATCGGGATAAAATATAGCCTATGTCACTCGGGAAGAATGTAGCTTTCTAATGGTCAAAGAATTTTCTAAATCGGCCCAGTAGTTTTGGAGCCTATTCGATGCAAACAAACAAACAAACAATCAAATCTTTCCTCTTTATAATATTAGTATAGAAGTGAAGTATAGACAAGCGACTGCGGCTTCGTCCGCGTAGTAGACTAAGGAGTAGGAGACCTATTCTCAAAAATATTATGTACAGTCACGAGCAATAATATGTATCCATTATAGAACTTTGTCACATTGAAGCGTTCCGACGGAAAACAATCAGTGTCACAGAAGTCATTAATTACTGTAATATGACATAGTCCTATGTTGTATACATATTATTGCTCGTGACTGTACAACACTAAATTTTTATTAGTACACAGATTTAAGGGGATGATAGTGTCTATCAATACGAACAACTTTTACTATGAACCCAACCACGCGAAAAAAAATCAGCTGTTCCATACAAAAGTACAACATCGACTCGACTAAAATATATGGAACAGCTGATTGATGGACACTATCATTCCCTAAAATTTTTGTACTAATTAAAATTTAGTGGTGTATAAAAAACAGAGCAAAAACTTGCTGGCGTTTTAATTACAAGTACTTACGTGAAACAAAATAAAACCGCTACCAAACTGCGCTTCTAAAATTTGTGACGGGCAAATAACTCGTAAAAGTCGTCATACAGAAAAATAGTTCTATTCATAAAAATACTACCTATTCCATTTCAGCGGTATATTTCCAGCGTTGATGCCATTTGGGTACCTACATCCAAATGGAAATTGGCATTTCAAATAGAATACATACCATAATAGACTCGGAATATAGACTAGGAGATAGGGAATTTAAGCACAGCACTTATGAATGAGGTTAGAAGGTCTATCCGCCTTTGTGGTCTAGTGGTTCAAACCACCGGTTTCAGACCCAGAGGTCCCGGGTTCGATTCCCAGTGGACGTACCATATTGTACTCGTTTTGGTTGGAAGTAGGACTTATTCTAAGTCCGCCTGGCTAGCTAACACCATATTATCTAAGTCTGACGCCATAACAATGATGTTTACAGCATTATTGTTTTCCGGCAGTTAGAGATAAGATGGTCAGTTTCCCAGTGATTGAGGATTCCGGGAGTAGTGTGCTTCCTCCTTCAGCCTTATTACCACTTAACATCAGCTAATTGCAGTTACAACTTGAAGTAATTCATACTGATTGTATAAAACACAGTATACTTGAACGCGTGCCCCGCTCAATTTGTTGTTTCTTTAGGTGGTATCGAGTTTTGGAGTTAATGTCCAATAGTAGTACTTCGTAATTTATTGACTAATTGCCAATATTTAAGCACTAACTTACAATCGCTGATCGTCGATTGTTTTTATATTATTATGCTGATTTATTCATAGAAGCCAATGGTCCAATGTATTTAATTTCGTTTTAGGTAGAAAACTTGCTGTAAGAAGGCTAATGCTATTCAATTCTAGATAATAAAATATCCCTGTACTAAATTTAATCCCGATGCGTTTAGCCGTTTCGACGTGATTAAGTAACAAACATGGAAACTTTCACATTTATAATACTAGTAAGATTATGCTCTTCCAAAACTAAAATTAAAAGAGATAGGAATAGACTTTATATATTATTGAACCAATGTTGTGTTATGAAAAGGGCAAAGTCTGTCTCTTAATCTAAACCATTATACCTGAACACAAGATACTGAAATAGCATAGTGCACGAAATTGTTCCAAATGTCTGATGCAACTACACACATATACCTACTTATCGCGTTTTTAAACGACTACAAATATTTTAGATCTGTGCCCGTAGTGTAAGTTTTTATGTCAAAAACGCAAACTATTTCGATTCCGTATTTATGTCAATTTGTATGAAAACTGTACCCCTAGTGTAAGTTTTTATGTCAAGCAAACGCAAACTATCGCGAGTACGTATTTATGTCAATTTGTATGAAAACTGCATAAGCGCGCTACTCGCCGCTAGAGGCGCTGATACAGTTTTCATACAAATTGACATAAATACGGACTCACGATAGTTTGCGTTTTTTGACATAAAAACTTACACTAGGGGTACAGTACCCCTAGTGTAAGTTTTTATGTCAAGCAAACGCAAACTATTTCGATTCCGTATTTATGTCAATTTGTATGAAAACTGCATAAGCGCGCTACTCGCCGCTAGACATAAAAACTTACACTACGGGCACTGAATCTGATTCCAATTCTGATGGTTTGTGAATCAGGGGGTTGTTCCAGTTCCAGAGATTACTTGCTACATACAAACTTACTTGTATGTAGCAAGTTAAACTACAGACCCATTACAATATTATCATGTATTGACAAAATTATAGAAAAATATATAGGAAGGGAAATTAATGAGTTCTTATCAAGGAATGGTATCATTAATGACAAACAATTCGGTTTTCAAAAAAACAAAAGTACAACCAAACTCTTATCGCTATTCTCTAACGAAATAAATGACCATTTAAATGATAAGAAACATATACTTGCAGTCATGATTGACTTCAGTAAAGCATTTGACGCTTTAAATTATGACACTTTATATAAAAAAATGCAGCAAACTGGTATACAGGGTCCCCTGTTGGAATTGTTTAAAAATTACCACCGAAACAGATTTAACACAGTAAGTATAGCCGGGGAACAAAGTGATTTAATTCCAACCCTGCGCGGAACAGCTCAAGGTTCAATTTTAGGTCCAACCGAATATCTTGTTTATGTTAACGATATGTGTAACCTATTCCGGCAGTGCTCTGTATACCAGTTCGCTGATGATACTTGCCTCATAACTGCGCACCGAAGCTTAGAGGTTGCACAGCATACAATGCAACTTGAATTTGACAGACTATGTAAATGGGCACACGATGTAGGACTATCTATTAACTTTCAAAAAACCAAACTGCTCCACATACACTCACCATACCTTAAATGTAAACTCATACCCCGAATCATTGCTCATGATCATAACTGTATGCATCTGCAGCCTAAGAATTGTAATTGTACACCCCTGGAATTAGTAAAAGAGCAAACTT